>JAEOAD010000005.1:57910000-59110000 GCA_036365145.1 Orientallactaga sibirica | reverse complement strand
TTGTGTAATCTAACAAGTTGTACCACTTAGCAGATTAGCTTCGTTTCTAACGTGTTTTGTTTAGAAACCAAACACTTTCACTGCCAAACACTGTACTGTGTGATGTAAGCTAGTTCTGTTCTCGGAATGAGTTGCTTTCTTACGAAGAGTCTTAGGTGCAGAACGGTTAACCGTTGCTAGTTTGTGTAATCCAGCAAGATATACAACTTAGCGTAGGTTCATTTCTAATGTAGTTTCTTTAGAAAAGATAAACCTTCATTGCCAAATATTCTACTGTGTGAAACAAGCCAGCTCTGTTCAAGGAATGAGTTGCTTTCCTACGAAGAGTCTTCAGTGCAGCAAGATAAAACTTTGGTAGTTTGCAAAACCTAACATGCTGTACAATTTAGCAGATTAGCTTCATTTCTAACATAGTTTGTTTAGATAACAAACACCTTCATTGCTGAACACTTTACTGTGTGAAATAAGATAGTTCTGTTCAAGGAATGAGTTGCTTTCTTACGAAGAGTCTTCTGTGCAGCAAGATCAAACTTTGCTAGTTTGTGTAATCTAAGAAGTTGTACAACTTCTCAGATTAGCTTCATTTCTAACGTAGTTTGTTTAGATAACAAATGCCTTCATTGCCGAACACTGTACTGTGTGAAATAAGATAGTTCTGTTCTAGGAATGAGTTGCTTTCTTAGGAAGATTCTTCAGGGCAGCAAGATCAATGTTTGCTAGTTTGTGTAACCTAACAATATGTATCACTTAGTAGATTAGCTTCATTTCTAACGTAGTTTGTTTAGAAAAGAAACACCTTCATTGCCAAACACTGTACTGTGTGAAGTAAGCTAGTTCTGTTCTCGGAATGAGTTGCTTTCTTATGAAGAGTCTTCATTGCAGCAAGATGAAACTTTGCTAGTTTGTGTAATCTAAGAAGATATACAACTTAGTAGATTCGCCTCATTTCTAATGTAGTTTGTTTAGATAACAAACACCTTCATTGCTGAACACTGTACTGTGTGAAATAAGCTAGTTCTGTTCTCGGAATGAGTTGCTTTCTTATGAAGACTCTTCAGTGCAGCAAGATCAAACTTTGCTAGTTTATGTAATCTAACAAGATGTACAACTTAGTAGATTCCCCTCATTTCTAACGTAATTTGTTTAGAATAAAAACACCTTCATTACCAAACATTATACTGTGTGAAATAAGCTAGCTCTGTTCTCAGAATGAGTTGCTTTCTTACGAAGAGTCTTCAGTGCAGCAAGATCAATCTTTGCTAGTTTATGTAACCTAACAATATGTATCACTTAGTAGATTAGCTTCATTTCTAACGTAGTTTGTTTAGAAAACAAACACCTTCATTGCTGAACACTGTACTGTGTGAAGCAAGCTAATTCTGTTCTAGGAATGAGTTGCTTTCTTACGAACAGTCTTCATTGCAGCAAGATGAAACTTTACTAGTTTGTGTAATCTAAGAAGATGTACAACTTAGTAGATTAGCTTCATTTCTAACGTAGTTTATTTAGAAAACAAACATCTTCCCTGCTGAATGCTGTACTGTGTGACGTAAGCTAGTTTTGTTCTCAGAATGAGTTGCTTTCTTACGAAGAGTCTTCATTGCAGAACATCAAACTTTGCTAGTTTGTGTAATCTAACAAGATATACAACTTAGCACATTAGCTTCGTTTCTATCGTAGTTTTTTTAGAAAAGAAACACCTTCATTGCCAAAGATTCTACTGTGTGAAATAAGCTAGCTCTCTTCAAGGAAAGAGTTTCTTTCTTATGAAGAATCTTCCGTGCAGCAAGATCAAACTTTGCTAGTTTGTGTAATCTAAGAAGTTGTACAACTTAGCATATTAGCTTCATTTCTAACTAGTTTGTTTAGATAACAAACACCTTCATTTCCGAAGACTGTACTGTGTGAAATAAGCTAGGTCTGTTCTAGGAATGAGTTGCTTTCTTATGAAGAGTCTTCAGTGCAGCAAGATCAAACTTTGCTAGGTTGTGTAATCTAACAAGATGTACTACTTAGTAGCTTAGCTTCATTTCTAACGTAGTTTGTTTAGAAAACATACATCTTCATTGCCAAACACTGTACTGTGTGAAATAAGCTAGTTCTGTTCTCAGAATGAGTTGCTTTCTTACAAAGAGTCTTCAGTGCAGCAAGATCAAACTTGGCTATTTTGTGTAACCTAACAATATGTACCACTTATTAGATTAGCTTCGTTTCTAACGTGTTTTGTTTAGGAACCAAACACCTTCATTGCTGAACACTGTACTTTGTGAAATAAGCTACTTCTGTTCTCGGCATGAGTTGCTTTCTCATGAAGACTTTTCAGTGCAACAAGATCAAACTTTCATATTTTGTGTAATCTAACAAGATATAAACGTTATTAGATTCACCTCATTTCTAAAGTAGTTTGTTTAGAAAACAAAAACCTTCATTGCCAAATAGTCTACTGTGTGAAATAAGCTTGTTATGCTCTCGGAATGAGTTGCTTTATTACGAAGAGTCTTTACTGCAGCAAGATCAAACCTTTTAAGTTTGTGTAATCTAACAAGATGTACAACTTAGTAGATTCAACTCATTTCTAAAGTAGTTTGTTTAGAAAAAAAAACACCTTCATTGCTGAACACTCTACTGTGTGAAATAAGCTAGTTCTGTTCTTGGAATGAGTTGCTTTCTTAGGAAGATTCTTCAGTTCAGCAAAATAAAATTTGCTAGTTTTTGTAATCTAACAAGATGTACAACTTAGTAGATTAGCCTCATTTCTAACGTAGTTTGTTTAGAACACAAACACCTTCATTGCCCAACATTCTACTGTGTGAAATAACCTAGCTCTGTTCTCGGAATGAGTTGCTTTCTTATGAAGAGTCTTCAGTGAAGAAAGATCAAACTGTGCTAGTTTGTGAAAACTAACAAGATGTACAATTTATTAGTTCAGCTTCATTGATAACGTAGTTTGTTTTGAAAACAAACACCTGCATTGCCGTAAACTGTACTGTGTTAACTAAGCTAGTTCTGTTCTAGGAATGAGTTGCTTTTTTTGGAAGAGTCTTCAGTGCAGCATGATCAAACTTTGCTAGTTTGTGTAATCTAAGAAGTTGTACAATTTAGCAGATTAGCTTCATTTCTAACGTAGTTTGTTTAGATAACAAACAGCTTCATTGCAGAACACTGTACTGTGTGAAATAAGCTAGTTCTGTTCTAGGAATGAGTTGCTTTCTTACGAAGAGTTTTCAGTGCTGCAAGATCAATCTTTGCTACTTTGTGTAATCTAAAAAGATCTACCACTTAATAGATTAGCTTCATTTCTAACGTAGTTTGTTTAGAAAACAAACACTTTCATTGCCGAACACTCTACAATGTGAAATAAGATAGTTCTGTTCTTGGAATGAGTTGCTTTTTTTAAGAATAGTCTTCAGTGCCACAAGATCAAACTTTGCTAGATTGTGTCATCTAACAAGATGTACAACGTAGTAGGTTAGCTTCATTTCTAACGTAGTTTGTTTAGAAAACAGACAACTTCATTGCTGAAAAGTGTACTGTGTGAAGGAAGCTAGTTCTGTTCTCAGAATGAGTTGCTTTCTTACGAAGAGTCTTCACTGCAGCAAGATAAAACTTTGCTAGTTTGTGTAATGTAATACGATGTACAACTTAGTATATTAGCTTCATTTCTAACGTAGTTTGTTTAGAAAAGAAACTCCTTCATTGGCGAATATTCTACTGTGTGAAACAAGTTAGTTCTGGTCTCGGAATGAGATGCTGTATTACGAAGAGACTTCATTGCAGCAAGATCAAAGTTTGCTAGTTTGTGTACTCTAATGATACATACAATTTAGTAGTTTAGCTTCATTGTTAACGTAATTTGTATAGAAAACAAACACCTTCACTTTTGAACACTGTACTGTGTGAAATAAGCTACCTCTGTTCTCGGAATGAGTTGCTTTCTTACGAAGAGTCTTCAGTGCAGCAAGATCAAACTTTGCTAGTTTGTGTAATCTAACAAGATGTACAACATAGCATATTAGCTTCATTTGTAACGTAGTTTGTTTAGAAAATAAAAACCTTCATTGCCAAACATTCTACTGTGTGAAATAAGCTAGCTCTCTTCAAGGAATGAGTTATTTTCTTACAAAGAGTCTTCAGTGCAGCAAGATCAAACTTTGCTAGCTCGTGTAATCTAACAGGATGTACAACTGAGCATATTAGCTTAATTTCTAACATAGTTTGTTTAGAAAAGAAACAGCTTCATTGCCAAACATTATACTGTGTGAAATAAGCTACCTCTGTTCAAGGAATGAGTTGCTTTCTTACGAAGATTCTTCAGTGTAGCAAGATCAAACTTTGCTAGTTTGTGTAATCTAAGAAGTTGTACAACTTAGCAGATTAGATTCATTTCTAAGGTAGTTTGTTTAGATAACAAACACCTTCATTCCTGAACACTGTACTGTGTGAAATAATATAGTTCTGTTTTCAGAATGAGTTGCTTTCTTAGGAAGAGTCTTCAGTGCAGCAAGATCAAACTTTGGCAGTGTGTGTAATCTACCAAGATATACAACTTAGTAGATTCACCTCATTTCTAACGTAGTTTTGTTTAGAAAACAAACATCTTCATTGCCGAACACTGTACTGTGTGAAAAAAGCTAGTTCTGGTCTCAGAATGAGATGCTTTCTTACGAAGAGTCTTCATTGCAGCCAGATCAAACTTTATTCGTTTGTGTAATCTAAGAAGATGTACAACTTCGTAGATTAGCCTCATTTATAAAGTAGTTTGTTTAGAAAACAAACACCTTCATTGCTGAACACCGTACTGTATGAAGTAAGTTAGTTCTGTTCTAGGAATTAGTTGCTTTCTTAGGAAGAGTCTTCTTTGCAGCAAGATCAATCTTTGCTAATTTGTGTATAATTTGAAAAGTTGTACAATTTAGCATCTTCGATTTATTTCTAATATAGTTTTGTAAGAAAAGAAACATCTTCATTGCAAACACTGTACTGTGCTAGATAAGCATGTTAAGCTGTTTTAATCAGTTCCTTTTCTACAAAGAGTGTAGATCACAATAAGTTCAAACATTCTTATTTTGTACAACCTGAAAAGTCATACAATTGAGTAGCTTCGTGTCATTTCTAGTATAGTTTCGTAAGAAAAGGAACATCTTCTTTGCCGAATACAGTACTGTCTGACCTAAGCTTGTTAAGCTCTAGGAATCAGTTGCTTTCCACAAATACCGTAGATCACAGCAAATTCAAACTTTCTTCTTTTCTACAATCTGAAAAGTTGTACAATTGAGTATCTTCGTTTTATTTCTAATAGTTTCTTAAGAAAAGAAACATCTTCATTTCCAAACACTGTACTGTGCGACATAAGCTTGTTAAGCTATAGGAATCGTTTGCTTTTCTACAAATACTATAGATCACAGCAAGTTCAAACTGTCTTCTTTTGTTCAAACTGAAAAGTTGTACAATTGAGTAGATTAGTTTCATTTCTGATATACTTTTGTAAGAAAAGAAACATCTTATTTGCCGAACACTGTACTGTGCGACATAAGCTTGTTAACCTCTAGGAATCAGTTGCTTTTCTATGAAGAGTGTAGGTCACAGCAAGTTCAAACTTTCATCTTTTGTACAATCTGAAAAGTTGTAAAATTGAGTAGGTTCGTTTCATTTCTAAAACATATTTGTAAGAAAAAAAATCTTCATTGCTGAACAGTGTACTGTGCGACATAAGCTTGATAAGCTCTAGAAATCAGTTGCTTTTCTACAAAAATTGTAGATCACAGCAAATTCCAACTTTCTTCTTCTGTACAATCTGAAAAGTTGTACAATTGAGTAGCTTCGTTTCATTTGTAATATAATTTCATAAGAAAAGAAACATATTCATTGTCGAACTCTGTATTGTGCCACATAAGCTTGTTAAACTCTTGGAATCATTTGCTTTTCTACAAATACTGTAGATCACAGCAAGTTCAAACGTTCTTCTTTTGTACAATCTGAAAAGATGTACAATTGAGTAGCTTCTTTTCAATTTTAATATAGTTTCGTGAGAAAAGAAACATCTTCATTGCCGAACCCTGTACTGTTATACATGTGCTTGTTAAGCTCTAGGAATCAGTACCTTTTCTACAAATGCGATAGATCACAGCAAGTTCAAACTTTCTTCTTTTGTACAATCTGAAAAGCTTTACATTTGAGTAGCTTCGTTTCATATCCAGTATAATTTCGTAAGAAAAGAAACATCTTCATTGCCAAAAACTGTACTGTGTGACGTAAGCATGTTAAGCTCTGGGATTCATTTGCTTTTCTACAAATACTGGACATCACAGCAAGTTCAAACTTTCTTCTTTTGTCCAATCTGAAAAGTTGTACAATTGAGGAGCTTCGTTTCATTTCTAGAATAGTTTCATAAGAAAAGAAACATCTTCATCGCCGAACACTGTACTGAGCGACATAAGCTTGTTAAGCTCTAGGAATCAGTTGCTTTTCTACAAATACTGTAGATCACAGCAAGTTCAAAATTTCGTCTTTTGTACAATCTGAAAAGCTTTACATTTGAGTAGCTTCCTTTCATTTCCAATATAGTTTCGTAAGAAAAGAAACATCTTCATTTCCAAACACAGTACTGTGCAAGATAAGCTTTTTAAGCTCTAGGAATCAGTTGCTTTTCTACAAATACTGTAGATCACAGCAAGTTCAAACTTTCTTCTTTTGTACAATCTGAAAAGTTTTACAATTGAGTAGCTTCGTTTCATTTCTAGTATGGTTTCCTACAAAAAGAAACATCTTTGTTGCTGAATACTGTACTGTGCGACATAAGCTTGTTAAGCTCTAGGAATCAGTTGCTTTTCTCCGAAAAGTGTAGATCACAGGAAGTTCAAACTTTCTTGTTTTGTACAATGTGAAAAGTTGTAGAATTGAGTAGGTTTGTTACATTTCTAATACTGATTCGTAAAAAAAAGAAACATCTTCATTGCCGAACATTGTACTGTGGGACATAAGCACGATAAGCTCTAGAAATCAGTTGCTTTTCTACAAAAATTGTAGGTCACAGCAAGTTCAAACTTTCTTCTTCTGTACAATCTGAACAGTTGTACAAGTGAGTAGCTTTGATTCATTTCCAGTATAATTTCGTCAAAAAAGAAATATATTCATTGCCAAAATCTGTGCTGTGCGACATAAGCTTGTTAAACTCTTGGAATCATTTCCTCTTCTACAAATACTGTAGATCACAGCAAGTTCAAACGTTCTTCTTTTGTACAGTTTGAAAAGATGTACAATTGAGTAGCTTCTTTTCAATTTTAATATAGTTTCGTGAGAAAAGAAACATCTTCATTGCCGAACACTTTACTGTACGTCATAAGCTTGTTAAGCTCTCGGAATCAGTTGCTTTTCTACGAAGAGTGTAGATCACAGCAAGTTCAAACTTCCTTATTTGTGCAATCTGAAAAGTTGTACAATTGAGTAGGTTCATTTCATTTCTAATATAGATTCATAAGAAAAGAAACATCTTTATTGCCGAACACTGTATTGTGCGACATAAGCTTGTTAAGCTCTAGGAATCAGTTGCTGTTCTACTAATATTGTAGATCACAGCAAGTTCAAACTTTGTTCTTTTGTACAATCTGAAAAGTTGTACAATTGAGTAGGTTCTTTTCATTTCTAGTATAGTTTCCTAAGAAAAGAAACATCTTCATTGCCGAACACTGTACTGTGCGACATAAGCTTGTTAAGCTATAGGAATCATTTGCTTTCTACAAATACTGTAGATCACAACAAGTTCAAACTTTCTTCTTTTGTCCAATCTGAAAAAGTGTACCATTGAGTAGCTTCGTTTCATTTCTAGTATAGTTTTGTAAGAAAAGAAACATCTTCATTTCCGAACACTATACTGTGCGAGATAAGTTTGTTAACCTCTAGGAATCAGTTGCTTTTTTACAAATACTGTAGATCACAGCCAGTTCAAATTTTCTTCTTTTGTAAAATCTGAAATGTTGTACAATTGAGTAGCTTCGTTTCAGTTCTATTATAGTTTTGTAAGAAGAGAAACATCTTCTTTGCCGAACACTGTACTGTGTGACATAAGCCTGATAAGCTCTAGGAATCAGTTGCTTTTCTACAAAAACTGTGGTGAAAGGCAAGTTCAAACTTTCTTCTTTTGTACAATCTGAAAAGTTGTACAATTGATTAGCTTCCTTTCATTTCTAGTAAACTTTCGTAAGAAAAGAAACATCTTCATTTCCGAACACTGTACTGTGCGACATAAGCTTGTTAAGGTCTGGGAATCAGTTGCTTTTCTACAAATACTGTAGATCACAGCAAGTTAAAATTTTCCTCTTTTGTATAATCTGAAAATTTGTACAATTGAGTAGCTTCATTCCATTTCTAATATAGTTTCATAAGGAAAGAAACATCTTCATTGCCAAACACTGTACTGTGCAACATAAGCTTGTTAAGCTCTAGGAATCAGTTCCTTTTCTACAAAGAATGGAGATCACAGCAAGTTCAAACTTTCCTCTTTTGTAAAATCTGAAAAGTTGTACAATTGAATAGCTTCTTTTCATTTCTCATATAGTTTCGTAACAAAAGAAGCATCTTCATTGCCGAACACTGTACTGTGCGACATAAGCCTGTTAAGCTCCAGGAATCATTTGCTTTTCTGTATGTGTGTAGATCATAGCAAGTTCAAACTTTGCTAGTTTGTATTATGTAACAAGATGTACAACTTAGTAGATTCCCCTCATTTCTAACGTAGTTTGTTTAGAAAACAAACACCATCTGTGGCGAACACTGTACTGTGTGAAATAAGCTAGTTCTGTTCTCAGAATGAGTTGCTTTTTTATGAAGAGTCTTCAGTGCAGCAAGATCAAACGTTGCTAGTTTGTGGAATCTAACAAGATGTATAATTTAGCAGATTAGCTTCATTTCTAACGTAGTTTGTTTAGAAAACAAACACCTTCATTGCCGAACACTGTACTGTGTGAAGTAAGCTAGTTCTGTTCTTGGAATGAGTTGCATTCTTGTGAAGAGTCTTCAGTGCAACAGATCAATCTTTCCTAGTTTGTGCAATCTAACAAGATGTACAACTTAGAAGATTAGCTTCATTTCTAACGTAGTTTGTTTAGAAAACAAACACCTTCATTGCCGAATATTCAACTTTGTGAAATAAGCTAGTTCTGGTCTCGGAATAAGATTCTTTCTTATGAAGAGTCTTCAGTGCAGCAAGATCAAACTTTGCTCGTTTTTGTAATCTAACAAGATGTAAAATTTAGTAGTTTAGCTTCATTGCTAACATTGTTTGTTTAGAACACAAACTCCTTCATTGCTGAACACTCTACTGTGTGAAATAAGCTAGTTCTGCTCTCGGAATGAGTTGCTTTCTTTTGAAGAGTCTTCAGTGCAGCAAGATCAAACTTTGCTACTTTGTATAATCGAACAAGATGTACAACTTAACAGATTAGCTTCATTTCTAACGTAGTTTGTTTAGAAAACAAACAAATTCATTGCCAAACACTATACTGTGTGAAGTAAGCTAGTTCTGTTCTCGGAATGAGTTGCTATCTTGTGAAGATTCTTCAGTGCCGCAAGACCAAACCTTGCTAGTTTGTGTAATCTAACAAGTTGTACAACTTAGAAGATTAGATTCATTTCGAAAATAGTTTGTTTAGAAAAGAAACACCTTCATTCCCAAATATTCTACTCTGTGAAATAAGCTAGTTCTGGTCTCGGAATGAGATGCTTTCTTACGAAGAGTCTTCATTGCAGCAAGATCAAAGTTTGCTACTTTGTGTAATCTAACAATATGTACAATTAAGTAGTTTAGCTTCATTGCTAACGTAGTTTGTTTAGAAAACAAAAACCTTCATTGCTAAACTTTCTACAGTGTGAAATAAGCTAGCTAGATTCAAGTGTCTTCAGTGCGGTAAGTTCAAAATTTGATAGTTTGTGTAATCTAAGAAGTTGTACAATTTAGCAGATTACCTTCATATCTAACGTAGTTTGTTTAGATAACAAACACCTTCATTGCTGAACACTATACTGTGTGAAATATGCTAGGTCTGTTCTCGGAATGAGTTGCTTTCTTATGCAAAGTCTTCAGTGCAGCAAGATCAAACTTGGCTAGTTCGTGTAATCTAACAAGATGTACAACATAGTAGAGCCCTCATTTCTAAAGTAGATTGTTTAGAAAACAACCACCTTCATTGCCGATCACTCTACTATGTTAAAGAGATAGTTCTGTTCTCGGAATGAGTTGCTTTCTTGCGAAGACTCTTCAGTGCAGCAAGATTAAATGTTGCTAATTTGTGTAATCTAACAAGATGTACAACTTAATAGATTCACCTCATTTGTAAAGCCCTTTGTTTAGAAAAGAAACATCGTCATTGCCGAACAGAGTAATGTGTGAAATAAGCTAGTTCTGTTCTCGGAATGAGTTGCTTTCTTACGAAGAGTCTTCAGTGCAGCAAGATCAAACTTTGCTAGTTTGTCCAAGCTAACAAGATGTACCACTTAGTACATTTGCCTCATTTCTAACGTAGTTTGTTTAGAAAACAAACACCTTCATTGCCGAACATTCTACTGTGTGAAATAAGCTACCTCAGTCCAAGGAATGAGTTGCTTTCTTACGAAGAGTCTTTAGTGCAGCAATATCAAATTTTGCTAGTTTGTGTAATCTAACAAGTTGTACAACGTAGCAAATTAGCTTCATTTCTAACGTAGTTTGTTTATATAACAAAACCTTCATTGCCAAACACTGTACTGTGTGAAGTAAGCTACTTCTGTTCTAGGAATGAGTTGCTTTCTTACAAAGAGTCTTCAGAGCAGCAAAATCAAACTTTGCTAGTTTGTGTAATCTAAGAAGATGTAAAACTTAGTAGATTAGCTTCTTTTCTAAAACAGTTTGTTTAGAAAACAAACACCTTTGTTGCTGAACACTGTACTCTGTGAAGTAAGCTAGTTCTGTTCTAGGAATGAGTTGCTTTCTTACGAAGAGTCTTCAGTGCAGAAAGATCAACCTTTGCTTGTTTGTGTAATCTAACAAGATGTACCACTTAGTATATTAGCTTCATTTCTAACGTAGTTTGTTTAGAAAACAAACACCTGCATTGCCGAATATACTACTGTGTGAAATAAGCTAGTTCTGATCTCGGAATGAGTTGCTTTCTTACAAAGAGTCTTCAGTGCAGCAAGATCAAAGTTTGCTAGTTTTTGTAAGCTTACAAGATGTAGAACGTAGCAGATTAGCTTCCTTTCTAAAGTAGTTTGTTTAGAAAACAAACATCTACATTGCAGAACACTGTACTGTGTGAAGTAAGCTAGTTCTGTTCTCGGAATGAGTTGCTTTCTTACAAAGAGTCTTCAGTGCAGCAAGATCAAACTTTGCTAGTTTGTGTAATCTAACAAGATGTATAACTTAGTAGATTCACCTCATTTCTAATGTAGTTTGTTTACAAAACCAACACCTTCATTGCCAAACACTGTACTGTGTGAAATAAGCTACCTCTATTCTCAGAATGAGTTGCTTTCTTACGAAGAGTCTTCAGTGCAGCAAGATCAAACTTTGCTAGTTTGTGTAATCTAACAAGATGTAAAGCTGAGTAGATTAGCTTCATTTCTAACGTATTTTGTTTAGAAAACAAACACCTTCATTGCCAAACACTCTGCTGTGTGAAGTAATGTAGTTCTGTTCTCGGAATGAGTTGCTTTCTTACGAAGAGTCTTCTGTACAACAAGATCAAACTTTGGTAGTTTGTGTAATCTAACAACATGTACAACTTAATAGATTCACCTCATTTCTAAAGTAGTTTGTTTAGAAAAGAAACATCTTCATTGCCAAACAATGTACTGTGTGAAATAAGCTAGATCTGTTCTCAGAATGAGTTGCTTTCTTACGAAGAGTCTTCAGTGCAGCAAGATCAAACTTTCTTAGTTTGTGTAATCTAAGAAGATATACAGCTTTGTCAATTAGCTTCATTTCTGAAGTAGTTTGTTTAGAAAACAAACACCTTCATTGCCAAACACAGTACTGTGTGATATAAGCTAGTTCTGTTCTGGGAATGAGTTGCTTTCTTACGAAGAGACTTCAGTGCTGCAAGATCAAACTTTGCCAGTTTGTGTTATCTAACAATATGGACTACTTAGTAGATTAGCTTCATTTCTAAAGTAATTTCTATAGAAAACAAACACTTTCATTGCCGAACACTGTCCTGTGTGATGTAAGCTAGTTCTCTTCTGAGAATGAGTTGCTTTCTTATGAAGAGTCTTCAGTGCAGCAAGATGAAACTTTGCTAGTTTGTGTAATCTAACAAGATGTACAACTTAATAGATTCGCCTCATTTCTAAAGTAGTTTGTTTAGAAAAGAAACGTCTTCATTGCCAAAAAATATAATGTGTGAAATAAGCTAGTTCTGTTCTCAGAATGAGTTGCTTTCTTACGAAGAATCTTCAGTGCCACAAGATGAAACTTTGCTAGTTTGTGTAAACTAACAAGATGTACAACTTAGTAGATTAGGTTCATTTCTAAAGTACTTTGTTTAGAAAACAAACACCTTCATTGCCAAACATGTACTGTGTGAAGTAAGCTAGTTCTGTTCTCGGAATGAGTTGCTTTCTTACGAAGAGTCTTCAGTGCAGCAAGATCAAACTTTGCTAGTTTGTGTAATCTAACAAGATGTACAGCTGACTAGATTAGCTTCCTTTCTAACATATTTTGTTTAGAAAACAAACACCTTCATTGCCAAACACTCTACTGTGTGAAGTAATGTAGTTCTGTTCTCAGAATGAGTTGCTTTCTTATGAAGAGTCTTCTGTGCAGCAAGATCAAACTTTGGTAGTTTATGTAATCTAACAAGATGTACAACTTAATAGATTCACCTCATTTCTAAACTAGTATGTTTAGAAAAGAAACATCTTCATTGCCAAACAATGTACTGTGTGAAATAAGCTAGATCTGTTCTCGGAATGAGTTGCTTTCTTACGAAGAGTCTTCAGTGCAGCAAGATCAAACTTTGCTAGTTTGTGTAATCTAACACGATGTACAGCTGAGTAGATTAGCTTCCTTTCTAACATATTTTGTTTAGAAAACAAACACCTTCATTGCCAAACACTCTACTGTGTGAAGTAATGTAGTTCTGTTCTCAGCATGAGTTGCTTTCTTATGAAGAATCTTCAGTGCCACAAGATCAAACTTTGCTAGTTTGTGTAATCTAACAAGATGTACAACTTAATAGATTCACGTCATTTCTAAAGTAGTTTGTTTAGAAAACAAACGCCTTCATGGCCGAACACTGTACTGTGTGAAATAAGCTAGTTCTGTTCTCAGCATGAGTTGCTTTCGAACGAAGACTCTTCAGTGCAGCAAGATCAAACGTTCTTAGTTTGTGTAATCTCACAAGATGTACAAGGTAGTAGATTTGCCTCATTTCTAAAGTAGTTTGTTTACAAAACAAACACCTTCATTGCTGAACACTGTACTGTGTGCAGTAACCTAGTTCTGTCCTATGAATGAGTTGCTTTCTTTTGAAGAGTCTTCAGTGTAGCAAGATCAATCTTTGCTAGTTTGTGTTATCTAACAGGATGTAGAATTTATTAGATTAGCTTCATTTCTCACGTAGTTTGTTTAGAAAACAAACACCTTCATTGCCGAACACTGTACTGTGTGAAATAAGATAGTTCTGTTCTCGGAATGAGTTGCTTTCTTAAGAAGAGTCTTCAATGCAGCAAGATCAAACTTTTCTAGCTTGTGTAATCTAACAAGATGTACAATTTAGCAGATTAGCTTCAATTCTAACGTAGTTTGTTTAGAAAACAAACACCTTTATTGCCGAACACTATACTGTATGAAGTAAGCTCGTTCGATTCTCAGAATGAGTTGCTTTCTTACGAAGAGTTTTCAATGGAGGAAAATCAAACTTTGCTAGATTCTGTAATCGAACAAGATGTACGACTTAGTAGATTCACTTCATTTCTAACATAGTTTGTTTAGAAAACAAAAACGTTCATTGCTGAACATTCTACTGTGTTAAATAAGGTAGTTCTGTTTTCGGAATGCGTTGCTTTCTTACGAAGAATCTTCAGTGCCTCAAGATCAAACTTTGCTAGTTTGTGTAATCTAACAATATGTACAACTTATTTGATTAGCTTCATTTCTAAAGTAGTTTGTTTAGAAAACAAACCCCTTCATTGCTGAACACTGTACTGTGTGAAATAAGCTAGCTCTGTTCTCGCCATGAGTTGCTTTATTACGAAGACTCTTCAGTGCAGCAAGATCAAACTTTTTGAGTTTGTGTATTCTGACAAGATGTACAACTTAGCAGATTAGCTTCATTTCTAACATAGTTTGTTTAGAAAACAAACACCATCATTGCCGAACACTGTACTGTGTGAAGTAATCTAGTTCTCTTCTCGGAATGAGTTGCTTTCTTACGAAGAGTCTTCAGTGCAGCAAGATCAAACTTTGCTAGTTTGTGAAAACTAACAAGATGTACAATTTATTAGTTCTGCTTCATTGATAACGTAGTTTGTTTTGAAAACAAACACCTGCATTGCCGAACACTGTACAGTGTGAAGTAAGCTAGTTCTGTTCTCGGTATGAGTTGCTTTCTTACGAAGACTCTTCAGTGCAGCAAGATCAAACTTTCTTAGTTTGTGTAATTTAACAAGATGTATAAGTTAGTAGATTCGCCTTGTTTCTAACGTAGTTTGTTTAGAAAACAAACACTTTCATTATTGAAAATTACTGTGTGAAGGAAGCTAATTCTGTTTTTGGAATGAGTTGCTTTCTTACGAAGAATCTTCAGTGCCACAAGATCAATGTTTGTTAGTTTGTGTAATCTATAAAGATGGACAACTTAGTAGATTAGTTTCATTTCTAAAGTAGTTTGTTTAGAAAACATACACCTTCATTCCCGAACACTGTACTGTGTGAAATAAGCTAGTTCTGTTCTCGGCATGAGTTGCTTTCTTATGAAGACTCTTCAGTGCAGCAAGAGCAAACTTTGTTAGTTTGTGTAATCTAACAAGATGTACAACTTAGCAGATTAGCTCCATTTTTTATGTAGTTTGTTTAGAAAACAAATGCCTTCATTGCCGAACACTGTACTGTGTGAAGTAAGCTAGTTCTCTTCTCGGAATGAGTTGCTTTCTTA
This sequence comes from Orientallactaga sibirica, assembly GCA_036365145.1. NCBI lineage: Eukaryota > Metazoa > Chordata > Mammalia > Rodentia > Dipodidae > Orientallactaga > Orientallactaga sibirica. Next base: position 59,094,875 of record JAEOAD010000005.1, on the reverse strand, counting down.
CGAAGAGTCTTCAGTGCAGCAAGATCAAACTTTGTTAGTTTGTGTAATCTAAGAAGTTTTACAACTTAGCAGATTAGCTTCATTTCTCTCATAGTTTGTTTAGATAACAAACGCCTTCATTGCCGAACACTGTACTGTGTGAAATAAGATAGTGCTGTTCTAGGAATGAGTTGCTTTCTTACAAAGAACCTTCAGTGGCGCAAGATTAAACTTGGTTATTCTGTGTAATCTAACAAGATGTACAAAGTAGTAGATTAGCTTCACTTCTAAAGTAGTTTGTTTAGAAAACAAACACCTTCATTGCCGAATGCCATACTGTGTGAAGTAAGCTAGTTATGTTCTCAGAATGAGTTGCTTTCTTGTGAAGAGTCTTCAGTGCAACAAGATCAACCTTTGCTAATTTGTGTAATCTAACAAGATGTACAACTCAGTAGATTCTCCTCATTTCTAACGTAGTTTGTTTACAAAACAAAGACCTTCATTGCTGAACACTTCTACTGTGTGAAATAAGCTAGTTCTGATCTCAGAATGAGTTGCTTTCTTACGCAGAGACTTCAGTGCCACAAGATCAAACTTTGCTAGCTTGTGTAATCTAACAAGATGTACAACTTAGTTGATTAGCTTCATTTCTAAAGTAGTTTCTTCACAAAACAAACCCCTTCATTGCTGAACAGTGTACTGTGAGAAATAAGCTAGTTCTGTTCTCGGCATGAGTTGGTTTCTTATGAAGACTCTTCAGTGCAGCAAGATCAAACTTTCTTAGTTTTTGTAAACTAACAAGATGTACAAGTTAGTAGATTCACCTTGTTTCTAAAGTAGTTGGTTTAGAAAACAAACACCTTCCTTGCCGAACACTGTGCTGAATGAAGTAACCTAGTTCTGTTCTCGGAATGAGTTGCTTTCTTACTAAGAGTCTTCAGTGCAGCAAAATGAAACTTTGCTACTTTTTGTAATCTAACAAGATGTACAGCTTAGTAGATTTCCCTCATTTCTAACGTAGTTTGTTTAGAAAACTAACACCTTCATTGCTGAACACTCTACTGTGGGAAATAAGCTAGTTCTGTTTTCGGAATGAGTTGCTTTTTTACGAAGAATCTTCAGTGCCGCAAGATCAAACTTTGCTAGTTGGGCAATCTAACAAGATGTACAACTTAGTACATTAGCTTCATTTCTAAAGTACTTTGTTTAGAAAACAAACACCTTCATTGCCAAACACTGTACTGTGTGCAGTAAGCTAGGTCTCTTCTCGGAATGAGTTGCTTTTTTACGAAGAGTCTTCAGTGCAGCAAGATCAAACTTTGCTAGTTTCTGTAATTTAAAAAGATGGACAACTTAGTATATTCGCTATATTTGTAACATAGTTTGTTTAGAAAACAAACACCTTCATTGCCGAACACTGTACTGTGTGAAGTAAGCTAGGTCTGTTCTCGGAATGAGTTGCTTTCTTACAAAGAGTCTTCAGTGCAGCAAGATCAAAGTTTGTTAGTTTGTGTAATCCAACAAGATGTACAGCTTAATAGATTCACCTCATTTTAAAATAGTTTGTTTATAAAAGACCCATGTTCATTGCCAAACAATGTACTGTGTGAAATAAGCTAGTTCTATTCTTGGAATGAGTTGCTTTTTTACGAAGAGTCTTCAGTGCACCAAGATCAAACTTTGGTAGTTTGTGTAATCTAACAAGATGTACAACTAAGTAAACTTGTGTCACTTCTAACGTACTTTGTTTAGAAAACAAACACGTTCATTGCTTAACACTGTACTGTGTCAAATAAGCTAGCTCTGTTCCCGGAATGAGTTGCTTTCTTACGAAGAGTCTTTAGTGCATCATGATCAATCTTTGCTGGTTTTGTAATCTAACAAGATGTACCACTTAGTAGATTAGCTTCATTTCTAACGTAATTTGTTTAGAAAACAAACACCTTCATATCCAAACAATGTACTGTGTCATAAAAGCTAGTTCTGTTCTCAGAATGAGTTGCTTTCTTACGAAGAGTCTTCAGTGCAGCAAGATCAAACTTTCCTAGTTTGTGTAATCTAACAAGAATTACAACTTAGTATTTTACCTTCATTAGTAACGTAGTTTCTTTAGAAAACAAACACCTTCATTGCCGAACACCATACTGTGTGAAGTAAGCTAGTTCTGTTCTCAGAATGAGTTGTTTTCTTGTGTAGAGTCTTCAGTGCAGCAAGAGCAAACTTTGCTACTTTGTGTAATCTAACAAGATGTACAACTTAGTAGATTCACCTCATTTTAAACGTATTTCTTTTACAAAACAAAGACCTTCATTGCCGAATGCTGTACTGTGTGAAATAATCTAGTTCTGTTCTCACAATGAGTTGCTTTTTTTAAGCAGAAGCTTCAGTGCCGCAAGGTCAAACTTTCCTAGTTTGTGTAATCTAACAAGATGTACCACTTAGTATATTAGCTTCATTTCTAAAGTAGTTTGTTCAGAAATCAAACACCTTCATTGCTGAACACTGTACTGTGTGAAATAAGCTAGTTCTGTTCTCGGCATGAGTTGGTTTCTAACAAAGACTCTTCAGTGCAGCAAGATCAAACTTTCTTAGTTTGTGTAAACTAATAAGATGTACAAGTTAGTGGATTCGCCTCCTTTCAAAAGTAGTTTTTATAGGAAACAAACACCTTCATTGCTGAACACTGTGCTGATTGAAGTAACCTAGTTCTGTTCTCGGAATGAGTTGCTTTCTTACGAAGAGTCTTATGTGCAGCAATATCAAATTTTGCTAGTTTGTGTAATCTAACAAGATGTACAACTCAGTAGATTCCCCTCATTTCTAACGTAGTTTGTTTAGAAAAGTAACACCTTCATTTCAGAACACTCTACTATGTGAAATAAGCTAGTTCTGTTTACAGAATGAGTTGCTTTCTTACGAAGAATCTTCAGTGCCGCAAGATCAAACTTTCCTAGTTTGTGTAATCTAACAAGATGTACAACTTAGTATATTAGCTTCATTTCTAAAGTAGTTTGTTTAGAAAAGACACATCTTCATTGCCAAACAATGTACTGTGTGAAATAAGCTAGTTCTGTTCTCGGAAAGAGTTGCTTTCTTACGAAGAGTCTTCAGTGCACCAAGATCAAACTTTCCTAGTTTGTGTAATCTAACAAGATGTACAACTTAGTAGACTTGCCTCATTTCTAACATACTTTGTTTAGAAAACAAATATGTCAATTGGTGAACACTCTACTGTGTCAAATAAGCTAGCTCTGTTCCCGGAATGAATTGCTTTCTTCTGAAGAGTCTTCAGTGCGTCAAGATCAAACTTTGCTAGTTTGTGTAATCTAAGATGTTGTACAACTTAGCAGATTAGCTTCATTTCTAATGTAGATTGTTTAGAAAACAAACACCTTCATTGCCAAACACTGTACTGTGTAAAATAAGCTAGTTCTGTTCTCAGAATGAGGTGCTTTCTTATGAAGAGTCTTCAGTGCACCAAGATCAAACTTTGCTAGTTTGTGTAATCTAACAAGATGTACAACTTATTAGACTTGCCTCATTTCTAACGTACTTTGTTTAGAAAAATGACAATTTCATTACTGAACACTGTAATGTGTGAAATAAGCTAGGTCTGTTCTAAGAATGAGTTGCTTTCCTACAAAGAGTCTTCAGTGCAGCAAGATCAAACTTTGCTAGTTTGTGTAATCTAAGAAGATGTACAAGATAGTAGCTTCGCCTCATTTCTAAAGTAGTTTGTTTAGAAAACAACCACCTTCATTACCGAACACTGTACTGAGTGAAGTAAACTAGGTCTGTTCTCAGAATGAGTTGCTTTCTTACGAAGAGTCTTCAGTGCCGCAAGATCAAACTTTGCCTGTTTGTGTAATCTAACAAGATATACAACTTAGTAGATTAGCTTCATTTTAATGTAGTTTGTTTAGATAACAAACACCTTCATTGCCAAAGAATGTACTGTGTGAAATAAGCTACTTCTGTTCTCGGAATGAGTTGCTTTCTTATGAAGAGTCTTCAGTGCAGCAAGATCAAACTTTTCTAGTTTGTGTAAACTAACAAGATGTACAATTTAGTAATTTAGCTTCACTGGTAACGTAGTTTGTTTAGAAAACAAACACCTTCATTACCGAACACTGTACAGTGTGAAGAAAGCTAGTTGTGTTCTAGGAATGAGTTGCTTTCTTACGAAGAGTCTTGAGTGCAGCAAGATCAAACTTTGATCGTTTGTGTAATCTAACATGATGTACAAAATAGTAGATTCCCCTCATTTCTAACTTAGTTTGCTTCAAAAACAAACACCTTCATTGCTGATCACTCTAATGTGAGAAATAAGGTAGTTTTGTTTTCAGAATGAGTTGCTCTCTTACGAAGAATCTTCAGTGCTGAAAGATCAAACTTTGCTAGTTTGTGTAATCTAAAAAGATGGACAATTTAGTAGATTAGCTTCATTTCTAAAATAGTTTGTTTATAAAACAAACACCTTCGTGGCTGAACACTGTACTGTGTGAAATAAGCTAGTTCTGTTCTCGGCATGAGTTGCTTTCTTACGAAGACTCTTCAGTGCAGCAAGATCAAACTTTCTTACTTTTTGTAATCTCACAAGATATACAAGGTAGTAGATCAGCCTCATTTCTAAAGTAGTTTGTTTACAAAACAAACACCTTCATTGCCAAACACTGTACTGTGTGAAGTCACCTAGTTCTGTCCTATGAATGAGTTGCTTTCTTACGAAGAGTACTTCAGTGCAGCAAGATCAATCTTTGCTAGTTTGTGTTATCTAACAGGATGTACAATTTAGTAGATTAGTTTCAGTTCTCACTTGGTTGGTTAGAAAACAAACACCTTCATTTCGGAACACTGCACTGTGTGAAGTAAGCTAGTTCTGTTCTCGGAATGAGTTGCTTTCTTAAGAACAGTCTTCAATGCAGCAAGATCAAACTTTGCTAGTTTGTGTAATCTCACAAGAAGTACAGCTTAGTAGATTCAGTTCATTTCTAACGCTGTTTGTTTAGAAAATAAATGCATTCATTGCTGAACACTCTACTGAGTTAAATAAGGTAGTTCTGTTCTGAATGAGTTGCTTTCTTATGAAGAATCTTCAGTGCGGCAAATTCAAACTTTGCTGGTTTGGGTAATCTTACAAGATGTACAACTTATTAGATTAGCTTCATTTCTAAAATAGTTTGTTTAGAAAACAAACACCTTCATTGCCGAACATTGTACTGTGTGAAATAAGCTAGTTCGGTTCTCGGCATGAGTTGCTTTCTTATGAAGACTCTTCAGTGCAGCAAGATCAAACTTTCTTAGTTTGTGTAATCTAACAAGCTGTACAACTTAATAGATTCGCCTCATTTTTAAGTAGTTTGTATTAAAAAGAAACATCTTCATTTCCAAAGAATGTACTGTGCGGAATAAGCTAGTTCTGTTCTTGAAATGAGTTGCTTTCTTACGAAGAGTCTTCAGTGCAGCAAGTTCAAAGTTTCCTACTTTGTGAAAACTAACAAGATGTACAATTTATTAGTTGAGCTTCATTGATAACGTAGTTTGTTTAGAAAACAAACGCCTTCATTCCGAACACTGTACCATGTGAAGTAAGCTAGTTCTGTTCTCGGAATGAGTTGCTTTTTTACGAAGAGTCTTCAGTGCAGCATGATCAAACTTTGCTGGTTTGGGTAAAATAAAAAGATGTACAACTTAGTAGATTTGCTTCATTTCTTACATAGTTTGTTTAGAAAACAAACACGTTCATTGCTGAACACTCTACTGTGTGAAATAAGCTAATTCCGTTTTTGGAATGAGTTGCTTTCTTACGAACAATTTTCAGTGCCACAAGATTAAACTTTGCTAGTTTGTGTAATCTAACAAGATGTACAATTTAGGAGATTAGCTTCATTTCTAACGTAGTTTGTTTAGAAAACAAACACCTTCATTTTCAAACACTTTACTGTGTGAAATAAGCTAGTTCTGTTCTCAGTATGAGTTGCTTTCTTATGAAGACTCTTCAGTGCAGCAATATCAAACTTTCTTAGTTTGTGTAATCTAACAAAATGTATAAGTTAGTAGATTCGCCTCGTTTCTAATGTAGTTTGTTTAGAAAACAAACACCTTCATTACTGAACACTCTACTGTGTGAAATAAGATAGTTCTGTTTTCAGAATGAGTTGCTTTCTTACGGAATCTTCAGTGCCGCAAGATCAAACTTTGCTAGTTTTTGTAATCTAACAAGATGCACAACTTAGTAGATTACCTTCATTTCTAAAGTAGTTTGTTTAGAAAACAAACACCTTCATTTCTGAACACTGTACTGTGTGAAATAAGCTAGTTCTGTTCTCAGCATGAGTTGCCTTCTTATGAAAATCTTCAGCGCAGCAAGATCAAACTTTCTTAGTTTGTGTAATCCAACAAGATGTGCAAGTTCGTAGATTTGCCTCGTTTCTAAAGTAGTTTGTTTACAAAAAAACACCTTCATTGTCGAAAACTGTACTGTGTGAAGTAACCTAGTTCTGTTCTATGAATGAGTTGCTTTCTTATGAATAGTCTTCAGGGCAGCAAGATCAATCTTTGCTAGTTTGTGTAATCTAACAAGATGTACAACGTAATAGATTAGCTTCATTTCTAACATAGTTTGTTTAGAAAAAAAACACCTTCATTGCCGAACACTGTACTATGTGAAATAAGCTCGTTCTATTCTCGGAATGAGTTGCTTTCTTAAGAAGAGTCATCAATGCAGCAAGATCAAACTTTGCTAGTTTGTGTTATCTAACAAGATGTACAACTTAGTAGATTTGCTATATTTCTAACTTAGTTTGTTTAGAAAACAAACACGTTCATTGCTGAACACTCTACTGTGTGAAATAAGCTAATTCCGTTTTTGGGATGAGTTGTGTTCTTACGAAGAATCTTCAGTGCCGCAAGATCAAACTTTACTAGTTTGTATAATCTAACAAGATGTACAACTTAGGAGATTAGAATCATTTCTAACGGAGTTTGTTTAGAAACAAACACCTTCATTGCCGGACACTGTACTATGTGAAGTAATCTCGTTCTGTTCTCGGTATGAGTTGCTTTCTTACGAAGATTCTTCAGTGCAGCAAGATCAAACTTTCTTAGTTTGTGTAATCTAACAAGATGTATAAGTTAGTAGATTCACCTCATTTCTAACGTAGTTTGTTTAGAAAACAAACACCTTCATTGCCGAACACTCTACTGTGTGAAATAAGCTAGTTCTGTTCTCAGAATGAGTTGCTTTCTTATGAAAAGTCTTCAGTTCAGAAAGATCAAAGTTTGCTAGTTTGTGTAATCTAACAAGATGTACAACTTAATACATTAACCTCTTTTTTAAGTAGTTTGTTTAGAAAAGCAACATCTTCATTGCCAAACAATGCACTGTGTGAAATAAGCTAGTTAGTTCTGTTCTCGGAATGAGTTGCTTTCTTACGAAGAGTCTTCAGTGCAGCAAGAACAAACTTTGCTAGTTTGTGTAAACTAACAAGATGTACACTTTAGTAGTTTAGCTTCATTTCTAACATAGTTTGTTTAGAAAACAAACACCTTCATTACTGATCACTGTACTGTGTGAAGTAGCTAGTTCTGTTCCCGGAATGAGTTGCTTTCTTACGAAGAGTCTTTAGTGCAGCAAGATTAAATTTTGGTAGTTTGTGTAATCTAACATGATGTACAACATAGTAAATTCCCCTCATTTCTAATGTAGTTTGTTTAGAAAAGAAACACCTTCTTTGCTGAACACTGTACTGTGTGAAATAAGCTAGTTCTGTTTTCAGAATGAGTTGCTTTCTTATGAAGACTCTTCAGTGCCGCAAGATCAAACTTTGCTAGTTTGTGTAATCTAAAAAGATGGACAATTTAGTAGATTAGTTTCATTTCTAAAGTAGTTTGTTTACAAAACAAACACCTTCATTGTCGAACACTGTACTGTGTGAAATAAGCTAGTTCTGTTCTCGGCATGAGTTACTTTCTTATGAAGACTCTTCAGTGCAACAAGGGCAAACTTTCTTAGTTTGTGTAATCTAACAAGATGTACAACTTAGCAGATTAGCTTCATTTCTAACGTAGTTTGTTTAGAAAACAAACACCTTGGTTGTCGAACACTGTACTGTGTAAAATAAGCTAGTTCTGTTCTCGGCATGAGTTACTTTCTTATGAAGACTCTTCAGTGCAACAAGGGCAAACTTTCTTAGTTTGTGTAATCTAACAAGATGTACAATTTAGAAGATTAGCTTCATTTCTAACGTAGTTTGTTTAGAAAACAAACACCTTCATTGCCGAACACTGTACTGTGTGAAGTAAGCTAGGTCTGTTCTTGGAATGAGTTGCTTTCTTACGAAGAGTCTTCAGTGCAGCAAGATCAAACTTTGCTAGTTACTTTAATCTAAAACGATGTACAACTTAGTATGTTCACTTCATTTCTAACATAGTTTGTTCAGAAAACAAACGCCTTCATTGCTGAAAACTGTACTGTGTGAAGTAAGCTAGGTCTCTTCTCGGAATAAGTTGCTTTCTTACGAAGAGTCTTCAGTGCAACAAGATCAAATTTTGTCAGTTTGTGTAACCCAACAAGATGTATAACTTAATAGATTCACCTCATTTTTCAGTAGTTTGTTAGAAAAGACACATCTTCATTGCCAAACAATGTACTGTGTGAAATAAGCTAGTTCTGTTCTCGGAATGAGTTGCTTTTTTACGAAGAGTCTTCAGTGCACCAAGATCAAACTTTGCTACGATGTGTAATCTAACAAGATGTACAACTAAGTAGACTTGCCTTATTTCTAACATACTTTGTTCAGAAAACAAACACGTTCATTGCTGAAAACTCTACTGTGTCAAATAAGCTAGCTCTGTTCCTGGAATGGGTTGCGTTCTTACGAAGAGTCTTCAGTGCAGCAAATTCATACTTTGCTAGTTTGTGTAATCTAAGAAGTTGTACAAATTAGCAGATTAGCTTCATTTCTCTCGCAGTTTGTTTATATAACAAACACCTTCATTGCCGAACACTGTACTGTGTGAAATAAGCTAGTTCTTTTCTAGGAATGAGTTGCTTTCTTACGAAGAGTCTTCAGTGCAGCAACATAAATCTTTGCTAGCTTGTGTAACCTAACAAGATGTACCACTTAGTAGATTAGCTTCATTTCTAATGTAATTTGTTTAGAAAACAAACACCTTCATTCCCGAACACTGTACTGTGTGAAAAAAGCTAGTCCTATTCTCGAAATGACTTGCTTTCTTACGAAGAATGCAGCAAGATCAAACTTTGCTAGTTTGTGTAATCTAACAAGATGTAGAACATAGTAGATTCGCCTCATTTCTAAAGTAGTTTGTTTACAAAACAAAGACCTTCAGTGCTGAACACTCTACTGTGTGAAATAAGCTAGTTCTGTTCTCAGAATGAGTTGCTTTCTTACACAGAGGCTTCAGTGCCACAAGATCAAACTCTGCTAATTTGTGTAATCTAACAAGATGTACAACTTAGTTGATCAGCTTCATTTCTAAAGTAGTTTGTTAAGAACACAAACACCTTCTTTGCCGAACACTGTACTGTGTGAAATAAGCTAGTTCTGTTCTCGGCATGAGTTGCTTTCTTATGAAGACTCTTCAGTGCAGCAAGAGCAAACTTTCTTAGTTTGTGTAATCTAACAAGATGTATACCTTAGCAGATTAGCTTCATTTCTAACACAGTTTGTTTAGAAAACAAACACCTTCATTGCCGAACATTGTACTGTGTGAAGTAAGATAGGTCTGTTCTCGGAATGAGTTGCTTTCTTACGAAGAGTGTTCAGTACAACAATATCAAAGTTTGTTAGTTTGTGTAATCCAACAAGATGTACAACTTAATAGACTCGAATAATTTTTAAGTAGTTTGTTTAGAAAAGACACATCTTCATTGCCAAACAATGTACTGTGTGAAATAAGCTAGTTCTGTTTTCGGAATGAGTTGCTTTCTTACGAAGAATCTTCAGTGCAGCAAGATCAAACTTTGCTAGTTTGTGTAATCTAACAAGATGTACAACTTAATAGATTAGCTTCATTTCTAAAGTAGTTTGCTTAGAAAACAAACACCTTCATTGCCAAATACTGTACTGTGTAAAGTAAGCTAGTTTTGTTCTCGGTATGAGTTGCTTTCTTATGAAGAGTCTTCAGTGCAGCAAGATCAAACTTTGCTAGTTTCTGTAATTTAAAAAATGGACAACTTAGTATATTCGCTTCATTTCTAACATAGTTTGTTTAGAAAACAAACACCTTCATTGCCGAACACTGTACTGTGTGCAGTAAGCTAGGTCTGCTCTCAGAATGAGTTGCTTTCTTACCAAGTGTCTTCAGTGCAGCAAGATCAAAGTCTGTTCGTTTGTGTAATCCAACAAGATGTACAACTTAATAGATTCACCTCATTTTTAAATAGTTTGTTTAGAAAAGACACATCTTCATTGCCAAACAATGTACTGTGTTAAATAAGCTAGTTCTTTTCTCGGAATGAGTTGCTTTTTTACAAATAGTCTTCAGTGCACCAAAATCAAACTTTTCTAGTTTGTGTAATCCAACAAGATGTACAACTAAGTAGACTTGCCTCATTTCTAACGTACTTTGTTTAGAAAACAAACACATTCATTGTTGAACACTGTACTGTGTGAAATATGCTAGTTTTGTTCTAGGAATGAGTTGCTTTCTCACGAAGAGTCTTCAGTGCAGCAAGATCAATCTTTGCTAGTTTTGTAATCTAACAACATGTACCACTTAGTAGATTAGCTTCATTTCTAAAGTAATTTGTTTAGAAAACAAACACCTTCATTGCCGAACACTGTACTATGTCATAAAAGCTAATTCTGTTCTAGGAATGAGTTACTTTCTTACGAAGAACCTTCATTGCAGCAAGATCAAACTTTGCTAGTTTGTGTAATCTAACAAGATGTACAACTTAGTAGTTTTCCTTGATTGCTAACGTAGTTTCTTTAGAAAACAAACACCTTCACTGTCGAACACCGTACTGTGTGAAGTAAGCTAGTTCTGTTCTCAGAATGAGTTACTTTCTTGTGAAGAGTCTTCAGTGGAGCAAGGTCAAAGTTTGCCAGTTTCTGTAATCTAACAAGGTGTACAACGTAATAGATTCACCTCATTTTTAAGTAGTTTGTTTAGAGAAGAAACATCTTCATTGTCAAACAATGTACTGTGTGAAATAAGCTAGTTCTGTTCTTGGAATTAGTTGCTTTCTTATGAAGAGTCTTCAGTGCAGCAAGATCAAATTTTGCTAATTTGTGTAATCTAACAAGATGTACAACTTAATAGATTCACCCCTTTTCTAAAGTAGTTGGTTTACAAAAGAATCATCTTCATTGCAAAACAATGTACTGTGTGAAATAAGCTAGTTCAGTTCTCCTAATGTGTTGCTCTCTTATGAAGAATCTTCAGTGGAGCAAGATCAAACTTTGCTAGTTTGTGCAATCTAACAAGATGTACAATTTACTAGTTTACCTTCATTGCTAACATAGTTTTTTTAGAAAACAAACACCTTCATTGCCGAACACTGTACTGTGTGAAGTAAGCTAGTTCTGTTCTAGGAATGAGTTGCTTTATAATGAAGAGTCTTCAGTGCAGCAAGATCAAACTTTGCTAGATTGTGTAATCTAATAAGATGTAAAACTTAGTAGATTCACCTCATTTCTAACGTAGTTTGTTTAGAAAACAAACACATTTATTGCTGAACACTCTACTGTGTGAAATAAGCTAGTTCTGCTTTCTGAATGACTTTGCTTTCTTACGAAGAATCTTTAGTCCCGCAAGATGAAACTTTGGTAGTTTGTATAATCTAACAAGATGTACAACTAAGTAGATTCGCTTCATTTCTAACAGAGTTTGTTACGAAAACAAACACCTTCAGTGTCAAACACTGCACTGTGTGAAATAAGCTAATTCTGTTCTTGGCATGAGTTGCTTTCTAACGAAGACTCTTCAGGACAGCAAGATCAAACTTTCTTAGTTTGTGTAATCTAACAAGATGTACAAGTTAGTAGATTCACCTCGTTTCTAAAGTAGTTTGTTTAGAAAAGAAGCATCTTCATTGCCAAACAATGTAGTGTGTGAAAAAAGGTAGTTTTGTTTTCGGAATGAGTTGCTTTCTTATGAAGGATTTACAGTGCTGCAAGATCAAACTTTGCTAGTTGGTGTAATCTAACCATATGTACCACTTAGTACATTATCTTCCTTTCTAATGTAGTTTGTTTAGAAAGCAAACACCTTCTTTGCCAAACACTGTACTGTGTGAAGTAAGCTAGCTCTGTTCTCGGAATGAGTTCCTTTCTTACGATGAGTCTTCAGTGCAGCAAGATCAAACTTTGCTAGTTTGTGTAATCTAACAGGATGTACAACTTAGTAGATTCCCTTCATTTCTAACGTACTTTGTTCAGAAAACAAACACCTTCATTGCTGAACACTCTACTGTGTGAAATAAGCTAGTTCTGTTTTCGGAATGAGTTGCTTTCTTACAAAGAATCTTCAGTGCCGCGAGATCTAACTTTGCTAGTTTGTGTAATCTAACAAGATGTAGAACTTAGTAGATTAGCTTCATTTCTAAAGTAGTTTGTTTACAAAACAAACACCTTCATTGCCGAACACTGGACTGTGTGGAATTAGCTAGCTCTGTTCAAGGAATGAGTTGCTTTCTTATGAAGACTCTTCATTGCAGCAAGATCAAACTTTCTTAGTTTGTGTAATCTAACAAGATGTACCACTTAGTAGATTAGCTTCGTTTCTAATATAGTTTGTATAGAAAACAAACACCTTCATTGCCGAACGCTGTACTGTGTGAAATAAGCTAGTTCTGTTCACTGAATGAGTTGCTTTTTTACGAATAGTTTTCAGTGCAGCAAGATCAAACTTTCTTAGTTTGTGTAATATAACAAGATGTACCCCTTAGTAGATTAGCTTCATTTCTAATGTAGTTTGTATAGAAAAAAAAACACCTTCATTGCCGAATGCTGTACTGTGTGAAATAAGCTAGTTCTGTTCACTGAAAGAGTTGCTTTCTTACGAAGAGTATACAATGCTGCAAGATCAAATTTTGCTACTTTGTGTAATCTAACAAGCTGTACAATTTAGCAGATTAGCTTCATTTCTCACATAGTTTGTTTAGATAAGGCAAACCTTAATTGCTGAACACTGTACTGTGTAAAATAAGCTAGTTCTGTTCTAGGAATGAGTTGTTTCTTATGAAGAGTCTTCAGTGTAGCAAGATCAAACTTTGCTAGTTTTGTAATCTAAAAAGATGTACAACTTAGTAGATTAACTTCATTTCTAACGTAGTTCATTTAAAAAACAAACACCTTCATTGCTGAACATTGTACAGTGAGAAGTAAGCTAGTTCTCTTCTCGGAATGATTTGTTTTCTTACGAAGAGTCTTCAGTGAAGCAAGATCAAACTTTGCTAGTTCGTGAAATCTAACCAGATGTACAACTTAGTAGATTCCCCTCATTTCTAATTAGTTTGTTTAGAAAACAAACACCTTCATTGCCAAACACTCTACTTTGTGAAATAAGCTAGTTCTGCTCTCGGAATGAGTTGCTGTCTTACGAAGAGTCTTCAGTGCAGCAAGATCAAACTTTGCGAGTTTGTGTAATCTAACAAGATGTACAACTTAGCAGATTCCCCTCATATCTAAAGTAGTTTGTTTAGAAAATACACACTTTCATTGCCGAACACTGTGATGTGTGAAATAAGCTAGTTCTGCTCGCGAAATGAGTTGCTTTCTTATGAAGAGTCTTCAGGGAAGCAAGCTAAAATTTTGCTAGTTTGTGTAATCTAACAAGATGTACAAGTTAGTAGATTTGCCTCACTTTTAATGTAGTTTCTTTAGAAAAAAACACGTTCATTTCTGAACACTCTACTGTGTGAAATAAGCTATCTCTGTTCTCAGAATGAGTTGCTTTCTTACAAAGAGTCTTCAGTGCAGCAAGATCAAACTTTGCTAGTTTGTGTAATCTAACAAGATGTACAACGAAGTAGATTAGCTTCATTTCTAACGTATTTTGTTTAGAAAACAAACATCTTCATTGCTGAACACTGTACTGTGTGAAATAAGCTAGTTCTGTTTTCGGAATGAGTTGCTTTCTTACGACGAGTCTTCAGTGCAGCAAGATCAAACTTTGCTAGTTTGTGGAATCTAACAAGATGTACAACTTAGTAGATTCCCCTCATTTGTAAGGTAGTTTGTTTAGGAAACAAACACCTTCATTGCCGAACACTCTACTGTGTGAAATAAGCTAGTTCTGCTCTCAGAATGAGTTGCTTTCTTACGAAGAGTCTTCAGTGCAGAAAAATTAAAGATTGCTAGTTTGTGTAATTTAACAAGATGTACAACTTAATAGATTCGCCTCATTTCTAAAGTAGTTTGTTTAGAAAAGAAACGTCTTCATTGCCGAACACTCTACTGTGTGAAATAAACTAGTTCTGTTCTCGGAATGAGTTGCTTTATTACAAAAAGTATTCAATGCAGCAAGATCAAACTTTGCAATTTTGTCTAATCTAACAAGATGTACAACTTAGCATATTAGCTTCATTTCTAAAGTAGTTTTTTTAGAAAAGCAATACTTTCATTGCCAAACATTCTACTGTGTGAAATAAGCTAGTTCTGTTCTCGGAATGAGTTTCTTATCTACAAATAATCTTCAGTGCAGCAAGATCAAACTTTCCTTGTTTGTGTAATTTAAAATGTACAACTTAGCAGATTCCCCTCATATCTAAAGTAGTTTGTTTAGAAAAGCAACATCTTCATTGCCAAATATTCTACTGTGTGAAATAAGCTAGTTCTGCTATCAGAATGAGTTTCTTTCCTACGAAGAGTCTTCAGTGCAGCAAGGTCAAACTTTGCTAGTTTGTGTAATCTAACGAGATGTACAACTTAGCAGATTAGTTTCATTTCTAACGTAGTTTGTTTAGAAAACAAACACCTTCATTGCTGAAAACTGTACTGTGTGAAGTAAGCTAGTTCTGTTCTCGGAATGAGTTGCTTTCTTATGAAGAGTCTTCAGTGCAGCAACATCAAACTTTCTCAGCTTTTGTAATCTTAGAAGATGTACAACTTAGCATATTTGCCTCATTTCTAAAGCAGTTTGTTTAGAAAACGAACACCTTCATTGCCGAACACCGTACTGTATGAAATAAGCTAGTTCTGTTCTCGGAATGAGTTGCTTTCTTACGAAGAATCTCCAGTAAAGTAAGATCAAACTTTGCGAGTTTGTGTAATCTAACAAGATGTACCTCTTAGTAGATGAGCTTCATTTCTAACGTAGTTTGTTTAGAAAACAAACACCTTCATTGCCGAATATTCTACTTTGTTAAATAAGGTAGTTCCGGTCTCAGAAAGAGTTGCTTTTTTACGAAGATTGTTCAGTGCACCAAGATCAAACTTTTTCAGGTTGTGTAATCAAACAAGATGTTGAACTTATCATATTAGCTTCATTTCTAACGTAGTTTCTTTAGAAAACAAACAACTTCATTTCCGAACACTGTACTGTGTGAAGTAAGCTAGTTCTCTCCTAGGAATGAGTTGCTTTCTTACGAAGAGTTTTCATTGCAGCAAGATGAAACTTTGCTAGTTTGTGTAATCTAAAAAGATGTACAATGTAATAGATAACCCTCATTTCTAAAGTACTTTGTATAGAAAAGAAATTTATTCATTGCCGAATATTCTAACATATGAAATAAGCTAGTTGTGTAGATCACAGCAAGTTCAAACTTTCTTCTTTTGTACAATCTGAAAAGTTGTACAATTGAGTAACTTCGTTTCATTTCTAATATATTTTCTTAAGAAAAGAAACATCTTCATTGCCAAATACTTAACTGTGTGACATAAGGTTGTTAAACTCCAGAAATCAGTTGCTTTTCTACGAAGAGTGTAGATCAGAGCAAGTTCAAACTTTCTTCTTTTGTACAATCTGAAAAGTTGTACAGTTGAGTAGGTTCGTTTCATTTCTAATATAGTTTCATAAGAAAAGAAACATCTTCATTGCCGAACACTATATTGTACGACATAAGGTTGTTAAGCTTTAGGAATAAGTTGCTTTTCTACAAATACTGTGGATCACAGCAAGTTCAAACTTTCTTCTTTTGTACAATATGAAAAGTTTTACAATTGAGTAGCTTCATATCATTTCTAATATATTTTCATAAGAAAAGAAACATCTTCATTGCCGAACACTGTACTGTGCGACTGAAGCTTTTTAAGCTCTAGGATTCAGTTGCTATTATACAAATACTGGAGATCACAGCAAGTTCAAACTTTCTTCTTTTGTAAAATCTGAAAAGTTTTACAATTGAGTAGCTTTCTTTCATTTCTAATATAGTTTCATACGAAAAGAAACATCTTCATTGCCGAACACTGTACTGTGTGACATAAGCTTGTTAAGCTCTAGGAATCAGTTGCTTTTCTTCAAAGAGTGTAGATCACAGCAAGTTGAAACTTTATTCTTTTGTTCAAACTGAAAAGTTGTACAGTTGAGTAGCTTCGTTTCATTTCTAATATAGTTTCATAAAAAAAGAGACATCTTCATTGCCGAATACTATATTGTACGACATACGCTGGTTAAGCTCTAGGAATCAGTTGCTTTTCTACAAATACTGTAGATCACAGCAAGTTCAAACTTTACTCTTTTATACAATCAGAGAAGTTGTACAATTGAGTAGCTTTCTTTCATTTCTAATATAATTTCGTAAGAAAAGGAACATCTTCATTGCCGAACACTGTACTGAGCGACATAAGCTTGTTAAGCTCTAGAACTCAGTTCCTTTTCTACAAACACTGCAGATAACAGCAAGTTCAAACTTTCTTCTTTTGTACAATCTGAAAAGTTTGACAATTGAGTAGCTTCGTTTCATTTCTTATATAGTTTCATAAGAAAAGAAACATCTTCATTGCCGAACAATGTACAGTGTGACATAAACTTGTTAAGCTCTAGGAAAGAGTTCCTTTTCTAAGAAGAGTGTAGATCACAGCAAGTTCAAACTTGCTTCTTTTGTACATTTTTAAAAGCTGTACAATTGAGTATCTTAGTTTCATTTCTAATATCGTTTTCTAAGAAAGGAAACATCTTCATTGCCGAACACTGTACTGTGTGACAGAAGCTTGTTGAGTTGAAGGAATCAGTTGCTTTTCTACAAATACTGTAGCTCAAAGCAAGTTCAAACTTTCTTATTTTGTTCAGTCTGAAAAGTTGTACCATTGAGTTGCTTCGTTTCATTTCTAATATAGTTTCATAAGAAAAGAAACATCTTCATTGACAAACAATGTACAGTGCGACATAAGCTTGTTAAGCTCTAGGAAAGAGTTGCTTTTCTAAGAAGAGTGTAGATCACAGCAAGTTCAAACTTTCCTCTTTTGTACATTCTGAAAAGTTGTACAATTGAGTAGCTTTGATTCATTTCTAATATAGTGTTGTAAGAAAGGAAACATCTTCATTGCCAAACACTGTAATGAGCGACAGAAGCTTGTTGAGTTGAAGGAATCAGTTGCTTTTCTACAAATACTGTAGATCACAGCAAGTTCAAACTTTCTTATTTTGTTCAATCTGAAAAGTTGTACCATTGAGTTGCTTCGTTTCATTTCTAATATAGTGTTGTAAGAAAAGAAACATCTTCCTTGCCAAACACTGTACTGTAAGACATAAGCTTTTTAAGTTCTAGGAATCACTTGCTTTTCTACAAATACTGTACGTTACAGAAAGTTCAAACTTTCTTACTTTGTACAATCTGAAAAGTTGTACAATTGAGTAGCTTCGTATCATTTCTCAAATACCTTCGTAAGAAATGAAATATCTTCATTGCAGGACAATGTACTGTGCAACATAAGCTTGTTAAGCTCTGGGAATCAGTTGCTTTTTTACAAACACTGCAGATCACAGCAAGTTCAAACTTTCTTCTTTTGTAAAATCTGAAAAGTTTTACAATTGAGTAGCTTCATTTCGTTTCTAATATAGTTTCATAAGAAAAGAAACATCTTCATTGCCGAACACTGTACTGTGCGACATAAGCTTGTTAAGCTCTAGGAATCAGTTGCTTTTCTACGAAGAGTGTAGATCACAGCAAGTCCAAACTTTGTTCTTTTGTACAATCTGAAAAGTTGTACGATTGAGTAGCTTGGTTTCATTTCTAATATAGTTTCATAAGAAAAGAAACATTTTCATTTCCGAACACTGAACTGTGTGACATGAGCTTGTTAAGTTCCAGGAATCACTTGCTTTTCTACAAATACTGTAGATCACAGCAAGTTCAAACTTTCCTCTTTTGTTCAATCTGAAAAGTTGTACAATTGAGTAGCTTCGTTTCATTTGTAATATAGTTTCATTAGAAAAGAAACATCTTCAATGCCAAACACTGTACTGTGTGACATAGCTTGTTAAGCTCTAGGAATCACTTGCTTTTCTACAAAGAGTGTAGATCACAGCAAGTTCAAACTTTCCTCTTTTGTACAATCTGAAAAGCTGTACAGTGGAGTACCTTCGTTTCATTTCTAATATAGTTTCCTAAGAAAAGAAACATCTTCATTGCCGAACAATATATTGTACGACATAAGCTTGTTAAGCTCTGGGAATCAGTTGCTTTTCTACAAATACTGTAGATCACAGCAAGTTCAAACGTTCTTCCTTTATACAATCTGAGAAGTTGTACAAAGGAGTAGCTTCCTTTCATTTCTAATATAGTTTCCTAAGAAAAAGAACATCTTCATTGCCAAACACGGTACTGAGCGACATAAGTTTGTTAAGCTCTAGGAATCAGTTCCTTTTCTACAAACACTGCAGATCATGGCAAGTTCAAACTTTCTTCTTTTGTACAATCTGAAAAGTTTTACAATTGAGTAGATTCGTTTCATTTCTAATATATTTTCATAAGAAAAGAAACATCTTCATTGCCGAACACTGTACTGTGTGACATAAGCTTGTTAAGCTCTAGGAATCGTTGCTTTTCTAAGAAGAGTGTAGATGACAGCAAGTCCAAACTTTCTTCTTTTGTATACTCTGAAAAGTTTTACAATTGAGTAGCTTTGTTCAGCTCCAGGAATCAGTTGCTTTTCTACAAATACTATAGATCACAGCAAGTTGAAACTTTCCTCTTTTGTAAAATCTGAAAAGTTGTACAATTGAATATCTTCGTTTCATTTCTAATATAGTTTCGTAAGAAAAGAAACATTTTCATTGCCAAACACTGTATTGTGCGATATAAGCTTGTTAAGCTATAGGAATCAGTTGCTATTCTCCAAATACTGTAGATCAGAGCAATTTCAAACTTTCTTCTTTTGTTCAGTCTGAGAAGTTTTACAATTGAGTAGCTTCGTTCATTTCCAATATAGTTTCATAAGGAAAGGAACATCTTCATTGCCGAACACTGTACTGTGCGACATAAGCTTGTAAAGCTCTAGGAATCAGTTGATTTTCTACAAATACTGTAGATCATAGCAAGTTTAAACTTTCTCCTTTTGTACAATCTGATAAGTTTTAAAATTGAGTAGCTTTCTTTCATTTCTAATATAGTTTCGTACGAAAAGAAACATCTTCATGCCGAGAACTGTATTGTGTGACATAAGCTTGTTAAGCTCTAGTAGTCAGTTGCTTTTCTACAAAGAGTGTAGATCACAGCAAGTTCAAACTTTCTTCTTTTGTACAATCTGAAAAGATCTACAATCGAGCAGCTTCGTTTCATTTCTAATATAGTTTCATAAGAAAAGAAATATCTTCATTGCCAAACACTGTACTGTACGACATAAGCTTGTTAAGCTCTAGGAATCAGTTGCTTTTCTACAAATACTGTAGATCACAGCAAGTTCAAACTTTCTTATTTTGTCCAATCTGAAAAGTTGTACCATTGAGTTGCTTCATTTCATTTCTAATATAGTTTCATAAGAAAAGAAACATCTTCCTTGCCGAACACTGTACTGAGCGACATAAGCTTGTTAAGCTCTAGGAATCACTTGCTTTTGTACAAATACTGTACATTACAGAAAGTTCACACTTTCTTGTTTTGTACAATCTGAAAAGTTGTACAATTGAGTAGCTTCGTTTCATTTCTCAAATAGCTTCGTAAGAAATGGAACATCTTCATTGCCGAGCACTGTACTGTGCGACATAAGCTTGTTAAGCTCTGGGAATCAGTTGCTTTTTTACAAACACTGCAGATCACAGCAAGTTCAAAGTTCCTCCTTTGTAAAATCTGAAAAGTTTTACAATTGAGTAGCTTCATTTCGTTTCTTATATAGTTTCATAAGAAAAGAAACATCTTCATTGCTGGACACTGTCCTGTGCGACATAAACTTGTTAAGTTCTAAAATCCCTTGCTTTTCTACAAATACTTGTTAAGTTCAAAAATTCTTCTTTTGTACAAACTGAAAAGTTGTACAATTTAGTAGCTTCGTTTCATTTCTAATATAGTTTCATAAGAAAAGAAATATCTTCATTGCTGAACACTGTACTGTGTGACATAAACTTGTTAAGTTCTAAAATCCCTTGCTTTTCTACAAATACTGCAGATCACAGCAAGTTCAAACTTTCTTCTTTTGTACAAACTGAAAAGTTGTACAATTTAGTAGCTTCGTTTCATTTCTAATATAGTTTCATAAGAAAAGAAATATCTTCATTGCTGAACACTGTACTGTGTGACATAAACTTGTTAAGTTCTAAAATCCCTTGCTTTTCTACAAATACTGTGGATCACTGCAAGTTCAAACTTTCCTCGTTTGGAAACTCTAAACTGTTGTAAAATAGAGTAGCTTCGTTTCATTTCTAATGTATTTTGGAAAGAAAAGAAACATCTTCATTGCCGAACACTGTACTGTGCAACATAAGCCTGTTAAGCTCTAGGAATCCTTTGCTTTTCTACAAATACTATAGATCACAGCAAGTTCAAACTTTCTTCTTTTGTACAATCTGAAAAGTAAAATTGAGTAGCTTCATTTCATTTCTAATATAGTTTTGTAAGAAAAGAAACATCTTCATTGCAGAACACTGTACTGCATGACATAAACTTGTTAAGGACTAGGAATCAGTTGCTTTTTTATGAAGAGTATAGATCACAGCAAGTTCAAACTTCCTTCTTTTGTACAATCTGAAAAGTTGTACAATAGAGTATCTTAGTTTTATTTCTAATACAGTTTCGTAACAAAAGAAACATCTTCATTGCCAAACACTGTACTGTGCGAGATAAGCTGGTTAAGCTCTAGGAATCAGTTGCTTTTGCACGAAGAGTGTAGATCACAGCAACTTCAAATTTTCTTCTTTTGAACAATCTGTAAAGTCGTACAATTGAGTAGCTTCATTTCATTTTAATATAGTTTCGTAAGAAAAGAAACATCTTCAGTGCCGAACACTGTACTCTGAGACATAAGGGAATCAGTTGCTTTTCTACAAATACTGTAGATCACAGCAAGTTCAAACTTTCTTCTTTTTTACAATATGAAAGTTGTACAATTGAGTAGCTTTGTTTCATTTCTCATATAGTTTCGTAAGAAAAGAAACATATTCATTGGCGAACACAGTAATGTGTGACATAAGCTTGTTAAGCTCTAGGAATCATTTGCTTTTCTACAAAGAATGTACATCACAGTAAGTTCAACCTTTCTTCTTTTGTACACTCTGAAAAGTTGTACAATTGAGTAGCTTCGTTTAATTTCTAATATAGTTTTGTAAGAAAAGTAACATCTTCATTGCCAAACACTGTACTGTGCGACATAAGGGAATCAGTTGCTTTTCTACAAATACTGTAGATCACAGCAAGTCAAAACTTTCTTCTTTTGTACAATATGAAAAGTTGTACAATTGAGTATCTTCCTTTCTTTTCTAATATAGTTTCATAAGAAAAGAAACATCTTCATTGCCAAACACTGTACTGTGCGATATAAGCTTGTTAAGCTCTACAAATCAGTTGCTTTTCTATGAAGAGTGTAGATCCCAGCAAGTTCAATCTTTCTTCTTTTGTACAATCTGTAAAGTTGTACAATTGAGTAGCTTCATTTCATTTCTAATATATTTTCAAAAGACAAGAAACATCTTCATTGCTTGTTAACACAGTACTGTTTTCTAAAAAGAGTGTTATCAGCTCTGAGAATCAGTTGCTTTTCTAAAAAGAGTGTATATCACAGCAAGTTAAAACTTTATCCTTTTGGACAATCTGAAAAGGTGTACAACTGAGTAGCTTCATTTCATTTATAATATAGTTTCCTGAGAAAAGAAACATCTTCATTGCCGAACACTGTACTGTGCAACATAAGGGAATCAGTTGCTTTTCTACAAATACTGTAGATGACACCAAGTTCAAACTTTCCTCTTTTCTAAAATCTTAAACGTTGTATAATTGCGTAGCTTCGTTTCATTTCTAATATATTTTCATAAGAAAAGTAACATCTTCTTTCCCGAACAGTGTACTCTGCGACATAAGCTTGTTAAGCTCTAGGAATCAGGTGCTTTTCTACAACCACTGTAGAGCACAGCAAGTTCAAACTTTCTTCTTTTGTACAATCAGAAAAGTTGTACAATTGAATAGCTTTGTTTCATTTCTAATATACTTTCGTAAGAAAAGAAACATCTTCATTGCCGAACTCTGTAGTGTGCGACATAAGCTTGTTAAGCTCTAGGAATCAGTTGCTTTTCTACAAATACTGTTGGTCACAGCAAGTTCAAACCTTCTACTTTTGTAAATCTGAAAAGTTGTACTTTGAGTAGCTTTGTTTCATTTCTAATATAGTTTCGTACGAAAAAGGAACATCCTCATTGCTGAACACTGTACTGTGCGAGATGAACTAGCTAAGCTCTAGGAATCAGTTGATTTTCCACGAAGAGTGTAGATCACAGAAAATTCAAACTTTCATCTTTTTTATAATCTGAAAGTTGTAAAATTGAGTAGCTTCGTTTCATTTCTAATATACTTTTGGAGGAAAAGAAACATCTTCATTGCCGAAGTCTGTACTGTGTGACATAAGCTTGTTAAGCTTTTGGAATCATTTGCTTTTCTATAAATACTGTAGATCACAGCAAGTTCAAACTTTCTTCTTTTGTACAATCTGAGAAGTTGTACTATAGAGTAGCTTAGTTTCATTTCTAATACAGTTTCCTAAGAAAAGAAACATCTTCAAAGCTGAACACTGTACTGTGCGAGATAAACTGGTTAAGCTCTAGGAATCAGTTGCTTTTCCACGAAGAGTGTAGATCACAGCAAGTTCAAACTTTCTGCTTTTGTAAAATCTGTAAAGTTGTACAATTGAGTAGCTTCATTTCATTTCTAATATAGTTTCATAAGAAAAGAAACATCTTCATTGCCAAACACTGTACTGTGCGACATAAGGGAATCATTTGTTCTTCTACAAATACTATAGATCACAGCACGTTCAAACTTTCTTCTTTTGTACAATCTTAAAAGTTGTACAATTGCGTTGCTTCTCTTCATTTCTAATATTGTTTCATAAGAAAAGAAACATCTTCATTGCTGAACACTGTACTGTGTGACATAAGCTTGTTAAGCGCTAGGAATCAGTTGCTTTTGTACAAATACTGTAGATCACAGCAAGTTCAAACTTTCTTCTTTTGTACAATCAGTAAAGTTGGAAAATTGAGTAGCTTCATTTCCTTTCTAATATAGTTTCGTAAGAAAAGAAATATCTTCATTGCCGAACAGTGTACTGTACTACATAAGTTTGTTAAACTCTAGAAATCAGTTGCTTTTGTGCAAATACTGTAGATCACAGCAAGTTCAAACTTTCTTCTTTTGTTCAATCTGAAAAGTTGTAGAATTGAGTAGCTTCGTTTCATTTCTAATATAGTTTCATAAGAAAAGAAACATCTTTATTGCCAAACACTGTAGTGTGCGACATAAGGTTGTTAAGATCTAGGAATCAGATGCTTTTGTACTCATACTGTAGATCACAGAAGGTTCAAACTTCCTTCTTTTGTAAAAGCTGAAAGGTTATACAATTGATTAGCTTTGTTTCATTTCTAATATAGTTTTGTAAGAAAAGAATCATCTTCATTGCCGAACACTGTACTGTGCAACATAAGCTTGTTAAGCTCTAGGAATCAGTTGTTTTTCTACAAATACTGTAGATCACAGCAAGTACAAACTTCCTTCTTTTGTACAATCAGAAAAGTTGGACAATTGAGTAGCTTCATTTCATTTCTAATACAGTTTCATAAGAAAAGAAACATCTTCATTGCTGAACACAGTACTGTGCGACATAAGCTTGTTAAGCTCTAGGAATCAGTTGCTTTTATACGAAGAATGTAGATCACAGCAAGTTCAAACTTTCTTCTTTTGTACACTCTGACAAGTTGTACAATTGCGTAGCTTCGTTTCATTTCTAATATAGTTTCATAAGAAAAGCAACATCTTCACTGCGGAACACTGTACTGTGAGAGATAAGCTTGTTAAGCTCTTGGAATCAGTGGCTTTTCTACAAATACTGTAGATTACAGCTAGTTCAAACTTTCTTCTTTTGTACAATCTGATAAATTGTACAATTGAGTAGCTTCGTTTCATTTCTAATATAGTTTCGTAAGAAAAGAAAAATCTTTATTGCCGAACACTGTACTCTGCGAGATGAGCTTGTTAAGCTCTAGGAATCAGTTGCTTTTATACTAAGAATGTAGATCACAGCAAGTTCAAACTCTCTTCTTTTGTACACTCTGATAAGTTGTACAATTGCGTAGCTTCGTTTCATTTCTAATATAGTTTCATAAGAAAATAAACATCTTCATTGCCGAACACTGTACTGTGTGACATAAGCTTGTTGAGGTCTAGGAATCAGTTGCTTTTCTTCAAATACTGTAGAACGCAGCAATTTCAAGCTTTCTTCTTTTGTAAAATCCAAAAATTGTACAATTGAATAGATTCATTTCATTTCTAATATAGTTTCGTAAGAAAAGAAACATCTTCATTGCCGAACCATGTACTGTGAGACATAAGCTTGTTAAGCTCCTGGAATCATTTGCTTTTCTACAAATACTGTAGATCCCAGCAAGTTCAAACTTTCTTCTTTTGTACAATGTGAAAAGCTGTAAAATTGAGGAGCTTCGTTTCATTCTAATATACTTTCCAAAGAAAAGAAACAGCTTCATTGCCGAACACTATACTGTGTGAGATAAGCTTGTTAAGCTCTAGGAATCAGTTGCTTTTCTACGAAGAGTGTATATCACAGTAAGTTTAAACTTTCCTAATGTGTACAATCAGAAAAGTTGTACAATTGAGTAGCTTCATTTCATTTCTAATATAGTTTCGTAAGAAAAGAAACATTTTCATTGCCGAACACTGTAGTATGCGACATAAGCTTTTTAACCTCTAGGAATCAGTTGCTTTTCATAAAAACTGTAGATCACAGCAAGTTCAAACTTTCTTTTTTTGTACAATCTGAAAAGTTGTACAATTGAGTACCTTCGTTTCATTTCTAGTATAGTTTAGTAAAAAAAGAAGCATCTTAATTTACGAACACTGTACTGTGCAACATAAGCTTGTTAAGCACTAGGAATCAGTTGCTTTTCAAAGAAGAGTGTAGATCACAGCAAGTTCAAACTTTCTTCTTTTGTACAATCAGAAATGTTGGACAACTGAGTAGCTTCTTTTCATTTCTAATATAGTTTCATAAGAAAAGAAACATCTTCATTGCCGAACACTGTACTGTGTGACATAAGCTTGTTAAGCTCTTGGAATCAGTTGCTTTTCTACCAATACTGTAGATCACAGCTAATTCAAACTTTCTTCTTTTGTACAATCTGATAAGTTGTACAATTGAATAGCTTCGTTTAATTTCTAATTTAGTTTCATAAGAAAAGAAAAATCTTTATTGCCAAACACTGTACTCTGCGAGATGAGCTTGTTAAGCTTTAGGAATCAGTTGCTTTTGTACAAATACTATAGATCACAGCAAGTTCAAACTTTCTTCTTTTGTATAATCTGAATAATTGCACAATTGAGTAGCTTCTTTTCATTTCTAATATAGTTTTTTAAGAAAAGAATCATCTTCATTGCTGAACACTGTACTGTGCGACATAAGCTTGTTAAGATCTAGGAATCAGTTGTTTTTCTACAAATACTGTAGATCACAGCAAGTTCAAACTTTCTTCTTTTTTATACTCTGATAAGATGTACAATTGCGTAGCTTCGTTTCATTTTTAATATAGTTTCATAAGAAAAGAAACATCTTCATTGCTGAACACTGTACTGTGTGACATAAGCTTGTTAAGCTCTAGGAATCAGTTGCTTTTCTACAAATACTGTAGATCACAGCAAGTTCAAACTTTCTTCTTTCGTGCAATCTGAAAAGTTTTACAATTGGATGGCTGTGTTTCATTTTTAATATAGTTTTTTAAGAAAAGAAACATCTTCATTGGTGAACACTGTACTGTGCGACATAAGCTTGTTAAGCTCTAGGAATCAGTTGCTGTTCTACAAATACTGTAGATCACAGCAAGTTCAAATTTTCTTCTTTTGTGCAATCTGAAATGTTGTACAATTGAGTAGCTTTGTTTCATTTCTAATATAGTTTTGTAAGAAAAGTAATATCTTCATTACTGATCACTGTACTCTGTGAAATAAGACTGTTAAGCTCTAGGAATCAATTGCTTTTCTACAGATACTGTAGATCACAGCAAGTTCAAACTTTCTACTTTTGTACAATCTGACATGTTGTACACTTGAGTAGCTTCGTTTCATTTCTAATATAGTATCATAAGAAAAGAAACATCTTCATTGCGGAACACTGTACTGTGCGACATAAGGGAATCAGTTGCTTTTCTACAAATACTGTAGATCACAGCAAGTTCAAACTTTCTTCTTTTGTACAATAAGAAAAGTTGTATAATTACGTAGCTTCGTTTCATTTCTAATGTAGTTTTGTAAGAAAAGAAACATCTTCATTACCGAACACTGTACTGTGCGACATAAGCTTGTTAAGTTCTGGGAATCAGTTGCTTTTCTACTAATACTTTAGGCCACAGCAAGTTCAAACTTTCTTCTTTTGTAAAATCTGAAAAGTTCTACAATTGAGTAACTTTGTTTCATTTCTAATGTAGTTTCGTAATAAAAGAAACATCTTCCTTGCCGAATACTGTACTGTGAGACATAAGGTTGTTAAGCTTTAGGAATGATTTGCTTTTCTACTGAGGGTGTAGATAACAGCAAGTTCAATCTTTCCTCATTTGTAAAACCTAGCAAATTGTACAATTTATGAGCTTTGTTTCATTTTTAATGTAGTTTGGTAAGAAAAGAAATACCTTCATTGCCGAACACTGTACTGTGCAATATAAGTTTGTTCAGGTGTAGGAATGACTGACTATTCTACGAAGAGTGTAGATCAAAGCAAGTTGAAACTTTCCTCGTTTGTACAATCTCAAATGTTATACAATTGAGTAGTTTCGTTTCATTTCTAATGTACTTTCATGAGAAAAGAATCATCTTCATTGCTGAAAACTGTACTGTGCGAGATAAACTTGTTAAGCTCTAGGAATCAGTTGCTTTTCTAGGAAGAGTGTAGATCACAGCAAGTTCACACTTACCTCGTTTCAAAAATCTAAAAAGTTGTACAATTTACCAGCTTCGTTTCATTTCTAGAGTAGTTTGGTAAGAAAAGAAACATCTTCATTCCCTTACACTGTTCTGTTTGAGATAAGCATGTTCAGGTCTAAGAATGAATTGCTTTTCTCCAAACAGTGCAGATCACAGCAAGTTCAATCTTTCCTCGTTTCTACAATCTAAAAGGCTGTACAATTCACTAGGTTTGTTTCATTTCTAATGTAGTTTGGTAACAAAAGAAACATCTTCATTGCCGAACACTTCCTGTGCAAGATAAGCTTTTTAAGCTCTAGGAATGACTTGCTTTTCTACAAAGACTGTAGAACACAGCAAGATCAAACGTTCCTCGTTTGTACAGTGTAAAAAGTTGTACAATGGAGTAGCTTCGTTTCATTTCTAATGTAGTTCTGTAAGAAAAGAAACACCTTTATTGCCGAACACAGTACTGTGCGAGATAAGCTTGTTAAGCTCTAGGAATCAGTTGCTTTTCTACGAAGAGTGTAGATTACAGCAAGTTCAAAGTTACCTCGTTTGTACAATCTAGAAAATTGTGTATTTTTGTAGCTTCTATTCATTTCTACTTTGTTTCATAAGAAAAGAAACATCTTCATTGCTGAACACTGTACTGTGTGAGATAAGCTTGTCAAAGTCTAGGAATCAGTTGCTTTTCTAAGAAGAGTGTAGATGACAGTCAGTTCAAATTTTCCTAGTTTGTAAAATCTAACAAGTTGTACAATTTCCTAGATTCATTTCATTTCTATTGTAGTTTGGTAAGAAAAGAAACATCTTCATTGCCGAACACTGTACTGTGCGACATAAGCTTATTAAGCTCTAGGAATCAGTTGCTTTTCTACGAAGAGTGTAGATCACAGCAAGTTCAAATTTTCTTCCTTTGTAAAATCTAACAAGATGTACAATTTACTAGCTTCGTTTCATTTCTAATATAGTTTGGTAGGAAAAGAAATATCTTCATTGCCGAACACTCTACTGTGTGAGATAAGCTTGTTCAAGTCTAGGAATGAGTGGCTTTTCTCCGAAGAGTGTAGATCACAGGAAGTTCAATCTTTCCTAATTTGTACAATCTAGGAAGTTGTAGAATTTTCTAGCTTTGTTTCATTTCTAATGTAGTTTGGTAAGAATAGAAACATCTGCATTGTCGAACACTGTACTGTGTGAGATAAGCTTGTTAAGCTCTAGGAAGGAGTAGGTTTTCTACAAAGAGTGTAGATCACAGCAAGTTCAAACGTTCCTCGTTTGTACAATCTAAGAAGTTGTACAATTTCCTACCTTTGTTTCATTTCTAATTTGGTTAGATAAGAAAAGAAACATCTTCATTGCCGAACTTCGTACAGTTCGAGATAAGCTTGTTAAGCTCTAGGAATGAGTTGCTTTTCTACGAAGACTGTAGATCACAGCAAGTTCAAACTTCCCTCGTTTGGAAAATCTGAAAAGTTGTACAATTGAGTACCTTCGTTTCATTTCTAATGTAGTTTCATAAGAAAAGAAACATCTTCATTGCCGAACACTGTACTGTGTGAGATAAGCTTGTTAAGCTCTAGGAATCAGTTGCTTTTCTACGAAGAGTGGAGATCACAGCAAGTTCAAACGTTCCTCGTTTGTAAAATCTAACAAGTTGTACAATTGAGTAGCTTCCTTTCATTTCTAATGTGGTTTTGTAAGAAAAGAAACATCTTCATTGCCCAACACTGTACTGTGTGAAATAAGCTTGTTCAGGTCTAGGAATGTGTGGCTTTTCTCCGAACAGTGTAGATCACAGCAAGTTCAAACTTTCCTCGTTTGTACAAGCTAACAAGTTGTACAATTTACTAGGTTCAGTTCATTTCTAACGTCGTTTGATTAAAAAAGAAACATCTTCATTGCGGAACATTGTACTGTGCAAAATATGCTTGTTCAGCTCTAGGAATGAGTTGCTTTTCTACGAAGACTGAAGAGTACAGCAAGTTCAAACTTTCCTCGTTTGCACAATCTGAAAAGTTGTACAGTTGAGTAACTTCATTTCATTTCTAATGTAGTTTCTTACGAAAAGAAACATCTTCATTGCCGAACAGTGTACTGAGCGACATAAGCTTGTTAATCTCTAGGAATGAGTTGCTTTTCTACAAAGAGTGTAGATCCCAGGAAATTCAAACTTTCCTCCTCTGTACAATCTAACAAGTTGTACAATTTACTAGCTTCATTTCATTTCTAATATAGTTTGGTAGGAAAAGAAACATCTTCATTCCCGAACACTCTACTGTGTGAGATAAGTTTGTTCAAGTCTAGGAATGAGTGGCTTTTCTCTGAAGAGTGTAGGTCACAGCAAGTTCAATCTTTCCTCATTTGTATAATCTCAGAAGTTGTACAATTTTCTAACTTTGTTTCATTACTAATGTAGTTTGGTAAGAATAGAAACATCTTCATTGTCGAACACTGTACTGTATGAGATAAGCTTGTTAAGCTCTAGGAAGGAGTAGGTTTTCTACAAAGAGTGTAGATCACAGCAAGTTCAAATTTTCCTCGTTTGTACAATCTAACAAGTTGTACAATTTCCTACCTTCATTTCATTTCTAAGTTAGTTAGGTAAGAAAAGAAACATCTTCATTGCCGAACTTTGTACAGTTTGAGATAAGCTTGTTAAGCTCTAGGAATGAGTTGCTTTTCTACGAAGATTGTAGATCCCAGCAAGTTCAAACTTTCCTCGTTTGTACAATCTAAAACGTTGTATAAGTTAGTAGCTTCGTTTCATTTCTAACATCGTTTGATAAAAATAGAAACATTTTCATTGCGGAACATTGTACTGTGCGAAATATGCTTGTTCACCTCTAGGAATGAGTTGCTTTTTGATGAAGACTGAAGATCACAGCATGTTCAAACTTTCCTCGTTTGTACAATCTAAAAAGTTGTACAATTGAGTAGCTTCGTTTCATTTCTAATGTAGTTTCTTAAGAAAAGAAACATCTTCATTTCCGAATACTGTACTGAGCAACATAAGCTTGTTAAGCTCTAAGAATGAGTTGCTTTTCTACAAAGAGTGTAGATCCCAGCAAGTTCAAACTTTCCCCGTTTGTACAAGCTAACAAGTTTTACAATTTACTAGCTTCTTTTCGTTACTAATGTAGTTTGGTAAGAAAAGAAGCATCTTCATTGCCGAACACTGTACTGTGCGAGATAAGCTTGTTAAGCTCTAGGAATGTGTTGCTTTTATACGAAGAGTGTAGATCACAGCAAGTTGAAACTTTCCTCGTTTGGAAAATCTAACAAGAAATACAATTTACTAGCTTCGTTTCATTTCTAATATAGTTTGGTAGGAAAAGAAACATCTTCATTGCCAAACACTCTACTGTGTGAGATAAGCTGGTTCAAGTCTAGGAATGAGTGGCTTTTCTCCGAAGAGTGTAGATCACAGTAAGTTCAATCTTTCTCATTTGTGTAATCTAAGAAGTTGTACAATTTTCTAGCTTTGTTTCATTTCTAATGTAGTTTGTTAAGAACAGAAACATCTTCATTGTCGAACACTGTACTGTGCGAGATAAGCTTGTTAAGCACTAGGAATGAGTTGCTTTCCTAGCAAGAGTGTAGATCACAGCTGGTTCAAAGTTTCCTTGTTTGGAAAATCTAACAAGTTTTACAATTACTAGGTTCGTTTCATTTCTAATATATTTTGGTAAGAAAAGAAACATCTTCATTGCCGAACAGTGTACTTTGCGACATAAGCTTGTTAAGCTTTAGGAAAGAGTTGCTTTTCTACTGAGGGTGTAGATCACACCAAGTTCAAACTTTCCTCGTTTGGAAAATCTAAAAAGTTGTAGAAATTACCAGCTTCGTTTCATTTCTAATGTAGTTTGGTAAGAAAAGAAACATCTTTATTGCCAAACACTGGACTGTGTGAGATAAGCCTGTTCAGGTCTAGGAACGAGTTGCTTTTCTACGAAGAGTGTAGATCACAGCAAGTTCAAACTTTCCTCGTTGGTAAAATCTAACAAGTTGTACAATTTACTAGCTTCATTTCATTTCTAATGTAGTTTGTTAAGAAAAGAAACATCTTCATTGCCAAACACTGTTTTGTGTGAGATAAGCTTGTTGAAATGTAGGAATGAGTGGCTTTTCTCCGAAGATTGTAGATCACATCAAGTTCAATCTTTCCTCTTTTGTACAATCTAAGAAGTTGTATAATTCATTAGCTTTGTTTCATTTCTAATGTAGTTTGGCAAGAAAAGAAACATCTTCATTATCGAACATTATTGCTACATAAGCTTGTTCAGCTATAGGAATGAGTTGCTTTTCTATGAAGAGTGTAGATCACAGCAAGTTCAAAATTTTCTCGTGTTTAAAATATAACAGGATGTACAATGTCCTAGCTTCAGTTCATTTCTAATGTAGTTTGGTAAGAAAGCAAACATCTTCATTGCCTAATGATGTATGTGCGAGATAAGCTTGTTCAAGTTTAGGAATGAGTGGCTTTTCTCAGAAGAGTGTAGATGACAGCAAGTGCAATCTTTCCTCCTTTGTATAATCTAAGAAGTTGTACAGTTTTATAGCTTTGTATAATTTCTAATGTAGTTTGGCAAGAATAGAAACATCATCATTGTCAAACACTGTAGTGTGTGAGATAAGCTTGTTAACCTCTAGGAATGAGTAGCTTTTCTACAAAGAGTGTAGATCACAGAAAGTTCAAACGTTCCTCACTTGTAAAATCTAACAAGTTGTACAATTTACTAGATTCGTTTCATTTCTAATGTAGTTATTTAAGAAAGGAAACATCTTCATTGCCGAACACTGTACTGTGCGACATAAGCTTGTTAAGCTTTAGGAATGAGTTGCTTTTCTACTGAGGGTGTAGATCACAGCAAGTTCAAACTTTCCTCGTTTGGAAAATCTAAAAAGTTGTACAATTGAGTAGCTTCGTTTCATTTCTAATGTATTTTGTAAGAAAAGAAACATCTTCATTGCCGAACACTGGAATGTGTGAGATAAGCTTGTTCAGGTCTAGGAATGAGTGGCTTGTCTCCGAAGAGTGTAGATCACTGCAAGTTCAATCTTTCCTCGTTTCTAAAACCTAACAAGTTGTACAATTTACTAGCTTCGTTTCATTTCTAATGTAGTTTGCTAAGAAAAGAAATGTCTTCATTGCCCAACACTGTACTGTGCAACATAAGCTTGTTCAGGTGTAGGAATGAGTGCCTATTCTACGAAGAGTGTAGATCACAGGAAGTTGAAACTTTCCTCATTTTTACAATGTAACAAGTTTTACAATTGAGTAGCATCGTTTCATTTCTAATATACTTTCGTAAGAAAAGAATCATCTTCATTGCCGAACACTGTACTGTGTGAGATAAGCTTGTTAAGCTCTAGGAATCAGTTGCTTTTCTACGAAGAGTGTAGATCACAGCAAGTTCAAACTTTCCTCGTTTCGAAAATCTAAAAAGTTGTACAATTTACTGACTTCGTTTCATTTCTAATGTAGTTTGGTAAGAAAAGAAACATCTTCATTCCCATACACTATATTGTGTGAGATAAGCTTGTTCAGGTCTAGGAATGAGTGGCTTTTCTCTGAATAGTGTAGATCACAGGAAGTTCAATCTTTCCTCTTTTGTACAATCTAAGAGGTTTTACAATTTACCAGCTTTGTTTCATATCTAATGTAGTTTGGCAAGAAAAGAAACATCTTCATTGCCGAACACTGTACTGTGCGAGATAAGCTTGTTAAGCTCTAGGAATGAGTTCCTTTTCTACGAAGAGTGTAGATCACAGCAAGTTCAAACTTTCTTCGTTTGTAAAATCTAAAAAGTTGTACAATTTACAAGCTTCATTTCATTTCTAATGTAGTTTGGTAAGAAAATAAAAATCTTCATTGCCGAACACTGTACTGTGTGAGATAAGCTTGTTCAGGTGTAGGAATGAGTGGCTATTCTCCAAAGAGTGTAGATCACAGCAAGTTCAAAATTTCCTCGTTTGGAAAATGTGAAAAGATGTACAATTGAGTAGCTTCGTTTCATTTCTAATGTAGTTTCCTAAGAAAAGAAACATCTTCATTGACGAATACTGTACTGTGCGAGATAAGCTTGTTAAGCTCTAGGAGTCAGTTGCTTTTCTATGAAGACTGTATATCACAGCAAGTTAAAACTTCCCTCTATTGTAAAATCTAACAAGTTGTACAATTAACTAGCTTCGTTTCATTTCTAATGTAGTTGGGCAAGAAAAGATACATCTTCATTGCCGAACACTGTACTGTCTGAGATAAGCTTGTTCAGGTCTAGGAATGTGTGGCTCTTCTCCAAAGAGTGTAGATCACAGCAAGTTCAAACTTTCCTCGTTTGCACAATCTAACAAGATGTACAATTTTCTATCTTCGCTTCATTTCTAATGTAGTTTGGTAAGAAAAGAAACATCTTCATTGTGGGACATTGTACTGTGCAAAATAAGCTTGTTCAGCTCTAGGAATGAGTTGCTTTTCTACGAAGAGTGTAGATCACAGCAAGTTCAAACTTTCCTCGCTTGTACAATCTTACAAGTTGTACAATTTACTAGCTTTGTTTCATTTCTAATGTAGTTTGGTAAGAAAAGAAACATCTTCGTTGCCAAACACTGTACTGTGCGAGATAAGCTTGTTTAGCTCTAGGAATCAGTTGCTTTTCTACGAAGAGTGTAGATCAGATCACAGCAAGTTCAAACTTTCTTCGTTTGTAAAATCTAACAAGTTGTACAATTTACTAGCTTCGTTTCATTTCTAATGTATTTTGGTAAGAAAAGAAACATCTTCATTGCCGAACACTGTACAGTGCGAGATAAGATGATAAGCTCTAGGAATGAGTTACTTTTCTATGAAGAGTGTAGATCACAGCAAAATCAAGCTTTCCTCATTTTGAAAATCTAAAAAGTGGTACAATTGAGTAACTTCATTTCATTGCTAATGTAGTTTCGTAAGAAAAGAAACATGTTCATTGACAAACATTGTACTGTGCGAGATAAGCTTGTTAAGCACTAGGAATCAGTTGCTTTTCTACTAAGAGTGTAGATCACAGCAAGTTCAAACTTTCCCCTTTTGTAAAATCTCACAAGTTGTACAATATCCTAGCTTCATTTCATTTGTAATGTAGTTTGGTAAGAAAAGAAACATCTTCATTTCCGAACACTATACTGTGCGAGATATGCTTGTTAAGCTGTAGGAATGAGTTGCTTTTCTTTTGTAGAAAAGTGTAGATCACAGCAAGTTCAAACTTTCCTCGCTTGTGCAATCTAAAAAGTTTTACAATTTAGTAGCTTCGTTTCATTTCTAACGTAGTTTGGTAAAAAAAGAAAGATCTTCATTGTGGAACATTGTACTGTGCGATATAAGCTTGTTCAGCTCTAGGAATGAGTTGCTTTTCTTCAAAGACTAGATCACGGCATGTTCAAACTTTCCTTGATTGTACAATCTAAAAAGTTGTACAATTGAGTAGCTTCATTTTATTTCTAATGTAGTTTCTTAAGAAAAGAAACATCTTCATTGCCTAACACTGTACTGTGTGAGATAAGCTTGTTAAGCCCTAGGAATCAGTTGCTTTTCCACAAAGAGTGTAGATTACAGCAAGTTCAATCTTTCCTCATTTGTACAATATAAAAAGTTCTACAACTGAGTAGCTTCGTTTCATTTCTAAGGGACTTTCGTAAGAAAAGAATCATCTTCATTCCCAAACACTGTACTGTGCGAGATTAGCTTGTTAAGCTCTAGGAATGAGTTGCTTTTCTCCAAAGAGGGTAAATCACAGAAAGCTCAAACTTTCCTCATTTGTAAAATCTAACAAGTTGTTCAATTAACTGGCTGTGTTGCATTTCTAATGTAGTTTGGTAAGAAAAGAAACATCTTCATTTCCGAACACTGTACTGTGTGAGATAAGCTTGTTCAGGTTTAGGAATGAGTGGCTTTTCTACGAAGAGTTTAGGTCACAGCAAGTTCAAACTTCCCTCCTTTGTACAATCTAACAAGTTGTACAGTTGAGTAATTTCGTTTCATTTCTATTGTAGTTTGGTAAGAAAAGAAACATCTTCATTGCCAAACACTGCACAATGCGAGATAAGTTTGTTAAGCTCTAGGAATGAGTTGCTTTTCTACAAAGAGTGTAGATCACAGCAAATTCAAACTTTCCTCGTTTGGAAAATCTGAAAACTTTTACAATTTAGTAACTTTGTTTCATTTCTAATATAATTTCGTAAGAAAATAAACATCTTCATTTCCGAACACTGTACTGTGCAAGATAAGCTTGTTCAGCTCTAGGAATCAGTTGCTTTTCTACGAAGAGTGTAGATCTCAGCAAGTTCAAATGTTCCTCGTTTGTACAATCTAAAAAGTTCTACAATTTACTATCTTCGTTTCATTTCTAATGTAGTTTGGTAATAAAAGAAACATCTTCATTGCAGAACACTGTACTGTGCGAGATAAGCTTGTTAATCTCTAGGAATGAGTTGCTTTTCTATGAAGAGTGTAGATCACAGGAAGTCCAAACTTTCCTCGCTTGTACAGTCTTAAAAGTTGTACAATTTACTAGCTTTGTTTCATTTCTAATGTAGTTTCATAAGAACAGAAACATCTTCATTGCCCAACACTTTACTGTGCGAGATAAACTTGTTAAGCTCTAGGAATGAGTTGCTTCTCTACGAAGAGTGTACATCACGGCAAGTTCAAACTTTCCTCGTTTGTAAAATGTAACAAGTTGTAAAATTTCATAGCTTTGTTTCATTTCTAATGTAGTTTCATAAGAACAGAAACATCTTCATTGCCCAACACTTTACTGTGCGAGATAAACTTGTTAAGCTCTAGGAATGAGTTGCTTC
This sequence comes from Orientallactaga sibirica, assembly GCA_036365145.1. Classification (NCBI taxonomy): domain Eukaryota; kingdom Metazoa; phylum Chordata; class Mammalia; order Rodentia; family Dipodidae; genus Orientallactaga; species Orientallactaga sibirica. The sequence goes on along the minus strand of JAEOAD010000005.1, from coordinate 59,058,547 downwards.
TCTACGAAGAGTGTACATCATGGCAAGTTCAAACTTTCCTCGTTTGTAAAATGTAACAAGTTGTAAAATTTCATAGCTTTGTTTCATTTCTAATGTATTTTGGTAAGAAAAGAAACATCTTCATTGCTGAACACTGTACTGTGTGAGATAAGCTTGTTCACAGGTAGGAATGAGTGGCTATTCTACGAAGAGGGTAGATCACAGCAAGTTGAAACTTTTCTCATTTGTACAATCTGCCAAGTTTTACAATTGAGTAGCTTCGTTTCATTTCTAATGTACTTTCTTAAGAAAAGAATCATCTTCATTGCCGAACACTGTACTGTGCGAGATAAGCTTGTTAAGCTCTAGGAATCATTTGCTTTTCTACGAAGAGTGTAGATCACAGCAAGTTCACACTTTCGTCTTTTGGAAAATCTAACAAGTTGTACAATTTACTAGCTTCGTTTCATTTCTAATGTACTTTTTTAAGAAGAGAATCATCTTCATTGCCAAACACCGTACTGTGCTAGACAAGCTTGTTAAGCTTTAGGAATCAGTTGCTTTTCTACGAACAGTGTAGGTCAGATGACTGCAAGTTCAAACTTTCTTCGTTTGTAAAATCTAACAAGTTGTATAATTTAATACCTTCATTTCATTTCTAATGTAGTTTGGTAAGAAAAGAAACATGTTCATTCCCCTACACGGTACTGTGTGAGATAAGCTTCTTCAAGTCTATGAATGTGTAGCTTTACTCCAAAGAGTGTAGATCACAGCTAGTTCTATCTTTAGTCGTTTGTACAATCTAAGAAGTTGTACAATTTACTGGCTTTGTTTCATTTCTAATGTAGTTTGGTAAGAACAGAAACATCTTCATTGCCGAATACTGTACTGTGTGAGATAAGCTTGTTAAGCTCTAGGAATGAGTTGCTTTTCTACGAAGAGTGTAGATCACAGCAAGTTCAAACTTTCCTCGTTTGTAAAATGTAACAAGTTGTACAATTTCATACCTTCATTTCATTTCTAATGTATTTTGGTTATAAAAGAAACATCTTCATTCCCGAACACTGTACTCTGTGAGATAAGCTTGTTCAGGTGTAGGAATGAGTGGCTATTCTATGAAGTTTGTAGATCACAGCAAGTTGAAACTTTTCTTGTTTGCTCAATCTGACAAATTTTACAATTTAGTAGCTTCGTTTCTTTTCTAATGTACTTTCTTAAGAAAAGAATCATCTTCATTGTCGAACACTGTACTGTGTGAGATAAGCTTGTTAAGCTCTAGGAATGAGTGGCTTTTCTACGAAGAGTGTAGATCACAGCAAGTTCAAACTTTCCTCGTTTGTAAAATGTAACAAGTTGTACAATTTCATACCTTCGTTTCATTTCTAATGTATTCTGGTTATAAAAGAAACATCTTCATTCCTGAACACTGTACTCTGTGAGATAAGCTTGTTCAGGTGTAGGAATGAGTGGCTATTCTATGAAGTTTGTAGAGCACAGCAAGTTGAAACTTTTCTTGTTTGCTCAATCTGACAAATTTTACAATTTAGTAGCTTCATTTCTTTTCTAATGTACTTTCTTAAGAAAAGAATCATCTTCATTGTCGAACACTGTACTGTGCGAGATAAGCTTGTTAAGCTCTAGGAATCATTTGCTTTTCTATGAAGAGTGTAGATCACAGCAAGTTCAAACTTTTGTCTTTTGGAAAATCTAAAAAGTTGTAATATTTATTAGCTTCATTTCATTTCTAATGTAGTTTGATAAGAAAAGAAACATCTTCATTCCCATACACTGTACTGTGTGAGATAAGCTTGTTCAGGTCTAGGAATGAGTGACTTTTTCTGAAAAATGTATATCATAGCAAGTTCAATCTTTCCTCACGTGTAAAATCTAACAAGTTGTACAATTTACTACCTTCATTTCATTTCTAATGTAGTTTGGTAAGAAAAGAAACAACTTCATTGCCAAACACTGTACTGTGCGAGATAAGCTTGTGAAGCTCTAGGAATCATTTGCTTTTTTAAGAAGACTGTAGATCACAGCAAGTTCAAACTTTTGTCTTTTGGCAATCTAAAACGTTGTACAATTTACTAGCTTCATTTCATTTCTAATGTAGTTTGGTAAGAAGAGAAACATCTTCATTCCCATACAATGTCATGTGTGAGATAAGCTTGTTCAGGTCTAGGAATGAGTGACTTTTCTCCAAAAAATGTATATCATAGCAAGTTCAAGCTTTCCTCGCTTGTACAATCTAATAAGTTGTACAATTTACTAGGTTTTTTTCATTTCTAATGTAGTTTGGTAAGAAAAGAAACATCTTCATTGACGAACACTGTATTGTGAGAGATAAGCTTGTTAAGCTCTCGGAATGAGTTGCTTTTAAACGAAGAGTGTAGATCACAGCAAGTTCAAACTTTCCTCTTTTGTACAATCTAAAAAGTTGTACAATGGAGTAGCTTCGTTTCATTTCTAATGCAGTTTGGTAAGAAAAGAAACATCTTCATTGCCCAACACTGTACCGTGTGACATAAGCTTGTTAAGCTCTCAGAATGAGTTGCTTTTCTACGAAGAGTGTAGATCACATCAAGTTCAAACTTTCCTCGTTTGTAAAATCTAACAATTTTTAAAATTGAGTTGTGTCCTTTCATTTCTATTGTGGTTTCGTAAGAAAAGAAACATCTTCATTGCTGAACACTGTACTGTGTGAGATAAGCTTATTCAGCTGTAGGAATGAGTTGCTTTTCTACGAAGACTGTAGATAACAGCAAGTACAAACTTTCCTCATTTGTACAATCTAAAAAGTTGTACAATTGCGTAGCTTCATTTCATTTCTAATACAGTTTCGTCAGAAAAGAAACATCTTCATTGCCAAACACTGTACTGTGCGAGATAAGCTTGTTAAACTCCAGGAATCTTTAGCTTTTTTACGAAGAGTGTAGATCACAGCAAGTTCAAACTGTCTTGTTTGTAAAATCTAACAAGTTTTACAATTTACTAGCTTCGTTTCATTTCTGATGTAGTTTGTTAAGAAAAGAAACATCTTCATTGCCGAACACTGTAATGTGTGAGATAAGCTTGTTCAGGTCTAGGAATGAGTGGCTTTTCTCCAAAGAGTGTAGATCACAGCAAGTTCAATCTTTCCTCGTTTGTAAAATCTCAGAAGTTTCATTTCTAATGTACTTTCTATAGAAGAGAAACATCTTCATTGTTGAACACTGTATTGTGTGAAATAACCTAGTTCTGATTTAGGAATGAATTGCTTTCCTACCAAGAGGGTTGAGTGTAGCAATTTCAAACTTTCCTCATTTATAAAATCTAAAAAAATGTACAACTTAGTTGACCTAAAGTAGTTGCGCTTGTAAAGAAACATCTTCATTGCCGAACTCTGTACTGTGTCAAATAAGGTAGTTTAGCTCTTGCAATGAGTTGCTTTCCAATGAATAGGGTTGAGGGCAGCAAGTTCAAACTTTCCTCGTTTGTGTAATCTAACAAGATGTACAACTTAGTAGATTCTTTTCATTTCTAATGTAGTTTCTGTAGAAAAGAAACATCTTCATTGCTGAACACTGTACTGTGTGAAAGAAGCTAGTTCTGCTCTCGGAATGAGTTGCTTTCCTACGATGCGGGTTGAATGCAGCAAGGTCAAACTTTCCTCGTTTCTGTAATGTCACAGAATATAAAACTTAGTAGATTGGTTTCATTTCTAATGAAGTTGCGTTAGAAAAGAAACATTTTCATTGCCAAACACTGTCCTGTGTGAAATAAGTTAATTTTGCTCTTGGAATGAGTTGCTTTATTACGAAGACGGTTGAGTGCAGCAAGTTCAAACATTCCTCCTATGTGGAATCTAACAAGATATCAAACTTAGTAGATTCGTTTCATTTATAATGTAATTTCTATAGAAAAGAAACATCTTCCCTGCCGAACACTGTACTGTTGAAATAAGCTAGTTCTGCTCTCAGAATGAGTTGCTTTCCTATGAAGAAATTTGAGTACAGCAAGTTCAAACTTTCCTTTTTCGTAATATAACAAGATATACGACTTAGCAGATTCATTTCTTTTCTAATGTAGTTTCTATAGAAATAAGCTATTTCTCCTCTCGGAATGAGTTGCTTTCCTTAAAAGAGGCTTGATTACAGCAAGTTCAAACTTTCCTCGTTTGTGTAATCTAACAACATGTACAACTTAGTAGATTCGTATCATTTCTAATGTAGTTCCTATAGAAAAGAAACATCTTCATTGCCGAAAACTGTACTGTGTGAAATAAGCGAATTCAGCTCTTGGAATTGGTTGCTTTCCTATGAAGAGGGTTGATTGCAGCAAGTTCAAACTTTCCTCGTTTGTGTAATGTGACAAGATGTACAAGTCAGTACATTCATTTCACTTCTAATGTTGTTTCTATAGAAAAGAAGCATCTTCATTTCCAAACACTGTACTGTGTGAAATAAGCTATTTCTCCTCTCGGAATGAGTTGCTTTCCTACGAAGAGGGTTGAGTGCAGCTAGTTCAATCTCTCCTCGTTTGTGGAATCTAACAAGATGCACAACTTAGTAGAATCGTGTCATTTCTAATGTAGTTTCTATAGAAAGGAAACATCTTCATTGCCGAACAGTGTACTGTGTAAAATAAGCTTGTTTAGCTCTTGGAATGAGTTCCTTTCATATGAAGAGGGTTGATTGCAGCAAGTTCAAACTTTACTCGTTTGTGTAATCTAACAAGATGTACAACTTAGTAGATTTGTTTCATTTCTGATGTAGTCTGTATAGAAAAGAAACATCTTCATTGCCGAACACTGTAATGTGTGAATTGAGCTTGTTCAGCTCTCAGAATGAGTTGCTTTCTTACGAAGAGGGTTGATTGAAGCAAGTTCATACTTTCCTCGTTTGTGTAATCTAACAAGATGTACAACTTTGGAAATACATATCATTTGTAATGTGGTTTCAAAAGAAAAGAATCATCTTCATAGCCAAACACTGTACTGTGTGAAATAAGCTAGTTCTGCTCTTGGAATGAGTTGCTTTCCTACGAAGAGGGTTGGATGCAGCAAGTTAAAACTTTCCTCGTTTGTGTAATCAAACAAGATGTACCACTTAGTACATTAGTTTCATTTGTAATGCAGTTACGATACAAAAGAGTCATGCTCATTGCTGAACATTGTACTGTGTGAAATAAGCTAGTTCAGCTGTAGGAATGAGTTGCTTTCCTACCAAGAGGGAAGATTGCTGCAAGTTCAAGCTTTCTTTGCTTGTGTAATCTGACAAGATATACAATTTAGCAGATTCGTTTCATTTCTAACATGGTTTCTATTGAAAAGAAACATCTTCATTGCCAAACACTGTACTCTGTGAAATAACCTTGTTTAGCTCTCGAAATGAGTTGCTTTCGTACAAAGAAGTTTCATTGCAGCAAGTTCATACTTTACTCGTTTGTGAAATGTAACACTATGTACCACTTAGTAGATTCGTTTCATTTCTGATGTAGTTTGTGTGGAAAAGAAACATCTTCATTGCTGAACACTGTCCTGTGTGAAATGAGCTTCTTCAGCTCTCAGAATGACTTGCTGTCCTATGAAGAAGGTCGATTGCAGAAAGTTCATACTTTCCTCGTTTGTGTTATCTACCAAGATGTACAACTTAAGAAATTCATATCATTCCTAATGTAGTTTCCATAGAAAAGTATCATCTTCATTGCTGAACACTGTACTGTGTGGAATAAGCTAGTTCTGCTCTTGGAATGAGTTGCTTTCCTACAAGGAGGGTTGAGTGCAGCATGTTAAAACTTTCCTCATTTGTGTAATTTAACAAGATGTACCACTGAGTAGATTAGTTTCATTTGTAATGCAGTTTCGATAGAAAAGAATCATCCTCATTGCGGAACCTTGTACTGTGTGAAATAAGCTAGTTCAGCTGTAGGAATGAGTTGCTTTCCTACGAAGAGGGTAGATTGCAGCAAATTCAAGGTTTCCTTGTTTGTGTAATCTGACAAGCTGTACAACTTAGTAGAATTGTTTCATTTCTAATGTGGTTTCTATGGAAAAGAAAATTCTTGATTGCCAAACACTGTACTGTGTGAAATAAGCCTGTTTACCTCTCAGATTGAGTTGCTTTCCTACAAATAGGGTTGACTGCAGAAAGTTCACACTTTCCTCATTTGTATAATCTAACAATATGTACAACTTAGTAGATTCATTTCATTTTTAATGTAGTTGTACAAAAAAGAAACATCTTCAGTTCCGAACACTGTACTGTGTGAAATAAGCTAGTTCTGCTCTTGGAATGTGTTGCTTTCCTACGAAGAGGGTTGAGTGCAGCAACTTCAAACTTTCCTTGTTTGTGTAATCTGACAAGATGTCCCACTAAGTAGATTCGTTTCATTGCTAAAGTAGTTGTGTTCAAAAAGAAACAGGTTCATTGAAGAACACTGTACTGTGTGAAAGAAGCTGGTTCAGCTCTCAGAATGAGTTGCTTTCCTACGAAGAGTGTTGAGTGCAGCAAGTTCAAACTTTCCTTATTTGTGTAATCTAACAAGATGTACAATATAGCAGATGTGTTTTGTTTCTTAAGTAGTTTCTTTAGAAAAGAAACATCTTCATTGCCAAACACTGTACTGTGCTAAATAAGCTTATTTAGCTCTCTAAATGAATTGCTTTCGAACCAAGAGTGTTGATTGCAGCAAGTTCAAACTTTCCTCGTTTGTGTAATCTAACAAGATATACAACTTAGTAGATTCATTTCTTTCTAATTTAGTTTCTCTAAAAAATAAACATCTTCATTGCCACACACTGTACTATGTGAAATTAGCTAGTTCACCTCTCAGAATGAGTTGCTTTCCTGCGAAGATGGTATAGTGAAGCAAGTTCAAATTTTCCTCCTTTTTGTAATCTAACAAGGTGTACAACTCAGTAGATTCGTTTGGTTTCTAAAGTAGTTGTGTTAGAAAAGAAACATGTTCATTGCCGTACACTGTATTGTGTGAAATAAGCTATTTTAGCTCTAGGAATGAGTTACTATCCTACAAAGAGGGTTGAGTGCAGCAAAGTCAAACTTTCCTCGTTTGTGTAATCTAACAAGATGTACAACTTAATAGATGCGTTTAGTTTCTGAACTAGTTTTGTTAGGAAAGAATCATCTTCATTGCTGAACACTGTACTGTGTGAAATAAGCTAGTTCTGCTCCCAAAATGAGTTGCTTTCCTACGAAGAGGGTTGAGTGCAGAAAGTTCAAACTTTCCTCATTTGTGTAATCTAACAACCTGTACAACTCAGTAGATTCAATTCATTTCTAATGTAGTTACGTTAGAAAAGAATCATCTTTATTTCCGAACACTGTGCTATGTTAAATAAGCTAATTCAGCTCTTGGCATGAGTCGCTTTCCTATCAAGACTGTTTAGGGCAGCAAGTTCAAACTTTCCCCATTTCTGTAATCTATCAAGATGAACAACTTATTAGATTCATTTCGTTTCTGAAGTATTTTCGTTAGAAAAGAAAAATCTTCATTGCCAAACACTGTACTGTGTGAAATAAGCTTGTTTAGCTCTCGGAACGAAGTTCTTTCATACAAAGAGGGATGATTGCAGCAAGTTCAAACTTACCTTGTTTGTATAACCTAACAAGTTTTACCACTTAGTAGATTCATTTCATTTCTAATGTAGTTTCTCTAGAAAAGAAACTTCTTCATTCCCAAACATTGTTCTCTGTGCAATAAGCTTGTTTAGCTCTCAAAATGAATTGCTTTCGTACAAAGAGTGTTGATTGAGGCAAGTTCAAACTTTCCTCGATTGTGTAATCTAACATGATCTACAACTTAGTAGATTAGTTTCATTTCTAAAGTAGTTTCGTTTGAAAAGAAACGTCTTCATTGCCAAACACTGTACTCTGTGAAAAAACCTTGTTTAGCCCTCAGAATGAGTTGCTTTCGTATGAACAGGGTTAATTGCAGAAAGTTCAAACTTTCCTTGATTGTTTATTGTTAGAACATGTACAACTTAGAAGATTTGTTTCATTTCTAATGTAGTTGCAATCGAAAAAAAATCTTCATTGTCGAACACTGTACTGTGTGAAATGAGCTAGTTTTGCTCTCAGAATGAGTTGCTTTCATACGAAGAGGGTTGATTGCAGCGATTTCAAACTTTCCTGGTTTCTGTAATGTGAAAAGATGTACAACTTAGTACATTCGTTTCAATTGTAATGTAGTTTTTATAGAAAAGTAACATCTTCGTTGCCAAACACTGTACTGTGTGAAATAAGCGAGTTCTGCTCTCGATTTGAGTTGCTTTCCTACAAAGAGTTTTGAGTGCAGAAAGTTCAAACTTTGCTCGTTTGTGTAATCTAACAAGATGTACACCTTATTCAATTCGATTAATTTCTAATGTAGTTGCATTAGAAAAGAAACATCTTCATTGTCGAACACTGTAGTGTGTTAAATAAGCTTGTTTAGCTCTCGGAATGAGTTGCTTTCATATAAAGAGGGTAGGTTGCAGAAAGTTCAAACTTTCCTCATTTGTGAAATCTAACAAGATATACAACTTAGTAGATTCATTTCTTTCCTCTGTAGTTTCTATAGAAAATGAACATCTTCATTGCCGAACACTGTACTGTGTGAAATAAGCGACTTCTGCTCTTGCAATGAGTTGCTTTCATACGAAGAACGTTGAGTGCAGCAAGTTCAAACTTTCCTCATTTGTGTAATCTAACAAGATATACAACTATGTAGATTCATTTCATTTCTAAAGTAGTTGCATTCAAAAAGAAACATCTTCATTGCCAAACACTGTACTGTGTGAATTAAGCTAGTTCAGCTCACGGAAAGAGTTGCTTTCCTAAAAAGAGGGTTGAGTGCATCCAGTTCAAACTTTCCTCGTTTGTGTAATCTAACAAGATGTACAACTTAGTACATTTGATTCATTTCTAATGTAGTTTCTACAGAAAAGAAACATCTGTATTTTCAACACTGTACTGTGTGAAATAAGCTTGTTTAGCTCTCCCAATGAATTGCTTTCATACAAACAGTGTTGATTGCAGCAAGTTCAAACGTTCCTCATTTGTGTAATCTAACAGGATGTATAATGTCGTAGATTAGTCTCATTTATAATGTAGTTTTGATAGAAAGAATCATCCTTATTGCAGAACACTGTACTGTGTGAAATAAGCTAGTTCAGCTGTAGGAAGGAGTTGCTTTCCTACGAAGAGGGTAGATTGCAGCAAGTTCAAACTTTCCTTCTTTGTGTAATCTGACAAGATGTGCAACTTAGTAGATTCACTTCATTTCTATTGTGGATTCTATAGAAAAGAAACATCTTCATTGCCGAACACTGTACTGTGTGAAATAAGCTATTTCTGCTCTCGGAATGAGTTGCTTTCCTACGAAAAGAGTTGAGTTCAGCAAGTTCATACTTTCCTCGTTTGTGTAATCTAACAAGATATACAACTTAGTAGATATGATTCATTTCTAAAGTAGTTAAGTAACAAAAGAAACATCTTCATTGCCAAGCATGGTACTGTGTGAAATAAGTTTGTTTCGCTCTCAGAATGAATGACTTTCCTAAGAAGCGGGTTTAGTGCAGCAAGTTCAAACTTTGCTCCTTTGTGTAATCTAACAAGATGTACAACTTAGTATATTCGTTTCGTTTCTAAAGTAGTCGCATTAGAAAAGAAACATCTTTGTTGCTGAACACTGTACTGTGTAAAATACGCTAGTTCATCTCTCAGAATGAGTTCCGTTCCTGCAAAGAGGGTTGAGTGCAGCAACGTCAAACTTTCCTCGTTTGTGTAACCTAACAAAATGTACAACTAATTAGATGCGTATCACTTCTCAATTCGTTTGGTGAGAAAAGAAATATATTCATTGCTGAACACCATACTGTGTTAAATAAGCTAGTTTTTCTCTGGGAATGAGTTGTTTTCCTACGAAGAAGGATGACTGCAGCAAGTTCTAACTTTCCTCGTTTGTGTAATCTAAAAAGATGTACAACTTAGTAGACTCATTTCATTTCTGAAGTAGTTTCGTTATAAAAGAAACATCTTCATTGCTGAACACTGTACTGTGTGAAATAAGCTTGTTTAGCTCTCGGAATGAATTGCTTTCATACAAAGAGTGGCGATTTCTGCAAGTTGAAACTTTCCTCATTTGTGTAATCTAACAAGATGTAAAACTTAGTACATTCGTTTCATTTCTAATGTAGCTTCTATATAAAAGAAACATCTTCATTGCCAAGCACCCTACTGTGTGAAATAAGCTAGTTCTGCTCTCAGAATGAGTTGCTTAGGTACAAAGAGGTTTGATTGGAGCAAGTTCAAATGTTCTTCGTTTGTATAATCTAACAAGATGTACAACTTAGTAGATTCATTTCTTTCTAATGTATTTTCTATAGAAAAGAAACATCTTCCCTTCCAAACACCGTGCTGTGGAAATAAGCTTGTTTAGCTCTCGGAATGAATTGCTTTCGTACAAAGAGGGTTGATTTCTGCAAGTTGAAACTTTCCCCATTTATGTAATCTAAGAAGATGTACAACTTAGTATATTCGTTTCATTTCTAATGTAGTTTCTATAGAAAATAAACATCTTCATTGCCGAAAACTGTACTGTGTGAAATAAAGTAGTTCTCCTCTCGGATGAGTTGCTTTCCTATGAAGAGGGTTGATTGAAGCAAGTTCAAATTTTCCTCATTTGTGTAATATAACAAGATGTAAAACTTAGTAGATGTTTTTCATTTCTAATACAGTTTTTATAGAAAAGATACATCTTCATTGCCGAACACTATACTTTGTCAAATAAGGTAGTTTTGCTCTTGGAATGAGTTGCTTTCCTACAAAGATGTTTGATTGCAGAAAGTTCAAACTTTCATCATTTGTGGAATATAACAGGAAGTACAACTTAGTACATTCATTTCATTTCTAATGTAGTTTCTATAGAAAAGAAACACCTTCATTGCCAAGCACCCTACTGTGTGAAATAAGCTTGGATTGCTCTAGGAATGAGTTGCTTTCGTTCAAAGAAGGTTGATTGGAGCAAGTTCAAACGTTCTTCGTTTGTGTAGTCTAACAAGATGTACAACTTAGTAGATTCATTTCTTTCTAATGTATTTTCTACAGAAAATAAACATCTTCACTGCCGAACACAGTACTGTGGAAATAAGCTGGTTCTGCTCTTGGAATGTGTTGCTTTCCTTAGAAGAGGGTTGAGTGCAGCAAGTTCAAACTTTCCTCGTTTGTGTAATCTAACAAGATGTACAACTTATTAAATGCATTTCATTTCTTTCAATTCTGAACTAGTTTGGTTAGAAAAGAAATACCTTCATTGCCAAACATTATACTGTGTGAAATAAGCTAGTTAGTTCACCTCTGGGAATGAGTTGCTTTCCTACGAAGAGGATTGAGTACAGCAAGATAAAACTTTCCTAGTTTGTGGAATCTTACAAGATGTACAACTTATTAGATCCGTTTCTTTTCGTTTCATTAGAAAAGAAACATCTTCATTGCCAAACACTGTACTGTGTGAAATAAGCTAGTTATGTCCTCGTAATGAGTTGCTTTCCTATGAAGAGGGTTAAGTGCAGGAAGTTCAAACTTTCCCTGTTTGTGTAATCTAACAAGATGTACCACTTAGTAGATTCGTTTCATTTCTAATGTAGTTTCTATAGAAAAGAAACATCTTCATTTCTGAACACTGTACTGTGTGAAATAACCTAATTCTGTTCTCGGAATGAGTTGCTTTCCTACGAAGAGGGTTGAGTGCAGCAAGGTCAAACTTTCCTCATTTGTGTTATCTAACAAGATGTACAACTTATTAGATGCATTTCGTTTCTAAACTAGTTTGGTTAGAAAAGAAATATCTTCATTGCTGAACACTACTGTGTGAAATAAGCTAGTTTTGTTCTCGGAATGAGTTGCTTTCCTATGAAAAGGGTTGTTTGCAGCAAGTTCAAAGTTTCCTCATTTGTGTAATCTAACAAGATGTAAAACTTATTTGATTCGTTTTATTTCTTATGTATTTTGTATACAAAGGAAACATCTTCATTGCCAAACACTGTACTGTGTGAGGTAAGCTAGTTCTGCTCTGGGAATGAGTTGCTTTCCTTTGAAGGGTTTTAGTGCAGCAAGTTCAAACATTCCTCGTTTGTTGTATCTAACAAGATCTGCAACTTAGTAGATTGGTTTCATTTCTAATGTAGTTTCTACAGAAAAGAAACATCTTCATTGCCAAACACTGTACTGTGTGAAATAACCTAGTTCTGTCCTCAGAATGAGTTGCTTTCCTACCTTCCCTGTTTGCGTAATCTAAAAAGATGTGCAATTAATAGATTCATTTCATTTCTAATGTAGTTTCTATAGAAAAGAAACATCTTCCTTGTGGAACACTGTACTGTGTGAAATAAGCTACTTCTGTTGTCGGAATGAGTTGATTTCCTACGAAGAGGGTTGAGTGCAGCAAGTTCAAACATTCCTCGTTTGTGTAATCTAACAAGATGCACAACTTAGTAGATTCATTTCATTTCTAATGTAGTTTCTGTAGAAGAGAAATATCTTCATTGCCAAACACTGTACTGTGTGAAATAAGCTAGTTCTGCTCTCAGAATGAGTTGCTTTCCATCGAAGAGGGTTGTGTGCAGCAAGTTCAAACTTTCCTCAATGGTGTAATCTAACAATATGTACAATGAAGTAGATTCTTTTTATTCCTAAAGTAGTTGCGTTCATAAAGAAACTTCTTCATTGCCGAACACTGTACTGTGTGAAATAAGCTAGTACAGCTATCGGAATGAGTTGCTTTCATATGAAGAGGGTTGATTGCAACAAGTTCAAACTTTCTTCGTTTGTGTAATCTAACAAGATGTACTGCTCAGTAGATTCGTTTCATTTCTAATGTAGTTACTATAGAAAAGAAACATCTTCATTGCAAACACTGTACTGTGTGAAATAAGCTAAAAATCAGAATGAGTTGCTTTCCAACGAAGAGGGTTGAGTGAAGCAAGGTCAAACTTTCCTCGTTTGTGTAAAGTCACAAAATATAAAACTTAGTAGATTGGTTTCCTTTCTAATGTAGTTGCGTTAGAAAACAAACATCTTCATTGCCGAACACTGTACTATGTAAAATAAGCTAGTTTTGCTCTAGGAGTGAGTTGTTTTCCTACAAAGAGGGTTGAGTGCAGCAAGTTCAAACATTCCTCATTTGTGGAATGTAACAAGATGCACAACTTAGTAGATTCGTTTCATTTCTAATGTAGTTTGTATAGAAGAGAAACGTCTTCATTGCCAAACACTGTACAGTGTGAAATTAGCTAGTTCTGCTCTCGAATGAGTTGCTTTCCTATGAAGAGGGTTGATTGGAGCAAGTTCCAACGTTCCTCGTTTGTGTAGTCTAACAAGATGTACAACTTAGTAGATTAATTTCTTTCTAATGTATTTTCTATAGAAATGAAACATCCCTGCCAAACACTGTTCTGTGGAAATAAGCTGGTTCTGCTCTTGGATTGAGTTGATTTCCTTCGAATAAGGTTGAGTGCAGCAAATTCAAACATTCCTCGTTTGTGTAATCTAACAAGATATACAACAGAGCATATTCCTTTCTTTTCTAATGTACTTTCTATAGAAAAGAAACGTATTCATTGCCAAACACTGTACTGTGTAATAAGCTAGTTCTGTCCTCGGAATGTGTTGCTTTCCTACGAAGAGGGTTGAGTGCAGCAAGTTCAAAGTTTCCTTGTTTATGTAATCTAACAAGATGTACAACTTAGTAGATTCATTTCTTTCTAATATATTTTCTATAGAAAATAAACCTCTTCTCAGGCTAACACTGTACTGAGGAAATAAGCTGGTTCTGCTCTCAGAATGAGTTGCTTTTCTTTGAAGAGGGGTGAGTGCAACAAGTTCAAACATTCCTCATTTTTGGAATCTAACAAAATGCACAACTTAATAGATTCGTTTCATTTCTAATGTAGTTCCTATAGAAGAGAAACATCTTCATTACCGTCACTGTATTGTGTGAAATAAGTCAGTTTTGCTCTCGGAGTGAGTTGCTTTCCTATGAAGACGGTTGAGTGCAGCAAGTTCAAACTTTCCTCTTTTGTACAAGTTAAAAACGATGTACAACTTAGTAGATTCATTTCATTTCTCAAGTAGTTTCTTTAGAAAATAAACATCTGCATTGGCGAACACTGTTCTGTTTGAAATGAGCTTGTTTAGCAGTCGGAATGAGTTGCTTTCCTACGAAGAGGGTTGAGTGAAGCAAGTTCAAACGTTTCTCATTTGTGTAATCTAACAATATGTATAACTTAGTAGATTCGATTCATTTCTAATGTAATTGCATTAGATAAGAAACATCTTCATTGTCAAAAACTGTACTGTGTGAAATAAGCTAGCTCCCTCTCAGTATGAGTTGCTTTTTTACAATGAGGGTTGATTGCAGCAAGTTCAAACTTTCCTTGTTTGTGTAATCTATCAATATGCACAACTCAGTAAATTCGTTTCATTTCTAATGTAGTTTCTATAGAAAAGAAACATCTTCATTGCCAAACACTGTACTGTGTGAAATAACCTATTTCTCCTCTCGGAATGAGTTGCTTTCCTTAAAAGATGGTTATTGCAGCAAGTTCAAACTTTCCTCGTTTGTGTAATCTAACAAGATGTACAACTCAGTAGATTCATTTCATTTCTAATGTAGTTTGTATAGAAGAGCAACATCTTCATTGCCAAACACTGTACCGTGTGAAACAAGCGAGTTTAGCTCTCGGAATTAGTTGCTTTCCTATGAAGAGGGTTGAGTGGAGCAAGTTCAAACATTCCTCATTTGTGGAATCTAACAAGATGCACAACTTAGTAGATTCGGGTCATTTCTAATGTAGTTTCTATAGAAGAGAAACATCTTCATTGCCGAACACTGTACTGTGTGAAATAAGGTAGTTCTGCTCTCGGAATGAGTTGCTTTCCTTCGAAGAGTGTTGATTGCAGCAAGTTTAAACTTTCCTCGTTTGTGTAATCTAACAAGATGTACAACAAAGTACATTCGTTTCATTCCAAAAGCAGTTGCGTTCGTAAAGAAACATCTTCATCGGGCTGGAGAGATGGCTTAGAGGCTAAGGCGCCTGCCTACTAAGCCTAAGAATGCTGGTTCCAATGTCCAGAGTTTCCAATCTCCAGGTCCCACGTTTAGCCAGATGCAAAGTGAGGTAGGGTGCAATGCTGCACTTGCACACAAGGGTGTGCACACATCTGGATTTGGTTCACAGCAGCTTAGAGAATGCTGGCGCACCCATCTCTGTCTCTCTCTCCCTCTCTGTCTATCCCTCTCTGTCTCTCTCCAAAAATAAATAAAAAATTAAAAAAAATTTTTAAAGTAAAAAAAAGAAACATCTTCATTGCCGAACACTGTACTGTGTGAAATAATGTAGTTCAGCTCTCACAATGAGTTGCTTTCCTACGAAGAGTGTTAAGTACAGCAAGTTCAAACTTTCCTCGTTTGTGTAATCTAACAAACTGTACAACTATGTAGATTCATTTCATTTTTAAAGTAGTTGCCTTCGAAGAGAAACATCTTCTTTGGGAACACTGTACTGTGTGAAGTAAGCTAGTTCAGCTCACGAAATGAGTTGCTTTCCTACAAAGAGGGTTTAGTGCAGCAAGTTCAAACTTTCCTCGTTTGCGTAATCTAACAAGTTGTACAAATTGGTAGTTTCGTTTCATTTCTAATGTAGTTTCTATAGAAAAGAAACTTTTTCATTGCCAAACATTTTACTGTGTGAAATAAGCTTGTGTAGCTCTTGGAATGAATTGCTTTCATACCAATAGTGTTAATTGCCGGAATTTCTAATTTTCCTCGTTTGTGTAATATAACAAGATGTACAACTTAGAAGGTTTGTTGAATTTCTAATGTAGTTGTGGTTGAAAAAAAAAATCTTAATTGCCAAATACTGTACTGTGTGAAATTAGCTGGTACTCATCTCAGAATGAATTGCTTTCGTACAAAGAGGGTTGATTGCAGCAATTTCAAACTTTCCTGGTTTTTGTAATCTGAAAAGATGTACAACCTAGTACATTCTTTTCATTTATAATGTAGTTTTCATTGAAAAGATACATCTTCATTGCCAAACTGTACTGTGTGAAATAACCTACTTCTGCTCCGAAATGAGTTGCTTTTCCACAAAGAGGGTTAAGTGCAGCAAGTTCAAACTTTATTCATTTGTGTAGTCTCAAAAGATGTGCAACTTATTAGATTCAATTCATTTCTAATGTAGTTTCATTTGAAAAGAAACATCTTCATTGTCAAACACTGTAGTGTATAAAATAAGCTACTTTAGCTCTTGGAATGAGTGCTTTCATACAAATATGGTAGTTTGCAGCAAGTTCAAACTTTCTTCATTTGTGTAATCTAACAAGATGTCTAACTTAGTAGATTCATTTCTTTATACTGTAGTTTCTATAGAAAACAAACATCTTCAATGCCGAACACTGCACTGTGTGAAATAAGCTAGTTCTGCTTTTGGAATGAGTTGCTTTCATACGAAGAGGGTTGAGTGCAGCAAGTTCAAACTTTCCTTGTTTGTGTAATCTAACAAGATGTACAACTATGTAGATTCGTTTCATTTCTAAAGTAGTTGCATTTGAAAAGAAACATCTTCATTGCTGAACACTGTACTGTGTGAAATAAGCTAGTTCTGCTCTCAGAATGAGTTGCTTTCCCACGAAGAGGGATGAGTGCAAGAAGTTCAAACTCTCCTCGTTTGTGTAAACTAACAAGATGTACAACTTATTGGATGCGTTTCATTTCTGAAGTAGTTTCGTTAGAATAGAAACATCTTCATTTCCAAAACTGTACTGTCTAAAATGAGATTGTTTAGCTTCAGAATGAGTTGCTTTTGTACAAAGATGGTTTAGTGCAGCAAGTTCAAACTTTCCTCGTTTGTGTAATCTTCATTGCCGAACACGGTACTGTGTGAAATAAGTGTGTTTAGCTCTCAGAATAAGTTGATTTTGTAAGAACAGGGTTGATTGCAGCAAGTTCAAACCTTCCTCGTTTGTGTAATTTAACAAGGTGTACAACTTAGTGGATTAGTTTCTTTTCTAATGTAGTTTCGATAGAAACTAATCATCCTAATTGCTGAACTCTGTACTGTGTGAAATAAGCTAATTCAGCTCTAGAACTGAGTTGCTTTCCTTCAAAGAGAATTGATTGCAGCAAGGTCAAACTTTCCTGGTCTTTGTAATCTAACAAGATGTACAACGTAGTAGATTCATTTCCTTTATGATGTAGTGTGTATAGAAAAGATACTTCTTCATTGCTGAACACTGTACTGTGTGAAATAAGATGCACAACTTAGTAGATTCATTTCATTTATAATGTAGTGTGTATAGAAAAGAAACTTTTTCATTGCCGAACACTGTACTGTGTGAAATAAGCTTGCTTAGCTCTCAGAATGAGTTGCTTTCATATAAAGAGGGTGGATGACAGCAAGTTCAAAGTTTCCTCCTTTGTGTAACCTGACAAGATGTACAACTTAGTATATTCGTTTCATTTATAATGTAGTGTCTATAGAAAAGAAACATCTTCATTGCCAAACACTTTACTGTGTGCAATAAGCTAGTTCTGCTTTCGGAATGAGTTGCTTTCCTCCGAAGAGTGTTGATTGCCACAAGTTCAAACCTTCCTCTTTTGTGTAATCTGACAAGATGTACAACTTAGTAGCTTCATTTCATTTCTAATATAATTTCTATATAAAAGAAAAGGTTCATTGTCGAACAATGCACTGAGTGAAATAATCTAGTTCTGCTCTCGGAATGAGTTGCTTTCCTACGAACATGGTTGATTGCAGCAAGTTCAAACTTTCCTCGTTTGTGTAATCTAAAAGATGTACAATTTAGTGGATTAGTTTCATTTCTAATGTAGTTTTGATAGAAAAGAATCATCCTAATTGCCAAACACTGTACTGTATGAAATAAGGTAGTTCAGCTCCCAAAATTAGTTGTTTTCTTACAAGAGGGTTGATTGCAGCAAGTTCAAACTTTCCTCGTTTGTGTAATCTGACAAGATGTACAATTTAGTAGATTCTTTTCATTTCTAATATAGTTTCTATTGAAAAGAAACATCTTCATTGCCGAACACTGTACTGTGGGAAATAAGCTTGTTTAGCTCTCGGAATGAGTTGCTTTCATATAAAGAGGGTTGATTGCAGCAAGTTCAAACTTTCCTCTTTTGTGTAATCTAGAAAGATATACAAATTAGTACATTCATTTCATTTCTAATATACTTTCTATAGAAAAGAAACATCTTCATTGCCGAACACTTTATTGTGTGAAATAAGCTAATTCACCTCTCAGAATGAGTTGCTTTCATGCAAGAGGATTGATTGCAGCAAGTTCACACATTCCTCATTTTTGTAATCTAACAAGATGTACCACTTAGTAGATTCATTTCATTTCTAATGTAGTTTCTATAGAAAAGAAATATCTTCATTGCCAAACACTGTACTGTTTGAAATAAGCTAGACTGGAATGAGTTGGAAGGGGATTGCAGCAAGTTCAAACTTGTTTGTGTAAAATAACAAGATGTACAACTTAGTAGATGCATTTCATTTCTGAAGTAGTTTCGTTAGAAAAGAAACATCTTCATTGACGAACACTCTCCTGTGTGAAATGAGTTTGTTTAGCTTCAGAATGAGTTGCTTTCGTACAAAAGGGTTTAGTGCAGCAAGTTCAGAATTTACTCGTTTGTGTAATCTAATAGGATGTAGATTCTTTCCTTTTCCAATGTAGTTTCTATAGAAAAGGAACATCTTCATTGATGAACACTGTACTGTGTGAAATAAGCTAGTTCAGCTCTCAGAATGCTAAATTCAAATTCCTCGGGTGTAGTCTAACAAATGTACAATGTGGTAGTTTGAATATATGTCCCCCAATATATTCAGTGTTTTATTAGTTATAGTTTGTATCTGCAATCACCTTGCTAGAGACAATGTCACTGGGGGCTGGTCTTAAGGTGTGGTGATGGTTTGAGATTCCATTGTAAAGATATGCAAATGTGCCTAGCAGGAGTTCCTGAAGTGTGCTGTGTGACCTTTTGGCTGTAGTTTTGCTCTGTGGTGGCTGGCTGGCTGGTTGGCTTTGCTCTCTCTGCTTGGCCCTGTGGAGAACAGGCTGTTTCTCTTGCCATTATGGAACTTCCCCTGGATCTGTAAGCTTCAATAAATAATATCCCTTCCTCCATAACTGTGCCTGGTCTGGAAGTTCATCTCAGCCCTGAAGCTGTCTGCAACAGTAAAGTGGTACCGAGGAGTGTGGGGTGAGATGAACCTGACCCTGGATATTGTCTTTTGGAACCTTTGTTTTGGAGAAATGGACAACTTGGTAACTGAAGATGCCTTCTGGAGTGGTATTTTATGGAATTCTGATGAGAGTTTGAGAATGCTAAGTGCAGACAGTATTGAAAAGGCTTGGCTTATTTCTAAGGGGAAGGAAAGTCTGCAGAGGACTTTGTTGGAACTGGGCTTTAAGGGATGGCTGTTCCACTATCCAGGTCCAGAAAGTTTGATCAAGGTTAAATTTGTAATGGACTGATGTGCTTGGCTGAAGATGGACTGAGATTTTAAGATTTTAAGTTGGAAAACCTCAAGCAAGTTAAAAGTAGAGGCACTGAGAGTGGTTTTAGGTTACTGGAGCTTCTATTGTCAACGCATTAGCAATCTTAAGGAAGGTGGAAGGAAGGTTTTGACTTGATTTACATTAAAACAATGGAGAGGATGCCTGAAAAGACTGTTAAAAATGCAAATTCTTGGAAAGAGCAGAAGGAACCTGCTTTTCAAGGCTATGATTTATTTTGTCCCTGGATTAAGAATATGGCTGTGTCCTGCACACCTGGTATTAGTTTTGGAAGCATGAAAAATGCATGGAGTGGTCATGAGTTGCACACGGTTCCAGGAGCCGCTGCTGAGATGCGGCATGAGGCAGGGCATGAAGACCCTCAGGAATAGGCTGCAAGAGCCTTTGGAAGATGGACCGTGGTTTGCATGGAGACCTGAAGATGTTTGGATATACCAGTACTGTGCAAAAGGGCTACCATGGAGTGCAGTGTTGGCATGGGATGAAAGTTTTCCCTGGAGACTCTGCCCAGCTGAAGGGGCGGAATTGGAAAACCTGGAGACTGTCAGTCTATGGTTATATTGAATTTGAACTGCAGAAGTTTGATGACTGCTGATGGTGGTTGAGTTTGCATTGTTTTAGTTTCTCCTTGCTATGCCTTATACCAGTTAAAAATGTTTACTCTGTGCCTTTACATGTTGAAAGTATTTAACTTGTTTGATTTTACAGGACTCACTATCTTAAGTTGATCAAGACTGTCCTTTGAAATTGGACTGAGTACATTTACAATGTGTGATAATAAATCTAACAAGCTAAATATATTGGGGGCAAGGGCGGAATGTGGTAGTTTGAATATATGTCCCCCAATATATTCAGTGTTTTATTAGTTATAGTTTGTATCTGCAATCACCTTGCTAGAGGCAATGTCACTGGGGGCTGGTCTTAAGGTGTGGTGATGGTTTGAGATTCCATTGTAAAGATATGCAAATGTGCCCAGCAGGAGTTCCTGAAGTGTGCTGTGTGACCTTTTGGCTGTTTTTGCTCTGTGGTGGCTGGCTGGCTGGTTGGCTGGCTGGCAGGCCATTGGGACTCTGGATCTGTAAGCTTGGCTGCCATAACTGTGCCTGGTCTGGAGTTCAAACCTGAAGCTGTCTGCTCAACTTAGTAGATTCATTTTATTTATAAAGTAGTGTCTCATCAACAAAAATAAGCTAGTTCTGCTATGTACAAACTTTTCTCTTTGTTTAATCTGACAAGATGTACAACTTAGTAGATTCAATTTATAATGTAGTGTCAACTTAGAAACATTAGTTTCATTTTTAATGTAGTTTCGATAGAAAAGAAACACCCTCATTGTGATACATTGTACTGTGTGAAGTATGCTAGTTCAGCTCTCTGAATGAGTTGCTTTCCTACAAAGAGAGATGATTACAGCAAGTTCAAACTTTCCTCATTTGTGTAATCTAACAAGATGTACAAACTAGTAGATTCGTTTCATTTGTAAAGTAGTTGCATTAGAAAAGAAAAATCTTCATTTCCGAGCACTGTACTGTGTGAAATAACGTTGTTTCGTGCTCTGATTCCATTGCTTTCGTACAAAGAGGGTTCTGTGCAGCAAGTTCAACATTTCCTCATTTGTGTAATCAGACAAGATGTACAACTTTGTACATTTGTTTAATTTCTAATGTTGTTTCTATAGAAAAGAAACATCTTCATTACCAAACACTTTACTATGTGAAATAAGCTTGTTTAGCTTTCAGAATGAGTTTCTTTCGTAGAAAGAGGGTTGACTGCAGCGAGTTCAAACTTTCCTCATTCGTGTTATCTAACAAGATGTACAACTTAGTACATTTGTTTCATTTCCAGTGCAATTTCCATATAAAAGAAACATCTTCATCGTCAAACATGGTACTGTGTGAAATAAGCTAGTCCAGCTCTCTGAATAAGTTGCTCTCATACAAAGAGGGTTGATTGCAACAAGTTCAAAATTTCCTTTTTCCTGTAATCAGACAAGATGTAAAACTTAGTAGATTCATTTCATTTCTAATGTAGTTTCTATAGAAAAGAAACATCTTCATTGCCAAACATGTAGTGTGTGAAATAAGCAAGTTCTGCTCTCAGAATGAGATGCTTTCCTACGAAGAGTGTTGATTGCCACAAGTTCAAACCTTACTGGTTTGTGTAACCTAAGAAGATGTACAACTTAGTAGGTTCATTTCATTTCTAATATAGTTTATATAGAAAAGAAACATCTTCATTGCCGAACAATGTACTGAGGGAAATAAGCTAGTTCTGCTCTTGGAATGAGTTGCTTTCCTACAAAGTGGGTTGAGTGCAGAAAGTTCAAACTTTCCTCGTTTGTGTAATCTAACAATATGTACAACTGAATAGATTAGGTTCATTTTTAATGTATTTTCGATGGAAAAGAAATATCTTCATTGCCGAACACTGTACTGTGTGAAGTATGCTTGTTCAGCTCTCTGAATAAGTTGCTTTCCTACAAATAGGGTTGATTGCAGCAAATAAAAAATTTCCTCGTTTGTGTAAAGTAAGAAGGTGTACAACTTAGTAGATGTGTTTCAATTCTGAAGTAGTTTCCTTGGAAAAGAAACAATTTAATTGCCAAACTCTGTACTGTGTGAAATTAGCTTGTTTAACTTCAGAATGAGTTGCTTGAATGCAAACAGGGTTGAGTGCAGCACGTTCAACCTTTCCTCTTTTGTGTAATCTAACAGGATGTACAACTTAGTAGATTCGTTTCTTTTCTAATGTAGTTTCTATAGAAAAGGAATATCTTTATTGATGAACACAGTACTGTGTGAAATAAGCTAGTTCAGCTCTTAGAATGAGAAGTTTTCCTACGAAGATGGTTGATTGCAGCAAGTTCAAACATTCCTCGTTTGTGTATTCTAAGAAGATGTACAACTTAGTTGATTCCTTTCATTTTTAATGTAGTTAATATTGAAAAGAAACATCCTCAATACCGAACTACGTACTGTGGGAAATAAGCTAGTTCAGCTCACGGAATGAGTTGCTTTCCTATGAAGAGGGTTGATTGCAGCAAGTTCAAACATACCTCATTTGTGTAATCTGAAAAGATGTACAACTTAGTACATTCGTTTCACTTCTAATTCAGTTTCTATAGATAAGAAACATCTTCATTGCTGAACACTGTACTGTGTGAAATAAGGTAGTTCAGCTCTTGGAATGAATTGCTTTCATACAAAGAGGATTGATTGCAGCAAGTTCAAACTTTCCTCGTTTTTGTAATCTAACAAGATATACCACTTAGTAGATTCGTTTGTTTCTAATGTAGTTTCTATAGAAAAGAAATATCATCATTGCCGAACACTGAACTGTGTGAAATAAGCTAGTTGTGCTCTCGGAATGAGATTCTTTCCCACATAAAGTTATGAGTGCAGCAAGTTCAAACTTTCCTCGTTTGTGTAAAATAATAAGATGTATAACTTAGTAGATGCGTTTCATTTCTGAAGTAGTTTCATTAGAAAAGAAACATCTTCATTACCGAAGATTGCACTGTGTGAAATAAGCTTGTTTAGTTCTCGGAATGAGTTGCTTTTCTGTAATCTAACAAGATGTACAACTTAATAGATTCATTTCTTTTCTAATGTAGTTTTTATAGAAAAGAAACATCTTCATTGATGAACAGTGTACTGTATGAAATAAGCTAGTTCTGCTCTCGGAATGAGTTGTTTTCCTACTAAGAGGGTTGACTGCAGCAAGTTCAAACATTCCTCGTTTCTGTAATCTGACAAGATGTACACCGTAGTAGATTCGTTTCATTTCTAATGTACTTTCTATTGAAAAGAAACATCCTCATTGCCGAACTCTGTACTATGTGAATTAAGCTAGTTATGCTCACGGAATGAGTTGATTTCCTATGAAGGGTGTTGATTGCAGTAAGTTCAAACGTTCCTCGTTTGTGTAATGTGACAAGATATACAACATAGTAAAAATGTTTCATTTCTAACATAGTTTCACTAGAAAACAAACATCTTCATTGCTGAACACTGTACTGTGTGAAATACGCTTGTTCAGCTCGCTGAATAAGTTGCTTTCTTACGAAGAGGGTTGATTGTAGCACGTTCAAACATTCCTCTTTTGTGTAATCTAACATAATGTACAACTTAGTAGATTCATTTCATTTCTAATGTAGTTTCTATTGAAAAGAAACATCCTCATTGCCGAACTCTGTACTGTGTGAAATAAGCTAGTTCACCTCATGGAATGAGTTGCTCTCCTACGAATAGGGTTGATTGCAGGAAGTTCCAACTTTCCTCGTTTGTGTAAGATAACAAGATGTACAACTTAGTAGATTCATTTCCTTTCTAATGTAGTTTCTGTTGAAAAGAAACATCTTCATTGCCAAACACTGTAGTGTGTAAAATAAGCTTGTTTAGCTCTCATAATGAGTTGCTTTCATATAAAGAGGGCTGATTGCAGAAAGTTCAAGCCTTCCTCTTTTGTGTAATATAACAAGATGTACAACTTAGTAGATTCGTTTCATTTCTAATGTACTTTCTATAGAAAAGAAACATCTTCATTGCTGAACACTGTACTGTGTGAAATAAGCTAGTTCGGCTCTTGGAATGAGTTGCTTTCACATGAAGAAAATTGTTTTCAGCAAGTTCAACCTTTCCTCATTTTTGTAATCTAACAAGATGTACCACTTAGTAGATTCATTTCATTTCTAACATATTTTCTATAGAAATGAAACATCTTCATTGTGGAACACTGTACTGTGTGAAATAAGCTAGCTCAGCTCACGGAATGAGTTGCTTTCCTACGAAGGGGGTTGATTGCAGCAAGTTCAAACTTTCCTCGTTTGTGTAAACTAACAAGATGTACAACTTAGTAGGTGCATTTCAATTCTGAAGTAGTTTTGTTAGAAAAGAAACGTCTTTATTGCCGAACATTGTACTGAGTGAAATGAGATTGTTTAGCTTCAGAATGAGTTGCTTTCCCACATAGAGGTATGAGTGCAGCAAGTTCAAACTTTCCTCGTTTGTGTAAAATAACAAGATGTACAACTTAATAGATGTGTTTCATTTCTGAAGTAGTTTCGTTAGAAAAGAAACATCTTCCTGGCCAAAGACTGTACTTTGCGAAATAACCTTTTTTTCTTCTCAGAATGAGTTGCTTTCCTATGAAGACAGTTGAGTGCAGCAAGATAAACTTTCCTCATTTGTGTAATCTAACAAGGTGTACAAATTAATACATTCATTTCTTTTCTACTGTAGTTGTTACAGAAAAGAAAAATCTTCATTGATGAACACTGCTCTGTGTGAAATAAGATAGTTCAGCTCTCGGAATGAGTTGTTTTCCTATGAAGAGGGTTGATTGCAGCAAGTTCAAACATTCCTCATTTGAGTATTCTAACATGTTGTACATCTCAGTGTATTCGTCTCATTTCTAATGTAGTTTCTATTGAAAAGAAAAATCCTCATTGCTGAACTCAGTTCTGTGTGAAATAAGGTAGTTCAGCTCACAGAATGAGTTGCTTTCCTACGAAGACAGTTGATTGCAGCAAGTTCAAACTTTCCTCGTTTGTGTAATCTGACAAGATGTACAACGTAGTAGATTTGTTTAATTTCTAATGTAGTTTCTATTGAAAAGAAACATCCTCATTGCCAAACTCTGTGCTGTGTGAAATAAGCTAGGAATGAGTTGCTTTCCTACGAAGAGGGTTGATCGCAGCAAGTTCAAACTTTCCTCGTTTGTGTAATCTAACAAGATGTACAACTTAGTAGATTTGTTTCATTTCTAATGTAGTTTCCATAGAAAAGAAATATCTTCATTGCTGAAAACTGTACTGTGTGAAATAGGTAGTTCTGCTCTTGGAATGAGTTGCTCTCCTACGAAAAGTTTTAGTTGCAGCATGTTAAAACTTTCCTAGTTTAAGTAATCAAACAAAATGTAAAACTTAGTATATTCGTTTAATTTCTACTTTGTTTTCTATTGAAAAGAAACATCATCATTGCCGAACACTGTACTATGTGAAATAAGCAACTTCAGCTGTCGGAACGAGTTGCTTTCATACAAACACGGTTGATTGAAGCAAGTTCAAACTTTCCTCATTTTTTTGTAATCGAACAAGAAGTACCACTTAGTATATTCATTTAATTTCTAATGTAGTTTCTATTGAAAAGAAACATCTTCATTGCCGAACACTGTACTGTGTGAAATAGGCTACTTCAGCTCTCGGAATGAGTTGCTTTCGTACAAAGAGGGTTGATTGAAGCAAGTTCAAACTTTCCTCATTTTTTTGTAATCTAATAAAAAGTACCACTTAGTAGATTTTTTTCATTTCTAATGTAGTTTCTATTGAAAAGAAACATATTCATTGCTGAACCCTGTACTGTGTGAATTAGGCTACTTCAGCTCTCGGAATGAGTTGCTTTCATACGAAGAGGGTTGATTGAAGAAGTTCAAACTTTCCTCGTTTTTTGTAATCTAACTAAAAGTACCACTTAGCAGATTTTTTTCATTTCTAATGTAGTTTCTATAGAAAAGAAATATCTTCATTGCCGAACACTGTACTGTGTGAAATAAGCTAGTTCTGCACTCAGAAGGAGTTGCTTTCCCACGAACATGGATGAGTGCAGCAAGTTCAAACTTTCCTCGTTTGTGTAAACTAATGAGCTGTACAACTTAGTAGAAGCCTTTCATTTCTGAAGTAGTTTTGTTAAAAAAGAAACATCTTCATTGCCGAACACTGTACTGTCTGAAATGAGCTGATTTAGCTTCGGAATGAGTTGCTTTCCTACGAAGAGGGTTGATTGCAGCAAGTTCAGACGTACCTCATTTGTGTAATCTGACAAGATGTACAACTTAGTAGATTCGTTTCATTTCTAATGTAGTTTCTATTAAAAAGAAACATCTTCATTGCCAAACACTGTACTGTGTGAAATAAGGTAGTTTTGCTGTCGGAATGAGTTGCTTTCCTACGAAGAGGGTTGATTGCAGCAAGTGCAAAACTTCCTCGTTTGTGTAATCTAACAAGATTTACAACTTAGTAGATTCGTTTCATTTCTAATGTACTTTCTATAGAAAAGAATCATCTTCATTGCCGAACACTGTACTGTGTGAAATAGGCTACTTCAGCTCTCGGAATGAGTTGCTTTCGTACAAAGAGGGTTGATTGAAGCAAGTTCAAACTTTCCTCGTTTTTTGTAATCTATGAAGATGTACCACTTAGTAGATTCATTTTTTTTCTAATGTAGTTTATATGGCAAAGAAATATCATCATTGCCGAACACTGTACTGTGTGAAATAAGCTAGTTCTGCACTCGGAAGGAGTTGCTTTCCAACGAAGAGGGATGAGTGCAGCAAGTTCAAACTATCCTCGTTTGTGTACACTAACCAGATGTACAACTTAGTAGATGCATTTCTTTTCTGAAGTAGTTTCGTTAGAAAAGAAACATCTTCATTGCTGAAGACTGTACTGTGTGAAATAAGCTTGTTTAGTTCTCGGAATTAGTTGCTTTCCTATGAAGATGGTTGAGTGCAGCAAGTTCAAACTGTCCTCGTTTGTGTAATCTAACAACATGTACAACTTACTAGATTCATTTGTTTTCTAATGTACTTTTTATAGAAAAGAAACATCTACATTGATGAACATTTTACTGTATGAAATAAGGTAGTTCAGCTCTCAGAATGAGTGCTTTCTTACGAACAGGATTGATTGTAGCACGTTCAAACATTCCTCCTTTGTGTAATCTAACATAGTATACAACTTAGTAGATTCGTTTCATTTCTAATGTAGTTTCTTTTGAAAAGAACCATCCTCATTGCCAAACTCTGTACTGTGTGAAATAAGCTAGTTCAGCTCACGGAATGAGTTGCTTTCCTACGAAGATGGTTGATTGCAGCAAGTTCCAATTTTCCTCCTTTGTGTAATCTAAGAAGACATACCACTTAGTAGATTCGTCTCATCTCTAATGTAGTTTCTATTGAAAAGAAACATACTTAATTCTGAACTCTGTACTGTGTAAAATAAGCTAGTTCAGTGCACGGAAGAGTTGCTTTCCTACGAAGAGGGTTGATTGCAGGTAGTTCAAACTTTCCTCGTTTGTGTAATCTGACAAGATGTACAACGTACTGGATTCATTTAATTTCTAATGTAGTTTCTATTGAAAACAAACATCCTCATTGCCGAACTCTGTTCTGTGTGAAATAAGCTAGTTCTCACAGAATGAGTTGATTTCCAACGAAGAGGGTTGATTGCAGCAAGGTCAAACTTTCCTCATTTGTGTAATCTAACAAGATGTACAACTTAGTATATTCATTTAATTTCTACTGCATTTTCGTTTGAAAAGAAACATCTTCATTGCCGAACACTATACTGTGTGAAATAAGCTACTTCAGCTCTCAGAATGAGTTACTTTAGTACGAAGAGTGTTGTTTGAAGCAAGTTCAACTTTCCCCGTTTTTTGTCATCTAACAAGAAGTACCATTTACTAAATTAATTTCATTTCTCATGTAGTTTCTATAGAAAAGAAATATCTTCAATGCTGAACACTGTACTGTGTGAAATAAGCTAGTTTTGCACTCGGAAGGAGTTCCTTTCCCACGAAGATGGATGAGTGCAGCAAGTTCAAACTTTCCATGTTTGTGGACACTAACAAGATATACAACTGAGTACATGCCTTTCATTTCTGAAGTAGTTTTTATTAGAAAAGAAACATCTTCATTGTCAAACACTGTACTGTCTGAAATGAGGTTGTTTAGCTTTGGAATGAATTGCTTTCCTAAGAAGAGGATTGATTATAGCAAGTTCAAACATTCCTCGTTTGTGTAATCTGACAAGATGTACAACTTAGTAGATTCATTTCATTTCTAATGTAGTTTCTATTAAAAAGAAACATCTTCATTGCTGAACACTGTACTGTGTGAAATAAGCTAGTTCTGGTCTCAGAATGAGTTGCTTTCCTTTGAAGACGGTTGAGTGAAGCTAGTTCAAACACTCCTTGATGGTGTAATCGGACAAGATGTACAACGTAGGAGATTTGTTTCATTTCTAATGTACTTTCTAATGAAAAGAAACATCCTCATTGCCGAACTCTGTACTGTGTGAAATAAGCTAGTTCTGCTCACGAAATTAGTTGTTTTCCTACGAAGAGTGTTGACTGCAGTAATTTCAAACGTTCTTCATTTGTGTAATCTGACAAGATGTAAAATGTAGTAGACATGTTTCATTTCTAATGTAGTTTATGTTGAAAAGAAACATCCTCTTTGCCGAACTCTTTACTGTGTGAAATAAGCTAGTTCTGCTCCTAAAAAGAAGGTTGATTGCAGCAAGTTCAACCTTTCCTCGTTTGTGTAATCTGACAAGATGTACCACTTAGTAGATTCATTTTGTTTCTAATGTAGTTTCTATGGAAAAGAAATATCATCATTGCCAAACACTGTACTGTGTGAAATAAGCTCTCAGAATGAGTTCCTTTCCCACGTAGAGGTATGAGTGAAGCAAGTTCAAACTTTCCTCTTTCGTGTAAAATAATAAGATGTACAACTTAGTAGATGAATTTCATTTCTGAAGTAGTTACGTTAGAAAAGAAACATCTTCATTGCCGAAGACTGTACTGTATGAAATAAGCTTGTTTAGTTCTCGGACTGAGTTACTTTCCTATGAAGATGGTTGAGTGCAGTAATTTCAAACTTTCTTGTTTGTGTAATCTAACAAGATGTACAACTTACTAGATTCGTTTCTTTTCTAATGTAGTTTTATAGAAAAGAAACATCTTCATTGATGAACACTGTACTGTATGAAATAAGCTAGTTCAGCTCTCAGAATGAGTTGCTTTCTTATGAACAGGGTTGATTGTAGCACGTTCAAACATTCCTCCTTTGTGTAATCTAACATAATGTACAATTTTGTAGATTCGTTTCATTTGTAATGTACTTTCTATTGAAAAGAAACATCCTCATTGCCGAACTCTGTTCTGTGTGAAATAAGCTAGTTCAGCTCACGGCATGAGTTGCTTTCCTACGAAGAGGTTTGATTTCAGCAAGTTCCAACTTTCCTCCTTTGTGTAATCTAACAAGATGTACAACTTTGTAGATTCGTTTCCTTTCTAATATAGTTTCTGTTGAAAAGAAACATCTTCATTGCTGAACACTGTACTGTGTGAAATAAGCTTGTTTAGTTCTCAGAAGGAGTTGCTTTCCTATGAAGACGGTTGAGTGCAGCAAGTTCAAAGTTTCCTCATTTCTGTAATCTAACAAGATATACAACTTACTAGATTCATTTCTTTTCTAATGTGGTTTTTATAGAAAAGAAACATCGTCATTGATGAACACAGTACTGTATGAAATAAGCTAGTTCTGCTCTCGGAATGAGTTGTTTTCCTACTAAGAGGGTTGATTGCAGCAAGTTCAAACATTCCTCGTTTGTGTAATTGGACAAGATGTACAATGTAGTAGATTCGCTTCATTTCTAATGTACTTTCTATTGAAAAGAAACATCCTCATTGCTGAAGTCTGTACTGTGTGAAATAAGCTAGCTCTGCTCACAGAATGAGTTGATTTCCTACGAAGAGTGTTGATTGCAGTAAGTTCAAACGTTCCTCATTTGTGTAATCTGACAAGATTTACAAAGTACTGGATTCGATTAATTTCTAATGTTGTTTCAATTGAAAAGAAACATCTTCATTGCTGAACACTGTACTGTGTGCAGTACAGTTGTTCAGCTCTCTGAATGAGTTGCTTTCTTACGAAGAGGGTTGATTGTAAGGTGTTCAAACATTCCTCCTTTGTGTAATCAAACATAATGTACAACTTAGTAGATTCGTTTCATTTCTAATGTAGTTTCTATTGAAAAGAAACATCCTCATTGCCAAACTCTGTACTGTGTGAAATAAGCTAGTTCAGCTCACGGAATGAGTTGCTTTCCTATGAAGACGGTTGATTGCAGGAAGTTCCAACTTTCCTCGTTTGTGTAATCTAACACGATGTACAACTTAGTTGATTCGTTTCCTTTCTAATGTAGTTTCTGTTGAAAAGAAACATCTTCATTGCTGAACACTGTACTGTGTGAAATAAGCTTGTTTAGTTCTCAGAAGGAGTTGCTTTCCTATGAAGACGGTTGAGTGCAGCAAGTTCAAAGTTTCCTCATTTCTGTAATCTAACAAGATATACAACTTACTAGATTCATTTCTTTTCTAATGTGGTTTTTATAGAAAAGAAACATCGTCATTGCCGAACACTGTACTGTGTGAAATAAGCTAGTTCAGCTCTCAGAATGAGTTGCTTTTAGAAGAGGTCGATTGTAAAGTGTTCAAACATTCCTCCTTTGTGTAATCAAACATAATGTACAACTTAGTAGATTCGTTTCATTTATAATGTACTTTCTATTGAAAAGAAACATCCTCATTGCCGAACTCTGTACTGTGTGAAATAAGCTAGTTCAGCTCACGGAATGAGTTGCTTTCCTATGAAGACGGTTGATTGCAGGAAGTTCCAAGTTTCCTCTTTTGTGTAATCTAACAAGATGTACAACTTAGCAGATTTGTTTCCTTTCTAATATAGTTTCTGTTGAAAAGAAACATCTACATTGCCGAACACTGTTCTGTGTGAAATAAGCTTCTTTAGCTCTCAGAATAAGTTGCTTTCTTATAAAGAGGGTTGATTGAAGCAAGTTCAAGCCTCCCTCATTTGTTTAATCTAACAAGATGTACAACTTAGTAGAGTCGTTTCATTTATAATGTACTTTAAACAGAAAAGAAACATCTTCATTGCTGAACACTGTACTGTGTGAAATAAGCTAGTTCAGCTCTCGGAATGAGTTGCTTTCATATGAAGAAAATTGATTGCAGCAAGTTCAACCTTTCCTCGTTTTTGTAATCTAACAAGATGTACCACTTAGTAGATTCATTAAATTTCTAATGTATTTTCTATAGAAAAGAAACATCTTCATTGCCGAACACTGTACTGATAAGATATGCCACTTAGTAGATTCTTTTCATTTCTAATGTAGTTTCTGTAGAAAAGACACATCTTCATTGCCAAACACTGTACTGTGCAAAATAAGCTAGTTCTGCTCTCAGAATGAGTTGCTTTCTTAGGAAGAGGGTTGAGTGAAACAAGTTCAAACTGTCCTCGTTTGTATAAGCTAACAAGATGTACAAATTAGTAGATTCCTTTCATTTCTAATGTAGTTTCTATACAAAAGAAACATCTTCATGGCCAAACACTGCTCTGTGTGAAATAGATAGTTCAGCTCTTGGAATGAGTTGCTTTCCTACGAAGAGGGTTGATTGCAGCAATTTCAACCTTTCCTCCTTTGTGTAATCTGACAAGATGTATAACTTAGTAGATGCCTTTCTTTTCTGCAGTAGTTTTCTTAGAAAAGACACATCTTCCTTGACGAACACTGTACTGTGTGAAATGAGCTTGTTCATCTCTCAGAATGTGTTGCTTTCATACAAATAGGGTTGAGTGCAACAAGTTCAAACTTTCCTCGTTTGGGTAATCTGACAAAATATACAACTTAGTAGATCAGTTTCATTTCAAATGTAGTTTTGATAGAAAAGAATCATCTTCATTGTCACTGTACTGTGTGAAATAATCTAGTCCTGCTCTCAGAATGAGTTGCTTTCCTACAAAGAGTGTTGATTGCAGCAAGTTCAAGCTTTCCTCATTTGTGTAATCTAACAAGATGTACAACTTAGTAGATTCGTTTCATTTCTGATGTAATTTGTATAGAAAAGAAACATCTTCATTGTCAAACACTGTACTGTGTGAAATGAGCTACTTCTGCTCTCAGAATAAGTTATTTCCTACGAAGAGGGTTGAGTGCAGCAAGTTGAAACTTTCCTCATTGGTGTAAACTGACAAGATATACAACTTAGTAGATTTGTTTCACTTCTAATGTGGTTTCTATAGAAAAGAAAAGTCTTCATTCCTGAAAACTGTACTGGGTGAAATAAGATAGTTCTGCTTTCTGAATGAGTTTCTTTCGTACAAAGAGGGTTGATTGCAACAAGTTCAATCTTTCCTCGTTTGTGTAATCTGACAAGATGTACAACTAAGTAGATGTGTTTTGTTTCTGAAGAACTTTCTATAGAAAAGAAACATCTTCATTCCTGAACACTGCACTGTGTGAAATAAGCTAGTTCAGCTCTCGGAATGAGTTGTTTACGATGAAGAGTTGATTGCAGAAAGTTCAAACTTTCCTCGTTTGTGTAATATGACAAGATGTACAACTTAGTAGATTCATTTCTTTTCTAATGTAGTTTTTATACAAAAGAAACATCTTCATTGCCCAACACTGTACTGTGTGAAATAAGCTAGTTCAGCTCTCTGAATGAGTTGCTTTCCTACGAAGAGGGTTGATTGCAGCAAGTTCAAACTTTCCTTATTTGTGTTATCTGAAAAGATGTACAACTTAGTAAATTCATTTCATTTCTAATGTGGTTTTTATAGAAAAGAAACATCTTCATTGCTGAACACTGTACTGTGTGAAATGTGCCTGTTTAGCTCTCTGAATGAGTTGCTTTCGTACAAAGAGGGTTGAGTGCAGCAAGTTCAAACTTTCCTCGTTTGTGTAATCTAACAAGATGTACAACTTCATACATTCTTTTCATTTCTAATGTAATTTTTATAGAAAAGAAACATCTTCATTGCCAAACACTGTACTGTGTGAAATAAGCTTGTTTAGCTCTTGGAATGAGCTGCTTTCCTACGAAGAGAGTTGAGTGTAGCAAGTTCAAACTTTCCTCGTTTGTGTAATCTAACAAGATGTACAACTTAGTAGATGCGTTTCATTTCTGAAGTAGTTTCCTTAGAAAAGAAACATCTTCATTGCCCAACACTGTACTGTGTGAAATAAACTGGCTTAGTTCTCGTAATGAGTTGCTTTCTTACAAAGACGGTTGAGTGCAGCAAGTTCAAACTTTCCTTGTTTGTGTAATCTCATTTTTGTTTGTTTTTTTCCAAGCAGCGAGAGAGAGAGGGAGGGAGAAGAGAGGCAGACACAGAGAGAATGGGCACACCAGGGTCTCTAACCACTGGAAACAAACTCCAGATGCATGTGCCCCTTGTGCATCTGTCTTACATGGGACCTGGTGAATCGACCCTGGATCCTTTGGCTTTGCAGGCAAACGCCTTAGACGCTAAGCAATTTCTCCAACCCTTGTTTGTGTATTCTAACAAGATGTACAACTTAGTAGTTGTGTTTCGTTTCTGAAGTAGTTTCCTTAGAAAAGAAAGATGTTCATTTCCAAAGACTGTACTGTGTGAAATAAGCTTTTTTAGCTCTAGGAATGAGTTGTTTTCCTTTGAAGATGGTTGAGTGCAGCAACTTCAAACTTTCCTCGTTTGTGTATTCTAAAAATATGTACAACTTAGTAGATCCATTTTATTTCTAATGTAGTGTCTATAGAAAAGAAATATATTCATTGCCTAACACTGTACTGTGTGAAATAAGCTAGATCTGCTCTCAGAATGAGTTGCTTTCCTACAAAGAGGGTTGGTTGCAGCAAGTTCAAACTTTCCTCGTTTTTGTAATCTGACAAGATATACCACTTACAAGATTTGCTTCATTTCTAATGTAGTTTCTATAGAAAAGGAACGTCTTCATTGCCGAACACTTTACTTTGTGAAATAAGCTAGTTCTGCTCTCAGAATGAGTTGCTTTCCCACGAAGAGTGTTGAATGCAGCAAGTTCAAACTTCCCTCGTTTTTTGAAAGTAACAAGATACACAACTTAGTAGATGCATCACATTTCTGAAGTAGTTTCTTTGGAAAAGAAACATCTTCATTGCTGAACACTGCAGTGTGTGAAATAAGCTAGTTCAGCTCTCGGAATGAGTTGCTTTCGTACAAAGAAGGTTGAGTACAGCAAGTTCAAACTTTCCTCGTTTGTGTAATCTGACAAGATATACAACTTTGTAGATTCATGTCACTTCTAATGTGTTTTCTATAGAAAAGAAACATATTCATTCCCGAACACTATAGTGGGTGAAATAAGCTCGTTCTGCTCTCGAAATGAGTTGTTTTCATACAAATATGGTTGATTGCAACAAGTTCAATCTTTCCTCGTTTGTGAAATCTGACAAGATTTATAACATAGTAGATGTGTTTCGTTTCTGAAGTAGTCTCCTTAGAAAAGAAATATCTTCATTTCCTAAGACTGTACTGTGTGAAATAAGCTTGTTTAGCTCTCGGAATGAGTTGCTTTCCTACTAAGAGGGTTGAGTGCATCAAGTTCAAACTTTCCTCGTTTGTGTAATCTAAGAAGATGTACAACAAAGTAGATTCATTTCATTCATAATGTAGTTGCGTTCGTAAAGAAACATCTTAATTGCTGAACACTGTACTGTGTGAATAAGCTAGTTCTGCTCTTGGAATGAGTTACATACCCACGAAGAGAGTTGAGTGCAGCAAGTTCAAACTTTCCTCTTTTGTGTAATCTAATAAGATGTGCTACTTGTAGATTATTTTCATTTCTAATGTAGTTTCGATAGAAAAGAATCATCCTCATTGCTGAACACTGTACTTTGTGAAATAGGCTTGTTCAGCTCTCAAATGAGTTGCTTTCCTACGAACAGAGTTGACTGCAGCAAGTTCAAATTTTCCTCGATTGTGTAATCTATCAAGATGTGCAACTTAGTAGATGCATTTCATGTCTGAAGTAGTTTCATTAGAAAAGAAACATCTTCATTGCCAAACACTGTACTGTGTGAAATAAGGTTGTTTAGCTGTCGGAATGAGATGCTTTCATACAAAGAGGGCTGATTGCAGCAAGTTCAACATTTCCTCGTTTGTGTAATCTAACAAGATGTACAACTTAGATTCATTTCATTCTACTGTAGTTTCTATAGAAAAGAAACATCTTCATTGCTGAACACTGTACTGTGTGAAATAAGCTAGTTCTGCTCTTGGAATGAGTTGGTTTCAGACGCAGAGGGTTGAGTGCAGAAAGTTCAAACTTTCCTCGTTTGTGTAATCTGACAAGATGTACAACTTAGTAGATGTGTTTCATTTATGAAATAGTTTCTTTAGAAAAGAAACATCTTCATTGCCAAACATTGTACTGTGTGAAATGAGCTTTTTAAGCTCTTGGCATGAGTTACTGTCCTACGAAGAGGGTTGAGTGTAGAAAGTTCATACTTTCCTCCTTTGTGTTTTCTACCAAGATGTACAACTTAGTAGATTCTTATCATTTCTAATGTAATTTCGATAGAAAAGAAACATCTTCATTGCCGAACACTGTTCTGTGTGAAATAAGCTATTTCTGCTCTCAGAATGAGTTGCTTTCCTACAAAGAGGGTTGAGTGCAGCAACTTCAAACTTTCCTCGTTTGTGTAATCTAACAAGATGTACAACTTAGTAGATATGATTCATTTCTAAAGTAGTTGAGGTACAAAAGAAACATCTTCATTGCCGAACAGTGTACTGTGTGAAATAAGCTTGTTTCGCCCTTGGAATTAGTGGCTTTCCTACGAAGCAGGTTGAGTGCAGCAAGTTCAAACTTTGCTCCTTTTTGTAATCTAACAAGATGTACAACTTAGTACATTCGTTTCATTTCTCATGTAGTTCCTATAGAAAAGAAGCATCTTCATTGCCGAACACTGTACTGTGTGAAATAAGCTAGTTCTGCTCTTGGAATGAGTTGCTTTCCTACGAAGAAGGTTGATTACAGCAAGTCCAAACTATCCTCGTTTGTGTAGTCTAACAAGATGTACAACTTAGTAGATTCATTTCATTTCTGAAGTAGTTGAATAACAAAAGAAACATCTTCATTCCCAAACACTGTACTTTGTGAAATAAGCTTGTTTTGCTCTTGGAATTAGTGGCTTAACTATGAAGTGGGTTGAGTCCAGCAAGTTCAAACTTTGCTACTTTGTGTAATCAAACAAGATGTACAACTTAGTATATTCGTTTCCATTCTAAAGTAGTTGCGTTAGAAAAGAAACATCTTCATTGCTGAACACTGCAGTGTGTGAAATAAGCTAGTTCAGCTCTCGGAATGAGTTGCTTTCCTACGAAGAGGGTTGAATGCAGCAAGTTCAAAATTTCCTCGTTTGTCTAATCTAACAAGTTGTAGAACTTAGTAGATTCATGTCACTTCTAATGTAGTTTCGATAGAAAAGGAACTTCTTCATTCCTGAACATTGTACTGTGTGAAATAAGCTTGTTTAGCTCGTGGAATGAGTTGCTTTCATACAAAGAGGGTTAATTGCAGCAATTTCAAACTTTCCTCGTTTGTGTAATCTAACAAGTTATACAACTTTGAAGACTGGTTTCATTTCTAAAGTAATTGACATCGGAAAAAGACATCTCCATTGCCAAACCCTGTACTGTGTGAAATGAGCTAGTTCTGCTCTCGGAATGAGTTGCTTTCATACGAAGAGGTATGATTGCAGCAATTTCAAACTTTCCTGGTTTTTGTAATCTGAAAAGATGTACAACCTAGTACATTCCTGTTATTTCTAATGTAGTTTCGAAAGAAAAGAATCATCTTCATTGCTGAACATTGTACTGTGTGAAATGAGCTAGTTCTGCTCTCGGAATGAGTTTCTTTCCTATGAAGAGGGTTGAGTGCAGCAAGTTAAAACTTTCCTCGTCTATGTAATCTAACAAGATGTACCTCTTAGTAGATTAGTTTCATTTGTAATGTACTTACGATAGAAAAGAGTCATCCTCATTGCAGAACACTGTACTGTGTGAAATAAGCTAGTTCAGCTGTAGGAATGAGTTACTTTCCTACAAAAAGGGTAGATTGTAGCAAATTCAAGCTTTCCTTGTTTTTGTAATCTGACAAGATGTGCAACATAATAGATTCGTTTCATTTCTAATGTGGTTTCTATAGAAAAGAAACATCTTCATTGCTGAACACTGTACTGTGTGAAATAAGGTTGCTTAGCTCTCAAAATGAGTTGCTTTTGGACAAAGAGGGTTGATTGCAGCAAGTTAATACTTTACTCTTTTGTGCAATCTAAGACAATGTACCACTTAGTAGATTCGTTTCATTGCTTATGTAGTTTGTATAAAAAAGAATCATCTTCATTGCCAAACACTGTACTGTGTGAAATGAGCTTCTTCAGCTCTTGAAATGAGTTGCTGTCCTACAAAGAGGGTTGATTGCAGCAAGTTCATACTTTCCTCATTTGTGTTATTGACCTAGATGTACAACTTAGTAGATGCGTTTAGTTTCTGAACTAGTTTCGTTAGAAAAGAAATACCTTCATTGCCGAACACTGTACTGTGGGAAAAAAGCTAGTTTTGCTCTTAGAATGAGTTTCTTTCTTACAAAGATGGTTGAGTGCAGCAAGTTCAAATGTTCCTCGTTTGTGTAATCTAACAACATGTACAACTCAGTAGATTCGATTCATTTCTAATGTGGTTTCTGTAGAAAAGAAACAGCTTAATTGCAGAACACTGTACTGTGTAAAATAAGCTTGTTTAGCTCTCAGAATGAGTTGGTTTCATATGAAGAGTGTTGATTGCAGCAAGTTCAAACTTTCCTCGTTTGTGTAATATAACAAGATGTACAACTTAGTAGATTCGTTTCATTTCTAATGTAGTTTCTATAGAAAAGAACCATCTTCAGTTCTGAACACTGTACTGTGTGAAATAAGCTAGTTCTGCTTTCAGAATGAATTGCTTTCCTACAAAGAAGGTGGAGTGCAGCAAGTTGAAACTTTCCTCGTTTGTGTAATCTGACAAGATGTCCCACTAAGTAGATTCGTTTCATTCCTAAAGTAGTTGCGTTAAAAAAGAAACAGGTTCATTGCAGAATACTGTACTGTGTGAAATAAGCTAGTTCAGCTCTCAGAATGAGTTGCTTTCCTACAAAGAGTGTTGAGTGCAGCAAGTTCAAACTTTCCTCATTTGTGTAATCTAACAAGAAGTACAACTTAGCAGATGTGTTTTGTTTCTTAAGTAGTTTCTTTAGAAAAGAAACATCTTCATTGCCAAACACTGTACTGTTTGAAATAAGCTTATTTAGCTCTCTAAATGAGTTGCTTTCGTACAAAGAGTGTTGATTGCAGCAATTTCAAACTTTCCTCGTTTGTGTGGTCTAACAAGATGTACAACTTAGTAGATTCATTTCTTTCTAATTTAGTTTCTGTATAAAAGAAACATCTTCATTGCCGAACACTGTACTATGTGAAATTAGCTAGTTCACCTCTCGGAATGAGTTGCTTTCCTATGAAGATGGTAGAGTGAAGCAAGTTCAAATTCTCCTCGTTTTTGTAATCTAACAATGTGTACAACTCAGTAGATTCATTTCGTTTCTAAAGTTGTTGTGTTAGAAAAGAAACATGTTCATTGCCATACACTGTATTGTGTGAAATAAGCTATTTTAGCTCTCAGGAATGAGTTGCTATCCTACAAAGAGGGTTGATTGCAGCAAGGTCAAACTTTCCTCTTTTGTGTAACCTCACAAGATGTACAACTTGGTAGATGCATTTACTTTCTGAACTAGTTTCATTAGAAAAGAAATATCTTCATTGTGGAACACTGTACTGTGGGAAAAAGCTAGTTTTGCACTTGGAATGAGTTGCTTTCTTACGAAGAGGGTTGAGTGCAGCAAGTTAAAACGTTCCTCATTTGTGTAATCTAACAACATGTACAACTCAGTAGATTCGATTCATTTCTAATGTAGTTACGTTAGAAAAGAAACATCTTCATTTCCGAACACTGTACTGTGTTAAATAAGCTAGTTCAGCTCTCGGCATGAGTTGCTTTCCTACAAAGAATGTTGAGGGCAGCAAGTTCAAACTTTCCTCGTTTGTGTAATCTATCAAGATGTACAACTTAGTAGATTCGTTTTGTTTCTGAAGTATTTTCATTAGAAAAGAAAAATCTTCATTGCCAAACACTGTACTGTGTGAAATCAGCTTGTTTAGCTCTCGGAATGAATTTCTTTCATACAAAGAGGGATGATTGCAGCAAGTTCACACTTTCCTCATTTGTGTAATCTAACAAGTTTTACCACTGAGTAGATTCATTTCATTTCTAATGTAGTTTGTATACAAAAGAAACTTCTTCATTCCCAAACATTGTACTGTGTGAAATAAGCTTGTTTAGCTCTAGGAATGAATTGCTTTCATACAAAGAGTGTTGATTGAGACAAGTTCAAACTTGCCTCATTTGTGTAATCTAACAAGATATACAACTTAGTAGATTCACTTCGTTTCTAAAGTAGTTTCATTTGAAAGGAAACATCGTCTTTGCCAAACACTGTACTCTGTGAAATAAGCTTATTTAGCCCTCGGAATGAGTTGCTTTCGTACGAACAGGGTTAATTGCAGCAAGTTCAAACTTTCCTAGTTTGTGTAATCTAACAAGATGGAATACATACTAGATTTTTTTCGTTTCTAATGTAGTTTCTATAGAAAAGAAACATCTTCATTGCTGAACACTGTACTTTGTGAAATAAGGTAGTTTTGCTCTCGGAATGAGTTGCTTTCCTACGAAGAGGGTTGATTGCAGGAAGTTCAAACTTTCATCATTTGTGGAATCTTACAAGATGTACAACTTGGTACATTCATTTCATTTCTAATGTAGTTTCTAAAGAAAAGAAACATCTTCATTTCTGAACACTGTACTTTGTGAAATTAGGTAGTTTTCCTCTCGGAATGAGTTGCTTTCCTACGAAGGGGGTTGATTGCAGGAAGTTCAAACTTTCATCATTTGTGGAATCTAAGAAGATGTACAACTTAGTACATTCATTTCATTTCTAATGTAGTTTCTATAGAAAAGAAACATCTTCATTGCCAAGCAACCTACTGTGTGAAATAAGCTGGTTCTTCTCTTGGAATGAGTTGCTTTCATACACAGAGGGTTGATTGGAGCAAGTTCAAACGTTCATCGTTTGTGTACTCTAACAAGATGTGCAACTTAGTAGATTCATTTCTTTCTAATGGATTTTCTATAGAAAAGAAACATCTTCACTACCGAACACTGTACTGCAGAAATAAGGTGGTTCTGCTCTCAGAAGAGGGGCTTTCCTTTGAAGAGGGTTGAGTGCAGCAAGTTGAAACTTTCCTCGTTTGTGGAATCTAACAAGATGTACAACTTAGTAGATTCGTTTCATTTCTAATGTAGTTTCTATAGAAAAGAAACATCTTCATTGCCAAACACTGTATTGTGTAAATAGGCTAGTTCTGTCCTCAGAATGAGTTGCTTTCCTATGAACGGGGTTGAGTGCAGGAAGTTCAAACTTTCCCTGTTGGTTTAATCTAACAAGATGTACAACTTAGTAGATTCATTTCATTTCTAATGTAGTTTCTATAGAAAAGAAACATCTTCATTGCCGAACACTGTACTGTGTGAAATAAGCTAGTTCTGTTCTCGGAATGAGTTACCTTCCTACGAAGAGGGTTGAGTGCAGCAAGGTCAAACTATCCTCGTTTGTGTAATCTAACAAGATGTATAACTTATTAGGCGCATTTCATTTCTAAACTAGTTTGGTTAGAAAAGAAATATCTTCATTGCAGAACACTGTACTATGTGAAATAAGCTAGTTTGCTCTCAGAATGATTTGCTTTCCTACAAAGAGTGTTGATTGCAGTAAGTTAAAAGTATCCTCGTTTGTGGTATCTAACAAGATGTATAACTTACTATATTCATTTTATTTCTAATGTAGTTTCTATAGAAAAGAACCATCTTCATTGCCAAACGTTGTACTGAGTGAAATAAACTATTTCTCCTCTCGGAATGAGTGGCTTTTCTATGAAAAGTGTTGATAACAGCAAGTTCAAAATTTCCTCATTTGTGTAAATTAACAATATATACAACTTTCTAGATTTTTTTTCATTTCTAATGTAGTTTCTATAGAAAAGAAACATCTTCATTGCCGAACACTGTACTGTGTGAAATAAGCTAGTTTTGCTCTCGGAATGAGTTGCTGTCCTACGAAGAGGGTTGATTGCAGAAAGTTCAAACTTTCCTCATTTGTGGAATCGTACAAGATGTACAACTTAGTACATTCGTTTCATTTCTAATGCAGTTTCTATAGAAAAGAAACATCTTCATTGCCAAGCACCCTACAGTGTGAAATAACCTAGTTCTACTCTCAGAATGAGTTGCTTTCGTACAAAGAGGGTTGATTGGAGCAAGTTCAAACGTTCGT
Source organism: Orientallactaga sibirica (assembly GCA_036365145.1). NCBI lineage: Eukaryota > Metazoa > Chordata > Mammalia > Rodentia > Dipodidae > Orientallactaga > Orientallactaga sibirica. The sequence continues at coordinate 59,016,901 of JAEOAD010000005.1, read as the reverse complement.
TTCTGTAGTCTAACAAGATGTACAACTTAGTAGATTCGTTTTATTTCTAATGTAGTTTCTATAGAAAAGAACCATCTTCACTGCCAAACATTGTACTGAGTGAAAGGAACTAGTTATGCTCTCGGAATAATTTGCTTTCCTACGAAGAGGGTTGATTGCAGCTAGTTCAAACGTTCCTTGTTTGTGTAATCTAACAAGATGTATGACTTAACAGATTTGTTTCATTCCAAAGTAGTTGCGTTCTTAAAGAAACATCTTCATTGCTGAACACTGTACTGTGTGAAATGAGCTAGTTCACCTCTGAGAAAGAGTTGCTTTCCTACGAAGAGGGTTGAATGCAGCAAGTCAAAACTTTCCTCGTTTGTGGAATCTAACAAGATGTACAAATTAGTAGATTCGTTTCATTTCTAATGTAGTTTCTATAGAAAAGAAACATCTTCAGTGCTGAACAGTGTACTATGTGAAATAAACTAGTTCTGTCCTCAGAATGAGTTGCTTTCCTACGAAGAGCATTGAGTGCAGGAAGTTCAAACTTTCCCTGTTTGTGTAATCTAACAAGATGTACAACTTAGTAGATTCATTTGATTTCTAGTGTAGTTTCTACAGAAAATAAACATCTTCATTGCCAAACACAGTACTGTGTGAAATAAGCTAGTTCTGTTCTCAAAATGAGTTGCTTTCCTACGAAGAGGGTTGATTGCAGCAATTTCAAACTTTCCTCGTTTGTGTAAATTAAAAATATACACAAATTTCTAGATTGTTTTTCATTTATAATGTAGCTTCTATACAAAAGGAACATCTTCATTGCCGAACACTGTACTGTGTAAAATAAGCTAGTTTTACTCTCGGAATGAATTGCTTTCCTACAAAGAGGGTTGAGTGCAGCAAGTTCAAACTTTCCTCATTTGTCTAATCTAACAAGATGTAAAACTTAGTAGATTCGTTTCATTTCTTATGTAGTTTGTATAAACAAGAAACATCTTCATTGCCAAACACTGTACTGTGTGAAATTAGCTAGTTCTGCTCTCGGAATGAGTTGCTTTCGTACAAAGAGGCTTGATTGGAGCAAGTTCAAACGTTCCTCATTTGTGTCATCTAACAAGATGTACAACTTACTAGGTTTATTTCTTTCTAATGTGTTTTCTATAGAAAAGAAACATCTTCCATGCCGAACACTATATTGTGGAAATAAGCTGGTTCTTCTCTAGAAATGAGTTGCTTTCCTTCAAAGAGGGTTGAGTGCAGCAAGTTCAAACGTTCCTCATTTGTGTAATCTAACAAGATGTACAACTTGGTAGATTCGTTTCATTTCTAATGTAGTTTCTTTAGAAAAGGACCATCTTCATTGCCAAACATTGTACTGAGTGAAATAAACTAGTTCTGCTCTCGGAATAAGTTGCTTTGCTATGAAGAGTGTTGATTGCAGCAAGTTCAAACTTTCCTCGTTTGTGTAAGTTAACAGTATATACAACTTTCTAGATTGTTTTTCACTTCTAATGTAGCTTCTATAGAAAATAAACATCTTCATTGCTGAACACTGTACTGTGTGAACTAAGCTCGTTTTGCTCTCAGAATGAGTTGCTTTCCTTCGAAGAGGGTTGATTGATGCAAGTTCAAACTTTCCTCGTTTGTGTAATCTAACAAGATGTAAAACTTAGTTGATTCATTTCATTTCTTCTATAGTTTATATACAAAAGAAGCAACTTCATTGCCAAACACTGTACTGTGTAAAATAAGTGTGTTTAGCTCTCAGAATGAGTTGCTTTCGTATAAAGAGGGTTGATTGCAGCAGGTTCAAACTTTCCTCGTTTGTGTAATCTGACAAGATTTACAACATAGTACATTCAATTCATTTCTAATGTAGTTTCTGTAGAAAAGAAACATCTTGATTGCCAAACACTGTACTGTGTGAAATAAGCTAATTCTGTCCTTGGAATGAGTTGCTTTCCTACGAAGAGGGTTGAGTGCAGCAAGTTCAAACTTTCCTTGTTTGTGTAATCTAACAAGATATACAACTTCGTAGATTCGTTTCATTTCTAATGTAGTTTCTATAGAAAAGAAACATGTTCTTTGCCAAACACTGTACTGTGTGAAATAATCTAGTTCTGTTGTCAGAATGAGTTGCTTTCCTACGAAGAGGTTTGAGTGCAGCAAGGTCAAACGTTCCTTGTTCGTGTAATCTAACAAGATGTACAACTTATTAGATGCGTTTTGTTTCTGAACTAGTTTGGTTAGAAAAGAAATATCTTCATTGTTGAACACTGTACTGTGTGAAATAAGCTAGTTTTGCTCTTGGAATGAGTTGCTTTTCTACGAAGAGGGTTGAGTGCAGCAAGTTCAAACATTCCTCGTTTCTGTAATCAAACAAGATGTACAACATAGTAGATACAAATCATTTCTAAAGTAGTTTAGTTACAAAAGAAACATCTTCATTGCCAAACACTGTACTGTTGGAAGTAAGCTTGTTTTGCTCTCGGAATGAGTGGCTTTCCTAAGAAGTGCGTTGAGTGCAACAAGTTCAAACTTTGTTCCTTTGTGTAATCTAACAAGATGTACAACTTAGTTCATTTGTTTCATTTCTAAAGTAGTTGCGTTAGAATAGAACCATCTTCATTGCCGAACACTGTACTGTGTGAAATAAGCTAGTTCAGCTCTCAGAATGAGTTGCTTTCCTACGAAGAGGGTTGAATGCAGCAAGTTCAAACTTTATGCCTTGTGTATTCTAACATGATGCACAACTCAGTAGATTCTTTTCATTTCTAATGTAGTTTCTATAGAAGAGAAACATCTCCATTGCTGAAGACTGTACTGTGTGAAATAAGCTAATTCTGCTCTCGGAATGAGTTGCTTTCCTATGAAGTGGGTTGAGTGCAGCAAATTCAAACTTTCCTCCTTTGTAAAATGTAAAAAGATGTACAAATTAGTAGATTCGTTTCATTTCCAAAGTAGTTTCTTTAGAAAAGAAACATCTCTATTGACGAACACTGTTCTGTGTGAAATGAGCTTGTTTAGCACTCGGAATGAGTTGCTTTCCTACGAAGAGGGTCCATTGCAGCAAGTTCAAACTGTCCTCATTTGTCTAATCTAACAAGAGGTAAAGCTTAGTAGATTCGTTTCGTTTCTTAAGTAGTTTGTATAGAAAAGAAACATCTTCCATGCCGAACACTATATTGTGGAAATAAGCTGATTCTGCTCTAGAAATGAGTTGCTTTCCTTCAAAGAGGGTTGAGTGCAGCAAGTTCAAACGTTCCTCATTTGTGTAACCTAACAAGATGTACAACTTGGTAGATTCGTTTCATTTCTAATGTAGTTTCTTTAGAAAAGGACCATCTTCATTGCCAAACATTGTACTGAGTGAAATAAACTAGTTCTGCTCTCGGAATAAGTTGCTTTGCTACGAAGAGTGTTGATTGCAGCAAGTTCAAACTTTCCTCGTTTGTGTAAGTTAACAGTATATACAACTTTCTAGATTGTTTTTCACTTCTAATGTAGCTTCTATAGAAAATAAACATCTTCATTGCTAAACGCTGTACTGTGTGAACTAAGCTCGTTTTGCTCTCAGAATGAGTTGCTTTTCTACAAAGAGGGTTGATTGCAGCAAGTTCAAACTTTCCTCATTTGTGTAATCTAACAAGATGTAAAACTTTGTTGATTTGTTTCATTTCTTCTGTAGTTTATACGCAAAAGAAAAAACTTCATTGCCAAACACTGTACTGTGTAAAATAAGTGTGTTTAGCTCTCAGAATGAGTTGCTTTCATATAAAGAGGGTTGATTGCAGCAAGCTCAAACTTTCCTCGTGTGTAATCTGACAAGATTTACAATGTAGTACATTCGTTTCATTTCTAATGTAGTTTCCGTAGAAAAGAAACATCTTCATTGCCGAACACTGTACTGTGTGAAATAAGCCAATTCTGTCCTCGGAATGAGTTACTTTCCTACGAAGAGGGTTGAGTGCAGCAAGTTCAAACTTTCCTTGTTTGTGTAATCTAACAAGATGTACAACTTTTTAGATTCGTTTCATTTCTAATGTAGTTTCTACAGAAAAGAAACATCTTCATTGCCAAACACTGTAATGTGTGAAATTAGCTAGTTCTGTTGTCGGAATGAGTTGCTTTACTACGAAGAGGGTTGAGTGCAGCAAGGTCAAACATCGTCGTTTGTGTAATCTAACAAGATGTACAACTTTTTATATGCGTTTCGTTTCTGAACTAGTTTAGTTAGAAAAGAAATATCTTCATTGCCGAACACTGTCCTGTGTGAAATAAGCTAGTTTTGCTCTCGGAATGAGTTTCTTTCCTATGAAGAGGGTTGAGTGCAGCAAGTTCAAACTTTCCTCCTTTGTGTAATCAAACAAGATGTACAACTTAGTAGATACAATTCATTTCTAAAGTAGTTTAGTTACAAAAGAAACATCTTCATTGCCAAACACTGTACTGTGGGAAGTAAGCTTGTTTCGCTCTCAGAATGAGTGGCTTTCCTAAGAAGCGTGTTGAGTGCAGTAAGTTCAAACTGTGTTCCTTTGTGTAATCCAGCAAGATGTACAACTTATTAGATATGATTCATGTCTAAAGTAGAGTTGCAAAAGAAACATCTTCATTGCCAAACACGGTACTGTGTGAAATAAGCTTGTTTTGCTCTCAGAATGAGTGGCTATCCTACGAAGGGGGTTGAGTGCAACAAGTTCAAACTTTGCTCGTTTGTGTAATCTCACAAGATGTACAGCTTAGTACATTCGTTTCGTTTCTAAAGTAGTTGCATTAGAAAAGAACCATCTTCATTTCCAAACACTGTACTGTGTGAAATAAGCTAGTTCAGCTCTCAGAATGAGTTGCTTTCCTATGAATAGGGTTGAGGGCAGCAAGTTCAAACTTTCCTCCTTTGTGTAACCAAACAAGATGCACAACTTAGTAGATTCTTTTCATTTCTAATGTAGTTTCTATAGAAGAGAAACATCTCCATTGCTGAAGACTGTACTGTGTGGAATAAGCTAGTTCTGCTCTCGGAATGAGTTGCTTTCTTATGAAGAGGGTTGAGTGCAGCAAGTTCAAACTTTCCTCCTTTGTACAATTTAAAAAGATGTACAACTTAGTAGATTCGTTTCATTTATAAGTAGTTTCTTTAGAAAAGAAACATGAGCATTGACGAACACTGTTCTGTGTGAAATGAGCTTGTTTAGCACTCGGAATGAGTTGCTTTCCTATGAAGAGGGTTGACTGCAGCAAGTTCAAACTTTCCTTGTTTCTGTAATCCAACAAGATGTACAACGTAATAGAGCCAATTCATTTCTAATGTAGTTGCCTTAGATAAGAAACGTCTTCATTGTCGAACACTGTACTGTGTGAAATAAGCTATTTCTGCCCTCGGAATGAGTTGCTTTCGTACAAAGAGGGTTGATTGCAGCAAGTTCAAACTTTCCTCATTTGTGTAATCTAACAAGATGTCCAACTTAGAAGATTCGTTTCATTTCTAATGTAGTTTCTATAGAAGAGAAACATCATCATTGCCAAAAACTGTACAGTGTGAAATGAGCTAGATCTGCTCTTGGAATGAGTTGCTTTCATACAAAGAGGGTTGATTGGAGCAAGTTCAAATGTTCCTCCTTTCTGTAGTCTAAAAAGATGTACAACTTAGTAGATTCATTTCTTTCTAACACATTTTCTATAGAAAAGAAACATCTTCATTCCCGAACACTGTACTGTGTGAAATAAGCTAGTTATGCTCTCGGAATGAGTTGCCTTCCTTCGAAGAGGGTTGAGTGCAGCAAGTTCAAACTTTCCTCGTTTGTGTAATCTAGCAAGATGTACAACTAAGTAGATTCGTTTCATTCCTAAAGTAGTTGCGTTCGTAAACGAACATCTTCATTGTCGAGCACTGTACTGTGTGACATTAGGTCGTTCAGCTCTTGGAATGAGTTGCTTTCCTACGAGGAGGGTTGATTGCAGAAAGTTCAAACTTTCCTGGTTTGTGTAATCTAACCAGATGTATAACTTAGTAGAGTCGTTTCATTTCTAATTTTGTTTCTATGGAATAGAAACATCTTCATTGACGAACACTATACTGTGTGAAATAAGCTAGTTTTGCTCTTGGAATGAGTTGCTTTCCTACAAAGAGGGTTGAGTGCACCAAGTTCAAACTTTCCTCATTTGTGTAATCTAACAATATGTAAAAATTAGTAGATTTGTTTCATTTCTTACGTAGTTTGTATAGAAAAGAAACATCTTCACTGCCAAACACTGTACTGTGTGAAATTAGCTAGTTCTGCTCTCAGAATGAGTTGCTTTCCTACAAAGAGGCTTGATTGGAGCAAGTTCAAACGTTCCTCATTTGTGTCATCTAACAAGATGTACAACTTAGTAGATTTATTTCTTTCTAATGTATTTTCTATAGAAAAGAAACATCTTCCATGCCGAACACTATATTGTGGAAATAAGCTGGTTCTGCTCTAGAAATGAGTTGCTTTCCTTCAAAGAGGGTTGAGTGCAGCAAGTTCAAACGTTCCTCGTTTGTGTAATCTAACAAGATATACAACTTGGTAGATTCATTTCACTTCTAATGTAGTTTCTTTAGAAAAGGACCATCTTCATTGCCAAATATTGTACTGAGTGAAATAAACTAGTTCTGCTCTCACAATGAGTTGCTTTTCTACGAAGAGTGTTGATTGCAGCAAGTTCAAACTTTACTCGTTTGTGTAAATTAACAATATATACAACTTTCTAGATTGTTTTTCATTTCTAATGTAGTTTCTATAGAAAATAAACATCTTCATTGCCGAACACTCTACTGTGTGAAATAAGCTCATTTTGCTCTCGGAATGAGTTGCTTTCCTACGAACAGGGTTGATTGCAACAAGTTCAAACTTTCCTCGTTTGTGTAATCTGACAAGATGTAAAACTTAGTTGATTCGTTTCATTTATCTGTAGTTCACATACAAAAGAAACATCTTGATTGCCAAACAGTGTACTGTGTTAAATAAGCTTGTTTAGCTCTCAGAATGAGTCGCTTTCGTATAAAGAGGGTTGATTGCAGCAGGTTCAAACTTTCCTCGTTTGTGTAATCTCACAAGACGTACAACTTCGTTGATTAGTTTCATTTCTAATGCAGTTTCTATAGAAAAGAAACATCTTCATTGCCGAACACTGTACTGTGTGAAATAAGCTAGTTCTGCTCACGAAATGAGTTGCTTTCCTAGGAAGAGGGTTGAGTGCAGCATGTTCAAACTTTCCTCTTTTGTGTAATCTAACAAGATGTATAACTTAGTAGACTCGTTTCATTTGTAATGTAGTGTCTATAGAAAAGAAACATCTTCATTGCCGAACACTGTACTGCATGAAATAAGGTAGTTCTGTTCTCGGAATGAGTTGCTTTCCTATGAAGAGGGTTGAGTTCAGCAAATTCAAACTTTCCTCATTTGTGGAATGTAACAAGATATACAACTTAGTAGACTCGTTTCAATTCTAATGTAATTTAGATACAAAAGAAACATTTTCATTGCCAAACACTTTACTGTGTGAAATAAGCTATTTCTGCTCTGAGAATGATTTGCTTTCCTACAAAGAGGGTTGAGTGCAGCAAGTTCAATCTTTCCATGTTTTTGTAATATAACAAGATGTACAACTTAGTAGACACGATTCATTTCTAAAATAGTTGAGTTCCAAAAGAAACATCTTCATTGCCAAACACTGTACTGTGTGAAATAAGTTTGTTTCGCTCTCGGAATGAGTGGCGTTCCTACTATGCGGGTTGATTGCAGCAAGTTCAAACATTGCTCCTTTGTGTAATCTAACAAGATGTACAACTTAGTATATTTGTTTCATTTTTAAAGTAGTTGCATTAGAAAAAAAAAAAATCTTCATTGCCAAACACTGTACTGTGTGAAATATGCTAGTTCATCTCTTGGAATGAGTTGCTTTCCTACAAAGAGGGTTGAGTGCAGCAAGGTCAAACTTTCCTCGTTTGTGTAATCTAACAAAATGTACAATTTATTAGATGCATTACGTTTCTGAACTAGTTTGGTTAGAAAAGAAATATCTTCATAGCCAAACACTGTACTTTGTGAAATAAGCTAGTTTTGCTCTCGGAATGAGTTGCTTTCCTATGAAGAGGGTTGAGTGCAGCAAGTTCAAACTTTCCTCGTTTGTGGAATTTAACAAGATGTACAACTTAGTAGATTCGTTTCATTTCTAATGTAGTTTCTATAGAAAAGAAACATCTTCAGTGCCGAACAATGTACTGTGTTAAACAAGCTATTTCTACTCTCAGAATGATTTGCTGTCCTATGAATAGGGTTGAGATCAGCAAGTTCAAACTTTCCTCATTTGTGTAATCTAACAAGATGTATAACTTAGGAGATAAGATTCATTTCTAAAGTAGTTGAGTTACAAAAGAAACATCTTCATTGCCAAACACTGTACTGTGGGAAATACATTTGTTTCGCTCTGGGAATGAGTGGCTTTCCTATGAAGCGGGTTGAGTACAGCGAGTTCCAACTTTGCTCCTTGTGTGATCTTATAAGATGAAAAACGTAGTACATTCGTTTCGTTTCTAAAGTAGTTGCATTAAAAAAGAAATATCTTCATTGTCAAACACTGTACTGTGTGAAATAAGGTAGTTCAGCTCTCGGAATGAGTTGCTTTCCAACTAAGAGCATTGAGTGCATCAAGATCAACTTTCCTCACTTGTGTACTCTAACAAGATGTACAACTTATTAGATGTGTTTCATTTCTAAACTAGTTTGGTTATAAAAGAAATATCTTCATTGTCAAATACTGTACTGTGTGAAATAAGCTAGTTTTACTCTCAGAATGAGTTACTTTCCTAGGAAGAGGGTTGGTTGCAGTAAGTTCAAACTTTCCTCGATTGTGAAATCTAACAAGATGTACACCTTAGTAGATTCGTTTCATTTCTAATGTAGTTTCTATTGAAAAGAAACATCTTTCCTGCTGAACACTGTACTGTGGAAATAAGGTGATTCTGTTCTCAGAATGAGTTGCTTTCCTTCAAAGAGGGTTTAGTCCAGCAAGTTCAAACTTTTCTTGTTTGTGTAATCAAACAAGATGTAAAACTTAGTGCATTCAATTCATTTCTAATGTACTTGTGTTAGATAAGAAACATCTTCAATGTCGAACACTTTACTGTGTGAAATAAGCTATTTCTGCTCTCGGAATGAGTTGCTTTCGTGCAAAGAGGGTTGATTGGAGCAAGTACAAACATTCCTCCTTTGTGTAGACTTGGAAAATGTACAACTTAGTAGATTCATTTCTTTCTAATGTATTTTCTATAGAAACGAAACATCTTCATTGCCGAACACAGTACTGTGTGAATTAAGGTAGTTCTGCTCTCGGAATGAGTTGCTTTCCTTCAAAGACGGTTGCGTGCAGCAAGTTCAAACTTTCCTCGTTTCTGTAATCTAACACGATGTACAACTAAATCGATTTATTTCATTCCTAAAGTAATTGTGTTCGTAAACAAGCATATTCATTGCCAAACACTGTACTGTGTGAAATAAGGTAGTTTAGCTCTCGGAATGAGTTGCTTTCCTAGGAAGAGGGTAGAGTGCAGCAAGTTCAAACTTTCCTTTTTTGTGTAATCTAACAAGATGTACAACTTAGTAGATATGATTCATTTCTAAAGTAGTCGAGTTACAAAAGAAACATCTTCATTGCTAAACACTGTTCTGTGTGAAATAAGTTTCTTTCGCTCTTGGATTGTGTGGCATTCCTACAATGGGGTTTGATTGCAGCAAGTTCAACCTGTGCTCCTTTGTGTAATCTAACAAGATGTACAACTTAGTATATTCGGTTCATTTTTAAAGTAGTTGCATTAGAAAAGAAATATCTTCATTGCTCAACACTGTACTGCGTGAAATGTGCTAGTTCATCTCTTGGAACGAGTTGCTTTCCTACAAAGAGGGTTGAGTGTAGCAAGGTCAAACTTTCCTCATTTGTGTAAGCTAACAACATGTACAACTTATTAGATGCGTTTCATTTCTCAAGTAGTTTGGTTAGAAAAGAAATATCTTCATTGCCGAACACTGTACTGTGTGAAATAAGCTAGTTTTGCTCTCAGAATGAGTTACTTTCCTATGAAGAGGGTTGATTGCAGTAAGTTCAAACTTTCCTCGTTTGTGTAATCTAACAAGATGTACACCTTATTAGATTAGTTTCATTTCCAATGTAGTTTCTATAGAAAAGATACATCTTTCCTGCCAAACATTGTACTGTGGAAATAAGCTGGTTCTGTTCTTGGAATGAGTTGCTTTCCTTCGAAGAAGGTTGAGTGCAGCAAGTTCAAACTTTCCTTGTTTGTGGAATGTAACAAGATGTACAACTTAGTAGATTTGCTTCATTTCTAACATAGTTTCTATATAAAATAAACATCTTCATTGCCAAACACTGTACTGTGTGAAATAAGCAAGTTCCGTTCTCGGAATGAGGTGCTTTACTACAAAGAGGGTTGAAGGTCAAATGTTCCTCGTTTTTGTAATCTAACAAGATGTACAACTTATTAGATGCATTTCTTTCTGAACTAGTTTGGTTAGAAAATAAATATCTTTGCCGAACACTGTACTGTGTGAAATAAGCTAGTTTTGCTCTCAGAATGAGTTGCATTCCTACGAAGAGGGTTGAGTGCAGCAAGTTCAAACTTTCCTTGTTTGTCTAATCTAACAAGATGTACAACTTAGTAGATTAGTTTCATTTCTAATGTAGTTTCTATAGAAAAGAAACATCTTGGCAGGCTCCCCATCCGCGGGCTCCCCATCCGCGGGCTCCCCAGCCACGGACTCCCCATCCACGGGCTCCCCATCCACGGGCTCCCAGTGGCTTCACTCCACCCCGAGGGCACCCCAGCAGCTCCACTTCACTCAGCCAGCTCCCCAATGGATCGGCGCCAAGGCTCCAACCCTCGGTCCAAAGCTGTCAACCAGATCAGCTAAGCCCTGCTGAGCTTCCACTGCAAATGCCGCCTGAACAAACAAACAAAAAAAGGGACTTTTCAACCCCATCAGTCTCCTCACAGAGCCCAGAAATCAAAGAAAAATTTGCGGAGCTACTGAAAGAGACACACACTGTGAGCTGCTGCAGGCTTCCTGAACTCGCCCATCCCCCAATCATCAGTTCCCCAGGGAATTGGTAGAATCAAACAACAACCAGTGGCAAATTTGAACCACATCGTCAACACCGGCCCCAGCTTACCTGACCCAAGCTCCACAGCTCAGGGAACGAGGTGGGCACCCAGCATTGGTGAGTTTAAAAGCCACACCAAAAGATAACAAAGGCCTGCATTGGAAGTGCTAACCACTGTTTCCAGGTCAAGGCAGGGTACATATTACATATTTGTGGGTGGCTTTACCATTTTCAAATAAGCTGAATATGAGGGGTTGAATATTGCTATCTGAACAACTTATAGATTTAAAGGGCTTTTATATTTTGCTTTGGTTATTATTGAGGACAGGGTCTGATTCCCAAGCAGACAGGACTAAGGGCGTGGACAATCACATGCCCTTAGGGATTTTGACCCTATAGGACTGGTTGTCTCAATTCTCACACTTGTATACTCTGTGTTCATGTCAATTGAATGTGTATTTTGCTCTGTTGAAGTTTAGAACTTGCCTCTAAATTGTTCCACCAGTCCACTACAATACTTACTTAACGAGCAAACTCAACAGCTAGGAGTACTTCTACTTAGGTACAAGTGCTACACTTGACACCTTAAACTCACATCCTGAAATTATATAAAGGTGGATCACAACACCTAAGAACACTGAAGATAAATAGGAAACCTAAGCATCAAATCAATCCAGGATGCAAAAGTCACTACATTATAATACAAGAAACACAAAGAATCAAGACAATGCAATCCCACCAAAAATTGCAAATCCATCAGAAAGGTCCAACAATGAGACTGTTTTAGATGAAATTCCTGACAAAGATTTCAAGGGAATGATGATATCTATGCTCAAAGAAATGAAAGAAGAAATGAAAGCAATCCAAGAAGAAAACAAAGGAATTAGAGAAGAAAACAAACTGTGAAGGAGATTACAGAGAAACAGTTTAATGAAATAAAAAGGTCATTAGAGGACATGAACAAGGAAACAGAACTACTGAAGAAAAACCAGGCTGAAATCTTAACCCTGAAGAACACAGTCAGTGAAATAAAAAACTCTGTAGAAAGTCTCACTAGTAGAATGGATGAAGGAGAGGACAGAATATCTAAACTAGAAGACCAGGTGGCAGATCTATCACAGTCCAACAAAGAGAAAGACAAGCTAATAGAAAGGTATGAATGGGAACTCCAAGACATGTGGGACACTATGAAAAGATCAAACATAAGAAGTCAAGGTATAGCAGAAGGGGAAGAATTTCAATCCAGAGGCTTAGTAGGTGTTTTCCATAAAATCATAGAAGAAAATTTTCCCCAAATTGGGAAAGAAATGCCAATGCAGATACAAGAAGCATTTAGAACGCCAAACAGACAAAACCTAGAAAGATCCTCTTCTCGCCATGTTATAATTAAACTACTAAATACCCAAACCAAAGAAAATATACTGAAAGCAGTTAGAAAAAGCAAATGACATTTAAGGGGAAACCCATCAGGGTCACAGCAGATTACTCAACACAAACCCTAAAAGCCAGGAGGGCCTGGAGTGAGGTATTCCAAGTTCTGAAAGATAAAAACTGTCAACCAAGATTACTTTATCCTGCAAAGCTTTCTATCCAAATTGATGGAGAAATAAGGACATTCCACAACAAAGACAGGCTAAAGGAATTTATGACAACTAAGCCGGCTCTACAGAAAATACTTGCAGGAATCATTCATGCTGAAGAAAAAGCAAAACACACACAGCAGGAAATAGGAAAAAAGAAATCATACTCAACAGTTAGAACAAGTGAGTAAAACGAAAACCAGGAAGAACTACAAAACAAGAAAAATGGACAGATCAAATACATATCTTTCAATAATAACTCTTAATATCAATGGCCTCAATGCCCCAATCAAAAGACATAGACTTGCAGACTGGATTAAAAAGCAGGATCCTACCATCTGTTGCCTTCAGGAAACTCACATCCAATTAAAAGATAGAAACGTTCTTAGGGTGAAACGTTGGAAAAAGATATATCAAGCAACTGGACCTAGAAAACAAGCAGGGGTTGCCATCCTAATTTCTGACAGGATAGACTTCAAACCAACATTAGTGAGGAGAGATAAAGCACGTCACTTTATACTGATTAAAGGAACACTCCAACAGGAGGATATCACAATCCTAAACATTTATGCTCCCAACACGGAGGCCCCCAATTACATCGAACAAACACTATCGGACTTAAGGTCAGAGATAACACCTAACACAATAGTAGTGGGTGACTTCAATACCCCGCTCTCATCACTTGACAGGTCTACCCAACAAAAAATAAACAGAGAGACATCTGCATTAAATGATATCATGGAACAAATGGAACTAACAGATATATACAGAACATTCCTTCCAAATACTGCAGAATATACATTCTTCTCAGCAGCACATGGGTCATTCTCTAAAATAGACCATATGATAGGACACAAATCAAAACTCAACAAATACAGGAAAATTGAAATAATCCCTTGCATGCTATCTGACCACAATGGGATTAAACTGCAAATCAACAACAAGAAAAACTATAGAGCATACAGAAATTCATGGAGACTAAACAGTACATTATTGAATGATGTATGGGTCATTGAAGAAATTAAGAAGGAAATTAAGAAATTCATAGAATCAAATGATGATGAGAATACAACATACCAAAACCTTTGGGACACAATGAAGGCAGTCCTACGAGGGAAATTTATAGCTCTAAGTGCCTATATTAAGAAACTAGAGAGTTCACAACTAAACAATTTAATGCTTCACCTTAAGGCCTTGGAAACAGAAGAACAAGACAAACGAAAAATCAGTAGACGGGAAGAAATAATAAAGGTTAGGGCAGAAATTAATGAAATGGAAACCAAAAAAGCAATCAAAAAAATCAATCAAACAAAGAGTTGGTTCTTTGAAAGGTTTAACAAGATTGACAAACCCTTAGCAAATCTGACCACAAGAAAGAGAGAAGAGACAAAAATTGATAAAATTAGAGATGAAAAAGGCAACATCACAACAGATACCAAAGAAATTCAGAAAATCATACGGACATACTTTAAGAATATATATGCCTCTAAGTTTGAAAACCTGAAAGAAATGGATGATTTCCTTGATTTATATGACCTACCAAAATTAAATCAAGATGAGATAAACCATTTAAATAGGCCTATAACAACCAAAGAGATCCAAGCAGTCATAAAAAGTCTCCCAATTAAAAAAAGCCCAGGCCCAGATGGATTCACTACTGAATTTTACCAGACATTCCTGTAAGATCTAACACCAATGGTTCTCAAACTTTTCCATAAAATAGAAGAGGAAGGAATTCTACCGAAATCCTTTTATGAAGCCAGCATCACCCTGATACCCAAACTGGACAAAGACAGACCAAAAAAAGAAAACTATAGACCAATCTCCCTCATGAACATAGATGCAAAAATTCTCAACAAAATACTGGCAAACACAATACAAGAATATATCAGAAAGCTTATTCACCCTGACCAAGTAGGCTTTATCCCAGAGATGCAGGGATGGTTCAACATACGCAAATCCATAAATGTAATACACCATATAAATGGTCTGAAGGACAAAAAATCACATGGTCATCTCAATAGATGCAGAAAAGGCATTTGACAAAATCCAACACCCCTTCATGGTGAAAGTACTACAGAAACTTGGAATAGAAGGAACATATCTCAACATAATAAAAGTGATTTATGACAAACCTACAGCCAACATAATACTTTATGGGGAAAAACTTGAAGCTTTTCCTCTAAATTCAGGAACAAGACAAGGGTGTCCACTTTCCCCACTATTATTTAATATAGTATTGGAAATGTTAGCCACAGCAATAAGGCAAGAGACACTCATAAAGGGGATACAAATCAGAAAGGAAGAGGTCAAATTATCATTATTTGCAGATGATATGATTCTATACATAACATACCTTAAAGACTCTACCAGCAAATTATTAGAGCTGAGAAACACTTTTAGCAATGTAGCAGGATACAAAATAAACACACAGAAATCAGTAGCTTTTCTATACACTAACAACAAACATGCAGATGATGAAATTAGGGAATCTCTCCCATTCACAATTGCCTCAAAAAAATAATAAAATACCTTGGAATAAACTTAACCAAGGAAGTGAAGGATCTCTACAATGAGAACTGTAAAAAAAAAACTTGAGCGACAAATTGCAGAAGACACAAGAATATGGAAAGACATTCCATGCTCCTGGATTGGAAGAATCGATATACTGAAAATGTCAATCTTACCAAAAGCAATCTACACATTTAATGTGATCCCCATTAAAATCCCAATAGCATTCTTCACAGAAATAGAAAAAACATTACTAAAATTCATCTGGAAACACAAAAACCTCGAATAGCCAAAACAATTTTGCATAACAAAAATCAGGCAGGTGGTATAACCATACCCGATTTTAAGTTATACTACAAAGCCATAGTAACAAAAACAGCATGGTACTGGCACAAGGACAGACAGGTAGATCAATGGAACAGAATAGAAGACCCAAATATTAATCCAAGCAGCTACAGATACCTGATTTTTGACAAAAACGCCAAAAATACTCATTGGAGAAAAGATAGCCTCTTTAACAAGTGGTGCTGGGAAAATTGGACATCGGTTTGTAAAAGGATAAACATAGATCCTTGCCTCTCTCCTTGCACAAGAGTCAAGTCCAAATGGATCAGGGACCTTAATATCAGACCTGAAACTCTGAAACTGCTAGAGGAAAAAGTAGGGGAAACTCTTCAACATATTGGAATAGGCAAGGACTTTCTGAATATAACTCCAATTGCTCAGAGAATAAAACCACTAATCAACCACTGGGACCTTATGAAATTACAAAGCTTTTGTACAGCAAAGGACACTGTGAATAGAGCAAAAAGACAACGTACAGAATGGGAGAAAATCTTTTCCAGTTATACATCTGACAGAGGATTAATATCCAGAATATACAAAGGACTAAAAAAACAGAATAACAAGAATTCAAACAACCCAGTTAAAAAATGGGCTACGGAACCAAATAGAGAATTCACGGAAGATGAAATACAGATGGCATATAAACATCTAAAAAAATGTTCTACATCCTTAGCCATCAGGGAAGTGCAAATTAAAACCACTTTGAGATTCCACTTCACTCCTGTCAGAATGGCTGCCATCAAGAAAACAAATGACAATAAGTGTTGGCGTGGATGCGGAAAAACAGGAACACTTCTACACTGTTGGTGGGAATGTAAGCTGGTCCAGCCACTGTGGAAATCACTGTGGAGGTTCATGAGACAGCTAGAAATAGATTTACCATATGATCCAGCTATAGCACTCCTAGGAATATATCCAGAGGACTCTTCTCGCTACCTTAGAGATACTTGCAAAACCATGTTTATTGCTGCTGTATTCACAATAGCTAGGAAATGGAAGCAGCCTAGATGTCCCTCCACAGATGAGTGGATAATAAAGATGTGGTACATTTACACAATGGAGTTCTTCTATTCAGCAGTAAAGAAAAATGAAATTATGAAATTTGCAGGGAAATGGATGGATCTGGAAAGGATTATACTTAGTGAGATAACCCAGGCTCAGAAAGCCAATCGTCACATGTTCTCTCTCATATGTGGATCCTAGCTACCAATATATAGACTTGTGTATGAACTGGAACCAAAAATAGGTACCAGAAACCAGTAAGCGGGTAAAAGGCTATAAGGGAGGGAAGAAAGGGAAGGACTTAAGTGTATGGTAATACACATATGTAAGTAGAAGAACTGAGTACAGGGAGGGGAATGGCCTAAGTGAGGCCATGGAAAGAGAATGCATACAAAAAGGGCAGGGGGAGGGACAATCTAAACTCAAGATATTATCAATAAGACATATGTAAAATAACTTTTTTGAATAAGGGCACGCCTAGAAGATGTAGACTGTTACTAGAAAATTTTCAGTACCTGGAATACCTTCCAGTGAGTTGTTGGCCAAGGAGGTCCTGGTAGCCTCCAAAACATTAAGGCTTTTGCCAAAGCCCTTGGTTTCCCTAGAGAAATAGATAGTAAGACCCTATTGCTGAAGACATCTCATGCCTGAGAGGCAAGGACACTGAGAAAGCAAGCTGGTGCTGAGCAGAAAACCTTCTCCCTGTAGACCAGCAAACTGAAAGCTGGAAAAAGCTGCACTGCATGCAGCATATGGGAGACAGAAGCCATCAACAGTGAAAATAGTGGATGCTGAATATTCAAGCTTGGCCAGACAGGCCCAATGACTGAACAGGTGCAATAGTGGCATGTCTACTCTTGGGGTAACCAACTGCTCCATAATTGGACTGAAGGCCCTCTCTACGGGAGGGAATACATACCCGGTACTGAAAAACCTAAGTAAAAGTCTATGGTAGTTAAGGTCATGAGCCTTGGGGGTATAAGCCTGCTCATGTCTGACTAAATGTATATATTATTCCCACCAAGCTGCCCTGGGGACACTACACTAAATGTTCATGTTCACATATTAACGCTACTCTCACTTCTGGCTAGAGAAGCTTCTCTTTTCAGATGGTGATGACCACTGGGATGACACAAAAGGCAACATAGTGCTGAGAAGAAGGGATGGAGGAGTGCCTAGCACTGAAACACCTCTGTCACATCCTCCAGTGGCTCAGGGACCATTGCGGAAGAGGGGGCGGATAGAATGGAAGAGCCAAAGGAAGGATATAACCTCTTACAATGCAGCTGCCCAAACAGAAATTGGCCTCGATATCCATGATCTTGCAGTGCCTAGCAATACCTTTGCAAGACCCTCAAAATAGAAGAGAAAGATGATGTCATCAAATTAGGAGAGAGACTAATGGAGAAAGGGAGGGGATATGATGGAGACTGGAGTTCTAAAGTGGAATGGGGGAGAGGAGGGAAATATCAGGTGGGGTTTTTTTGGTATGTAAGATTAAAAGTCAATAAAAATAAAATAAAATAAAATAAAATAAAATAAAATAAAATAAAATAAAATAAAATAAAATAAAATAAAAAGAAACATCTTCATTGCCAAACACTGTACTGTGTGAAATAAGCTAGTTCTGCTCTTGGAATGAGTTGCTTTAACCCAAAGAGGGTTGAGTGCAGCAAGTACAAACTTTCCTCGTTTGTGTAAACAAAATGTACAACCTCATGTATTCAATTCATTTGTAATGTAGCTGTGTTAGATAAGAAACATCTTCATTGCTGAAAACTTTGCTGTGTGAAATAAGCTAGTTCTGTTTTCGGAATGAGTTGCTTTCCTATGAAGAAGGCTGAGTGCAGCAAGTAAAAACTTTCTTCATTTGTGTAACCTAACAAGTTGTACAATTTACTAGATGCATTTCGTTTCTGAACTAGTTTGGTAAGAAAAGAAATATGTTCATAGCCGAACACTGTATTGTGTGAAATAAACTAGTTTGGCTCTCGGGTTGAGTTGCTTTCCTACAAAGAGGGTTGAGTGCAGCAAGTTCAAACTTTGCTCCTTTCTGTAATCTAACAAGATGAACAACTTAGTACATTTGTGTCGTTAATAAAGTAGTTGAGTTAGAAAAGAAACATCTTCATTGAAACACTGCACTGTGTGAAGTTAGCTAGTTCTGCTCTCAGAATGAGTTGCTTTCGTACAAAGAGGGTTGATTGGAGCAAGTTCAAACATTCCTAATTTGTGTCGTCTAACAAGATGTACAACGTAGTAGATTCATTTCTTTCAAATGTATTTTCTATAGAAAAGAAACATCTTCCCTGCCGAACACTGTACTGTGGAAATAAGCTGGTTCTGCTCTTGGAATGAGTTGCTTTCTAATGAAGATGGTTGAGTTCAGCAAGTTCAAACTTTCCTTGTTTGTGTAATCTAACAATATGTACAACTTAGTAGATTTGTTTCATTTCTAACATAGTTTCTATAGAAAATAAACATCTTCAGTGGCGAACACTGTACTGTGTGAAACGAGCAAGTTCCTTTCTCGTAATGAGGTGCTATACTACAAAGAGGGTTGAGTGCAGAAAAGTCAAACGTTCCTCGTTTTTGTAATCTAACAAGATGTACAACTTATTAGATGCGTTTCTTTCTGAACTAGTTTGGTTAGAAAAGAAATATCTTCATTGCTGAACACTGTACTGTGTGAAATAAGCTAGTTTGCTCTCAGAATGAGTTGCTTTCCTACAAAAAGGGTTTAGTGCAAGTTCAAATTTTCCTCGTTTGTGGATTCTAAGAAGATGTACACCTTAGTAGATTCATTTAATTTCTAATGTAGTTTCGATACAAAAGAAACATCTTCATTCCAGGACACTGTAATGTGTTAAATAAGCTAGTTCAGCCAGGTGCTTTCCTACGAAGAGGGTTTAGTGTAGCAAGTTCAAACTTTCCTCGTTTGTGAAATCTAACAAGATTTAGAACTTAGTAGATTCGTTTTATTTCTAGTGTAGTTTCTATACAAAAGAAACATCTTCATTCCAGACACTGTATTGTGGGCAATAAGCTATTTCTGCTCTCAGACTGAGTTGCTTTCCTATGAAGAGGGTTGAGAGCAGAAAGTTCAAACTTTCCTCGTTTGTGTAATCTCACAAGATGTACAACTTCATTGATTAGCTTCATTTCTAAAGTAGTTGAGTTACAAAAGAAACATCTTCGTTGCCGAACACTGTACTGTGTGAAATAAGCTTGTTTCATGCTCAGAATGAATGGCTTTCCTTCGAAGCGGGTTGAGTGAAGCAAGTTCAAACTTTGCTCCTTTGTGTAATCTAACAAGATGAACAACTTAGTACATTCGTTTCGTTTCTAAAGTATTGCGTTCGAAAAGAAATATCTTCATTGCTGAACAATGTGCTGTGTGAAATAAGCTAGTTCAGCTTTTGGAATGAGTTGCTTTCCTATGAAGAGGGTTGAGTGCAGCAAGTTCAAACTTTCCTCATTTGTGGAATCTAACAAGATGCACAACTTAGTAGATTCCTTTCATTTCTAATGTAGTTTCTATAGAAGAGAAACATCTTCATTGGCAAACACTGTACTGTGTGAAATAAGCTAGTTCTGCTCTCAGAATGAGTTGCTTTCCTATGAAGAGGGTTGAGTGCAGCAAATTCAAACTTTCCTCATTTGTGTAATCTAACAAGATGTATAAGTTATCAGATTCGATTCATTTCTAATGTAGTTGCATTAGATAAGAAACATCTTACTTGTCTAACACTGTACTGTGTCATATAAACTATTTCTGCTCTTGGAAAGAGTTGCTTTTGTACAAAGAGGGTTGATTGGAGCAAGTTCAAACATTCCTCGTTTGTGTAGTCTAACAAGATGTACAACTTAGTAGATTCATTTCTTTCTAATGTATTTTCTATAGAAAAAAATCTTCATTGCAGAACACTGTACTGTGGTAAATAAGTTAGCTCTGCTCTCGGAATGAGTTGCTTTCCTTCGAAGAGGGTTGAGTTCAACAAGTTCAAACTTTCCTCATTTCTGTAATCTAACAAGATATACAACTAAGTAGATTCGTTTCATTCCTAAAGTAGTTGCATTCATAAAGAAACATCTTCATTTCCAAACACTGTACTGTGTGAAATAAGGTAGTTCAGCTCTCAGAATGAGTTGCTTTCCTACAAAGAGGGTTGAGTGCAGCAAGTTCAAATTTTTCTCGTTTGTTTTATCTAAGAAGATGTACAACTTAGTAGATTTCTGAAGTAGTTTTATTCAAAAAGAAACATCTTCAATGGCAAACACTGTACTGTGAGAAAAAAGCTAGTTCTACTTTCAGAATGAGTTGCTTTCCTATGAAGAGTGTTGAGTGCAGCAAGTTCAAACTTTCCTCATTTGTGGAATCTAACAAGATGTACAACTTAGGGTTTCCCAAGCTCTTGGCAGGCACCACTGCCTGAAAGGTCCCATCGGACCTTCCTGAGGCCCCTGGCCAGCCAGAAACGGAGCACCATTGCAGCCAGGTCTCCAGGTCTGTAGACCCACAGAGCGAGCCAGATTCGCCCCACTTCCCAGGCCAGAGCCCCTGGGTGCGCCAATACAGTTAGGTGCCTGGGTCCGCCGAGTGAGACAGATTCGTCCCACTTCCTGCTCCCCAGCCAGAGCCCCTGGGAGCAGCGATACAGTTAGGTGTCTGGGGCTGTGGATCCAGCAAGGGAGATGGATTCGTCCCTCTTCCTGCTTCCCAACCAGAGCCCCTGGGCGCAGCAAACAATTAGGTGCCTGGGTCTGTGGATCTGCCAAGGGAGACAGATTTGTCCCACTTCCCACTTCCCACTCCCCAGCTAGAGCCCCTGGGCGCGGCAATACAGTTAGGTGCCTGGGTCTGTGGACCCACACAGTGAGACAGATTCGTCCCACTTCCTGCTCCCCAGCCAGAGCCCCTGGGCGCAGCAATACAGTTAGGTGCCTGGGTCTGTGGAACCGCCAAGGGAGACAGATTCATCCCACTTCCCACTCCCCAGCCAGAGCCCCTGGGCACAGCAATACAGCTAGGTGCCTGGGTCTGTGGAGCCGCCAAGGGAGGCGGATTCATCCCACTTCCTGCTCCCCAACCAGAGCCCCTGGGCACAGCAATACAGTTAGGTGCCTGGGTCTGTGGATGCACCAAGGGAGACAGATTCATTCCAATTCCCACTCACCAGCCAGAGCCCCATGGGTGCGGCAATACAGTTAGGAGCCTGGGTCTGTGGACACGCACAGTGAGACAGATTCATCCCACTTCCTGCTCCTGGCCAGAGTCCCTAGGTGCGCCAATGCAGTGGGAAGCCTGGGTCTGTGGATCTGCCAAGGGAGACAGATTTGTCCCACTTCCTGCTCCTGACCAGAGCCCCTGAGTGCGGCGATACAGTTAGGTGCCTGGGTCTGTGGATCCGCTGAGTGAACTAGATTTGTCCCACTTCCCGCTCCCCAGCCAGAGCTCCTGGGCCAGCCAATGCAGTTAGGTGCTTGGGTCCGTGGATCCGCCGAGGACAGATTTTTCCCACTTCCTGCTCCCGGCCAGAGCCCCTAGGTTCGCCAAGGCAGTTGGGAGCTTGGATCTGTGGATCTGCCAAGTGAAACAGATTCTTCCCACTTCCTGCTTCTGGCCAGAGCCCCTGAGCGTGGAAATACAGTTAGGTGCCTGGGTCTGTGGATCCAATGAGTGAGATAGATTTGTCCCACTTCCTGCTCCCTGGCCAGAGCCCCTGAGTGAGCCATTGCAGTTGGATGCCTGAGTCTGTGGATCTGCTGAGTGAGACAGATTCATCCCACTTCCTATTCCCTGGCCAGAGCCCCTGAGCTCGCCATTGCATCCAGGTGCTTGGATCTGTGGATCCGCTGAGCAAGACATATTCGTCCCACTTCTGGCTCCCCGGCCAGAGCCCTGGTGCACCATCGCAGGCAGGTGCCCTGGGCCTGTGGAGCCACATCACCTGCCTGGGACCTGTGGAGCCACATCACAGGTCAAATCCCACCCATTCCCTGTGCCATCACAAGACAGATCCCACTGAGCCAGTGTGAGCTGCTTTGTTGCTCTGATCTTTCCCTTAACAGCTAGAGCCCCAAGCAACATCCCAGGTCAGGTCTTCCTGGGACAGCCTGAGCTGCATCAGGCCCTACTGGGCCTGCCTGAGCTCTATCACTGGTCAGGTCCCTCTCTCACCACCCAGAGCTCCACACACCACTGCTGGTCAGGTCCCATGGGACCTGCCTGAACCCCATCATTGGTCTGATCCCTCTTTTGCTGGCCAGAGCCCCAGCAGCCCCAACATTGGTCAGGTGCCTCACCAGCCCCCCTGAATAGCATTTCCAATCAGGTCCCACCATCCTCCCCCCTCCATAGCAGATTAGGGATCCAGGGTAGTAGGCCAGTGTTCCCACACTACCATCCCTAACCCAACTAGGTCAGTTGCAGTCCCCTCTCCTTCCCACCTCAGATAGGAAACAAGCCATCAGGCCAGTGTCCCCTACCCCAGCCTATCAGAAATCCAGGGGCCACCTCCCTGACACTTACCACTGCACCCCACCCCAACCCACCCCAGGGCAGCAGGCTAACATTCCACATCCTAGGTCTCTGAACTGGTGTGATGCACAGATCACAGCGAAAAAGGAATAGCATGAAAAACCAGATACAAGTAAATCCAGCTACACTATCAAGTCCTACAATGGATGTCTCGAATCAAATCATAGAAGAGACATTAGAATCAGAACCCCAAAGTGAAGAGACAAGCTATGCAACCCTGGCCAAGCAAATAGCACAACTCTCAGAAACTCAACAAAGAGCCAATAATTGTATGAATGTTATCCTTGTTAGATTAGACCTAATAGAAAAGAACCAGGAAGGGTTCCAAAGACAGTTAAATGAGCTGAAGGAGAGTGAAAAAAAGAGGTCCTCAATAACCAGATGGCTAAGTTCAATGAAGACATATAAAAATGCAAGGATGAACTCCAAGAAGCATTAAGGTCAGAAAATGACATGAAAGAGGAACTAGACAGAGGGATGGAAACTATACATTAAAAAACAGTAGAAAATATGAACCAAATTGAACAAACACAAAACTCTATAGAAGCTCTTAAGAATAGAGTCAGCCAAGTAGAGGATAGAAACTCAGAATTGGAAGACAAAACAGAAGAAACAGTTCGTGAGTCCAGAAACTTCAACAAGTTCAAAAATTACTGTGAACAGAACATGAGGGAAATGTGGGATACCCTGAAGCATCCAAACATAAGGATCATGGGCATACCAGAGGGGGAAGAAACACAGACTAAAGGAATGAAAAGCTTATTCAACAAAATAATTGAAGAAAACTTTCCCACTCTCTCAAGAGAAAATCCCATCAAGTTACAAGAAGCTACCAGAACTCCAAACAGACTGGACCAAAGGAGAAATTCTCCAAGACACATTACCTTTAAGACTCTAAATATCAAGCACAAAGAGAAAATCCTAAAAGCAGCCAGGGAAAAACAACACATTACATATAAAGGGAACCCCATTAGAATTACCTCAGACTTCTCAATAGAAACCCTAAAAGCCAGAAGGGCCTGGAATGGAACACGGAAAACTCTAAGAACCCATGGTTTCCAGCCACAACTACTCTATCCAACAAAAGTATCCCTCATAATAGATGGTGAAAGAAAAACATTCCACGACAAAACTCATCTTTACAAATATATGAACACAAAGCCAAACCTACAGAAAGTACTACAGGGAATTCTCCACACAGAAGAAACAAATAACCAATCTCAAGAGCCCTCAAGAAGCAGTCCCCATTAACCCCTCCCCTCTCCAAAAAAAAACCACAAAGACCACAACCCACCACAATGTGGCAGGTATTAAATCAAACCTCAAATTTATATCTCTGAACATTAATGGCCTTAATTCACCCATCAAAAGACATAAGCTAACAGGGTAGATCAGAAAAATGGACCCTTCAATCTGCTGTCTTCGAGAAACTCACCTCACCACTAAAGACAGACACCT
This sequence comes from Orientallactaga sibirica, assembly GCA_036365145.1. Taxonomy (NCBI): domain Eukaryota; kingdom Metazoa; phylum Chordata; class Mammalia; order Rodentia; family Dipodidae; genus Orientallactaga; species Orientallactaga sibirica. The sequence continues at coordinate 58,992,340 of JAEOAD010000005.1, read as the reverse complement.
CCTCAGGGTGAACGAGTGGAAAAATGATATTCCAAGCAAACACAAATACTAAAAAAGCAGGTGTAGCTATACTTATATCAGATAAAATAGACTTCAAACCAAAAGTAACCAAAAAAGACAAAGAAGGCCACTTCTTACTTATCAAGGGAACAATCCAAAAAGAGGACATCACAATCATCAATATGTATGCACCAAACACAGGTGCACCACAATTCATAAAGCAAAATCTACTTGGCAACAAAACAGAAATAAACACCAACACCATCATAGTCGGGGACTTCAATACTCCACTATCAACAATGGATAGATCATGCAAACAGAAAATTAATAGAGAAGTAAGAGAGCTCAACAACACCATAGAGCAACTAGACCTAACAAACATATACAGAACATTCCACCCCAAATCTACAGATTACACATTCTTCTCAGCAGCACATGGAACCTTCTCTAAAATAGATCATGTACTGGGCCATAAAGCCTGCCTCCATATTTTCAAGAAAATTGATGTAATTTCCTGCATGATATCAGACCACAATGCGGTAATGCTAGAAATCAACAATAAAAAGTACACCAGCAATCCCTCTACCTCCTGGAAATTGAACAACACACTTTTAAACAATAAATGGGTTGTGGGTGAAATAAAGAATGAAATTGCAAAATTTCTAGAACTCAATGACAATGAGAACACATCATACCAAAACTTGTGGGACACAATGAAGGCAGTCCTTAGGGGAAAAATCATAGCACTAATGCCATCATAACAAAAACAGAGAGATCCCAAATCAATAACCTAACCGTTCACCTAAAGGCATTGGAAAGGCTAGAAGAAGCCAACCCAAAAAGCTCCAGATGGAAAGAAATAATTATAATCAGAGCAGAAATCAATGAATTGGAAACTAAGAGGACAATTAAGAAAATTGATGAAACAAGGAGCTGGTTCTTCGAAAAAATTAACAAGATTGATACACCCCTGGTCAATTTGATCAAGTGGAAAAAAGAAACACTTCAAATCAACAAAATTAGAAATGAAAAGGGAGAGATCACAACAGACATGAGCGAAATAGGAAGAGTTATTAGGACTTATTTCAAAAACCTCTACTTGCCCACTTCCGGTTAAGATGGCGACACAGGAACCGCGCCAAAACAAGGTAGGGGATAAAAGCAAAACAAACCTCAGCAAAATACACTCTTCTTCTAAAACGTGAGGTACATAGTAAACTATCAAGCACAGCAGAAAAGTAGGAGAGATCAAGAGCGTCTGGAACCCACACAAGTGGGCAGAAGTAGCTCCACAGCTGTCGCGGCTGCTGCGGCGGCGCCACTAGGCTCCACCTGAGCCGGCTGAGCGGCAGAATTTTTAAAGCCAGGTGAGGGGATTTTTCCACTCACACCTCCTCCTCACAAACTCAAGAAACGTGGAAGGAGGGCAGTAGAGACCAACAGAGAGGCTTGTGAGAAAGAAGGATCACGTGGAGGAGCAGACGGACTTCAGCCGCCATTCACAGCCTCCCCTCCCCCACCACGAGCATAAGCACGGCAAGCAACAGAGACTTGGGAAAGAGCTCACCAGCAGCATCGGGCACAGCAAAAGCAGAGACCCACAGACGCAGCCTGACTTCCTGAATCCACAACACAGCAAAGAAACCAAGCAGCCATGCAGCATAGCTGTGATCAAACCCGTTCCAAAAGATAATTTGGTTTACACCAGGTTAGTACCCACCAAATAAGCCTGGTATATAATCCTGACGGATGGTCAGATCTGACATTCCTAAATAAGCTATATTTTAGGCTGCTCATTTGTTGCTTCCTGATTTGTTTCCTCCTCTGTCATTCATTGGGGAAGGGTCTTTCTTGATCACAAGCTGACCTTGGAACTCTCTACAGATCAGAAATCTTAGCCTCCCAGATGACAGGATTAAGGGCGTGGGCTAACACATATCCTTAGGAACTGTGACTTTGTTAGAGGATCTGTTTGTCATAATACCTGCTTTCGCACAAATACCCTGTGCTGTATTTCATTGAAGGGGTACATTGTTGAGTTAAATTTTTAGATTTTGACTGTATTCTGTTCCATTCACCCCACTTGATACTCTCATAGCAGGCAAGGGTCACTTCTGTGATTACTTTGAGAGCCTTAAGAACCACACTTAACACCTTAAACTCCTACACTGAAGATATATAATATCAGATTGATTGATACATCTAATATTACTGCAGATATATAGAAAACCTAAGCATTAAATTAATTCAAGATGCAAAAATCTCTACATTACAATACAAGAAACACAAAAAATCCAGACAATATAAATCCACCAAAAAGTATTAATATATCAGAAATGACCTTCAGTGAGGCTGACTTAGAGGACATCCCCGAGAAATATTTCAAAAGAATGATTATAATTATGTTCAAAGAACTCAAAGAGGAAATGAAAGGGATCAAAGACCTCAAAGAAGAAATCAAAGGATTCAAAGAACACACAGAAAACCAATTTAATGAAATAAGGAGGTCAATACTAGACATAAATACAGAAATAGAAAGAATAAAGAAAACCCACTCAGAAATGCTAGCAATAAAGAACACAGTCAGTGAAATAAAAACCTCTGTAGAAAATCTCTCAAGTAGAATGGATGAAGGAGAGAACAGAATATCTAAACTAGAAGACCAAGTAGCTGATCTAATACAGTCCAACAGAGAGAAAGACAAAATAATAGGAAGGTATGAATGGGAATTTCAGGATATATGGGACACTATGAAAAGATCAAACATAAGAATTCAAGGGATAGTAGAAGGAGAAAAATTTCACTCCAAAGGCATAGTAGGTGTTTTCAACAAAATTATAGAGGAAAACTTCCCCCAAATTGGGAAAGAGATGCCAATGCAGATACAGGAAGCCTTTAGAACACCAAAACCTGGAAAGAACCTCTCCCTGCATATTATAATTAAACTACCAAACATACAAACTAAAGAAAATATATTGAAAGCAGCTAGAGAGAAAAAGCAAGTGACCTACAAAGGGAAGCCCATTAGACTCACAGCAGATTACTCAACACAAACTTTAAAAGGCAGAAGGGCCTGGAGTGATGTATTCCAAGTTCTGAAAGATAAAAACTGTCAACCAAGATTACTTTATCCTGCAAAACTATCTATCCAAATAGATGGAGAAATAAGGACATTCCACAACAAAGACAGGCTAAAGGAATTTTTGGCAACTAAACCAGCTCTAGAGAAAATACTTGCAGGAATCATTCATGCTGAGGAGAAAGCAAAGCACACACAACAGGAAATAGGAAAAAATAAAACATACTCAAATAACAGTTAAAACAAGTGAGTAAAGGGAAAACAGGAAAAACTAAAAAATAAGAAGAATGGTGAGAATAAACACATATAGGTCAATAATAACTCTTAATGTCAATGGCCTCAATGCCCCTATCAAAAGACACAGACTTTCAGACTGGATTAAAAAGCAGGATCCTACCATCTGTTGCCTCCAGGAAACTCATCTCTCAATAAAAAATAGAAACCTTCTTAGGGTGAAAGGTTGGAAAAAGGTATTTCAAGCAAACGGGCCTAGAAAACAAGCAAGGATTGCTATCCTAATTTCTGAAAAAATAGACTTCAATCCAACATTTGTGAGGAAAGATAAAGAAGGTCACTTTATACTGATTAAAGGAACACTCCAACAGGTTGACATTACAATCCTAAACATATATGCCCCTAACATGGGGGCTCCCAATTTCATCAAACAAACACTATTAGAATTAAGGTCAGAGATATCTCCTAACACAATAGTAGTGGGTGACTTCAATACCCCACTCTCATCACTTGACAGGTCTACCCAGCAAAAAATAAACAGAGAGACATCTGCATTAAATGATATCATGGAACAAATGGACCTAACAGATATATACAGAACATTCCATCCAAATGCTGCAGAATATACATTTTTCTCAGCAGCACATGGGACATTTTCTAAAATAGACCATATATTAGGACACAAATCAAATCTTAACAAATACAGGAAAATTGAAATAATCCCTTGTACACTCTCTGACCACAAAGAGATTAAACTGCAAATCAGCAACAAGAAAAACTACAGAGCATACAGAAACTCATGGAGACTAAACAGCACTTTATTGAATGATGTATGGGTCATTGAAGAAATTAAAAAGGAAATCAAGAAATTCATAGAATCAAATGATGATGAGAATACAAGATACCAAAACCTTTGGGACACAATGAAGGCAGTCCTACACGGGAAATTTATAGCTCTAAGTGCCTATATTAAGAAATTGGAGAATTCACAAGTAAACAATTTAATGCTTCACCTTAAGGCCTTGGAAAAAGAAGAACAAGGCAAACCAAAAATTAGTAGACGGGAAGAAATAATAAAGGTTAGGGCAGAAATTAATGAAATGGAAACCAAAAAAAAAAAAAACAATAAAAAAATCAATGAAACAAAGAATTGGTTCTTTGAAAGGATAAACAAGATTGACAAACCCTTAGCAAATCTGACCACAAGAAAGAGAGAAGAGACAAAAATTGATAAAATTAGAGATGAAAAAGGCAACATCACAACAGATAACAAAGAAATTCAGAAAATCATACGGACATACTTTAAGAATACATATGCCTCTAAGTTTGAAAACCTGAAAGAAATGGATGATTTCCTTGATTCATATGACCTACCAAAATGAAATCAAGATGATATAAACCATTTAAATAGAACTATAACAACCACAGAGATTCAAGCAGTTATAAAAAGTCTCCCAACAAAAAAAAAGCCCAGGCCCAGATGTATTAACTGCTGAATTTTACCAGACATTCCTGGAAGATCTAACACCAATGCTTCTCAAACTTTTCCATAAAATAGAAAAGGAAGGAACTCTACCAAAATCCTTCTATAAAGCCAGCATCACCCTGATACCCAAACTGGACAAAGACAGATCAAAAAAAGAAAACTATAGACCAATCTCCCTCATGAACATAGATGCAAAAATTCTCAACAAAATACTGGCAAACACAATACAAGAATATATCAGAAAGCTTATTCACCCTGACCAAGTAGGCTTTATCCCAGAGATGCAGGGATGGTTCAACATACACAAATCCATAAATGTAATACACCATATAAATGGTCTGAAGGACAAAAATCACATGGTCATCTCAATAGATGCAGAAAAGGCATTTGAAAAAATCCAACACCCTTTCATGGTGAAAGTATTACAGAAACTGGGAATAGAAGGAGCATATCTCAACATAATAAAAGCTATTTATGACAAACCTACAGCCAACATAATACTAAATGGGGAAAAACTTGAAGCTTTTCCTCTAAATTCAGGAATAAGACAAGGGTGTCCACTTTCGCCACTACTATTTAATATAGTACTGGAAGTGTTAGCCACAGCAATAAGGCAAGAGACACTCATAAAGGGGATACAAATTGGAAGGGACGAGATCAAATTATCATTATTTGCAGACGATATGATTCTATACCTAACAGACCCTAAAGTCTCTACCTGCAAACTGTTAGAGCTGATAAACACTTTTAGCAATGTAGCAGGATACAAAATAAACACACAGAAATCAGTAGCTTTTCTATATGCTAACAACAAACGTGCAGAGGATGAAATCAGGGAATCTCTCCCATTCACAATTGCCTCAAAAAAAAAAAAAATACCTTGGAATAAACTTAACCAAGGAAGTGAAGGATCTCTACAATGAGAACTTTAAAAAACTCGAGCAACAAATTGCAGACGACACAAGGAAGTGGAAAGACATCCCATGCTCCTGGATTGGAAGAATCAATATTGTGAAAATGTCAATCTTACCAAAAGCAATCTATACATTTAATGTGATCCCTATTAAAATCCCAATAGCTTTCTTCACAGAAATAGAAAAAACAATACGAAAATTCATCTGGAAACACAAAAAACCTCGAATAGCCAAAACAATTTTGCGAAACAAAAATCAGGCAGGTGGTATAACCATACCTGATTTTAAGTTATATTACAAAGCCATAGTAACAAAAACAGCATGGTACTGGCACAAGGACAGACAGGTAGATCAATGGATCAGAATAGAAGACCCAAATATTAATCCAAGCAGCTACAGCCACCTGATTTTTGATAAAAATGCCAAAAATATTAATTGGAGAAAAGATAGCCTCTTAAACAAGTGGTGTTGGGAAAACTGGACATCTGTATGTAAAAGGATAAACATAGATCCTTGTCTCTCTCCATGCACAAGAATCAAGTCCAAATGGATCAGGGACCTTGATATCAGACCTGAAACTCTGAACCTGCTAGAGGAAAAGGTAGGGGAAACCCTTCAACATATTGGCATAGGTAAGGACTTTCTGAATATAACCCCAATTGCTCAGATAATAAAACCACTAATCAACCAATGGGACCTTATGAAATTACAAAGCTTTTGTACAGCAAAGGACACTGTGAATAGAGCAAAAAGACAACCTACAGAATGGGAGAAAATCTTTGCCAGATATACATCTGACAGAGGATTAATATCCAGGATATACAAAGAACTCAAAAAACAGAATAATAAGAATTCAAACAACCCAGTTAAAAAATGGGCTATGGAACTAAATAGAGAATACACAGAAGATGAAATACAGATGGCATATAAACATCTAAAAATGTGTTCCACATCCTTAGCCATCAGGGAAATGCAAATTAAAACCACTTTGAGATTCCATTTCACTCCTGTCAGAATGGCTACCATCAAGAAAACAAATGATAATAAGTGTTGGTGTGGATGCAGAAAAAGAGGAACACTTCTACACTGTTGGTGGGAATGTAATCTGGTCCAACCATTGTGGAAATCAGTGTGGAGGTTTTTGAGACAGCTATAAATAGATTTACCATATGATCCAGCTATAGCACTCCTAGGCATATATCCAGAAGACTCTTCTCACTACCTTAGAGATACTTGCAAAACCATGTTTATTGCTGCTCTATTCACAATAGCTAGGAAACGGAAGTAGCCTAGATGTCCCACCACAAATGAATGGATAATAAAGATGTGGTACATTTACACAATGGAGTTCTACTCAGCGGTAAAGAAAAATGAAATTATGAAATTTTCAGGGAAATGGATGGATCTGGAAAGGATTATACTAAGTGAGGTAACCCAGGCTCTGAAAGCCAAACATCACATGTTCTCTCTCATATGTGGATCCTAGCTACAAATATACAGACTTGTGTGTGAACTGGAACCAAAAATTGGTACCAGAAACCAGTAAGCTGGTAAAAGGCTATAAGGTAGGGAGGAAAGGGAAGGACTGAAGTGTATGGTATTGCACATATGTAAGTGGAAGGACTGATTACAAGGAGGGGAATGGCCTAAGCGAGGCCATGGGTAGAGAATACATACAAGAAGGACAGGGGGAGGGTCAATCTAAACTCAAGATATTATGAATAAGATATATGTAAAATTACTTTTTTGAATAAGGGCACGTCTAGAAGCTGTAGACTGTTACTAGAAAATTTTCAGTACCTGGGATGGGATACCTTCCAGTGAGTTGTTGGCCAATGAGGTCCTGGTAGCCTCCAAAACATTAAAGGCTTTTGCCAAATCCCTTGGTTTCCCTTGAGAAACAGGTAGTAAGATCCTATTGCTGGAGACATCTCTTGCCTGAGAGGCAAGGTCACTGAGAAAGCAAGCTGGTGTGGAGCAGAAAACCTTGTCCCTGTAGACCAGCAAACTGAAAGCTGGAAAAAGCTGCACTGCATGCAGAGTATGGGAGACAGAAGTCATCAGCAGTGAAAACAGTGGACGCTGAATATTCAAATTTGGCCAGACAGGCCTAAGGACTGAACGGGTGCAATAGTGGCATGTCTACTCTTGGGATAACCAACTGCTCCATAATTGGATTGAAGGCCCTCTCTACGGGAGGGAATACATACCTGGTACTGAAAAACCTAAGCAAAAGTCTATGGTAGGTAAGGTCATGAGCTTTAGGGGTACAAGGCCTGCTATTGTCTGATTAAATGTATATACTATTCCCACCAATCTGTCCTTAAAATACTACACTTAAAGCTCATATTCACATATTAATGCTACTCTCACTTCTGGTTAGAGAAGCTTCTCTTTTCAGATGGCGATGACCACTGGGATGACCCAAAAGGCAACATAGTGCTGAGAAGAAGGGATGGAGGAGTGCCCAGCACTGAAACACTTCTGTCACACCCTCCAAGGCTGAGGGACCATTGCGGAAGAGGGGGTGGATAGAATGGAAGAGCCAAAGGAAGGGTACGACTCCTTACAATGCAACTGCCCAGACAGAAATTGGCCTCGATATCCATGACCTTATGTGCCTAGCAATGCCTTGGCAAGACCCTCATAATATAAGTAAAAGATGATGACATCAAATTAAAAGAGAGCCTAATGTAGTGAGGGAGGGGATATGATGAAGAGTGGAGTGCTAAAGGGGAATGGGGTAAGGGGAGGGAAATACCATACACTTTTTATATGTAAGTATAGAAGTTGTCAATAAAAAAATAATTATAAAAAAAAAAAGCCAGAAGGGCTTGGAGTGATGTATTCCAAATTCTGAAAGATAAAAACTTTCAACCAAGATTACTTTATCCTACAAAGCTATCTATCAAAATTGATGGAGAAATAAGGACATTCCACAACAAAGACAGGCTAAAAGAATTTATGCCAACTAAAGTACCTCTACAGAATATACTTACAGGAATCATTCATGCTGAAGAGAAAGCAAAACAAACACAGCAGGAAATAGGAAAAAATAAACCATACTCAAATAACAGTTAAAACAAGTGAGTAAAGTGAAAAAAGGAAGAACTACAAAACAAGAAGACTGGTGAGAGCAAATATATATCTTTCAATAATAACTCTTAATATCAATGGCCTCAATGCTCCAACCAAAAGACACAGACTTGCAGAATGGATTAAAAAGCAGGATCCTACCATCTGTTGCTTCCAGGAAACTCATCTGTCAATAAAAGAAACCTTCTTGGGGTGAAAGGTTGGAACAAAGTATTTCAAGCAAATGGGTTGAGGAAACAAGAAGGGGTTGCTATCCTAATTTTTGACAGCATAGACTTCAAACCAACATTAGTAAGGAAAGATAAAGAAGGTCACTTTATACTGATTAAAGGAACACTCCAACAGGTTGACATTACAATCCTAAACATATATGCTCCAAATATGGGGGCTCCCAATTTCATCAAACAAACACTATTGGACTTAAGGTCAGAGATAACTCCTAACACAATAGTAGTGGGTGACTTCAATACCCCACTCTCATCACTTGACAGGTCTACCCAGCAAAAAATAAACAGAGAGACATCTGCATTAAATGATATCATGGAACAAATGGACATAACAGATATATACAGAACATTCCATCCAAATACTGCAGAATATACATTTTTTTCCTCAGCAGCACATGGGACATTCCCTAAAATAGATCATATAATAGGACACAAAGCAAATCTTAACAAATACAGGAAAACTGAAATAATCTGTTGTATGCTATCTGACCACAATGGGATTAAACTGCAAATCAGCAACAAGAAAAACTACAGAGCATACAGAAATTCATGGAGACTAAACAGTACATTATTGAACGATGTTTGGGTCATTGAAGAAATTAAAAAGGAAATCAAGAAATTTATAGAATCAAATGATGATGAAAATACAAAATACCAAAACTTTGGGACACAATGAAGGCAGTCCTACGAGGGACATTTATGGCTCTAATTGCCTATATTAAGAAATTAGAGAGTACACAACTAAACAATTTAATGCTTCACCTTAAGGCCTTGGAAAGAGAAGAACAAGGTAAACAAAAAATTAGTAGACGGGAAGAAATAATAAAGGTTAGGGCAGAAATTAATGAAATGGAAACCAAAAAAACAATCAAAAAAATCAATCAAACAAAGAGTTGGTTCTTTGAAAGGATAAACAAGATTGACAAACCCTTAGCAAATCTGACCAAAAGAAAGAGAGAAGAGACAAAAACTGATAAAATTAGAGATGAAACAGGCAACATCACAACAGATACCAAAGAAATTCAGAAAATCATACAGACATACTTTAAGAATATATATGCCTCTAAGTTTGAAAACCTGAAAGAAATGAGTGATTTCCTTGATTCCTATGATCTACCAAAATTAAATCAAGATAAACCATTTAAATAGACATATAACAATCACAGAGATCCAAGCAGTTATAAAAAGTCTCCCAACTGAAAAAAGCCCAGGCCCAGATGGATTCACTGCTGAATTTTACCAGACATTCCTGGAAGATCTAACACCAATGCTTCTCAAACTTTTCCATAAAATAGAAAAGGAAGGAATTCTACCAAAATCCTTCTATGAAGCCAGCATCACCCTGATACCCAAACCGGACAAAGACAGATCAAAAAAAGAAAATTATAGACCAATCTCCCTCATGAACATAGATGCAAAAATTCTCAACAAAATACTGGCAAACACAATACAAGAATATATCAGACAGCTTATTCACCCTGACCAAGTAGGCTTTATCCCAGAGATGCAGGGATGGTTGAACATACGCAAATCCATAAATGTAATACACCATATAAATGATCTGAAGGACAAAAATCACATGGTCATCTCACTAGATGCAGAAAAGGCATTTGACAAAATCCAACACCCCTTCATGGTGAAAGTATTACAGAAACTTGGAATAGAAGGAACATATCTCAACATAATAAAAGCTATTTATGACAAACCTACAGCCAACATAATACTAAATGGGGGAAAATTTGAAGCTTTTCCTCTAAATTCAGGAACAAGACAAGGGTGTCCACTTTCCCCACTACTATTTAATATAGTACTGGAAGTCTTAGCCATAGCAATAAGGCAAGAGACACTCATAAAAGGGATACAAATCAGAAGGGAAGAGATCAAATTATCATTATTTGCAGATGATATGATTCTATACATAACAGACCCTAAAGACTCTACCATCAAACTGTTAGAGCTGATAAACACTTTTAGCACTGTAGCAGGATACAAAATAAACACACAGAAATCAGTAGCTTTTCTATACACTAACAACAAACGTGCAGAGGATGAAATCAGGGAAACTCTCCCTTCACAATTGCCTCAAAAAAAAAATACCTTGGAATAAACTTAACCAAGGAAGTGAAGGATCTCTACAATGAGAACTTTAAAAAAACTCAAGTGACAAATTACAGAAGACACAAGGAAATTGAAAGACATCCCATGCTCCTGGATTGGAAGAATCAATATTGTGAAAATGTCAATCATACCAAAAGCAATCTACACATTTAATGTGATCCCCTTTAAAATCCCAATAGCATTCTTCACAGAAATAGAAAAACAATCCTAAAATTCACCTGGAAACACAAAAAACCTCGAATAGCCAAAACAATTTTGCGCAACAAAAATCAGGCTGGTGGTATAACTATACCCATTTTTAAGTTATGTTACAAAGCCATAGTAACAAAAACAGCATGGTACTGACACAAAGACAGACAGGTAGATCAATGGAACAGAATAGGAGACCCAAATATTAATCCAGGCAGCTACAGCTACCTGATTTTTGACAAAAATGCCAAAAATATCAATTGGAGAAAAGATAGCCTCTTTAACAATTGGTTCTGGGAAAACTGGACATCTGTATGTAAAAGGATAAACATAGATCCTTGTCTCTCTCCATGCACAATACTCAAGTACAAATGGATCAGGGACCTCAATATCAGACCTGAAATTCTGAAACTGCTAGAGGAAAAGGTAGGGGAAACCCTTCAACATATTGGCATAGGCAAGGGCTTTCTGAATATAATTCCAATTGCTCAGCGAATAAAACCACTAATCAACCACTGGAACCTTATGAAAGTATAAAGCTTTTGTACAGCAAAGGACACCATGAACAGAGCAAAAAGACAACCTACAGAATGGGAGAAAATGTTTGCCAGCTATACATCTGACAGAGCATTAATATCCAGAATATACAAAGATCTCAAAAAACATAATAATAAGAATTCAAACAACCCAGTTAAAAAATGGGTTATGGAACTAAATAGAGAATTCTCAGAAGATGAAATACAGATGGCATATAAACATCTAAAAAAGTGTTCCACATCCTTAGGCATCAGAGAAATGCAAATTAAAACCACTTTGAGATTCCATTTCACTCCTGTCAGAATGGCTACCATCAAGAAAACCAATGACAATAAGTGTTGGCATAGATGCGGAAAAAAGAGGAACACTTCTACACTGTTGGTGGGAATGTAATCTGGTACAGCTATTGTGGAAATCAGTGTGGAGGTTCTTGAGACAGCTAAAAATAGATTTACCATAAGATCCAGCTATAGCACTCCTAGGCATATATCCAGAGGTCTCTTCTCACTACCTTAGAATACTTGCACAACCATGTTTATTGCTGCTCTATTCACAATAGCTAGGAAATGGAAGCAGCCTAGATGTCCCTCCACAGATGAATGGATAATAAAGATGTGGTACATTAAACAATGCAGTTCTATTCAGGTGTAAAGAAAAATGAAATTATGAAATTTGCAGGGAAATGGATGGAATTGGAAAGGATTATACTAAGTGAGGTAACCCAGGCTCAGAAAGCCAAACATCACATGTTCTCTCTCATATGTGGATCATAGCTACAAATGTATAGACTTGTGTGTGAACTGGAACAAGCGAGGCCATGGGAAGAGAATGCGTAAAAGAAGGGCAGGGGGAAGGTCAAATTAAATTCAAGATATTGTGAATAAGACTTATGTAAATATACTTTTTTGAATAATGGCTCATCTAGAAGTTGTAGACTGTTGCTAGAAAATTTTCAGTGCCTGGGATGGTATACCTTCCAGTGAGTTGTTGGTCAAGGAGGTCCAGGTAGCCTCCAAAACATTAAAGGCTTTTGCCAAATCCCTTCATTTCCCTTGATAAATAGATATAAAGACCCTATTGCTGAAGACATCTCTTGCCTGAGAGGCAAGGTCCCTGAGAAAGCAAGCTGGTGCGGAGCAAAAATCCTTCTCCCTGTAGACCAGCCAACTGAAATCTGGAAAAAGCTGCACTGCATGCAGCTGTATTGGAGACAGAAGTCATCAGCAGTGAAAACAGTGGACACTGACTATTCAAGTTTGGCCATACAGGCCCAATGACTGAATGGGCTCAATAGTGGCATGTCTACTCATGGGGTAACCAACTGCTCCATAATTGGACTGAAGGCCCTCTCTACAGGGAGGGAATACATGCCTGGTACTGAAAAACCCAAGCAAAAGTCTATGGTAGGCAAGGTCATGAGCCTTAGGGTTATAAAGCCTGCTATTGTCTGACTAATTGTATATATTATTCCCACCAAGCTGCCCTGGGGGCACTACACCTAATGTTCATATTCACATATTAACACTACTCTCACTTCTGGTTAGAGAAACTTCTTTTTTCAGATGGCGATGACCACTGGGATGACCCAAAAGTCAACATAGTGCTGAGAATAAGGGATAAAGGAGTGCCCTGTCACACCCTCCAAGGCTCAGGGACCATTGCAGAAGAGGGGTGGATAGAATGGAAGAGCCAAAGGAAGGGTATGACTTCTTACAATGCAACTGCCCAGACAGAAATTGGCCTAGATGTCTATGACCATGCAGTGCCTACCAATACCTTCGCAAGACCCTCAAAATTGAAGGAAAAGATGATGACATCAAATTAAAAGAACGACTAATGGAGACAGGGAGGGGATATGATTGAGATTGGTGTTCTAAAGTGGAATGGGGGGGAGGGGAGTGAAATATCATGTTTTTTGTATGTAAGTATAGAAGGTGTCAATAAAAATTAATAATTAAAAATAACATTACATCAAATACCAATTAAGGAGAGTACATGCATGGAATGAGTAGGCCAGAGCTCCCTGTCAGTTCCCTACCTCCCTGTTCCCTGGCCCTGGTACCACTGATGCTGCTAGTTTGGGACATCCTAGACTCTGCATGTGTGCTGTGGAAGCAGGCCTTTTGCTCTGGCTTCGTAATTTACTGGCCACTGTGTCTTCAACTCCCAGATCTCCTGCACCAGAGGGTGTGCATTCAGAGTGAGTGGGTCAGAGCCATTGGCTCATCCCCCACATCCCAGTTACCAGGCCCAGTATCCCTGCTGCTGGCTTGGGACAACCTGAACCTTGCATGAATGCTGTGAAATCAGGCCTTTTGCTTCAGCTTGCTCCTAGCTCCCCAGCTTCCTGGATCCTAGATCCCCAACCTCTGGTTCCCTTGTGTTAAATAGTGCATGCAAGTGGAGTGAGTATACCTGAGTTCCCATTTCCCCACCTCCCAGTTCCTACCCTTGATACACTTGCAACCTCCACAATCTGTGCATCTGCAGTTATAACCCCATCCTACTCCAATCTACTTCACATTTACAACATAACACTTGCTGGAGATACTACAAGGACAAATGCTTCCTTATTAATAAAATAAGACTTTTACCCCAAGATAGGTAGACCTTAATAAAAAAAAAGTCAAAAAACTGAGAGATCTCCACCAAGGATGCCTAGTCTCATAATGGAAGCTGCCGGGATTTTTCCCTCCACCACCGGCAGGTAGAGCAGAAGAGAGAGAGAACCAGGCCAGCTGCTTCTCTCGAGGCTGAGCGGGAAGGCGGGTGTCGGTGACTCAAACCCCTCCCCCCAAAAAAAACACATTGAGCCGCAGAGACCGTCTAAGGCGGGAATCTCACTGTTTATTGTCACGGGAAGGTATTTATATATTTTGAGAGAGGGTGGGAAAAAGGATGAGATAAAGGTGTAAGGGCCAATTTTATTTCACCACATCAGCAGCAGCTGGGTGGAGGCAGTTTCAGCTTAGGTGCTGAGTCACTCCAAGGACAGGTCGTGAAACTCTACTCAGGCTCTGCAAGCTCGACTAGGCCTCACCGGGAGTAGGCCAAGTACAGGTAAACTCTGGCTGGGCTCAGAACCACTAGGCCTCACACCGGGCAGAGCCCAACATCTCCCCCTTTTGTTTTTGTAAGAATGGTGGACGGCCATGGCCTCTGTCCTAGGTTGTCCCCCTCTGGGAATCTTACCCGTCACTGAGTACCATGCCTCTAGCCTGTTGACCACTCCACGCCCTGTCTTAGGTTGTCTCAGCCTGTCTGAGATCTTACCCATCGTTTGTTCGATGGAGGGCGGGGGAGGGATGTTAGGTGGATAGCCAGTAAGCGGAAAAGCCATTGCCTTTGAGTCATAAACCTGTGGTGCCTTGACCTGATGAAGTTTAATTGCCGCAAGCTGTTGGTGAATGAATTGTGTAATCTTATTAATTACACAGGGCCCGAGAGTGAGGATAAGAAAAAGGAGGGGTTCAGGGGAAGGGAGAAGGTAGGGTAAAGAGCAAGAAGAAGGAGAAGGAGGGGTCCAAAGGGAGGGAGAAGGTAGGGTAAGAAGCCATGTAAGTTCATCCACAGCAGGTTGTCTTGGAAGTCCCGTCTCCTCTTCTGTAAATCTTTTTGGAGCTTTTCTGACTTCATTTGTGTCTAGTAGCATCCACACCTTCAGTTGTTTCTGGGGAAGAAACAGAGGCATAGTTCTCAGGGGTGGGACACTCCCTGGAGAATTGATTATTATCATCTCCTTGTTGGGGTAAATATTTTAAGTCTCTTGCTGGTACCCAAATAGGTCTTTTTTCCTCTTGAGGAAAGACACATCCAAATTCTCTCCCTGCTGTGAGGAGGGGGTCTGGTCCCTTCCAGGCCCCAGTTAATGGGTCCCTCCATTTGACCCAGATGGAGCTGTAGGTGACAGCTGAGGACCAATGTTTTTGAAAAGGGGACAAGTGTCTATTTACTTTAGAAAAATTTAAAATATTTAGGGTTAATAATGTCTTTTTTAGTTGGTCATGTGGGGGTAGGGATTCCCCCTTTTGTTTTTGTAATTGAGAGTTTGATTATATCTTTCCACGATGGCCTGGCCCCGTGGGTTA
Organism: Orientallactaga sibirica; assembly: GCA_036365145.1. Taxonomy (NCBI): domain Eukaryota; kingdom Metazoa; phylum Chordata; class Mammalia; order Rodentia; family Dipodidae; genus Orientallactaga; species Orientallactaga sibirica. The sequence continues at coordinate 58,976,372 of JAEOAD010000005.1, read as the reverse complement.
TATGGGATGCCTGTGGATTTTTTTAGCCTTGGAGGAAATCTAAAGTGAGATTTTTTTTTAGGTTTGGAGGAAATCTATAAAAGTCCTGTTTCTCTCAGCTGCTGTGAAGGAAATCCAGATGTGTGTGGGACCATTATTGGTTTTGATTTGATCTGGCAAATGTGGGACCTGGGTTGGAAACGCTGCTAACCAGCATTCTTAGGCATCTCTCCAGCCCTATTGGTTTTGATTTGAAGGGTGGCAAGCATATGGCTAATAGCATGTTTAGTTTTTTTCCCAGCATGTGCTGATGTCCAGCAAGCATGGAAGAAAGTATCAACTGAGAGAAAAATATATTTAAGTTTTCCAAATGGAGAATAGTGTGTAACGTCAATCTGCCAAAGGTGATTAGGGCGTAGTCCTCGAGGATTGGCTCCTGTAGTTTGAAGAGGAGGTACCTGGAGGAAAGGCTGACAGGATTTGCAAGTTTGGACAATCTTTTTAAGGTCCTTGACTGGCACATGGGGATATTTATGTTTTAGGCCCCTCCAATTTATATGAGTTAATAAGTGGAAGTGTGTAGCTTTTGAGACTGTATGACATTGAGGCTGAGAGGCCGTTTGTCAGCCAAATCGTTTCCTTTAGAGAGGAATCCTGGTAAATTTTGATGGCCTCTGAGATGTTGAAGAAAAATGGGGTTAATTCTTTGTTTAAGTAGGAAGCGGGCTTGAATCATCAGTGGGGTTATAATATTGGAGTCCAGTCTAATATGGGCCTCAGTTAGTTTGGGTAACAGGTTAACAACATAAAGGCTGTCAGAAAATAAGTTAAATGGCTCCTGAATAGTGTCCAAAGCCAAAACGACAGCAAATAGTTCTTTGAAATAGTTCTTTGATCCTGTGACCTCATGGGAGATTGACTTTATGGGCATAGGCTTTTCTTCCCTCCTTAGGGGAGGGTAAACAACTAGGGAAGCTCCCAAGCACCCCCCATCAGTGAATACGGTAAGAAAATTAGGGTTGGGTTTAGATTAAAAAAAAAGTCGGGGGGGTCTCCATTCCAACCTAGAGAAGGAGCTCATCCATTTATAAGGACCATAGTGACAATCAATTATACCCAGAAACCCCTTGAGGGCCATAGTAACCCTGTTGTTATTTTTCTGAAGCCAAGTGAAGTCTGTTACCTTAAAGGGAGTGACAATGACATGAGGCTCTGTGCCAAACAATCGGACAGAGGTGTCCCTGCCCTTGATAATGTAGTCTGTAATCTGGTTAGTTATAGAGTAAACTCTGGGGACTCCACCAAGGGAGAGGTGAATCCATTGGATGGGTTCTCCTTCCTGGGCTAACAGCGCAGTGCATAATGTTTCCCCAGAGAAGATACAGAGGGAGATAGGTAAGTTAGGATCAAACCTCTTTAGGATAGCAGCATCAATAGCCTGTTGTACCTTATGTAGAATTTGTTTATGACTAGGGGGCAAGGTTATCTGAGAGGAGAGAGTAAGACCCTTTAAGAGGTCAAATAAAGGGGACAGTTTTTTAGTAGTTATAGGTATCCAGGGCCTCATCCAATTAATTTTTCCCAGCACCTTTTGGAGTTGAGGCAAAGTATAGAATTTTTGAATATGGAGTTGGGGTTTGACAGGAGAAACAGTATCAAGGAATAACCTGGATCCCAAAATCTTGAAGGGAGGGGCAGTTTGAATCTTTTCTGGAGACACCTGTAAAATGGCAAGGCATTTAGCAGTGAGGTCTTGGAGATCAGATGGGTTGGAATGACCTAAAATAATAATAAAATATTAGGATGATTAATCAAGGAAGAAGAGATATGAGACATGTATTGTTAGGGTCAATTTAGGGCTGACAGCTAGCAGTTTTCTATGATGTTGAAGCTTATAGATCTAGGGGAAGTTATATATTGGCAGAAGAAGTTGGTCTGTCTTTATAGAGCCATGAAAGAGAGAAAAAAATTAATTAGTCATATAGTACATAGAGCAAAATTTTTGTAGTCAAGCCACAGTAAGCTTTAGGAACTCTGGTTAGGCACACTTTGTATATTTTTATAATGGAATTTAAAATTATTATTATACCTTAAAATTGGCCCCCAGTGACATTGTCTTTAGTAAGGTGATTGTAGATGTAAACTATAAATTAATAAAATATTGAATATATTGGGGGACATATATTTAAATTATCACATTTTTGTCCCTGGCTCTTAATAATAACAGAAACAATAATAATAAAATTAAACAAGTTAATTGGTATAAGGCATAGTAAGGAGAGACTAGAACAATTTAAATTTAACCACCATTAGCCGTTATTAAACTTTTGTAGTAACCAGAGACCGACAGTTTTTAGGTTTTTTAATTTTGTCCCTCTAGCTGGGCAGAGCTGTCAGGGAAAACTTTAATCTCAGGCCAACATTGTATTACCGATTGAGTTAGTTGGGCTTAGTATGAATTGAGCTAGGCAGGCAGAGAGAGAATGGGCGTGCCAGGCCTCCAGCCACTGTTTACATGGGTACTGGAGAATTGAGCCTCAAACCGGGGTCCTTAGGCTTTACAGGCAAGCGCTTAACCACTAAGCCATCTTTTTAGTCCCACGTTAATGGGAAGGCAGTGAAGGGTGGGACAATGGTGTGTAGGATATAGCCATATAGACTTGAAAAACAGGTTTTTTTTTTTTTTTTTTTGGTTTTTTTGTTGTTTTTTTTTACCTCTAGCAGGGCAATATGAATGTCCCTAGCCATTTTTTTATTTATTATTTTTTTTTATTTTTTAAAGTAAACGCTTTGGGCCCCTCGGGACATTCAGTTAAGAGCATAGAGGGGGCGCCCAGAGGCAAAGGGGGCAGGGACGGCAGCGGTTCGCCTCATGGCCTCATGGCGGACTGCCCACCCATTCCTAAGATATTTTTAAAGCAAGTTAGGAGCCCGCCCTCCTGTCTCCTTGTCGTTTTTTTTTTTTTTTTTTTTTTTTTTTTTTTGCAAGGTAGGGTCTCACTCTGGCCCAGGCTGACCTGGAATTAACTATGTAGTCTCAGGGTGGCCTTGAACTCTTGGTGATCCTCCTACCTCTGCCTCCCGAGTGCTGGGATTAAAGGCATGCGCCACCACGCCCGGCTCTCCTTGTCGTTTGTCTGGCCTTTTTTTTTTCTTGACAAAAGTGACCAAAAGTGACACCTGGAGGTTCCTGGGCGAGGCGCAGCCAGTGAGGCTCGGGGCAGTGCTCAGGCCCGGGCTGGAGCCGCCACTTAGGACCATCCCATTCGTCCCACTCCCCTCAGGGATGTCGGCGGAGCCTGGCGGACCAGTGACTTGTGCTCCATGCCCGCGAGGAAAGCTAACCTCGGTTTCGGACGTTTGGGGAACTTGAGCTTGTACTTGATCACAGTTTACATCCACAGAAAGCTACACAGAGGAGCTGTATGAGGCAAGAAGTTTACCAAAGAATGTTAGTGTGGAAGAATTTTGATACGTCCACATCTTTTATCAGGGGTTTGAGCACATTAGTTTACTATGAGCACAATTGTCTTAGGTGGCAGTTACAGTTGAAAAGACGGCAGGGCCAGTGGCGGCTTGGGTGGTGGCCTTGGGAGGAAGGAGATTTTAAAAGTCAGTTTTAGTTTTTTCTTACAGTTTTTGTTAAGGGCAAAAATGAACTTTTTAATGGAAAAGCCTTCAAGGCTGGCAATTAAGGCAAGGAGTATTAAATTAATCCATGGGGCTAGAACAAAAGTTTTGTCCCCAAAGCCATGGAGGTCTTTTTGTTTTAGGAGTTTTTGTAAGATCAGGGCAATAGTAATACATATGAGTACAACATAAGCATAAAGTCTCAAAAATAGCTAAACATGTTGTGGAATTAAGTTTAGATTTAGATTTGTGATGGCCAGTGAGCCTGTGCCCTTATGGGATGGCTCGATGAAGTTAAACACAGTGCAGCTGGGAGCAGATCTCCCCATCAGGTTTGTTTTGTCTTTTGGGACAGAGTTTTTATTTAAATGAGGAGGCAAAAATGTTTAAACCTCCTCTAGGTCTGTCCACGTTGTGTGTCCGCCATGAACTGGCGTTTAGAAATGGCAGCACCATAGAGCCCAGAAATGAAAGCAAAGAGAAAGTGGTGAGTCTCCTCTAGGTCTGCCCACATGGTGCGTCCACCATGAACTGGCGTTTAGAAATGGCGGCACTGCAGAACCCGGAAATGAAAGCAAAGAGAAAGTGGTGAGTTTCCTTTAGGTCTGCCCACGTAGTGTGTCCACCATGAACGTACCCATTTAGAAATGGCGGCAAACAGGAAATGAAAGGAAAGAGAAAGGAAGTTGAAGCAAGCACAGATTATAGAAGTAAAGGTTAGAATATTAAATATGAAGATTAACTCATAACTTATGAGGATACACCCGTCAGCAGTCCAATTAGCCCGTCAGCTTAATTTTGAATTTTGTTTCATCACGTCAGGGTCCAGTCCATAGTCCATTCTAAATCCTCACACATAGTTTCTCAGGTAGTTTTCTGTCCTCACACAAGGCACCAGTTGTTGGGCCCCACGTTGGGCACCCTTTGCTGGGGTTTTTTCCCTCCACCACCGGCAGGTAGAGCAGAAGAGAGAGAGAACTGGGCCAGCCGCTTCTCTCGAGGCTGAGCAGGAAGGCGGGTGTTGGCGACTCAAACCCCTCCCCCCCCAAAAACACCGGGGAGAAAAACCACATTGAGCCGCGGAGACCATCTAAGGTGGGAATCTCACTGTTTATTGTCACAAGAAGGTATTTATATATTTTGAGAGAGGGTGGGAAAAAGGATGAGATAAAGGTGTAAGGGCCAATATTATTTCACCACGTCAGCAGCAGCTGGGTGGAGGCAGTTTCAGCTTAGGTGCTGAGTCACTCCAAGGACAGGTCGTGAAACTCTACTCAGGCTCTGGAAGCTCGACTAGACCTCACCGGGAGTAGGCCAAGTACAGGTAAACTCTGGCTGGGCTCAGAACCACTAGGCCTCACACCGGGCAGGGCCCAACAGGAAGCCTCCAATGAAAGCATAGAGAAAACAAGGGAAATTGAATCTCAAAATGAAAACACAACAAGCTATGCAACCCTGATCAAGTGAATTGATGAACCGGAAGCATATCATCAAAACACCAACAATTACATAAATGAAACTGAGCAGAATTGCCTCTTAGAGCATCAGTTTTTGTTTCCAGGCTTAACTTAATTGAAGAAAACTAGAGAGCCCTAAAGAGAGAAACAAATTAATTGAAGGTAAGTGAACAAATAGAGGATATCAATAACCAGTTGATTAAACTTAATGAAGATAGATCAAATGCAAGAGTGAATTCCAGGAAGCATGAAGAAAATCAGACCTTGGGCTGGAGAGATGGCTTAGCGTTTAAGGCATTTGCCTGCAAAGCCAAAGGATCCTGGTTCAATTCTCCATGACCCACATAAGCCAGATGCATAAGGGTTCACATGCATCTGAAGTTCATTTGCAGTGGCTGGAGGCCTTGGTGTGCCCATTCTCTCTCTGCCTCTTTCTCTATCTCAAATAAATAAATAATTTTTAAAAAAGAAAGAAAATCAGACCTTGGCCTGAAATCTTACCTCAAAAAAGAGATGGACACAATGCAAAAAAAAAAAAAATGCCGGGTGTGGTGGTGCACGCCTTTAATCCCAGCACTCAGGAGGCAGAGGTAGGAGGATCACCATGAATTCAAGGCCACCCTGAGACTACATAGTGAATTCCAGGTCAGCCTGAACTAGAGTGAGAGCCTACCTCGAAAAATCCAAAAGAAGAATAAGAAGGAGGAGGAGGAGAAGGAGAAGGAGAAGAAGAAGAAGCAAAAATCAAATAGAGCTTTTAAAAACCTATCTTGAACCCCTCACTAGCAGTCACTCATATGCAGGACAGAACCTCTGAGCAGGAAGACAGGACAGAAGAAATTGATCAGGAGTACAAAAACTTTGCTAAGTTCAAAAAATCATGTGAACAGAATATGAGGAGTCTGTGGGATACCCTAAAAACAGACAAACACCTGAGTCATGGGTATACCAGAAGGGTAAGAAATTCACGTCAGAGGCATGAAGAACATATTCAACAAAATTATTGAAGAAAAATTTCCCAATCTCACAAAAGAGAGGCCCATCAAGATACAAGAAGTCCACAGAACACCAAACAGACAGTACCAAAAAAGAAACTCTCCAAAACACATCATAGTTAAAACTCAACAATGAAAATAAAGAGAGAGTGCTAAAAGCAGCAAGAGAGAAATAACCCATTACATACAAAGGTAATTCCATCAGAATTACCTCATATTTCTCAATAGAAATCATGAAAGCCAAAAGGGCCTGGAATGGAACACATCAAAATCTAAAAAGGTACAGCTTCCAAGCCAAACTCTTGTACCCAGCAAAAGTATCCCTCAGGATAGATAATTAAATGAAAGCTTTCCATGAAAAAACAACAAGTTCTATGACTATATGAACACAAAGCCAAACCTACAAAAAATACTTCAGGGAATAATACACATCAAAGAGTCAAACAATAAATCTCAAAAACCTACAGAAGATCACAACTATGAAAACTAGAGCAGGCTCAAAAAAGTACAAAGCCCAAGAAAGCACCAAACCTCATAAAGCACACCATCATGGCAGGGATTATATCAAATCTCACAGTTACAGCCTTAAATATTAATGGTCTTAACTGACCTATCAAAATATACAAATAAACAGAGTGGATAAGAAAATTGGACCATTCCATCCACTGTCTTCAAGAAACCCACCTCACTACTAAAAACAGAAATCTCCTCAGGGTGAAAGGATGGAAAATGATGTTCCAAGCAAATGGAAATAAGAAACAAGCAAGTGTTGCTATATTAATATCTGATAAAATAGACATCAACCCAAAAGTAAGCAAAAAGGACAAAGAAAGCTGCTTCTTACTCATCAAGGAAATGATACAACATGAGGACATCACAATCGTAAATCTATATGCACCAAACATAGGTGCACCACAGTTTATAAGACAAAACCTATCTGACATCTATCAACAAAACAGAAATAAACACCAACACCATCATAGTTGGGGACTTCAATACTCCACTGTCATTAATAGACAGATAATGTTCCTCCCACCTCTCCAGTCTGAGTTAACTGTATGGACAGTGTGCAGTTGCATGCAGCAGTCTGGAGTGAATAGGCTAGACCCCAGTTTCCAAGCTCCTCCCAGCTCTCTGGTCTGAGTTCCCTGCACAGGTCTGCATGTGGGTGGGCACAGTGGTCTGGAGTATGTCAGACCCTTGATTCCAGGATCCTCCCACCTCTCCGGTCTGAGTTCCCTGCCCAGGTCTGTGCAAGTGGGCATGGCACTCTGGAGTGAATAGGCCAGATTACTGTTTCTGGACTCCTCCCACTTCCCGGGTCTGAGTTCCCTGGGTGGGCAGTATGCCAGAACTCAGTAGTCTTGAGTAAGTAGGTCAGACTACTGCCTACAGGCTCCTCTCACCTCCCCTGTCTGGGTTGCCTGTGCTGGTCTGTGTGAGGGTGGGCATAGTGGTCTGGGGTGAGTAGGCCAGACTGCTGTTTCTGGGTTCCTCCAATCTCCCTGCTCTGAGTTCCCTGTGCAGACAGGTACAGCAGTCTGGAGTGAGTAGGCCAGATCCCTATTTTCTGGCTGCTCCCTCAGTCTGGGATACCTGTATGGAAAGTGTGTGGGCACATGCGGCAGTCTGGAGTGAGTAATCCAGATCCGTTTCCAGTCTCCTCCTGCCTTCCTGGTCTGGGCTGCCTGTGCTGGTCTGTGTGCTGGAGGGAACAGCATGATTAGGCCTCTTCTCTTGATCCTTCCAGTCCTCTGGTCCTGGTAGGTCCCATTGTGCTTTGCTTGGAGAGGCCTGGTCCCTATGTGAGCTGTGGAATCAGGCCTTTTGCTCTAGTATTCTGACTAGCAACTAGGTACCAACCTTAAACTTGCTTCCTCCTCAATAAAATAAAAAGTCTCCCTAAAATGGGTAGACAACAATGCAAAAAGCTAACAAAAATCAGAAAACTGAGAGATCTCCACCAGAATTCTTAATCCTACAATGGAAGCCTGCAATGAAATCATAGAAAAATCAACAGAAATTCATACACAAAATAAAAATACAACCAATGAGACCCTGACCCCAAAAAATTGCTGAACAAGAAGCAAACTATAAAAGAAACAATAATCATATCAATGAAATTGAACAGAATCTTCTAGAGCATTCAGCTTTTGACAGTAGGCTTAATTTCATTGAAGAAAACATTAGAACCCTCCAAAGAGATGTGAATAAATTAAAGGTAAGTCAAGAAATAGAAGATCTCAACAACCGGCTTAATGAAAACTTGATCAAATACAAGAATGAACTCCAGGATGCATAAAGAAAATAAGAACTCAAATTGAAATCTCAATTTCAACTCACCTCAAAAAAGAGATGGATATGATGCAAAATAACACAACAGAAAACGAAAATCAAATAGAAATTACAAAAACCCGTCACCAACAGGGTCTCTCATGTGGAAGACAGAACCTCTGACCTGGAAGGTAAAACGGAAGAAATTGATCAGGAGGCCAAAAAATTTGCTAACTTCAAAAACTCAAGTGAACAGTGATTTTGTTATGGGGTCCGATGTTGCACAAGTAAGACCATTGATTCATGGAAAGTGAGGCAAAGTTTTATTGGATAAAAAAGAAAGAAAAGAAAGAGAATAAAAGCTGGTGTCATCAGGTCTACACCCAGAGTTCGGGTTCTCAAGATGTAGCATTGTACTCTTTGGAGTGTCAGCTTTTATTGGAAATAACCACATGATGTTCATAAAAAAAAACAGGATGGGAGGTAAGCCATTGCCAGTTCCTCCTCGGCAGGTGGAGCTGAAGAAAGAGCCGATCCAGTGGCTTTTCTGGAGGCTGAGTGGGATGATGGGTGTCGGGGGCCCAGACCCCCCACCCTCTAAAACACTGGAGAGAAAAAACACACTGGGCCGGGAGTCTTGTCGAGGCAGGAACTCATTTTATTGTAGTAGGAAGGTGTTTATATAGCTTTGAGAAAGAGGGTGGGTCTCAGGATGGGAAAAAGGTGTAAGGGCCAATAGTATTTCACCACATCAGCAGTAGCTGGGCAGAGGCAATTTCGGCTTAGGCCTTGCTGAGTCACTCTTAAGTGGAAGTAGGCCAAAGACAGGTCGCTAAACTCTAGTCAGGCTCAGAAAGTTCCACTAGGCCTCACACCCGGGCCTCTTAGGGCCCAACATCTCCCCCTTTTGTTTTTGTAAGAACGGCGGAGATCATGGCCCCTGTCTTAGGTTGTTCCCCTCTGGGGATCTTACCCATCACTGGGTACCATGCCTCTAGCCCATTGAAAATCCACTCCATGACCTGTCTTAGGTTGTCTCAGCCTGTCTGAGATCTTACCTGTCATTGTTTGATGGAGGGCAGGGGAGGGATGCTAGGTGGACAGCCAGTCAGAGGAAGAGCCCGGCTCCTGAGTTGCAAGCCTGTGGTATTTTGACCTGATGAAGTTTAATTGCCTCTAGCTGTTGGTGAATGAATTGTGTAATCTTATTAATTACACAGGGCCTGACAGTGAGGATAAGAAGAAGGAGAAGTAGGGGTCCAAGGGGAGGGAGAAGGTAGGGTAAAAAGCCATGTAAGCCCGTCCACAGTGGGTTGTCTTGGAAGTCCTGTCTCCTCTTTTCGAAATCTTTCTGGAGCTTTTCTGGCTTCATTTGGGTCTAGCAGCATCCACACCTCCAATCGTTCCTGGGGAAGAAACAGAGGCACAGTTCTCAGGGGTGGAACACTCCCTGGAGAGTTGATTGTTATTGTCTCCTTGTTGGGGTAAATATTTTAAGTCTCTTGCTGGTACCCAAATGGGTATTTTTTCCTCTTGAGGAAAGACACATCTAAAACCTCTCCCTGCTGTGAGGAGGGGGTCTGGTCCTCTCCAGGCCCCATTCAATGGGTCCCTTTATTTGACCCAGATGGAGCTGTAAGTAACAGCTGAGGTCCAATGTTTTTGAAAAGGGGACAAGTGTCTTTTTTAGAAAAATTTAAAATATTTAGGGTTAATAATGCCTTTTTTAGTTTGTCGTGTGGGGTGGGGATTCCCCCTTTTGTTTTTGTAATTGAGACTTGAGAGTTTGATTATATCTTTTTATGATGGCCTGGCCCCGCGGGTTATATGGGATGCCTGTGGAATTTGAGATTTTCCAGGTTTGGAGGAAATTTATAAAGGCCTTGTTTATGAAGCAGGGGCCATTATTAGAAAATTTGACTTGATCTGGCAATCTAAGGGTGGCAAAGCATTGAAGCATATGGCTAATAGCATGTTTAGTCTTTTCCCCAGCATGTGTCAATGCCCAGCAAGCATGGGAGAAAGTATCAACTGAGAGAAAAATATATTTAAGTTTTTTAAATGGAGAATAGTGTGTAACATCAATCTGTCAAAGGTGATTAATGTGTAGCCCTTGAGGATTGGCTCCTGTAGTTTGAAGAGGAGGTGCCTGGAGGAAAGGGTGACAGGATTTGCAAGTTCGGACAATTTTATTTATGTTTAAGTCCCCTCAATTTATGTGGGTTAATAAGTGGAAGCATGTAGCTTCTGAGACTGTATTATACTGAGGCAGAGAAGCCAGTTTGTAAATATTGATGGCCTTTGAGATGTTGAAGCTTACAGATCTAGGGGAAGTTTCATAATGGCAGAAGAAGTTGGCCTGCCTTAGGGCCAAACAAAAGAGAAAAAAAAAATCAGCCACACAGCACACGGAACAAAAACTACAGCCAAAAACTACAGCACACTTTAGGAATTCCTACTGGGCACACTTTGCATATCTTTGCAATGGAATCTTAAACCCACCATTAACACCTTAAGATCAGCCCCCAGTGACATTAAATAGGAAGCGGGCTTGAATCATCAAGGGTTGGAGTCTAGTCTAATATGTGCCTCAATTAGGTTGAGTAACAGATTAACAACATAAAGACTGTCAGAAAATAAGTTAAATGGCTCCTGAATAGTGTCCAAAGCCAAAACGACAGTGAATAGTTCTTTGAATTGTGCTGACCCTTCGACCTGGGCTGAGTTGTGTATAAGAGCCAGATCAGAGAGGGGGGTGGGGTACCAGGGCCTAGCTGTAGCCTCCAACCCTATGTTAATGGGAAGGCGGCGAAGGGTGGAGAAATGGTGTGTGTTAGTGAACTGGCAGCTGCCTGGGTGTGTCCAGGATGGATTAGGCCGAGGTCCTTCTGGGGTAAAGAGGGGGAGGGGTGGTTGTGAGCGCTATTGCCACAGGCAGCAGTTACAGGCTGAAAAGACAGCAGGCCGGTGGCAGTTTGGGTGGCAGCCTTGGGAGGAATGAGATTTTAAAAGCCAGTTTTAGTTTTTCCTTACAGCTTTTGTTAAGGGCAGAAATGAACTCCTCCACAGAGAAGACTTTAAGTCTGGCAATTATGGCAAGGAGGATTGGATTAATCCATGGGGCTAAAACAAAAGTTTTGTCCCAAAAGCCATGGAGGTTTTTTTGTTTTACTTTTAAGCCACATTGTAGGAGGAGTATTCGTAAAATCAGGGCAACAGTAATACACATGAGTACAACATAAGCATAAAGGCCCCAAAAATAGCTAAACATGTTGTAGAATTAAGTTCAGATTTAGATCTGTGATGGCCAGATGAGCCTGTGTCCTTAGGGGATGGCGTGATGATGTCAAACACAGTACAGATGGAAGCAGATCTCCCCAACAGGTTTGTTCTGTCTTTTGAGATGGAGCCCCCACTCAAATGAGGGGGCAAAACGCTTAGAGTCTCCTCCAGGTCTGCCCACGTGGTGAGTCTCCTCCAGGTCTGCCCACGTGGTGTGTCCACCAGGAACGTATGACCCGTTCATAAATACAGGTGCCACAGATGCGGCTTGCCGGCAACCCGGAAGTGAAAGGAAAGAGAAAGGAATGAGAGAAAGGAATGAAAAGATGTTGAAGCAAGCACAGGTTACAGAAGCAAAGGTTAGAACGTTAGATATGAAGACTACCTCATAATTTATGAGGGTACAGCCATCCGCAGTCTGATTGGCCCATCAGCGTACTTCTGTAGGCAGGAAAGAGAGTTCCTTACATGGGGCACCAGCCTGCCAGTTCCTCCCTGGCAGGTAGACCTGAAGAAAGAGCCGATCCAGCGGCTTTTCTTGAGGCTGAGCGGGATGATGGGTGTCGGTGGCCCAGACCCCCCCTCCTCTAAAACACCAGAGAGAAAAAACACACTGGGCCAGGAGTCTTGTCGAGGCAGGAACTCATTTTATTGTAGTAGGAAGGTGTTTATATAGCTTTGAGAAAGAGGGTGGGTCTCAGGATGGGAAAAGGTGTAAGGGCCAATAGTATTTCACCACATCAGCAGTAGCTGGGCGGAGGCAATTTCGGCTTAGGCCTTGCTGAATCACTCTTAAGCGGAAGTAGGCCAAAGACAGGTCACTAAACTCTAGTCAGGCTCAGAAAGTTCCACTAGGCCTCACACCCGGGCCTCTTAGGGCCCAACAAACCATAAATCACAACTTACATTCTTAGAATATTATAGGGAAGAAAAAAAACAGAAGGAACTTGTGAACAGGTCTGTTGTTCAGTTACAGGAAGTGCCTCGGGGTATGAGGTAGGCCTGGTCCGCTTATCTGCCCTTAAGGATTGTGCACAATAATTCTGGCCCTGGGTAATACTATTCAGAACAGCAGAGCATCCTGTTTATCGACCATCCCCACCTGTTCAAGCAAGTGTTTCATCCCATTCTTTTATGGGCTCTGACAAGGAAGTGACTTCTATTTTTTCTCTAAGTTTGTTGTAAAGAAAAAATAACATTTTTCCCTCTTTACAATTTCTGGGTAAGATGGTGGCATAGGAGCCATGCCAAACCAGCCTAGGGCAAGATTTAAGCAAAACCAAAGCAAAGTGCACTATTCTGAAAACTGAAGGAGTGTAAGTTATTCTTAGACAAAGCAAAGAAGCAAGAAAGACCAAGATCCACCAGAAAGGAAAAAAATGGCCAGAATATCACTGAGGCACTTGTGGCCCACTGACCCACATGATCTGATATGCACACCCACCGGACACCACTCACCAGGCATGGTCAAGCAGCAGCAGCAGCAAAGGCCAAACAAGGGATTTTTCCAACCTCATGAGCCTCCTTGCAAAGTCAAGAAATCTCAAGGAAAGACAGCTGAGATCAACTAAGGAGCTACTGAAAGGAGTACAGGCAGGACTGGGTGAGCAACTCCAGGCTACCTGCACTCTCCCATCCTCCAACATTAGAACCATGAATGGCTTTACCACTTTCAAATAAGCTGTATTTGGGGAATGAATATTGTTGTTTTGATGCTTTCAGATTTATACTGCCTTTGTCTTTTCTTCTGTCATTATTGGGGGCAGGGTCTGATCATATCCAGGCTGACCTGGAACCCAATTCAGAACATAATTCTCTACCTCTCAGATGACAGTATTAAGAGGGTAGAGCAACACACACCCTTAGGAATGTTAGTGTTATAGGACTGTTTGTTTTAATCGCCACACTTGCATACTCTGTGCTGGTTTGTATTGAATATGCATATTGTTCAGTTGAAGTTAAGAATTTGTAGTAAATTGTTCCACTCAGTCCACTAGAATACTTGCTTAGCAAGCAAACTTCTGTAGTTGGATTGGGGTATAAGAGCTACACTTGGCACCTTAAACTTATAACCTGAAAGTATATAAAGATGGGTAGCCACATGTAAGAACACTGAAGATAAGTAAAAAACCCAAGCATCAAGTCATTTCAGGATGCAAAAGTTGCTACATTATAATATGAGAAACACAAACAATAACCAAAAATTATAAAACCATCAGAAATGATCACCAATGAGGCTATTTTAGATGAAATGCCTGACAAAGATTTCAAAAGAATGATTTTATATATACTCAAAGAAACCAAAGAAGAAAACAAAGTAATTAAAGAATAAAACAAACTCCTGAAAGAGAACACAGAAACCAGCTTAATGAAAAAAGGAGGTCTTATAAGACATGAGTAAGGAAATAGAAATACTGAAGAAAAACCAGGTTGAAAGTCTAGCCTTGAAGAACACAGTCAGTCAAATAAAAAACTCTGGAAAGTCTCACCATTAGAATGGATGAAAGAGAAAACAGAATATCTAAAATAAATAGGAAGGTATGAATGGGAATTTCAAGATATCTAGGACATTATGAAAAGATCAAACAAGAATTCAAGGTATAGTAGAAGGAGAAGAATTTCAATCCAGAGGCTTAGTAGGCATTTTAAACAAAATCATAGAAGAAAATTTTCCTCAAATTGGGAAAGAATTTCCAATGCAAACACAAGAAGCTTGTAGAACACCAAACAGGGGCAAAACCTGGAAAGAACCTCTCCTTGCCATGTTATAATTAAATTATTAAACACACAAACCAAATAAATATATTGAAAGCACTTAGAGAGAAAAAGCAAGTCATCTCTAAAATCAAGCCCATCAGGATCACAAGAGATTACTCAACACAAACTTTAAAAGCCAGAAGGGCTTGGAATGATGCATTCCAAATTCTGAAAGACAAAAACTGTCAATCAAGATTACTTTATCCTGGAAAGCTATCTATCCAAATTGATGGAGAAATAAGGACATTCAACAACAAAAACAGGGTCAAGGAATTTATGACAACTAAACCAACTCTACAGAAAATGCTTGAAGGAATCCTTCATGCTGAAGAGAAAGCAAAACATACACAGGAAGTAATAGGGAAAACTAAACCATACTCAACAGTTAAAACAAGAGAGTAAAGGGAAAACAGGAAGCACTACAAACCAAGAAGAATGGTGAGAATAAATACATACCTATCAATAATAACTCTTAATATCAATGGCCTCAATTCCTCAACCAAAAGACACAGGCTTGCTGAATGGATTAAAAGGCAGGCCTGCCAATTGTTGCCTCCAGAAAACTCACCTCTCAATAAAAGATAGAAACCTTCTTAGGGTGAAAGGATGGAAAACTATATTTCAAGCCAGTGGTTATAGGAAACAAGCAGGGGTTGCTATCCTAATATCTGACAAGATAGACTTCAAATCAACATTAGCAAGGAAATATAAGCAAGGTCATTTTTATACTGATTAAAGAAACACTCAAACAGGACATTACAATTCTAAACATATATACACCTAACATGGGAACTACAAATTTCATCAAACAAACACTATTAGATGTAAGGGCAGAGACAACACCAAACACAATTGTAGTGGGTGACTTAAATACCCCACTCTCATCACTTGACAGGTTACCCCAGCAAAAAACAAATGGAGAGACATCTGGATTAAATCATGTCATGGAACAAATGGACCTAACAGATATACACAAACATTCCATACAAATGCTGCAGAATATACATTTTTCTCAGCAGCGCCTGGAACACTCTCTAAAATAGACTATATAATAGGGTACAAATCAAAGCTTAACAAACACAGGAAAATTGCAATAATCCCTTGTACTCTATCTGTCCACAATAGGATTAAACTGAAAATCAGCAACAAGAAAAACTACAGAGCATACAGAAATTCATGGAGACTAAACAGTACACTACTGAATGATGAATGGGACATTGAAGAAATTTAAAAGGAAATCAATAAATTCCTAGAATCAAATGATGATGAGAATACAACATACCAAAAAGTTTGGGACACAATGAAGGCGGTCCCAAGAGGGAAATTTATAGCTCTAAGTGCCTTTATTAAGAAATTAGAGAGTTCATGAGTAAACAATTTAATGCTTCACCTTAAGGCCTTGGAAAGAGAATAACAAGGCAAATCAAAAATCAGTAGACAGGAAGAAATAATAAAGATTATGGCAGAGATTAATGAAATAGAAACAAAAAAAATACAAAGAATCAATGAAACAAAGACTTGGTTCTTTGACAGGATAAACAAGATTGATAAACCCTGAGCAAATCTGACCAGAAGAAAGAGAGAAGAGAAAAAAATTAATAAAATTAGAAATTAAAAAGGCACCATTACAACAGATACCAAAGAAATTCAGAAAATTATACAGACATACTTTAAGAATATATATGCCTCTAAATTTGAAAATCTGAAAGAAATGAATTATTTCTTTGATTCATATGACCTACCAAAATTAAATCAAGATGAGATAAACCATTTAAGTAAACCTATAACAAGTACAGAGATCCAAACAGTTATAGTCTCTCAACTAAAAAAAAAGCCCAGGCTCACATGGATTCACTGGTGAATTTTACCATTCATTCATGGAAGAACTAACAGCACTGCATCTCAAACTTTTCCATAAAATAGAAAAGGATGTAATTCTACCAAACTCCTTCTATGAAGCCAGCATCACCCTGATACCAAAACCAGACAAAGAAATAACAAAAAAAAAAAATTACAGACCAATCTCCCTCATGATCATAGGTGCAAAAATTCTCAACAAAATATTAGCAAACAGAATACAAGAATATATCAGGAAGATTATTCACCCCAACAAAGTAGCCTTTATCCCAGAGATGCAGGGATTGTTTAACATACGCAAATTGATAAAGGTAATACACCACGTAAATCATTTGAAAAGCAATCTACACATTTAATGCAACCCCCATTAAAATTCCAATGCCATTCTTCACAGAAATAGAAAAAAAATCCAAAAAAAATCCCTTGGAAGCACAAAAAACCCTCGAATAGCTGAAACAATTTGAGCAACAAAAATCAGGCTGGTGGTATAACCAAACCCAATTTTAAGTAATATTACAAAGCCATAGTAACAAAAACAGCATGGTACTGGCACAAAGACAGACATGTAGATCAATAGAACAGAATAGAGGACCCAGATTTTAATCCAGACAACTACAGCCATCTGGATTTTAACAAAAATGCCAAAGGTATTCATTGGAGAAAAGATAGCCTCTTCAACAAGTGGTGCTGGAAAACTGGACATCTATATAGAAGGATGAAAATATATCTTTTTCATTTTCCACACACAAGAATCAACTCCAAGTGGATCAGGGATATTAATATCAGACCTGAAGCTCTGAAATTGCTTGAAGAAAAGATAGGGGAAGCCCTTTAACATATTGGCATAGGCAATGATTTTCTAAATATAATCCCAATTGCTCAGGAAATAAAACCACTAATCAACCACTGGGATCTCATGAAATTACAAAGGTTTTGTACACCAAAGGACACTGTGAAAGAGCAAAGAGACAACCTACAGAATGGGAGAAAATCTTTGCGAGCTACACATCTGACAGATGATTAATATCAAGAATATACAAAGAATTCAAAAAAACAGAACAATAAGAAATCAAACAATGCAATTAAAAATGGGCTCTGGAACTAAATAGAGAGTTCTCATCAGAAGAAATGCAGATGGCATATAAACATCTGAAAAAGTGTCCCACATTCTTAGCCATCAGGGAAATGCAAATTAAAACTACTTTGAGATTCCCTGTCACTCCCATCAGAAAGGCACCATCAAGAAAACAAATGACAACAAATGTTGGCGAGGATGCAGAAAAAGGGGAACTCTTATACACTGTTGTTGGGAATGTAATCTGGTCCAACCATTGTGGAAATCAGTGTGAAGGTTCTTGAGACAGCTAAAAATAGATTTACTATATGATGCAACTATAGCACTCCTAGACATATATCCTAATGAATCTTCTCACTACCTTAAAGATATTTGCACAACCATGTTTATTGCTGCTCTATTCACAGTAGCTAGGAAATGGAACCAGCCTAGATGTCCCTTCACAGATGGATGGATAATAAAGATGTGGTACACTTACACAATGGAGTTCTATTCAGCAGTAAAGAAAACTGAAATTATGAAATTTTCTGGGAAATGGAAGGATCTGGAAAGGGTTATACTAAATGCGGTAACCCAGGCCCAGAAAGCCAAATGTCATATGTTTTCTCTCATATGTGGATCCTAGCTACAAATGTATAGACGTGTGTGTGCTGGAACCAAAAATTGGTAGCAGAGGCCAGTAAGCTAAAAAAATAAATTAAAAAAAAAAAGGCTATAAGGGAGAGAGAAGAGGGAAGGATTTAAGGGGATAGTATAGTATAGTATATATGTAAGTAGAAGAATAGATTACAAGGAGGGGAAAGGCCTATTCAAAGCCAGGGGAAGAGATTGTGTAAAAGAAGGGCAGGGAGGAGGGTCAATCAAAATTCAAGATATTCTGAATAAGACATGAAAAACTACTTTTCTTAATAATGGCACATCCAGAAGTCATAGATTATTACTAGAAAATTTTCAGTACCAATGATGGGATACCTTCCAGTGAGTTGTTGGCCAGGGAGGTCCCTGTTTCCTCCAAAACATTATAGGCTACTGCCAACACCCTTGGTTTCCCTTGAGAAACAAATGGTAAGACCCTATTGCTGAAGATTTCACATGTCTAAGCAACAAGGTCACTGGGAAATCAATCTGGTGCTGAGCAGAAAACCTTCTCCCTGTAGACCAGCCAACCAAAAGCTGGACAAAGCTGCACTGCATGCAGCCCTGTGGGAGAAAGAAATCATCAGCAGTGAAAACAGCAGACACTGGAATCCTCAAGATTGGCCAGACAGACCAAATGACCAAACAGATGCAATAGTGGCATGTCTGCTCTGGGGGAAACTACTCTCTAATTGGACTAGAGGCCTGCTCTATTGGAGGGAATACATGCCTGGTACTGAAAACCTAATGAAAAGCCTATGGCAGGGGAGGTCATGAACCTTAGGTGTATAAAGCCTGCTCATGTCTGGCTAAATGTGTATATTATTCTCACCAAACTGTCCTGAAAGCACTACACTTAATGTTAGTATTCATATATAATGCTACTCTCTCTTCTGGTTAGAGAAGCTTCACTTTCAGATGGCAATGACCACTGGAATGACTCAAAAGGCAACATAGTGCTGAGAAGAAGATACAGAGGAGTGTCTAGCACTGAAACATCTCTATCACACCCTCCAAAGCTCAGTGTCCTTTGTGGAAAGAATGTAAGAGCCAAAGGATGGGTACCACTCCTTAAAATGCAACTGTCCAGACAGAAACTGGCCTCAATATCCATGACCACACAGTGCTTAGCACTACCTTCACAAGACCCTCATAATAGGAGAAAAAGATGATGACATCAAATTAAAACAGAGACTAATGAAGAGAGGGAGGGGATATGATTGATTGTAGAGTTATGAAGGGGAAAGTGGGGGAAGGGAGGGAAATATCATGGCTTATTGTCTGTAAGTATAGAAGTTGTCAATAAAAATTTAAAAAATAATCAAATGAACAGCATATAAGGGAACTGAGGGACACCCACAAATGACCAAACATCCAGATTATGGGCATACCAGAACAAGAGGAAATCCAGGTCAGAGGTATAGAGACCATATTCAACAAAATTATTCAATATTTTCTGAATCTCTCAAAAGAGAGGCCTATCCAGATACAAGAAGCCCACAAAACACCAAAGAGACAGGACCAAAGAAGAAACTCTCCAAAACACATCATATAAAAAAAAAAAACACATCGTAGTTAAAACTTATAACAACAAAAACAAAGAGAAAGTGCTAAAAGCAACAAGAGAGAAACAATTCACAACATACAAAGGCAATCCCATTAGAATTACATCAGATTTCTCAATGGAAACCCTGAAAGCCAGAAGGGCCTATAACGGAACACTTCAAAGTCTGAAAAACTATGGCTTCCAACCCAAGCTACTCTACCAAACAAAAGTATTCTCATAATAGATGGTGAAAGAAAAAATTTCTATGCAAAATTCAACTGTATGAACTATATGAACACAAAGCCAAACCTACAGAGACTACTTGAGAGAATACTCTACACACAACAGTCAAACAACCAATCTCAAGAACCAATAAGAAGATCACAGTAACCAAAATAGATCAGGCTCAAAATAGTACAAAACACAAGAAAGCACCAAACCCTATAAAACACCTCATTATGACAGGGATTAACTCAAACCTCACAGTAATAACCTTAAATATTAAAGGTCTTAACTCCCATCAAAAGACACAGATTAGCCAGGTGTGGTGGCACACGCCTTTAATCCCAGCACTCGGGAGGCAGAGGTAGGAGGATTGCCATGAGTTCAAGGCCAACCTGAGACTACATAGTTAATTCCAGGCCAGCCTGGACCAGAGTGAGACCCTACCTCAAAAATAAATAAATAAATAAATAAATAAATAAATAAATAAATAAAAATAAAAATAAAAGACACGGGTTATTACGGTAGATCAAAAAACTGGACCCTAAGGGATTATACTTAGTGAGGTAACCCAGGTCCAGAAAGCCAAAGTCACATGATTGGACTTGCATGTGAGTGAAAATAAAACTAAGCAGCAGAAGTAAGTAAGCTAGAAAGGGGATATAAAGGGAATAGAAAGGGAGGGAGGGGGACTTAATAGGATGGTATTGTATATATGTAAGTAGAAGAACAGATTAATGGGGGTGAAAAGTCCTAAATCAGGTCAGGGGAAGAGATTGAGTAAAGGAAAGGTGGAGGGAGGGCTAATCAAAATCTAAGAGGATATAAATAAGTCTTATGGAAACCTACTTTTCTGGACAATGGAACACTCAGAAGCCATAGATTGTTACTAGAAAATTTTCAGTGCCAGTGATGTGACACCTTCCAGTGAGTTGTTGGCCAGGGAGGGCACAGATACCCCCAAAAACATTATAGGCCATTGCCTATTGCTGAAGACTCCACATACTTGGGTGGCAAGTTCACTGAGAAAACCTGCTGGAGCTGAGCTGAAAGCCTCCTCCATGTGGACCAGCTGACTGAAAGTTGGAAAAAGCTATACTGCATGCAGGTCAATGGAAGAAAGAAAACACCAGTGAAGGTAGTCAACAGTGAACACTGCAAGCTTTAAATTTGGCCAGCCAGACCAAATGAGCCGATGGGTGTAATAGTGGCATGTCTGTTATGGGGGAAAACAACTGCTCTCTAATTGGACTGGAGGCCCACTCCATGGGAGGGAACACATCCCTGATACTGAAAACGTATGACAGGGGTAGTCATGAGCCCTAAGGGTGTAATGTCTGCTGGTGTCTTGCTAAATGTATATACTATGTTCACCAAACTGCCCAGTAAGCACTTCTCTTAATGTCCACACCCATATATTAATGCTACTTCTCTTTTCAGATAGTGGCAACCTTGGGATGATTCAGAAGGCACCATGGTGCTGAAAAGAAGTGACAGAGGAGTGCTCAGCACTGAAACATCTCAAACCTACTTTTCAAGGCTCAGGGCCCATTGCGCAAGAGGGGGTGGAAAGAATGCAAGAGCCAAAGGAAGAGTAGGACTCCTTACAACATGCTCCTCCAGACACAAAATGGCCTGGATATCCATGACCTCACAGTGCCTGACACTACCTACATAAGACCATCATAATAGGAGGAAAAGATCATGACATAAAACTGAAAAGAGAGACTGATTGAGAGTGGGAGGGGATATGATGGAGAGTGGAGTTTCAAAGGGGAAAGAGGGGGAGGGAGGGAGATAACATGGGAAATTGTCTACAATTAAATAATTTTTCAGTAAAAAAATAATAATAAATTCCTGGGGGCTGGAGAGATGGCTTAGTAGTTAAGGCGCTTGCCTGCAAAAGCCTCGGTTTGATTCCCCAGGACCCATGTAAGCCAGATGCACAAGGTGGCACATGCATCTGAAGTTCATTTGCAGTGGCTAGAAGCCTGGCACGCCCTTTCTCTCCCTCTCTCTCTCTCTCTCTCTCTCTCCCTCTTTCTCTTTCTCAAATAAATAAATAAAAATAAAATATTTTTTAAAATTCCCACAAAAAAGGTATAGGTACCATATATGTAGCTAAATATCTACTTTTAAGCCTGGCATGGCGGAGCACACTTTTAATCCCAGCACTCAGGAGGTAGATGTAGGAAGATTGCCATGAGTTTGAGGCTACCCTGAGAATACAGAGTGAATTCCAGGTCAGCCTGGGCTAGAGTGAGAACCTACCTCAAAAAAAAAAAAAAAAAACCCAAAATATTTACTTTTATTCAGTTTTTTATATTTTTATTTTATTTTATTTATTATTTCTTTTGTTTTTCAAAGGTAGGGTTTCACTCTAACCCAGGCTGACCTTGAATTTACAAGGTAGTCAAAGGTTGTCTTAGAACTCTTGGAGATCTTCCTACTTCTGCCTCCCTCCGGAGCATTGGGATTGATTAAAGGCATGAAACATGGTATTTGAAGGAAAATATTCTGTAGAAGATAAAATATGTACAGTGCTATTTTAGGGACTAATATTATTTAGAAGATAAAATAAGTTAACTTAAAATACTACTTCAAAGCTGGGCATGGTGGTGAACACCTTTAATGCCAGCACTTGGGAGAGAGAGGTAGGAGGATTGCCATGAATTTGAGGCCACCCTGAGAGTACATAGTGAATTCTAGGTCAGCCTGGGCTAGAGTGAGAGTTGACCTCGAAAACAAAACAAACAAACAAACAAAGACAATATTCCATAAAAGATAAAGTTTGAAAAAACATTATTTACAAGAAAAGTTTCTGTAGAAGATAAAATCATACTTCAGGGAAAAGATTCTGTAGAATACAAATTAGCAAAAATGTTATTTCAGGAAATGCTTTCTGATATATTCCATAGAATAAATAAATATAAAAATAAGAAGACATAAATAGATAGGGAGAGAAAATATATAAAAGTAGCTGTATGTGAATGTCAGATCAGCCTGGGCTATAGTGAGACCCTAAATTGTAAAAACAAAAAAAAAAATTTAAAGAATATATTGGACTTCTGGGTAACATGGCAGCATAGTAGCCACACAAAAGCAGCCTGGGGTGGGGAATAAGCAGAAAAGCAGCAAAATACACTCTTCTACCCAAAAGTGAAGGTGTATAAGGAATTATCAACCACAGCAGAGAAGCAGGAGAGATCCAGATGTTCTAGAGACCATAGATGCAGGCAGAACCAGCTCCCAAAGAGGTGCCTGTCTGCAAGATTGCCAGGCTTTGCCTGAGCTGCAGGAGAAGCCAGGTGAAGGGATTTTCCACTCACACCACCCTCCTAGCAAAGTCAAGAAACCTGAAGGAGAAGATAGCAGGGACCAGTTCAGCAGCTTGTGGAGAACAGGATCATGGGGACCAGCTTCACAGCTCTAGTACAACTTCTGGTACCCTCCACAGCATCCCCTCCCCTAACTGCCAGTGCCAGCAACCACTGGAGATATGGGGAAGGGAAATCACTACACAGCACCTAGCACAGGTGATCAGAGCAGCAGACCTACTGACCCAGCCAGACTAGCCAAGCCCACAGCACAGTAAAGAGGGACCCAAGCTGGCACATAGTATAGCTGAGACCAAAACCATCCCAGAAGGTAAAAGTGCCTTCTTACATTGGGTCAATACCATCCACAAAGCCTGGTATATAGGCCTACACTGGAAGTGCTAATAGCACCTTCCATGTCAGGACCGGTTATATGCTTTGCCATTCTTAAATAAGCTGTATTTTGGGGGTGTCCATTGTTGCTTCCGCACTGGTCTTCAGTCCCCACTGCAAGGCGGCAAGAAGCACTGGCAGCCAGGTGGGAGGAAGGGATTTTTTTCTCCCAGAGCTTCCTTAGATAGAGCCCCTCCCTCCCTTTGAGAGGGATGCCCACTCTGAGGGAAGGGTTCGCTCTAGGGAAAGAACTTCCTGGAAGCAACCTCAGACATCCACTTAAGAAGAATGTCTCTGGATTCCTAAACAGATCAAGTTGACAACAAAACTTCAATTTGTATGTTAACAAACTTGGAGAACTAACCCTGAAATGGATGTAACTTACTAATTAGCTCTTTGTTCTTCCAAAGTAGAATATACCTTCTAGACATGGTAATTCAAACTCAGAAATGAAATTAACTTACAAACTAATTCCCAGTGTTAGAACTAAAGAATGATTTTTTTTTTTTACTTATTTGAGAGAAAGAGAGAGAATGGGCACCCCAGGGCCTCCAGCCACTGCAAATGAACTCCATATGCATGCACCCCCTTGTGCATCTGGCTTACGTGGGTTCTAGGGAATTGAACCAAGGTCCTTTGGATTTGCAGGCAAGTGCCTTACCCACTAAGCCAACACTCCAGCCCCCTAAAGAATTATTTTTAAGCTTTTGCACTCAAATTCATAACTTTGAAAGAAACTAGTACATTTGTTACACATTTGTTCAGTTTTGGTAAGTGACAATTTCTAACAAAAATGGCTTGAAATTTTTGTTTCATACAACATGATGAACTGCAATTTGCATGTTACCTAACTTGGAGAACTAACCCTGAAATAAAAGTTACTTATAAACTAGCTCCTAGTTCTAAGCCAAACTAAAATATGTCTTGTAGAGATAGTAATTCAAACTCATACAAGAAACTCATTATTACACTTCTTTTCTCCAAATCTCTTAGTTTATAAAAGATGCTTTCTAAACAAATTGACTTACTTTCCTTGTGTCATACAATATGGTGTTCTGCAATCATTGTTACCTAGCGAAGCAAACTAAAACAGAAGTGAAATTAACTTACAAACTAACTATTGTTAGAAAGAATTAAAGAATGATTTTTAGACTTCTTACACTCAAACTCATATATTTGTAAGAAAACACTACATTTGGAACACATTTGCTCAGTTCAATTAAATGAGGATTTGTGATAAAAAATGGTTTACAGTCTTTGTTTGAGACTACAAGGTGAATTGCAATTTGCATATTACCTAACTTAGAGACTAATCCTGAAATGAAAGTTACTTATGAACTAGCTCCTTGTTCTATACCAAACTAGAATATGTCTTCTACAGATGGTAATTCAAACTCATATGAGAAAGTCAATACTGAACTTCTTTCTCTGAATCTTAGTTCGCAAAGTAAGCTTTCTAAACAAAGTCTTACATTCCTTGTGTCATATAATATGGTGTTTGCAATCATTATATTACCTAACTTACTGAATTAACCCACAAATGAAATTAACATACAAACTAACTCCTAGTGTTAGAAAGAAATAAAGAATCATTTTTAGACTTGCTACACTCAAATTCATAACTTTGAAAGAAACTAGTACATTTGGTACATGTTTGCACAATTTGGTGAAATGAGCATTTCTAACAAAAATGGCTTAGAATCTTGGCTTCATACTATAAGATTAAATGCAGTTTGTACATTAGTGAATTTGGAGAACTAACCCTTTACTTATGAACTAGCTCCTAGTTCTATACTAAACTAGAATATGTTTTCTAGAGTTGGTAATACAAACTCCTAAGAAAAACTCAATAGTACACTTCTTTCTCTGAATCTTTTAGTTCATTAAGAAGGCTTTTTAAGCTGGAAAAAGCTGCACTGCATGCAGCCCTGTGGGAGACCAGTGGGCACTGGAAGTCTCAAGGTTGGCCAGATAGGCCAAATGAGTGCCATAGTGGCATGTCTTCTCTGGGGGAAACCAACTGCTCTCTAATTGTACTGAAGGCCCACTCTATGGGAGGGAATACATGCCTGGAACTGAAAACCTAATCAAAAGTCTATGGCAGGGGAAGTCATGAGCCTTAAGGGTATAAAGCCTACTCTTGTCTGGCTAAATGTATATATTATTCTCACCAAACTGTCCTGAAAGCACTACAGTTAATGTTCATATTCATATATTAATGCTACTCTCACTTCTGGTTAGAGAAGCTTCTCTTTTCAGATGGTGATGACCACTGGGATGACCCAAAAGGCAACATAGTGCTGAGAAGGAAGGGATGGAGGAGTGTCCATCACTGAAATATCTCTATCACACTCTCTGAGGCTCAAGGTCCATTGCAGAAGAGGTGTCAGAAAGAATGTAAGAGCCAAAGGGAAGGGTATGAGTCCTTACAATACAACTGTCCAGACAGAAATTGGCTTCAAAATACATGACCTCTCAGTGCTTAGCAATACCTTCACAAGACCCTCATAATAGGAGAAAAAGATGATGACATCAATATAAAAGAGAGACTAATGGAGAAAGGGAGGGGATATGATGGAGAGCCCAGTTATGAAGGGGAAAGTGGGGGAAGGGAGAGAAATATCATGGTTTATTGTCTATAAGTATAGAAGCTGTCAATAAAAAAATTAAATAAAAGTAATTACCTAGTGTATTTTATTTATTTCGTTTTTATTTGATAGAGAGAATGGGCGCACCAGCAGCCTCTCAGCCTCTGCGAACGAACACATGTGCTCCCTTGTGGGCAAGTGCGGCATTGTGCCCTTGCATCACTTTTTGCATGTGGCTAAATGTGGGACCTAGAGATTGGAACCGGCATTCTTAAGCTTGGCAGGCAGACGCCTTAACCGCCAAACCATTTCTCCAGCCCACCTCATGTATTTTATAGTGAGAAGAATCTGCTATGATTGAACTTCAGCTCTAATTTATCTTCAAATGTGAAATTTGCCATACTTATAGATTTTTGTCATAATAGAGAAAACTGGATTAAGCATATTAAAAATTGTTCACTAATGCCAAAAAAAGAGAAGGCTTTTTAGGGGCTCGAGAAATGGCTTAGCAGTTCAGGTGCTTACCTGAAAAGCCAAAGACCCAGGTTCAATTCCTCAGGCTCCCCCGTAAGCAGACGCACAAGGTGGCACATGCATCTGAAGTTTATTTGCTCTGGCTGGAGGCTCTGGTGTGCCAATTCTCTTCCTCCTTCCCTCCTTTCTTCTGTCTCTCTCTCTCTCTCTCCATCTTGGTCTCTCTCAAATAAATAAATAAAACTAGAACATTTAATTTTTTTTTAAAGAAGGCTTTTTAGGGGATGAAGAGATGGCTAAGCGGTTAAGGTGCTTGCCTGAAAGGCCTAATGACCCAGGTTTGATTCCTCTAGTACCCACATAAATCCAGATGCATGAAGTGGTGAATGCATCTGGAGTTTGTTTGCAGTTGTTGAAGGCCCTGGCACACCCATTACCTCCATCTCTCTTCTCTCTCTCTCTGCTTGTAAATATATACATATACTTTCTAAACAAATCAACTTACATTCTTTGTGTCAGTCAGTATGGTGTTCTGCAATCATTATATTACCTAACTTAGAAAACTAAAACAGAAATGAAATTAACTTACAAACTGACTCCTAGTGTTAGAAAGAACAAAAGGATGATTTTTATACTTGTTACACTGAGTCATAACTTTGAAAGAAACTAGTGCATTTGGAACATGTTTGCTCAGTTTGTTTAAATGGGCATTTTTAACAAAAACACCTTACAATCTTGGTTTCATACAATATGATGAACTGTTACCTAACTTGGAGGCCTAACCCTGAAATGAAAGTTACTCATGTACTAGCTCCTAGTTCTATACCCAACTAGAATGTGTCTTCTAAAGATGGTAATTCAAACTCCTACAGGAAACTCAATAGTACACTTCTTTCTCTGAATTTCTTAGTTCGTAAAGAAAGCTTTCTAAACAAATTGAATTACATTTCTTGTGTCATAAGATTTTGTCTTCAGCAGTCATTATGTTACCTAACTTTGCAAACTAAAATAGAAATGGAAGGAAGGAAGGAAAAGGAAGGAAGGGAGGGAGGGAGGAAAAAAAGGAAAGGAGGAAGAGAAGGAGGGAGGACAGGAGGGAGGGAGGAAGGAAAAGGAAGGAAAGAAGGGAGGGAGGGAGGAAGAAAAGGAAAGGAGGGAGGGAGGAAGAAAGGGAAAGGAGGGAGGGAGGAAGAAAGGGAAAGGAGGGAGGGAGGAAGAAAGGGAAAGGAGGGAGGGAGGCAGGCAGGCAGAGCTCTTGGACATCAACTAGAAACCCAGACTGGGTTGTTTTTTTTTAAGTTCTGGATGGGAGCAGAACTGACCAGAACCTATGTGATGCCAGGTTTCTACAAAAGGGATCAAGTTTAATCCTTACCCTTCTAGGAAAGTTAACTACTAGGAAAAGGAACCTCATTTCTGGGGAAGGACTCATGTTGAGTTTTAGGAAAAACCAATGTAGGGAGGGAACTCCTTGAGGTAGAAAAAGAAGGAGAAGCCATATCCTTCTCTGCCCTCTAGCAAACGGGAGTCTGTAAGTACAGGCTCAAGAACAGACCTCACTTTTACTTCCAAGGTCCCGTCACCCCTAAACTCCCTCATTTCCCCTTTCTGAAGAAATAACTAACTGCCATTAGGAAATTGGTATGACAACTCATCTTTCTTCTTCAAGCTAAGTGGAGTTATCAGGTGTGGCAGGGAGCTCAAAAGGGCATTGGTATAATGAGGGAAGAGAGTTAATATTTATTATGCCACAACGTACAAGCACAGATGCAAGGTAAGAAATCCTTGACAGCACATTTAAATTTTC
Organism: Orientallactaga sibirica; assembly: GCA_036365145.1. Taxonomy (NCBI): domain Eukaryota; kingdom Metazoa; phylum Chordata; class Mammalia; order Rodentia; family Dipodidae; genus Orientallactaga; species Orientallactaga sibirica. The sequence goes on along the minus strand of JAEOAD010000005.1, from coordinate 58,948,083 downwards.
CTGGCAACCTTTTCCAGGCTCCTTTCTCACTTCCTGCAGCGGCCTCTATCTGTTACATCTGAACCACATATTAGGAGGTAGAAGAGGAGAGTAGCTACCTGGGCTCAGGGCTAGGGAAATGACTCAGTGTGGGTAAGAGTGCTTACTACATAAGCATAAGGACTGAATTTATCCCCAATAGCCATGTTAAAAACAAGCAAGCAAGCAAACACATATCATCAACAACAAAATAATAGACAGCATGATTGTAACTCTAGCACTGAAGGGAGCAGAGACAGGAAGATCCCTGGGGCCTCACTGGTCAGCCAGTCTAATTGAAAAACCTGTTTTGTGTTTTTTGTTTGCTTGCTTGCTTTGTTTTTTTTTGAGGTAGGGTCTCACTCTAGCCCAGGCTGACCTGGAATTAGTCTCAGGCTAGCCTCAAACTCACAGTGATTCCCCAACCTCTGCCTCCTGAGTGCTGGGATTAAAGGCATGCACCACTATGACCTACTTGAGTCTATGGTTCTTTTTATATATATATTTATTTATTTGGGCGAGAGAGAAAGAGTGAGAGAGAATGGGTGCACTGGAGCCTCTAGCCACTACAACTCCATATGCATGTGCTACCTTGTGCATCTGGCTTTACGTGGGTGCTGGGGAACTGAACCTGGGTCCTTTGGCTTTGCTAGCAAGAGCCTTAATCACTAAGCCATCTTCCAGCCAGAGTTCATGTTTTTAATACTCTGATAACTTGGACAAAGACCCAAAGCTGAGGTTTACTGTCCAGGTGTCTCCTGCATTTTTACGTACATCTAATCCTTCCCAGAACTCCAACCCCGCATCACATACACTACATGCAACCACATATACATACTCATTTTTTTAAACTTAAAAATAACCCAAGCCCCATCTTTTCCTGCATATCAGCCTTGTTACAGCTTTTTCAAGCCTCAGGCTCACCCCTGAAACAGAGGTGAAGGAATACCCCTTCAAGTTTGCCTTAAAGAGTGCAGGTGGCATGCTTTGTAAGGACTTAGCTAAGCTCATAGTGAGTTCACAGCCCCTTGCTCGCCTTATTCATCCATCAATGAGAAAGGTACACAGAAGCACTTTCTGTTTCAAAATGTTCCTGTCTTGGTGTTTGCCAGTTTCTGGAAACATCTTAAGAGCCTTATGAATTCAAAGGTCTGCCTAGAAACAAGTGATGAGGGCCTCGGTTAGCCAATGGAATCATAAGAGCCTTTCTACCTGCCTGGGGAGCTCCCCACTCATCCTGCCCCAGGGAGCCAGCTTGGCCTGAGTGGGGTATTTCCAGCTTTGTGGCTTTCACTTCCACATCTACCAGATAGGTGGAGCGATCTTCTGTGAACGAATCAGATTCCTTCTAGCACCAGCTTCAAGAAGTGAACCAGGGGCTCAGGGTCCCAGATCCTGGTAGTGCAGCAGCAGCAGCAGCAGCAGCAGCAGCAGCAGCCACAGCAGCCGCCGCCGCCACAGCCTACGACCAGAGGCCAGAGCCATGGAAGACCAGCGCGACCTCATCTCCAACCATGAGCAGCTGCCCATTCTGGGCCAGCGCACTGCAGCCCAGGAAAGGTATGTGTGTGGGCACTGAAATCCTGGAGGTCACAGAATGCAGGCTCTACAAGGAATACTGCTCCAAGTTGCAGGAAGGCTTTCTGGGGAATCTTGAGCAAGTCCTTGGCCTGCTGTGGGTTTTGACTTCCACTCCTATAAAATGAGATTCCTTTAGATCAGGGACTTGTAACCTTTTTGAAAATCAGAGTAGACCTCTAGATTCACTCCCTGGAGTTTCCCAAAATCAGGGACTTAACCTCCACCACTACCAAAACTGTGTCATGAACTCTCTAGGTTAGGACAATTGGACCAGATTTTATTTAAATTTATTTATTTAGTTGAGAGAAGGGGAGAGAATGGGCACACCACGGCCTCTAGCCACTGCAGTCAAACTCCAGATGCATGCACCACCATTTGCATCTGGCTTACCTAGGTTCTGGGGAATTGAACCTGGGTCCTTGGGCTTTGTAGGCAAGTGCCTTAACTGCTAAGCCATTTCTCTAGCCCCTGGACCAGATTTTGAAAAGGCTTTGAGCATGGTGAAAGCAGCAACTCACAGTGGAATCTCCTCATGACTAGCAGAGAACAGACAAGGCCACATCAGAGGATTATCCTTCCAGTGTTTGTAGGACAAATGGAGCTGGCTGCAGTCCCAGCAGCCACTCAGAGAACCCTGGACCCCTTTCCCAGCTCTCAAATGGCTTCTGTAGTGCTCCCCTCAAAAAACAAAACAAAACAAAACAAAACCTCAAACAGAGCTAGAATTTAAAACCTAACTTGCTGCCTATGAGTATTTGAAGCCACTAGGTGTGACATCAGTTGTTGCCAGGCTGAAAGAGGCTTGGGAGAGATATTGAGAAATGTCACAGGAGTTGTGCTGTGGAGGACAGGGTAACAAGATACAGACTACTAGGGCTGGAGGGATGGCTTAGCAGTTAAGGCATTTGCCTGCAAAGCCAAAGTATCCAGGTTCAATTCCCCAGGACCCACGTTAGCCAGATGCACAAGGGGGCACATGCATCTGGAGTTTGTTTGCAGTGGCTGGAGGCCTTGGCATGCCCATTCTCTCTCTCCCTCTTTCTCTATCAAATAAATAAAAATAAAACATTTTTTAAAAGAAGATACAGACTACTAGAGCAATGACCTATAAAAACCCTGGAAATTCCTGGCAAGGTCTAGGTACTGCTACTGTCATGGGTACTACCTCTCATGACAACAGCAACAACAGCTCTGATAAATTCCCCACCCACTGTGTCACCAGTCCCAAGACATTGTTAGTGCTACAGCACTTATTTACCAGACACATAACCAAAACATAAACTCAATCTTAATTCTCACAGTTATCCTAGCCAGAAGTTGGGTATTATCACTATTTTCTCACACAAAAGAAAATTGAAGATCATTTGATAAGTCATTTGCCTAAGTTATCCCAGTTGGTGAGTGCAGGACACAGTATTTGAGCCAGGACTAGTCTCACCTCAGTTCATTCTTCTGTCTGTCCGCCCCCCCCGCCTTTAGAGATATGATTTTGTGGGGAGGTAGAGATGAGACCCTTATAACCTCAGGCCATGCAATGAGAGCTCAGTGGTCAGAGAGGATGGCCCTTGTCAAATTTGCGTCTGGTTTTTACTTTAGTTCAGTTACTGCTTCTCAGACTGGCCAGGCTTTGTGTGCTCAGGCCATTCCACACTAGTCTTGATTTAAGAACTTTTGTGAACACTTCTACCTGGCATCATCTGTATCATGATTCCTGCTAGTTCTGATTGGCTCCTGACTTTGGCCGGTTGCCTTTTTAAAAAATTGCACAAGGAGGCAGTTCAAAGGAGGAAGTAAAAAGAGATGATGATAACAGTTGGCACTCTACCAGAACCAGGGACAAGGCATAATGAGGAAGGATGGCTGGGCATGGTGGTGCACACACCTTTAACCCTGCATTTGGGAGGTGGAGGCAGGAGGATAAGGAGTTCAGGGCCAGCCTTATTCTCTGCCTCATTAACCCCCAGTTAATAAGAGGGAGGAAGTAAGATGCTAAAGTTGACTACTATCACCCCTGAGAACAGTACTATTGTTATTTATAGAGTGAACCATGAACCAGGTGCCTGTCATTGTCTTTTCTTTTTTTTTTCTTTATTCTTTTTTTGGGGGGGAGGAGGGGTTTCTAGGTAGGGTCTCACTCTGGTCCAGGCTGACCTGGAATTCACTCTGTAGTCTCAGGGTGGCCTCGAACTCACAGCAATCCTCCAACCTCTGCCTCCGGAGTGCTGGGATTAAAGGCGTGCACCACCACACCCAGCTTTGTCACTGTCTTTTCTAACAAGGCTTGAGTCAAAGCTCTTACCAAATTTTGCTCATACAGAGGGGCTATCCTGCTCATGGTCTCAGAGCTAGGCAAATGGCAGACCCAGATTCCAATCCTGGTTATATGGTCTCATCTTCAGTATGAAACTCAGTTCTTTGGCGTTCTGAGAAATTAGGGTTTGGGGCTTCCCCAAGTTCACATGGTAGGAGGTAGAGTTGGGAGTAGACCTGGTTGGGGTGGTAGAAGGGACTCAAAGAATGTTGTGGGTCACTTAGACAGAGTGGAGACTTTGAGCTTAGGCAAGAGTGGAGCTGGCAGACTTCACCATCTTGAGCCTAGGCTCTGCCTCTTCCTTTGAAAAGCCAAAAAGTGGAATTTATTTTCACCCCATGCCTGTTCTCCCCCTCCCCCTACCAAATGTTTTTTGCTTTTTCCTTCCGGTGTAACTCCCTTGAGCTAAGCCTTGGTCTGGAAAGCACCAATGAGAATTAGCACGTCTGTGACATCACAAGTTACTAGGCAGAAGGCTCTCCTCAAGTTTCCTAAACTATCCTCTGGTTGCTGTAGTAAGCAGAGCTGTCCTCCTGACAGTTTCTGTGTCTTCTTTCTTCTTCCTTCCTTTTTCCCCTCCTGTTTTTGGTTTTTCAAGGCAAGGTCTCACTGTGGTCCAGGCTGACCTGGAATTAACTATGTAGGCTCAGGGTGGCCTCAAATTTACCATGATCCTTCTGCCTCAGGAGTGCTGGGATTAAAGGCATGCGCCACCACACCTGGCTTCTTCTTTCTTTTTTTGTGTGTGTGGTTTTTTTTTCTTTTTTCTTTTTCTTTTTTTTTTTTTTTTTTTTTTTTTTTGGTAGCTCCAGCTCAAGCTGACCTGGAATTCACTATGTAGTCTCAGGCTGACTTCAAACTCACATTGACCCTCTTTGGCCTCCCAAATGTAGGGATTAAAGGCGTGCCACCATGTCCAGTCCAATTTTTTAAAAAATATGACACTTTATAAATTTGTCATCCTTGCTCAAGAGCCATTCCAATTTTAGTATGTGCTGCTGAATCTAGCACCACACCTTATCTTTGGAGGCAGGGTCATTCGCTGAACCTGGGGCTCACTGCTTAGGCTAGTCTAGCCCCAGCAAGCCCCAGGGCTTCCCCTGTCTCTGCTTCCCACTGGGATTACAGGTACATGCCACAATAACCAGATTTCTTTCTTTCTTTCTTTCTTTCTTTCTTTCTTTCTTTCTTTCTTTCTTTCTTTCTTTCTTCTTTCTTTGTTTTGTTCTTTGAGATGGGGTCTCACTCTAGCCCTGGCTGAGCTGGAATTCACTATGTAGTCTCAGGGTGGCCTTGAACTCATGGCAATCCTACTTCTGCCTCTTGAGTGCTGGGATTAAAGGTGTGTGCCACCATGCCTGGCTTTTCTTTTTTTTAATTTTTTTTTAATTTTTATTTTTTTAGAGACACAGAGACAGACAGACAGAGAGGGAGAGGGGGACGGCACGCCAGCAGTCTCTCAGCTGCTGTGAACGAAATCCAGATGTGTGCGCCCCCTTGTGGGCAAGTGCGGCATTGCGCCCTTGGGCCACTTTGCATCTGGCTAAACGTGGGATCTGGAGATTGGAACCTATGTTCTTAGGCTTAGGAGGCAGGCGCCTTAACCGTTAAGCCATCTCTCCAGCCCTCTTTTCTTTCTTTCTTTTTTTTTTTTTTTTTTTTGAGGTAGTCTCACTCTAACCCAGGCTGACCTGGAACTCAATATATAGTCTCGGACTGGTATCAAATTCACAGCGATCCTCCTACCTCTGCCTCTCGAGTGCTAGGATTAAAGGCGTGTGCCACCATGCCTGGCAGATTTTTGTTTTCACTCTGTTTGTGGTTTGAGTATGTGTGTATGTTTGTGGGATTTTGAGTGCATGTGTTTATACATATGTGGGTGCATCAAGGTCAATGTTGGTTGTCTTTTTCAGTCACTCTCCACCTTATTTTTAAAATTATTTGAGAGGAGGGTGGGAAATGAACACACCAGGGGTCACCTGAAGCAACTCCAGATGCATGCACTCTGTGAATCTGGCTTTACAGGGCTACCTGGGAGTTGAGCCTGTGCTGGCAGGCTTTACAAACAAGTGCCTTTAATCACTGAGCAATCTCCCCAACTTGATCCTGACAATTTCTAATATGTCTTTAGTCTTTTTGTGCTGCTATAATAGAATACACAGACTGGGTAATTATAAAGAATAGAGATTTATTCCCCACAGTCTTGGAGGCCAGGAAGTCAAAGATCAAGGTGCTGCTATGACAGCTTTCTTTTGTCTTCACATGGCAGAGGCAGAAGGGCAAGAAGACCAAGTCCTTCTGTCTAGCCTTCTTAGGGGGTGCCTATCCCATTCATACTGACATCGGAATTTTGGAGGGGAAATAATAAATCACAGCATAGTCCTAGTAGTTCTTGCCATCCTGGGGGCAAGTAGGTGGAGAACAGGCAGGAACTCTCATCCTTATATGCTCCATACTGTAATATATGTGCACTCTAACACCTTATCCAAGGCCCACAGCTGCAAGAGATCCCTGAAGTCTGAAGGTCTAACATCTGGACATGAGAAACTCACCCAGGACTTAGATACCGACATGGTCGAATTGTCCCCCACTTCAAGTTCGGTATCACCATATGACACTTCTTTTTAAAATATTTTTTATTAATTTTCAAGCAGAGAGAGAAGAGAGGAAGATAGAAAGAATGGGTGTCAGGGCCTCCAGCCCCTGCAAACAAACTCCAATGCATGCACTACTGCATTTGGTTTTATGTGGGTACTGGGGAATCAAACCCAGGCCACTCAGCTTTACAGGCAAGCACCTTAATTGCTGAGCCATCCTCTCCAGCCCCACCATAAGATACTTTTATGGTCCAGTCAGATCTTGTTTTAAAGAAAACTGGTCTGGGGTGATGGCTCAGCACTCAATGCACTTGTTTGAAAAGCTTGGGTTTAATTCCCTAGTACCCATATAAAGCCAGATGCAAAAATGGCACTTGTCCGTCACTCATTTGAGACCCTAGTGCACACATAGCATGTGTGCAAATGGAAATATACACACCCACATACAGAGACAGAAGAAAATCAGATTCTAGGATTCTAAGGCAAGAGGAACCTGTCTGACATTGACAGAGGTTGAGACTAGAAGGGGCTTATTCAAAGACACTCAGAGTATCTGGGACAGAAATTTCCTTGGAGGGATGGTACCTGGCCCTGCTCTAGTCTGCAAATGTTCAATGCTCCCCACTCCATTCTGAAACATTGTTTCATTTCTCCTTTTCAGGTGGGCCACCCTCTCTGCTATCCCTGTCTCATTTCCTTCCCCATTCTTTTTAAAATCTGATTTCACTGTGGAGGTGGGGGGATGGCATAAGGGATGAAATCCCTCTCCCACTGACACACACCCAGTAAATGCATCTATCTTTGTATCAACCAAAACAAATAGCTGGCTGTGCATTGCCTTTAATCCCAACACTCACACTTGGGAGGCAGAGGATCACTGTGAGTTTGAGAACAGCCTGGGACTACAGTAAGTTCTAGGTCAGCCTGGGCTTGAGTGAGACCCTGCCTTGAAAATATTTAAATTAATAAAATTAATTTTAAAATAACAATAGGGTTGGAGAGATGGCTCAGCAGTTTAGGCCCTGCCTGCAAAGCCTAAGGATCCAGGTTGGATTCTCCAGTACCCATTAAAGTCAGATAGCTACACAGGGTGGTGCATGTCTAAAGGTCATTTGCAATGGTTGCAGGTCCTGGTGTGCCTCTTCCTCTCTCTTCTTCCCTTTCACATAAATAAATAAAATATTTTAAAAAATAACAAGCCAGGCATGGTGGTGCACGCCTTTAATCCCAGCACTCAGGAGGCAGAAGTAGGAGGATTGCTGTGAGTTCCAGGTCACCCTGAGGCTACATAGTGAATTCCAAGTCAGCCTGGACTAGAGTGAGACTACCTCGGAAAAAAAACAAAACAAACAAACCAAAAAAACTAAGTCCCCTTGAAGGTAGCCCTGTTCCCCAGGAAATCCTAAGGCAGAGGGACCTTAGAGGAGTTCCCCACCTTGCCCTATCACTGTTCAGGTGGGACACCAAAGCAAAGACTTGTTTAATTTTTCCCATTGAACCCAGACATTGGGAGTGGCTCACTTGTGAGGACTTCAGGGACATTAGTGACCAGCTGGAGGAGGCTGTAGATGTCTTCATGTAGACCTCTACAGCTTATTGTGTAGGCTTGATACAAATCTGAGTGGTGGTGTGCAGGCAGTACGTCTCCATTCCCAGCAGGCCTCCAGCCCTGGATTATCCTCTCACCTACCCCCTTCTTACCCCAGGTGCAGCCGTGGAGCCCTGTACACAGGATTTTCCATTCTAGTAGGTCTACTTTTGGTCGGCCAGGCCACCTCTGCCTACTTCCTGTACCAGCAGCAGAGCCAGCTGGACAAGCTGACAGTCACCTCCCAGAACCTGCAACTGGAGAATCTACGCATGAAGCTTCCAAAGTGTGCGTATTCCACCTCTGTCCTGAACCCTCGCCACTGTCCCTCATCCCACAGACCCACTCTTGCATTCACAAGACTCCAATTTCTCCTTTGGGGTCTCATATCTCAGCCCTGGGTGCTCATGTTCATGCTGTACTCTGTCTCACAGCTGCCAAGCCTATGAGCCAGATGCGGATGGCTACTCCATTGCTGATGCGGGCACTTCCAATGGAAAGCATGCTCCAGGGGGTAAGAACAGCCCCAAGAAGGCAGGAGGGGAGGCCAGCTGACCAGATGAGGTCCTGATTGCTGGGGAGGGGCAGGCCCATCTCAGGAAGAGGCTGACCAGACAGGGGACTAGAGCTCTAGGGCCATCCAGGCAGAACCAAGTTCCATACAGTTTACAAAATTTTTATTCTCCATAGCATTCCCCAGCCCCCTCCCCTCCTTTTTGGTATTAATAATGTTCCTGTTCACAAAACTATTATTGGCAAAGTCCTGGGCAGGAGAGCTTATACCAGCTCGACCACTGAAAATGCTGACAAGTTATTTGCTCAGGCTGTCACGTTTGAAGGTGGCACAGATGGGCTGTTGAGTGCATGGACCCTAGTTGCTAGCTTGTGCTGTAGGCCCCTTCTCCCTACCAGTGCTGGTAACCCTTATCCACTTTCCACAGCCCGTGCGGAATGCCACCAAGTATGGCAACATGACCCAGGACCATGTGATGCACCTGCTCCTGGTGAGTGTTGGAGCCAGTGGGCAGGACCCCAGCCCTCACAAAGACCAACTCAACATATATCCCCCAAAAAACAAGGTGGCCTTTGAATGTCAAATATAGATCTGTCTCCCCCTACTTTTGAGATATAGTAAGGCCAACACCTTGGCAGTGACTTGCCTTCCAAGACACTCCTTTTCTCTTCCCCAAATTTGTATTCCATGTACGCTCTGTACCAGGATCTTGCCCCAGCTCCTGAAGCTGGGAGGGCTCTAGGCTAGTGTGGGAGACAGACAAGTGACAAGGCACTTGGGAGGAAAGACAGAGTATCATATAGCTAGGGGTGGCCAGAAAGTCTTCTTGGAGGTGAGACCTTCAAAATGGGCAGATGTGTAGGGAGGACTCGGGAGTGATGGTAAAGCTCGTCTGGATCTTGAGTCCAAAGAGGTAGCTGCACAATTGGATGGCTCTCCCAGCATGCTAAGGCCAGAGGACAGGTCTGGGGCAGTTCACATCCACTCCTTAGAATGGAAGACCTGGGAACATGAGCTGCACATATCCCACTGCTTGTCAGTTTTTTGTAACCTTTTTCCTGTTCTGCCCTGCCACTGCAGAAGTCTGACCCCCTGAAGGTGTACCCACAGCTGAAGGGAAGCTTCCCAGAGAACCTGAAGCACCTTAAGAACACCATGGGTGGCCTGGACTGGAAGGTAAGCAGACTTCCTTGCTGGAAGCCTTTCCCCACTATGGCCCAAGCACTGCAAAGAGGTGAGAAATGGGCTGACAGTCATTTTGCAGGAAGCCATAGGGAGACTTTTAGCTCACACAAAGCCTGGAACTATCTGGATAAAACCCTGGGGTTCCTTATGCTGGACTCCAGGTTGATGGACCCATCTGCCCTTCAAGTTTGTCCCCAGAGGCAAAGCCTGACAGGATATGGCTGCCAAGCCTAAGTCCCTGCCTCTCTTCCTATTAGGTCTTTGAGAGCTGGATGCACCAGTGGCTCCTGTTTGAAATGAGCAAGAATTCCCTGGAGACACCCACTGCGGCACCACCCAAAGGTACTGGGATAGGAGCTTTAGGGTGCTAGGGCCTCCAACATTCTTGAAGAAAGCCTGTAGCAGCATCTCATCCTCTTGGTTCAGAGTCTCTCTTGCCTGTTCCTTCTGGGCTTGAAAGCCCTGCCATCCTGTCTGTAGATCTGTTCTTACACATAAGTGCCCATTGAGTACAGAGGCCTAAAGAAAAACCAACCTGAAACATAACCAGGCGGGAGTGCTCCCCACCACTGCCCTCATCATGGGTGAGGGGAACGAGGGCCCACAGCCAGGATGTGCTAGTGCTAGACCAGTCTTGGGCACTTCCTACCTCACATTCCAGCATGTTTGAGCTCTAAAGCCTTTCTCAGAATGAAATGGTGAATATGGTGTTGTCTCTAACTTCCTGTGCAATTCTGAGCAAGTCTTTCCCTGTAGACCTCAGCGTCCTGAAGGGGAAGGCCAAAGGCTTACTTTGTCACGAGCCTCAGTTTCTCTAACACATAGAGACTTTACATGCTCTCTCAACCAACTCCTATGTTTTTCCTTTTTTTGTAGTCAATTTTACTTATTTGCACTGCAAACCAACACAAGACACAGATGCCACTTTGTAACCAGCATTTTATGTGGGTGCTGGGAAACTGAACCCTAGAGCATGTATTGCAAGCAAGTGCCTTTAACTGCTGAACCATCTCCCAAGTCCCCCAACTCATTGTTTTGATTTTGAACCTCCTTTCCAGTATCCCCCATTTCTATTTGGGTCCTCCCAGTATCAGGAAGCTCAGATTTTACAAGCCATCCACATTGCTGTCCAGAAATCAGAATCACAGGTGCAATTACAAGCTGTCCTAGGCTCTGAGTACTAGAACAAATTGCCAAATTCTGGGGTGAACAAGTCACACAACCATCTATTTCTCTTTGAATTGGCCCTTGCTGGTCTCGGCCTCAGGATTTAGGTTTCCTATCTGTGCCATGAGTAGAACAAGGAAAGCTGCAATGGCAGGGGCATTAAACCTGTGACAGTGGCTCTGCTTACACTCTGGCCCAGAGCCCACTCACTCACTGTCTTCATCATGCCTGTCGCTTCAGTACTAACCAAGTGCCAGGAAGAGGTCAGCCACATCCCTGCCGTCCACCCAGGCATGTTCCGTCCCAAATGCGACGAAAATGGTAACTATATGCCACTCCAGTGCCATGGGAGCATCGGCTACTGCTGGTGTGTGTTCCCCAACGGCACAGAGGTCCCTCACACCAGGAGCCGCGGGCACCATAACTGCAGTGGTAAGCAGGGGTTACCATGTCAACAGTCCGAAGAACAAGACAGACTAGGAAGGCAGAGGGTCCAGAGACCCTTCTAGTGTACATGAGGCTAGATGCTAGGGCCTACTGCTCCCCAGGCACAGCCCATCCTGTATCCTTGGTCCTTTATCCCCCATGCATCTGAGTATTCCTGTTTGTTGCTCTTCCCCCTCACCTCCTCTCACACCCAGACATTCTCCATGCACTATTCTCCTGCACCAGGAATCCCACTTCCCCCCCACCATTTCACCCCACCATCTCTTCCTCACTTTCACACTGCAGTGCCTACTTTACCAGGCTCAATGTAATACACTGCCAGGTTGGGAAGAATGCTCTTGGACACTCTGGCATTGAAGGGGTTAGTGAGACTGTGAGTGATAGCTGGATCTGCTGCTTCCTTTGCAGAGTCAATGGAAATGGAGGACCTCTCTTCTGGGCTGGGTGCAACCAAGGCTGATCTGGGCCAAGGTAAGGGCTGCATGGAGCAGGATAAGCAGTGGCATAGCATAACCCTGGGCCATTCTCCAATATTCCTCGGGTAGCCATTTCATGAATCCCAGATGGGCCTAATCCCCTTGAGCCCAGCAGATGGCAGTGGAGGGCTCTTGACTGCTCTGGGTACTTATGATGCTGGAAGAGGCAAGGCAAACCACCAAGAGATCTTAACCTCAATCATCTATTTCTCTTTCTAGTCCTCATGTGAAGACTGCAAAAGCCATCTCCACACTCAGCCAGCTCTGCACAGCTGCGGCTTTCCTGTTCCCTCATGCCCTAGCCCCTCTTCCCCTCCCTTGTCTCCCACTCTGACCCACCACTACCCTCCATCCCTGCTTCTTGTCCCACGAGACTGGCCCCTGCTTCATCATCATGCCTGGACACAAGAGATCAAATCAGAACAGCACAGGTTAGGACACTGGAAGGCGCCGCTGTGTGTTTCTAATGGATGGCCCCAGACAGGCCAAAACTAGGTGGACCCCATTGCTTACATCATAGCAGTTTCTAACATGGATGGGGCTCTCAGATCTATGCTCATGATTAGGGAGAAGGGACACCCCACTCCAAAACCCAGACTAGACACATTTGTTATCCTCTCCACAAGGAGGAATCCTGGTTCTCCCCCTATCCCCAGCAACCCATCCTAACCTCCTGCCACCCCCAGACCCCTGCTTAGCCAAGCTTGTCATTAGCCCTTAGGCCATAGCTCATATAAGAATAAAAGGTAGTGAGCAGACTATTCCTGTTCTGGCTCTTCTGTTGGGACCCAATTCATTCACCCTTAGGAGGTCAATGAAGACCAAGTGTGAGAACACAGCCCAAGGAGCTAAAACTACAGTGGCTTGTGGGGCCAGGGACAGGAGGCTGTGGATACATGCACACCGGTCATGTTTAACATGCAAATATTCTTTTAAAAAACAAATTAAAGCTGGGTGTAGTGGCACACGTCTTTCATCCTAGCACCTGGGAGGCAGAAGTAGGAGGATCGCTGTGAGTTCGAGAGCACCCTCTGACTAACGTGGTGAATTCCAGGTCAACATGGGCTAGAGTGAGAGCCTACCTTGAAAAACAAAAAGAAAAAAACAAAACAAAACAAACAAACAAAAACAATAACACCATCAAAAAAACTTATTTACAAGAGTGAGAATGAGAATATGAGAGAATGGGGCCTCGTGCTACTGCAAACGAATTCCAAATACATATGCCACCTTGTGCATCTGGCTTTACAGGGGTATTAGGGAATCAAACCTGGCCTAGCAGGTTTTGCAAGCATGTGCCTTTAACTGCTTAGCCATCAACCCAGCCCAAACATGCAAAAACTCTACTTTCAAGAAATAGGCTTTTGGGCTGGAGAGATGGCTTAGTGGTTAAAGTACCTGCCTGCTAAGCCTAAGAACCCGGTTCCAATCTCCAGATCCCACGTTTAGTCAGATGCAAAGTGACGCAAGGGCGCAATGCTGCACTTGCCCACAAGGGGTGCATGCATCTGGATTTCGTTCACAGCAGCTGAGAGACTGCTGGCACGCCCATTCTCTATCTGTCTCCCTCTCCCTCTCTGTCTCTCTCCAAAAATAAAAATAAAAATAAAATTTAAAAAAAGAAATAGGCTTTTGCCTAGTTTTAAAACATAGCTTCTCATGTTCTTGCCTTTATTTTCCCATGTCCCCAATTCCATTTCTGTATTAAGAATAGCATGAATGTGATGACAGATGGCAATGGACACAGGGCCTTGGTATCAGAAATGGACAGGAAGTGGGGGCTGCTGCCTGCCTAGTGTCCATGCAGACCCACAAGATGATAGCTACTCAGCCCCAGCCAGTTGTTACCAAGAGGGGGCGATGTCAGTGACATCACTCCATTTTTAAAGACCACTGGGTTAGCACAGCTCAATGAGGACACTTGGATGCAGTCTAATCTAGTCTGTCACACTTACAAGAAAGAGATGGGCTATAGTGTGTGCATGCTCCTAGGCGCTAAGAAAAGCTAGGTGCCAGCCTGGGTCCCCAAGACCTCTCGCCCACTCTTTTTCTGTACCATTGCATGCAGGAGACTATGCCTTGGAGCAGAATCTCCAGACCTTTGGTGCTCCACAGGGCTCTGGGCCTTTTTGTTGCTCCACCCTCCCTCAGTCTATAACTGTAGGACACATAATATACTCACTTCTTGCCTTCAGCCAGCATAGAACCACCATTACCTGAATCTGATGACCACTCCCACCTAACTCACGAATTTTCCTGCTCCTCTCATGTTGCCCAAAGCTATTTCCTAATGAAACAGCCTTTCCATGCCAGCCTAAGTCCAAAAGGTGCTTCCCAGGGTTCCCCTGGGCACATGTGCCATCTACTCTTGATATCTGACTCATCTTCAACTCCTCTCAAGCTTAGAGGTCACCTTCTCCAGGAAGCACTTCATACCAGTTCAGTGTCAGGGTACTTTACTGAGGCTACCAAACTGTCCTACCCCTACTCTCCTAGGGCTTGATACATGGTCGAAATGGAATCCTGTTTGCTGGCCTGTTCACCGCTAGGGCACTGTATAGTCTTTTTTAAGTTATCAGTAACAGCATTTGCTCCACAGGTGCGGGCAACTCATACTTTCTTTGTCTTTTATTTTGAGTTCCTAAAAAAACAAAAACCCTAAAATCATAGCTGAAAAAACCATGGCAGAGAGAGGAAAAAGCCTCAGGGTCGGTCAGGGACCTGATGAGGCAAAGTGAGCCATGACTCGCTGCATCTGCAGAGCAACATAGCAAGAGGTCCTGAGGCCTTTGGGTATGTTGGATTTGAAGGGGGGAGGCAAGTCACTTAAAAATATATATACACTGTACATATCTATATGAAGTATCCCAGGGGGAGAGAAGGGTTTCAGGAGTGGGGCTTGGGGCTACTTCCTCCTTGGACTGGCCTTCCTGTTGGTTCACTGTCTTGTCAGTTGCAGCCCCTGGGGCTGGCCATCTTCTGTAGGGAGGGGAAATAAAAAGTCCAGTTCCGACCCATGTTGGGCAGAGGTCAGAGGCCTGAGGATGGTCACCACTCTGATAAGAAGTCCCTAGAGGAAGAAAACATACCAGACTTGTGTCAGATTTCCTGTTCTTTTTCTCTACTAAGGAGAACAAAGCCTTGTCTCTTCAACTAGGGAAGGAGTGTCCATTGGTCATCTGACCTGCCCAGTGGCCAATCCATTTCATGCTGTAGCTTCTAGCATGGCCTCCATCCCTGATCAGCTGAGGAAGGGCACTTCTTTCTCAAGCACTTCTTCCCTAAGGCCTGCTTAGCCACCCAAAAAGGTCATGAACAGCAGGGTACCTGTGCTGCGTGCCTGGCTCTCACTCAGTTGATTCCACCATCTTCTTCTGTAAGGAGAGAAATGGAACAGGTTCTCAACCCTATGGATTCTCCCTACTATTGCTGTCCCCCAAATAAAGGCCAGGTCTCTGGGCTCCCTGGGAGCAAGGGCTGGTACCTCAGGTGAGCCAAGCTTCTATAGCACTAGGTGCTAGGCTTTCCTAGGCCACCAGACCCTGGGCCAAGGACAACTCCTGTTCAGGGGACTAGACTTTGGCCCCCATAAGGTAGATGGTTGTTTCTTTAGTGGGGATACTCAGGCCAGGCACTCCATTGCTCTGGAGTGGTCAGGTTACCAGGTACCTAGTCTCCTCCACCCCTTCCTCTTATCTGGGAGCCAGGTGCTAACTGCATTGTCAGTCTCTTGTCCCATCACCCCCACTTCCTCCACCTAGCAGACAAAATGGGGCAGTAGTTCCTTACAAGGCCCTCTTTTGGAGCTCAAGAATGTAAAGGGTTAGGGAAAAGGTCTGGGTATGGGGAAGGGGAAGGACTTGGGTCACTTTTCTGGTTTGAGACCCCTCAGGAATTCCCTCTACCTTTTTCTTCTTTTTCTTCTGGAATGGTGAGTCAGGGTCTTTGGCTGAGGTCTTTTTTCTTTTCTTCTTTTCCTTGTCTTTTTTATCTGAGGGAAGAAAGTGAGCTTTCTGATCAACAGATAGCAGTGTTGGCAAGCCCATGGGGCAAAAGAGCTCCAGGACTCTGAGGACTCATTCTTTCAGATATTGGCTCCCAACAAAACATGCCACAGCAAGGCCTGCCCTTTATGTGCCAATCTTGTGATTTCACCATAAAAAGCTTCAATGCTAGGCAAGTTGTCTACCACTGAGCTAGACTCCCAGCCCTGAATTAACTCACTTTTCAACTCCCACATATTTTATTTAAAAAAGGAAAAGTGAAGCCAGGCATGGGGGCACACATATTTAATCCCAGCACTTGGGAGGCAGAGGTAGGAGGATCACTGTGAGTTCTAGGCCAGCCTGGGCTAGAGGGAGACCCTACCTTGGAAAAACAAAAAGAAAAGAAAAGTGGGAGCCCACAGAGTTCTAAGCACCAAAGGACAGCAAGACCTAACTCTGCTGCAGTCAGGTGGCCAGGCATCTATGAGTTCCTCCGGGGACAAGCGACACTCAAGAGGACTGCCCACAGTGGTACAGTGCTTACCTAGCATGTACAAGGCCTTGGGTTTGATTCCCAGCACTGCAAAAACTGGGCTTGGTGGCACATGCCCATTCCAGGACTCAGGAGGTGGAGGTAGGGGATGTAGAGGAAGGAGGATCAGGAGTTCAAGGTTAGCCTCAACTACACAGTGAGCTTGAAGCTAGCCTAGGCTACAAAAAAACTGTCTCAATAACTAAACAGGACCTGGGGAGATGGATGTGGTTAAAGGCACTTGCTTGAAAAGCCTACTAATCCAGGTTCAAAACTCCCTAGCATCCACATAAAGCCGGATACAAAGTGGTGTATGCACCTGTGATCCCAGGAGAATCCAAAGCTCACAGACTAGCTATAGTTACACCGGCATTTGTAGCAATAAGAGACCCTATCTCAAAGAGGGTGGAAGAAGAGCACAGATGCTTCCAGGTCGTTGTGACCTCCACACATGCATCGTGGCATGTACACGGCCATATACACATATTCTCAAAATGAATTAACTAGAACTCCCACCAGTCCAAGCTGGTCTAAGGAAGTCCTGCTGCATGTAGACTCTAGCATAGATCTCAATATAGGCCTGCTCTTACTGCTGGAAACCCACTTCCCTAGGTCTCATTTTACACAAAGAATGGAACAAAGCTGGTCAGGCCTGCCACCTAGGTCCCTACACCCTTAGTGTTTGCCAGGGGATGTGAAGTTACTTACTCTTATTGGATTTCTTCTTCTCTTTCTTGCTCTTTGGGTCACTTTGATCTCTACCCTCAACCTTCACCATACCCAGCTCCCCTTCAGACTTGTCCTTGGCCCTGTGGGGGCTCGGAGACACTTTCCCCTTCTTCTCCTTGTCATCACCACTGGATTTCTCTCTCTTTGATTTCCCTTTGGAAGTTCTGGAGGCCTTTTCTGAAGAAGCACCACACTCCCTGCCTTCCCCAGCTACCAGGTGCTTCTTTTTCTTGCTCTTGGGGGCCCCAGCTGCTGGACAGTCCTCTAATAGCTTTCGCTTCCGACCAGGCTGGTCCTTCTTGCTGCTATCTTTGACAGTATTTGTGGCCTTCTTCCTTTCCTGCTCCAGGAGCTCAGTCAGGACCTTCACCACCGAGGCTTGCATTTGCTCACTCCAGGGCTGACCTAGCAGGTGCTGGGCAATGCTGTTCTGTAGTGCCTGTGTTGACACTGTTGAGCTTGCGGCCACCTTCTTGGGCTTCGGAGGTGTCTGGCCTGAGGCAGCCTTTTTTCTTCCTATGGAAACACTTGGGGTCATGGAGCTGGAAGAGTTGGCATAAAGATTTTGTACAGTGTGTTGAGCTGAAGTAGTGTAGGAAAATACACGCCTCCTCTTACAACTATACAGATAGGAAGACTCAGAGGCCTAGTGGTCATGTTATCTCATCCAGTCACCTAAGCCCATGCCTTCCTCACACCAGGATCACACATCTAATATCTAAGTTCTGTTTTATGTCTTCACACAAAGCTGGGGCTTCAGGGGGCTTTGGGGAGCTCTGGGTATGTCATATATTCAAACAGCAGTTGAGTCAGCAGGTTTACTGGCTGACAGAGTGACTTTTGGTACAGAGTTTGTTTAGGATTTTCCACGCCTCTGCTTGCCTTTGATAATTATGTACAGACTACAAGTGTACAAAACAAAACAAAAAACCTTCCACAGGCCCCTCTAAAATGTCTCCTGTCACACCCACCTCTCACATAGACAAGAACATGGGAAAAAGTGAGCAACAACTCAGCCTCTAACCCAGTGTGGGAAAGTTTCAGCTTGAAACCTGGATGCCATCACTGTAACCTTTCACTGCCCAAGTGACCTGGGCATGTCCCTTTTTTTTTCGTTGTTTGTTTGTCTGTTTTTTTGAGGTAGGGTCTTACTCTGGCCCAGGTTGACCTGGAATTAACTATATAGTCTCAGAGTGGCCTCGAACTCACAGCAATCCTCCTACCTCTAACTCCCAAGTGCTGGGATTAAAGGTGTGCACCACCACGCCCGGCTTCCATTTATCATGTTACATAATTTCTAATATGCTGAGCTCAGGGGTTGAGTCCTGACTGTATTCATCTTGAGAAGATGCCCAGGGAACTCCATTCTACCTGAGGCTGAAGGCTGCTCCCTACAGTACCCAAGGAGCCTGACAATGCCCCCCTGGGGCCCTCCGAAAGTCACATAACTATTTTCTCTGTGCTACTGCTACATTTTGACATTGTCTGGAGGCATCACTCCTGCCTTGCTAGCATGGTTAAAACATGGCAGCCCAGGTAGCCAGGGGCTTGTCAAAGCTGCAGAGCAAATCAGAGCAACCCTGGGACCAGTCCATTATCTTCTCTATGTGCCAAATTCTCCAAATGGGGTTTCCTTCAGATGAGGTTGTCTGAATCATTCTCTGAGTCCCTTACACTCAATACCTTGGTTCAAATTCTGGAAATAAGTCAGGAGAGCTAAGCCCAAGAAGCTGCTTCATCTATGCATTGTTCTTACCTGCTCTGCAGGGCTGGACACTCAGCCTGGGCCCCAGCTGAATTGTGAGGAGCACCTCCGGTTCTAATAGGATCCACTTGGGAGATCCCAGCAGCACATAGGACCAATTGTGGCATTGTTGCTGCCAGGGGACAAGGGACTTCATTGCCTTTATCATAACTTCCATGTCCTGATGTTCTGCAACTTACCAGTTTTAAGGAACATGGTGCCTGTTGTGTGCTGTGACTTTACTTCCTGCTTGTTATCTGGGTCATCTTTGGTTGTTGGAGCAGAAGAAACCAAGAGGTTGGGGTTTGGCTTGGGAATTCCTTTTGACGCTTGAGAATTTGCCAAGGTCAACCCAGGGGTCATATATCCTGAGAGGAGAGACTAAAGAAGCCCAATGTAAAAGAGGCTGTAACCCTCCCCCCCCCAATCCTCAGAGGCAAGGTCTGCTATAAGGAAACTAGCCTAAGGACCTAAGATCATGTCAACCCTTTCAGGTAGAAGGGGTAACATGGGTAACACTAGCCCACAGGGGACACTGGCCTCTGATATGTGCCTTCTGAACTACATTAATGAATATTTAAAACACTTATTTTTTATTTTTTTTATTGTATTCTTTATGTTTATTTGAGAGACCGAGAGGGAGAAAGTGAGTGAGTATGTATGTACTAGGACCTCTTGCCACTGCAAGCAAGCTCTAGATGATTGTGAGACTGGCTTTATGTGGGTACTGGGGAATTGAACCCAGGTCAGGAGGCTTTTGCAAGCAAGCAACTTTAATTGCTGACCCACCTCTCCAGCCCATAAGACACGTTTAAAAAGGAAATTTGTTGCTAATGCAAAATTACTACCACAGGGGCTAGAAAGATGGCTCAGCAGTTAAAGGCACGTGCTTGCAAAGCCTGACAATCTGGTTTCAATTCCCTAGTATCCATGTAAAGCCAGAGGCACAAGGTGGTACATGCATCTTTAGTTCATTTGCAGTAGCAGGAGGCCCTGGTATGCCTATTCATACACTTCCCCTTTCTGCCTGCAAATTAATTAATTAATTAATTAAGTAAGTAAGTAAGTAAGTAAGTAAGTAGGTGAGTAATACTGAAAAGCCTTAAGAAAGATGTGCTAAGTTGTGTTTCTTCTGGGCATCATCCAGACTCCAGCTGAATAACCTCCAAAGCCTTGAGCAAGCCATGAGCCTTACTCATGGGTGGCTGAGGCTGAGTGGTGGCCTGAAGGGTAAATGAGGCCTAAGGCTACATTTAGGCAGAAAGATGGCATTGAATGATGGTGTATCATCTTGTTTTCTAAGGTGTAGAGGCAGCCCCTGGCTGAATAGGAGGAAGGATGACAGTCCAGGCTCCTTTGTATGTGCCTTCACTGGAACCTATCTCTAGCCAGGTGACCCTTCCTTCCCCTTCCCCTCACTTCCACTACTAGATGCTATATACTTCAGCAGCCAGGGAGAGCTCACATAAACAATGAGCCTTTGCTGAGAGTTTCCCATGACCTGTAGGAGGTAAGGCTCTATTTTGTTGACTGAACATACCTGCTGCCTTACAGGTAAAACCTTAGCCAGGGCACCGAGAAAAGGGAGTCTAGACCTGACCTGAGGTGTAGCTGAGGCCTAAGGATGTAACTCCAAGGTCTATGATGTTGTTGGCTTCATAACTGCTCTGGCAGTTACCTGTGAGGGGGCCACCACTTCATCCTCACTGGACTCTGCTGGGGTTTCCTCCACCACAGTGTCCCTCTGGGAAGGGGCTGGACCTCCTATAGAAATAAAGAGTCCCTCAGCAGGGCTACAAAGCCCGGCCCCCTATGTTACTTGTCTTCCTGCTCAAGGCCTCCTATGGCTCCCCATCAATAACATTCCACATGACACATTTGATTGTCACAGCTTTCCTTTCCAGTTCTTGAGGATCCCATGGATTCTTTTCCTACTTTTCCCTTTGGGGAAAACAGTCCTGGGACCTGGGGCATTTAATAAAGGGAGCCCGATACCAAAATCTGCCAGCAGTTAAACAGCAATCAAGTCTCTGAAATCATATGGAGACTTTGTCATGGGTGGGTAAATAGGCACCGTGTGAAATGACAAGGCCAGTGCCATCCTCATCCCCTGCCCTCTCTCCTGGTATCCTCACCCAGCCTAGGAGCTGACGTAGCAGTCTGGGGCCCCTTGGCATCTTCTTCACTTCCTGAAGAGGTTTCACTGCTGTCCTCAGTGTCATCTGAGTTCCCAGTGGCTTTGGGATGGCCTGAAGGGGGCAGCGGCTCTATAGGAACCTTAGATTTTCTGAGCTTGTTGTTTGCTCTGGCCTGGACCTGGACAGGGGTGCTACTGGGATCTGTCACAGGGAGTGTTCCCACAGCACTGCCACCCTAGTGTGGTGAAAAGAAAGAGTAGAAGGGCATTAGGATAAGGGAACTGTGCTGGCTTTGCATTACAACAGGGCAAGGCTCTGTTTGAGGAGCCACACATATGACTTCACTTGCTGTTTCCTACAACACTCATAATGCATAGTGCACCAGGTCCCTTTACACATCAAATGTAAGAGCTTGACGGGACACAAGGTCATGCTGGGCCCTCCAAGAGGAATGGAAGGTAAACCCAACCACATATATGGGAGTAGGGTGGTGTGTCTGGTCTCCCCAGTTCCCCTACCTCACAGCACCTGAGTCCTGGCAGTGAAGAGTCTTTAGGGTTAGTGGGAGGGATGCATGGTCCCTCTTTGTTGCTTGCAGGCAGTTAGAGACAGCCTTGAGTTTTCTTGCATGCCATCTATACTACGCATGCCCAAATCCTGTCTGGCTGGAATAAGAGGGACTCAGGCTGGAGTGCCCTGAGTGGAAAGATCAGTGCCAGGCTTTGGGTAATGAACTATCACTTTGTTTTCTAAGGTAAAGGCAGCTCCTGGCCACAGGGAGGGAAGTAAAACAGCTTGGATGGCAATGAAGCTCTCCTGACACAACCCCCTTTGTTGGGACACATCTTTTGGCCTCCTTGTGCATTCCTACATTTCATACTCCTAGCAGTCAGGGAGAGCTCACAGATAATGGATGAGCCTGGGCCGAGAGCCTTCCATGGCTCACAGACAACGTGTGGCCTTGCCATGGCTTGACCTCTACCCCTTTCTATTTCATCTCACTGACCCCATGCAAGTGCCCTAGGGTTCTGGACCCATGGGCTCCCTTCCTGAAGGGTGCTCCCTGTTCAACTCCTCAAGCCTTCCCTACACAACCCTCCTAGAGCTTGTCACTCAATATTCTCTCTTCTGTTCCCTTCATAGCACCTAGTAGTCATTTTCCTATGTAATGGCTAGTTTCCTGCTGGCTTGGGAGCTGCATGAAGGCAGAGACCCTCTCAGTCTTGCTCCTTGCCCCAGTAAGTGGTAGAGCAGATGTCAGCACCATTTGCTAACTGAGCAGCCAGATGGATACAGATATATGTGCAATGATCTCTCCCTATCAGCCCACTCAACCTCACACTCTTAGAAGGTTTTCTTGGGTTATACCTTGTGGTGCTCTCAGCCACTGAGGGGCATGGCAGACCCTCCAAGCTGGAGATGGCCAATGCCCCGGCACTATGGACTCTCTCCTGCCCTTTTAGAAGTGGTGGATATATGGTGGTGTGGTGGTTTGATTCAGGTGACCCCCATAAACTTAGGTGTTCTGAATGCTAGGTTCCCAGCTGATGGAGATTTGGGAATTAATGCCTCCTGGCGGCAGTGTATTGTTGAGTGTGGGCTTATGGGTATTATATTCATTTTCCCCTTGCTAGTGTTTGGCACACTCTCCTGTTGCTATTGTCCACCTGATGTTGGCCAGAGGGTGATGTCCACCCTCTGCTCATGCCATTGGTTTCCCTGCCATTATGAAGCTTTCTTCTCAAACCTATAAGCCAAAATAAACCCTTTTTTCCCCCCAAAGCTGCTCTTGGTTGGGTAATTTCTGCCAGCCATGCAATCCTGACTACAACAGGTGGACTTTACCCTTTCTGAGGGATGGGAAATAAACTAATTAGATTGAAGGAATAATGGACTGGGAGTTGGGAGAGGTGGGTTTAGGTCTGGTTCAATCCTGGTGGGATGCATGCATAGTTTTTTTCCACCTGATCAAGGGGTCACTAACTTTACCCTGCTAAAATTGCACTGTCCTGAAAATGATGACAGCTAGGAAGATCACAACTATCCTGAACATTAAAGAGGGCAACTCAGGTTCATGTCATTCCAAAACCAGGAGGAAGGAAACAAAATCCCAAAGCCACCATGGTGGGAAAACTAATGAGGGACTCTATTTGTATGTGGCTTCCCTGACTGCTCTTCCTGACAATGCCAAGATGACTTGGCCTGGCTCCAGGGCTGTGGTCCACAGGCCAAGCAGCCCACCCTTACCCACCAGTACCTGCATGGCTGTCACTTTCTCTCTTTCTCTTCTCTGCTTTCTTTCCTTCCTTCTCTCTTTCTTCCTTCCCTCCCTCCCTCCCTCCCTCCCTCCCTCTCTCTCTCTCTCTCTCTCTCTCTCTCTCTCTTTCTTTCTTTCTTTCTTTCTTTCTTTTTCTTGTTGTTGTTTTATTGAGGTAAGGTCTCACTCTAACCCAGGGTGACCTGGAATTCACTATGTAGTCTCACGGTGACCTTGAAGCATGGTGATCCTCCTACCTCTGCCTCCCAAGTGCTGGGATTAAAGGCGTGCACCACCATGCCTGGCACTTTGTTTCTTGCCTTTCAGTATCTGACTAGACTGTTCAATTCTGCTGGCCTGGGGGGTTACCCTTGGGGGAGCAGTACACAAAATCATCACATTACTTCTAATGGTTGAAAGAGAGGAGAGAAGGCACATCAAGGCACAGAAGCTTGATCCCTCCTCAGCATGGCATTACTGGATTACCAGCCCTGGTACCTGGTACTGGGCTATAAAAATCACACAGATAATGCTGGCTTACTCCTCTAAGCCTCCCAGGCAGGAGCTGTCACCATGTCATTTGATATAGCTCAGGGACATCAAATGGCTGCTGTGGCAGTGACACCAGGCATCTCCTCACCCCAGACTCCTAATAAGCTGAAGGGTTAATAGCTTTCCCTGAAAACCAAAAGGAACTAAAAAGTTAATACCTATCCCTAACGTTCATGGGTAATAAAGAAGGCACATAGACATTTGGCCTCATTAAGTCTGACACCTTCCCTGATTGATGTACTCCCCTTAGCCAAATGGCCTTAAAGGACCAGGACTGGGCTGGAGAGATGGCTTAGCGGTTAAGGCGCCTGCCTGCTAAGCCTAAGAACCCGGTTCCAATCTCCAGGTCCCACGTTTAGCCAGATGCAAAGTGACACAAGGGCGCAATGTTGCACTTGACCACAAGGGGCGCAAGCATCTGGATTTCATTCACAGCAGCTGAGAGACTGCTGGCGTGCCCATTCTCTATCTGTCTCCCTCTCCCTCTGTCTGTCTCTGTGTCTCTCTCCAAAAATAAAAAATAAATAAATGCTAAAAAAAAAAAAAAAAAGGACCAGGACCATCTGAGTATTCCTCCTTAGACACTCCTGGCTAAAGAAGCCTATTCTGAACAAGGACATAAACAGCTACAATTTTCTTATCAACTGCACCTGGTACAGTCTGGTTCTTAGGATCCCCCTTATAAGCTTACTTTTAGAACACCAAACAGACAAAACCTGAAAAGAACCTACCCTTGGCATGTTATAATTAAGCAACTAAACACACAAACCAAAGAAAATATATTGAGAGCAGTTAAAGAGAAAAAGCAGGTCACCTATAAAGACAAGCCAATCAGGATCACAGCAGATTACTCAACACAAACTTTAAAAGCCAGAAGGGCTTGGAAAGATGTATTCCAAGTTCTGAAAGATAACAACTGTCAACCAAGATTACTTTATCCTGCAAAGCTATCTATCTAAATTGAAGGCAAAATAAGGGCATTCCACAATAAAAACAGGCTAAATGAATTTATGACAACTAAGCCAGCTCTACAGAAAATACTTGAAGGAATCCTTCACGCTGAGGAGACAGCAAAGCTCACACATAAGGAAACAGGAAAAAATAAACCATACTCAACAGTTAAAACAAGAGAGTAAAGGAAAAACAGGAAGCACTAACAAAACAAGAAGAATGGTGAGAACAAACATATACCTTTTGATAATAACTCTTAATATCAGTGGCCTCAATGCACCCAAAATACACACCCAAAATACACAGGCTTGCAGACTGGATGAAAAGGCAGGATCCTGCTGTTTTGTTGCCCCCAGGAAACTCATCTCTCAATAAAAAATAGATACTGTCTTAGGGTGAATGGATGGAGAATGGAATTCAAGCAAACGGGCCAAGAAACAAGCAGGGGTTGCTATCCTCATATCTAATAAGACTATCTTTCCTCACTAGTGTTGGTTTGAAGTCTAAGAAGGTCACTTTATACTGATTAAAGGAACACTCCAACAGGAGAATATTACAGTCCTAAATGTATATGTACCTAACATGGGGGATCCCAATTTCATCAAACACTATTAGACTTGAGGTCACAAAACACATAACACCAAACACAACTCTCATCAATTGACACTGTCATCCTTGCAAAAAATAAACATACAGATATCTGGATTAAATGATGTCATGGAACAAATGGACCTAACATATCTACAGAATATTCCATCCAAATGCTGCAGAGCATACATTTTTCTCAGCAGCACATGGAACATTCTCCAAAAAGGGCTATATATTAGGACACAAAGCAAATCTTAATAAATACAGGAAAAATTGAAAAAATCCCTTGTACTTTATTTGAAAACAATGGGATTAAACTAAAAATCAGCAACAAGGAAAACTACAGAGAATATACAAATTCATGGAGACTAAACAGTATAGTACTGAATGATAAATGGGTCATTGAAGAAATAAAAAAAAATTATAGAATCAAAAATGAGGGCTGGAGAGATGGCTTAGCAGCTAAAGTGCTTGTCTGCAAAGCCAAAGGACCCAGGTTCAATTCCCCAGGACCGACGTAAGCCAGATGCACAAGGGGCCACATGCATCTGAAGTTTGTTTGCAGTGGCCAAGGGCCCTGGTACACCCATTCTCTCTCTCTCTACCTATTTCTCTCTCTCTCAAATAAATAAATAAATAAATAAATAAATAAATAAATAAAATAAAATAAAAAATGATGACAATACAACATCCCAAAACCTTTGGGACACAATGAAGGCAGTCCTAAGAGGGAAATTTATAGCTCTAAGTGCATATATTAAGAAATTAGAGAATTCACAAGTAAACAATTTAATGCCTCACCTTAAGGCCTTAGAAAAAGAAGAACAAGGCAAACAAAAAATCAATAGATGGGAAGAAATAATGAAGATTAGGGCAGAAATTAATGAAAGAGAACGCAAAAAAAAAAATACAAAGAATTAATGAAACAGGGCTAGAGAGATGGCTTAGTGGTTAAACGCTTGCCTGTGAAAGCCTAAGGATCCTGGTTTGAGGCTCAATTCCCCAGTACCCACATAAGCCAGATGCACAAGGTGGCGCATACATCTGAAGTTTGTTTGCAGTGGCTAGAGGCCCTGGTACTCCCATTCTCTCTCTTTCTCTCTGCATCTTTCTGTATCTATCTGTTTGTTGCTCTCAAATAAATAAAAATTAACAACAAAAAAGGAATTAATGAAACAAAGAGTTGGTTCTTAGAAGGGATAAACAAGATTGATAAACCCTTAGCAAATCTCACCAGAAGAAAGAGAGAAGAGACAAAAATTAATAAAATCAGAGATGAAAAAGGCACCATCTTAAGGACATACTTTAAGAATATATGTGCCTCTAAGTTTGAAAATCTGAAAGAAATGGTAGATTTCCTTGATTCATATTTCCTACCAAAATTAAATCAAGATGAGATAAACCATTTAAATAGACCTATAAAAAGTACGGAGATCCAAGCAGTTATAAAGTCTCCCAACTGAAAAAAGCCCAGGCCCTGATGGATACACTAGTGAATTTTACAAGACCTTCATGGAAGAACTAACACCACTGCTTTTTAAACTTTTCCATAAAATAGAAAAAGAAGGAATTCTACCAAATTACTTCTACAAAGCCAGCATCACCCTGATACCAAAACTAGACAAAAAAAAAAAAAAAAAAAAAAGAAAGAAAATTACAGACCAATCTCCCTCGTGAACATAGATGCAAAAATTCTCAACAAAATATTGGAAAACACAATACAAGAATATATCAGAATGATTATTCATCCTGACCAAGTAGACTTTATCCCAGAGATGTAGGGATGGTTCAACATATGCAAATTGATAAATGTAATACACTATATAAATGAACTGAAGGACAAAAATCACATGATCATCCCAATAGACTCAGAAAAGGCATTTGACAAAATCCAATGTAATTTCATTGTAAAAGCCCTACAGAAACTGGGAATAAAAGGAACATATCTCAACATAATAAAAGTGATTTATGACAAACCTACAGCCAACACAATACTAAATGGGGGAAAAACTTGAAGCTTTTCCACTAAATTCAGGAACAAAACAAGGGTGTCCACTGTCCCCACTTTTATTTAATATAGTACTGGAAATTCTACCTGTAGCAATAAGGCAAGAGACGCTCATAAAAGGGATACATATTGGAAACGGGGTAGATCATTATTTGCATATGATATGATTCTATACATAAGGACCCTACAGACTCTACCAGCAAACTGTTAAGAGCTAATAAACACTTTTAGCAACATAGCAGGATACAAAATAAACACAAAGAAATCAGTAGCTTTCCTATATACTAACAACAAACATGCAGAGGATGAAATCAGAGAATCTCCCGTTCACAATTGCCTCAAAACAAGTAAAGTATAGCCAGGCATGGTGGTTCATGCCTTTAATCCCAGCACTTGGGAGGCAGAGGTAGAAGGATTGCCATGAGTTCGAGGCCACCCTGAGACTACATAGTGAATTCCATGTCAGCCTGAGCTAGTGTGAGACCCTACCTCGAAAAACCAAAAGAAAGAAAGAAAGAAAGAAAGAAAGAAAGAATAGCCGGGTACGGTAGTGCATGCCTTTAATCCTAGCACTCAGGCAGAGGTAAGAGGACCACTGTGAGTTCGAGGCCACCCAGAGACACATAGTGAATTCCAGGTCAGCCTGGGATAGGTCAGACCCTACCTCAAAAAACATATACATATATATATATACATATACATATATATATATATATATATATATATATATTTATATTTATATATATTTATATTTATATTTATATTTATATTTATATTTATATTTATATTTATATTTATATTTATATTTATATGTAAAAAATACTTTGTAATAAACCTAACCAAAGAAGTGAAGGATCTCTACAATGAGAACTTTAAAACACTCAAGTGAGAAATTACAGAAGACACTAGGAAATGGAAAGACATCCCATGTTCTTGGATTGGAAGACTCAATATTGTGAAAATGGCAATCTTGCCAAAAGCAATCTACACATGTAATGCAATCCCCATCAAAATTCCAATGGCATTGTTCATTGAAATAGAAAAACAATCCTAAAATTCATTTGGAAGCACAAAAAATATCAAATAGCCAAAACAATTTTGAGCAACAAAAGTAAGGCTGGTGGTATCACCATACCGGATTTTAAGCAGTATTACAATATATAGTACTGGCACAAAGACACGTAGATCAATGGAACAGAACAGAGGACCCAGAGGTTAATCCAGGCAGCTATAGCCATCTAATTTTTGACAAAAATGCCAAAAATATTCATTGGAGAAAAGACAGTCTCTTCAACAAGTGGTGCTGGGAAAACTGGGTATCTATATGTAGAAGGATGAAAATAGATTCTTGTCTCTCTCCATGCATAAGAATCAAGTCTAAGTGGATCATGGACCTTAATATCAGACCTGAAACTCTGAAACTGCTAGAGGAAAAGGTAGGGGAAACCCTTCAACATATTGGCATAGGTAATAACTTTCTGAATATAAGCCTAATTGCTCAGGAAATAAAACCACTAATCAACCACTGGGATCTTATGAAATTACAAAGCTTTTGCACACCAAACAACACTGTGACTAGAGGAAAGAAACAACCTACAGAATGGGAGAAAATCTTTGCCAGCTATATATCTGACAGAGGAATAATATCCAGAATATATATTAAAAAAAAAACTCCAAAAACAAAACAATAAGAAATCACACACCCAATTTAAAAATGGGCTATGGAACTCAATAGAGCGTTCTCAAAAGAAGAAATACAGATGACATATAAATATCTAAAAATAACAGCTCCCATCCTTAGCCATCAAGCAAATGCAAATTAAAACTACTTTGAGATTCCATCTCACTCCTGTCAGAATGGCTATCATCAAGAAAACAAATGCCAATAAATGTTGGTGAGGATGCAGAAAAAGGGGAAACCTTCTACACTGTTGTTGGGAATGTAGTCTGCTACAGCCATTGTGGAAATCAGAGTAGAGGTTCTTTAGACAACTAAAAATAGATTTACCATATGATACAGCTATGATACTTGTAGGCATATTTCCTAATGACTCTTCTCACTACCTTAGAGATACTTGCACAACCTTGTTTATTGCTGCTCTATTCACAATAGCTAGGAAATAGAAACAGCCTAGATGTCCCTCAACTGGTGAATGGATAATAAAGATGTGATACATTTAGACAATGGAGTTCTATTCAGCAGTAAAGAAAAATGAAATTATGAAATTACCAGGGAAATGGATGAATCTGGAAAGGGTTAAAGTGAGGTAACCCAGGCCCAGAAAGCCAAACATCGCATGTTCTCTCTCATATGTGGATCCTAGCTATAAAATTGTTTAGACTTGTGTGTGTAGAATAGGCTGGTAAGCTGGAAAAAGGCTATAAAAGGAGGGAGGAGAAAGACGGACTTTAGTGGATGGTATTTTATATATGTAAGTGGAAGAACAGATCACAGGAAGTGGAATGGCCTAAGTGAGGCCAGAGGAAGAGATTGAGTAAAAGAAGGGTGGGGCAAAGATCAGCCAAAATTCAAGATATTCTGAATAAGACATATGAAAGCCTACTTCTTTGGATAACAGCACATCCAGAAGCCACAGATAGCTACTAGAAAATTTTCAGAGCCAGGATTGGGATACCTACCAGTGAATTTTTGGCCAGGGAGGTCCTTGCTGCCTCCAAAACATTACAGGCTTTTGCCAATGCCCTTGGTTTCCCATGGGTAACAGATGGTAAGACCCTATTGCTGAAGACTTCACATGTGTAGGCAGCAAGATCACTGAAAAATCAAGATGGTTCTGAGCTGAAAAACCTTCTCCCTGTAGACCAGCCAACTGAAAGCTGGAAAAGCTCTATGGGAGACAGAAGTCATTAGCAGTGAAAACAGTGCACTGGAAGCCTCAAGTTTTGCCAGACAGGCCAAATGACCAAACGGGTGCAACAGTGGCATGTCTGCTCTGTGGGAAACCAACTGCTCTCTAATTGGACTGGAGGCCCACTCTAAGAGAAAGAATACATACATGCCTGGTACTGAAAACCTAATCAAAAGCCTATGGCAGGGGAGGTCATGTGCCTTAGGGGTATAAAGCCTGCTCTTGACTGGCTAAATGCATATATTATTCTCATGAAACTGCCCTGAAAGCACTACACTTAATGTTTATATTCATATATTAATGCTACTCTCACATCTGATTAGAAAGCTTCTTTTTTCAGATGACGGTGACCACTGGGATGACCCAAAAGGCAACAGTGATGAGAAGAAATGATGGGGAAGTGCTCAGCACTGAAACATCTCTGTCACACCCTCTAAGGCTCAGGGTCCATTGTAGAAGAGTAGAAGAATGTAAGAGCCAAAGGAAGGGTACCACTCCTTACAATCCAACTGCCCAGACAGAAATTGGCCTCGATATCCATGACCTCGCAGAGCCTAGCAATACCTTCACAAGACCCTCATAATAAGAGAAAAAGATGATGACAAAAATAAAAGAGAGACTAATGGAGAGAGGGAGGGGATAGGATGGAGAGCGGAGTTGTGAAGAGGAAAATGGGGAAGAGGAGTGAACTTTATTGTAAGTATAGAAGTTGTTAATAAAAAAACTAAAACAAAGAAAATCAGAAAAAGAAACAAAATTAAAAAATTAAAATAGTTCAATGATTAAGGGTAGTTGATGAAGAAATCACTTTATGTCTATCATAATGTCTCTAATTTATGTTAAAATTAGACTACTTTAGCTCAACAATGACCAGGCTTTATTAGGCTTTATTATTAAGCTATAGATACTCAGTCTCACTCAAGGTTTTCCTTAATTTTAATTATCTCATTTCTTGTATCATAAGTTCTTATAGATTGCTTATAGTTATATTGATACTTAAGACATGTTCTCTGCTCTAGAAAAATGATCTTAAATGCTGCTGTTCTGCTTCCAGTTTGTGGGGTAATTGATACCCATACGGGTATCTAAACTAATCAAAGATGTTACCAAATACAAGTGCCAAAACTTTATGCTGTCTTGCTTGACATGTTTTGCCTGTACTTATAACTATTAAAAAATAATATATGCCAACCTTCTAAGAAACTGTTTCTCTGTATTTCTCTTACCTTGATTCTTTACATAGTTCAAACAATTCTCTATAATAAGGTGATAAATTTATTTATAATGTTATACTTCATATTACGATAAAAACTTAAAGGCCTCTGGCCTAAAGTTATGTCTTTTAACTGTAATAAACTTTCATGCTAATGATGTTCCACACTACACAGTCTTTTGTACTGATATTGTAGTTTTTATACTGTTTCAAGGCCATAGTTTGTATTACAGCTTCTGACCAGTACTAAAATTATCTTGTGTTTCTTCTTAACTCCATAACACAGCTACAGATATTTCTCTACTAATTAACCATTTTTTCAGGCTTTTAAAGAGATTCCCCTAAACTCACACTGATGTAAAGTAAATTCTCCACTGTCTCTGGTGCCAGTTCTGTAAGCCTTAGTTTCTCATATATCAATATCAATGTTAACAAGATCAAGATATTTTAACTAGTTTTGTCTATTTATTTAAACTCTATCTAAATGTAACATAAAAATCAAAACTAAGCTTTTATTTTGTTTCATAAGACACCCATTTTAGAACAATAGGTTTCTTAAGTGTTCTACTCTTATGTTTTCCTATTGGGTAACACTTTTATTTATTTACTATAAACTTACTCTAATAAATAAAACTGGGCCTAATTATATAAAATATATTTCATTATATTATACAACCAATATAATTATATAAAACATAATTTTGTTATGTTAATAAAATAAATAACAAATTATCAAGACCAATCAGTTTTGGCTCTTCAGCTAACATACTTTCTTTAGTTCTCCTAAAGGTAAGAATTTTTAATTTTTGGACCAAATAAATGAAGACCATAAATCCTTCTATGTTAAAGACTTAACACACACACACACACACAAAAAAAAAACACCCTTTAAACCTAAACTTTAAAATTAGTTAACTTCTTAATCTTTCATGTTTAAATTTAAAATAATTTAATGTATTTCAAATATTGCTTCAATACTAATCTCATACTTCCTACCTTACCTAAACTAAATCTTTATATTTCCACAAATTCCAAGTAACCTCCCATCCAAGTTAGCAACTCCTTCTTCTGTACCCATCTCCTATATTATTACTTTTCTACCTTAAATATAATGTTTATGTCACCTGTAAATGTCATGTCACATACAAAAAAGTCATAAATAGATAATAACCACATCATAATGGCTAATATATATGATATGGTCTAGGTGTTTCTTTCCTAATTGCTCAAATAGCTATCACTCTCCTTAAGAGCTGTCTCCTTGCCTGTTCATAAGATCAACATGAGATAATAGCCTACTATGTACACAAACTACAAAATAAAGTTTGCCAAATGAAAAACTAAAAGCTAAACTCCCAGAAGCCACACTTATGTGACTAAGACTTCAATAATAGGCTATAATGATTGTAGAGAGGGTAAATGCTGCCAACCCAAAGCCAGGCTGTATTGGCCTTTTTAATTGCCAGTAATATTATTTCTCTATATATGACCTGACATCTCTCTGTGACCAACTAAGTTATCTATAAATTAAAAACATCTAGCTGGGTGTGGTGGTGCACGCCTTTAATCCCAGCACTTGGGAGGCAGAGGTAGGAGGACTGCCATGAGTTCAAGGTCACCCTGAGACTACATAGTTAATTCCAGGTCAGCCTGGACCAGAGTGAAACCTTACCTCAAAAAAAAAAAAAAAAAAAAAAATCTCACAGCTCTACTCCCTTCGTTAAACCTATCCTATCTCTAACATGTACTTTATTCCCCTGATTATGATAATGTTCACCCTCTCTTTTGGTACTTACATACTGAAATGCCTCAGTGAATTCCTCCTGGACAAATTTTATCTTCACTTCACAGCAAGTCACTAAATTCTTCATGGCCACTAAATATCAGCCCCTGAACATCCAACTTCCACAGGACTACATGGGGCACCCCAAGAGATCTACTACCCATTCCCCACAGGAAACAGTATAAGAGTTCACCACTCCTGTTCCAGCCCATACAGTCTTCCCCAAAATGTCCCACTCACCCCCAGTTCTCCCCAATTTCTTTTATCCTTCAGAGTCCAGATTGAAGGGTTAATAGCCTTCCCTGAAAACCAAAGGGAACTAAAGAGTTAATAACTATCCCTAAAGCTCATGGGCAATAAAGAAGGCACAAAGACATTCGGCCTCACTAAGTTTGAAACCTTCCCTGATTAACATACTCTTCTTAGCCCAGATGGCCTCAGAGGACCAGGGACCATCTGAGTATTCTCCCTTCCTGGCTGAAGAAACCTATTTTTTTTTTTTTTTTTTGGTTTTCAAGGTAGGGTACTCACTCTAGCTCAGGCTGACTCAGGGTGGCCTCAAACTCACAACAATCCTCCTACCACGCCCAGCTGAAGAAGCCTATTCTGAACAAGGATACAAACAGCTATAATTTTCTTATCAATTGCACCTGGTACAGTCTGTTTCTTAGGATCCTTATAAATCTAAACCCTAGCCTGGCTCAGTGCTTCAGCCTTCATCCCATGGGAAGACTGCTGCCCCTATTTCTCTCAATAAGCAGTCTGTAGAGATCAAGTCCAGTCTTCTCTTTTGCTTTTCTCTTATACTTTCCTTACATAAACAATATGCTGGACATGTGCCAGAGACTCCTTGCAATTAGAATCAGCAAGAAGAACTGCCTGGGCTTTAGTCCTGCAGGTTATGGGGAAATGCTACCCATCAAGACTCCTGCATATCCTGATTATGCACTGGCTAAATAAACACAGCACCATTTTGCAACCCATGTGGTTTGTGATATATATATATATTTTTTTTTAATTTTTTCTTGAGACAGAGTCTCATGTATCCCAGTCTGGCCTCAAACTGGCTATATACTTGAGGATGACCTTGAATTTCTAATCCTCCTGTGTTCAGAGTGTTGGGATTACAGATATATTCCACCACATCCGTTTTGTCATACTTAATGACAAATGTCACAGTGCCCTAATACACCGCTGAAGATGACTGAGCTTCACACATACAGGGCTTCACTGTATAAACACAGTTACTTTGGGGAACATGTTACTTATCCCTCTTTTATATGCTACTGGGAACAGGGCACTCATTACTACCCTGAGAGCCTGCTCCATAGCCAGGCAGATGTTACAGAACCCTTCTTTAGATCAGACAGGATCCTAGTCCTGCCAGCTTCCAGCCAGTGCCTGCTCCAGGACTGTAGCTGGTACACAGAAGCCTTGGACTTAATTCTTTCAGAACTAGAGTTCAGAGCCAGCCCTCATCAACGTAACAATGCAGAGCTCAAGACTTGCTAAGGCTCTTGGGCAGTACCTGCTCCCTTCCAGCCTCAGTGGGGAGAAGGGTATGGCAATAGCCTCCTCCAGCCAAGCCTTGCAGGCTCAGCAGGACTGTCAACACTGAACATGGGGCTATGCTCACCAAAAGTGGAGGACTGCATGGCAGGAATCACATCCTCATCCTCGCTCTCAGAGGAGGAGCTTTGAGCTTTGTCTGAGGTCTGGGCCTTCCTCGGGGTGCTTAAGGCCTGGACTTGTGTGGGAGTAGTAGCTGGGCCAGCTGGACTATGATTAGGGTTGACAAAAATCAGAGGGAATTTAATCACCTTGAAAAACAAGAAAAAAACACACACTGTACCCCAGTGGTTAAAGGTATAGCCAAGAGAAGGGGAAGATGCTTTACAAGGCAAGAGGTTGCAAGAGCCTGGGGGCACCTAGATAGTCAGGAGCCATTCTAGCTGCTAAGTGTTCTCTCAATCCACTCCCACCCTGGGCACCTGCCAACAGCCAGCACAGCCTTCACAGCTCATGAGAACCCAATCCAGAGACAAAATGAGAGGGGCCCAGGCTACACAACCTGCTAGAAAGCAAGGCGAAGGCCAGAATGTCTAATTAGCCTTTCTTCTGGTGACTCCAGAGATGGTTCATGCTGGGGGGTGGGGGGAACGACTCTGAAAAGTATTCCAGCCAGGCGTGGTGGTGCGTGCCTTTAATCCCAGCACTTGGGAGGCAGAGGTAGGAGGATCACTGTGAGTTTGAGGCCACTCTGAGACTAGATAGTGAGTTCCAGGTCAGCCTGGACTAGAATGAAACCCTACCTTGAAAAACAAAAAATAAAATAAAATAATTAAAAAGTATTTCCCAGGCTAGCCTGGGCTAGAGTTAGTCCCTTCCTTGAAAAAACAATTAAAGAAAGCATTTCCCATAACTGGCTAGCTGGCTAATTTTCAAAAAAAAAAAAAAGCGAAGGAACAAAAGAGGGCTGGAGAGATGGCTCAGTGGTTAAGGCGCCTGCTTCAAAGCTAAAGGACCCAGGTTTGATTCCCCAGTACCCACATAAAGCCAGATGCGCAAGGTGGCACATGTGTCTGAAGTTTGTTTGCAGTGGCTAGAGGCCCTGGTAAGCCCATTGTATTTCTATCTGTCTCTTATCTGTGCCGCCCCTCAAATAAATAAATAAATAAATGGAGAAAGAGAGAGAGATTGATTCTTATCATTCTGGATTGCACACTGAAATTCTGGGAGATGAGAAGACAGGCCTCAGACCAGCTTCAAAGTCAGCAAGGGGTATTGAGACACAAGTGAAGTGTGAATGAAGCCAGCCTGCTCTGGACTAAGACTGCCAAAGCTGGGGATGGAGTTGAGTGTTTTTTTTTAATTTTTTTTTTTTTATTTTGAGACAGGATCTCATTGTGTAGCCCCAGATGGCCTTAAACCCTTAAACTCACATTCTTCAGTCTCCTAAGTGCTGATAGTATAGACATATACCACCATGCCTATCTTCATTATTTTACCTTTGGGCCTGCTTTGCAATTCCCACTAAGACAGTAAGTAGGCAGTAAACCCCAGTGCTGGGCAAGCCAGTCTTGCAGTAAACCACAGCTCCCTGAATGTGCTATGCACACCAGGGAGTTCGAGATCTATTTCCTTCCAAAGCCTCTAGCTGATGAGGGCATGTACCCATAAGCCAGGAAGCTGGGGACTACTTTCTACTTCCAAATACCAGAACGGCTTTGAGGGCTATTTGTGCTCTATCCAACAGGGAGACTCAGGCAGAGGAGGATACCTGAGGCCCAGGGAAGGGCAGTCCAGGTCTCTGTCCACCACATCCTTTCAGCCACCAAAGAGAGGTAAAGTCAGACGCACAGCAGAACAGTGTCCACTGAGGATGAAAGTTCTGCTGGGCTCAGGCCCTTTCTTCCCTTGCCAAACAGCCTCCCCTGCAGTTTCTCTGATCTGCTACTTCCAAAACATTCATTCCCACGTGATAAAAGGAGAAAGCTGGAAAGTGGGAGAAGGCTTGTGGTGGAGGAAGGGGAATCTATATATATGTGAAAAGACAGAGGAACAGATTGTTGGAGACCAAGAGAGGCAGCGAACCCACTGAGGCAAACAATAGCATCTCAGGATGTTAAAAGCAGCTCAGCAGCACAACCTTCTCCAGTTCCACATGCCCACGCCACCCCATCCTGGCTGCAGGGTGGTGAAAGAGAGGTGGTACCAAGCCTGCATGGGGAGGGCAGGCTGGCTATGGGACAGTTGAATAGATCTGTACTTACAAAGGTAGGTTGGGCAGACCTGCTTTTACCCACCCCCTGC
This sequence comes from Orientallactaga sibirica, assembly GCA_036365145.1. NCBI lineage: Eukaryota > Metazoa > Chordata > Mammalia > Rodentia > Dipodidae > Orientallactaga > Orientallactaga sibirica. Next base: position 58,911,035 of record JAEOAD010000005.1, on the reverse strand, counting down.
GATGACCTGTAAGGTCAAGTTCCTGAACTTCTTGACCCTATTTCCTATCTGTTGAAAGGGCTATCAATAATTTCTGTCTGGGTGTGCTTACCACCAAGAAATGGCAAATCTGAACTCATACAGGGCATCAGGAGCTCAGCAATGGGAGCAGGCAAGCATCTCCAACCAAATGGCTCACTGTGGCATCCCTCCAAGCATCAAGGCACCAGAGGACACCCTTGCCACCTATATGCCTCATGCCTAAGAACCAAACCTAGTGGGCAGTACTCACTGCCTTCTGTCTCAGCCAGGCTTATCATTATAGCAAGTCTCGGGCACAGTGGAAGTTAGGTTTATGCTGAAGCCCAGGCTGCCATCACCAAGGCATCATTCCTCCAAGAACTTCTCTCAAAATTGCTTTAGAGGGCTTAGAGGTAGGGCATGTCCTTAGCATTTGTGAGGTCCTGGGTTCCATCCCCAGAAACATAAAAACAGAATAAAATTTACCCGTGAATTAGTTAACAGATCCTGGGCCAGTCCCACTTCAGGTGATCTAGGGGTCTCAGAACTTCCACTTTTGGGGGGTATGTAACAGGGAACCTTGAGATTTGAAAGACTGAGGCTCAGAGGGCAAGCAGCCTCACTCAGGGTGATGAGCAAACTGGTTCCAGATCCAGGATCAGAAGTTAGTTCTCTAGGGACCAGGCTGGAGAGCCTTTTCGTCCCAATCATTTAGATTTTTACTATCTGCCTACAGTTTAATTCAATCTGAAACTGTGAGGGCAGGACCTAATTCTGTCTTGGCAAAGTGACAAATGAAATAACTTTTGAAACAATTTAAGTGGTAGGTTAAAAACTGCCTATGGTTTATGACATGTTGTGATGCATGTCTATACCATGGAATAATCAGCCATACTACTTAATGCCTGCACTATCTCATGTACTCATTTCCTTTCTAATTTGATACCCACCCTAGACCCCAGTAGACTCCAACCAAGGTGTATGCTGAGTCATAGTGTGTGGTCTGAGATCAGAGTCAGTCCTCACCCCTGCCTTCTGAGACTGGGGCTCACTATCCTGGCATTCATCCCTTTACTCCATGATAAGCTAGTAAGAAAAACAGAGTGGAAGGCTGAGGCAGGAGGATCAAGTTTGAAACCAGCCTGGACTACACAGTAAGACCCTGTCTGTAAAAAGAAAAACAGCAAAACCTGGCAATAGCAAGGTGATACATAAATGTGTAGTAATTGTAAACACAAGGAGTGAGTTGGGGACCAAGGAGCTAAACCTCCTTCAATGAGGCAAAGCCACAGCTTGCCAGACTGTGCCCCCTTTCTTGAATACTCCTAGGAAATAATAAACTGCTGGCTTAAAAAAAAAAATAGGGACACCAGAATCTTCAGGACTAATACACTGAGTTAATGGTTCAGTTTTGACATGTTAATTGTCTTAGCCCACCCCCAAGAGAAAGGCAAAGTGCCCCCTCCCTTCTAACTGTGCAGTGTCCTCCTGGAGCAAGGGAGGCTCCTCAGAAAGGCTGCACAGAGCTGAAGGCAAATGCCCCAGAGAGGGGCTATGGAGACAGCCAGGCAGGGTTCTAACACCTCCAAAGGCCACTGAGGAAGGTCCCTCAGCTCTGTTCCTCTCCTTCAACTGAGAATTATCTTTCTTCAGGGATATTTTGGGGAGCTGGAGGTGTGGAACCAGACTATGGCCTGTAATAACTGGTTCTGAAGCCTATGTGTCTTATTATACTGTGTGGTCTGTTCACATGTAGAGCAATGTGTCAGAAAAGTGGAAAGAGCTTTGAGACTATGAAGAGTTGTTTGCATATGAAGACCTGCCTTCTTCCTGGAGAACCATAGGCCAGGCACAACTAGCAGAGCCTTCAGAGGTGTGGCCTACCTGGCAGGATGGTAGCTCTTCATCACTGCTCTCTGAGGACTCTTTTGCATTCTTCTCTGGGGAAGCTGGAGCCAGTGCTTTGCTTCTGGATGTTTGGGGAGTGCCATCCTTTGGAGGAGAAAACACAGCTATAAGCAATAACCCTTGTACTCTGGTTCTCTATGGCCTTTCTGCATGCACACTGCAAGTACTGGTTCAATGGCCCAGCAATCCATGGCCAGAGGAAGACTTGGCAAGCAATGAGGAAAAGCTGGTAACAATGCCAGCCCAGGAGCGGTACAGGAAGGGCATAAAGTAGCTCTTTCCTCCCAGTTCAGATGGGGCTTCACAACTTTGATCACTCAACAAGCAGGCTGCCAGTTTTTTTCAAGAGAAACTGGAAGATTCCTGACTTACATGTGGCATTTTCCCTTTTTTTTAAACAAGCAACTACAATTAATCTTGTTGGCTGCCTCCCCAACAGCACCACCCTCACAACTTGTTTGCTCATAGAACCCTGATTCTGTTCTGGTGGCACCCACTACATACTCAGCCTCTCCCCGCAGCCAATCATGGATGCCATAGGCTCATCAGTGGCTAGGGAGTGGTAGAAACCCACACATGGACAAAAAAAAAAAAAAAAAGGAAAATTCAGCTAGTGAAATTCCTGATGGAGACTCTGATCATGAGGCTGCTAGGGCCAAGAAATGGAAATCTGGCTTATCAAAGCTGTTGAAGGAATCACCTTTACAGCAACCTAATCTTGGGTTCTGCTCTTCCAGACAGTCCCCTGGGTATGTCGGCTCTTTGGAATTTAGGTTTCTTCTGCTGCTGGGAACATCTTGACTACAGTGCCTCACTAAAACCTTAAGAACCAAACAGCTTAGGATAGGATAGGGCCTATCGCTTAGCCAGGAGTTGGGCCTGTGAATACTGCCAGTAGCAAGCACCCAGCAGCACACAGCCTGCACTGCCTATGCATCCTCTTGCCACTCCTGGGTGCACACTGCCTCAGCCTCTGTGCTTGATGATGGACTGGTCTTTCCTTCAGCCTCAGCTCAATCACCCTTCTTCTGACTCTTTTTTTTTTTTTAATTTTTATTTTATTTTTTATTTATTTATTTGAGAGAGAGAGAGAGAGAGAGAGAGAGATACAGAAATAGGCAGGGAGAGAGAGAGAATGGGTGCACCAGGGCCTCCAGCCACTGCAAACGAACTCCAGATGCATGCACCCCCTTGTGCATCTGGCTTATGTGGGTCCTGGAGAAGCGAGCCTCGAACTGGGGTCCTTAGGTTTCATAGGCAAGCATTTAACCACTAAGCCATCTCTCCAGCCCCCTCTTCTTCTGACTCTTATAGACCTGCTCTCCCAACTGTCTGATAGAGCGCTCGCTACCCAATTGTTCTAGGATGATCCAGTCTGTCTCACCCTAGACTGGAGGTTCCTGGAGGGCAGGGCCAGTCTTTCTCATCCTCAGTCTTTTGGTTTGTGCACCAAAGACAGAGCTGAGCAAAGAGGTCTTAACCCTGTTGTTGTTTGTTTTTGTAGAATATGCTAGGGCACATGCTTTACCACTGAGCTATATACATATCCCCAGCCAACTTAGTTCTTGGGTGCTTATCTATAGAAAAATGAAATCTAAAAGGGATGGAGGTTGGCCTGGGATAGGGACTCTGGCTTAAGAAATGGAAGATCTAAGTATTGGTGAGATGTCTCAATCGATAAAGGGCCTGCCATGCAAGTGTGAGGACCTAAGTTCACATAAAATGCTGGGCATGGTGGTATGAGCCTATAATCCCAGCAGTGGGAGGCAGAAACAGGTGGATCCCCAGGGCAAGCTGGCTAGCCTGTCTAGCCCAACCAGTGCACTCTGGGTTCAGTGAGAGATTCTGTCTAAAAAAGGAGAATGTAAAGGGCCAGAGACATGGCTCAATGATTAAGAGCACTTCCTGTGCAAGCATGAGGGCCAACATAAATAGCTGAGCATGGTGATGCATGTCTGTAACCCCAGTTCTGTGGGGAGCAGACTGCAGAAATCTTTGTAGCTCATGCGGTGCAGGGGAAGAGGGGGACCGGAAAGCTCCAGAATGAGTAAGAGACTCCAGCTCAATAAGAACAGTACTGGGAAGTAGAGCAATAGAGGACACCTGATGTTTCCCTCTAGCTAATGCATGTGGGTACACTAAACACCACATGAAAGTGCAAGTGCACATGCACAAAAAATACACCTGACATCAACCTCTGAACATGTGTACTCACCCACACACTTGTACACCACAGATGTAAAAAAAAAAGAAAGAAAGAAAGAAAGAAAGAAAAACAGAAATATCTAGCTGTCAGGAGGGTTCATTTTTACAAGGTTGTGTGTGGTTTGCTGAAACTGATAAGGACGCTGTTAACTGCCATAGCTGACACCTTCCTAAAGTGCAATGTCAGTTGCCACTACTGATCACTTCCACCAGTCCATGTTAACCATTTCCATGAATGTCTGAGCCCAAACTATAGTGTTACCTGAGCAGAACCCCACAGTCCTCTGCAACCAGGGAGGGAAAATCCATTTGGTAAAAAAGATAGCTTCTCTTTCTCTTCCACTCCCTGGCCCAGATTTTAACCTTAGTAGTAGTTCAAGCCTCCCAAGGTTCTTTGAGTAGGACATCATTGCATGCTGGCCTCATGTGCCCTGGTAGGAGCTGCTGGTCAAGCAGTATGGGGCTCCTTTGAGGCTCTGCTAGTAACAGAAGTGTCCAGGTGACCTTGTACTGGAGAGGCTTTGACTTGCAGCTTGCAGCAAGTTTCACTGAGGAGGAATAGAAGGCAGCAGGGGGCAAGGGATCCTGAAGTCAGAGCCTCCACTCACTCTTCCTTCCCAACCAGCCTCGGCTCAGGTTTCAACTAAGAGTGCATGGCAAGGGCTTACAGACCTAGCATGCCTCACCTGGGCTGGTGTCACCACATCTTCACCATCCAACTCCTTCTCACTGCTGCTCTCTGAGTCCTCTTCCAACTTCTCCGCCTGGGCACTGAGAGCTGCTGACCCTGCCTTCCTGGGAGGGACTGGGCCAGTGCCCTTCCTTGATGGTCCCACACCCACAGCAGAGACAGGTCTGGCCTGGGAACTTTGTCCCAAGGGCTTCACCTGGAAGTGAAAGAGAGTTGAGATCAGGGAAAGGTGCCCAGAAAGGTACATAGCCTGCAAGAGCTTTCTGTTCAGGGCAATGTCCCCCAGCCTCACCGGAGCAGGGCTTGTGGTTAGGGTCACAGCTGCTGGTGTCTCCTCATCACTGCTATTTGGCTCATCACTGCTACTGCTGCTGCTGCTGCTACTGCTGCTGTGCAAGTCCTCTTGCTTCCCCACCTGGGCCTTAGCCTTGGTCTGGGCAGATGTAGGCCCTACCTTTTTAGGGTTCATTGGAGGGGCCCTTTTTCTAGGGGACTCCTTAGCAGGTGCTGAGATAGCTATGACCTGAGGAGTCTTCCCCAAGGGCCTCATCTGGAGTAAGAAACAGTGAAGGAATAGCTGTAGAGCTAGAAAGGAGGCAGGAGCTGAGGTGATACTGGGTGGATAGTGCTGTGTCCTATATGGTTAGGCCAAAGCATACTGTGACTCTGTCCCAGCCCCACCGGGGTACCTGAGGTAGCATTTCTTCCTCACTGTCAGACTCCTCACTGCTGCTCTCAGAGTCCTTTTCTGCATCTGCTGGGGCCCTCTTCTGTGCCTGGGCTGTTCCCACCTTCCCCATGGCTGGCATAGACAACTGGCCCCTTGCAGAGATGACAGCACTGTTCTGGGGAGCTTTCACAGATGTCTTACTCTGCATTGGAAGGAAATAATGACATTGGAGAAGGGACAGGATGAGCCATTTTGGGTTAAGCTCTCACTGAGATGTAACAATGGGGCTATCCCACCTGTACAGGGCTTGGTCCAGGCTAGATCACTGCTGGGCCCCCTTCTCCACCCCACAGAGTCAATTTGTAGCTTCTGGCCCACTTACCTTGTTTGGAGCAACTGCTGTGGCTGTTTTCCCAGGTGCCAATGCCGCCCCTTTGGCCAAAGATGCTTTGGTGGGAGATGAGTTGGCTTTCGTCTGAGGGGTTTTCCCCAGGAGCTTGGCCTGGAAGGAGGGAAGGGAACTAGTCAGGAACAAAGTGACCTGCAACAAATCCATGCACCAGAAATGCTAGTGCTGCAATCAGATTCTGAGTTTATGTGGCTTTTTCATCGAACAGCTGTGTGAACTTGAATAAATGATTCCATTTATTGGGCCCCAGTTTCCTCCTGAGGACAATAACAAGGTGATTTTTTGATCACTGTAAGGAGATTTTGTGTTTAACACAGTGCCTGTCACCTAATAAACACTCAAACTCATTCTTGTAATAATGTTAGCTAAGTCTACCTGGAACAAAAGTGGATTCTAGGCTCCCTTTCAGCTAGGTGGCATGGTATTAAAATCTGCTTAATAGAATGTAAGTCGAGTATCCTAAAAAATATTAAACATGTCTCTTTCTTCTCCCTGTCAGCTAGAATGCTAAGATAATAGCTGAAGCTCAAGCATGTGTTTATTAAGTGGGAGCAAAGTACTGAGGCTAACAGAACAAGATAGAAAAACACTCCAGAGAATTCCCAAAATATATATCAAGATCTCTAACAAATACAATCTACAGGGATGTGAATGAGAAAGGAGGAAATTCCTGGAGTGAGATCCTTTAGAAATTCTTCTTCCCATTACAGTGTTGGGGACAGAATCTAGGGTTTGGGGGGCTAGAGAGATGGCTTAGCAGTTAAGGCACTTGCCCATAAAGCCAAACAACTGGAGTTCAATTCCCCAGTGTCCACATAGTAAAGTCAGGCACAAAGAGGTGCATGTTTCTGGAGTTCATATGCAGCAGCTAGAAGCCCTGGTGCATTCATTCTCTCCCTCCCTCTCTCTTTGCCCAGCACAAGCCTTTAATGCCAGCACTCAAGAGGCTGAGGTAGGAGGATCACTGTGTGTTTGAGGCCAGCCTGAGACTACATAGTGAATTCCAGGTCAGCTTGGGCTAGGCTGTGACCCGACTTTGAAAAACCAAAATAATAATGCATAAGGGTGGGTGAGCATGCTACTATGCCACCTTTAACTGCTCTCTGGGTCAAGAGGTCTGGTTCTTGATTCTGTTGCCCAGCAGCCTAATCCACCACCAATAAAGACGGGTCCCACCTGGTGTGCAGGTAAGGCGCCAACTATCACCCACACCTGTGAGGGATGATTTCTGACAGACATCATCATCAGGTGATGCCAAGGCCTAGGGGACTGCATCATTTGTCAGGATGTGGAGCTGGGCTCAAACCCAGGCAGCCTGGTTCCTGGCCCCTGCCACTTGTCCTGATTGTGGTACAAGCCAAGCCTGTTTTCCTTAACCCAGGAAACTACCCTCTTCTTCACTAAGTGACTTTCAGCCACACAGATGCTATTTGTCCTGAAAACCTGAGGTGTCCTCTTAGGCTAGCCTCAGTATATATCCCTACCAGAGTCCTACTACACCCTGCTAGAGTAACCTGTTTACACAGCCACACCCTACTCCAGGTGGGACCTTCCTGACCAGGACAAAAATGAGAAGTGTGAGAGATACGTCAAGATCTTTGGGAGCTCCAAGGCCACAAAGGAGAATCTGGAGCAGGGGACAGTGAGACCAAGATGAGTCTGTCCTTGAGTATTCTCTATGTCCAGGGGCAAGAGCAGTTCTAAATGAGCCAGACTTGGGTCTGGCCATGGTAGCCCACCTTGCCTCACCTGTGCTGGGGTGGTAGCTGCCTCCTCACTGCTAGATTCCTCCTCACTGGTCTCAGAGTCCGCCTGAGCCTCAGCTCTGATCTGAGCAGGTGTAGGTCCCATCCTCCCAGTGGGTACCAGGCCTTTTCCCACAGACTTGCCCTGGAATGACAAGAAGTGGGGATCTCCCAAAGGCCTAGAAAGCCCCACAGGGTCTAGCTCCAAGCAAACGCAGGCCTCACCTGTGCCCCTATTACCTTGGCTTCCTTCTCCTCCAACTCCTCCTCGCTGCTGGAAGAGCTCATCTCTGGCCTCTGTGTGCCCCTGGCCAGAGCAGTGGATGGCAAGCTGGCTGGATAAGTCACAGTCCGTGCTTTCCAGGGAGCTGGAGTACCCACTAGCATGGGGGTGACCTTGGCAGAAGTGAAGGTGGTAGGGCTGCCTTTCTTGGGGGAAGCCTTGGTCTTTATTTCCAGAGCTGGTTTTGTCTATGGAGACAATGCAGATAGAAGCTAGAGGAGGTTTCCAGATTCAGAGCCCCCATGTGCTCTACTGTATATCCCCAGTCAGCTTTCCCCACCATCCAGAACCCACATAGTCACAGGTGAGAAGGGCTGCACTGTAGCTGCCTCTTTTCCTCCCTATAGCTCTACCTGAGCTGGAGCCATGGCTGTGGGTGCTGCCCCCTCACTGTCAGTCAACTCCTCACTGTTCTCTGAGTCTTCCTTAGACCTTTCAGCCCTGACCTGAGTAGCCACAAACCCTGTCATCTGAGGGGGGTGCAAGGACAGCCACTTTCCCCAAGGGTTCCTTGGTGGGACCTGAGGCAGGTCTGACTGGGAGACTCTTCCCTGTGGGCTTTGCCTAGAGTGAGACACACAGGATTCAAGAGCCTGAGAGTATACAGCAGTAACAAGTCCAAAGCAGCTGGTAGATTCCTAGGGTGCAGGGGCTGGCAAGCCAGGTGGGCTCTACTGCTGAGAGCAAGTGAAGCCTTGTGGGAAGGGGCTCACCTGGGCTGCTGTCACTGTGTCCTCACCATCTGACTCCTCAGTGCTGCTCTCTGAGTCCTCTTCCAACTTCCCCACCTGGGCACTGACAGCTGCTGACACTGAGTTCCTGGGAGGGACTGGGCCAATGCCCTTCCTTGATGGCCCCACACCCACAGCAGAGACAGGTCTGGCCTGGGGACTTTGCCCCAAGGGCTTCACCTGGAAGTGAAAGAGAGTTGAGATCAGGGAAAGGTGCTCAGAAAGGTATATAGCCTGCAAGAGCTTTCTGGTCAAGGCACAATGTCCCGTCCCCCCAGCCTCACCGGAGCAGGGCTTGTGGCTAGGGTCACAGCAGCTGGTGCCTCATCATTGTTACTCAACTCATCACTGCTACTGCTGCTGTCCAAGTCCTCCTGCTTCCCTGCCTGGGCTTGGGCAGCTGTAGTCCCTGCCTTTCTAGGGTTCACTGGAGGAGCCCCTTTCCTTGAGGACTCCTTAACAGGGGCTGAAACAGCTCTGACAGGAGGGGTCTTCACCAAGGTCCTCACCTGGAGTGAGAAACAGTGAGGGGAGAGCTTACAGAAATGGTCCTACCAGTGAGAGGGACAAAGAGTTAGGGTCCTGCCAAGTAGAGAACAGGTCCACAGAGGCCATCTAGAGGCCTAGGCTGCAGGCACTTCCTCTCCAGGCCTCACCTGAAGAGCAGACACAGCAGCTGGCGCTTCTTCCTCGCTGTCAGATTCCTCACTGCTGCTCTCCGTGTCCTGCTCTGGCCTCTCTGTCTTGGCCTGGGTGGCTATGGGCTCTGTGTTTCCAAGGGATGCTGGGATGGTCCTTTTCCCAGGGGTCCCCTTGGCAGACACTGAGGCAGCTCTGACCTGAAGCATTTTCTCAGAAGTCTTTACCTAGTGAAAGAAAAAGAGCGGTCCCCTCTCTCCTCCTTCCTGAAGCTTCTGACAATGCCTTCAGGATAAAGCCTGGGGCCTCTCAAGACAGTCCCTCCCCCACAACTTTACTGGTTCCCTGGTACTGACCAGCTTTATACTCCCTCAGCTTGAGGCCTTCATGGCTTTTGTTCCACTTTACTTGGCTACTGCCTCAGCCAGGACCCCATATAGACACAAAAGTCCTGTGGTGGCTCTCATTCTGGCTGTGGACAGCTCCTGGGCTACCCCAGCACACAAGTCCTTTCACGTTTACTCTGTAGGCACAGGTACAGGTCTGGCCAGCTCAGGAGGCAGCTAATAGTGCTTGGGGAGCTGTGCAAAGGAGACTGGTGAAGAGCAATCTCAGGGAAGGACAGCATGAGTGTTCCCTGGCATGGAGAGTAGCATGATCCTAGAGACCTGTCAGTCTCAGCCTCAGTCTCGTGGGGCAAGGTCCAACAACTAGGTTCCTTTTCGTTCATTCTTCCTACCACTCTAAGGGCTCGCCATTGCCTTGGTGCTTTGATAGGGTGGCCAGGTGGCCACAGGTCCAGACTTCTCAGGAAAGCCTCGTCTATTGGGCCCTAGGCCAATCTTCCCAGAAAATGTGGCTTTTATCTTCCAAGAACATCCATGCAGAGGGACAGTTAGTCCACAAAGGCTTCGTTCAAACTTGTCTTCTCAAGTTTCAGTCAACAAGGGGGATGTTGGTTTTCTGTAAAGGTTCACACTGCAGCCCCAAGTAGGTGAGATCTATACTTGTAACCTACTTCAGGACCCCAGTACCTACCAAGTGGCCTGCTAGGAATGACCTAAAATGTCTACATGGCCTCTTACTCTTCAACTTCAGGCCTGTAGTTTTCTGGGGCCTTCCTTGGCCACTTCATACTGCCAACCCATGTTCTCTTTAACAATTATTAGCACCTGCCACTGCACGTTCCCTTCTCTTCTTCCTTCCTTCTCTATTTTCAATAGTTTTCTAACCCCTCACTTGTCCCTTTGAGATGTCCACGGGCATGGGAACTGCTGGCTGAGTAGCCAGACCCTAAAGCAAATGCGAGAAACATGAAGGGAATGGGTTCTCTTAGTTAACATGGTACTTGCTTGTTCAGACTGTGTTTTGGCCTGAGAAGCCAAAGAGAAAATCAGGCAATCAAAATTTCTCCAAGTCTTAGCCGGGCATGATGGCGCATGCCTTTAATCCCAGCACTCGGGAGGCAGAGGTAGGAGGATCGCTGTGAGTTCGAGGCCACCCTGAGACTACATAGTTAATTCCAGGTCAGCCTGGACCAGAGTGAAACCCTACCTCCAAAAACCAAAAAAAAAAAAAAAAAAAAAAGAAAAGAAAAAAGAAAAAATTTCTCCAAATCTCAGTAGGTGTGGGAATACACATCTGTAACCCAGCATCTGGAAGGCTGAAGCAGGAGGACCATGAATTTGAGGCCAGCTTGAGCCACATACCGCAACTATCTAAAAAACTATGATAAAAACTCAGCTGGGTGTAGTGGCACATGCCTTTAATCCTAGCACTCAGGAGGCAGAGGTAGAAGGATCCCTGTGAATTCAAGGCCACCCTGAGACCACAGTGAATTCCAGGTCAGCCTGGACTTAAGGGAGACCCTACCTTGAAAAACCAAAAAAAAAAACTTCTCAAGTTGCTTCCCAGGAGGACCAACAAACGGCATGAAGGACAGTAGCACATTTCTACACAGGGAAACTAAGTTAAGTAGTTTAACCACCAGAGTGAGTATAGGACTGACCCAGCTATTGTCAGATGCTATGTGGACCAGAAGGGCCATTTCCATAGTCATCAATGCCCACTGGCCAGCTGTCCTTGCTCTTCAACTTGTACCCACTTCTCACTCTTCACAAACTCCAGTAAAGATCCTCTCTGACAAGAGCATCCTGCCAGCACCAGAGGCCACAGGACAGATGGACAGCCCTCTCCTGGGCTCACCTGGCTAGGTGTCCCAACAGGGGTTTTGGCCTCATTTTCAAAGTCTTCCTCACTACTCTCTGGTGACTCTTCTGGCTCCATGGTCCTCCTGGTTGCAGTCAAAGTGCCTTCTTGGACCTGGGGTGTCCCATTCCATACCTTGCCAGGGCCTGGGGCTGTCTTTCTTGATGAAGGTTCCTTGGTAGATGGCAAAGCTTTGACCTGGACCAGGGGATGGAAACAGGAAAGAGCAACCATTTTCTTTTTCTTTGGTGTTGGAAGGGGTTTAGTTTATCCAACCTTTTTCTAATGGCATTTGATTTCCAAACTCAGAGGCACACATTATCGTTACACCTACTTTCCAGAAAGACACAGATCACATACACAGAAAACATCCAGCTGAAAGAGATTATTATACCATTTAAGTGGATAGCTTGGTCCTGGCCACTGAAACTTTGTGATACTATTGCTCCATCAGCTACCCCTCCCCATCTCTAGTGGGTCTTATTGCTATTTTTTTTTGGGGGGGGGGAGGTGAGGTATGGTCTCACTCTAGCCCAGACTGACCTGGAACCCTGTAACTCCAGGCTGGCCTTGAACTCACAGTGATCCTACTTCTGCCTCCCAACTGCTGGGACTAAAGGTGTTTGCCACCATGCCTGGCTCTCACTGCTTTTATAACCTTCTCCAGTCCAGACCACAACCACAATCTGAATTTGAAACATAAATCAAACCATTTTATTTCTATGCCTGAAACCCTGCCATAGCCTCTCCCAAGCCCACAGAATAAACTCCAAGCACATATAGTAGCTCTCTAGGATGGGCAGAGGATTAAGTCTCTGCTATCTATGACCTTATCTTTTATTACTATCCCCCTTCATTCAAGAAACTGGAGGTCCATATGTTTCAGACAAGTATGAATTGTCTCTGTACACACTATGTCTCCTGCCAAATCTGTTTATCATGACATTGATTAGGAGCAAGGTACCTTCTTTTGCAGGTGGTCAGCTAGGGACACAGACCCAAAAGAACATGGATGCCACCCTGCCCAAGGGAGACTAGAACTCAGTCTTATTCAATCTGATCCAAGATAGTGCCAGCCACCACCTCAACCTTTCTGGCATCTAATAGCTGCTGAGCTGATCTGGGGCGTGGGGACTGAGTAACAGCCAGACTTTTGGAAGGGGCGGAGGCTAGGAGAGGGTGACTCATGAGGATAGATGGAAATTACCTCTACATCTGTCTCATCGCTTGAGCTGGAGGTGTCCTCACTGGAGCTGCTGGCCTGGCCCACTGACACCATCCCTAAAGATGGACACAAGAAACTGAGAAACACCCTTTCTACACTTATCTGCCCTTCCCAGAGCCCTTCCCAATGCCAGCTGCCAACCAAACCCAGGTGCTAAGCACTCACTCATCACATGTACAGAGCTATTGATCCTCCATCTCCCGAAGCCCCACACCTGTGGTGGGGACTCCCATTGTCCATTTTCCTGAACCTTTCTGAGGCCATGGCAAAGACAGGTTAAGCCTCCACAAACAAGGGGCAGTACATGATGGTTTCTCAAATCACTAATCACCATCATGTCCAGAGACACAGGCTATGCAAATGCCCATGCTACGTAAGAAACAGCCTTTGTGTTCCGTCTCCAAGCAACCACAGTGCTCCCTATAACCCATTAGAGATGAACCAGAAATCATTCTACCTAACTTGTGCTGCTCAGAAGCTTGCTGCTTGCTACACTTCCCTCTAAAAAGTCCTTAGTGGAGCCAGGCATGGTGGTGCATGCCTTTAATTCCAGCACTCAGAAGGCAAAGGTAGGATTACTGTGAGTTTGATGCCACACTGAGAGTACATAGTGAATTCCAGGTCAGCCTGGGCTACAGCGAGACCCTACCTCAAAAAAAAAAAAAAAAAAAAAAAAAAAAAAAAAAAGAAAAGAAGCCCTAGTGGTATTCTGGAGGCAGACCCAGGTTAGGGGAGGAGAAAACAGACTGTGGTACAGGACCCTGGTTGTCATGGAGACTGTTAGCAGCAGAAACCTGACAGCCAAACTGTCTCAGAGCATAACATAGCAATGCCTAGGCTTGCTTCCCCACCCTGAATTTTGGGGGCCTGGCTTTGAGATGGTGGCTTCTGACCTGGTTTGGCAGTAGCACTGCAAGCCTGGACACTGCCCTCCTCCTCAGTTTCTGAGACCAAGACAGTGTCTGCTGAAGGTTCTGTTGACTTCTTAGGGGACTTCCCAGAGAGCAGGTGGACCACTGCCTTTCCCGCAACAGGGTGCAGTACAGAGTTTGACATCTTGCTTGTTTTCTTGCCCTTTGCCTACAGGGAACAAGAAGGACAACCTGGCATAGCAGAATATGTGAGGAGCACAGCCCTCCACACGTGAACCCAATGCAGACTGTGCAAGTGCCTCCTTTCCTTGCCAAAGAAGGGCAGATAGTTTTCAACCTTGTCTCACAGTTAACTGGCTTATCTGTCTCCCCACCTTCACAGTGGGGCTGAGATGTCCTTCACACAGGTACTAAGAGAGCCCCAGTACTGTTTTCAGGACACAGTAGTTATTTTCTAAGTGGTAAACAGCAGTTTGTTGTGGGAATTAGTAACATTATTTCATAATTACTTCTATATTTTATTGCCATTTTCCAATTTTGAGGACACAATCCTGTATGTGTGTTTAACAGTGTGGTAGTAGTTTGAACATATGCCCCGCCCCCTCATACTCAGATGTTTTATTAAAGCTTGTGTTCAGCTGTCTAGCTGGAGGAGATTTCACTAGGGACAGATCTTGAGGTCCAGCCCTAAGGTGTTACTGGGGATGGATTTGAATTCCAAGCTAAAGGTATACAGAGAGATTTGAGCTCTGCCTGGGTCCCTAGTTTTTGCTGCCTGTTTGATGGTGTTTCTCTGCTTTGATCTGTTAAAGGGGCCATACTCATCCTCCATTATGGAACTTCCCTTGGATCTGTAAGCTAAAATAAACCCTTTGTCTGGTTTAGAAGTTCATCCTTGCAACATATTGCTGACTACCACAAACAATATTTATGGATGAGTGGAAAATGAAACTCTTTCTGATTAATTTCTGATTTAGAGATCCTGAAACACAGAGGTCTTATTCACCATGGTGCCTTACTGCCTCAAACAGTGCCTGGAACACACCAGGTACTAAGTGAAGAGCTCCCCAGTAAACAGGGAAGCATAGGGAAGAACGAAACTGCAGTAAGCATCACCCCTATCTTACAAGAAAACAAAACTGAGGCCCAGAGAGATGAAGGGACCTGCTTGGTAACACAGGTTGGAGTTTGAATGGATGTCAGGCACTGATGACCCAGCGAACTGTCCCCTCCCTACAAGGTACAACCCTCACAGGTAACAGTTAAGAAAATGGCCCACTCACCGGGGCCTTTTCTTTCTGGCTTGATGGCAAATCCATAGTCACAGGTGTGACAGATGTTGGTCTTGGAGCTGTAAGACACAAACACTTGCTGGGTGAGCCAAATGGGATTTTGTTATCAAAACCTGATAAACAGGCTGGAGAAATAGCTTAGCTGTTAAGGTGCTTGCCTGCAAAGCCAAAGGACCCAGATTCAATTCCCCAGTACCCACATAAGCCAGATGAACAAAGTGGCACATACATCTGGAGTTTGTCTGCAGTGGCTAGAAGCCCTGAAGTGCTCATTCCCTCTCTCTCAAATAAATAAATAAATAAATAAATAAATAAATAAATATTTTTTAAAAATTATAAATGGGCCTAGAAAGATAGCTTAGCAGTTAAGGTGTTTGCCTGCAAAGCCTAACAAATGGGTTTGATTCCCCAGTAACCATGTAGCTCTCTCTTGCAAATAGATCATTTTTTTTAATTTTAAAAAATAATAAGCAGAGCCAGGCGTGGTGGCGCACGCCTTTAATCCCAGCACTCGGGAAGCAGAGGTAGGAGGATCGCCATGAGTTCGAGGCCACCCTGAGACTACATAGTTAATTCCAGGTCAGCCTGGACCAGAGTGAAACCCTACCTCAAAAAACCAAAAAAATAAAAAATAAAAAATAAAAAAAATAATAATAAGCAGGCTTCACCTCATCTCACAGTCCAACTGGTATTAGTCACATGGTGCTGGCACAAGTACCTGAGGTCCAGCCCACACTGGTGGAGGAGCTCTGTGCTGTATCCCCAGGTCTACCCAGACTAACCTAAAAGCTGTCTGCATCCCCAAGGGAAAAACCTGGCTTACCTTCCCAACACCTATCATAGAACATACCGAACTCTGGCAGGTGTGTTCCACGTGCTGCTATACTACAGCCCTGACAGTCACTCAGCAAGAGGGACAGGGACCAGCCCCAGGCCACAGAGGAAGCTATGTGGAAATCAAGTAGTTTCCTAAGAGATGGAGCTAATCCAAGAGGCTGGGCCCAATTAAATGCTGAGATTTACTGATGCTTGGTGCTTGAAGAGTACAGCCACTTTAGATATCAGACACATGGGAAAGAGTTCTAAATTATGAAAGAATGCTACAGAAAAAAAAATGGTATGATATAATTCACTGGCACTTAACTCTCTTCTTCTTTCTGTACTTATGGAAGTTTTAAACATATCCAGAAATAGAGAGGAAGTGTACTGAAACACCCTGTTTCATTATCAACTTGTGGCCAATCTCATTTCATCTATTTTCTCCCCACCTCCCTCATTATGCATTATTTGGAATATCATTTGTTTATTGTTCTGAAGCAGGGTCTCCTTCTAGTCCAGGCTGCCCTGGAACTCACTCTGTAGCCCAGGCTGGCCTTGAATGAATTCACAGCCATTTTCCTATCCCAGCCTCCAAAGGCTGGGAGTAAAGATG
Source organism: Orientallactaga sibirica (assembly GCA_036365145.1). NCBI lineage: Eukaryota > Metazoa > Chordata > Mammalia > Rodentia > Dipodidae > Orientallactaga > Orientallactaga sibirica. The sequence goes on along the minus strand of JAEOAD010000005.1, from coordinate 58,894,725 downwards.
TGCATTACCATGCCTGGCTCATAATGCATTATTTTGAAAAAAACCTGACATCCTGTCATTTTGCCCAGAGATACTTCCAACTTATTTCTCTGCAATTTTTTTGTGGTTGTTTTTTTGAGACAGGTTCTCACCCTAGCCCAGGGTGACCTAGAATTTAAAACTTACTCTGAACAGGATGACTTCGAACTCACAGTAGTCCTCCTTCTTTAGCCTCCTAAGTGCTAGGATCATAGGTGTGATTTACCACACCAGCTTCTGGTTTCACTGTTTTTCCCCTGAGGTAGGGTCTCACTCTTGCCTAGGCGGACCTGGAATTCAGTATGTAGTCCCAGGGTATCCTTCCACTTCTGCATCCTGAGTGCTGGGATTAAACGCGTGCACTACCACACCTGGATTGGCTTCATTTTTCTAAGAGTTCTTATTGAGAGAAATAGGTTGAGAGCCAAGAACCTAGTGGCTGGCACCTATAATTCCAGCATTTGGGAAGTTAAGGTAGAAGGATCACTGTGATTTCCAGGCCAGCATAGGTTACTCAAAAAAAACTAAAGCAAACAAACAAAATAAGGTAGGTGAGGTGATGCATGCCTGTGATCCCAGCACTGAGACCAGCTTGGCCTATACTAAGACCCTGTCTCAAGAAGAATCTGAAGGTTGGGATGTTGGCTCAGTGGTTCTTGCTGGCCTGGGGTCAATTCCTCAGCCACACACATAAAGCTGGATGAGCATCTATTTACAGTGGCAAGAGACCCTGGCATGCACATGCACACACAAAGGCAAATAAATCAATAAATGTTTTTAGACTGGGCGTGATGGGGCATGCCTTTAATCCCAGCACTCGGCAGGCAGATGTAGGAGGATCACTGAGAGTTCGAGGCCATCCTGAGACTACATAGTGAATTCCAGGTCAGCCTGAGCTACAGCGAGACCCTACCTCCAAAAATAAATAAATAAATTTATATATTTTGGTTTTTTGAGGTAGGGTCTCATTCTAGCCCAGGCTGACCTAGAATTCACTATGTAGCCTCAGGGTGGCTTTGAACTCAGTGATCCTATCTCTGCCTCCAGAGTGCTGGGATTAAAGGTATGTGCCACCATGCCCAGCAATAAATTAACTTTTAAAAAAATTCTAAGGAAAACAAACATCCAAAATCTAAAAGCATGATTATAAGTCCATTACCCTAAACTTAAGAAAATAATTGATTACTAACCAATAGGTAGTCAGTATGAACATCTTGCACTTCTGTTGCAAGTAGTGTGTAGGTCTTTTCAGTTGTGCAAGGATGAATACTTGTTTGATCAAATGCAACAGGGCAAGTTTATAGGCCACCCTCCAGGAGCTGCAGCTAGGGAGTGATGGAGATGAGAATAGGAAACCTCACATTTATTTTTTGTATGCTTTCATATAGTTCAAAGTGGATCTATTTTGCATTTACAATTTAAGAAAATTAAGATCCAGTATGATCTCAAACATCTTGAAAGGCAAAGTCAGAAAAAATAAACCAAAGTCTAGATTGCCAAGTTGTATAAGTAATAAGAATATGAGTGATTTTTTGTCCTTGCCTTTTTCAAAGAAAGTTTTAATGTTCTATAATGAATACTTCATAATGCATCCTGCATTTCTCTTATAATCAAAAAAATCTACTTAAAAATCAAGAAATTGCCATCTATGTAAGTAAAGAGTGGCAATAAGATGCCTACGAAATAGTAATTGCTCTGTAGCATTCTGGCTGAGCTGGAAATAGAAAGCTGGGGGAGAAAAGGATACAAAGAGCCCACTATGGCACAGCCCAGCTAGGACCCAGTGGTCCTAGCACCTGTACAAATATAGTCTTCTATTCATCCTAACCAGAAGCACCCAAGAGCTACAGATGCAGTTCCCTGGGCTGGAGAGATAGTTTAGCAGTTAAGGCACTTGCCTGAGAAGCCTAAGGACCAAGATTCAATTCCCCAGAACCCACATAAGCCAGATGCACACATGTTGGTGCATGCATCTGTAGTTCATTTGCAGTGGTTGGAGGCCACGTATTTTAAAAATTGAAGAAAAAAAAAAGAGAGAAATGCAGTTTCCAGGGCCTCCTGAGAGGGGCATGTATTTGATAGTCCCCTAACTTTTTCAATTTACTCTTGGAACCTCAGCATATGGGGACACAAAATCTGCCACAAAGAAAGGTCTTAAATGGGTCTGTGGCACTCTCAATCTCCCCCCTACAAAAAGGTCCTGTCTTCACACGGCTCACACTGAACAATCTAGTCAAGACCTCTACTGCAGAGTAGGCTACTATGCCACAGCTATTCCCCAAGGAACAGGCCCAAACAGCACCCAGCACACAGGGCTCTCACTGGCTTTGGCACTGTTGGCTTCTGCCTCTTCCTCCTCCTCTTCAGAGCTCTCTGAGCTGCTAATAGGGTCTGACACTCGGGACTTCTTGGCTTCCATTGCTGCATCATCTTCTGCCTTCTGTTTCTGGCCGAGTTCTGAGGTCCTGTAGGACAAAGGAAACTGGCTATCCCAATTGCAAGACAGGCCCTTCCTCATCCTCCTAGCCCCCAAAAGAGTTTAAACAGTGACAACACAGTTTGGGTGTAATTCTGTATTCTACATTTTCACTCACTTCATAAAGTGCTTTTATAACTCTCAAAATTAGTGCTGAATATGACCACAGTGAGCAATGATGTTACAGAATAACAGCAGCTAACAACCATCAGATGCAGACACTGCTCCATGAAGGTACTGTGAAGAACCATCCAGGCTCCCCTGCCTCCAGAATTGTGCTTCTCATGCTGATCTTTTCTTCCTAGAGTCTAAGCTCTAAGCCAGCCTCCTCAGAATGCCAGAGCTGCCTTCCCTTTCCCTTCCCCCACAACACTCTGCCCTACCAACCTGTTTCATTTTCTTCTGAGCACTTTTCTCTATCTCTTGTCATTTGACTGACTTCTAGCCCAACTCCTTCACTACATAGAAAGGCCTGGAGGGTGAGGAGAAGAGGGGGTAGCAGCTTACCACAATCCCCCAGTGCCACGGCATGCCCAGAGAAAGGAACTTACAATAGGCTCTGCCCAGAGTCAGGGAGGAAGTCTGGGGAATTGATAGGAGGATAAGCACCCAGATGGCTAAAGACCCCTGAACTTTCAACAGTCACTTCCTTGGATCCCACCCTCCTACCTGTAGGGAGTTACTATTTATGCCTCATGTTTTCCAGCTGGGTTTGACACTGCTCTGTCATAGTTTGGGATGTGCAGCTCAGGTCTCCCCCCACCACCACCTAAAGAAAAGCCACTTGTCAGGAAGTTCCTGTTAAAAGTCAGCTTCATTTATTACATTTATTATTAGTCTTTTTTTTTTTTTTTTTTTTTTTTTGGGGGCAGAGCCAAGGTAGGGTTTTGATCTAGCCCAGGCTGACCTGGAAGTCACTATATAGTCTCAGAATGGCCTTGAACTCAAGGTAATCCTCCTACTTCTGCCTCCCAAGTATTGGGATTAAAGGCATGAGCCTTCTTCATTACCAATTTGCCCTGCTCATCTCTTCCCAAAAGAATCTAAGTTTCACAAGAACAGAACTTTCCCTTAAAAGTAAGGGAAAGTCTACTGAAGAGTGTCTAGAATAGTATCTGGGATACTATGAGGCTCCAATGGCCAGCTTTAGAACCTAATCAACCCCTACTGTGTTTGATCTTCACAATGCAATATTTACTATATTGTGTCCATTTTGTAGAGGAAGACATTCTAGGAGGCCAGGAAAGTTGCTCAAGGACATACAGGGAGTTTCTTGGTTTGGACTTTACAGGGCTAGGTTGGTTTAGAAGGTATGAAATCCTTGTCCCACTCTGTGTCCCTCAACTGCAGAGGGGACTAGTGACAGGAAAGTGTGTGCCATGCAGCTTGCTGACAAGGTTTACTAAGAAAGGAAGTACTGTCAGTAACACCTGGGCAAGATAGAAAGGGTGAGGAAGTACAGGGTATACCTTGTGCTCTGAACTTGCAGAGCAACACAGGAGTGCCACAAACTAAGGGGAGGGGTGAGATTTAATGATTTTAGTACCCCACCCCATACAGCCTAGCATCCACTGGCACACATGCCTGCAATGACAGAACACTCATTCCCACTATCACCTATTTCATTTTGGGGTAGTTCAGATGACCAAGTGTTTGTGTTCAGAGCTGAAGCATGTCTTCCTAAAGTAGGTGAACACACAGCACCCACCTCTCTCTCCCTCCTCTCCTCTCAAGGGTTTGTAGGGCCAAGTCTACCACTCCTAATACTCTGCCATTCTTCACTAACATTTCTTTTTGTTAAAGATATTTTTATTATGTATTTGATAGTGAGAGAGAGAAAGTATAGGCATGCCAGGGGCCAGGGTCTCTTGACACTATGAACAAGCTCCAGATGCGTGCAAGCAACACATTGTGCATCTTTCTTTACTTGGGTAATGGGGAATCAAACCCAGACCAGCAAGCTTTGCAAGCAAGTACCTTTAACTGTTGAGCTATCTCTCCAGCTCCTTCAGCACTATTTCTTATGGGGTGTAGCTCCAGTTATTCACACAGACCCCTGCACCCTAGTTAACTATGGTGAGGATAGGCATATAGAGATCACAATCAATTCTCCTTCACCTTTTAGCTATTCTAGTTGATACAGCTGGATTACTCTTCCTTCTCTGAAAATTATCTAAGTTTCCTGTATTTCACAGGCTCTCCACACTCAACACATACCTGGAATCTTTCCAGTCCTAAATATTAGGCCCACCTTCCACCCAGGTGTATAAGCCAGACCTGGGAGTCACCTAGACCAGATTCTTCCTCTCCAACCCAACAACAAATCCTGGCTTCCTCCCTAACATTTTTGGGACCGGCTGACCAGCTCCTCTATCCCTTACCTCAGGTCCCAGTAGCTCTTGACCATATATCCACAGCCCAATGGGCTTCATCCTGATGCAGTGAGCTCACTTCCTTGGCTACCACTGCTTTTTGTGTAAATCTTTCACTAAGAATGGCAGGCCTGCAGGATTGAGACCTGCAGATTGCCTGGCCTCACCTGTACTGTTCCTTAACCTGAGGTCTCAATACCAGCAATTCCCAGTAAGGAACATTCTGCCTCACTCACTATATCACCTGCCTAATTCACTCACATCAAAGCACTTCAAGGAGGCTTGCCCAGTTATGTGTCATGGTCCTAAGCTCCAGCCTTCCCTAATCTTTACTACCACTAGCATTTTGCTGTCCTTTGACTACAATGTTTACTATAGGAAAGAAAAAAAACCAACTCTGTCTCATTTCTTTTTTTCTTTTTTGTGATTTTTTTCAAGGTAGGATCTCACTGTAGCCCAGGCTGACCTGGAATTCACTATGTAGTCTCAGGGTAGCCTCAAACTCATAGCAATCCTCCTATCTCAGCCTCCTGAGTGCTGGGATTAAAGTCATGCACTGCCATACCCAGCTCTATCTCATTTCTAACACTGACTCCATTCTTAGAACAAGACTTGGCATTCCATAAGTACTAAACAGATGCTGATCAAGTGAATAACAAGCTGGTAAGTAGGTTTTGTTGGGGCTAGGGAGATAGATCAGTGATTAAAGGTGCTTTCTTGCAAAGCCTATTGGCCCAAGTTCAATTCCCCAGTATCCACATAAAAGCCAGATGCAAAAATGTGGCAAGAGACTCTGGCGCACCCATCCATCCACATACACACATGTGTAAAATACTTTTTTAAAGAAGGTTTTGTTCTTAAGAAATCCCAGCTCTCAGTGATACCTCCTACTACCAGACATGTACACAGATACCATATATGTGATGTGACCTGGTTTCTAGTGTGGCAACAAGCCATAGTAGACTACAAGGACAGATCTTAGGCTGATTGGTTAAGGTGTCACCATTCCATTCTTTCTGCCCCACAAGACTTACTGTTGCCAGTGTGTATAGATGTCCAAAAGGGTAACAGGCTGGGTCAGAAAACTCTTCTGCAAAGAAGAGAGAGATGCAATTAACCCCCAGTAGATCCAAATGAGCCATGTGACAATGACAGAGCATCCTGGCACTTGAGCAGAGTGGCCTAGAACCAGGCAGAGCTCTTGGTAATTGGCTGCATTCATCTCCTCGCCCCTGCAAACCTCAGGATCCACCTTAACACAGTTACTGTAACATGAAAAGGGCTGCTCCCAGAAGTGAAGGTAATAGTCTACATCAGTCAATTTCATTGTGCTCTACCCCAGGGTCAATAGTAATCTCCCTGTTCTCAAATGTGTCAGGCCATCAGCCCACAACAATGGCTTGAAATGCTCTCTCACAAGGTAGGCAGCTTTCTCAAAATCTATAACACTGCTTCTCTCCCCTCAAAAAAAAAAAAAAAAAAAAAATTCAGCCATAACCGTTTCTGTGAATTAATCATTAGCACCTATACTTGTGTCCCATCTCCATTTAGATCTCAAATCAACTCCCATTTCTTCAGGGTAACAGTGCCACTTGAATATTCCTGACAAGGATATTCTGCTACCTGTGTTTTACTATCTTGAGCCTCACTCTACTGCTAAATAATGTTAATTGTATAGTTACTTTTGTGACTCTGATTTTTCTCCCCTACCAGACTGTTAGTTGAAAGGGGAGGCTGAGGACCGGTGTTCCTCAATTCCACCACCAACACCCTAAAGGCGAGGGCTGAAGAGATGGCTTAGTGGTTAAGGCGCACGCCTACAAAGCCTAAGGACTCAGGTTCGATTCCCCAGGTCCCATGTAAGCCAGATGCACATGGTGGCGCATGCATCTGGAAGCCCTGGCGCGCCCATTCTCACACTCTCTCTAATAAATAAATAAATAATTTTTAGAAACTTAAAAATAAATTAGTAAAATAAAATTTACTGAGTGAAATGACTACCCCACGAGTTCGAGTTCTACAGCCGCCCTGTCATAACCAAAGACAGTCAGAGATCTGTGTTCCTAGCCCAACAACTAAGGGTTCCCTCCTCTTAGCGTTCCACATAGGACTGGTGGAAACCCACCCCGGAACCCACAGTAAGTTGGACGCCCCAGGAGCGCTGCAGTGAGCCACGTGGTCAGAGACTACGGAAACTTAAAACTGCCTCTATCAGGAAGCTGGTGGAGGTAAGGAGCGCGGGGTGCATGTCAGAGCACAGGTTCCGGCTTGCCCACTGCACTGACGGGAAAACTGAGGCCCAGAGGGGTGACGAAGTCGTTTGGGTAAGGCCGAGTCTACAGCCCTTCCTCCACCCCTGGCCCGCGTCCCGCACCACCATAGGATCGGCTCCTGCGTCCGCTAAGTCCCCGGGGAAGGGGGCACCGGCGGCGGCGCTCCAGATCGCGCACGCAGCCCTCCAACGCTCACCTGGCCGCTCTGCTCCTTCACTTCCCGCGCCGCGCGTACGTAGCCAGCCTGGAGCAAATGATGGTAGATCAAGGGGAGCAGCTCCCGCCGCTTTCTGGCCTCGGCCATGCCCGCCACTCCAGGCCTGCCTTCTCACGTGCACGCCCCCTCGGTGCCCACCCGCCACTTCCCTGGCGCCCTTGGACCTCGCGAGCTACACTTCCGGCTCCTAGTTCGCCCCGGCCGCGCTGCACGCTGGGAAGTGTAGTCTCTTGCCTCTGGAGCGACCGTCCTCCCAGCGCGGTAGAGGCGGGGACTGTGAGGCTGACAAGCTCTCACATTGGCTCCGGGGCGTGATCAGATAGGGACCCGCCCCCAGCTCCATACTAAAACAGTCTTTTTAATCCTTCAGATTTACTGTTTGAACCGATTTCCCTGTGTGTTAGTGACGGCTACAGCCACGTTTACTTATCTCTGAACTCCCTAAACCACATCACTCAGTGGACCCCGGCTTCCAGTTATTTGATTTATTTCATCCATGAATCATGCATGAGCAGTTATTAGTTTATTCATTCACTGATTGAAAAAAATCCTTGTTGGATGTCAGACGTGATGCTCGCCTTTAATCCCAGCACTTGGGAGGCAGAGGTAGGAGGATCTCCGTGAGTTCGAGGCCACCCTGAGACTACATAGTGAATTCCAGATCAGCCTAGGCCAGAGTAAGACCCTACCTCGAAAACAAAAACAAAAACAAAAATCCTTGTTGGAAAAGAAAGACAGGCCTTGGGAGTGAAAGCAGATGAAGATGGTAGGGTTCACGCCAGGGGCGGGGAACAGAGAGATCAATAGAACTAGACTGGGAGGTCTTTGGAAAATGTACATAAGAGATTTGTAATGTGGCAAAAGTTGCTGACAACAATCTGTTGAGGAATGAGGTAAAGGTAGGGTTCTAGCCTGTGTCCACCATGGGAGTTTCGTCCCAGGCTGACCTCTACCGTTGCTGGAGCCATTGCACCTGGGATGCCTTTAATTCCAGCCCTCCAGAGGCTGAGGTAGGAATACTGCTGTGAGTTCAAGGTCAGCCTGGAACTATGGAGTGAGTTCCAGGTTAGTTTTGGCTGCTTCAGAAATTAAAAAAAAAAAAAAAAAAAAAACTTCCTACAAATTGAAATTGTTTTAGCAGAGCATAGTGACTTATGACATCTTATCTTCTTAAGGCATGTAGCAAGTTCTAGTTCATGTAGTCCAGCCTGGACTACATGAGACCATCTCAAATATAATATATTTTTACTGAATCTCATTTTACTCATTGATATTAATTTCTTGGAGACCAGTTCCTTCTCCTGGTCACAGTTGCGAGACACTGAATACTAGGCTAGCTTTGTTTGTACTGATTAATGATATCTATAACATTTTTCCAGATTGCCAAGACCCACATAAAGAAACTCAACAAAGAGGGTAGGCCATAAACAGCATTACTGTGAGTGATTTCTAAAATAACAGGCTAAGGGGGCTGAAATGAAGGCTGAGACTTGGACTGGTAGCACAACCTGTACCTATAATCACAACACCCTGGTGGTGAAGGCAGAAGGATCAAAAGTTCACCTGAGTTCAGTTTGAAGCTAGTTTGGGCTACATAGTGAGACTGTTACCAAAAAACAAAACAAACAAACAAACAAAAAAACTAAGGAAACACACATATAGTTTTAAAAATAAAAAGGTCATAGTATAAAAGCGAAACCCAGAATTCATCCACCCCACCAGCCACACGACTGACTTCCAGCACAGCCAATCAGAACACCAGATCCAGTGACCCAAGCAGCCTGAACAAGTCCACAGTGCAACAGAGAGGGATAATGTGGGCACTCAGCATTGTTGAGATTAGAAGCCATCCCAAAAGGTAACAGGGCCTACTTACACAAAGCCAGATAGATAGGCCTACACTGGAAATCCTAATCTCACCTTCCATGTCAGGGCAGGTTATGTGTTAGATTGGATTGATATATTCTGAGTGGGCTTCACTATTCTCAAATAACCTGTATTTTGGTATTAACTTATTATTGCCTTTGACATTTCCTGATTTGTAGTGCATTTGTCTTTTTCTTCTGTCATTGTTAGGGGCAGGGTCTCAATCCACCCAGGCTGACCTGGAACCCATTTCAGACCTGAAATCTCAGACTCCTAGTTTGATAAGATTAATGGTGTGGGACAATACAAACTTAGGAATTTTAGCTTTATTAAATTATCTGTTTGTTTTAATCCCCTCTTGCTTGGCACAATGCAGGTCTGGACCTAGCCAGACCACATGGCAAAAGAAACCAGGAAGTGGCTTCTGTGAACGTGGCGTCCTGCGCAGGCCTGGCGTAACAACAGCTACAGTCCCATGCTCGTGAGAAACCTGCTACGAGATGATCTGTCTGCGAGTTTGCAGCAGCTCGCCTTTGCCTGCTTTCATCCAACTCCCAGAGTCTGTGTCGTGACTCCATGCCTCTCACTCTCTACTCGGCAGAGAGACCCTGCCATCCCTCCTGGGCTGGCCCCAGGGGGGACCCCAACATCTGGCACCCAAACAGGGACCCTCTGCCCCATTGGTGTTGGCAAAATGCCCCATCCTTGATCATCAGTGAACAGCTGGAGTGCACTCCCTCGAGTATGTGTGTACCATGCAGAGGACAACCTGCTGTACTGGCCCCTAACCTTCACCTTGTCTGAGACAGGATCTCTTGCTGGTTAATCACAGTGAATGCCAAGCTAGCTGGTCTTTGAGCCACTGGGGATTCTCTAACTCCATCTCCCACTGCTGAAGTGACTGGGATTAAAGTCATGCACTGCCATACCCAGCTCTATCTCATTTCTAACACTGACTCCATTCTTAGAACAAGACTTGGCATTCCATAAGTACTAAACAGATGCTGATCAAGTGAATAACAAGCTGGTAAGTAGGTTTTGTTGGGGCTAGGAGATAGATCAGTGATTAAAGGTGCTTTCTTGCAAAGCCTATTGGCCCAAGTTCAATTCCCAGTATCCACATAAAAGCCAGATGCAAAAATGTGGCAAGAGACTCTGGCGCACCCATCCATCCACATACACACATGTGTAAAATACTTTTTAAAGAAGGTTTTGTTCTTAAGAAATCCCAGCTCTCAGTGATACCTCCTACTACCAGACATGTACACAGATACCATATATGTGATGTGACCTGGTTTCTAGTGTGGCAACAAGCCATAGTAGACTACAAGGACAGATCTTAGGCTGATTGGTTAAGGTGTCACCATTCCATTCTTTCTGCCCCACAAGACTTACTGTTGCCAGTGTGTATAGATGTCCAAAAGGGTAACAGGCTGGGTCAGAAAACTCTTCTGCAAAGGAGAGAGATGCAATTAACCCCAGTAGATCCAAATGAGCCATGTGACAATGACAGAGCATCCTGGCACTTGAGCAGAGTGGCCTAGAACCAGGCAGAGCTCTTGGTAATTGGCTGCATTCATCTCCTCGCCCCTGCAAACCTCAGGATCCACCTTAACACAGTTACTGTAACATGAAAAGGGCTGCTCCCAGAAGTGAAGGTAATAGTCTACATCAGTCAATTTCATTGTGCTCTACCCCAGGGTCAATAGTAATCTCCCTGTTCTCAAATGTGTCAGGCCATCAGCCCACAACAATGGCTTGAAATGCTCTCTCACAAGGTAGGCAGCTTTCTCAAAATCTATAACACTGCTTCTCTCCCCTCAAAAAAAAAAAAAAAAAACTTCAGCCATAACAGTTTCTGTGAATTAATCATTAGCACCTATACTTGTGTCCCATCTCCATTTAGATCTCAAATCAACTCCCATTTCTTCAGGGTAACAGTGCCACTTGAATATTCCTGACAAGGATATTCTGCTACCTGTGTTTTACTATCTTGAGCCTCACTCTACTGCTAAATAATGTTAATTGTATAGTTACTTTTGTGACTCTGATTTTCTCCCCTACCAGACTGTTAGTTGAAAGGGAGGCTGAGGACCGTGTTCCTCAATTCCACCACCAACACCCTAAAGGCGAGGGCTGAAGAGATGGCTTAGTGGTTAAGGCGCACGCCTACAAAGCCTAAGGACTCAGGTTCGATTCCCAGGTCCCATGTAAGCCAGATGCACATGGTGGCGCATGCATCTGGAAGCCCTGGCGCGCCCATTCTCACACTCTCTCTAATAAATAAATAAATAATTTTTAGAAACTTAAAAATAAATTAGTAAAATAAAATTTACTGAGTGAAATGACTACCCCACGAGTTCGAGTTCTACAGCCGCCCTGTCATAACCAAAGACAGTCAGAGATCTGTGTTCCTAGCCCAACAACTAAGGGTTCCCTCCTCTTAGCGTTCCACATAGGACTGGTGGAAACCCACCCCGGAACCCACAGTAAGTTGGACGCCCCAGGAGCGCTGCAGTGAGCCACGTGGTCAGAGACTACGGAAACTTAAAACTGCCTCTATCAGGAAGCTGGTGGAGGTAAGGAGCGCGGGGTGCATGTCAGAGCACAGGTTCCGGCTTGCCCACTGCACTGACGGGAAAACTGAGGCCCAGAGGGGTGACGAAGTCGTTTGGGTAAGGCCGAGTCTACAGCCCTTCCTCCACCCCTGGCCCGCGTCCCGCACCACCATAGGATCGGCTCCTGCGTCCGCTAAGTCCCCGGGGAAGGGGGCACCCGCGGCGGCGCTCCAGATCGCGCACGCAGCCCTCCAACGCTCACCTGGCCGCTCTGCTCCTTCACTTCCCGCGCCGCGCGTACGTAGCCAGCCTGGAGCAAATGATGGTAGATCAAGGGGAGCAGCTCCCGCCGCTTTCTGGCCTCGGCCATGCCCGCCACTCCAGGCCTGCCTTCACACGTGCACGCCCCCTCGGTGCCCACCCGCCACTTCCCTGGCGCCCTTGGACCTCGCGAGCTACACTTCCGGCTCCTAGTTCGCCCCGGCCGCGCTGCACGCTGGGAAGTGTAGTCTCTTGCCTCTGGAGCGACCGTCCTCCCAGCGCGGTAGAGGCGGGGACTGTGAGGCTGACAATCCCTCACATTGGCTCCGGGGCGTGATCAGATAGGGACCCGCCCCCAGCTCCATACTAAAACAATCTTTTTAATCCTTCAGATTTACTGTTTGAACCGATTTCCCTGTGTGTTAGTGACGGCTACAGCCACGTTTACTTATCTCTGAACTCCCTAAACCACATCACTCAGTGGACCCCGGCTTCCAGTTATTTGATTTATTTCATCCATGAATCATGCATGAGCAGTTATTAGTTTATTCATTCACTGATTGAAAAAAATCCTTGTTGGATGCCAGACGTGATGCTCACGCCTTTAATCCCAGCACTTGGGAGGCAGAGGTAGGAGGATCTCCGTGAGTTCGAGGCCACCCTGAGACTACATAGTGAATTCCAGATCAGCCTAGGCCAGAGTAAGACCCTACCTCGAAAAACAAAAAACAAAAACAAAAATCCTTGTTGGAAAAGAAAGACAGGCCTTGGGAGTGAAAGCAGATGAAGATGGTAGGGTTCACGCCAGGGGCGGGGAACAGAGAGATCAATAGAACTAGACTGGGAGGTCTTTGGAAAATGTACATAAGAGATTTGTAATGTGGCAAAAAGTTGCTGACAACAATCTGTTGAGGAATGAGGTAAAGGTAGGGTTCTAGCCTGTGTCCACCATGGGAGTTTCGTCCCAGGCTGACCTCTACCGTTGCTGGAGCCATTGCACCTGGGATGCCTTTAATTCCAGCCCTCCAGAGGCTGAGGTAGGAATACTGCTGTGAGTTCAAGGTCAGCCTGGAACTATGGAGTGAGTTCCAGGTTAGTTTTGGCTGCTTCAGAAATTTAAAAAAAAAAAAAAAAAAAAAAAACTTCCTACAAATTGAAATTGTTTTAGCAGAGCATAGTGACTCATGACATCTTATCTTCTTAAGGCATGTAGCAAGTTCTAGTTCATGTAGTCCAGCCTGGACTACATGAGACCATCTCAAATATAATATATTTTTACTGAATCTCATTTTACTCATTGATATTAATTTCTTGGAGACCAGTTCCTTCTCCTGGTCACAGTTGCGCAGACACTGAATACTAGGCTAGCTACGTTGTACTGATTAATGATATCTATAACATTTTTCCAGATTGCCAAGACCCACATAAAGAAACTCAACAAAGAGGGTAGGCCATAAACAGCATTACTGTGAGTGATTTCTAAAATAACAGGCTAAGGGGGCTGAAATGAAGGCTGAGACTTGGACTGGTAGCACAACCTGTACCTATAATCACAACACCCTGGTGGTGAAGGCAGAAGGATCAAAAGTTCACCTGAGTTCAGTTTGAAGCTAGTTTGGGCTACATAGTGAGACTGTTACCAAAAAACAAAACAAACAAACAAACAAAAAAAACTAAGGAAACACACATATAGTTTTAAAAATAAAACGGTCATAGTATAAAAGCGAAACCCAGAATTCATCCACCCCACCAGCCACACGACTGACTTCCAGCACAGCCAATCAGAACACCAGATCCAGTGACCCAAGCAGCCTGACCAAGTCCACAGTGCAACAGAGAGGGATAATGTGGGCACTCAGCATTGTTGAGATTAGAAGCCATCCCAAAAGGTAACAGGGCCTACTTACACAAAGCCAGATAGATAGGCCTACACTGGAAATGCTAATCTCACCTTCCATGTCAGGGCAGGTTATGTGTTAGATTGGATTGATATATTCTGAGTGGGCTTCACTATCTCAAATAACCTGTATTTTGGTATTAACTTATTATTGCCTTTGACATTTCCTGATTTGTAGTGCATTTGCTTTTTCTTCTGTCATTGTTAGGGGCAGGGTCTCAATCCACCCAGGCTGACCTGGAACCCATTTCAGACCTGAAATCTCAGACTCCTAGTTTGATAAGATTAATGGTGTGGGACAATACAAACTTAGGAATTTTAGCTTTATTAAATTATCTGTTTGTTTTAATCCCCTCTTGCTTGGCACAATGCAGGTCTGGACCTAGCCAGACCACATGGCAAAAGAAACCAGGAAGTGGCTTCTGTGAACGTGGCGTCCTGCGCAGGCCTGGCGTAACAACAGCTACAGTCCCATGCTCGTGAGAAACCTGCTACGAGATGATCTGTCTGGAGACAGGCTGTCATTGGTCACAAAAAGGGGACCACCCCATACAATGATTGGCCAGCCAAGCCCCTTTAAAACCCCTTACACTTTTTTGAATAAACGAGTTTGCAGCAGCTCGCCCTTTGCCTGCTTTCATCCAACTCCCAGAGTCTGTGTCGTGACTCCATGCCTCTCACTCTCTACTCGGCAGAGACCCTGCCATCCCTCCTGGGCTGGCCCTAGGGGGGACCCCAACATCTGGCACCCAAACAGGGACCCTCTGCCCCATTGGTGTTGGCAAAATGCCCCATCCTTGATCATCAGTGAACAGCTCCCCCCCCACCGGCATTGGCAAATGCCCCCTTCTTTTTTTTTTTTTTTTTTTTTGTTTTTTCGAGGTAGGGTCTCACTCTAGCCCAGGCTGACCTGGAATTCACTATGTAATCTCAGGGTGGCCTTGAACTCTCAGCAATCCTCCTACCTCTGCCTCCCGAGTGCTGGGATTAAAGGCGTGCGTCACCACTCCTGGCACCAAATGCCCCCTTCTTGATCAGAGTGAGAAAAGCCCCTTGCTGTTCTATGTGCTGACGGTTGCCCGAGGGTGAGCGGGCAGCCCACTCCTCCCCCCTTTTCCTTTGTTCATCCTTCCCCCCCCACCGTAGGAAGGCACACATTGCCACATGGCCCTGAAGCCCATTTCGGCCCCTCCATTATTTGGTTAGTCACAGCAAAATCACATAAGGGTTTGATCAGCCTGATTTCAGAACCAAGGCAAGGCCTTTGGCTGAGCGTACCCGAGACACCATGTGGGCATACGGCCATGGAGTAATGACCCACGGAAGTCCCCCACTAAGCACAAGACATGTGGGTCCTAAACATTCTATCCGTATGCCTCAGCTGGCCCTGGCATTAGGACTTGTGGTTTGCATGATTATCCTTTGGGCTATCATTTTTGACCTGGGTTATTATCTTCTCAGTCTCTTTGATTCAGGAGTGTCCCAGCCTAGCCACCCCCCTCAATACCACCACGCTGTAATGGGCAACCTCCCTCCCCACCAGAGGAACCCACAATTGCAGGCTCTTAAGGCCCTCCTCCTACAATGTGGCTTAAAAGTAAAACAAAAGGACCTCTATAGCTTTTGGGATGAAACTCTTGTTTTAGCCTCATGGATTAGTCTGGAGAACATCTGGGACACTTCTATTTGGTCCCGGGTTCTCTTCCTTGTGAAGAAACACGAGGTTTATGAAGGGCACACACCCCTGCCCCATTCTTTCCTATCCTTCTTGCCATAATTGCCAGCCTTAAAGGCTCCACTGTGGAGCAAGTCATTTCTGCCCATAATGAACACTGTAAGGAGGAACCAAAACTGGCTCTCCAAAGCTCGTCTCTCCCAGTCCCCTCTTACAATAACTCCAATGAGGAAGAAGTCAAACCTTTAAATGATAATAGACCATCACCCCAACCACCTCCTGCTACAGCCACACTCACAACCACCCCTCCCTGTCTTTACCCTTGCAAGGACCTCTGCCTCTCCCCCACCCGCCCCGCTCAGTCCTGGACACACCCAGGTGACTGACAATTCCCTGAAATGCCCCTTTGCCACCTTCCCCGTTAACGTAGGGCCAGATGCAACAGCCAGGCTGTGGTACCCCAACCCCCTCTCTGATCTGGCCCTCATCCACAAGTCCTTTTACAATGGGCCATCCACCTTCAGACTTACTATGACTGGTACTTGCTCCTCAAGGCAGTCCTTCTCCCCCTGAATTCCTCCAATGGAAAGCCGCCTATAGTAACCTGGCTGAATCCCAGGCCTGCCAAAATCTTAGGAGTGAAATTCCAATTGCCCTGGACATGCTCCTTGGCACAGGACCTTATACAGACCCTGTATCTCAAGCCACAGTGGGTATGCATGCCTACTTTGACCAAGTAAAATCTTTATCTCTCCAAGGTCTTAAGGCCTGCCTCCCACAGAAGT
Organism: Orientallactaga sibirica; assembly: GCA_036365145.1. NCBI lineage: Eukaryota > Metazoa > Chordata > Mammalia > Rodentia > Dipodidae > Orientallactaga > Orientallactaga sibirica. The sequence goes on along the minus strand of JAEOAD010000005.1, from coordinate 58,878,327 downwards.
CGGATACCTATTTTTGTAACCTGGTCCAGGGCCCATCCAGGGCTTCACGGATTTCCTCTCTCATGTGATGGAGTCCATGGACTGATGCACTCCCTCTGGCCCTGCCAGGGATACTTTAGTTAAGCAACTGGCATGGGAGGGAGCAACCACGGCAGTGCGTAATGCTATTGCTGCTATGCACAATGAGGATCTCCATAAATAGATTGTAGCTACCAAAGATATCAATCCCATGTCTGCCCGCCTCGAGGCCCTGGCCACCTCCATACAAACCCTGACCATGGGTCAAATACCTACACAACAACCACCCCTCTGCTGGGCCTGTGGCCAACCAGGACATCTTCGGAGGACCCATCCAAAGACAACTAAGCCCATTTTAAGGCCCCGAACCCCCTGCCTAAATGTCAAAGGGGATATCATTGGGCCAAGGATGGCAGAAATTACCTGCCTTTAAACTCCCCCAGGAGCAACCCTCAGCCCCGCAAGTAAGAGGGAACCCCCCCACATTAGGTGGACCCTGTCCATTTACGACCATTCACCCCACATCTCGGTCCTTTTGGACAGGGTTGAATTCAAGCACATAGTAGACACAGGTGCGGATGCCACTATTATCTCTGCCAACAATGCACTCCGCATGCACAATTGGGCCTATAAAGATGGTCCCAATATTAGGGGTGTTGGGGGACAACAGACTACTAGACAGGTTAGAAGACCAGTTACATGAAAAGACTATGATGGCAACACGGGGGAATTTCTCCCCTTGGTGGCAAATGTCCCCAATACCCTCTGGGGCAGAGACCTCCTTACTGACATGGGCGTTGTCATAACAACAGATGACCAGGCCTTTTACGATGATGTTATCGCCCATGATACCATTGGCCTCTCAGGGCGACCCAACCCCAGCAAACCACCCACTACTCGTCATCACCCCCAATTCTAGAGGCCACTGTCTGATCCCCTACCATTCCCATATGCCTTGAGTGGGATACCATGGAACCCATTTGGGTCAAACAGTGGCCTATACTAGAACCTAAATTGACTATTCTCAAATCCCTTATTAAGAACAGCTTGCTCTTGGCCATATTGAGCCCTCTATTAGCTCCCATAATCCCCCCATCTTTGTCATTAAAAAGAAAACTGGTAAACAGAGACTGCTCCAAGACCTTCACCAGGTTAATAAACATATGTTAAAAATGGACTCCTTTCAGACTGGCCTTTCCCACCCTGAAGCCATCCCTACTAACCACCATATAGTTATCTTAGATATTAATGATTACTTTTTCTCTATCCCTTTAGTGGCAGAGGACAGGCCCTATTTTGCCTTTACTGTCTGGGAGACCAACCATTCTATCCCAGCTAAAAGATATCAATGGAGAGTCCCCCCCCCAGGGCATGAAAAACAGTCCTTCTATTTGCCAAATGTTTATATCCTCCGCCATGGTGAGAATACAACCTAAATGCCTTCTTGTTCATTACATGGATGATCTTTTGATTGCACATACCTCAAGAACTGTCCTATTGGACCTTCTTAAACTACTCATTGAGGACCTCAAAAAACTTGGGTTTGCCATAGCGAATGAATCAAACAGTTCCCCCTTTTGGATTTTTAGGATACAAAATTTCTACTAATATACAACCACTTACCCCTCACATTCTAATAAAGGACCATTGTTCCCTCAATGATCTCCAAAAACTCTGTGGTTAAATTAACTGGCTCAAACCTTTCTTGCCCATCCCTCCTACTGAACTCCTACCAAGTTATGAGCTCCTTAGAGTTACTGACAACCCTTCAAGGAAAATTCCTCTAAACGATCACTCCAAAAATTTGTTACATAAAATATCCCACTACCTATTTTCAATGACCCTCATGAGATATGACCTGTCTGCTCCAATCTTAAATGTGATCCTTTGGACTGCAGGGGTGCCTTTGGGAGTCATCTGGAAAAACCAATTGCCCCTTTACTGGGTACACCCCTCATAGGCACAGGCCCATAAACTCACCACCAACCTACAAGCAATGTTCCTCATAGCAATTAAGGCACATACCTACACTAACAAAATCTATAATATGGAACCCTCCAAAGTAATTCTGCCCATCCCCATGTCTGAACTTCAACCTCTTTTTAGGGAGGACCCCCTTTTCCACATCCTAATGGCAGGATTCCACAATGAGATAGACAATCACCTCCCCGCTCACAAACTACTTCAATTCCTAATGGCTTTGCCCATAAAGACTATTTCTCCAGGCCTTCCAGTCAGCCAATACCCTTAGCAGCCTCGGGCTTTACAGATGCCAATAAACATACTTATGGACTAATTATTAAGAGAGCCAATTGACCAGATGAGGCCCTTAAGTTCCCTAACCCCCATTCAGCCCAGATAGGGGAACTATATGCCATCATCAGAGTCTTAGAGCTCTGTCAACAAGAGCCCATCAACATTTTCTCTGACAGTAGTTATGCAGTTCAAATGACAAAGGTACTGCCCTTAGCCAATCCCCGGCCCTCTCATCATCCTGTAGACATTGCCATCTCCACTTTACAATTACAGATGTAAAACAGATCATACCCTTGGTTTATTGAGCATGTTCATTCACACACTGGTCTGCCTGGCTTTATTGCTGATGGGAATTCGGAGGTAGACAAGTTTATTGCTGTCTCCTCCTTGCCACCTTTAGAACAAGCTAGATGTTTACACCATCTATCCCCCACTGATCTAAAAACCCTGTACACTGAGCTCTTACTTAGCCAATGCAAACATTTAACCCATATCTGTAATGCATGCATGCCCCCCAGCCCCTTTGGGCCCCCTACAGCCTCAAGGAGTCAATCCTAGAGGCCCTACCCCAAATTCTATCTGGCAGATGGATGCTACCCACATACCTTCCTTTGGTAACCTCAAATATGCCCATGTCATTGTGGACACTTACTCTAAGCTTACTTTTGCTATTGCTCTCTCAGGGGAGAAGGAGTCCCATGTCATTAAGGCAACAAAAACTGCTATGTTGGTCATGGGCGTGCCCTGGTCAATTAAAACAGACAATGGCCCTGCATACACATCTGCCCAATTCACATCCTTCATGGAATCTTGGGGAATAAAACACTGCCTTGGGATCCCCTACAACCCACAAGGACAAGCCATTGTGGAGAGAACTAACTGGACCCCCCACTTGGCCATAGTGGAAGCTCTCTTCACCCTCAATTTTCTATCCTTTGATGAGGCAGGACTGTTCCCAGCCTATAAACATTGGAGATCCCAAGCAACCACAACTCCCTTACCTTTAGTCCACTGGAAGGATCCTCTTACTAATATCTGGAAGGGACCCCACCCTCTTTTAACACAGGGCCAAGAGTATGCTTGTGTCTTTCCAGAAACTTCACAGATCCCAATCTGGATCCCCTGCAGAAACATCCATCCAGCCAGTGACACAGGGATTGACCTTGATGAAGAGGATGATGCCAAACCTCTCAAGCCAGATACGGGGCTTTAAACTTATTCCCCCTTTTTTTCCTCCTTTTATCTCCTTTTTTACCTACTACCACTTCTCAAAAACCATCTTGGACAATTCTTCTTAGGCCATACTTGTTTGGTGTGGTGGGCCTAGATTCCCATGCTTTTCCTAGGCTTTATTTTAGCCACTCTATTTCACTGTATTCCTCCCCCTTCAAGCACATACTTCTCCTTAGCCACACCTTTGCCTTTTTTGCTTATTAATGCCTCTTATGGTAATGCTACCCTCCAACCAGCCATAAATTCTTTTGCAACTCCTTTGATTACATTGATCTGCTACCATTAAGGACACTCAATGCTACTATTTATGGCACTAAGGGTGAGCTCATGACAGTCACTTAGCAATCTGTCCTGCCCCAGTCTTTTTCAGGTTCTATAGTTAATTCTCACTCACTGGGTCAGTTCGCACGCCACAGAGCCACCACCACTTGGCCCTCCAATGCCTCCTCGGTGACTGCCACAGTCCTCGGGTTTTGGCACAATGCAGCTCTGGCCCTAGCCAGACAACATGTCAGAAAAAACCAGGCCACACCCTTCAGGTTTTCTCACTTGGCAGTTAGCCAATGACGGGTAAGACTCCATAAGATGGGGCAACCTATACAGACACTGTTGCATGTGATGATCCCTTGGGGCCTGGGTTCAAAAGTGGCTTGACAAAAAAACCATACCAGGCCACACCCCTCGTGTTTTCTCAGTAGGGTGGCAAGTAGCCAATGATGGATAAGACTCCATGAAATGGGGAAACCTAAGACAGGCACTGTTACATGTGATGATCCATTGGGGCCTAGGTTCAACAATGGCTTGGCAAAGAACCATGCCTCCCAGGGTTGCCACTAATAAAAACAAAAAGGCGGATATGTATGGCACAATGCAGGTCTGGCCTGAGCCAGACCACATGGCAAAAGAAACCAGGAAGTGGCTTCTGTGAACATGGTGTCCTGCACAGGCCTGGTGTAACAACAGCTACAGTCCCATGCTCGCAAGAAACCTGCTACGAGATGATCTGTCTGGAGATAGGCTGTCATTGGTCACAAAAAGGGGACCACCCCATACAATGATTGGCCAGCCAAGCCCCTTTAAAACCCCTTACACTTTTTTGAATAAACGAGTTTGCGGCAGCTCACCCTCTGCTTGCTTTCACCCAACTTCCAGAGTCTGTGTCGTGACTCTGCGCCTCTCACTCCCTACTTGGCAGAGACCCTGCCATCCCTCCTTAGCTGGCCCTAGGGGGGACCCCAACACCCTCTCTTGCATAAATACTCTGCTGGTTTTGATTGAAGATGTATATTTCTCAGGTGATTTTTAGAATTAGCCAGTAATTTGCTCCGCCCAGCCTACTAGAATCTTGCAAAGCAGACAAACTCAACACTCAGGGTTACTTTTGCTGTTACTCTGGGAGCAATATAAGAGCCACACCTGGCACCTTAAACACCTACCCTGAAGATATATAAAATTGGATTTACATGTCTAAGAATACAGCTGATAAGAAAACCCAAGCATCAAATTAACTCAAAGATGCAAAATTTTCTACCTTATAATACAATAAAAACAAAAAATGTAGACAATTCCACCAAAATTATAAATGCATCAGAAATGACCTCCAATGAGACTGATTTAGAGGACATGCCTGACAAAGAACTCAAAAAATTATTATATCTATGTTCAAATGAATCAAAGAAGGAAAAAAAAAAAAACTCCTGAAGAAATCCCAAGAGAACATGGGAAACCAACTTAATGAAATAAGGAGGTCAATACAGGACATGAGTATGGAAATAGAAATAATGAAGAAAATACCAGTCAGAAATACTAGAAATGCATAACAGAGTAAGTTAAATAGAAAACTCTGTAGAAAGTCACACCATTGATCGAGGAGAGGACAGACTATCTAAACTAGAAGACCAGGTGGCATATCTAATACAGTTCAACAAAGAGAACAACAAACTAATAGGAAGGCATGAATAAGAATTTCAAGACATCTGGAACACAATGAAAAGATCACACATAAGAATTCAGGGGGGCTGGAGAGTTGGCATAGTGGATGAGGCACTTGCATGCAAAGCCAAAGGACTCAGGTTCGATTCTCCAGGTCCCACATAAGCCAGATACACAAGGTGGTTCCTGTGTCTGGAGTTCATTTGCAGTGGCTGAAAGCCTGGTATACTTATTCTCTCTTCCTCTATCTGACTCCCTTTTACTCTAGCTCTCTCTCAAATAACTAAATTAATAAAATTCCTTTAAAATTTTTAAAAAGGGGCTGGAGAGATGGGTTAGCGGTTAAGGCGCCTGCCTCCTAAGCCTAAGAACGCCGGTTCCAATCTCCAGGTCCCATGTTTAGCCAGATGCAAAGTGATGCAAGGGCGTAATGCTGCACTTAACCACAAGGGGGCGCAGGCACCTGGATTTTGTTTGCAGCAGCTGAGAGGCTACTGGCGCACCCATCTCTGTCTGTCTTCCTCTCTTTCCCCCCTCTCTCTCTGTCTCTCTCTGTGTCTCTCTCCAAAAAAAATTTTTTAAAAAAAGAATTCATGTTATAGTAGAATGAGAATTTCACTCAAAAGGCATAGTAGGCATTTTCCATAAGATCATAGAAGAAAATTTCCCCAAATTGGGAAAGTGATGCCAATACGGATGCAGGAAGCCTTTAGAATGCCAGACAAATCAGGAAAAAAACTCTCACTTCCATATTATAATTAAATTACAAAACCAAATATATATATGGAGAGAAAGAGCAGTTAGAAAAATCAAGTCACATACAAAGGCAAGCCCATCAGGATAACAGCAGATTACTCAACACAAATGTTAAAAGCAAGAAGGGCTTGGAATGATGTATTCCAAGTTCTGAAAGTTAACAACTGTCAACCAAGATTATTTTAACTAGCATAGTAATCCATCCACATTGATGGAGAAATAAGGACATTCAGCATAGTTATCCATCCACATTGATGGAGAAATAAGGACATTCCACAACAAAAACAGGCTAAAGGAATATATAACCACTGTAGCAGACAGCTTCAGGTTCACTGAGATGAACTTCCAGGCCAGGCACAGTTATGGAGGAAGGGATATTATTTATTGAAGCTTACCGATCCAGGGGAAGTTCCATAATGGCAGGAGAAGCGGCCTGCTCTCTCAGGACCAGGCAAGAGAGAGAAAAACCAACCAGGCACATAGCACACAGAGCAAAACTACAGCCAAAAGCCAGAGCACACTTCAGGAACTCCCGCTAGGCATACTTTGCATATCTTTACAATGGAATGTCAAACCATCACCACACCTTAAGACCAGCCCCCAGTGACATTGCCTCTACCAAGGTGATTGCAGATGCAAACTATAAACTAATAAAACAATGAATATATTGGGGGCCGTATATTCAAACTACCACAACCACTAAACCAGTTCTACAGAAAATACTTGAAGGGATCCTTCATGCTGAAGAGAAAGAAAAGCACACACATAAGGAAATAGGAAAAAATAAACCATACTCAAATAACAGTTAATACAAGAGAGTAAAGAAAAAACAGGAATAACTACAAAACAAGAAGAATGGCAACAATAAATGTACACCTTAATAACTCTTAATATCAAGGACCTCAATGCTCCAACCAAAAGACACAGACTTGCAGGGTTAAAAATGGGATCTTTCTATTTGTTGCATCCAAGAAACTCACCTTTCCATAAAAAAATGGACACAATTTTAGGGTGAAATGATGGAAAGTGGAATTTCAAGCAAATGGGCCTAGAAAACAAGCAGGTATTGCTACCCTAATATCTGATAGGATAGACTTCAAACCAACATTGGATAGGAAAGATAAGTCACTTTATATTGATTAACAGAACACTCCAACAGGAGGACATTACAATTCTAAACATATATGCACCTAACATGGGACCTCCCAATTTCATCAAACAAACATTATTAGACTTAAGGTCACAGATAAAGTGGGTGACTTGAATACCCCACTCTCATTAATTGACAGGTCATCCCAAGTAAATAACTTACAGCTTCAACTTAAGGCCTTGGAATAAGAAGAACAAGGCAAACCAAAAATCAGTAGATGGGAAGAAATAATGAAGATTAGGGCAGAAATTAATGAAATATAAACCAAGAAAATAATCCAAAGAGTTGGTTCTTTGAAAGGATAAACAAGATTGATAAACTTTAGCAAAGTTGACCAGAAGAGAGAAGAGACAAAAATTAATAAAATTAGAGATGAAAAAGGCATTATCCAAAAAGTAGGTTTCCATATGGCTTATGCATAAATCTTAAATTTTGATTAACCATCCCCCACTCTTCCTGTACTCAATCTCTTCCCCTGACATCACTTATATAAAAACCAGAACTTTCAGGGCTGAAAAGATGGCTCAGCGATTCAGGCACTGCTTGCAAAGCTTAACTACCTGGGTTCGGTTCCTGATTACCCATGTAAATCCAAGTACATGAAGTGACACATGTATCTGGAGTTTATTTGCAGAGGCTACAGGCCTTGGTGCACCCATTCTCTCTCTCTTTCTCTCTCTCTCTCTGTCTCTCTTCCTCTCACAAATAAGTAAATAAATAAAATATTTAAGAATTTTTTAAAAGTGTGAGCCACCATTTCTGGCTTTATGTGGGGTATTTTTGTGGTGGTGGTGGTGGGGGGCAGTGGCTTGAGGCATTCTCTAGCACAGGCTGACTTGAAACGCTGCAATCCTCCTACCTCACTCTTTTGCTGAAGACTATTGCTGAAGACTCCACATGCTTGGGTTGCAAGGTCATTGAGGAGTCAAGCTGGAGTTGAGCTTAAAACCTCTCCCTGTAGACCAGCTAGCAGAAAGCTGGTAAAAGCTATATGCTGCATGCAGTCCTATAGGACAGAGAAGTCATTAGTAGTGATAAACATCAGTGGACAGTGCAAGCCTTAAGCTTGGCACTGCAAACGAACTCCAAACACATGTGCCATCTTGTGCATCTGGCTTTACATGGGTATTGAGGAATTGAACCTGGGTCCTTTGGCTTTGCTGGTGAGCACCTTAACTGCTAAGACATCTCTTCAACCCTCTTATTTTAACACATTTGTGGGTTGTTTTTTTTTTTTTTGAGGTAGGGTCTCACTCTAGCCCACGCTGACTTGAAATTCACTATGTAGTCTCAGAGTGACCTTGAACTCATAACAATCCTCCTACCTCTGCCTCCCAAGTGCTGGGATTAAAGGTGTGTGCCACCACTCCTGGCTCTTTTAAAATTTTGTGAGAGATAGTATGGGCATGCCAGGGGCTTCTTGCCACTGCAAATGAATCCCAGGTTCATATGCCACTTTGTACATCTCACCCTACATGGTTTCTAGAAACTTAAACCTGGGCCATCAGGTTTTGCAGGCAAGAACTTTTAATCACTGAGCCTTCTGTCCAGCCTGTGGCTCCCACCTTTAACCCTAGCACTCAGGAGTGCTAAAGTAGTTCAAAACCAGTCTGGGCTAGAGACCCTGCCTCAAAAAATAAAATTCTATCCGAATTTCTTGGGTAAAATGTAACCTCACAACTTTCAATGATTTTTTTTAACCTCACTTTGCTTTGTACTCTCATATAGGCAAGGTGACACTACCTATATAAGACCTTCATAACAGGAGAGAAAAAATGATACCAAAATAAAAGAAACTAATTGGAGGGGGAGGGGATTTGATGGAGGGTGGACTTGAGAAGGGGATAGTGGGGGTAAAGGAGGGAATTATCATGGTTTATTGTCTACTATCTATGGTTATTGTGGTGCATGCCTTACCAGCACTTGGGAGGCAGAGGTAGGAGGATCCCTGTGAGTTCAAGGCCAGCCTGGGGCTACATAGTGAATTCCACGTTAGCCTGAGCTGGAGCAAGACCCTACCTCAAAAATAAATAAATAAATAAATAAATAAATAAATAAATAAATAAATAAAATACTAAAGTTTTTTTTTAAGTACAAAAAGATACAGGAAAGGAAGAGATGTTGGGCTGGAGAGATGGCTTAAGATACTTGCCTGTGAAGCCAAAGGACCAGGTTCTATTCCCAATACCCATGTAAGCCAGATTTACAAGATGGCACGTGCATGTGGAGTTCATTTGACATGGCTAGAGGCCCTGATGCACCCATTATCTGTTTGCCTTTTGTTCTCTCTTAAATAAATAAATAAAATAGTTTTTAAAAGAAAAGAGGTGTTACCTTGTCCTAACTTTCTCTGATGAAAGGGTTATTATTTTGGGGGGGAGGGTTGTTCGTTTATTTGTTTTAAGGTAGCATCTCACTTTATCTATCTGGTCTCAAACTCACAATGATCCTCCTACCTCTGCTGAGATTAAAGCCATGTGCCACCATGTCCATCCAGCAGGTTATTACATTTTAACACAGCATTATTGTAGATATAAAGTTAAATCAAGGAGATGTGGACATCACACTAATTCTCAGCAGGGTAATCTTTGCACAAGGTAAGCCTGAGGACATGGAAGGCTGTACACATTGGGTGGAATATCTTTTTTTAATATATTTTATTTCTTTATTTATTTAATTGAGAGAGAGAAAGAGGGAGAGAGAGAGAGAGAGAGAGAGAGAATGGGCATGCCAGGGCTTCCAGCCACTGCAAACGAATTCCAGATGCATGTGCCCCCACGTGCATATGGCTTACATGGGTCCTAGAGAATTGAACTGGGATCCTTTGGCTTTGCAGGCAAACGCCTTAACTGCTAAGCCATCTCTCCAGCCCAGGATGGAATATCTTGAAGACAGGAGCTCACAGCTTCTCCAAAGATTTACTGATGAAATGATCATGCACCAAACAACTCATAAATGTGGTCTAAACTGATAAGTATGAGGCAAACAACTCATGATCTATGAAGATATACATGAGTCAATCAACTTGTGATTTGTCATATGTCGGTGACTGCAGACATTCTTTCAATTTGGCTATAGCTCCACATAGTTTTCTATTAATGAATCTTAAATAAAAGTTGTGCATACAGTCAGCACAGGGTTCTATCTCCTGGGAACCCCTGACTCTCCTTTGAATCATGAAAAGGAAAATAAAAAAAATCCTTGTTGATCCTCATATTCTGTGCTGACAGCTGATTACACTGGGGGCATATAAAAATAATCAAGGGCAAGCCAGGCATGGTGGCACATGCCTTTAATCCCAGCACTAGGGAGGCAGAAGTAGGAGGATCGCCGAGAGTTCGAGGCCACTCTGAGATTACATAGTTAATTCCAGGTCATCCTGGACCAGAGTGAGACCCTACCTCCCGAAACAAAAATAAATAAATAAATAAATAAATAAATAAATAAATAAATAAATAAATAAATAAATAAATAAATAAATAAATAAAATAATCAAGGGGGCTGGAGAGATGGTTCTGTGGTTAAAGGCACTTGCTTAATAAAGCTTGAAAGCCTTATGGTCCGAGTTTAATTCCCCAATACCCACCATGTAAAGCCAGATGCACAAAGTGGCACATGTGTCTGGAATTCAATTGAAGTGGCAAAATGCCTTGATGTGCTCATACTCACTCTATTTCTGTCTTAGTCTTTTTCTGTCTCTCTCTCTCTCTCTCTCTCTCTCTCAAATAAATAAATGAAAATATTTAAAGTGTCAATATTCTTGTGAGGCACTTAAAAAAAAATCAGGGGCTAGAAGCGATTACTCAGTGGTTAGAGACATTTGCTTGCAAAGCCTGACCACCTTGGTTCAAATTCCCAGTACCCACATTAAGCCAGATGCACAAAGTGGTGCATGCATCTAGAGTTTGTTTGCAGTGGCAGGAGGCCCCAGGGCAGCCATTCTCTCTCTCTCTCTCTCTCTCTCTCTCTCTCTCTCATTCTATTTCTGTTTGCAAATAAAATATTTTGTAAAACGATTAAACATGAACTGGATGTGGCTGCTCACACCTATAATCCGGCATTTGGCAGGTGGAGGCAGGAAGATCATGGATTTAGACATCACCCTCAGCTACTTTTTCATGAACTCTTCTGAGAAGAGTCGTCATCACCCCCTCACCTCCAAGGTACCCTAACAGACTGACAATTTCAACCTAACAAACCAATGATTTTATTAGGTTTCTTTTCAGAGCACTGGTGAGGACTTACAGAGCACCTACAGGATCATGGATGACCCCTAAGCAGCCACAGCTTCAAAAAGTGTCCATCCAGCTTGGATGAAAACCTCCCCATAGAGACTCTACTCCCTCCTGCCTTCTCATGGACAGGAGCTTTTTGTACTTTCTCCTCTTTCCTTCTCTTAATTTAATAAAGTCTCTCTAAATCTTTTTTTAAGAAGATGAACATGGGGCTGGAGAGATGGCTTAATGGTTAAGGCAATTGCCTGCAAAGCCAGAGGACCCAAGTTCAATTCACCAGTACCCACATAAGCCAGATGCACAAGGAGGTGCATGCATCTGGAGTTTGTTTGCAGTGGCTAGAAGCCCTAGTGCACCCAGTCTCCTCTCTGTCTTTCTTTGTGCTTGCAATAAATAAATAAAATTAAAAATAAAAAAAACATTTAAAAAGATGAGGATGGACTGAGTGATTGACATATTGCCTGTCATTCACTCACTCACTAACTGAACAATAAGGATTGTCAAATAAGACATGATCCCATTGGGTCAGGAGTGATCACTTAGCAGTTAAAGGCACTTGCTTGCAAAGCCTGACAGCATTAGTTCATCTCTCCAGCACCCACATAAAGCTGTACAAAGTGGCACATGCACCTGGAGTTTGTTTGCAGTGGAGGTTCTGGGATGCCTATACTCATTCAGTCTCTCTGTGTCTGTCTCTCAAGTAAATAAATAAAAATTAAAAAAAAAAACTGCCCATGGCTGCATTAATTGGGCTCCTTGTTAATCTTCCATTCTCTGTATACTGTATCTCCATTAAGACCTCATTTTCTTTGCATATAGCTGGTGGGGAGGGGGGCTGAAATCTCAGGTGATGGTTTAACAAACTTCCCCACCCCCTCCTTCTATGGGGGAATGCCAAGAAGCCTAATCTTGAGTCTTTTGTGATGAGTCTAAGCTACTTCTGATAAAGATAACTGTATTTGTTTTTCTTGGAGGATAGCCTTACTTAATAACTACAAGGTGAGCTTAGAGGCCAAGCTGGGCTACATGAGACCCTGGCTCAAAAAAAAAAAATTGGGCTAGGGCTGGAAAGATGACTAAGTGGTTAAGGCACTTGCCTGTGAAGCCTAAGGACCCAGGTTCAAATCTCCAGGTTCCACATAAACCAGATGCACAAAGTGGTACATGTGTCTAGAGTTCATTTGCAGTGTCTAGAGACCCTGGCACATCCATTCATTCTCTCTCTCTCTCTCTCTCTGTCTCAAATAAAAATAAATAAAGAGTAAAAAAACTGGGCTAGGGAGATGGCTCAGCAGTTAAAGATTCTTGCTTGCAAAGCCTACTAGCGTGGGTTCAATTCTCCAGTGACCATATAAAGCCATAGTACATGTGTCTGAAGTTTGTTTTCAGCAGCAAAAGGCTATGGTGCATCATTCTTTCTCTCCATCTCTCTTTCTCTCTCAAATAAATAAATAGGCTTTAAAAAATATCAAGATTACAGCAGCTGACTTCAAAACTTGGGGTTGGGTAGGGCAGAGGACAGTCAATAATCAGGCATCTACAGTTCAATGCTTGGTGCATCTTGTCCCATCAGGCTCAGCTGTTGGGGGCATGGAGGAGGAGCACGTAACCCCAGAGACATCTAAGCTGAGACTTATAGACAGTAAGAACTTTTAGGCACAGAGGAGAGGACCTATACACCAGGCAGTGGAGGCATTGCATGAGACTATGAGAAAGCACTCTGGTGTTTGCAAGGGTACACCAAACAGAACCCTGTACAACCCTGTAGAGGTGAGGAGAAAAAGGGTCCAGGGAGGGCACTGAGGAGGAGAAGTGGGCTTACAATGCCTCCTTTCCTCAGTAGAGTTCTGACTTGCTTCCAAGGGCAATAGGCACTGGCTGGTTTATACAGTAGGGTAATCTGGATTTGTCACAACCAAAGCATAAAGGATGGATCTAGGAAGAACTTGATGTGGGCTGCAGTATTTGTTGAGGGGATGCTGGCAAGAAGAGGATGAGTAAAGGCCTCAGAATATTTGAAACAGCTATCCTTAGCTTCAGGGACCTGGTGAGAATCTGTATCAACAGCTTTCACTCTAGAAATGTTGGATATGTCAACATGTAACATTTTCCACTTAAGTTCAGCATGCACAGAAGCACAACATACCAGGACCTCCTAGGCATAGGGAACCTCTCTACCCTTGTGTGATGGTTAGTCCTCAGTGTTAACTTGACTGGATTTTTTGTTGTTGTTATTTGAGAGCAGAGAAAAAGAGGAAGAGAGACAATGGGCACACCCAAGCCTCCTGTCACTATAAATGAACTCCAAATCCATACACGGCTTTAGGCATCTGCCTTTATGGGGTTCTGGTGAATCAAATCTTGGCTGACAGGATTTGCAAGCAAGTGTCCTAACCCCTGAGCAATCTCTCCAGCCCTTGACTGGATTTTAGAATCCCTAATTCTGATGGTTAAGTGAAACCCCTCTTGAAGGGAGTCTTTATCTAAGGAAGCTTTGGGGAAAAAAGGATCCCTTCCTCCCACCTGGCTAGTGCTGCTTGCTGTCTTCCAGCACGGACTGAAGACCAGTGGCTCTCCAGGAAGCCTCCAAGCTTTCAGTGCTAGATTGGGACTGCTAAGGCAGCTACCAGGTTCCTCCACTATCCCACTATCAGGCCTGCAAATTGTTATTGTTGGATTGCCATAAACTAATCCAATAAATTCTTTTTTGACACAATTCATTCTATCAGGTCTGTTCCTCTAGAGAACTCTGACTAACGCTAAGAGACACACCTCTGGGCATATCTGTGAGTCTTTCCAGAGAGATTTAACTGAGAAGGGAAGACCCATCTAAACGTGGGTGGGGTGCCCAAGCTAAAAATCAAATAAACACCTGCATTCCCTTTTCTCTGCCTCTTCATCTGCTGAGATGTGAGCAAGCTTTTGCTGCCATGCTTTTCCCACCATCATGGATTGTGTCCCCCTCCCCCCAATCCTGAGCCAGAACAAAGCTTTCCTTTTTGTGGTGGTTTGAATTAAATGTCTCCCATCAACTCATGTTCTGAATGCTTGCTCCCCAGCTGGAGGATGTGTGTTTTGGAGGGTGGTCTTTAGGTTTTACTGCTAGCTCCTCTTTTCCTGAGCTTGGCTTGTTGGGGTCCCTCCTAGGGTCAGCCCAGGAGGGACTGCAGGATCTGCGCTGGGTAGGGGTGAGAGGCGCAGAGTCATGACACAGACTCTGGGAGTTGGGTGGAAGCAGGCAGAGGGCGAGCTGCTGCAAACTCCTTTATTCAAGGAAGTGTAGGGATTCTTAAGGGCTTGGCTGGCCAATTGTTGTATGGGGTGGTTCCCTTCTTGTGATCAATGATAGCCTGTCTCCAGGAAGATCATCTCGCAGCAGGTTGCTTGTGGGCATGGGGCTGTAGCTGTTGTCACGCTAGGCCTGTGCAGGATGCCACATCCACAGAAACCACTTCCTGGTTTCTTCTAGCAGGTGACCTGGCTAGGGCCTGACCTGCATTGCGCCATACATATACTCCTTTTTGTTTTTATTATTGGTAATGCTGAGAAGCATGGTTCTTTGCCAAGCCATTGTTGACCTTAGGCCCCAAGGGATCATCACATGTGACAGTGCCTGTCTTAGGTTGCCCCATCTCATGGGGTCTTACCTGTCATTGACTACCTGCCATTCTGGTGAGAAAACCTGAGGGGTGTGGCTGTCACCTAGGAGGTATGGGAGGGCCAAGTGGTGGTGGCTCTGTGACATGCAAATGGTCCCAGTGAGCAAGAATCAACTATAGAACCTGAAAAAGACTGGGATAGGACAGGTTTACAAATGGCAGATAAGATATCATATGGTGGTTCATGAGGGGTTGCCCCTACTGATTGATAAATGGCTCCCTGTAGTAGAACCTGGTTTGTTTGGATGGCAGTGATGTGCTGAGCAAAAGTTCTGAGACATCTGAAAAGGATCAGCATGAGGGTGAGAATAACTAGGATTCCTGCCAGGATACAAAGGGAGAAAGGGTTGAAGAAAGAAATGTAAAGTTATCATCAGGGAAACAGCTGCAAAGCCAATGGGAACCTGTCTAACAATAACATGGAGGTCAGCATGGATAGTCATGCAAGGGCTCAGTCTATAACTAAGGAGGGAGCAGCTGAGAAAGCCCCGAAAAGAGTAAAAAGGCAGAGGCATTGAGTGTTGGGACCAAGACAAAATAATAAGGGGTTTTAACATAAACAGGTTGTTGGGTGACTGTCGTGAGATCACCTTGAGCACCATAATTGGTAGCATGGAGTGTCCTTAATGGTAGCAGATCAATGCAATCAAAGGAGTTGCAAAGGAATTTATAGCTGGTTGGAGGGAAGCATTACCATAACAGGCATTAATAAGCAAAAAGGCAAAGGTGTGGTTAAGGAGAAGTACTTGCTTGAAGGGGGAGGAATACAGTGAAATAGAGTGGCTAAAATGAAGCCTTGGAAAAGCATGGGAATATAGGCCCACCACATCAAACAAGTATGGCCTAAGAAGAATTGTCCAAATGGTTTGTAGGAAGTGGTAGTAGGGAGAAAAGGAGATAAAAAGAAAAAAGGGGAATAAGTTTACAGTACCATATTTGGCCTGAGGGTTTGGCATCATTCTCCTCATCAAGGTCGATTCTCGAGTCAGTGGCTGGATGGATGTTTCTGGCAGGGATTCAGATCGGGATCTGTGAAGTTTCTGGAAAGACACAAGCATACCCTCAGCCCTGTATTAAAAGAGGGTGGGGTCCCTTCCTGATATTAGTAATAGGATCCTGCCAGCAGACTAAGGTTAAGGGCATTGTGGTTGATTGGGATCTCCAATGTTTATAGGCTGGGGAGAGTCCTGCCTCATCAAAGGTGAGAAAATTGAGGGCGAAGAGAGCTTTCACCAGGACCAAGTGGGGATCCTTGGGTGACATAGGGACTTTTGTTTTACAATTAGTTCCTTTAGGGTCCAGTTAGTTCCCTCCACTATGGCTTGTCCTTGTGGGTTGTAGGGGATCCCAAGGGAGTGTTTGATTCCCCAAGATTCAATGAAGGATATGAATTGGGCAGATGTGTATGCAGGGCCATTATCAGTTTTAATTGACCAGGTTATGCCCATGACCAACATGGCAGTTCTTGTCACCTTAATGACGTGGGACACCTTCTCCCCTGAGAAAGCAATAGCAAAAGTAAGCTTAGAGTAAGTGTCCACAATGACATGGGCATATTTGAGGTTACCAAAGGAAGGTATGTGGGTAACATCCATCTGCCAGATATAATTTGGGGTAAGGCCTCTAGGATTGACTCCTTGAGCCTGTAGGAGGCCCAAGGAGACTAAGGGGGCACATGTCTTACAGGTACAGGCTAAATGTTTGAATTGGCTAAGCAAGAGCTCGGGGTATAGGGTCTGTAGGTTAGTGGGGGATATATGGAACCTTTGGTGTAAACATCTAGCTTGTTCTAAAGGTGGCAAGGAGGAGAGAGCAATACACTTGTCGACCTGTGAATTCCCATTAGCAATAAAGCCAGGCAGACCAGTGTGTGAGTGAACGTGCTCAATAAATCTGAAGGTGGATGGCCCATTGCAAAAGGACTTGTTCAAAGTAGGAGTCAACACCAGATTCCTGGGCTGCGTTGTGGATGAGAGCCAGATCAGAGAGGGGAGTGGGATACCAGGGCCTGGCTGTTGCATCCAGCCCTATGTTAATGGGGAAGGTGGCAAAGGGTGGGGCAATGGGGCATGTCAGTGAACTGGCAGTTGCCTGGGTGTGTCCAGGACAGATCAGGCAGGGGTCCTTCCAAGGGTAAAGAGGTGGAAGAGTGGTTGTGAGCATGGCTGCTGCAGGTGGCGGTTCAGGTGGTGGTCTTTTATCATTGAAGGGTTGGTCTTCCTCCTCATCATCATAAGAGGGGGATGGGAGGGAGGAGGTTTGAAGAGCCAGTTTCAGTTCCTCCTTACAGCTTTCGTTATGGGCAGAAATAACTTCCTCCATGGAGGAGCCTATAAGGCTGGCAATTATAGCAAGGAGGATAGGAAAGAATGGGGCTGGGGGTGTGTGTCCTTTGTGAGCCTTGCATTTCCTCATGAGGAAGAGAACCCAGGACCAAATGGAAGTGTCCCAGATGTTCTTGGGACTAATCCATGGGGCTAAAACAAGAGTTTCATCCCAAAAGCCATGGAGGTCTTTTTGTTTCACTTTAAACCATGTTGCAGGAGGAGGGCCTTAAGAGCCTGCAATTGTGGTGTCTTCTGATGGGGAGGGAGGTTGTCCATTATGGTGTGGTGGGTTTTTTTTTTGGGGGGGTAGGCTGTGACACCCCTGAATCAAGGAGATAACTCAGATAAAAAATAATAGCCCAAAGGATAATCATGTAAACCATAACACCTATTGCTGGGCCAGCTGAGACATACAGACAGAATTTTTAGGACCCAGGTATCTTGTGCTTAGTGCCCCCACTAACTTCTGTGGGTTGTTTAGTGATTTATTGTTTAGGTTTTGGAGTTCTTTGTAGATTCTAAAAATTAGGCCTCTGTCAGTTGTATAACTGGTGAAAATTTTCTCCCATTCTGTGGGTAATCTGTTGGCTTTGGTTATAGTATATTTGTCAGTGAAAAAGCTTTTAAGCTTCATGAGATCCCAATGGTTGAGTGATTGTGTAATTTCCTGAGCTGCTGGTGTTTTGTTCAGGAAATCTTTTCCCACTCCTATGTCACGGAAAGTTCCTCCTATTTTCTTCCAGTAGTAGCAGAGTTTCTGGTTTTATATTAAGGTCTTTGATCCATTTGGACTTAATTTTTGTGCATGGAGAAATGTGTGGGTCGAGTTTCATTTTCCTACATATGGTTGTCCAGTTTGTCCAGCACCATTTGTTAAAGATGCTGTCTTTTCTCCATTCTGCATTGGTAGGGTCTTTGTCAAATATCAAGTAGCTATAGTTACTTGACTCAAAGTCTGGGTCTTCAATTCTGTTCCATTGGTCTATATTCCTGTTTTTATGACAGTACCATGTTGTTTTTATTACAATGGCTTTGTAGTATAGCTTTAGATCAGGTATGGTGATGCTTCCAGAGGTGTTTCTTTTGCTGAGGATGAGCTTGGATATCCGATGCCTTCTGCCTTTCCATATGAATTTTGAGATAGTTTTTCTATCTCATTGAAGAAGGAAATTGGGATTTTTATCGGCATTGCATTGAATCTATAAAGTGCTTTGGTAAAATTGCCATATTCACAATGTTAATTCTACCAATCCATGAGCATGGGAGGTCTTTCCATTTTTGTAGGACCTCCTCAATTTCTTTCTTGAATATTTTTATGTTTTCATTATATAGGTTTTTTACTTCCTTAGCTAATGTTATTCCAAGGTATTTTATTTTCTTTGTTGCAATTGAAAATGGGACGATGTTAGTTATTTCTTTTTCTGTCTCTTTGTCCTTTGCATACAGAAAGGCTACTGATTTCTGTGCATTGATTTTATATCCTGCTACTTTGCTGAAGGCACTAATCACCTTTAAGAGGTTTTTTTGTTTTTTTTTTTTTGTTGTTGTTGTTGTTTTTACAGTTTTTTAAACAATTTATTTATATATTGGCTTCTACATGCTCTTATATTTATGTAAAATATTTATACATATTCTTTACAATTTTTACATATATTAAATGGTTGTATCATAAACACTTTTCTATGGGATATTTTTTTTTTTTTTTTTGGTTTTCGAGGTAGGGTCTCACTCTGGTCCAGGCTGACCTGGAATTAGCTATGTAGTCTCAGGGTGGCCTCGAACTCACGGCAATCCTCCTACCTCTGCCTCCCGAGTGCTGGGATTAAAGGCGTGCACCACCACGCCCGGCTCATTCTATGGGATTTTATAAAAGAAAAATCAAGTGGGGAAGATTACATATAAAACATTACCATATTGAAACCATACGGAACCAAAATTGCTCGTGTTCATGTTCATTTGATTCTCTCATCTACTTATTTTTGGTGTCATTTATTTATGCTGGCACAGACTCCAATTCTCTATAACATAATCATTTGGTCAAAAATATGAAAGCAGTAGGTCAGGTCATAAGGCAACTATGGAAGGTGAAGCTACTGTCTGCAGGAAAGGGGCTGCAAGAGAGAGGTCAGACTTCAAGCCACAAGCCACTGGGAACCCTGCTGTGCCCTGTGCAGGATCCAGCCTGTCTTCAGGTCAGGCAGTCAGGATGAACATCATTCGCACCTTTAGAGTTTTGAGAAGGAAGTCCTCGGGTCACTTATGTACAGAATCATGCCATCTGCAAATTGAGCTAACTTAACTTCTTTCTTTCCAATTTGTATCCTTTTGATTTCTTTCTCCTGTCTTATTGCATTGGTGAGTTTGGAAGCCACACCAAAATGTACCAAAGGCCTGCATTGGAAGTGCTAACCTCTCTTTCCAGGTCAGGGCAGTGGTCCAGCCACTGTGGAAATCAGTGTGGAGGTTCTTGAGACAGCTAGAAATAGATTTACCATATGATCCAGCTATAGCACTCCTAGGCATATATCCAGAGGACTCTTCTCACTACCTTAGAGATACTTGCAAAACCATGTTTATTGCTGCTCTATTCACAATAGCTAGGAAATGGAAGCAGCCTAGATGTCCCTCCACAGATGAGTGGATAATAAAGATGTGGTACATTTACACAATGGAGTTCTATTCAGCAGTAAAGAAAAATGAAATTATGAAATTTGCAGGGAAATGGATGGATCTGGAAAGGATTATACTAAGTGAGGTAACCCAGGCTCAGAAAGCCAAACGTCACATGTTCTCTCTCATATGTAGATCCTAGCTACCAATGTATAGACTTGTGTGTGAACTGGAACAAAAAATAGGTACCGGAAACCAGTAAGCGGGTAAAAGGCTATAAGGGCGGGAAGAAAGGGAAGTACTTAAGTGAATGGTAATGCACATATGTAAGTAGAAGAACTGATTACAGGGAGGGGAATGGCCTAAGTGAGGCCATGGGAAGAGAATGCATAAAAGAAGGGAAGGGGGGGTCAATCTAAAATCAAGATATTATGAATAAGACATATGTAAAATTACTTTTTTGAATAAGGGCACGTCTAGAAGCTGTAGACTGTTACTAGAAAATTTTCAGTACCTGGGATGGGATACCTTCCAGTGAGTTGTTGGCCAAGGAGGTCCCGGTAGCCTCCAAAACATTAAAGGCTTTTGCCAAAGCCCTTGGTTTCCCTTGAGAAACAGATAGTAAGACCCTATTGCTGAAGACATCTCATGCCTGAGAAGCATGATCACTGAGAAAGCAAGTTGGTGTGGAGCAGAAAACCTTCTCCCTGTAGACCAGCAAACTGAAAGCTGGAAAAAGCTGCACTGCACGCAGTGTATGGGAGACAGAAGCCATCAACAGTGAAAACAGTGGATGCTGAATATTCAAGCTTGGCCAGACAGGCCCAATGACTGAACGGGTGCAATAGTGGCATGTCTACTCTTGGGGTAACCAACTGCTCCATAATTGGACTGAAGGCCCTCTCTATGGGAGGGAATACATACCTGGTACTGAAAAACCCAAGTAAAAGTCTATGGTAGGTGAGGTCATGAGCCTTGGGGGTATAAGCCTGCTCATGTCTGACTAAATGTATATATTATTCCCACCAAGCTGCCCTGGGGACAGTACACTAGATGTTCATGTTCACATATTAACGCTACTCTCACTTCAGGCTAGAGAAGCTTCTCTTTTCAGATGGTGATGGCCACTGGGATCACCCAAAAGGCAACATAGTGCTGAGAAGAAGGGATCGAGGAGTGCCCAGCACTGAAACACCTCTGTCACACCCTCCAATGGCTCAGGGACCATTGCGGAAGAGGGGGCGGATAGAATGGAAGAGCCAAAGGAAGGATATGACCTCTTACAATGCAACTGCCCAGACAGAAATTGGCTTCGATATCCATGATCTTGCAGTGCCTAGCAATACCTTTGCAAGACCCTCAAAATAGAAGAAAAAGATGATGACATCCAATTAAAAGAGAGACTAATGGAGAGAGGGAAGGGATATGATGGAGACTGGAGTTCTAAAGTGGAAAGGGGGAGGGGAGGGAAATATCAGGTGGGGTTTTTTTGGTAAGTAAGATTAAAAGTCAATAAAAATAATAATTAAAAATGAATAAAAATTAAAAAATTTTTAAAAAGAATATATATGCCTCTAAGTTTGGAAACCTGAAAGAAATGGATGATTTCCTTGATTCATATGACCTACCAAAATTAAATCAAGATGAGATAAACCATTTACATAGACCTATAACAACCACAGAGATCCAAGCAGTTATAAAAAGTCTCCCAATTAAAAAAAAGCCCAGGCCCAGATGGATTCACTGCTGAATTTTACCAGACATTCCTGGAAGATCTAACACCAATGCTTCTCAAACTTTTCCATAAAATAGAAAAGGAAGGAAGCCACCATCACCCTGATACCCAATCCAGACAAAGACAGATCAAAAAAACAATATTATAGACCAATCTCCCTCATGAACATAGATGCAAAAATTCTCAACAAAATACTGGCAAACAGAATACAAGAATATATCAGAAAGATTACTCACCCTGACCAAGTAGGCTTTATCCAAGAGAGGCAGGGATGGTTCAACATACACAAATCCATAAATGTAATACACCATATAAATGGTCTGAAGGACAAAAATCACATGGTCATCTCAATAGATGCAGAAAAGGCATTTGACAAAATCCAACACCCCTTCAATGTGAAAGTATTACAGAAACTAGGAATAGAAGGAACATATCTCAACATAATAAAAGCTATTTATGGCAAACCTACAGCCAACATAATACTAAATGGGGAAAAACTTGAAGCTTTTCCTCTAAATTCAGGAACAAGACAAAGGTGTCCTCTTTCCCCACTACTATTTAATATAGTATTGGAAGTCTTAGCCATAGCAATAAGGCAAGAGACACTCATAAAGGGGATACAAATCAGAAGAGAAGAGATCAAATTATCATTATTTGCAGATGCTATGATTCTATACATAACAGACCCTAAAGACTACCAGCAAACTGCTAGAGCTGCTAAACACTTTTAGCAATGTAGCAGGATACAAAAATAAACACAAAGAAATCAGTAGCTTTTCTATACACTAACAACAAATGTGCAGAGGATGAAATCAGGGACTCTCTCCCATTCACAATTGCCTCAAAAACAAACAAACAAACAAACAAACAAACAAACAAACAAACAAACAAACAAAAAACCTTGGAATAAACTTAACCAAGGAAGTGAAGGATCTCTACAATGAGAACTTTAAAAAACTCAAATGACAAATTGCAGAAGACACAAGGAAATGGAAAGACATCCCATGTTCCTGGATTGGAAGAATCAATATTGTGAAAATGTCAATCTTACCAAAAGCAATCTACACATTTAATGTGATCCCCATTAAAATTCCAATAGCATTCTTCACAGAAATAGAAAAACCAATACAAAAATTCATCTGGAAACACAAAAATCCTTGAATAGCCAAAACAATTTTGCGCAACAAAAATCAGGCAGGTGGTATAACCATACCCGCTTTTAAGTTATACTACAAAGCCATAGTAACAAAAACAGCATGGTACTGGCACAAGGACAGACAGGTAGATCAATGGAGCATAATAGAAGACCCCAATATTCATCCAGGCAGCTACAGCTACCTGATTTTTGACAAAAATGCCAAAAATACTCATTGGAGAAAAGATAGCCTCTTTAACAAGTGGTGCTAGGAAAACTGGACATCTGTATGTAAGAGGATAAACATACATCCTGTCTCTCTCCATGCACAAGAGTCAAGTCCAAATGGGTCAGGGACCTTAATATCAGACCTTAAACTCTGAAACTGCTAGAGGAAAAGGTGGGGGAAACTCTTCAACATATTGGAATAGGCAAGGACTTTTTGAATATAACTCCAATTGCTCAGGGAATAAAACCACTAATCAACCATGAAATCACAAAGGTTTTGTACAGCAAAGAACACTGTGAATAGAGCAAAAAGACAACCTACAGAATGGGAGAAAATCTTTGCCAGCTATACATCTGACAGAGGATTAATATCCAGAATATACAAAGAACTCAAAAAACAGAATAATAAGAATTCAAACAACCCAGTTTAAAAATGGGCTATGGAACTAAATAGAGAATTCATGGAAGATGAAATACAGATAGCATATAATCATTTAAAAAAATGTTCCACATCCTTAGCCATCAGGGAAATGCAAATTAAAACCACTTTGAGATTCCATTTCATTCCTGTCAGAATGGCTACCATCAAGAAAACAAATGACAATAAGTGTTGGCGTGGATGCAGAAAAACAGGAACACTTCTATACTGTTGGTGGGAATGTAAGCTGGTCCAGCCACTGTGGAAATCAGTGTGGAGGTTCTTGAGACAGCTAGAAATAGATTTACCATATGATCCAGCTATAGCACTCCTAGGCATATATCCAGAGGACTCTTCTCACTACCTTAGAGATACTTGCAAAACCATGTTTATTGCTGCTCTATTCACAATAGCTAGGAAATGGAAGCAGCCTAGATGTCCCTCCACAGATGAGTGGATAATAAAGATGTGGTACATTTACACAATGGTGTTCTATTCAGCAGTAAAGAAAAATGAAATTATGAAATTTGCAGGGAAATGGATGGATCTGGAAAGGATTATACTAAGTGAGGTAACCCAGGCTCAGAAAGCCAAACATCACATGTTCTCTCTCATATATGGATCCTAGCTACCAATGTATAGACTTGTGTGTGAACTGGAACAAAAAATAGGTACCAGAAACCAGTAAGCTGGTAAAATGCTATAAGGGAGGGAGGAAAGGGAAGGACTTAAGTGTATGGTAATGCACATATGTAAGTAGAAGAACTGATTACAGGGAGGGGAATGGCCTAAGCGAGGCCATGGGAAGAGAATGCATAAAAGAAGGGCAGGGGGAGGGTCAATCTAAAATCAAGATATTATGAATAAGACATATGTAAAATTACTTTTTTGAATAAGGGCACGTCTAGAAGCTGTAGACTGTTACTAGAAAGTTTCCAGTACCTGGGATGGGATACCTTCCAGTGAGTTGTTGGCCAAGGAGGTCCCGGTAGCCTCCAAAACATTAAAGGCTTTTGCCAAAGCCCTTGGTTTCCCTTGAGAAACAGATAGTAAGACCCTATTGCTGAAGACATCTCATGCCTGAGAAGCATGGTCACTGAGAAAGCAAGTTGGTGTGGAGCAGAAAACCTTCTCCCTGTAGACCAGCAAACTGAAAGCTGGAAAAAGCTGCACTGCACGCAGTGTATGGGAGACAGAAGCCATCAACAGTGAAAACAGTGGATGCTGAATATTCAAGCTTGGCCAGACAGGCCCAATGACTGAACAGGTGCAATAGTGGCATGTCTACTCTTGGGGTAACCAACTGCTCCATAATTGGACTGAAGGCCCTCTCTATGGGAGGGAATACATACCTGGTACTGAAAAACCTAAGTAAAAGTCTATGGTAGGTGAGGTCATGAGCCTTAGGGGTATAAGCCTGCTCTTATCTGACTAAATGTATATATTATTCCCACCAAGCTGCCCTGAAAGCACTACACTTAATGTTCATATTCACATATTAACGCTAATCTCACTTCTGGTTAGAGAAGCTTCTCTTTTCAGATGGTGATGACCACTGGGATCACCCAAAAGGCAACATAGTGCTGAGAAGAAGGGATGGAGGAGTGCCCAGCACTGAAACACCTCTGTCACACCCTCCAATACTCAGGGACCATTGCGGAAGAGGGGGCGGATTGAATGGAAGAGCCAAAGGAAGGGTATGACCTCTTACAATGCAACTGCCCAGACAGAAATTGGCTTTGATATCCATGACCTTGCAGTGCCTAGCAATACCTTCGCAAAACCCTCAAAATAGAAGAAAAAGATGATGACATCCAATTAAAAGAGAGACTAATGGAGAGAGGGAGGGGATATGATGGAGACTTGAGTTCTAAAGTGGAATGGGGGGAGAGAAGGGAAATATCAGGTGTTTTTTTTTGTAAGTATAAAAGTCAATAAAAAATAATAATTAAAAAAAAAAACAAAGAAGGCCACTTCTTACTTATCAAGGGAAAAATCCAACAAGAGGATATCACAACCATCAATCTTTTTTTTTTTAATTTGAGATGGAGAAGGAGAGAGCGAGAAGAGAGAATGGGCATGTCAGGGCCTCTGCCACTGCAAATGAACTCCAGATGCTTGCACAACCTTGTGCATCTGGCTTACATGGGACCTGGAGAATTGAACCTGGATCCTTAGGCTTCGCAGGCAAGTGCCTTAACTGCTAAGCCATCTCTTCAGCCCACAATCATCAATATTTATGCACCAAACACAGGTGCACCACAATTCATAAAACAGAACCTGCTTGACAATAAAACAGAAATAATCACCAACACCATCATAGCTGGGGACTTCAACACTCCACTATCAGCAATAGGTAGATCATCCAAACAGAAAATTAACATGGAAGTAAGAGAGTTCAACAACACCATAGATCAATTAGACCTAACAGAAATCTATAGAACATTCTACCCAAAATCCACAGATTACACATTCTTCTCAGCAGCCCATGGAACCTTCTCTAAAACAGATCATATACTAGGCCATAAAGCCTGCCTCCATATGTTTAGGAAGATAGACATAATTTCCTAAATGATATCATATCACAATGCTGTATTGATAGAAATTAACAACCAAAGATGTACCAGGAGTCCCACTAACTCCTGGAAACTGAACAACACGGTTTTAAACAATAAATGGGTAGTGGATGAAATAAAAAATGAAATTGCAAAATTTCTAGAATTGAATGACAATGAGAACACATTGTACCAAACTTATGAGACTCAATTAAGGGGGCTCCTTAGGGGAAAATTCATAGCACTAAATGCCTTTACAACAAAGAAAGATCCCAAATCAGTAACCCAACCATCCAGATAAAGGCATTGGAAAAACAAGAAGAATCCAACCCAAAAGGTTCCAGATGGAAAGAAATAATTAAGATCAGTGCAGAATTGGAAACTACAAAAACAAGATAATTGATGAAATTAAGAGCTGCTTCAAGCCGGGCATGGTGGCGCACGCCTTTCATCCCAGCATTCGGGAGGCAGAGGTAGGAGGATCACTGAGAGTTCGAGGCCACCCTGAGACTACATAGTTAATTCCAGGTCAGCCTGGATCAGAGTGAGACCCTACCTTGCAAAAACAAAAAAAAAAAAAAAAAAAAAAAAAAGAGCTGGTTCTTTGAAAAAATAAACAAGATTGTTAAACCCCTGGTCACTTTGATCAAATGAAGAAAGGAGAAGCTTCAAGTTAATAAAATTAGAAATGAAAAAGGAGAGATCAACAGACATAAGTGAAGTTGGAGGAATCATCAGGACTTATTTCAAAAACCTCTACTCTACAAAAGTGGATAAAATGGATGAATTCCTGGACACATACCACCTAGCAAAGCTAAAGTCAGAGCAGATTAATCCCTAAACAAACATTTCACACCAATCAAGATTAAAAAGGTAATAAAAAGCCTCCCCCCAAAGAATCTGAATTCTATCAAATCTTCATGGAAGAACTGAAACCAATTATACTCCAATTGTGCCACACAATCAGAGAATAGGGAAATATCCCCAACTCCTTCTATGAAGCTAACATCACCCTAATACCAAAACCAAGTAGAGGTGCTACAA
The DNA here is from genome assembly GCA_036365145.1 of Orientallactaga sibirica. Taxonomy (NCBI): domain Eukaryota; kingdom Metazoa; phylum Chordata; class Mammalia; order Rodentia; family Dipodidae; genus Orientallactaga; species Orientallactaga sibirica. Next base: position 58,851,036 of record JAEOAD010000005.1, on the reverse strand, counting down.
GAAAAGAAGACTACAGGCCTATTTCCCTGATGAACTTAGATGCAAAGATCCTGAACAAAATCCTGGCATACTGAATTCAACAGCACTTTAAAAGCATTATCCCCCTGGATCAAGTAGGCTTCATCCCAGGAACACAGGGGTGGTTCAACATATGGAAGTCTGTCAATGTAAAACACCACATAAATAAGCTTAAACACAAAAACCACATGATCATTTCAACAGATACAGAAAAGGCCTTTGACAATATAAAACATCACTTCATGATCAAAACACTGGAGAAACTAGGCATGGATGGTCTATATCTCAATATAATAAAGGCTATATATAAAGCTTCTAAAGCCCAAGTAATAATTGGGAGACACTGAAGGAATTCCCATTGAGATCAGAAACAAGACAGTGGTGTCCACTATAACCTCTGCTCTCCAACATAGTACTGGAAGTCCTAGATCAGGCAATAAGACAAGAGAAAGAAATAAAAGGGACAAATTGGAAAGGAACAAGTTAAAGTTAGCCCTATTTGCAGACAACATGATTCTATACACAAGTGACCCAAGAATCTCCATCTCAAAACTCTTAAAGGTGACTAACTCCTTCAGCAAAGTATAAGGATACAAAATCAGAGCACAAAATCAATAGTCCTTCTATATGTAAAAGATAAAGATACACAGAAACAAATAAGCAACATTTCAATAGCAACAAAAAAATAAAACAAAATACCTTGGAATAACATTAACTAAGGATGTGAAAGACCTATACAATGAAACATAAAAACACTCAAGAAAGAAACTGAGGAGGACCTGAGAAAATGGAAAGACCTCCAATGCTCCTGGATAGGCAGAATTAACATTGTGAAAATGGCAATCTTACCAAAAGCATTATACAGATTTAATGCAATACCAATAAAAATCCCAACATTTTTCTTCACAGACATTGAAAAAAATGATCTGAAAATTCATATGGAATGGCAAAAGGCCTCAGATATCCAAACACATCCTGAGCAAAAGAAACACCTCTGGAGGCATCACCTTACCTGTTCTAAAGCTATATTGCAAAGCCATAAAGCTCAAAAGTTTGTTCACAGACAATAAGCAGAGCCAATAGATTACCCACAGAATGTGAGAAAATTTTTTCCGGCTATACAACAGAGGCCTAATTTCTAGAATCTACAAAGAACTCAAAAACCTAAACAATAAAAAGTCAAATAACCCACTCACAAAATGGGGCAGGGAACTGAACAGGGAGTTCTCAGAGGAAGAAATACAAATGGAAAACAAAAACTTAAGAAACTTAAGAAAATGTTCAGCATCCCTATTAATCAGGGAAATGCAAATTAAAACAACCATGAGATTCCACTGTACCCCAGTAAGGATAATAAATATTTAAAAAAATTAAATGAATCAAATGCTGGTGAGGATATGGAGAAAGAGAAATCCTCATTCATGGTTGGTGGGAATGTAAGATAGTAAAACCACTATGGAAAGCAATGTGGAGACTCCTAAAAAGGCTGAGTATAGAGTTATGAACAGACCCAGTTATTCCCTTACTGAGCATTTACCCTAAAAGCTCCATGCCTCAATTCAGAGAGATTTGATCAACCAAGTTTATAGCTGCTCAGTTCATAATAGCTAAGAAGTGGAATCAACCCAGATGGCCATCATTAGATAAATGGATAACCCAAATGTGGTATATCTACACAATGGAACTCTACACAGCAGTAAGGAAAAGTGACACAATGGAATTTGAAGAAAAATGGTCAAACCTGCAACAGCAAGCTCACCCAATCACAGAAAGACAATTGTTGCATGGTCTCAGTCATTTGTGGCTCCTAACCTGAATCAGCATCTCAATGACCATACAATAATGAGGGTGGGGTGGGAAGGGAGGGTAAGGGTTGGGGGAGACAAAAAACTAGATCCAAATGGAAATGGTACCATAAAATCCCATATCCTGAGAGACAGACTAAAAGGTTTAACCTTTATCAGGTCTTTAGAGGTGACACCTGAATCAAAGGGCCCTGGAGAGGGCATGATGAAGACTAATTTTAATCTTCTCCTGTTTTTCTCTCTCTCCCCCCATCCACTCTTCTGTCTTTCTCTTTTATATTACCTATCTTTTTGTGAGACAAAGTTTTATTGGGTAAAAAAAGAAAGAAAAAGAAGAAAAGCTGGTGCCCCAGGTCTACACCCCAGAGTTTGAGATCTCAGGGTGCAGCCCTAAACTGTTGTGTCAGCTTTTATTGGAAATAACCACATGATGTTTATAGTAAAAACAGGATGGGAGTTAAACCACAAAGTTACATACTGTTAAACAAGGGGATATTACAAGAAGTCACAAGGTTACATAGGTCACATAGGCAGAACTGAGGCAAGAAACATTCTATGCTACGGAATCACAAAGATATTTAGAAACAAAGAGATACAGGAAGGTCATGGTACATTGAACAGAGTGATCATCCTATTCCTTAGGTAACAGTAAGCACATGCATTACACAAAGGGATCATTCCATTCCTTAGGTAAAGGTAAACACCTGCATTGAACCGAGGGATCATCCCATTTTCCATTTCCCCCTCTGATATGACACTAAGTCAAATCCTTGGCTCATGAAGAACAGTGTCTAGGGTGTTTTAATCTAAGGGGGTGCATTGCATTTGCAATACCATGAGTTTAACAGAATTTATTCTATTCTACTTAAAGCATTAATAATGTAGGGTACTATGGTAGAACCTAAGAGCAGTAGTGTCAGGGAGCCAGCAATAGATGAGATAAGGGTAGTTAGCCATGGAGACTGTGGTTTGAATATATGGCCCCCAATATATTCAGTGTTTTATTAGTTTGTTTGCATCTTCAGCCACCTGGCTGGAGGCAATGTCACTGGGTGGATCTTAAGGTGTGGTGGTGGGTTTAGGATTTCAATCTAAAGATATGCAAAGTGTGCCTAGTTGGAGTTCCTGAGGTATGCTGTGCTGTGTGACTTTGGCTTGTGGCTCCTCTCTCTCTCTCTCTCTCTCTCTCTCTCTCTCTCTCTCTGTGTGTGTGTGTGTGTGTGTGTGTGTGTGTGTGTGTGTGTGTGTGTGTTTGTCCTGTCCTGTGAAGAGCAGGCCAGCTTCTTCTACCATTATGGAACTTCCCTTGAACCTGTAAGCTCCAATAAATATCCCTTCCTCCATAACTGTGCCTGGTCTGGAAGTTCATCTCAGCAAATCTGAAGCTGTCTGCTGCAGAGACCAAATAAACATAGACTGAAACCAATTATTAACCAATTTTAATGGTTTGTCTCTGAAGTTTTCTTTCTTTGAGATTTTTCTCTAACTAAAGCCAGTGTATCTTGGATTATTTCTGGCTGGCATAAAAGCAACAAGTTTTACCTAAGCCATACATATGCCCCCTTGTTTCATAAAAAGTAAGTCTAATCCTCTTCTATTTTGTTCCCTCCACTTTCACTGCTGTTGGAGTAGTTAGGATGATCTGGTGGACAGCCCTTCCAACGTCCCCATATGGTGTCTCTTCATCTGAACTCTGTCACTAGGCTGAAAGGGATGGGGACAAACAGGGTGTGTCTGAAAAGCAGCCTTGACTGCTGGAACAATGGACTCCCGGACTTTTCATAAGACTTGGATAGAAAGAAGCCTTGCATTAGTAAAGTCAGTTATCTGTTTAAGATCCATCCGGGGCAGGATGGGGGGAAGGTTATCCATATATTTACATAAAGGGTACACCTGGCCCTTAACAGGGAGAAGGGAAGGAGTCCCACCCCACCTATCCTTCACCAGTCTCTAGGGTTAATTTAGTTAAAGTCTCCTTCCAGGTCAGATTCATCCTTTCTACCTGTCCTGAACTTTGGGGATGATAGGCACAATGTAATTTCCAATTAATCCCCAACATCTTGGTCAATTCACTTGACACAAAGATAGGTCCATTATCTGATCTTATCTTGAGGGGCAACCCATAGTGGGGAATTATCTCTAAAAAATTATTAGGCACTATTTGGGCTGTCTCAGTCTTGGTTGGGGAAGCTTCTATCCATCCTGAAAAGGTATCAACATAAACAAGTAAATATCTATATTCATACTGATCTGGCTTTACCTTTGTGAAATCAACTTCCCAATATCTACCTGGCTCTGTTCTCTGCTCTCTTGCCCCCATTGGTGGTACCTTACCAGAGGAGGCATTTGACTGTTGTCAGGCCTGACAGTGGGTGGTGGTGTCCTTGATGACTGAGTACATACCTGGGAAGAAAAGCTTTGTCATTATTAGCTCAGCTGGCTTGTTGCTGCCTAAGTGAGTTAACTTCATGTAGTTGTGTAGCCAGTCTCTGCCCTAGGGCTTGGGACAGCAGCAGTAGTCCATTCTTCAGTTGGTACCATCCTTGTGGGGTCTGCTCCTTCATCAGATGAGAGGTGAGCTGTAGGTCCTGTTCCATGTATGTTGGTCACTCAGAAAGAGTGGGTGCCAAGAGGGTGACCAGACAGTCTGACAGATGCTGAGAGGCAGCATTTTTTGCTGCTAGGTCTGTCAGTCTACTCCCTCTTGCTTCTGTGGTCTCCCCTTTCTGATGACATGGACAATGAATTATAGCCACTTTAGCAGATGCCCAAATGGCAGCCAATAAGTCCAAAATTCATTTTTATTTTTAATGTCTATACCTTCTACTGTTGATAGCCCTCATTCTCGGTAGATGAGCCCATGTACATGTGCCATGGCAAAGGCATAAAGGCTGTCTGTGGAGATATTCACTGTCTTCTCTTTTCCCAATATCAGAGCCTTGGTCAATGCTATCAGTTCAGCTTTCTGAGCCAAAGTACCCCAAGGTAGGACCTCATCCCACAAGGTTTCTTCCAAAGTCACCACAGCCACCCCTGCATACCTGATTCCATCCATGACAAAGCTGCTGCCGTCACAATACATCACCAGATCAGGGTCCAGCTGAGCCACATCTGTCAGAATGGGCTGATTCCATGGAAGGCAGAGGTGATCTCTAGGCAGTCATGCATAGGAGTTGATGCCTCATCAGTTTTTGGCAGCAGGGAGGCTAGGTCCAAAGCCTGTTTGGTGAAACTGTATTCATGGTTGATCTAAGAGCAAGGCTTGATAGTGAGTTATGTGAGAGCTGGAGAGCCATAGATCTGGGGCACTTTTTAAAAGAGTCTCTATCGCATGTGGGACCATAATTGACAAGGACTGGCCCAAGGTTAATTTGTCAGCATCCTTTGTCAGAATAGAAACAGCTGCAATAACCAGGAGACAAGGGTGGCACGCAGTGGCTACTGGGTTTAACTTCTTAGATAAGTAGGCCTCTGGACAATTCCATGACCCCAGTCTTTGGATTAGGATGCCCCTATCTGTTCCCTTCTTTTCATCCATATACAAGTGGAAGAGTTTAGTTAAGTCTGGAAGTGCTAGGGCAGGGGCTGATGTCAGAACTGACTTTAGTTTTTATAATGCTTGTTCCTCATTTTCAGTCCAATTAAAATATTTTTCTTGCCCTCTTGTAGCCTCCTAAAAAGGCTTGGCTAATTCAGCAAACCTTGGAATCCAAATTATGCAGTACCCCACAGCTCCAAGGAATTCTAGATTTGTCTCTTAGTCTGAGGCATGGGGGATCTGAGGGATGGCCTGAATTCTAGAGGCTGACAGCATCCTCTCTTACCTCCTTGGAGTTTGTATCCCAAGTAGGTTACCTTACACACACACAGCTGAGCCTTCCTGCCTGATACAAGGTAACCCAGATGCTGTAAAGTGTCCAGGAGACACTCTGTAGCATTTTTCACTTGTGTTTTCTCTCTCCCATTGAGCTGGATGCAGCATAGCATTTTCCAGCTTTCTGTCAGCTGGTCAACATGGAGGAGGTTTTCAGCTCAGCTCCAGCAGGATTTCTCAATGACCTTGCAGCTCAAGTATGTGGAGTCTTCAGCAATAGGGTCTTATCATCTATTCCTTGTGGGAAACCAAGGGCTTTGGCAATAGCCTATAAAGTTTTGGAAGTATCTGGGACCTCTCTGGCCAACAAGTCATGGAATGTATCCCATCCCTGTCATTGAAAATTTTGTAGTAACAATCTATGGCTTCTGAGTGTTCCAGTATTCCTAAAATCAGGTTTCCATATGACTTATTTACATCCTCTTAGATTTTGATTAGTCCTCCTTCCACCTTTCCTTCACTCAGTCTCTTCCCCTGACCTCACTTAGGCCTTTTCACCCCCATTAATCTGTTCTTCTCCTCACATATATACAATATCATCCTATTAAGTTCTCCATCCCTCCCTTTCTATTCCCTTTATATCCCCTTTCAGTTTTCTGGCTTCTGCTACTGAGTTTTATTCCTACTCACATGGAAGTCCACTCATTTGTAGCTAGGCTCCACATATGAGCAAGAACATGTGATGTTTGGCTTTCTGGGCCTGGGTAACTTCACTAAGTATAATCCTTTCCACATCCATCCATTTTCCACCAAATTTCATAAGTTCATTTTGCTTCACTGCTGAGTAGAACTCCACTGTGTAAATGTGCCACATCTTCATTATCCCCTCATCAGTTGAGGGACATCTAGGCTGGTTCCATTTCCTAGCTATTGTGAATAGAGCAGCAATAAATATGGTCAAGCAAGTATCACTAAGGTAGCGAGACCAGTCCTTAGGATATATGCCTAGGAGTGGTATAGCTGTGTCATATGGTAGATCTATTTTTAGCTGTCTCAGGAATCTTCACACTGATTTCCACAATGGCTATACCAGATTGCATTCCCATCAAAAGTGTAAAAGTGTTCCTCTTTTTCTATATCCTTGCCAGAATTTATGGTCATTTGTTTTCATGATTGTAGCCAATCTGACAGGAGTGAGATGGAATCTCAATGTAGTTTTAATCTGTATTTCCCTGATGACAGGAATGTAGAACATTTTTTTAGATGTTTATATGCCATCTGTATTTCTTCTGAGAACACTCTATTTAGTTCCATAGCACATTTTTTAATTGGGTTGCTTGATTTCTTATTTTCTAATTTTTTGAGTTCTTTGTATATCCTAGATATTAATCCTCTGTAAGATGTATAGCTGGCAAAGATTTTCTCCCATTCTGTAGGTTGCCCCTTTGTTCTATTCACAGTGTCCTTATCTGTACAAAAACTTTGTAATTTCATGAGGTCCCAGCAGCTTTTCTGTGCTTTTATTTCCTGACCAATTGGGGTTATATTCAGAAAGTCTTTGCCAAGACCAATATGTTGAAGAGTTTCCCCTACTTTTTCTTCTTGCAGTTTCAGAGTTTCAGGTCTGATATTTAGGTCTTTGATCCATTCGAACTTAATTCTTGTGCATGTTTCTATTTTCATCCTTCTATAGATACATATTCAGCTTTCCCAGCACCATTTCCTGAAGAGGCTGTCTTTTCTCCAATGAGTATTATTGGCATTTTTGTCAAAGATCAGGTAACTATAGCTACCCAGACTTACATCAGGGTCCTCTATTTTGTTCCATTGATCTATATGTCTGGTTTTGTGCCAGTACCATGCTGTTTTTGTTACTAAGGCTCTGTAATATAGAATAAAATCAGGTATGGTGATACAATGAGCCTTATTTTTGTTGTTCAAAATTGTTTTAGATATCCAATGTTTTTTGCGCTTCCAAATGAATTTTTGGATTGTTTTTTCTATTTCCATGAAGAATGCCATTTGAATTTTGATGGGTTTTGCATTAAATGTGTAGATTGCTTTTGGTAAGATTGCCATTTTCACAATATTGAATCTTCCAATCCAAGAACAAGGGATGTCTTTCCATTTCCTAGTGTTTTCTGCAATTTCTTGTTTGAGTGTTTGAAAGTTTCCATTGTAGAGATCCTTCACTTCCTTTGTTAGGTTTATCCCAAAGTACTTTATTTATTTATTTTTTGATGTAAATGTGCATGGAAGTGATTCTCTGATTTCATCCTGTATGTGTTTGTTGTTAGCATATAGGAAGGCTACTGATTTCTGTGTGTTTATTTTGTATCCTGCTACATGGTTATAGGTGTTTATCAGCTCTAACAGTTTGCTGGTAGTCTTTAGGGTCCTTTATGTATAGAATCATATCATCTGCAAATAATGATAACTTGATCTCTTCCTTTCCAACTTGTATCCCTTTTATGAGTGTCTCTTGTCTTATTGCTATAGCTAAGACTTCCAGTACTATATTAAATAAAAGTGGGTACAGTGAACACCCTTTTCTTCATTTGGTATTATGTTGGCTGTGGGTTTGTCATAAATAGCCTTTATTATATTGGGATATTTTCCTTCTTTTCCAGTCCCTGTAGGACTTTTATCATGAAGGGATGTTGGATTTTGTCAAATGCTTTTTCTGCATCTAATGAGATGATCATGTGATTTTTGTCCTTCAGTCCATTTATATAATGTATTACATTTATCAATTTGCATATGTTGAACCATCCCTGCATCTCTGGGATAAAGCCTACTTGGTCCAGGTGAATGATCTTTCGGATATATTCTTGTATTATGTTTGCCAATATTTTGTTGAGAGTTTTTGCATCTATGTTCATGAGGGATATTGTTTTGTAATTTTCCTTTATTGTTCTATCTTTGTCTGGTTTTAGGATCAGGGTGGTTCTGGCTTTGTAGAAGGAGTTTGGTAGGGTTCCTTCCTCTTCTATTTTATCAAAAAGTTTAAGAAGCATTGGTATTAATTCTTCCAAGAAGTTCTGGTAAAATTCAGCAGTGAATCCATCTGGGTCTGGACATTTTTTAGTTGGGAGATTTTTTTTTTATAACTACTTTGATCTCCATACATGTTATAGGTCTATTTAAGTTGTTAATCTCATCTTGATTTAATTTAGGTAAGTCATATAAATCAAGGAAATTGTCCATTTCTTTCAGATTTTCAAATGTAGTGGAGTATATGTTCTTATAGTATGTCCCAATGATTTTTTGAATTTCTCTGCTATCTGTTGTGATGGTGCCTTTTTCATCTCTAATTTTATTAATTTGTGTCTCTTCTGTCTTTCTTTTGGTTAGATTTGCTAAGGGTTTAGCAATCTTTTTTATCCTTTCAAAGAACCAACTCTTTGTTTCATTGATTCTTTGGATTTTTTTGTTTCTATTTCATTAATTTCTGCCCTAATCTTTATTATTTCTTTCCTTCTACTGATTTTTGGTTTGCCTTTTCTTCTTTTTCCAAGGCCTTAAGGTGAAGCATTAAGTTGTTTACTTGTGACCTTTCTAATTTCTTAACATAGGCACTTAAAGCTATAAATTTACCTCTTAGGACAGCCTTCACTGTGTCCCAAATGTTTTGGTATGTTGTGTTCTCATTATCATTTAACTCTATGAATTTTTTGATTTCCCTCTTGATTTCTTCATTGACCCATTCATCATTTACTAGTGTATTGTTTAGTTTCCATGATTCTGTGTATGCTCCATAGCTTTTCTTGCTATTGATTTGTAGTTTGATCCCATTGTGATAAGATATAGTGCATGGAATTATTTTAATTTTCCTATATTTATTAAGACTTGTTTTGTGCCCTAATATATGGTCTATTTTAGAGAATGTTCTATGTGCTGCTGAAAATAATGTGTATTCTCCAGCATTTGGATAAAATGTCCTGTATATATTTGTTAGGTCCATTTGTTTTATGACCTCATTGAATCTAAAAGCATCTCTGGTTATTTTTTGCCAGGATGACCTATCAGTTGGTGAGGGTGTGGTGTTGAAGTCACCCACTACAAGTGTATTTGGTGGTATCTCTGACCTTAGTTCTAATAGCATTTGTTTGATGAAATTGGGAGCCCCCATGTTAGGTGCATATATGTTTAGGATTGTAATGTCCTTCTGTTGGAGCATACCTTTAATCAATATAAAGTGACCTTCCTTATCTTTCCTCATTAATGTTGGTCTGAAGTCTACCCTGTCAGATATTAGGATATCAACCCCTGCTTGTTTTCTAGGCCCATTTGCTTGAAACACCATTTTCCAGCCTTTCACCCTAAGATAGTGTCCATCCTTTGTAGAAAGGTGAGTTTCTTGGAGGCAACAAATTGAAGGATCCTGCTTTTTAACCCAGTCTGCAACCTATGTCTTTTGTTTGGGGCACTGAGGCCATTTATATAAGAGTTATTATTGAAAGGTGTGTATTTATTTTTGCCATTTTTCTTGCTTTGTAGTTCTTCTGGTTTTACCTTTGCTCTCTCATATTAACTAGTATTGGAGTATGGTTTGTTTTTCCAGGTTCCTTATATATGTGCTTTTCTTTCTCTTCAGCATGGAGGACCCTTTCAAGTATTTTCTGTAGACCTGGTTTTGTCTTCAAATATTCCTTTAGCCTGCTTTTGTTGTGGAATGTCCTTATTTCTCCATCTATTTGAATGGATAGCTTTGCAGGATAAAGTAACTTTGGTTGACAGGTGTTATCTTTCAGAATTTGGAATACATCACTCCAAGCCCTTCTGGCTTTTAAAGTTTGTGTTCAGTAATCTGCTGTGATCCTGATGGGTCTGCCTTTGTAGGTAACTTGCTTTTTCTCTCTAGCTGCTTTCAATATATTTTCTTTAGTTTAGAGAGATTTTCTACAGTTTTTTTTTTATTTCACTGACTGTGTTCTTCATTGCTAGTATTTCTGACTGATTTTTCTTTATTATTTCTATTTCCTTATTCATGTCTTATATTGACCTCCTTATTTCATTAAATTGGTTTCCTGTGTGTTCTTTGAACACATTTAAAATCATTCTTTTGAAATCTTTCTCAAGCATTTCCTCTAAATCAGTCTCACTGAAGGTCATGTCTGATGCATTAATACTTTTTGGTGGATTTATATTGTCTTGATTTTTTTTGTGTGTGTGTTTCTTGTGAATTGTGGTGCATCTGTGTTTGGTGCATAAAGAGTGATGATTGTGATATCCTCTTGTTGGATTGTTTCCTTGATGAGCAAGAAGTGGCCTTCTTTATCTTTTTTGATTACTTTTGGTTTGAAGTCTATTTTATCTGATATAAGTATAGCTACACCTGCTTGTTTCTTGTTTCCATTTGCTTGGAATATCACCCTGAAGAGGTGTCTGTCTTTAGTGATGAGGTGGGTTACTTGTAGATAGCAATTGAGGGGTCTAATTTTGTGATCTGCCCTGTTAGCTTATGTCTCTTGATGGGTGAATTAAGGCCATTAATATTTAGGGTAATAACTGTAAGGTTTGATTTTATACCTGCCATAATTATGGTGGATTATGTGGTTTGGTGGTTTCTTGGTCTTTGTTGTTATTGTGCCTTCTCGCAGTTTGGTTATTGTCCTCTACTTCTCGCGAACATTTGCAGTTGGTTATTTGCTTCTTCTGTGTGTAGAATTCCCTGAAGTACTTTCTGTAGGTTTGGCTTTGTGTTCATACAGTTATACAGCTGGCTTTTATCATGGAAAGTTTTTATTTCACCATCTATTATGAGGGATACTTTTGCTGGGTAGAGTAGTTTGGGTTGGAAGCCATAAGTTCTTAGAGTTTGCAGTGTTCCATTCCAGGCTCTTCTGGCTTTTAGGGTTTCCATTTAGAAGTCTGAAGTAATTCTGATGGGTTTTCCTTTGTAGGCAATGTGTTGTTTCTCCCTAACTGCTTTTTGGACTTTCTCTTTGTGCTTGATGTTAAGAGTCTTAATAATAATATATCTTGGGGAATATCTCCTTTGATCCAGTCTGTTTGGAGTTCTGTTACCTTCTTGTGTTTTGATGGGAGTTTCTTTTGAGAGTGGGAAAGTTTTCTTCTACAATTTTTATTTTATTTTATTTTTTTAATTATTATTTTTTATTGACAACTTCTATACTTACATACAAAAACACCTGATATTTCCCTCCCCTCCCCATTCTACTTTAGAACTCCAATCTCTATCATATCCCCTCCCTCTCTCCATTAGTCTCTCTTTTAATTTGATGTCATCATCTTTTTCTTCTATTTTTGAGGGTCTTGCGAAGGTATTGCTAGGCACTATAAGGTCATGGATATCGAGGCCAATTTCTGTCTGGGCGATTGCATTGTAAGAAGTCATACCCTTCCTTTGGCTCTTCCATTCTATCCGCCCCCTCTTCCGCAATGGTCCCTGTGCCTTGGAGGGTGTAACAGAGGTGTTTCAGTGCTGGGCACTCCTCCATCCCTTCTTCTCAGCACTATGTTGCCTTTTGGGTCATCCCAGTGGTCATCGCCATCTGAAAAGAGAAGCTTCTCTAACCATAAGTGAGAGTAGTGTTAATATGTGAACATGAACATTAAGTGTAGTGCCCTCAGGGCAGCTTGGTGGGAATAATGTATACCTTTTGTCAGACAAGAGCAGGCTTTACACCCATAAGGCTCATGACCCCATCTGCCATAGAATTTTGCTTAGGTTTTTCAGTACCAGGAATGTATTCCCTCCCATAGAGAGGGCCTTCAGTCCAATTATGGAGCAGTTGGTTACCCCAAGAGCAGACATGCCACTATTGCACCCATTCAGTCACTTGGCCTGTATGGCCAAACTTGAATGTTCAGTGTCCACTGCTTCACTGCTGATGATCTCTGTCTCCCATACGGCTGCATGCAGTGCAGCTTTTTCAAGCTTTCTGTTGGCTGGTCTACAGGATGAAGGTTTTCTGCTCAGCACCAGCTTGCCTTCTCAGTGACCTTGCCTCTCAGGCAAGAGATGTCTTCATCAATAGGGTCTTACTATCTATTTCTCAAGGGGAACCAAGAGCTTTGGCAAAAGCCTTTAATGTTTCAGAGGCTACTGGGAAACTCCTTGGCCAATAACTCACTGGAAGGTATCCCATCCCAGGCACTGAAAATTTTCTAGTAACAGTCTACAGCTTCTAGATGTGCTATTATTTTAAAAAGTAGGTTTACATAAGTCTTATTCACACTATCTTGAATTTAGATTGACTCTCCCCCTGCAATTCTTTTTTTTAATTTTAATTTTAATTTAATTTAATTTTATTTATTTTTGGATAGAGACACAGAGAGAGAGAGACAGAGAGGGAGAGGGAGGGAGACAGAGATGGGTGTGCCAGCAGTCTCTCAGGTGCTGTGAACAAAATCCAGATGCGTGCGCCCCTTGTGGGCAAGTGTGGCATTGCACCCTTGCATCACTTTGCATCTGGCTAAACGTGGGACCTGAAGATTGGAACCTCTTGGAGATTGGAACCAGCATTCTTAGGCTTAGCAGGCAGGCGCCTTAACTGCTAAGTCATTTCTCCAGCCCCCCCCTGCCCTTCTTTTATGCATTCTCTTCCCATGGCCTCCCTTAGGTCATTCCCCTTCCTGTAATCTGTTCTTCTACTTACATATATGCAATACCATACACTTAAGTCCTTCCCTTTCCTCCCTCTCTTATAGCCTTTTACCAGTATTTCTGGTACTTATTTTTCGTTCCAGTTCACACACAAATCTATACATTTGTACCTAGGATCCACATATGAGAGAGAACATATGTGTTTGGGTTTCTGAGCCTGGGTTACCTCACTTAGTATAATCCTTTTCAGATCCATCCATTTCCCTGCAAATTTCGTAATTTCATTTTTCTTTACCATTCATCTGTGGAGAGACATCTAGGCTGGTTCCATTTCCTAGCTATTGTGAATAGAGCAGCAATAGTAGATGTGTTCCTCTTTTTCTGCATCCATGCCAACACTTATTGTCATTTTTTTTTTTGATGGTAGCCATTCTGACAGGAGTGAAATGGAATCTCAAAGTGGTTTTAATTTGCATTTCCCTGATGGCTAAGGATGTGGAACACTTTTTTAGATGTTTATATGCCATCTGTATTTCATCTTCTGAGAATTCTCTATTTAGTTCCACAGCCCATTTTTTAACGGGGTTGTTTGAATTCTTATTATTATGTTTTTTGAGTTCTTTGTATATTTTGGATATTAATCCTCTGTCAGATGTATAGCTGGCAAAGATTTTCTCCCATTCTGTAGGTTGTCTTATTGCTCTAATCACAGTTTCCTTTGCTGTACAAAAGCTTTGTAATTTCATAAGGTCCCAGTGGTTGATTAGTGGGGTTTTTAAAATTTTTTTGTTTATTTTTTATTTATTTGCTAGCAACAGAGAGAAAAAGAGGCAGAGAGAGAGAGAGAGAGAGAGAGAGAATGAGAATGGGTGCACCAGGGCCTCCAGGCACTGCAAACAAAATCCAGATGCATGTGCTAGCTTGTGCATCTGGCTTACGTGGGTCCTGGGGAATCAAACCTCAAACTGGGGTCCTTAAGCTTCACAGGCAAGCGCTTAACTGCTAAGTCATCTCTCCAGGCTCCTGATTAATGGATTTATTCCCTGAGCAATTGGAGTTATATTCAGAAAGTCCTTGCCTATGCCAATATGTTAAAGGGATTCCCCTAACTTTTCCTCTAGCAGTTTCAGGGTTTCAGGTCTGGCATTAAGGTCCCTGATCCATTTGGACTTGACTTGTGCATGGAGAGAGACAAGGATCTACGTTTATCCTTTTATATACAGATGTCCAGTTTTCCCAGCACCACTTGTTAAAGAGGCTATCTTTTCTCCAATGAATATTTTTGGCATTTTTGTCAAAAATCAGGTGACTGTAGCTGCCTGGATTCATATTTGGGTCTTCAATTCTGTTCCATTGATTTACCTGTCTGTCCTTGTGCTAGTACCATGCTGTTTTTGTTACTATGGCTTTGAAATATAACTTAAAATTGGGTATGGTTATACCACCAACCTGATTTTTGTTGCGCAGAATTGTTTTGGCTATTTGGGTTTTTTTTGTGTGTGTGTTTCCAGATGATTTTAGGATTGTTTTTTCTATTTCTGTGAAGAATGCTATTGGGATTTTAATGGGGATCACATTGAATGTGTAGATTGCTTTTGGTGAGATTGACATTTTCACAATATTGATTCTTCCAATCCAGGAGCATGGGATGTTTTTCCATTTCCTTGTGTGTTCTGCAATTTGTCGCTTGAGTTTTTTAAAGTTCTCATTGTAGAGATCCTTCACTTCCTTGGTTAAGTTTATTCCAAGGTATTTTTTTTTTTTTGAGGCAATTGTGAATGGGAGAGATTCACTGATTTCATCCTCTGCACATTTGTTGTTAGTGTATAGAAAAGCTACTGATTTCTGTGTGTTTATTTTGTATCCTGCTACATTGCTAAGTGTTTATCAGCTCTAACAGTTTGCTGGTAGAGTCTTTATGGTCTGTTATGTATAGAATCATAGCGTCTGCAAATAATGATAATTTGATCTCTTCTCTTCCAATTTGTATCCCTTTTATGAGAGTCTCTTGCCTTATTGCTATGGCTAAGACTTCCAGTACTATATTGAATAGTAGTGGGGAAAGTGGACACCCTTGTCTTGTTCCTGAATTTAGAGGAAAAGTTTTTCCCAAGTTTTCCCCATTTAGTATTATGTTGGCTGTAGGTTTGTCATAAATAGCTTTTATTATGTTGAGATATGTTCCTTCTATTCCCAGTTTCTGTAATACTTTCACCATGAAGGGGTGTTGTATTTTGTCAAATGCCTTTTCTGCATCTATTGAGATGACCATGTGATTTTGGTCCTTCAGACCATTTATATGGTGTATTACATTTATGTTGAACCATCCCTGCATCTCTGGGATAAAGTCTACTTGGTCATGGTGAATAATGTTTCTGATATATTCTTGTATTGTGTTTGCCAGTATTTTGTTGAGAATTTTTGCATCTATGTTCATGAGGGAGATTGTTCTGTAATTTTCTTTTTTTGATCTGTCTTTGTCCTGTTTGGGTATCAGGGTGACAGTGGATTCATAGAAGGATTTTGATAGAATTCCTTTTTTTTCTATTTTATGGAAATAAATTAAAAAAAAAGCATTGGTGTTAGATCTTCCAGGAATGTCTGGTAAAATTCAGCAGTGAATCCATCTGGGCCTGGGCTTTTTTTAGTTGGGAGACTTTTTAATAACTGCTTGGATCTCTGTGGTTGTTATAGGTCTATTTAAATGGTTTATCTCATCTTGATTTCATTCTGGTTGGTCATATGAATCAAGGAAATCATCTATTTCTTTCAGGTTTTCAAACTTAGAGGCATATATATTCTTAAAGTATGTCTGTATGATTTTCTGAATTTATTTGGTATCTGTTGTGATGTTGCCTGTTTCATCTCTAATTTTATCAATTTTTGTCTCTTCTCTCTTTCTTTTGCTCAGATTTGCCCCTGACCTAGCTCCCATGGCCAGAGTTGTTTGACAGTCTTATACAGAGTCATCAGTCTGTTTGTAAAACAATCTTGTTTATCCTTTCAAAGAACCAACTCTTTGTTTCATTGATTTTTTTATTGTTTTTTTGGTTTCCATTTCATTAATTTCTGCCCTAACCTTTATTATTTCTTCCCATCTACTGATTTTTGGTTTGCCTTTTTCTTCTCTTTCCAAGGCCTTAAGGTGAAGCATTAGATTGTTTAGTTGTGAACTCTCTAATTTCTTAATATAGGCACTTAGAACTATAAATTTCCCTCGTAGGACTACCTTCATTGTGTCCCAAAGATTTTGGTATGTTGTATTCTCATCATCATTTCATTCTGTGAATTTCTTGATTTTCTTTTAATTTCGTCAATGACCTGTACATCGTTCAATAAGGTACTGTTTAGTCTCCATGAATTTCTGTATGCTCTGTAGTTTTTCTTGTTGCTGATTTGCAGTTTAATCCCATTGTGGTCAGATAGCATACAGGGGATTATTTCAATTTTCCTGTATTTGTTAAGATTTGCTTTGTGTCCTATTATATGATCTATTTTAGAGAATGTCCCATGTGCTGCTGAGAAAAATGTATATTCTGCAGCATTTGGATGGAATGTTCTGTATATATCTGTTAGGTCCATTTGTTCCATGATGTCATTTAATGCAGATGTCTCTCTGTTTATTTTTTTGGGTAGACCTGTCAAGTGATGAGAGTGGGGTATTGAAGTCACCCACTACTATTGTGTTAGGAGTTATCTCTAACCTTAAGTCCAATATTTTTTGTTTGATGAAATTGGGAGCCCCCATGTTAGGAGCATATATGTTTAGGATTGTAATGTCCTCCTGTTGGAGTGTTCCTTTAATCAGTATAAAGTGACCTTCTTTGTCTTTCCTCACTAATGTTGAAGTCTCTCCTGTTAGAAATTAGGATAGCAACCCCTGCTTTTTCCCTCGGCCCATTTGCTTGAAATACTTTGTTCCAACCTTTCACCTAAGAAAGTTTCTATCTTTTATTGAGAGATGAGTTTCCTGGAGGCAACAGATGGTAGGATCCTGCTTTTTAATCCAGTCTGCAAGTCTGTGTCTTTTGGTTGGAGCATTGAGGCCATTGATATTAATAGTTATTATTGAAAGATATGTATTTGCTCTCACCATTCTTCTTGTTTGTAGTTCTTCCTGTTTTCACTTACTCACTTGTTTTAACTGTTATTTGAGTATGGTTTATTTTTTCCTATTTCCTGCTGTGTGTGTTTTGCTTTCTTTTCAGCATGAATGATTCCTGTAAGGATTTTCTGTAGAGCTGGTTTAGTTGCCATAAATTCCTTTAGCCTGTCTTTGTTGTGTAATGTCCTTATTTCTCCATCAATTTGGATAGATAACTTTGCACGATAAAGTAATCTTGGTTGACAGTTTTTATCTTTCAGAACTTGGAATACCTCACTCCAAACCCTTATGGCTTTTAAAGCTTGTGTTGCGTAATCTGCTGTGATTCTGATGGTCTTGCCTTTGTAGGTCACTTGCTTTTTCTCTCTAGCTGCTTTCAATATATTTTCTTTGGTTTGTATGTTTGGTAGTTTAATTATAATATGGCGGGGAGAGGTTCTTTCCTGGTTTTGTCTGTTTGGTGTTCTAAAGGCTTCCTGTATCTGCATTGGCATCTCTTTCCCAATTTGGGGGAAGTTTTCTTCTATGATTTTGTTGAAAATGCCTACTATGCCTCTGGAGTGAGATTCTTCTCCTTAAACTATCCCTTTAATTCTTATGTTTGATCTTTTCATAGTGTCCCAAATATCTTGAAATTCCCATTCATACCTTCCTATTATTTTGTATTTCTCTTTGTTAGACTGTATTAGATCTGCCATCTGGTCTTCTAGTTTAGATATTCTGTTCTCTCCTTCTTCCATTCTACTAGAGATTTTTCTACAGAGTTTTTAATTTCACTGACTGTGCTCTTTATTGCTAGTATTTCTGACTGGGTTTTCTTTATTCTTTCTATTTCCGAATTTATGTCTAGTATTGACCTCCTTATTTCATTAAATTGGTTTTCTGTGTTTTCTTTGAATCCTTTAATTTCATCTTTGAGTTCTTTGAACCCTTTCATTTCCTCTTTGAGTTCTTTGAACATATTTATAATCATTCTTTTGAAATCTTTTTCAGGCACTTCCTGTAATTCAGTCTCACTGAAGGTCATTTCTGGTACATTAATGCTTTTTGGTGAATTTATATTGTCTTGATTTTTTGTGTTTCTTGTATTATAATGTAGAGATTTTTGCATTTTGGATTAATTTATTACTTGGGTTTTCTAATTATCTGCAGTAATATTAGACGTGTCAATCAATCTGGTATTATGTGTCTCCAGGGTAAGAGCTTAAGATGCTAGGTATGGCTCTTAAGACTCTCAGAGTAATCACAAAAGTGACCCTAGGTGTTGGGTTTGCCTGCTATGAGAGTATTCAAGTAGGATGAATGAAACAGAATACAGTCAAATTCTAAAAAATTTAACTAAACAATGTACCTGTTCAATGAAATACAGCATAGAGTATTTTTGCAAAAGTAGGTGTTATGACAAACAGATCCTTTAATACCATCACAGTCCCTAAGGATGTGTGTTACCCCACACCCTTAATCCTGTCAACTGGGAGGCTAAGATTTCTGGTCTGTAGAAGGTTCCAAGGTCAGGTTGTGACCAAGTGAGACCCTTTCCCAATGATTGACAGAAGAGGAAACAAAGGCACTATAAATCAGGAAGCAACAAATGAGCAACTCAAAATATAGCTTCTTTATGAGTGTCAGATCTGACCATCCATCAGGTTTAACATATAATTTACCCTGACATGGAAAGTGCAATTAGTCCTTCCAATGCAAGCCTATACACTGGGCTTATCTGGTGGGTACTGACCTGGTGTAATCCAAGTTACCTTTTGGGACAGTTTTGGTCTCAGCTATGCTGTAAGGCTGCTTGGGTCCTTCTTTGCTGGGTTTTGGGCTCAGGAAGGCTGGCTGAGTCTGTTGGTCAATGCTATAATCGTGCTGGATGCTGGGTTGGTGAGCTCTCTTTCCCAGGTCTCTGGTGCTTGCTGGTGCTTGTACTGGTGGTGGGGGAGGGGAGGCTGTGAATGGCGGCTGAAGTCCGTCTGCTCGTCCACGCGATCCTCTTCCTCACAAGCTGCTCCATTGGTCTCTGCCATCCTCCTTCCACGTTTCTTGAGTTGACGAGGAGGCCGGTGTGAGTGGAGAATCCCCTCACCTGGCCTTAAAATCCCACGGCTCAGCTGGCTCAGCCAGAGCCTGGCGGCTGCCATGGCATGGAACTCGCAGCAGCTGTGGAGCCACTTCTGCCAGCTTCTGTGGGCTCCAGGCACTCTGCATCTCTCGTACTTCTCTGCTGCCATTTGTAATTTAATATATACCTCACTTTTTAGTAGAAGAGTGTATTCTGGTTTTTTTTTTTTTTTTTTTTTTTTTTTTTTTTTTTTTTTTTGCTTTTTTTCCCCTAGCCTGTTTTGGCATGGTTCCCATGCTGCCATCTTAACCAGAAGTCTACCTTGAATTCTTATATTGATCTTTTCATAGTGTCCCGGATGTCTTGGGGTTCCCATTCATACCTTTCTATTAGCTTGTCTTTCTCTTTGTTGGACTGTAATAGGTCTGCCATCTGGTCTTCTAGTTTAGATATTCTGTCCTCTCCTTCATTCATTCTACTGGTGAGACTTTCCACAGAGTTTTTAATTTCACTGACTGTGTTCTTCAGAGCTAGGATTTTTCAGCCTGGTTTTTCTTCAGTATTTCTATTTCCTTATTCATGTCCTGTATTGACCTTTTTATTTCATTAAGCTGTTTTTCTGTATTCTCTTTCAAGAGTTCATTTTCTTCTCAGATTCCTTTCATTTCTTCTTTTATTTCCTCTTTCATTTCTTTGAGTATAGATATCATCATTCTTTTAAAATCTTTGTCAGGAATTTCATCTAAAACATTATATTGTAGTGACTTTTGCATCCTGGATTGATTTGATGCTTAGGTTTTCTATTTATCTGCAGTGTTCTTAGGTGTGGTGATCCACCTTTATATACTTTCAGGATATGAGTTTAAGGTGCCAAGTGTAGCACTTATACCCAAGTCCAACCTGAAAAGTAATCCTAGCTGTTGAATTTGCTTGTTAAGCAAGTATTGTAGTAGAATGGTGGAACGATTTGGTAGCAATTTCTAAACTCAACTGAGCAAAATACACATTCAATTAACATGAGCACAGAGTATACAAATGCGGGAATTAAAACAAACAGTGTTATAAGGTCAAAATCCCTAAGGGTGTGTGTTGCTCCTTAATCATGTCAGCTAGGAATCAGACCCTGCCCCCAATAATGACAGAAGCAAAAGATAAAGGCCATTTAAACCTAAAAGTATTACAGGCAGCAATATTCAACACCTCATATTCACTTATTTGACAATAGAAAGGCCAACCACAAATATGTAACCCATAACCTGCCCTGACCTGGAAAGAGAGGTTAGCACTTCCAATGCAGGCCTTTGTTACCTTTTGGTGTGGCTTCCAAACTCACAAATGCTGAGTGCCCACCTCATTCCCTGACCTGTGGAGCTTGGCTCAGCTGCGCTGGGTCCGGTGTTGGTGATGTGGTTCTGAGCTGCTGCTGGTTGCTGAATTCTGCCAATTCACTGGTGTTCTCATGGTTGGGGGATGGGTGAGTTCAGGAAGCCTGTAGTAGCTCGCACTGTTCCCCTGTATTTCTTTCAGTAGCTCAGCAGACTTTTCTTCAATTTCTGGGCTCTGTGAGGAGACTGATGAGGTTAGAAATCCCCCCCCCCTTTTTTTTTCAGCAGCAGCGGCTGCAGGGGAGGCTCAGCTGTTCTGGACAGCTGCTTGGAGCCATGGGTTGGAGCAGTGGCTTTGAGCCACTGTGGAGCGGCCTGCCGTGGGTCAGGCCACAATCTCCACAGTGGGTTTCTGGACTTCTGCTTTTCTGCTGTTTCCTGTAAAAAAAATATTCTGCTCTTCTCCAAAGAGTGTAGTTTTGCTTAAATCCCTCCCTGATCTGGTTTGGTATGGCTCCTATGCCGCCATATTACCTGGAAGTGCCTATTTTTATTTTTTTTGGAGAGAGAGACAGAGAGAGGGAGAGGGAGAGGAAAGAGGAAGACAAATAGAGATGGGCACGACAGCAGCCTCTCAGCTGCTGTGAACGAAATCCAGATGCATGCGCCCCCTTGCGGTCAAGTGAGGCATTGCATCCTTGTGTCACTTTGCATATGGCTAAATGTGGGACCTGGAGATTTGAACTGCTGGAGATTGGAACTAGCATTCTTAGGCTTAGGAGGCAGGCGCCTTAACTGCTAAGCCATCTCTCCAGCCCTTCTTCTATAATTTTGTTGAATAGGTTTTCCATGCCTCTGGTCTGAATTTGTTCCCCTTCTGGTATACCCATACTTTGAATGTTTGGGCATTTAAGCATATCCCACATTTCCTTCCTGTTCTCTTCACAGACATTTTTTACCTTATTGAAACTTTTGGACTCATGAACTGTTTCTTCTGTTTTGTCTTCCAGTTCTGAGTTTCTATCCTCCACTTGGCTGACTTTGTTCTTGAGAGCTTCTATAGAGTTTTGGGCTTGTACAATTTAGTTCCTATTTTCTATTGCTTTTTTTATGTATAGTTTCCATCCTTCTCTCAAGTTCCCTTTTCTCATCATTTTCTGATTTTCTTAATGCTTCTTGGAGTTCATCCCTGTATTTTTTAATGTCTCCATTAAACTTAGACAGTTGCCCCTTTTTTTCACTCTCTTTCAGATCATTGAACTGTCTTTGGAATCTTTACTTGTTCTTTTATATTAGGTCTAATCTAGCAAGGACTCCATTTGTACAATTATTGGCTCTTTATTGAGTTTCTGCAAGTTCTGCTATTTGCGTGGCCAGGGTTGCATAGCTTGTCTCTTCATTATGGGGTTCTGATCCTATTGTCTCTTCTATGATTTCATTAGATACATCCATTTTGGGACTGCACAATCTAGCTGGATTTACTTGCATCTTCTTTTCCTTTTTCGCTGTGGTCTATCCATCACAATGATACAGAAAGCCTAGGGTGTGGGATGTTAGCCTGCTGGCCTGGTGTAGTCCCAGTCACCTTTGGGATGGCTTTGGTCTCAACTATGATGCACGGCCACTTGGGTCCCTCTTTGCTGTGTTGTGGGCTCACATATGCCGGCTGAGTCAGTGGGTCACTCTGATTATGCAGGGTGCTGTCTAGGTGAGTTCCTTTCCCCAGCTTTCTGGTGCTCACTGGTGCTTGTGCTGGCAGTGAGGGAGGGGAGGCAGGAGGCTGTGGATGGAGGCTGGAGTCCACCCACTCATCCACACAATCTTCTTAAGTTGTTCCTTTGGTCTCTGCCATCCTGCTTCCACGTTTCTTGAGTTTGCAAGGAGGCTGGTGTGAGTGGAAAAATCCTCTCACCTGTTTTTTTTTTTTTTTTTCTTTTCTTTTTTTTACTGCAGCTCAGGCTGAGGCTGCTGGCTGCAGCAGCATGGAGCTCACCGCTGCTTCTGGAGCCGCTGCTGCTGGAGCTGCCATTTCTGGAGCCACTTCTGCCTGTTTCTGTGGGCTCTAGATGGTCTGGATCTCTCTTCTCTGCTATGTTGATAATTTTCTATATATCTCACTTTTTAGTAGAAGAGTGCTTAGAGTGCTTTTTTTTTTTTTTTTTTTTTTTTTTTTTTTTCTCTAGGCTGTTTTGGCATGGTTCCTATGCTGCCATCTTAACTAGAACCTGGCTGAACATTTTCCCCTTGGCTGTTTTGGTGTAGTCCCTACACCACCATCTTAACCAGACTTGTCTTGATTTTTTTTTTGTTTCTTGTATTATAATGTACAGATTTTTGCATCTTGAATTAATTTAATGCTTGGGTTTTCTAATTATCTGCAGTATTATTAGATTTATAAATCAATCTAATGTTATATACCTTCAGGATAGGAGGTTAGGTGCTAGGTGTGGTTCTTAAGACTCAGAATAACCACAAAAGTGGCTCTAGGTGTTGGGTTTGCCTGTTATGAGAATATTCAAGTGGGTTGAATGGAACAAAATACAGACCAATTTAAAAAATTTAACTAAAAAATGTACACATTCAATAAAAAACAGAACAGAGTATTTACGCAAAAGTAGGTATTATGACAAACAGATCCTCTAACAAAGTCACAGTCCCTAAGGATGTATGCTGTCCCACACCATTAATCCTGTCAACTAAGAGGCTAAGATTTCTGATCTGTAGAGGGTTCCAAGGTCAGTTTGTGACTGAGATCCTTCCCCAATGAATGACAGAAGAGGAAACAAAGGCACTATAAATCAGGAAGCAACAAACAAGAAGCCCAAAATATAGCTTATTTAAGAATGTCAAATCCGACCATCCATCAGATTCAAGGTATAGTTTACCCCAACATGGGTTCACCCTTCTGATGCAAGCCTATATATCAGGTTTATTTGGCAGGTACTGACCTGGTGTAATCCAAATTACCTTTTGCAATGGCTTTGGTTTCAGCTATGCTTCAGTTGCCTCTTTGCTGTGCTGTGGGCTCAGGTAGGCTGGCTGGGACTGTGAGTTGCTGCTGTGACCACCTTTGCTGGGTGCTGTGTAGGTGAGTTACCTTCTCCAGGTCCCTGGTGCTTGCTGGTGCTGTGCTGGTGGTGGGGGAGGGGAGGCTGTGGATGGAGGCTGAAGTCCTCCAGCTGATCCTCACTATCTTCTTCCTCACAAGATGCTCCGTTGGTCTCTGCCATCCTCCTTCCACATTTCTTGAGTTTGCAAGGAGGGTGGTATGAGTGTAAAATCCCTTCACCTGTTTTTTTCCTGCAGTTCAGGCAGAGCCTGACAGCTGTGGCCACTTGGATCTCTCCACCACTGCTGGAGCCACTTCTGCCTGCTTCTGTGGGCTCTAGATACTCTGGATCTCTCCTACTTCTCTTCTGTGGTTGATACTTTACTATACACCTCACTTTTTAGTAGAAGAGTATATTTTGTTGAGTTTTTTTTTTTCTTTTTCTCCCCAAGGCTGTTTTGGCGTGGTTCCTACACCACCATCTTAATCGGAAGTATGGATATTTCATTTAGTCTTGGTAGCCCTTTGTCTTTGGTAATCCATCAAAAATCAGATACATAATCTTACATATCACTTGTTTAACCAACTTTTATTAACCTATCACACTTTCACTCAGCACCAACTTTTAGCCTCCTCAGACTCAACTCCCCATCACCTGCTCTGAGGGGACTTGCCAGCTGCTGACACTAACATCCCCTGAAATACCTGACCATGCCCCCTCACAGCAGGAAGCAGTAATGAGAGATGACCATACCCCTTATCCTTAACAAAATGCTGGAACATTAGGTAGGACAAGAGTCCCAAGATGGAGTTGAGATGAAGGAAGAGAATGACAGCAGCCTGATTGATGCAACTTTAGATGTTTACATTGCCTATCCCTTACTCCCCTGACCTAATAATGCCCCTGACCATTGTTTACCTGCTGATATTATTTTAGGCTCCTGTTCTGATGGCATCTCATTCTCTGATTGATTACCAAATCTGTTTGTTCTCTGTCCCCGTGGTTAATTAGCATCTCCATTTGGTCCCTGCTCTCCTTTGAATTCTTCAGTCTTTGTTCTCTGTGCCCCCCTACCAAAGGAAAACACTCTATAAAAACCAAAACTATCTAGACTTATGCTGCCTGTTATCCCTTTCTCCCTCCTGTGAGATAGTCTGGCAGCTCAGGCCTCATTAAACAGCATTTTTTTCTGTCTCAGAGTGGTTGTGCATGGCCTAGACATTCACAAACCTTACACCTACCTCTGCTTCCCAAGTGCTGAGACTAAAGGAGTATACCACCACACCTGGCTGTTCCTGTAACTTGTTTGAATTTTTTGTGATAGACCATATTTCATATAGTTTTGTTCTATACTTCTTCCACCAAGCACATCAGCCCACTACTTTTCAACTTAACCTTGATCAAACTCTGGGCATGGGCACAAGAACACAGCAAGCCTTTATGCCAATAGCTCAGTTTTAACAAAGTTCTCTTCCCCTTTTAAAGTTTATAAGCCAAGTCTTCACAGTCCTCATTTCTCTTTGCATTTAGTATTTTCAAACTCACCCAAATAATCCATCAAGCTCTTCTGACCACTGCTGTAAGGCTTCTCCAGTCCCAAATACCAAGTCCTTCCATATTCTTCCAGCACATAAATTTCCAAAGACCAAAATCTACATGGTTAGATTCATCACAGCTGTGACTCCATTTCTACGGTACCAAATTACTGTTGCAGTTAGCTCTACCATTGCTGGGACAAACCAAAACAGCTTTTAGGAGGAAGGTGTTTATTTCAGGGTCACAAATTCCAGGGGAATGCCATCAATGTTAGAAGAAGCAGGTTCATTTCCATAGATCCAAGAAGAGAGATGCCACCAAATCTGAAATCACCAAGTAGCTTGCAGAGCCAGAGCTCAAAACTGCTCTGTACACAACTTAAAGCTGGACTCAAGATCCACCTCCAAATACACCTTAGGGCTGGTCTCCAAGATTTTCCCTTCAGTGGCACACCCCTTATAGCAGGGATGTGCCAGCTAGGGGGTCGAGTTGCAAGCTCAATTTTAATAAAACACCTGAATCTAAGGGACCATACATTCAAACTACCACAGAAGGGAAAGGATATCATTGTCTTATGGAATAGTATACACTGGAGTCACACTGTCTGGATTTAAATTCTGCCTTTACCTCTAACTTCCCTGTTCCTCAATTTTTTTATCTGTGAAATGAAGATAATTATCATCTCTACCCTCAAAAGTTGTTATGAGGGGTAAATAAGTTCTAAGTGGAAGCATTCCCAACAGTACTAGGTGTGTATGTTGGCAGTTATTGTGAAAGCAGCTTAATGGGGAGGAGGGATTTACCTTTTCTTACGTGGTGTGGAAAGAGTCCCTGAAGAAGTAATATTTCTAAAGAAACCTGAACTATGTGGGGGGTAGGGAGGCAAAGGGTGAAGAATTCTGGTCGAAGGGGAGCATCTGTGCAAAGGGCAGGAGGAAAAAGGTACAGTTTAATCCTTTAATCCCAGGACTCAAACAGCAGAAGCAGGGGGATACTGCAAGTTGGAGGCTATTCTTGTCTACATAGCTAGACTCTATCTCAACCTAGCTTCTAAAAACAAAGTCAATTTGAGAGAAGAAGCAAGTGATGGCCTTTGTGGCAGGAACCAGAGGATGAGCAGGTTGATTGAAGTGGTTGGAAGGTAGTGGTACTGTGAGCCCTAAAGGGACAAGATGCAATATGAATTTTTTATAAATAGTTTTTTAAAGATTTTATTTTATTTATTTATTTATTAGAGACAACAAGAGGGAAAGAGAGAAAATAAGAGTGAGAATGGGCATGCCAGGGCCTCTAGCCACTGCAAACAAACTCCAGACGCATGCACCCCCTTGTGCATCTGGCTTACATGGGACCTGGAGAATGAAAACGGGATCCGTAGGCTTCACAGGCAAATGTCTTAACCGCTAAGCCATCTCTCCAGCCCTGCAATATGAATTTCAATGTGGCTTGTGTGGATAAAGCAGTATCCGGGCTGTGGGAGAGCAGTGGAGGGTCTTTAAAAGCTGATCAGTCACCATCAACCCATGTTGGATGGAATAGGAGAGTGAAGGAGAGTCAGTGCAAGATGAATGGATTCTGAGGTGTCTATGAAACATATATGCAGAGTCTTTCTCTCTAATGGGACAACTGTAGAAGGGCTGGAGGGAAGGCTAAAGAAGAAGGGGTGGTGGAGAGAAGGGGAGAATGTAAATTCTGTTTCAGACATCCTGTGGTCAGCAAGGGAACATGGTGAGTGGGTATTTGGTTTTGTGTGTGTGTGTGTGTGTGTGTGTGTGTGCGCGCGCGCGCGTGCACACGTGCGTGCATGCATGTTCATTCTCACATGGGCAGTGCTGAATATTGAACCCAAGATCTTCCATATGTTAGGCAAACATTCTATCCCTGAGCTACACTCCAGTTCCCTAGTGGGTACTTGGAAATATGGATTGGGTACAGCACAGAGGACTGGGCTGGAGATAAAGGCCAGAAGTTATCAATGAAAAACTGCATATTGAAGCTGTGATGGAAACAAGATACCCAACAAGAAGAACATAGAGAGAGAAGAGAAGGTAGCCTAGGAGGGATCCTTGAGGCATGCCCACAGTTGAGGGCTGTCAAGGACAATCCTGCAGAGGCTGCATAGCAAAGCCAGAGAGTAAGCTCATGGAAAGAAGCTGAGGGAGGAAGAAGAGCAAATGGTGGAGTACTCTGAGAGGCCAGATCCAGTGGGGATGGACCAGGAGCTTTGGTCAGATGACTGGCATGGAGATTGGCCTTAGGAAGTACTACTACACAGAGCGATGAATGTTAGGTGCAGAGGTCTGGTGACTGTGGAAGGGCTGAGAAGCTGTTGGTCTTTTGAGATGTTCTGTATGGAGAAGAAGAAAGAGATGACTTGAGAGGGTCTGGTGCTTGAGTTCTGGAGGAGGTATGTTTGAAGTTGAATTAAAAAAAAAAAACTGATGCAGATCTAGGAGAAAGATAGATCCAGGGGTTAGGAAATTAATGAGAAAGCCACGGAGTGATGATCAGGAACAGGTGTGAGGGATGAATCAGGCATGTGGGTGGAGGGCTGGTCTGGGAGAGGAAGAGGGAGGACTCCTCTAGAACCCAAAAGCAGGAACCCAGAGAGAATGGAATGAGTGCAGATGTAGGTTTGTAATAGGATGTTAAGAGAAATTTAATCTCGAGCTTCTATTTTTTCTGCAAAGTGGGAGGCAAGGTCTGCTGAGAGTGAGAAGAGGCGGTGAGACTGAGAAGAGGTGTTGAATTGGAAGGAGCATGGGGAATGATCATTCAGAGTCAAGAAACAATTTGATGACCCATTTGGGGCCAATATGAGGCCAGTATGCTTGTCTGTCCTGTCTGCCAAGTGACTTTCACCACCTGAGATCAGGTGCAGGCAGGGAAAAGTACTCAGTGGAGTTTATCCAAGCATTAGGCTTTGCCAGTTGGCCAAAAAGAAAGAGTCTAAAGTGGTCCCAAAAGATTTTGGCAAGGAAGGAAGTGAAAGAAGGTAGGATCAGTTTTTAGGGACACAGTGGAAACTTGTGGATCCTGGGCCACCTTAAGTTTGGGACCCAGAGCCTGGAATCTGAGGGCTGGATGGGTGATGATGAGCCCAGGATTCTACTTGCACATTTGGATGCATGATGGGCATAGATGATAGATGATGAGCACACAAACCACTGTTAAGAGCTGAATTTTGTTTTGTTTTGCTTTTTTGAGGTAGGGTCTCGCTCTAGCCCAGGCTGACCTGGAATTCACTATGTAGTCTTAGGGTGGCCTCGAACTCATGGCAATCCTCCTACCTTTGCCTCCCAAATGCTGAGATTAAAGGCAATGACCATCATGCCCAGCACAAAAGTTGATTTTTTTTAAACCTCCACTCCCAACCACTTTCTCCCTTTCCAACATATTCTACCCTCCCTCCTTCCCCCACTTAGGAGGAAAAACTCCCAGAAAGCCTCCAAGCAGTCTCCTTGTGTCCTGTTGACAGTACTGTCCTCAGCCCTTAGTGCAGAGGTTGTGTACAGTGAACTTCTCATCACAGTGGCAATGCCTTGGAAAGAGGCAGAGCTCTCACAGTGAGTGTGGTCCTGGAGGTAGTAGTGCCAGAAAGAGAAGGACCTGGGTGTGCATCCTTCGCTGGCCCTGAAAGAACTGAAGAATAGCTATCAAATTAAAAAAAAAAAAAAAAAAACCTCAACCCAAACCAGAATGCTCTAATACCTTCTGCCTGGCGACAAGTTGTTTGTGTTGTTCCTAACAAGATTTGTTGTTAGCACTTAGGCTTTGTCCTCAACTTTTGGAGGCAGCCTCTTCTGTGGACAATTTCTTTATTTCCTGGATTTTCCAAATCATACCCTTCACTGAATTGCCTCAGGATCCAAGCACAAAATTAAACCATTAAACTGATAAAATACAACATGGAAACAATTAAGGCAGAAGCAAACAAAACAATGCATTCAAAAACATTAGCCTTGGAGCATTTCTATTCCACTTAGGAAAGATATCTTTCCATGCTACCATGGTCCTGGAGGTAGTAGTGCCAGAAGAGAAGGACCTGGGTGTGCATCCCTATATAATCTGCTGACAAGATGCTTTCAGACCACTTCATTTCAAGTGCCCCTGACCAGAATAGCCTGCCTCAGTCATCTCAGGTTCCTGGGCAGGAAGGAAGAAGGAAGGAAGAAAGGAAGGAAGGAAGGAAGGAAAAAAAAGGAAGGAAGGAAGGTGATAGGGGCACAATGATGGAGTAGTTTATATTCTGTATTATGAGCACAAGGCTGGAGAGATTGCTCAGTGGTTAAGGCACTTGCCTGCAAAGCCTAAGGTCCTAGGTTGTATTCCCTAGTACCCATGTAAAGCCAGATGTACAAAGTGGCTCTGGAGTTTGTTTGCAATGGCTAGAAGCCCTGGTGCACCCATTTTCTCTTTCTCACCCTCTTTCTCACTCTCAAATAAATAATATATATAGCACAATTGTAGTTCATCCTTCAGAGGGAAAAACATTGTAAGATGGTTAACACCTTTACACTTTGTTAATGGCTTGCTTGTTCTGAGTTTCCTTTCAGTCTAGATGTCATCCAAATGGAGGCTCTGGAGGAAAGCACGACTCAGTGGTTTTGGTGTATGTGAACTCTCCACTGCTACACAGACAATGATGAGGGAATATGGAATCCTCCCTGCTATTAATAATTCCAACACTGTAAATCTAAGAGATAAGACTGCCTACCTACCCACCTGACTAGAGGGGCAAGGGAAAACTTTGAAATGACTGAGTACCTTTGTTTGCCATCCCTATATAATATGCTGGCAAAAGATGAGACAAAAAGACCAAAAAAAAAAAAAAAAAAAAAAAAAAGATCTTCGGGATGCTAACACACTGTCTTCTCAGATTTCTGTCTCACTGAATACAGTGAATCTAAAGACTCAATTCCTGGGTACTACCTATGTGGCAGGTGGCACTGACAGCTTACAGGATGAAGCTCAGCAGCTGGGACACTATACCCTGTATTCCCAGCACACAGATGAGAAGTAGCCAGGGGCCAGAAGTCAATAAAGAGCATTTATGTATGACTGCTCTGCTGTGTGGCATTGGATCAGTCCCCAGTCCACAATGGTACATCAGAAGTGACCTTCTGTGAAATGGAAGTGTGAACAAAGGGCCCTGGCCTCTCAAGAAGGGGGCCTCTCTGGGAAGGTTGCCTCATCCAGTCCACCAACTCAAAGATGCCTACTTCCTCTACTAGAACAGCAAGGGTTTCCCTGCCCCAAGGCCAGTAGAGGTCCCATAGTCCCTCCCTCTCATAGAAAGACAGTTTCTGTTTCTTTTCCCTTCAATCTCACAAGAGATTTTAAAGGTTTACAATTAATTCCCAGATTTATCTAGACACCAAATTCTCCTTGCCTATCCTGAGAGCTTTCCTACATTGCAGCCCCTCCAGTCTCCAGCTAGAGCCAGAGGCCATAGATCCCATCCTGTTCCCACAAACATACACATCCTCTCTTCCTATTTTTACCTCCCTCTCTCCTCCTCTCCTCTCCCCTCCCCTTCCTTCTTCCTTCCCTCCTTCCCTCCTTCCTTCCTTTCTCTCTATTTATTTTTCTCTTTCTTCCTCTCTCTCTCCTCTTTCTTTCCTTTCTTATAAAATGGGACCCTAGTATGCATAGAACTCTGCAACTTTCTCTCTTTCACTTAACAATTATCAGAGCCATTTCTCCAGATATTGGGTTTTTTGCGTTCAGCTGAGCAGGCTCAGAAGTGGGCCTGTCTGAGTAGGCTTAGGCTTATTTGTGAAGTGCATACAGTGAGCTAGAGTTAGGTCTCCAGGCCAATTTAACCCCAGACACCCTAAAATGTTTGTAATCTGGTTACCAGCCCTGTTAGTAGATGAGGAAACTGAGGCTTTAAGAAGTGGGCTATGTGCTGGTTCATGGCAGGATTTGGTCAGATGCCAGTTATCCTGATCCAGGTAGGATGGCAGATAGAGATGGGGTGAGACAGAAAAGAACAGAGATCCTTCACTTCTGGTTTAAAAAAACATCAGACAGGTGTGGTGGCACACACCTTTAATCCCAGCACTCTGGAGGCAGAGATAGGAGGATCACCATGAGTTTGAGGCCACCCTGAGACTACAAAGTGAATAGGTCAGTCTGAGCTAGATCAAGACCCTACCTTGAAAAAACAACAACAAATCATTCAGGCTGGAGAGATGGCTTAGTGGTTAAGGCACTTGCCTGCAAAGCCTAAAGATCTAGGTTTAATTCTCCAGTAAAACCTAAAGCCAGATGCACAAAAGAGCTCATGTGTCTGGACAAACGTTTGCAGTGGCTAGAGGCCTTGGCATGCCCATTCTCTCTGAAATAAATAAATGTTTTTTTAAAAAATCATTCATTTGGTGCATATGATGTGTGCATATGTGTGTGAGTGCTTCCACTTGTGTGCTATGGCATGTATGGAGATGGGAAGACGACTTTAAAGTTACTCTTCCACCTTACTCTGAGGCAGGGTCTCTTCTCGTTGCTTCCAGAAAATGCTTCTGTCTCACCCTCTCTTACTGGCAAAGGCACAACTGAGATTACTGAAGCCTGCCCTAGTTTCCAGGATTTTTTAAATTATAATTTATTTATTTGCAAGCAGAAAGTGACCAAGAAGAGAGAGAGAGAATGGGCATGTTAGGGCCTTTAGCCACTGCAAAGGCCCTCCAGAATGCATGAGCAACTCTGTGCATCTGACTCTTACGTGGGTACTAGGGGATCTCACCTGGGTTGTTAGGCTTTGCTCATCTATCTTTCCAGCCTCAGGTCTTTTTTTTATGTTTGTTTTTCAAGGTAGGATCTAGCTCTAGCCCAGGCTGACCTGGAATTTACTATGTAGTCTCAGGCTGGTTTCAAATTCACAGCTCTTCTCCTACCTCTGTCTCCCACGTGCTGGGAGTAAAGGTGTGTGCCACCAAGCCTGGTCCAGCCCCAGTTTTTGTTTTTTGTGTGTGGTTTTAAAAAATATATTTCATTTATTTATTTATTTATTTATTTTTTTTTTCAAGGTAGGGTGTCACTCTAGCCCAGGCTGACCTGGAATTCACTATGTAGTCTCAGGCTGGCCTTGAACTCACAGTGATCCTCCTACCTGTGCCTCCCATGTGCTGGGATTAAAGGTATGTGCCATCATGGCTGGAAAATATTTTATTTTTATTTATTTATTTGAAAGAGGCAGAGAGAGAGGAGAAAGAGTGAGCCCATTCCAGATGTATGTGCTACCTTGTGCATCTGGCTTATGTGAATCCTGGGGAGTTGAACCTGGATCCTTGGCTTTGCAGGCAAACACCTTAACCACTAAGCTATCTCTCCATCCCCTGTTTTTGTTTTTAATGTGGGGTCTGGGGATCTGAACTTAGGTACCCAGAGCTATGAGGCAAGTGCTTTATCCACTGAGCCATCTCCTTAGCCCTTACTTCTGATCTTATAGCTACTCTAAGAACATAGCCCAAGAAATGCTTCTAACTAACTGGAGCCTTAATTCCGTAGAATGAAATCAGAGTGGGCCACAGGGAATGATCATGTCTTATTTTAATGGGTAAAGAAAGCTAGATTAACTGCCTTGCTTTGCTACAGCCCATTAGCATGATTTTCCTCCCTCTTTCTCTTTTCAATCCTTCCTGCTTCCCTTACTTCTTTTCTTCCTTCCCTCCCCTTTCTTTTCCATTGTCTTTTCTTTCCTTTCTTTCTTTCTTTCTTTCTTTCTTTCTTTCTTTCTTTCTTTCTTCCTTCCTTCCTTTCTTTTCTTTCTTTCTTTCTTTCTTTCTTTCTTTCTTTCTTTCTTTCTTTCTTTCTTGTGGTTTTGTTTCATAGAGCTGAAAGGGTTTTTCCACCCTGCCTTGCCTATTTTAGGAGAAAGCCAGGCCAGCTCTCTCCTTACCATTATAAAAATAGGCCCAGGGACAGGAAGTAACTGGGTAAGGTCCTTGGGTTAGAGGTGGTAGTAGTCCTGTCCTTTTCTGCCAGGACCATTTTCCCCTAACCATCTGGGTGCTCCACATCAAGTGGCTAGGTAGCCTCACTTCACTTCTCTGATTCTCAGACCTCCCTGTCTACGCCAATAACCACAGGCTTGGTATCTGAATTCATGCCCTCATATCTTGCACAGCAAGCACTTTACACACGGAGGCAATGCCTTAGCCCTCAATTCACTATAAATGTGTGTGTGTGTGTGTGTTGCTTTCTTTTCCCCCAAGGTAAGGTTTCACTCTAACTGAGGCTGACCTGGAACTCACTATAGTCCCAGGGTAGCCTCGAACTCATCGAGATCCTCCTACCTCTGCCTTCTGAGTGCTGGGATTAAAGGTGTGCACCATATTTTTTGAGATAAGGTCTGAACCCAGCACTCACTGATTCAGCTAGACTAGCTAGTCACCAAGCCCTACACATCCCCTTGTCTCTTCTTCGTGAGTGTTGGCATGACGGACATGCACCACCAAGCCCAGCATTTATGTGGGTGCTGGGGATTCAAACTCGAGTCCTCCCTCATCCTTGTGAGGCAAGCACTTTACTGTCTTTCCCCAGCTCTGGTCTCAGCTTTTTAGTAAGCAGTCATTACCTATTATGACACCTCCCAAGCAAACCAGCTCCCAGATTGTCCTCAGAACATCTCACTCCCTTTACAGCATTTGGATAGAATTGCTTTGTTTCCTCTTTGAAGTTTCACTGTTTCCTATTTATGCTTCAAAACCAAGTGTACAGCTGGAGAGAAGGCGCCTGCCTCCTAAGCCTAAGAACGCTGGTTCCAATCTCCAGGTCCCACGTTTAGCCAGATGCAAAGTGACACAAGGGTGCAATGCCACACTTGACCACAAGGGGGTGCACGCATCTGGATTTCGTTCGCAGCAGCTGAGCCGCTGCTGGTGTGCCCATCTCTATCTGTCTTCCTCTTCCTTTCTCCTGTCTGTCTCTGTGTCTCTCTTCAAAAAAAAAAAAAAAAACCAAGTGTAGGCCTGGAGAGATGGCTTAGCAGTTAAGTGCTTGCCTGTGAAGCCTAAGGACCCTGGTTCGAGGTTCTATTCCCTAGGACTCACATAAGCCAGATGCACAAAGTGGTGCTTGCATCTGGAGTTCGTTTGCAGTGGCTGGAGGCCCTGGCATGCCCATTCTGTCTCTATCTGCCTCTTTCTCTCTCTGTCTGTCGCTCTTAAATCAATCAATAAATAAATAATGCAAATGGCACCTCTTCCACAGTGTCTTCCCTGACTTCCCAGGCTTTTCACTACAAACAGTCAATTCTGCTCTTCCCCAAAGCCTCCTTCTCCAGGTGTTACCATCTACAACAGAAGAATCAGCCAGAAGGGGGCAGTATACAACCAAAAGAAGGTCTTCCAGAAGGTCAAGGTCACCAGGGAACCTTTCATTTGTCGGTGTAGATGGCTTTGGAAGTGCAAGGTTCAACCCCAGAGTCAACACCTGGCAAGCTTCAACGTTGGGCCTTGGTTTGCATTTCTGCAATGACAGGCTTGGGCTAATTCAGTGTTTCTGACAGCTTGTGAAACACAAAGTGGCTTCTGGAGATAAATCAATGGACATATCTAAATGGAAGTTGTTATGTGTTTATTTTAATGCATATCAGACAAAAAAGAACTAGCACATCAAACCTGTTATTTTGCAGATATTTTGTTTAGGATGGGACTAAATAGGCATTCAAGTAAAAAAAAAAAAAAGGCAAGTCAATGTAAGAGAAAGTACCAGTTAAACAATAGTACAGGTGGAAAGCTGGTCGTTGAATGGATGCATGGGTCTGCCTGCAGCATTGTGGATTGCTGTGATCTGCAGAGAGGCCTGCCTTTGGAGGGGATGGAAGACAGGGAAGGAGCTGCTTGCAAAGCTGGCCTAGGGGTGGAGGAACAGGAACTCAGCAGCCGCACCTTCCATGTTCCCACCCCAGACCTTCCTCCACCTGTAGGGGGATGAAAGTGCTGGCTCCCCTCCTTGCCTTTCTTTTCAGCTTCCCTGCAGGTACCAGAGTGGGAGGCTTAGAGGGCCTCATTCTGGAATCTCAACTGCTTGCTCCCTCATTCTCACCCAGCACTGTGCTTGGAGTAAGCTATTCAGGGTGGTGCTTAACAGGGCTACAGAAAGGCACTGGGGGCAGGGAAAAGAAACAGGCAGACAGTGTTTGCCTGCATACATAGATATCTAACCTGCAATGACCGTTGAATGATTAGATGTGTGGTGGAATCACTTGGCTAGTCAGTGGAAATACAATCTTAAGGACCCAGTGCAGTAATTCTGATCCTGGGACCCCATGCACCTGTGGTTTTTAGCCGTTCTCTAGTTAATCCTGATGCTTCTAGGTTTAGAACTACAATGGCAGACATCACACCTCCATCTGTGTACCCATGGAGGCTCAGAGAGGTTATGTCACTTATTCAATATCACTCAGCCAGGTAACAGTACTTAGCCAGGCTCCCAGCTCAGTTCTTCCTACAAAGCATCCCTTACTGATCCTGGTATCTGGTTAGTACAGTGCTCCCCTGACAAGTGTGCTGGGTTTCTTCTAGCTTCTATTATCAAGGACTTTCTCTGAAGAGGACATGTCATTTAAATTGTCATCTGCTGAGAAGGCCAGAAGGGATGGTGAAAAATGTTAGTAGAAATGAATGCTGAGGAGGGACTGCCAGTGTCTGGGGGGGAGTGGAAATTGGCTTTGGCCAAGAGGTGCAGCCTTCTTGCTGAAGCTACCAGCATGCTGCTACTCATGTATGCCATATATTAATGCTGCTCTCACTTTTGGTTAGAGAAACTTCTCTTTTCAGATGGGAGTGACCTTGGGATGACTCAGAAGGCACCATGGTGCTGAGAAGAAGTGACAGAGGAGTGCTCAGCACTGAAATATCTCTATCACATTTTCCAAGGCTCAGGGTCCATTGTGGAAGAGGTGGCAGAAAGAATGTAAGAGCCAAAGGAAGGGTAGGACTCCTTACAATGTGCTCATCCATACACAGAATGGCCTGAATATCCATGACCTCACAGTCCCTGATACTACAAGACCATCATAATAGGAGGAAAAGATGACATGAAAATAAGAGACTTATTTAGAGGGGGGGTGATATGATGGAGAGTGGAGTTTCAAAGGGAAGTGGGGCGAGGGAGGAAATTACCATGGGTTATTGTCTATAATTATGGAAGTTGTCAATAAAAATAAATTAATAATAAAAAAGAAGAACCAAAATAAAAGAAACTTTATTAAGAGTAAAGTGGTAATAGCAGTTTGAATTATACTTCCAAGACAGGGCAGTGAGCTACACAATTGGCAAGCACTCAACATCTCAGGATGTGGTCTGTGGCTTCTCTTTATAGGATTTTTAGGGAAAGGTGGGTTGATTGCTAGGTTAGTAGTTTGGATGGTCCTCTGATTTAGCTGACAGGTTTGGATTGTAATCTTTTCTCTAGAGCACAGTCCCTTCCCATAATGCATCTGATTTTAATCATATTTTCAAACTGTTATACATGCACATAAGATAGCAAATAAGAGATTCTTCCTTAAAATTCACTTGGAGGACACAGTTTATGTTATTGTGCATTCACTCAAAACCAGTCCAGGTTGGATGATTCCCTGCTGTTTTAATCCAGATATATCAGAGAACATATTTGAATAGAAAGTGCCCACAAATAATGTTCACAATGGCAGAAGAAATCTATTTAATTGTTCGGAGCAGGGTGTAAATGCAGCTTGGTGCAGGTAGGATTCCAGGTTGCCAATAGGTAGCTCAAGTGCCTTGTGAGGAAAGGGGTGTGTTCACTACCCAAGGCCAGCAGTGTCCTAGGTTCCTCAACTATTTTCTTATGCTTGCCTGTCTTATTGTGTAGCCCAGGCTGGCCTTGAACTCCTGATCCTCTTTTTTCAGCCCCCAAGTACTAGAATCACAAACCTGTATCATGCTTGACTTGTTCATCAATCTCTGGAGACACAAAGCATCAATGTCTTCTGCTGCAGTGTATAATCATCAGTCATCTGAAGCTGTTTGGTAGCATGACCGGCATGGGGCTGAGTGACATATAGGCAGGTGAACTTGAGGTTGTTTTTCCTTTAAGTTCAGCAACTTTGCTAGTGAAATAGAGATAAGAACAGTCCCCAGCTCTCAGGGATGCTAACAGGAAGCCCCAACACCCCGAAGGACAGCAGGCTTCACAAAAAGCCTCCAGAGAAGCTGCCTCCTGAGAACCAGATGGGTTAATCGCCTCTACTGAGTCTGAGCTTTGTGACTGAGGAGTCAGGGACCTGTGTGGAAAGGTATTGGTGACCTCCAGGGAAAGCTGTGGTGGAGGGAGGGTGTGTTCATGCCTTTGACATACCACAGCTGCTCATCCACAGAGGCAGGCTTGGGAGAGCATCTGGTGGCTCTAAGAAAAATATTTCTCTGGGGAAAGAAAGGAGAAACACATCCGGTCACTTTCACTCATATGTGACCACATGTCACCTGTATAAACAGGTCTCTTGAGGCCAGCATACCCCTGTCACATTGAAGCAGTTTATCCTGAGCACAACAAACATGATATTGGGGCAGGAACAAGCTAGCGGGACGGTGGACAGGAACTTCTGGGGTCAGCAGTTTCTTGGACAAGGTTACAGAGCACATGTTCAATAGAACCTAAATGGTATCCTTCCTCACTCATTTACTATCCCCAAATTAGCCTGCCACTACTACATTTGGATGGTCAGTCTGCAAAAGTGGTTAGAGGTCTCCACATGACAGTGAGAAACAGGAACTTGTGCGGCAGGAGAGATGGCTCAACAGTTAAAGATGCTCTAGCCCAGGCTGACCTGGAATTTACTATGTAGTCTCAAAGTGGCCTCAATCTCATGGTGATCCTCCTACCTCTGCCTCCTGAGTACTGGGATTAAAGGCATGCGCCACCATACCAAGCTTAAATTTTAAGAAATAGGAACTTGTTTCTGGATTAGATGGCATATATGCAGAAATGTAAAGGGACCAGGAAGGTGCAGTGCAGAGTGGCCTCCCAACCTCCCACCCCTGTGCCCCAATGTCCTAGCAGGAAGCAACATCACCAGAGATCAGGTACATAGACAGATAGACAGATGATTAGATAGATAGATAGATGATAGATAGATATCATAATATTGATGGTAGCATGTTATGTATACTATGGCAAGTCTTACTTTTTTTTCCATCCCATCTTTTCTCCTCCAAGTTTAGGAACTAGGATAGAACAATTAGAAATGCATGAAGAATGGTAATAGGTGATGAATGGGATGCTTCATGCCAATCCAGATTTGGGACTCTATTTTAAGATTCATCCTTGACCTTGAGAGGTTTCTTCTTCTTTAATGTCACTGGAGGTGGCAAATTCAGGCCTTTATGACTCTGGCACAGAGCCATGATGGGGAAACTAAGTGAACCAAACAGCTGAACAGCTTAGTTGTCATTTTCATCAGCAGATGGTTACCAGGGAAACTAGAAGACTATCAGATCCGAGAGGAATTTTCAGGCAATGTGAAGCTGCAAGACAGGATCTCAGCGTGGGGAAAGACAGCTTCTTACCAGTTCTTCAAGACTTTAATTTTTAATTTTCCTTCAGTGACAATCTAAAACAATTAATAATTATATATATTTTTTAATTTTTTAAAAAATATTTTATTATTTATTTATTTGAGAGAGAGAGATACAGAAATAGGCAGGTAGAGAGAGAGAGAGAGAGAGAGAGAACAGGCATGCCAGGGCCTCCAGCCACTGCAAACGAACTCCAGATGTGTGCGCCACCTTGTGCATCTGGCTTACGTGGGTCCTGGAGAATCGAGCCTCGAACCAGGGTCCTTGGGCTTCACAGGCAAGTGCTTAACCACTAAACCATCTCTCCAGGCCCAATAATTATATTTTTTATTCATTTTGACATCTGCCTTATCACATCAGTTGGTCACCCTGGTCACAAAGCCAGGATGATGTTTATGTTTCTGATTGTATTGCACTGGGATCATCAAGGATTTCCTAGTTCCCCTAGTAAATTGAGATTCTGCTATTCATCAAAAGCTTCTTTTTATTTTTTTAGCTGATACTTGAAAACATAAAGGGATGTAACTCAGTGGTAGAATGCTTGCCTAGTATGCACAAGGCCCTGGATTTAATACCCAGTACCAGAAAAAAAATGTACATATTGATGGGGAATATGTTATATTGAGCAAGTATTTGAATTTGGGTCTATAGCTCTTTTAAGATTCCTGACTATATTTTTAAGGTCAGAGAGAATTTTCTTAAGGTATCTGCACATTACTCAAGTTGAGAAACCCTAGTGAGAAGAAGGCCCCAGGCCAGGGCAGAGAGCCTGGATTCTATTCTATCCACCCCCTTCTCTCTCCATATTTATATAATATATATATCCATAGATAGATAGATAGGTGGATAGATAGATGATAGATATATGATAAATAGATAGATAGATACACACATACAAGAGGGAGAGAGAGACTGAGAGAGAGAGAGAGAGCATGCACATGGGTTCAGCAGGGCCTCCTATCACTACAAATGAACTCCACATGCATGTGAAACTATAAAAATTTTCATATTTATTCATTTGAAAGCAGAGAGAGATAGAGAGAAGAGAGACAGAGACAGAGACACACACACACACAGAGAGAGAGAGAGAGAGAGAGAGAGAATGGTATGCCAGGGCTTCAGCCACTGCAAACGAACTCCAGATGCACGTGCCACTATGCATCTGGCTTCACGTGGGTACTGGGGAATATAACTTGGGTTGTTAGGCTGCATGTGCAACTTTTTGTGTCTGGCTTTTCATGGGTAGCAAGGAATGGAACCCAGGCCACCAGGTTTTGCATGCCTTTATCTGCTGAGCTTTTTCTCTAGTACCTATCCTTGCCTCTTGTTGGTCAGACCATTGAAACTCTTCTGTCTTTTCTGCTTTAATTTCCCAATCAAGAAAACAGAATCAAAATGCTTTTAGCATAAACTATTGAGAATGAAAATGAGACAGTGAATGTGAAAGTTGTGACTAAATAAGCATGCTCTACTGTTTCATTTTGTAACGGTGGAAGAGGAGCTCTGAAGAGAAGAAATGACATTTCTACTGTCACTCTGTCATTGACAAAGTTAAGTCAGAAGCTTGGGCTTCTTGCTTTCTGCTACCAGGTCCCTGTAGGCCACTAGCAGTGACACTGGATTCTATTTCTGGAAAGTATAATAATAACCTCAGGTGGGGCCTGTCAGTATTTGGGCAAACATAATATATTTATTTTTATTTGTTAAGGAGATTAAATTAGGGAAGTCAAACAAATACATGAACACATTGAGTTTTCTCTTCCAAGAGCAAAAATAAACTCTTGCTCAGGCAAAAGGTCAGGCAAGAGGCACACATTGACAAGACATCCAGGTCCTTCAGTGCTAGACACCTGATGCCATTTTGCTGGATGGAAAGGACACATCACTGTAGCATCTGGCCTCTTGGGAACATAGTTTCAGAACACCCAAGGCAAACTCTGAAAAGCAGGGATCATGTCTGGGTCACTGCAATGTCTTTGAAGCTTAGCTACATGCTTTGCATATGTGTGTGAACCAAGAATGAAGTCATGAACCAGTGGAGCCATCGTATCAAGTACTTTCTTGTTGCTGGGACAAAATACCCAACCAGAAGCAACTTAGGGAAGGATAGAGTTTCTTTCAGCTTACAGTTTGAGAGGGTAGAGCCTATCCTGGTAGGGAAAGTGTGGCAGGAGCAGGAAGCTAATATTATATCACATCCACAGAGAGGAAGTAGAAACCAATACATGCTGGTGCTCAGCCAGCCTTTTTACACAGTTCAGGACCTTGCTTGCAGTTTAGGATGGGTCTGCTCTCCTCAATTAACCTGATAAGATAATCCTTCACAGGTGGATCTAGGTCCTGTCAAGTTTCCAATAAATATAAACTACCATGGTCATGTTATTTGTGTTTAAGATTTAAAGAAGCCCAGTTTGGTGACGTACACTCCTATCCCAACCCTTAGGAGGCTGAGCATGGGGATTGTCTGAGGCCAGCCTAGTCTACATAGTTAATTGCAGACAAGCACATCACCTCCCTGTACATGTAACCACATATACATCATGCACAAACATTACACATATACACATGCAAAAATCACTAACTAAAGAAACGGCCTATTGTAACAAGACCTTGTCTCAAAATAACAGATTTGGAGGATCTTAGAGAAGATGCATTTCCTACATAGAGGCTCACATCAGGAGGTCAGGGAATGAGAGGACTTGGAGACAAAGTGGCTTCTGGTCTGGACTATAAGGTTAGGGGAGATAGAAGAGATAGGCAGGCAGAGAAGCCCCATCCAGAGGCTGAGCTTGGTCTCAGATTGATGGGCTAAATTGTTGCATCTGAGCCTTTGTTTATGTCTTCCATGTGTCAGACTCTGCTACTTGTTGGGGGTCCCAAGCAACAATAGTCCTGAACCCCAAGAATTCCTAGTCAGTGACAATGTGCTCATGGTAATGAAGAAGGATTTGGGCTTCATAATCACACAGTATGATCTCAAGTCCCAGCAGTATAATGTGTGATCTTGGGCATATCACTTTACTTATCTGTGTCCTTCACTATAAAATGGCATGAAGAACAGTAATTACCATCTAAGCTGCTAAATGAGATGCAACCCTAAGGTGCAGGGAGCTCAGCCAAGAGAGAGCAGTACCTCTTGCCCTGCATGAAGATCTGACTTGCCCTGGGTGTCCTGGAAGACAGGCCCCTCTTTTCCATCTGCCATAAACCCCAGAGAAGTGTGTTTGAGCTAACAGAAGGAAACAGATCCAAGGATGGCAGGTTATTTATAGTTGTTTGGGCATTGTGGTTGTTGCAGTTGCTGCTATTTCTATGAAGAACATTGATGCTATGACTAACCTGTGCACTCCTCTTGTGCATGTGAGCCAAGGTTCCTCCAGGGTAAATATAATGGCAATCAACAACAGGAAGTAAGGGCTCCTGAGCATCAAGTGAAAGCTATGGCCCTGGAGGTATTCTGTTCTTCAGGCTGGATCAGGGGAGATTGGGACAATTCCCAGAGGAGGGCCTGGGTAAGGATAGAGGTCATATTTCTGTAATCCTAACACTCAAAGGCTAAGACAGGAGGATTGTCAGTAGTTCAAGGCCAGCCTGGGCTACATAGTAAGCTCAGGACAGACTGGGATACCAGGTGAGACCC
Source organism: Orientallactaga sibirica (assembly GCA_036365145.1). Taxonomy (NCBI): domain Eukaryota; kingdom Metazoa; phylum Chordata; class Mammalia; order Rodentia; family Dipodidae; genus Orientallactaga; species Orientallactaga sibirica. The sequence goes on along the minus strand of JAEOAD010000005.1, from coordinate 58,808,567 downwards.
TGTCTCAAAAAAAATGGTGAAGGGGTTTGGCGTGATGGCTCAGCAGTTATGACTCTTGCCTGCAGTCTAAGGACCCAGGTTAATTCCCCAGAACCCTCATAAAGCCAGAAGCACAAGGTGGCATATGCATCTGGAGTTCATTTGTAGTAGCTGGAGACCCTGGCACATCTTCTCTCTTTCTCCAACAAATAAATAAATAAATAAATAAATAAATAAATAAATAAATAAATAAATAAATACATAGATAGATATTTTTTTTAAATAGGGGTTAGAGAGAGATGGAAATAAAAAATAAATTAAAAAATATTATATTACTATATTTTTAAAAAATATTTTTATTTTTTTATTTTCAAGCAGTGACAGAAAGAGAGGAAGAAAGAGAAAAAGGGAGCACCAGAGCCTCTAGCCACTACAAACGAACTCCAGACCCATGCACCATTTTGTGCATCTGGTTTTACATGGGTACTGAGGAATTGAACCCAGGTTGTCAGTTGTAACATGAAGATAGTGGGTACCCTGGTGTGGAGCCTATCTTGGAGGGCTGCTAGGCCAGGAGATAGCCATGTTGTACAATCAAGCCTGGGTCTAACAGGTTCTCAGCCCCTCACCTCCAGCCCCATACCTTCTGGCCTCGCAATCCACACCTATACCAGGGCAGGAAGTTATCCTGTATGGATTTCTATGAGTATGTGCCATGGGAGGCTGGCCACATGGATGGTGCCTAAATGGGAGCTGGAGGAAGGTTCTGTGGTCATATTAAAACATTGGGTTAATTTTTTGTTTTGTTTTGTTTTTCAAGGTAGGGTTTCACTCTAGCCCAGGTTAACCTGGAATTCACTATGTAGTCTCAGGTTGGCCTCAAACTCACAGCAATCCTCCTACCTCTGCCTCCCTAGTACTGGGATTAAAGGCATGCGCCACCATGCCCAGCTGGGTTAAATTTTTTTCTGCAACTAGCATTTGCTACAAGTGTCAGGCACTGGGTTAGGTGTTGTGGTGGTTTGATTCAGGTGTCCCCCATAAACTTAGGTGTTCTGAATGTTAGGTTCCCAGCTGATGGAGATTTGGGAATTAATGCCTCTTGAAGGCAGTGTATTATTGGGGGTGGGCTTATGGGTATTATAACAATGTCTCCTTGCCAGTGTTTGGCACATTCTCCTGTTGCTATTGCCCACCTTATGTTGGCCAGGGGGTGGTGTCCACCCTCTGCTCATACCATAGTTTTCCCCTGCCAGCATGGAGATTCCCCCTGAGTCTGTAAGCCAAAATAAACCTTTTTTTTTTTTTTTTCCCAAAAGCTGCTCTTGGTCAGGTGATTTCTGCCAGCAATGTGAACCTGACTGCATCAGTAATGTTGGTACTGAGGAGTGGTGTCATTTGCTTCTAGACACCTGACTATGTGGCTTTGATGTTTTGGAGCTGATTTTCAAGAGGAATGTGGAAGGATTTGAAACCTTGGCCTAAGAGACACCCTGTAGTGCTGTAAGTAGAGCTTGATGAACTATTCTGGTCAGAGTTAAAAGACCTGAATGCAGTAAGAACTATGGACTGTGAGGTTTGGCTTATGAGGGTGAGAAAGAGCTTTGTTTGGACTGGGCTAGAAGCAGTTTGTGTGAGAGGCTTGCTGTTATGACCATGTCCTGAGAATTTGTGTAGGGTTGCATTGTATAGACATGGACTGGAGTGAGCAGAGAGATATGGCACAGAAATAAAATCTTTGGGCCAGAACTGCTGCCTATTCAGCTGCAATTGAGAGATTCCAGCCTTTGAGACTGGGCCAACTGACATGCATTGGGACAACAGAAAAATGCTGAGTCTTTTGAAAGAGACTGAATGATGAAGGAGTGTCCTGTTCTTCAAAGTCTGCTTTATTCCCCTTTGAACTAATAAATTGGCACCCCACCTGGTATTGTGGGGTATAAGAAATGGAGGAAATAAGCCAGGCATGGTGGCACATGCCTTTAATCCCAGCACTCGGGAGGCAGAGGTAGGAGGATCACCATGAGTTCAAGGACATCCTGAGACTACATAGTTAATTCCAGGTCAGCCTGGACCAGAGTGAGGCCCTGCCTCAAAAAAAAAAGAAAGAAAGAAAGAAAGAAAGAAGAGAAGAGAAGAAAAGAAAAGAAAAGAAAAAGAAAAAGAAAAAGAAAAAGAAAAAGAAAAGAGGTCATTGAATTTGCAACATGGTGTTGTGTTTAGGAAATAGCCATACACCATGAGAAGCAGGTTTGCTGGATGCCTGCATAGAGACCTGATGGAGCTGTGAGGAGGACCATGGGTTGCAGTGGAGACCCATTGGAGATGCCAGGACCATGAGATAGCTGCTGAGGAAAGCTGTCGGCCCCAGATGAAGTTTTCCAGGACCGTGAGTAGCCTAGCTGGAGGGGCGGAATTGGAACTCCAGAAAGTTGCTGCTGGTTAGAATTATCGGACTTGGAGAATTGTCATTGACTACAGTTGTTGGACTTGAAGCTATAGAGTTTGATGTTTGCCCTGTTTAAATCTTGTATTGGTTGAATATTTCTTTGTTATGCACAATGCCATCCTTTGCAGTGTGAATATTTATTCTGTGCCATTACGGGTTTTGGGGGGGGTTGTTATTATGGCTCAGTTAAAAGACCTTGGGTTATGAGGATGTTTGAACATCATTAGGATTGATTAAAAAAAAAAAGGGAACTTTTTTTTTTTTTTTTTTTTTTTTTTTGGTTTTTGAGGTAGGGTCTCACTCTGGTCCAGGCTGACCTGGAATTAACTATGTAGTCTCAGGGTGGCCAAGAACTCTTGGCAATCCTCCTACCTCTGCCTCCCAAGTGCTGGGATTAAAGGCATGCGCCATCACACCCGGCTAAAATATGGGAACTTTTAAAGTTGGATGAATGCATTGCATTTTACATCATGTATGCTTATCAGTTTATGAGGTTCAGGGGAAGAATGTGGTGGTTTGAATTAGGTGTCTCCCATAAACTTAGGTGTCCTGAATGCTAGGTTCCCAGCTGATGGAGATTTGGGAATCAATACCTCCTGGAGGCAGTATATTGTTGGGGGCAGGCTTATGGGTATTATAGCCAGTGTCCCCTTGCCAGTGTTTGGTACACTCTCCTGTTCCTGTTGTCCACCCTATATTGGCCAGGGGGTGATGTCCACCCTCTCTGCTCATGCCATTGTTTTCCCCTGCCATCATGGAACTTCCTCTTGAGTCCATAGGCCAAAATAAACCTTTTTTTCCTAAAAACTGCTCTTGTTCAGGTGATTTCTGCCAGCAATATGAACCTGACTGTAACTGGTGTTTTAGAAGCATTACCCATTGACGCTTCTCCTACCTTTTTATTTTTTATTTATTTTTTGGCACGTGTGGTGATGTGTGCACACATATGGAGGTCAGAGGTGGACACTGGTGTCTTCCTTGATCATTCTATTTATTTTACTGAGGTATTTACATGGGTATTGGGGATCTAAACGCAGGTCCTCATGCTTGCACTTGCACTTTATACACAGCATCTCCTCATCTCTCCATTGACTGACTTCTTTGCAGACCTGAGACTTACTCTGTAGCCCAGGCTGCCCTTGAATTCATGTCCTCTGATCTCAACCTTCTGAGTGCTGGGATTATAAGAGTAAAACCGCCATGCCCAGCCCCTCCATTGACTTCTTAGAGCAACTTTGTGAGGCAGGTTTTACAATAGGCTCTATCTTGCACGTGAAGAAACTAAAGCTTTGCAAGATTAAATCTCTTATCCAAGGTCCCTCAACTAGTTAAGTGGCAAAGCCATCTTCAAACATAAGCAGTCTGTTTTAAAAACCCTAATCTTAATCTGCTGCATGAATGAATAGGCCTGGTGACTGGTTAGGGCTGGGGCCTGGGCAAAGAGAAAGAAGTGTCCATACTCTTTGTTCTACCTTAGTGTCAGCACATGTCTTAGCAGCTACTGGAGGATTAGAATGAAGAAAAAAGTCCTGTCTTTACTCTCCTAGAACTTCAGGTAGGAGGAAAGTTCAGCAGCATGTGGAAGACTGTTGAGATGGGCTAGGGGAGACCAAACTTTCTAGAATATTCCTTTCTTTAAAAAACCATTTTTAGCTGGGCATAGTGGCACACACCTTTAATCCCAGCACTTGGGAGGCAGAAGTGGGAGGCCACCCTGAGACTACATAGTGAATTCTAGGTCAGCCTGAACTAGAGCAAGACCCTACCTCAGAAAAACCAAAAATAAAACAATAATAAAATAAATAAAATAAAATAAAAAACATTTTTAGAGCTGGAGAGATGGCTTAGCAGCTAAGGCATTTGCCTTGGTTCAGTTCCCCAGGACCCACATAAGCCAAATGCACAAAGTGGCACATGCGTCTGGAGTTTGTTTGCAGTGGCTGGAGGCCCTGGAATGCCCATTCTCTCTCTCTCTCTCTCAAATAAATAAATAAATAGAAAAATAAAATCCCATTTTTATTTATTTCTTTGCAAGGAGAGAGAGAACAGAGAGAAGGGGAGAGCACAGCAGATGTATGTGTCACTCTGTGTATCTGGGTACTAGGGCATTGAACCCAGGTCTTCAGACTTTATGAGCAAGCTCCTTTACCCACTGAGACATCTCCCCAGCCCTGTAAAATATTCTTCAAGCAAAACCTTAGGGATCATTAACCACATGAAGGGCTAGGGACCAGCAGAGAAAGCAGTATGACAAAGAGTATGCAAAGTATGATGGTTTGAATCAAATGTTCTCCATAAACGCATGTGTTTTGAATGTTTTATTCCAGCTGATGGCAATTTGGGAAGTGGAGCCTTGCTGGAGCAGATGTATTATTGGGGGTATTATAGCCAGCTCCCCATTTCCAAAGTCCGGTCACCCTTTTGCTGCTATTTTCTACCTACTGTGGCAGAGGTGGTGATGTCCAACCTCTGTTTATGCCATGCTATCCCCTGGCATCATGAAGTTTCCCCTCAAGACTGTAAGCCAAAATAAAAACTTTCCTCCAATCAGCTGCTTTTGGCCAGGTACTTTTGCCCCAGCAATGAGAAGGTCACTGAACACAAAGCCACAGCCATAGTAGATAAAGGGGTTAGGACATGGGTGGTAAGGTGTGATGTTGGCAATGGCAGTCACCCAAAGTTTTAACTTTGAGGTTTCTAGGTGGGGTGGGACAAAGATGAGAATGTCAAGAAAGAACCAAGAGAACAGAGGGGCTGTTGCCTAAAGCTCAGTATGTGGGAGGAGAGAGGGAAGGGTGAAATGAGGACATCATAATGATGAGTTTGTCTTTGGTCTCTGAGTTGAAGGGTTCACTGGAAGGTTTCTCCAAGTGCTGACCTTCTCAACTTCTCTGGAAGGAAGGAGCATCTTGCTGCAGCCCTTCTGCCTCTACATATTCTAGGCAGGAAAGAGTAGGAGCTGCTTTATCAAAGCAGCTTACAATAGAGACTTATTCAACAAAGCAAATACTTGCTTCACTGTTAATAGGCAGGGGCCTCAGCACAGCCTGCTGGACCTACACAGTTCTGCAAAGGGGAATCGCAGCTTCTACCTGTTTGAGTTTTGTTCCTTGTGGTGGGACAATTGACCTGTTGCTTCTTTCTCAGAAAGCTGCTGTTGCTTCCAGGTTCACATTGCTGGCAGAAAACACCTGACCAAAAGCAGCTTGTGGGGGTAAAAAGGTTTATTTTGGCTTACAGACTTGAGGGGAAGACTATGGCATGAGCAGAGGGTGGAAGCTGGTTATAACACCCATAAGCCTACCTCAACAATACACTGCCTCCATGAGGCTTTAATTCCCAAATTACCATCAGCTGGGGACCAAGCATATGGGGGACACCTGAATCAAACCACCATAGCCGGTGACCTCAAGTGTTTGCTGGGGCAGCTTAGGAACTGTGTGCCTTGGCCCTGCTGGGGTACTGACTCTCCCCATTGACACTACATACAGCCAGAAAGAGAAGGAAACATATCACTGGCCAGAGATATAGGCATTGCAGACTTTGGGGATGTGAAAGTGTCTAGTTGGGGTCACCACAGCTGTGCTAATGAAAGATGAAGCACTGCCCTCAAGGTAGATCAGAACTGGAGAACTGGAAGGGCTGGAATTACAGTCTCAAAATGGGGATAGAGCCCAGGGTGAGGGAGAGCCATGGGGCATCTCGGTCATGAGTCCACACCAGGGCTGTGGGGAGTCATGGAGTCCAGACCTGGAAGGGTGAGGTCTAAGAGAGGTCAGACTCCTGCTACTGCTACCAACATGATGAATGGCCTCACTGGTCAGCCATCTCATCCATCAGAAGGAGCCCATGGAGAGGATGACTGGAACCAAGCTAATGGAAACCGGATGGGCACCCTGAGCCATACCATGGCCAAATTCTTCCTTGTTAGAGGGCCTATGGCTCCTCTATGTGAGCTGGCATTGTTACCAACTCTCTCAGGTGGCAGCATCAGGTGGTGGCCACATCAAAGAAGCCCTATTTAAAGCAAGGCTTCCCCTCAAGTTTCCTAAGGGCCTTGTCCAGGCTAATGAGATCATTAAGCACCTCCTTGTTAAATGGCTTTAAACAGTTTGCCTGTAAGCCTCCTCAGAGAGTTCTGGCCCTGGCTCTGTGCTTTTAATGTATGTGTGTATGTGCATCTATATGCAGATTGGAGAGCACAGTGCTGGCTTATTATGTCAAAGGCACCAAGACCCAGCACTCTTGGAGAGAGTGCCCACAGGCTGGTTAGCTAACCATACCTCTGTGCCTCAGTTTCCAAACTATAAAAGCTGGCTAATAATTATTCTGTACTAGAAACCCCTTTCACAGTTTCATTGCCGAAACTACTGATTTCTGTGGCCTGCCTTGGAAGGTGGAGATGTCCCCTGACCATTCCCATGTTGCACACTTGTCTCTGTACACATGGACTGGCCTTCACAATACTGCTCATCCATCTCAGGATGTTCTTTCCTGTTATTTTGACATGCCTAACCTTCCTTCTTTTCAGGCTTCAACTGAAATATCCCTTCTTGGGGAGCCTCTGCTGATGTTTCATGTCAATTCTGGTCTGTCACTCATGATGATGCCGACCATAATACTGTCATGTGATGCTAACTTGTCAGCTTTTGAGCTAGGTTGTAAACCTCATTAGGCCAGGGACTACACCAGGTCTTCGCTATACCCTCAGGCTCTAAAGCTACTTGGGAAAGTTTCTTATTAAGTCTGTGGCTGGCTTGTAGTTAATCTGAAAGTGAAGACTGCCTCTGGGTCTCCTTCTATGAGCTCTTCCTTGAAATCGCTCCTTGTTGCTTCTCACCTTGACATTGAATCCTACTGTCTCAAAGGCTTACTTTACTTTTAGGAATAGGCTCACTGGAAACATCAGCACCATGAGTCCTTTTCTTCCCTTCCTTCTTTCTTCCCTTCCTCCTTTCCTCCCTTTCTTTCTATTTTCCTCCCTCCCTAGGTTGTAAACCTCATTAGGCCAGGGACTACACCAGGTCTTCGCTATACCCTCAGGCTCTAAAGCTACTTGGGAAAGTTTCTTATTAAGTCTGTGGCTGGCTTGTAGTTAATCTGAAAGTGAAGACTGCCTCTGGTCTCCTTCTATGAGCTCTTCCTTGAAATCGCCTTACAAGCTTCTTTACCTTGAGTATTGAATCTCTACTGTCTCAAAGGCTTACTTTACTCTTTAGGAATAGGCTCACTGGAAACATCAGCACCATGAGTCCTTTTCTTCCTTCCTTCTTTCTTCCTTCCTCCTTTCCTCCTTTCTTTCATTTTCCTCCCTCCTCTTTCCCTTTCTTTCTTTTCTTATCTTTTATGAGTGTGTGTGTGTGTGTGTGTGTGCATCTATGTGCAGATTGGAGACATAGTGCTTGGCTTATTATGTCAGTTGCACCAAGACCCAGCACTCTTGGAGAGAGGCTCACAGGCTGGTTAGCTAACCATACCTCTGTGCCTCAGTTTCCAAACTATAAAGCTGGCTAATAATTATTCTGTACTAGAAACCCCTTTCACAGTTTCATTGCCGAAACTACTGATTTCTGTGGCCTGCCTTGGAAGGTGGAGATGTCCCCTGACCATTCCATGTTGCACACTTGTCTCTGTACACATGGACTGGCCTTCACAATACTGCTCATCCATCTCAGGATGTTATTTCCTGTTATTTTGACATGCCTAACCTTCCTTCTTTTCAGGCTTCAACTGAAATATCCCTTCTGGGAGCCTCTGCTGATGTTTCATGTCAATTCTGGTCTGTCACTCATGATGATGCCGACCACAATACTGTCATGTGATGCTAACTTGTCAGCTTTTGAGCTAGGTTGTAAACCTCATTAGGCCAGGGACTACACCAGGTCTTCGCTATACCCTCAGGCTCTAAAGCTACTTGGGAAAGTTTCTTATTAAGTCTGTGGCTGGCTTGTAGTTAATCTGAAAGTGAAGACTGCCTCTGGTTCCTTCTATGAGCTCTTCCTTGAAATCGCCTTACAAGCTTCTTTACCTTGAGTATTGAATCTCTACTGTCTCAAAGGCTTACTTTTACTTAGGAATAGGCTCACTGGAAACATCAGCACCATGAGTCCTTTTCTTCCTTCCTTCTTTCTTCCTTCCTTCTTTCTTCCCTTCCTCCTTTCCTCCCTTTCTTTCTATTTTCCTCCCTCCCTTCTTCCCTTTCTTTCTTTTCTTATCTTTTATGAGTGTGTGTGTGTGTGTGTGCGTGTGTGTGTGTGTGTGTGTGTGTGTGTGTGTGTGTGTGTGTGTGTGTGTGTGTGTGTGTGTGTGTGTGCATCTATGTGCAGATTGGAGACATAGTGCTTGGCTTATTATGTCAAGGCACAAGACCCAGCACTCTTGGAGAGGAGTGCCCCACAGGCTGGTTAGCTAACCATACCTCTGTGCCTCAGTTTCCAAACTATAAAGCTGGCTAATAATTATTCTGTACTAGAAACCCCTTTCACAGTTTCATTGCCGAAACTACTGATTTCTGTGGCCTGCCTTGGAAGGTGGAGATGTCCCCTGACCATTCCATGTTGCACACTTGTCTCTGTACACATGGACTGGCCTTCACAATACTGCTCATCCATCTCAGGATGTTATTTCCTGTTATTTTGACATGCCTAACCTTCCTTCTTTTCAGGCTTCAACTGAAATATCCCTTCTTGGGAGCCTCTGCTGATGTTTCATGTCAATTCTGGTCTGTCACTCATGATGATGCCACTCATAATACTGTCATGTGATGCTAACTTGTCAGCTTTTGAGCTAGGTTGTAAACCTCATTAGGCCAGGGACTACACCAGGTCTTCGCTATACCCTCAGGCTCTAAAGCTACTTGGGAAAGTTTCTTATTAAGTCTGTGGCTGGCTTGTAGTTAATCTGAAAGTGAAGACTGCCTCTGGTTCCTTCTATGAGCTCTTCCTGAAATCGCCTGTTGCTTTCTCTCACCTGACATTGAACTCTACTGTCTTGTATTGACAACTTCCTTAATTGTAGACAATATCCCATGGTATTTCCCTCCCTCCTCCCACTTTCCCCTTTGAAACTCCACTCTCCATCAATCCCCTCCCCCTCTTAATCAGTATCTCTTTTTTTCTTTTGGAGAGAGACAGAGAGAGAGGGAGAGGAAGGCAGATAGAGATGGGTGCCCCATCTGCATCTCAGCTGCTGCGAACGAAATCCAGATGCGTGCGCCCCCTTGTGGTCAAGTGGCATTGCGCCCTTTGCATCTGGCTAAATGTGGGACCTGGAGATTGGAACCGCTAGAGATTGGAACCAGCGTTCTTAGGCTTAGGAGGCAGGCACCTTAACTGCTAAGCCATCTCTCCAGCCCCAGTATCTCTTTTAATTTTGATGTCATCATCTTTTCCTCCTGTTATGATGGTCTTTTTTCTGTTTTTTTATTGTTTTTTTTTAAATTGTTTTTATTATTTTATTTATTTTTGGAGAGAGACACAGAGAGAGACAGACAGAGAGGGAGAAGGAGACAGACAGAGATGGGCGCGCCAGCAGTCTCTCAGCTGCTGTGAACGAAATCCAGATGTGTGCGCCCCCTTGTGGGCAAGTGCAGCATTGCGCCCTTATGTCACTTTGCATCTGGCTAAACGTGGGACCTGGAGATTGGAACCGGGTTCTTAGGCTTAGCAGGCAGGCGCCTTAACCGCTAAGCCATCTCTCCAGCCCTTTATTGTTTTTTTTTTATTGACAACCTCTTTAATTGTAGACAATATCCCGTGGTACTTCCCTTCCTCCCCCCACTTTCCCCTTTGAAACTTCACTCTCCATTCATATCCCCTCCCCCTCTTAATCAGTCTCTCTTTTCAGTTTGATGTCATGATCTTTTCTTCCTATTATGATGGTTTTGTGTAGGTAGTGTCAGGCACTGTAAGGTCATAGACATCCAGGCTATTTTGTGTCTGGAAGAGCATGTTGTAAGGAGTCCAACTCTTCCTTTGACTCTTACATTCTTTCTACCTCCTCTTCCATAGTGGACCCTGAGCCTTGGAAGGTTGGTTTGAGATGTTTCAGTGCTGAGCACTCCTCTGTCCCTTCTTCTCAGCACCATGGTGCCTTCTGAGTCATCCCAAGGTTGCCACCACCTGAAAAGAGAAGCTTCTCTAAACAAAAGTGAGAGTAGCATTAATATATGGGTGTGGACATTAAGAGAAGTGCTTACTGGGCACTTTGGTGACCCTAGTATATACATTTAGCCAGATACCAGCAGACATTACACTCTTAGAGCTCATGACTACCCCTGTCATACGTTTTCAGTGTCAGGGATGTGTTCCCTCCCATGGAGCAGGCTTCCAGTCCAATTAGAGAGCAGTTGGTTTTCCCCATAACAGACATGCCACTATTGCACCTGTAGCAGACAGCTTCAGGTTCGCTGAGATGAACTTCCAGACCAGGCACAGTTATGGAGGAAGGGATATTATTTATTGAAGCTTACAGATCCAGGGGAAGTTCCATAATGGCAGAAGAAGCGGCCTGCTTCCATAGATCCAAGCAAGAGAGAAAAACCAACCAGCCACACAGCACACAGAGCAAAACTACAGCCAAAGAGTCACACAGCACACTTCAGGAACTCTTGCTAGGCACACTTTGCATATCTTTACAATGGAATCTCAAACCCACCACCACACCTTAAGACTGCCCCCCAGTGACATTGCCTCTAGCAAGGTGATTGCAGATGCAAACTATAACTAATAAAACACTGAATATATTGGGGGACATATATTCAAACTACCACAGCACCCATTGGCTCATTTGGCCTGGCTGGCTAAATTTAAAGCTTTCAGTGATGATGGTCTTGTGTAGGTAGTTGCAGGCACTATGAGGTCATGGATATCCAGGCCATTTTCTGCCTGGAGGAGCACATTGTAAGGAGTCCTACTCTTCCTCTGGCTCTTACATTCTTTCTACCACCTCTTCCACAATGAGATGTTTCAGTGCTGAGCACTCCTCTGTCCCTTCTTCTCGGCATCATGGTGCCTTATGAGTCATCCCAAGGTCACCACCATCTGAAAGTGAAGCTTTTCTAACCAAAAGTGAGAGTAGCATTAATATATGGCTGTGGATATTAAGAGAAGTGCTTACTGGGCAATTTGGTGAACATAGTATATACATTTAGCCAGATACCAGCAGATGTTGCACCCCTAGGGCTCAGGACTACCCCTGTTGTAGATTTTCAGTATCAAGGATGTATTCCCTCCCATCAAGTGGGCCTCCAGTCCAATTAGAGAGCAGTTGGTTTTCCCCATAACAGACATGCCACTATTGCACCTGTTGGCTCATTTGGCCTGGCTGGCCAAATTTAAAACTTCTCTCCTGCTTCTTAACTTTCAGAATTCATGTCCATTGGGACAGAGAGATGGCTTAGCAGTTAAGAGGCTTACCTGCAAAGCCAAAGGACCCAGGTTCAATTTCCTAGGACCCATGTAAGCAAGAAGCATAAGGTAGCACATGTGTCTGAAGTTCGTTTGCAATAGCTGGAGGCCCTGGCATGCCCATTCTATTTGCCCCCCACCCCCGTGTGTGTCTCATAAATAAAAATAAATAAAGAATTAGGCTGGAGAGATGGCTTAGCAGTTAAGGTGTTTGCTGCAAAGCCAAAGAACCCAGTTTGATTCCCCAGGACCCATGTAAAGCCAGATTCACTAAGTGGCATCTGAGTGTGGAATTCATTTGCAGTGGCAGGAGGCCCTGCCATGCCCATTCTCCCTCTCCCCTCCTCCCTCTCTCCCTAACTCTCTCAAACAAATACATAAAAATATTTTTTTAAAAAGAGAGCTATGAGCTGGCACTCAGACCTGGCTCTCCTCCCCAAGAGAGCAGAGTGTGCATTCTGAGGAAACAAGCTGTGCCACAGAAGAGCAACTTGCTCAAGGTCAGGTGGTGGGCCAGGAAAGGTTGGGACTGGAACTTGGGTCTTCCTGCCCACAGGACAGGGCCTATCCTGATACCACACTGTTTCTGTAGATAGCATGAGCTGGGCACAGCCTTGGACTTCTAGTCTCATGCTGGGTGACCAAAGGCTGTTTCTCTAGCACAACATGTTCTCTTATTTGGGGTGAAGGGGATAACATAGCATCTGGAGTTGTGATTATTGTCTGTCCTCACAGGCAAAGGCATCATCCACAGGCCCAGCTGTCACCTGACATGTGCTAACATGGGTACATTTCTGCTGGCTGAGTAATGAGGCATCTTTAGGGCCACTGGTGTCTCCAACAGTCTTCAGTTATTATAGGCTTCAAAGGTTTCTAGCCTCCTTCTAATCCAGAAGGAGTTGAGCAGAGGAGTCTCTAAAACCCAAATCTGATAGACTGGTTTTATCATAAAGCAAAGCTCTTCAAGGCTCAGAAGAGAAAACACCACTGCACTCTCCAGATGGGGGCGGGTGCTGGGAGAGGTGAGTGCACATTTCTTTGCCTACATAGCAGAGGGACACAGTCTGCTGAGAACGTGAATGTGAGTGAAATCAGGGGGTGACATTGAGAAAAACAGACTCACTGAATGAGGAAGATATGAAAAGTTCAGCTACATTTTCAGGCGTTTTCATGGTGTTTCAACTTAATGTGTTTGATCTCTCTAAGCCCTGTTGGTGTGTGCATGTATACACACACACACACACACACACACACACACACACTTTTTTTTTAAGAGTAAGCCTTGGGCTTGGAGTCTTTGGCAAGCAACAGTATCTAGTTAGAATTTAATAGCATTGTTTTATTGTATTTATTTTTACTTCTAGCTTCTATTTATGGCAGGTGAGACTGGTTTTCCATTTACAATAGTGATATAAAGTTTCCATTTTAGAGACATTTATTTAAATTAAAAAGAGTCTATTTAAAGGAAAAACTCTGAATAATAATACAGGTGCCATGCAGACATAGCCTACATGGTGGTACAGAAATGAACAGACTTTGGGAGATACTGACACAGGCTTTAAGAAAGGGTGGGGGGAAGGCACATATCCTCACAATCAAAGATCATTGCCTTTTAGAAGCCTAGGATCCTAGAAGCCTTAGGATCTTAGCACCATAAACTCTAAAATGAACCATAAAATAATATATGAGCTACAGTCAAACAGGGTCTTTCACAAAATATTAACATGTGGACTTTGAAGCCATCTGTCAGTTCAATGCTCACATCTTGATGTGATGAAACTGAGGCACTAAGCTATTCAGAGGAGGGATGGAGAGATGGCTTAGTGGTTAAGGCATTTGCTTTCAAAGCCACAGGACCCAGGTTCAATTCCCACGTGAGCCAGATACACAAGGGGCACATCCGTCCGGCGTTCGTTTGCAGTGGCTAGAGGCCCTGGTGTGTCCATTCTCACTGACTCTTTTCTCTCTATCTCTTTCTCTCTTTGTATGCAAATAAAAAAACAAATATACAAAAAAAAAAAGAAAGAAATTAAGAGTAAAATTAACTAACACATGGGAAAGAAAGAGCCTCATAAAATATGAGATGTTCTTCAAGTACTTGTGAGGGATCTCCCTCCAAAGTCACAGAGTCTTCCAATAGAGAATTAGGACTGACATCAGACTTTTTGACTCCTATCCTTGGGAATTCCTTAGGTCCTTCTCCTATGACAAGGATATTGAGGCTCTTGTGGAAATGGGAGTCAATCTGTGGAGGGTAGCCTACTGCATTCATGCCAGAGATGTGAACAGAGAGAGAGGAGGCCACATCAGAAGTCTTGGGCAGGAGGACTTTGTCTTATAGTGCTGTGTGGAGGGGAACCGGGCTCTTTCTGCTTCTGTTCTCTGATCTGTGGAGTCCCCTTGGAAGCCCAGTGTAGGCTGGGTAGCTAGCCTCCAGGAGAAACTCAGCCTATGACTGGAACACAGCTTTGTCTGGGGTTTCAGATTCTTCTGGGCAATCAAGAGAGAGGGAAGGAAGGAAGGAAGGAAAGAAGGAAGGAAGGAAGGAAGGAAGGGAGGGAGGGAGGGAGGGAGGGAGGGAAGGGAGGAAGGGAGGAAGGGAGGAAGGGAGGAAGGGAGGAAGGGAGGAAGGGAGGAAGGGAGGAAGGGAGGAAGGGAAGGAAGGGAAGGATTCACCATTTCACCATATTGGGAGATATCCTATCTCCTAGAGCCTGCAAGAATGAACCTCATTTCTGCACGTACCTGGAATTTATGCACTGTTTTTGGCCAAGGGGAGACTACTCAGAAAATCAGGTCTTCAGGAAATGATGCCAGGCTGGGCCATATGCTGTTCTGTTTTGGTTCTTCTGGGTATCCAGTATTTAAAATTGCTCACCTATTCATAGGCATAAAATGTTGCTCTAGCTGGGCATAGTGGTGCACTCAGGAGTCCCAGCACTCAGGAGGCAGAGGTAGGTGGATCACTATGAGTTCCAGGCCATCCTGGGATTATAGAGTGAATTCCAGGTCACCCTGGACTAGAGTGGCACCCTACCTCAAAAACCAAAACAAGGGGCTGGAGAGATGGTTCAGTGTTAAGGTCCTTGCCGACAAGGCCTAGAGACTGAACTCGGGCTCCATTCCCTAGTACCCACATAAAGCCAGATGCACAAAGTGGTGCATGCATCTGGTAAGTGGCTGGAAGCCCTAGCATGCCCATTCTCTCTGTCTCTTCAATAAAATATTTGGAAAACAAATGTGTCTTTATACAGGGCTGAGCGCCATTTCATGGGGCCTCTTGTGTGAGGTTGAACAGTTGCTGCCAACCTTACAGCCCATAGTCTGTTTTTTCAAAAATATTCTATTTATTTGAAAGACAGAGAGTGCATGGGTGCACCAGGACCTCCTGCCACTGCAGACAAACACACCATTTTTGTGTGTTTGGCTTAATTATGGGTACTGGGGAATTGAACCTCAGCAGTCAGGCTTTGCAAGCAAGGGCCTTTAACCAATGAGCAGTCTCTCCAGCCCCACCCCCACGGGCTTTTTCTGATGATCATACTTAGACACCAAAGTATCCCAAGTCCCTAGCCTGCCAGGCCCAAGTTTTCAGACTCACTTCTGCTGGGTGTTCACCTTCCCTCTACCCCAGGAATCATTTCATGTGGCTTGAGGAAGGAAAATACCATGGGCAATTGCTTCTCTGAAGTTGCTGAGTGGTGACTACAGACCCCTCTTCCCAAGGTCACCCACAGCTTACTTGGGGTACCCCAGGGCCCTGAGTCTTCTGTGATGTAGATTCCTATACTGGTTTCAAGTGCCTGGCTGACATGCTGACTCTTCCTTGCCCACCATCCTTCAGACAGGCACCTGGGGAGGAGGAAAGAAAGGGCTAATTCTCTTTCACCATACCTCCAAAATAGCTCATGGAAAAGACAGCATGCCCTGGACAGGGAGAAAGTGCCCTTTTCATCTGCCCTGACACACAGTATCAACATGCAAGCTCGGCCCTGACTAAGCTCTGATCTTGCCAGCTCCCTACATCTTAGGCCCCTCACAGTCTCTTCCTTTCACCCCTAAAGGATGACAGGATTAAGCCAATGTCACTGTAACATAAATTTGGGCTCAGGGGTGCTTCCTGGAACCCCAAGACCTGAGTCTATATCTGCAAATCAACCAAATAATTGGCAATTCCAGACTTAAGAAAATGATTTTTAAAACACTGCATTTCATTCAGATATCACAAGGAAAGGGCTGAGAAAGAGAAGAAGGGAAATATACCACGTGGTTCATGAGCCCATGTAAATGAACATGGACCTGAGATGAAGAAATATGAGAAGGGTTTAAAAAACAAACATGCACCTCCAAAAAGAATAAAAGTAAAGACAGTAATAAAAACGTGTCCCTTCCCAACCCAGCATGACTGCAGGGGTGGGAGAGGGAAGTTTTATCCGACGCACAGACTCAAATGCACTGCTGTAACAGTTGCGGGGAGAAGATGTGCTTTAGAATTCGCGCTAAGCACACCTGACACCCCTGCACCAGGTGTCCCAGCCAATCAGTCTGGGCTCAGAAGAGCAATCTGTGACTGAAGCAGGTGGGTCGAGCTGAGATAGGGGAGGCCAGCTGGGATGGGTGTGGCGAGGGTGTGGCATAGGTTCATCCTAAGATCCTTCCCTTAAGGGCCTTCTCTGATCCTGCCTAGGCCAAGAAACTATCTGAGTACTCTGGAACCCTTAAACACTTCTCTAAGAAAATGGTCCACAGCCTGTCTTGTCTGCAGTGCCCCATGAAGGCCAGCTCACGGCCTGCTGGCACAGTCCCCAGCTCCCCACCCACTCTGCTTGGCATTACTCTGGGCTGGGATGGTTAAGTATTTCCTCATTAAAGCCCTGGAGCTGGGCACTGGACTGCAAGCCAACACCAATATTTCCTGCTGCCTGGGAATGTTTGGACAGATTTCTACAGTTACAAATTATGAAGTTGAAAGGTTTTATGGCGACCGTGTTGGTATTAAGGAGCTTATTTCTCCAGGGGACCGAGTTTGCTGTCTTAAGATCCTGACTGCAGGAAGTAGAGGGGAGAAACCCAGAAGTTGAGAGGCCAACCGAGAAGCAAGTGGACTAGCTACCTGGTCTACTGAGTTACAGAAGGACTGTGAGGGGCCACACTCAAGTGTGAAAACTTAAGCTCCACACACAGGGAGCACCACATCCGGAGACTCTTTTCAATCAAGAGAGCAACCATTTTGTATTCACTGTTTTCTGTTCTCAAAGCTGATAACTCGGAGCAGGATCTAGAATTCTGTAGTGGGACCTCATCCAAACTTGATGCAAAATGCCATGTCTGTGGGGCTAAAGAAGTGGCTCAATGGTATTTTTTTTTTTTTTCTGGTTTTGCGAGGTAGGGTCTCACTCTAGCTCAGGCTGACCTGGAATTCACTATGTAGTCTCAGGGTGGCCTCGAACTCTCGGCGGTCCTCCTACCTCTGCCTCCCGAGTGCTGGGATTAAAGGCGTGCGCCACCACGCCCGGCTAATGGTAAAGTTTTTACTACACAAGCACAAACATGAGTTTAAATCCCCAGAACTCATTTTGTAAAATGCTGTGAGTGTCCCCATAATCCCAGCACTGGGGAAATAAGATAGAAATAAGTTCCAAAGATCCTCCTGGAGCCTGCTGGCTAGCTACTTGAGTCAAATCAATAAACTCCAGGTTGAGTAAGAAGACCTGTCTCTCCCTTCCTTCCTTTCTTCTTCTTTTAATTAAAAAAAAAATTTATTGACAATGTCTATACTTACAGACAATAAACCATGATAATTCCTCCCCTCCCCCACTTTCCCCTTCACAGCTCCACTCTCCATCATATCCCCTCCCACTCTCCATTAGTCTCTCTTTTTTAAAATATATTTAATTTATTTACTTATTTATTTATTTATTTAAGGGAGAGAGAAAGAAACACACACAGAGAGAGAATGGGCACACCAGGGCCTCCAGCCACTGCAAATGAACTCCAGATGCATACACCCCTTGTGCATCTGGCTTATGTGGGTCCTGGAGAATCAAACCAGGATCCTTTGGCTTTGCAGACAAAGGCCTTAACTGCTAAGCCATTTCTTCAGCCCATAGTCTTTCTTTTATTTTAATGTCATCATCTTTTTCTCCTATTATGAGGGTCTTGTGAAGGTATTGCTAGGCACTGCAAGGTCATGGATATTGAGGCCAATTTCTGTCTGGGCAGTTGTATTGTAGGGAGTCGTACCCTTCCTTTGGCTCTTACATTCTTTCCACCACCTCTTCTACAATGGACCCTGAGCCTTGGAGGAGGTGACAGAGGTGTTTCAGTGCTGGGCACTCCTCCATCCCTTCTTCTCAGCACTATGTTGCCTTTTGGGTCATCCCAGTGGTCATCGCCATCTGAAAAGAGAAGCTTCTCTAACTAAAAGTGAGAGTAGCATTAATATGTGCATATGAACATTAAGTGCAGTGCTTTCAAGGCAGTTTGGTGGGAATAATATATGCATTTAGCCAGATAAGAGCAGGCTTTATACCCCTAAGGCTCATGACCTCCCTTGCCATAGGCTTTTGATTAGGTTTTCAGTATCAGTCACATATTCCCTCCCATACAGCAGGCCTCCAGTCCAATTAGAGTGTAGTTGGTTGTTTTTTTGGTTTGTTTGTTTGTTTGTTTGTTTGTTTAATTTTTTCAAGGCAGGTGCTTGCTCTAGCCCAGGCTGACCTGGAATTCACTGTGATGTAGTCTCACTATGACGAATTCACAGTGATCCTCTTACCTCTGCCTCCTGAGTGCTGGGATTAAAGGCATGCATCTCCATGCCTGGCTTTCTTTTTTGAAGCAGGGTCTTGCTCTAGCCCGGGTTGGCCTTGACGGCCATGGCAATCATGGCAATCCTCCTACCTCAGCTTCCTGAATGCTGAGATTAAAGATGTGCACACCACCATACCTTGTTTAATGCTGTTAAATAAGTTGAGGGTTTTTTGAAAGTGTCAGCTAACAAGATTGTACTAGTAGCTTTAATAAGCATTTTAATAGATAAGAGAAGTACAAAGTTATTTGTTGTGTTGTTAATATTTTTGTTGGCTACTGTGTGCTAATATCAAATTTATTTCAGAATAATTTACTCTACAATTGCATACATGTATGAAAATATAACAAGGAAACCCATATTTTGCACTCTATTTTTAAAATATGTTTTTTATTTATTTGCAAGAGAGAAAGAGGGATAATGAGAACATGGGCACTTTAGGGCCTCTTGCCACTACAAATGAACCCTAGATACATGTGCCTACCACTTTGTGCATCTGGCTTGATGTGGGTATTAGGGAATTAAACCTGGGTCATCAGGCTTTGCTAGCAAGTGCCTTTAACCACCGAATCATCTCCTTAGCTCTGAACTCTAACTTTTAAAAACTTAAGCCAAGTGTGGTAGCACATGAAAGACCTTGTCTAAAAATAAGGTGGAGGGCTGGAGAGATGGCCTAGCAGGTAAGGTGCTTGCCTATGAAGCCCAAGGATTCAGACTCAATTTCCCAGAGCCCATGTATGCCAGATATACACGGTGTTGCACGCATGTGGAGTTTATTTGCAGTGGCTGGAGGCCCTGGTGCTCCCATTCTCTCAAATAAATAAACAAACAAAAATGTAAAAATAATGCCTTTAACCCCAGCACTCGGGAGGCAGAGGTAGGAGGATTGCCAAGAGTTCGAGGCCACCCTGAGACTACATGGTTAATTCCAGGTCAGCCTGGACCAGAGTGAGACCCTACCTTGCAAAACCAAAAAAAAAAAAAAAAAAAAAGTAAAAATAAGGTGGAGAACAATGGCAGAACACACAGATGTCAACCTTTGGTCTTCTTATGCATGTGCACACAATTGCTTGCACAGCTGCACACATAAGGGCACCTCCCCATATACATGTATACCACACACATGCAAAAAATGTCATATTTGCCAGGTGTGGTGGTACACGCCTTTAATCTCAGCACTTGGGAGGCAGAGGTAGGAGGATTGCTATGAGTTTGAGGCCACCCTGAGACTACATAGTGAATTCCAGGTCAGCCTGGACTACAATGAAACCTTACCTTGAAAAAAAAAGACAAATAAACAAACAAAAAATATCATATCTGTGCATCCTGGGGCAGAGGATCCCTAAATTGTACTATGGTAAAGATTCAGCACTACTGAATCTACATAATCTCTCCTTGTATTGGTAGGCAAATTGAGGCCTATACATTTATTCACTCATGGATTCATTCATCAAGCATGCACTGAACATCTAAGCACTGAGGACCTGGTGGGTCCACAGACAGGGAGGCCGTGTGGCACAGTGCTGAGATGGCTGTGAGGCTGGGGAATGAACATGCCTGAAAGTAAAGAGGAAGAATGCAGATGTGTCATGTAGGTGCTGACATGTGCTGGTGGATACAGGCTGGTGGTAGCTGTAGAAAGCTCTTTGACAGTGATATTTCAGCTGAGGCTCAGAATTCAAGGTGTCAGCTGGCCAAAAACCTGGAGAAGAGAAGTCTCCATGAAGTTCCTAAGGGGAGTGAGCTGAGAGGCAGGGTAGGGAGGCCAGTGTGGCAGATGGTTGTGAGGAAGACGCAGGGTCAGGAGCAGACAAGGCCCACAGGGTGGATCATGTCTAGCCTTGGAAGGGGCAAGGAAGTTGGGGTTTGTTCTTGGGGACATCTGGAAGTCAGGGAGAGTTTGGAGCAGAGGTCACAAGAGGGGCAGATATGGCTCATGGGAACATCTCTGACTAGAATTCCTCTTCCTACTATATCACATGGCTTCTTTTTTGACAGCCTTCATTCTTTCTGTGCAATTTGTGAGAAACAAGGAAATACAAGAAAGAATCTGAATGGAGAGAATTTCCTCCTTGACTGTTGAATTAATGGAATTGTAGGCCATACTGGGTGAAAGGACTCTATTGTACAAACAGACGCAGAGAGGGAAAGGGGCTTGCATAAGGCTACACAGCACATTCATGGCAGAACAGAGACCAAACCCTAGTTTCTCTCACAAGCCAGTGATTTTTTTACTTCATATGCACTGTTAATACAACATGGCCCTGACAATTAGCCATAGGCCAAAGCCAGGCTGAGACATCCAAACAGGTTGGCAGGAGTCTAGAATTAGAAGAAGAGATGACAGGCAAAGAAACAGGTGGTGAGGAAAGCCAGGAGAATGGCCAGGAGAGCTTGTAATTCTTCCCCACCATAGTAAAACTATAGAAACAACAAATACCCATTTCTTTTCTATTTTAGAGAAATCCATTCTGAGACATATATAGTGACTCATGTCTGTAAACCCAGCACTTGGGAGGTTGAGGCAGGAGGATTGCTTTGACAACATAAGGTGACAACAGCAACAGGAGAGTGTGCCAAACACTGGCAAGGGAAAGCTGGCTATAATACCCATAAGCCCGCCCCCAACAATACTCTGCCTCCAGGAGGTGTTAATTCCCAAGTTGCCATCAGCTGGGAACCTAGCATTCAGAACACTTGAAGTTTATGGGGACACCTGAATCAAACCACCACATTCCGCCCCTGGCCCCATAAACTGATAACCGTACATGATGTAAAATGTAATGCATTCATGCAAATTTAAAAGTCCCCATAGTTTTTATCAATTCCAATGATGTTCATACATCCCCATAATCCAAGGTCTTTTAACTGAGCCATAATACCAAAAAATAATCCCCAAAACCCATAATGGCACAGAATAAAACATTCACACTGCAAAGGATGGCATTGGGCAAAACAAAGAAATACTTAACCAATACAAGATTTTAAACAACCAGGGCAAACGTCAAACTCTGTAATTCCAATCCAACAACTAGTCAGTGACAAATCTCCAAGTCCGATAATTCTGAGCAGCAACAAGTCTCTGGAGTTCCACTTCCGCCCTCCAGCTAGGCTACTCACAGTCCTGGAAAACTTCATCCAGGGCCGGCAGCTCTCCTTGGCAGCCATCTCATAGTCCCAGCATCTCCACTGGGTCTCCACTGCAACCCACGGTCCATCCTCATGGCCCCATGGGATCTCCATGCAGGCATCCAGCAAACCTGCTTCACACTGCCCATGGCCATTTCCAAAACACAAGACCGCATTACAAACTCAATGACCCTCTCTTTCCTGCATTTGTTATACTCCATAATACCAGGTAGGGTGCCAATTTGTTAATCCAGGGGGGAATAAATCAGACTTTGAAGAACAGGACACTCCTTCAGCATTCAGGCCCCTTCAAAAGAGTCTGCATTCTTCCTGTTGCCCCATTGCAGGTCAGCTGGCCCAATCTCAAAGGTTGTAATCTCTCAACTGCAGCTGAACGGGTAGAGTTCACCCAAAGATTTCATTTTTTTCTGTGCCATATCCCTCTGCTCACACCAGTTCATTTCTACGCAAAGCAACCCTGCACAACTTCTCAGGACATGGGCATAACAGCAAACTTGTCACACAAACTGCTAGCCCAGTCCAAGTAAAGCTCTTTCTCACCCTCATAAGCCAAACCTCACAGTCCATAGTTCTTCCTCTTGAAAATCAGCTCCAAAAGGCCAAAGCCACAATCAGGTGTCTAGCAGCAATCCCACTCCTCGGTACCACTTTACTGTTGCAGTCAGGTTCGCATTGCTGGCAGAAATCACCCGACTAAGAGCAGCTTGTGGGAAAAAAGAGGTTTATTTTGGCTTACAGGCTCGAGGGGGAAGCTCCATGATGGCAGGAAAAACGATGGCATGAGCAGAGGGTGGACATCACTCTCTGGTCAACATAAGGTGAACAACAGCAACAGGAGAGTGTGCCAAACACTGGCAAGGAAGCTGGCTATAATACCCATAAGCCCGCCCAACAATACTCTGCCTCCAGGAGGCTTTAATTCCCAAGTTGCCATCAGCTGGGAACCTAGCATTCAGAACACTTAAGTTTATGGGGGACACCTGAATCAAACCACCACAGAGGGCTAACCAGAATCTAAGAGGATATAACTAAGTCATATGGAAACCTACTTTTTTGGACAATGGAACACTAAGAAGCCATAGATTGTTACTAGAAAATTTTCAATGCCAGGGATGGGATACCTTCCAGTGAGTTGGCCAGGGAGGTCACAGATACCCCCAAAACATTATAGGCCATTGCTGAGGCCCTTGGTTTCCCACCAGGAATAGATGGTAAGATCCTATTGCTGAAGATTCCACATATTTGGGCAAGGTCACTGAGAAACCCTGCTGGTGCTGAGTTGAAAGCCTCCTCCATGTGAACCAGCTGACAGAAAGCTGGAAAAAGCTATGCTGCATGCAGTTCAATGGGAGAGAGAAAACACCAGTGAAGATACTCAACAGTGGACACTGCAAGCTTTAAATTGGGCCAGCCAGGCCAAATGAACCAATAGGTACAATAGTGGCATGTCTGTTATGGGGAAAACCAACTGCTCTATAATTGGGCTAGAGGCCCACTCCGTGAGAGGGAATACATCCTTGATACTGAAAACCTACAACAGAGGTGGTCATGAGCCCTAGGTGTGTAACGTCTGCTGGTGTCTGGCTAAATGTATATACTATGCTCACCAAACTGCCCATTAAGCACTTCTCTTAATGTCCATACCCATATATTAATGCTATTCTCACTTTTGGTTAGAGAAGCTTCTCTTTTTGGTTAGAGAAGCTTCTCCGATGGCGGTGACCTTGGGATGACTCATAAGGCACCATGGTGCTGAGAAGAAGGGACAGAGGAGTGCTCAGCACTGAAACATCTCTAACACACCTTCTAAGGCTCAGGGTCCATTGTGGAAGAGGGGGCAAAAAGAATGTAAGAGCCAAAGGAAGAGTAGGACTCCTTACAACGTGCTCCTCCAGGCACAAAATTGCCTGGATATCCATGACCTCACAGTGCCTGACACTACCTACACAAGACCATCATAATAAGAGGAAAAGATTATGACATCAAAATTAAAAGAGAGATGATTGAGAGGGGGAGGGGATATGATGGAGAGTGGAGTTTCAAAGGGGAAAGTGGGGGGAGGGAAGTACCATGGGATATTGTCTACAATTAAGAAAGTTGTCAATAAAAAAATTTTTAAAGACCTAGGCTCAATTCTCCAGGTCCCACGTGACATGGTGGCACAGGCATCTGGAGTTTGTTTGCAGTGACTAGAGGTCTTGGAATGCCCATGCTCATTCTCTCTCTCTCTCTCTCTGACTCTTTCCCCTCTCTCTGTCTTAAATAAATAAATAAATAAAAACAAAATCTCGGCTAGAGACAGCTTAGTGATTAGGTGCCTGCCTGCTAAGCTTAAGAACATCCATTCAATTCTCCAGGTCCCACATTTAGCCAGATTCAAAGTGAGGCAAGGGTGCAGTACCACACTTATCCTCAAAGGGCGCATGTGTCTGGAGTTCATTCACAGTGGCTGAGAGCCCGCTGGTGCACCCATTCTCTGTCTCTGTCTCTCTCTCTCTCTGACTGACTCTCTCCAAAATAAAATAAAATAAAAATCCTTTTTTTAAAAAAAAGAAAGATTGTTTATTAAAAAAAAAATAAAGCTGGATGGGCATAATTCCCATGTACATGGTTATCCTTTAATTGAGTGAGAGGGGCTGTAAGAAACTGGTATTGGGGCTAGAGAGGTGGCTCAACAGTTAAATGTGCTTCCTGTGCACATGTGAGGGATTGAGAGAGCCTGAGTCCAAGTTTGAATCTCCTGAACCCACCTAAACATCTGCATACTTGTAACCCCAGTCCTGTGGGAAGTGAAGAGTGGAGAATCACTGGGGCTCATAAATAGCAAGCTCTGGAATCAGTAAGAGACTCTGTCACAAGAAAAAACCAGGTGGGTGAGAGATGGAGAGGGCCACCTGATGTTGTCATCCAGCCACCACGGGCAAGCACCCAGACTAGTGCATAGGGCATACAAATGTACATATACCACACACCTATACCACATACACCATACATACTATGCACATGCAAAAAAAAAAAAAAAAAGAAAAGACAGTGGCATTGTTGCTACTGTGTGTGATGGAAGGCCATGGAAGTGGCCAACAGCAAGTATGTGGCCAGCTCCTCCACAGATGACCCAGGGAGATCTCAGCTCAGCTCCCTGACACTGGGGTTTTCTCTAATGTCTGTGATATCTTAAAACTTTTTATTGGCAAATTCCATCATGATAGACAATAAACCATGATAATTTTCCTCCCCTCCTACACTTTCCCCTTCACAAATCCACTCTCCATAATTTCCCCTCCCCCTCTCAATTAGTCTCTCTTTTATTTTGATGTCATCATTCTTCCTCCCTGTGGTAGTTTGAATAGATGACCCCCAATATATTCAGTGTTTTATTAGTTTGTAGTTTGCATCTGCAGCCACCTGGCTGGAGGCAGTGTCACTGGGTGGATCTTAAGGTATGATGGTGGGTTTGAGATTTCAATCTAAAGATATGCAAAGTGTGCCTAGCTGGAGTTCCTGAGGTGTGCTGTGCTATGTGGCTTTTGGCTTGTGGCATCGCTTTTCTGTGTTTGGTCCTGTGAAGGCAGACCAGCTTCTTCTGCCATTATGGAACTTCCCCTGATCTATAAGCTTCAATAAGGAGGTGACAGAGGTGTTTCAGTGCTGGGCACTCCTCCATCCCTTCTTCTCAGCACTATGTTGCCTTTTGGGTCATCCCAGTGGTCATCGCCATCTGAAAAGAGAAGCTTCTCTAACTAAAAGTGAGAGTAGCATTAATATGTGCATATGAACATTAAGTGCAGTGCTTTCAAGGCAGTTTGGTGGGAATAATATATGCATTTAGCCAGATAAGAGCAGGCTTTATACCCCTAAGGCTCATGACCTCCCTTGCCATAGGCTTTTGATTAGGTTTTCAGTATCAGTCACATATTCCCTCCCATACAGCAGGCCTCCAGTCCAATTAGAGTGTAGTTGGTTGTTTTTTTGGTTTGTTTGTTTGTTTGTTTGTTTGTTTAATTTTTTCAAGGCAGGTGCTTGCTCTAGCCCAGGCTGACCTGGAATTCACTGTGATGTAGTCTCACTATGACGAATTCACAGTGATCCTCTTACCTCTGCCTCCTGAGTGCTGGGATTAAAGGCATGCATCTCCATGCCTGGCTTTCTTTTTTGAAGCAGGGTCTTGCTCTAGCCCGGGTTGGCCTTGACGGCCATGGCAATCATGGCAATCCTCCTACCTCAGCTTCCTGAATGCTGAGATTAAAGATGTGCACACCACCATACCTTGTTTAATGCTGTTAAATAAGTTGAGGGTTTTTTTGAAAGTGTCAGCTAACAAGATTGTACTAGTAGCTTTAATAAGCATTTTAATAGATAAGAGAAGTACAAAGTTATTTGTTGTGTTGTTAATATTTTTGTTGGCTACTGTGTGCTAATATCAAATTTATTTCAGAATAATTTACTCTACAATTGCATACATGTATGAAAATATAACAAGGAAACCCATATTTTGCACTCTATTTTTAAAATATGTTTTTTATTTATTTGCAAGAGAGAAAGAGGGATAATGAGAACATGGGCACTTTAGGGCCTCTTGCCACTACAAATGAACCCTAGATACATGTGCCTACCACTTTGTGCATCTGGCTTGATGTGGGTATTAGGGAATTAAACCTGGGTCATCAGGCTTTGCTAGCAAGTGCCTTTAACCACCGAATCATCTCCTTAGCTCTGAACTCTAACTTTTAAAAACTTAAGCCAAGTGTGGTAGCACATGAAAGACCTTGTCTAAAAATAAGGTGGAGGGCTGGAGAGATGGCCTAGCAGGTAAGGTGCTTGCCTATGAAGCCCAAGGATTCAGACTCAATTTCCCAGAGCCCATGTATGCCAGATATACACGGTGTTGCACGCATGTGGAGTTTATTTGCAGTGGCTGGAGGCCCTGGTGCTCCCATTCTCTCAAATAAATAAACAAACAAAAATGTAAAAATAATGCCTTTAACCCCAGCACTCGGGAGGCAGAGGTAGGAGGATCGCCAAGAGTTCGAGGCCACCCTGAGACTACGTAGTTAATTCCAGGTCAGCCTGGACCAGAGTGAGACCCTACCTTGCAAAACCAAAAAAAAAAAAAAAAAAAAAAAAAATAAAAATAAGGTGGAGAACAATGGCAGAACACACAGATGTCAACCTTTGGTCTTCTTATGCATGTGCACACAATTGCTTGCACAGCTGCACACATAAGGGCACCTCCCCATATACATGTATACCACACACATGCAAAAAATGTCGTATTTGCCAGGTGTGGTGGTACACTCCTTTAATCTCAGCACTTGGGAGGCAGAGGTAGGAGGATTGCTATGAGTTTGAGGCCACCCTGAGACTACATAGTGAATTCCAGGTCAGCCTGGACTACAATGAAACCTTACTTTGAAAAAAAAAAGACAAATAAACAAACAAAAAATATCATATCTGTGCATCCTGGGGCAGAGGATCCCTAAATTGTACTATGGTAAAGATTCAGCACTACTGAATCTACATAATCTCTCCTTGTATTGGTAGGCAAATTGAGGCCTATACATTTATTCACTCATGGATTCATTCATCAAGCATGCACTGAACATCTAAGCACTGAGGACCTGGTGGGTCCACAGACAGGGAGGCCGTGTGGCACAGTGCTGAGATGGCTGTGAGGCTGGGGAATGAACATGCCTGAAAGTAAAGAGGAAGAATGCAGATGTGTCATGCAGGTGCTGACATGTGCTGGTGGATACAGGCTGGTGGTAGCTGTAGAAAGCTCTTTGACAGTGATATTTCAGCTGAGGCTCAGAATTCAAGGTGTCAGCTGGCCAAAAACCTGGAGAAGAGAAGTCTCCATGAAGTTCCTAAGGGAGTGAGCTGAGAGGCAGGGTAGGGAGGCCAGTGTGGCAGATGGTTGTGAGGAAGACGCAGGGTCAGGAGCAGACAAGGCCCACAGGGTGGATCATGTCTAGCCTTGGAAGGGGCAAGGAAGTTGGGGTTTGTTCTTGGGGACATCTGGAAGTCAGGGAGAGTTTGGAGCAGAGGTCACAAGAGGGGCAGATATGGCTCATGGGAACATCTCTGACTAGAATTCCTCTTCCTACTATATCACATGGCTTCTTTTTGACAGCCTTCATTCTTTCTGTGCAATTTGTGAGAAACAAGGAAATACAAGAAAGAATCTGAATGGAGAGAATTTCCTCCTTGACTGTTGAATTAATGGAATTGTAGGCCATACTGGGTGAAAGGACTCTATTGTACAAACAGACGCAGAGAGGGAAAGGGGCTTGCATAAGGCTACACAGCACATTCATGGCAGAACAGAGACCAAACCTAGTTTCTCTCACAAGCCAGTGATTTTTTTACTTCATATGCACTGTTAATACAACATGGCCTGACAATTAGCCATAGGCCAAAGCCAGGCTGAGACATCCAAACAGGTTGGCAGGAGTCTAGAATTAGAAGAAGAGATGACAGGCAAAGAAACAGGCCAGGAGAATGGCCAGGAGAGCTTGTAATTCTTCCCCACCATAGTAAAACTATAGAAACAACAAATACCCATTTCTTTTCTATTTTAGAGAAATCCATTCTGAGACATATATAGTGACTCATGTCTGTAAACCCAGCACTTGGGAGGTTGAGGCAGGAGGATTGCTTTGAGTTTGAGACCAAGCTGGGCTACATACATAGTGAGTTGCAAAGCAGCCTGAGCTGGTAAGCAAAATTGTTTCTCAAAAAAAAAAAAAAATGAGTAAAGGAAAAGTGGAGGGAGGGTGTTGCAGTCAGGTTCGCATTGCTGGCAGAAATCACCCGACTAAGAGCAGCTTGTGGGAAAAAGAGGTTTATTTTGGCTTACAGGCTCGAGGGGGAAGCTCCATGATGGCAGGAAAAACGATGGCATGAGCAGAGGGTGGACATCACTCTCTGGTCAACATAAGGTGGACAACAGCAACAGGAGAGTGTGCCAAACACTGGCATGGGAAAGCTGGCTATAATACCCATAAGCCCGCCCCCAACAATACTCTGCCTCCAGGAGGCTTTAATTTCCAAGTTGCCATCAGCTGGGAACCTAGCATTCAGAACACTTAAGTTTATGGGGGACACCTGAATCAAACCACCACATTCCGCCCCTGGCCCCCATAAACTGATAACCATACATGATGTAAAATGCAATGCATTCATGCAAATTTAAAAGTCCCCATAGTTTTTATCAATTCCAATGATGTTCATACATCCCCATAATCCAAGGTCTTTTAACTGAGCCATAATACCAAAAATAATCCCCCCAAAAAAACCCATAATGGCACAGAATAAAACATTCACACTGCAAAGGATGGCATTGGGCAAAACAAAGAAATACTTAATCAATACAAGATTTTAAACAACCAGGGCAAACGTCAAACTTTGTAATTCCAATCCAACAACTAGTCAGTGACAAATCTCCAAGTCCGATAATTCTGAACAGCAACAAGTCTCTGGAGTTCCAATTCCGCCCCTCCAGCTAGGCTACTCACAGTCCTGGAAAACTTCATCCAGGGCCGGCAGCTCTCCTTGGCAGCCATCTCATAGTCCCAGCATCTCCACTGGGTCTCCACTGCAACCCACGGTCCATCCTCATGGCCCCATGGGATCTCCATGCAGGCATCCAGCAAACCTGCTTCACACTGCCCATGGCCATTTCCAAAACACAAGACCGTGTTACAAACTCAATGACCCTCTCTTTCCTGCATTTGTTATACTCCATAATACCAGGTAGGGTGCCAATTTGTTAATCCAGGGGGGAATAAATCAGACTTTGAAGAACAGGACACTCCTTCAGCATTCAGGCCCCTTCAAAAGAGTCTGCATTCTTCCTGTTGCCCCATTGCAGGTCAGCTGGCCCAATCTCAAAGGTTGTAATCTCTCAACTGCAGCTGAACAGGTAGAGTTCACCCAAAGATTTCATTTTTTCTGTGCCATATCCCTCTGCTCACACCAGTTCATTTCTATGCAAAGCAACCCTGCACAACTTCTCAGGACATGGGCATAACAGCAAACTTGTCACACAAACTGCTAGCCCAGTCCAAGTAAAGCTCTTTCTCACCCTCATAAGCCAAACCTCACAGTCCATAGTTCTTCCTCTTGAAAATCAGCTCCAAAAGGCCAAAGCCACAATCAGGTGTCTAGCAGCAATCCCACTCCTTGGTACCACTTTACTGTTGCAGTCAGGTTCGCATTGCTGGCAGAAATCACCCGACTAAGAGCAGCTTGTGGGAAAAAGAGGTTTATTTTGGCTTACAGGCTCGAGGGGGAAGCTCCATGATGGCAGGAAAAACAATGGCATGAGCAGAGGGTGGACATCACTCTCTGGTCAACATAAGGTGAACAACAGCAACAGGAGAGTGTGCCAAACACTGGCAAGGGGAAGCTGGCTATAATACCCATAAGCCCGCCCCCAACAATACTCTGCCTCCAGGAGGCTTTAATTCCCAAGTTGCCATCAGCTGGGAACCTAGCATTCAGAACACTTAAGTTTATGGGGGACACCTGAATCAAACCACCACAGAGGGCTAACCAGAATCTAAGAGGATATAACTAAGTCATATGGAAACCTACTTTTTTGGACAATGGAACACTAAGAAGCCATAGATTGTTACTAGAAAATTTTCAGTGCCAGGGATGGGATACCTTCCAGTGAGTTGTTGGCCAGGGAGGTCACAGATACCCCCAAAACATTATAGGCCATTGCTGAGGCCCTTGGTTTCCCACCAGGAATAGATGGTAAGATCCTATTGCTGAAGATTCCACATATTTGGGCAAGGTCACTGAGAAACCCTGCTGGTGCTGAGTTGAAAGCCTCCTCCATGTGAACCAGCTGACAGAAAGCTGGAAAAAGCTATGCTGCATGCAGTTCAATAGGAGAGAGAAAACACCAGTGAAGATACTCAACAGTGGACACTGCAAGCTTTAATTAGGCCAGCCAGGCCAAATGAACCAATAGGTACAATAGTGGTATGTCTGTTATGGGGAAAACCAACTGCTCTATAATTGGGCTAGAGGCCCACTCCATGAGAGGGAATACATCCTTGATACTGAAAACCTACAACAGAGGTGGTCATGAGCCCTAGGGGTGTAACATCTGCTGGTGTCTGGCTAAATGTATATACTATGCTCACCAAACTGCCCATTAAGCACTTCTCTTAATGTCCATACCCATATATTAATGCTATTCTCACTTTTGGTTAGAGAAGCTTCTCTTTTCTTCTTTAGAGAAGTTCCCCATGGCACCTTGGGATGACTCAAAGGCACCATGGTGCTGAGAAGAAGGGACAGAGGAGTGCTCAGCACTGAAACATCTCTAACACACCTTCTAAGGCTCAGGGTCCATTGTGGAAGAGGGGGCAAAAAGAATGTAAGAGCCAAAGGAAGAGTAGGACTCCTTACAACGTGCTCCTCCAGGCACAAAATTGCCTGGATATCCATGACCTCACAGTGCCTGACACTACCTACACAAGACCATCATAATAAGAGGAAAAGATTATGACATCAAAATTAAAAGAGAGATGATTGAGAGGGGGAGGGGATATGATGGAGAGTGGAGTTTCAAAGGGGAAAGTGGGGGGAGGGAAGTACCATGGGATATTGTCTACAATTAAGAAAGTTGTCAATAAAAAAAATTTTTTAAAGACCTAGGCTCAATTCTCCAGGTCCCACGTAAGCCAGGTGCACATGGTGGCACAGGCATCTGGAGTTTGTTTGCAGTGACTAGAGGTCTTGGAATGCCCATGCTCATTCTCTCTCTCTCTCTCTCTCTGACTCTTTCCCCCTCTCTGTCTTAAATAAATAAATAAATAAAAACAAAATCTCGGGCTAGAGACAGCTTAGTGATTAGGTGCCTGCCTGCTAAGCTTAAGAACATCCATTCAATTCTCCAGGTCCCACATTTAGCCAGATTCAAAGTGAGGCAAGGGTGCAGTACCACACTTATCCTCAAAGGGCGCATGTGTCTGGAGTTCATTCACAGTGGCTGAGAGCCCGCTGGTGCACCCATTCTCTGTCTCTGTCTCTCTCTCTCTCTTTCTGACTCTCTCCAAAATAAAATAAAATAAAATCCTTTTTTTAAAAAAAAGAAAGATTGTTTATTAAAAAAAAAATAAAGCTGGATGGGCATAATTCCCATGTACATGGTTATCCTTTAATTGAGTGAGAGGGGCTGTAAGAAACTGGTATTGGGGCTAGAGAGGTGGCTCAACAGTTAAATGTGCTTCCTGTGCACATGTGAGGGATTGAGAGAGCCTGAGTCCAAGTTTGAATCTCCTGAACCCACCTAAACATCTGCATACTTGTAACCCCAGTCCTGTGGGAAGTGAAGAGTGGAGAATCACTGGGGCTCATAAATAGCAAGCTCTGGAATCAGTAAGAGACTCTGTCACAAGAAAAAACCAGGTGGGTGAGAGATGGAGAGGGCCACCTGATGTTGTCATCCAGCCACCACGGGCAAGCACCCAGACTAGTGCATAGGGCATACAAATGTACATATACCACACACCTATACCACATACACCATACATACTATGCACATGCAAAAAAAAAAAAAAGACAAAGAAAAGACAGTGGCATTGTTGCTGTGTGTGTGATGGAAGGCCATGGAAGTGGCCAACAGCAAAATATGTGGCCAGCTTTCCACAGATGACCCAGGGAGATCTCAGCTCAGCTCCCTGACACTGGGGTTTTCTCTAATGTCTGTGATATCTTAAAACTTTTTATTGGCAAATTCCATCATGATAGACAATAAACCATGATAATTTTCCTCCCCTCCTACACTTTCCCCTTCACAAATCCACTCTCCATAATTTCCCCTCCCCCTCTCAATTAGTCTCTCTTTTATTTTGATGTCATCATTCTTCCTCCCTGTGGTAGTTTGAATAGATGACCCCCAATATATTCAGTGTTTTATTAGTTTGTAGTTTGCATCTGCAGCCACCTGGCTGGAGGCAGTGTCACTGGGTGGATCTTAAGGTATGATGGTGGGTTTGAGATTTCAATCTAAAGATATGCAAAGTGTGCCTAGCTGGAGTTCCTGAGGTGTGCTGTGCTATGTGGCTTTTGGCTTGTGGCATCGCTCTCTGTGTTTGGTCCTGTGAAGGCAGACCAGCTTCTTCTGCCATTATGGAACTTCCCCTGGATCTATAAGCTTCAATAAATATCCCTTCCTCCATAACTTTGCCTGGTCTGGAAGTTCATCTCAGTGAACCTGAAGCTGTCTGCTACACTCCTATTATGAGGGTCTTGTGTAGGTAGTACTAGGCACTGCGAGGTCATGGATATCGAGACCAATTTGTGTCTGGAAGATTTCATTGTAAGCAGTCCTACCCTTTCTTTGGCTCTTACATTCTTTCTGACACCTCTTCCACAATGGACACTAAGCCTTGGAGGGTGTGAGAGATGTTTCAGGGCTGAACACTCCTTTGTCACTCCTTCTTAGCACTATGATACCTTTTGAGTCATCCCAGAGGTCACTACCATCTAAAAAGAGAAGTTTCTCTAACCAGAAGTGAGAGTAGCATAAACATTAAAAAAAAAAAGTGCTTACAGGGCATTTTGGTGAACATAATATACGTATTTAGCCAGACAACAGCATGAAATGTAAAGTGTAAAGTGACATCTCCCACCACAGGCTTTTCACTAGGTTTTCAGGACCAGGCATGTATTCCCTCCTATGGAGCAGCCTCCAGTTCAGTTAGGGTGTAGTTAGTTTTCCCTATAACAGACATGCCACTATTGCACCCATTGAAACTTATAGTGTTCACTGTTTTTTATCACTACTGATGACTTCTTTCTCCCATAGGGCTGCATGCAGTGCAGCTTTTTCCAGATTTCTGTCAGCTGGTCTATAGGAAAAATGTTTTCAGCTCATCTATAGCTTGATTTCTCAGTGACCTTGCAGCCAAAGTCTTTAGCAATAGGGTCTCACTATTCATTAACAGTGAGAAACCAAGAGCCTTGGCAATGACCTGTAATGTTTTGAGGGCATCAGGGACCTCCCTGGCCAACAACTCACTGGAAGGTATCCTATTCATGGCACTGAAATTTTTCTGGGTGCTCCATTATCCAAAAAAGTAGGTTTCCATATGGCTTATTCATAACATCTTAAATTTTGATTAACCCTCCTCCTCACTGTTTTATTCAATCTCTTCCCCTGACCTCACTTAGGCTATTTCACTCATGTCTGTGATTTTTCAAGGAGATATTTTTTCACCTTGAAATTGGTTCTAAAAACAGTTATTAATTTTTTAAATTCCAACATGTGGCCATGCTTTTCAATGTTTGTAGTGCCTCCCTGCCCTTCTCAGCTTTCAAAGGTTGTCTCCTTGCTGAAATAAACATGACTGAAGGGAGGGGAGAAAAGCATGGGCCTACAGAGCAGAAAAGAAAACAGTAGTTTTCTTCTGAGAAGGACCCAGAGCCCTCATTGTACATACAAATGGCACCTGGTCTTGAGGGCAAACATTTGAAGCTTGAGGACAGGGGTTGAAGGTGTAAATTGTGGGTTGGGAGATGACCTATCTTTTCACCCCTGTGTGTTCAAGGCTGAAGTTTGGGTGCACAGGGCTGTTAGTAACTCAGAAATGCTGTATCTGTGTATTAGAACTGGGCCCAGGTACTGACTGGTTCCAACTGCAGTAGCTGTATGTATGTGGCTCTTACATGCCTCAGTTTCCTTACCTATAAAGTGGAAAGGATTAATTAAACCAATTAATGCTGGTGCAAGTGCTAAGGACAGTGGTTAGCACATGCTATAATCATTTATGAAAACACACATCAAATTCCCTTACTCAAAGTTTTGCTCAAACTGAAAAAGCTCTATGTTTTCATTCTTCCATTAGAGGAAACAGCTGGATTTCCAAGAAAGGAAGAAGGCTTTTAGCTCTTTCAGCTCCAGGCGAGGCTCCCTAGGGATGAGAAACAATGGGGCTCTGTGGGCTGCTCCTCCTCATGAGAGGGGGTGTAAGGAAGTACATAGAAGGCTCTGGTCCCCTCTCTCCCATCTTTGAGCCTCTGGTTGGCATTTCACCAATATAAGTGCTCTGGCCTCCGTAGGAGGAAGTCAGAAGCTAAGGCCCTATGTTTTCTGACTCCTGGGCTTATGGGTTAGATTGGGTCCCCCACCCCCAAAGATAGAGTGCAATCCCACCTCTAACAGTATCTGTAAATGTGAAATTATTTGGAAATAATAATCTTAGAGGTGAAATGACAATAAAGTTGTACTAGATTTGTGCCAGTGGGGACAGGACTAGTGTCCTTACAAGAAGAGAGGAGCCACAATCTAAGGACGCAGACACAAAGAACACACTGTGACAACAGAAGCAGAGATGGCATGAGGAGCAAATGTAGAGAATACCCCCTTTGGGCTGAGGAGATAGCTCAGGGGGTAAGAGTCCTTGTAGCAAGCTTGAGGGCTCAAGAGGGCTTGAGAGGGCCTGAGTGTGATTTCCAAGAACCCACGTAAACATCTGGGCAAGGCTATGCACATGTGTAACTCCAGTTTTTGGGAAGCAGAGACCAGAGAATCACTGGGGCTAATGAAATGAATACCAAGCTTTCAGAATCAGTGAGAGACTTCATCTCAAAGAAAACTGTGGATGAAACCAGGCATGGTGGCACACAACTTTAATCCAGCACTTGAGAGGCAGAGGTAGGAGGACTGCCCTGAGTTTGAGGCCACCCTGGGACTACTCACTGAATTCTAGGTCAGCCTGGGCTAGAGCAAGGAGACCCTATCTCAAAAAACCAAAAAAAAAGAAAGAAGAAAGAAAGAAAGAAAGAAAGAAAGAAGAAAGAAAGAAAGAAGAAAAAAGGAAAGAAAGAAAGAAAGAAAGAAGGAAGGAAAGAAAGAAAGAGAGAAAGAAAGAAAGAAAAAAAGAAAGAAGAAAGAAAGAGAGAGAGAAAACTGTGCATGAGTAACAGAGGAAGGCCACCCGATATTCTGTCTGTGTGTGCACACAGGGCATGTATATCTGCAAGCACACAGGCAGGACACACACACACACACACCATACCACACGTATTATGTATTGCTCTGTTTATGGCACTTTGTGATGACAACTCAAGCAAACTAATACACTTAGCATCCAGGTTTCCAGGTTCCCCACCCAAGAGCCAGTGTGACCTAAAGTCAGGGAGATAGCCCCAGGCTGTGATGGATGCACTGGCTTCACGAGATCCTCAGCCCCACCACAGGCAATGTTAAGACCCCAGCACCTTCTCATCCTGGTGCAAACCTCTCAGAGGCCCAAGGCATGCCCTGGACAAAGATGGAGCTGTGTACGGTTCCTGGCAGACAGGAAGGCAGAAGCAAAGCTCCAAAGTAGGAGAATCAGAGAGCTTTATGGAAGATGGGGAGTTTTCCAGGGCAGTGGGCTTGGAAGAAAAACAGGTGAAGGTAAGAATAGTCTCCTAGCAATGCAAAAGCTTTGCTGTAGTCTTGGCTTGGCTGGCATTATAGTACTGCACAGTAATTAAAACTGTGGGCTGTGCCGAGGGGACTGTGTCTTCAGTGTGATTCTGGCTGGCAAGTTGCCTTCATCCAAAGTGCTTCTATTATGCTGCAGTAAATAAACATCCTGAACCTCTTAATAGCTCTAACATCTAAGCTCCTTCCTTGCTCTGGTTACATAATCATGATGGCTCAGCTGGGGGCACTCTATCCTTTACACTGTCCTTACTTGGGACTCAGCCTCTGAGAAGGAGAACGCTAGATGATCTCACACCAGGAATTACATGTTCTAGCCCAGGAGTGATGTGGGTGCATTCAGAACTGGTCACATGCCCCCACCAGTCATAAAGGAAGAGTGAGGTGGTGATCTTCCAAGAGCCAGGGAGGCAGAAAGCCAGAGCATCTGCTGAATATGCTAATAATGGCCACACAACTCAGCTGCCCTAAAAGTAAAGCGCAGCGTGAAACTTATCTTACCTCTAGCACACTGGAAGGCTATTGACACCTCTCCCACATGTGTTCTTTCTCTACAGTGGAGAATAGTCCCAGCTCAGCTCTCAACTACTTGCTAGAATTTACTAACATCAGGCTGGGAAGATGATTCAGTGGTTAAAGGCACTTGCTTGCAAAGCCTGCTTATCTGGCTTCAATTCCCCAGGACCCATATAAAGTCAGCACCACAAAGTAGTGCATGCATCTGGAGTTTGTTTGCAGTGGTAAGAGGCCCAGGTTTTGTGTCCATACTTTCTCTGTTTCTCTCACCCTTCAAATAAATGAATAAAAATTAAACATCATTTAGTTCTCATTGCTGTTTGTTTGTTTGTTTGTTTGTTTGTTTGTTTGTTTGTTTGTTTTTCAAGGTAGGATCTCACTCCAGCCCAGGCTGACCTGTAATTCACTATGTAGTCTCAGGTGGCCTTGAACTCACAGCAATCCTCCTGCCTCTACTTCCCAATTGCTAGGATTAAAGGCATGTGCCACCATGCCTAATATGCTACTTTGTTAATCATCATAATAAGAAGCCTCCTTTGAGCAAAAGAAGTTAATGTAAGTATATAAAACACAAAGACAAAGCAACTTTAGAGTTAGAAGGTTTGTGTTCAAATCTTGATTCCTGACCTTGGGATATGAAATGCTTGAAACCTCAATTACTAATCCATAAAAATGGCAGTAACATGAGTAACCACACCACAGGCTGGGAAACGCTGGTCAAGCCCTCGCCACGTGACCTGACCATTAAATTCTCATGCTGACAATTATTAGTAACCAGGTGGGAATGCCCTCCCTGGCTTTAGTTTCCCTGCTCCTGAAGTGAATTCAGAAAATAATCTATGGCAAGCTTAGGACAGCCACAGTAGATACAGGATTCTGATTGTTGTCCTAGTTCAACTAGTTCAACTTCTAGACAGGGAGAGGCCCCCAGTGAGCCTGGACAGTCCCTCCCCCTCCCCTGCCCTGTGCCTCCCTGCAGGTGCTGCACTGGGCCTCTGGCTCACAGCTGTGTTTTCTCTGCCCAGCAAAAGACTTAATCATAAACAGCAGAAATTGGGTGACCCCCAGCTCCCCGAAAGCATCACCCCAGGGGTCTGGACAAGAAAAAGCTCCTTGTGTCTGGGTAGAGGTGGGCTATGCATTCCTCAGGTCCAACTGCTTGGCAGATTTGCTCCTGGAATGTAGCTGGACACCCCCCCCCCACCACCACCACCACCGCCAGAAATAGCACAACACAGGGCAGTCTTACTGTGGTCTCAGCTTCTCAAAGGTCCCTCATGGGGCTGCAAGAGTTAAGGATTACAGCAGTGTGGACAGGACATGGGGCATCCCCTTGGAAAATGGCCAAACTGTGCCCATCTTAGTTCTGATTCAGGTGTTTGGGGGCTTGTTTTGGAACCTCGTGCTGCAGAGGCATGGACTTGTACTTGAGAAGAAGTTAATGCATCTTGACACAACCAGAAAGGGCCTATTTCTCCCTGCCCTCATCCTCCTTGATCAATCCCCTTCTCACTGAGGCCCCACTGACCTTCTTGCTGGTCTTTCCACATAAAGCCTCCTCCCATGCTTCTCAGTGCCCTATGCTGTGCTCAGTGCCTTACACCCAGGCTTTCATTCAGCTCTGCCATCACCCCGAGAGATAGTGTTGCTTCTCCCTTTTTCAGAGGCCCAGCGAAGTCAAGTACCAGCAAAGGTCACATCTATGACTAAGTCTCCAAGCATAACAGCCAGGTTTCTCTGTATAGTCTGTTTCATCCCCAAGTGCTGGCCTCAAGATGGGAAGCAACTTGCCTGAAGAGGGTGGTGGGATGCTAGAGAGGCTTCTCCATCTTCACCAGCCCTCACAGTTACTAGCAACTTCTGCCCCATGCTCTTGTAAACAGAGCACGAGAGGTCAAAAACAAGCCTCCAGACAGCAGAGGTGGCTAGTGTCTCTGAATCATTGAATCCCTGTGGCCTGTAGGTCAGCTCTCAGGCTGTCAGCCATGACTTGAGACCACTAACCAGGCCAGCACTTTCATCTTGCCAAGCTGGAGGACAGACCAGGCTTACCAACATGCACAGGAAGAAGCTAAGGCTGAGCTGTGAGACTCCCAGCCACCAAGAATGCTGCTGACTCACGTGGCAGGCCTGCCATGACTCAGGGGCTGCATAAACTCAGCTCATGAGAGGGGAAGCAAGGTGAGGTGAGGGTCTCCTGGTGGAACACCAGCTCCATCCCATATGCACAGCAGACATTGCCCACACCAGTCATCACTATTATCTATCTCAGAGACAGTAAGCAGCCCTTCCCATTTGGACTTGATTGTGCTATTTGTGCTGACAGCTGAGGTTAAGGTAATAAAACCAAGTGAGATTGAATCAAGTCTGCACTTTGTGGAGGCCAAAGGCCTGGGTTGGGACTGGGTAGTCTCAGGTCCAGTCCCACCCTTGACACCCCTCACTGTATGGCCTATTTTGTTGTATTTTGGAGAACCTGTGCATCTGCCAAAGCCAGCTTCCATTGGGCAGAGTGTTCTATCATCATCTGGACTTTTACCATATTCTGCCTCCTGTCTAGAAGGCCCTGGCCACCACCTCTGTTTTCTGATTTGTCAAGGGTCTTTGCAATGCCATTTCATCAAGAGCCTTTCAGAATCTTCAGTTCAGAATTAATTTTGCAGAGATATTAAAAAGATGGCATAAATCTACATCTGATGACTTTAAAATGTTTAAAATATATTGTGGAAAAAGAAGGAGACAGAATAAAATGCATAAAATGTGTTTCTATCCAAATATATGTATCTATAAGTAGAAACACATAGACAAAAAGTCTAGTTGAATAGCTATATATACATATATAAATATTAATTATGATAATCTCTGAGTCAGGAAAATTTTGTTGATCTGTACTTTTTCTTAATATTTTAGAGGTTTTAAAATTATCATGCAACAAGAATGTTGCTTTATGGTTTTTTTTTTTTAGATTTTATTTTTATTTCATTTATTTACAAGTGGCTAGAGAGAGAGAGTATGGCCATGCCAGGGCCTCTAACCACTGCAAATAAACTTCAGATGCATGTGCCACTTTGTTTGTCTGGCTTATTGGATAGCTTGGGAATTAAACCCAGGCTCTTAGGTTTTGCAAGCAAGTACATTTGACCTCCAAGTCATCTTCTCAGTTCCTAATGTTGCTTTTATAAACAGAAAGACAACTGAGAGCCAGGCTTGGTGGCACACGCCTTTAATCCCCACACTCTGGAGGCAGAGGTAGGAGGATCACCGTGAGTTCAAGGCCACCCTGAGACTACATAGTGAATTCCAGGTCAGCCTGGGCTAGAGTGAAACCCTACCTGGAAGAAAACAAAAACAAACAAACAAACAAACAAAACAGACAATTGAGATCCTTTTTAATGAAGAACTTAACTTGGATTTCTTAGTCGAGGCCTGGGTTGGTCTAGCTAGCCCTAAATTGTTCCCTGTGCCTAGGTAAATCCCTTCTTCTCTCTAGGTGTATTAGTATCACTGTGACAATGTATCTAAGGAAGTCAACTTGAAGAAGCAAAGATTTATGTTAGCCCACCATTTTAGAAGTCTCAGTCCATGGTCACTTGATTGTTGTTCCTAGATCAGTGAGACACAGCATCCTGGTAGGGAGCATGAGAACAGATCTTCATGGTAGACAGGAAGCAGAGAAAAAGAGGAAGGATGAGAGGATAAGCTATACCCTTCAAAGGCACAGCCCCAGGGACCTACTTCCTCCAACCAGGATTCACCTCCTTATAACCCATTCAGTATGAACTCATCAATGAATGGAGCCATCAATGAGATTGGCCCTCTCATAACACAGTAGCCTTTTGGGGAACATTTCATACTTAAACCATTAGCATGAGGCCTCATTCCTATTACCCCTAAAATGAAAGAACTGTACTCTATTATTTCTAACTTAAAGTTCTCTTTGATGAAACTTTTTCCAATGATGAAAAAGTTAATATGTTTTTGATGTGCTCCATATGATGTCAGTAGCTCTTTTGGCTGGTGCTATTTAAAGATGAAAGGAACTTAAATCTAAGTAGCCACATATTGCATGTGGCTACTATGTAGCTAGAGAGTTCCAAATTCTCTCCATAGTGATATTTCATTTGATCACATGGTCACATCTTATTTGTAAAAGTTTCATTCCCTTAAGGAATATGACTCCAAGGGAAACTACCATTTGTTTTGTGGGTCCCACTCCTATCTAGGCTATGTTGATTGGCTAGTGTTGGCATTTGACTCAAACTTAGTCAATTAGAGCTCCTCTCTGGGAATTTAAATTGTTATGTGGTGAAATTCATATAGTCTAAAAGTAAACATTCTAAGGCAAATAGTTCAATAGCATTTAGTGCAGTTACAATGGACAACTGCCATGCCAACCTAATTTCCAAAACTTTTCTTCATCATCTCAAAAGAGAGCCCTCCCCAGTCTTCCTTTGTCCAGCCCCTGGCTACCACTCATCTACATTTTGATGCTGGTTTGACCTACTCTAGATATTTCACATCATACATAAATTTTTGTGTGGCTTCTTTTAGTTAGCATAAGGTTTTTGACATCTCTCTGTGTTGTGACATACATCAGGACTTCATTTCTTTTTATGCCCATGACATTTCCATTATGTATATTTACTGATTTGTTTGCAGATCCATCAACTTAAAGGGCGCTTGAGTTCTTTCCACCTTTTGACTATTATAAGTAGTTCTGACATGTATATTCATGTCTGTTTAGGTCCATGTTTTCAATTCTCTTGGATGTTTACAGAAAAGTGGAATTCCAGGGTCCTATGGTAATTCTACACCTAACTTTGAGAGACATGCATAGTAGCTGTTACTACCAGCAATGGGACATTTAAACCTGGCAGTATTGAGGGCTACTGTCTATAAGAATTAAAATGATATTCAAAAGTAAAATGACACCTAAAGGTAAAATATGGAAGAGTTCAAGCCACCTCTAAACTTAGCTCTCTCCTTCCTGGTTACATAGTCAGGAAATCCCTCTTTTTGCCTAAGCTGGCCAAATGGGTTTAGCCACTCAGAGTCCTGATGGATTCCATGTTAGTGCTGAGTTCAAGTCTTAATGGCTC
The DNA here is from genome assembly GCA_036365145.1 of Orientallactaga sibirica. Lineage (NCBI taxonomy): Eukaryota > Metazoa > Chordata > Mammalia > Rodentia > Dipodidae > Orientallactaga > Orientallactaga sibirica. The sequence goes on along the minus strand of JAEOAD010000005.1, from coordinate 58,766,707 downwards.
AGATTGTGTTCGAGAATTCTGAGAAGACTGTTCCACACTGCCAGCTGTGGAATCTCCACAGGAATCCTACAACTAAGTCCTTTTCAGTTCCCACTGCTTCTCCTCAGGCCTGGAGCCAGGACCCCAGATAGACCTAAAACAAACTTGAGCCCTGGCTGGTCATATGAAGGGAGAGGCCAAGTAGGCTGGTGGTTAAGGTGGGTGGGAGGTGATTGTAGAGTGAGAAGAAGGCTGGGGTTCCCCTGAGGACATGGTGAAGTGAAGAAAGCAGAGGGAAGGCCAGAGAAGAGTAGAAAGAAAAACTCAGCATAATTGCCAATGTTTATGGCCTTTCACAGGGTAACTGAGGCAACATGTCTGTGGCCAAACATGAAGGCTATGTCCTTTCAGGTTCTGAGGGAAATAACTCCAAGTTCATTTTCTGGATAGAGGAAAGAAATGGAAAGTGATGAACAAGTGCTTCTTTGGGACTAAAGGCCAAGCCACTCTGTCCCTTTCATTCCCCAGAGTCTCACAGCTGAGCTCTGGCCCATAGGAGCAAGATGCAGGCAGTTGTTTTTCTAAATAGGTCCTGAAAAGCACCAGCCTCAGAATGAGAATCTTGGGGGTAAGGGTAGAGAAGCCCTAGCTATAGGCAATGGGAGAAAGGCCCAGAGGGCAGGAACAGCAAATATCTGGAGGGGAGGCCAGGCCATAGGCATATCCTAGTTACACACTTGGTAAGAAACAACTTCATAATCATCGTCTATGCAAAGAATTGGAAAGGTAATCCACCCTTCCCCATGGAGTGGTTAACTGAAGTTTTATTTTTAGTTTTTGTGAGCTGGAAGGCAGGAGAGAGAACTTCATACATGGTCATGCTTTATGTTGCAAGTAAGTATTGCTGGGTGTGTGCACATAGGGCTTCCCATGCATTCTCTCTTACACACTAGTTTGTTGGGGCCCACACTGGCAAAGCAGCTCAAAGTATATGCTTCAAAGAACAGTTCTGTGCTGCCTCACAGTTCTGCTGGCCAGAGTTGAGGGGGGGGGGGATGCAAGCATGGTTGAATCTTCTAAGGATTGAGGAAAGCTGGTTTCCACCTTTGCCTCTCTCTTGGCTTTTGGCAAGGTAGTCATTCATTCACTTACTCATTCTTTCCTTTATTTATGGCAATTTTCCGTGCTCCTCACCTTGCATAATATTCAGCCAAATTTCTACCTTCATTTTGTCCTGCCTTCATTTTTACATCACATTCTCCCTTTCTGTATCTGTCTGGAATTCCAATTCCCCCACCCCTGCTTTTTTGTTTTTAAGGCAGAGTCTCATTCTAGTCCAGGCTAACCTGAAACTCACTATGTAGCCCATGGTAGCCTCAAACTCATGATAACTCTCCTATCTCAGTCTCCCAGTGTATACCAAACCTGGCCAATTTCCCAGTTTAAAATATATATATATATATTGTTTTTAAATGTAGGGATGTGTATGAGAAAGAAACAGAGAGAAAGAAGGGGAGAAAGTATGTGTGCACCAGGGTCTCTTGGCACTGCATGCATCACTTTGTGCAACCAGCTTTACATGGGTATTGGGGAATCAAACTTGAGCTGACAGGCTTTGCAAGCAAGCACCTTTAAGTGCTGAACTATCTCCCCAGCCCATTCCCCCTTTTTAAAAGGACCCGAGTCTTAGTAGACCAAAGGCCTACCCTAAAGACCATTTTTTTAAAACCTGATTACCTATGTAAAGATTCCATTTCTAAATAAGGGTCACATTCTCAGGAACTTGGGACTCAATATCTTTTTTAAAAGAAGAAAAAAAAATTTTTAAATGGGGCAGAGGAGATGGCTCAAACTTAAAGTCTCTTGCTTACAAAGCTGAAAGTGGCAAGAGGCTCTGGTATGCCCATGCTCTCTCTCCCCCTCTCTCAAATGTGTGTGTGTGTTTAAAGAAAACAGTTATGGCACATTTATAATTGTATGCACTATACTAAGAGACTATTACTGACAGGAAATAATTGCCATTTTGTCTAAGCATCTCTGAGCACTTAAACTTCTTCCAATTTTACAGGTCTGATACTTGGAAGAAGCCTAGTGTCTAGCTCCTTAGATTTCACTTCTCTTCAACATACATACTTCTACAGCAGGGCACTGGAGGATACACTCACGTCACCAGCCACACTCAGAACCTAAAACTCTGTGTCATTATGCCAGGTGAGTCAGCTCAGTGGGCAGCAGGAGTCTTGAGAGAAAAATACCGAGACACTAACTTAAGTATTCATGAGATTTAGAGTTTCGCCAAATAGAAGTTAAATGTATTCCCCATTCAGTATCCCCTGAGGCAAACCCTCTAAATGTCATAGCTATTTGGAAGCCATCAGACAGAAGGAAAGACAACAGTGAGGAGGTCAGGGTGAAAAGAGGCATTGATGTTTCTGGCTTACAATTAAACTGACTGGGAAGCCCATGGCCATATTAATACATTATTGGGAGAGAGGGGCCAGGCCAGGGAAGGGCTCAGAAGCTCAAGTTGTGTGTGTTTCGTGGTCAATGTGCTTCTAGACTGGTGTTCTTCCCATCTTAAATCTCCCCACAAATGTTCATTGGAGCAAAGTTTATCTGCTATGGGCCATCCCAGCACTGGGTAGTGAGGAGACAGAGCCAAGCAAGCCAAATCTAATCCACCTCCTTACTGCATAGCCTCTATGGAGCATGGGGTCCTAGAGAGACTGGGTTCTCCTAAGTATGGGTCATCAGATGAAGGGAGACACTAGCTTCAGGTTAGGCTAGAAGGTGAGGATATACATTGGATGCTCCTGTGAGGAGACCCTCCTTCCAAGACAACCTCACACTGCCAAGCTTCAGCTCCCAGAGATCCAGACCCAAAGGATAATTACCAATTCAGCTAAGAGCACAGGAGCCCATGCTCCCATGCCCCCATGTCCTCACCTGCCTGGAGTCCTGGATCCAGGAGACTTGAGCCTTCTCCTCTAGGTGTAGCCCCTATCCTGAGATGAGAAACGCCCTGCTGCTGGCTCACCCATCCCAGATACCCACCCAGCTCCTGCCCAGTGTCCATCTGGACAGGCTCTTAGATTCATTGCAGGGCTCTGGGGTAGTTTGAATTCAATACTTCCCATAGGCTCATGTGATTTGAATACTTAGTCCTCAGCTAACGGCAATCTGGAAACACTGTGGAGCCTCTGGGAGGTGCTGGAGATGGTGTATCACTGGGGCTCCAGAGCCAGCTCACTTTCTCTCCTGTTCCCTGCTGATATGTGATGTGTTATATGATGTGAGCCAGCTTCTTGCTCATGTCATGCTTTTCCCACCATTATGGAACTTCCCTGGAAACTAATAAATCCTTTTTTAAAATTTAATTTTATTTTAATTAATTTATCTGACAGAGAAAGAGGAAAAGAGAGATAATGGATGTGCCAGGGCCTCTAGCCATTGCAAACGAACTCCAGACACATGCGCCCTTCTGTGTATCTGGCTAACACAGGTCCTAGAGAATAGAACCTGGGTCCTTTGGCTTTGCAGGCAAACGCCTTAACTGCTAAGCCATCCCTCCAGCCCAATAAATCCTTTTTCTACATAAGCTGTTTTGGGTCTGGTATTTTGTCCCAGTGATGAGAAGGTAAGCTATTATTTCTTCACTCTAAGTCTCAGTATCTTCATATGTCAAGTACATGGCAAAGGACTCCACTCCAAGAGGGTGTTTTGTATCATGCCCCTCTCCAGAACCAGCCCCTGTATGTGAAATGCACAAACAGGTCACTGTCTAGTGATTGACTGGCATAAAGAGATCCTTAGCTTCTGTGTGGCCTCCTTCTGTGAGACCGGCAGTACTCAGTACTGGATCAGTTGTAAGGGACAGACAGTAATATAAAATGTCATAAGAAAGAAGGCATGTATTGGTGACCATAACTAAAGTCCAAGGATAGTTCTAGCTATACAATGCCTAGGAAGGGTCATATGCCCAAATATCATGAAGACTCTGTCTGTCCCCTGCTGTCTGCACATAGCTATCTTCTCTTAGAGTTAACCCCACATGGCTCCAGGCTTATGCCAAATCTGGCAGAAGAGAAACAATCTTATTCACTGTGAATCCCACAAACTCATGTGTTTTGAATGCTTGGTCCCCAGTTAGTGGCAATTTGGGAAGTGGAGCCTTGCTGGAGGAGGTGTGTTGCTGTGGGGGGTGTGCTTAGGAATATGAAAGTAAGTTTTCCCTTGTGCTAAGAGTTCAACTCACTCTCTTGCTACTGTTGTCTGCCTGCTGTGGCAGAGGTGATGTCCAGTCTCTACTCGTGCCATGCTTTTCGTTGCCATCATGAAACTTCCCCTTGAAACTATAAGCCAAAGTAACCTCCCCCCGCCCCCACAGCTGCTTTTGGTCATGGGCTTTATCCAGCAATGAAAAGGCAAGTACAGCACTTACCCAAATTGAAATTAACTGAATGTGGAGACTTAAGTCTAGAATCCCAGCTATTTGGAAGACTGAAACAGGATTACAAGTTCAAGGCCTGCTTGAGCCACTTAGCGAGACACTGTCTCAAAATAAAAAGCAAAAAAAGGTGGGGGCTGTTGAGGATATATCTTGGTAGTAAAGTACTTACCTAGCATGAATGATAGCCTAGGTTCAATCCTCAATACCACAAAAATAACAAACAAACACATTTACATAGCATAAAATTTCAAATGAGGGCTGGCGGAATGGCTTAGCGGTTAAGGCGTCTGTCTGCAAAGCCAAAGGACCCTGGTTCGATTCCCCAAGACCCATGTTAGCCAGATGCACAAGGGGGCACACACATCTGGAGTTCGTTTGCAGTGGCTGGAGGCCCTTGCGTGCCCATTCTCTCTCTCTCTCTCCCTCTTTCTCTGTCAAATAAATTAATAAAAAATAAAATATTTTTTAAAAATTCAAATGAAAACCTCAGAAATGAGTTACTGGACAAACTTGGGTTGTTTGTCCATTCTTGAATTAGTCACTGAGGCTAGAGACAATTGATGCTTTGATAGTCCAAGTATGATCCTGGAATTGACCTACGAGTAGAGGGTGGAGTAGTTTTTCAAGGAAAATCTAGGTTCTGTCACCAAAAAAGGAGAGATGGTTGAAAGCAGATACCAGGTATCCAGCAGTGTTGGACAAATCCTCCCTGCCTTGAGCCTCGGACTACTTGTGATTGATGAGCATGGAGACTGACAAAGCCCCTGGCTTTCTTCCCTTCCTAGAGCTTTGTGAGGTCCTAGTGAGACCAAGAGTCATAGTATCAGCTACCACTTATTGAGACATCACCAGCCATTCGACCCTCTGTGTAGTAAACTTTTTACACATTTATTTTAGTCTTTACAATCATCCACCCTGCTGATGAGAAGCAGGCTGGAGGAGGTTACAAGGCTCAGACACTGTCACACAGCCAGGAAGGGTGGAGCTGTGCCCTTAAGCATGAAGCTATATTTAAACTATAAATAATTTTACAAGCATAAGGGATTATTAGCAATGGTCTGTACTGTTAATAATAGTAATTTTTTAAAACCATGAAAGGAAAATTCAAATAAATTCAAACAAATGTTTGTTTAGCACCTACTGTGAGCTGATCACTCAGCAGGGGCTTAGAAGGAGACATACACGTAACTGTGAAACAGACACACTCTGATCTAGCTAAACCATAAATGAGCCCCATGAGGTGTGGCAAGGGGAAGCAGGGGTTTCTGGAAAGGTCTCTTGGAAGAGGGACGTTTGAGCTGAGCTTTAAACATCAAAGGGCTTCAATAAGGTGGTGAAGGGGGAAGAAAATCAACTTGCAAGGAATTCTGCTCAGAGCAGCGTTCTTAGATAAGGGTTAAATACTTTTATGCCAAATAACTTTCACACCAGCAGGAGCTTCAAAAGTGATTGACTAAGTAGAGCACAGAAGTTGCCATGGGAACAGAGGCAAGCTTCATCCCTGTCATTAGTGAGCATCCCCTGCTTCCAGCTGTCTAGCCATGGCCAGGGGACAGTGGGGGTTGGGTTGTACAGTCCCTTAGAAGAAAAGTCCAACAATATTGCTGCCCTGGAAAAGTAATTTTTATGTCACAGAGAGGCAAAGCTGACAGATGACACCTGGATCTGGAAAGATAGCTAGTGGAAACCTCTGTCTCCAAAGGCATTAGGGTATCCTGAAGGAAGAGGGATAGTTAAGTGAGCCTCAGGGAGTGAACGGGAAGGGCAGATAACAGGACTGAGAGCAGCTTCCAAGATAGGTCTAGTCCCACTTTGGTCTTGGAGTTGAGGAGCAGTGGCAGGGACAGCTCTTTCCAGGACGTTAGCATGCACGGTAGCCTTCCAGAGCCTGCACTGGAGTCAGTCCCAGGCCCACTCAGCTCTCCCAGGGCCTCCAGTGCACTAGGAGTGTTGGCCTCCTCCTCATCCATGCGCAGAGGGGAAATTTTAAGTGAAATCCCCATTGACAGGTTGTGCAACAGGAAAGCATAGTAGGATCTTTAATACAGAAGACATTGGCTTTGACACTTTCTAGCTGTGGGAGCCTGGGCAAATTGTCTACCTTTTCAATGTTTCTTAGCTTCTACATCTGAGGGATGCAGCTGATAGTTTTGCATACTTCATAGGCCTGTGAGGATTAACCGAGGTAGCTGATTTAAAAGGCTGTGTATGGTATCTGTCACATAGATTTCAATAAATGTGAGCTGTTATATTATTATTGCAGCCGAATGTCAATTTGCTATGAATTTATCACCTCTTCTCCACAATATCTCCTTTTGGTTTGTGCTAAAAGCCTGTTTCACCAGACATAGTGGTACACATCTTTAGTCTCAAAACTGGGGATGCTGAGGTAGGAGGATGGCTGTAAGTTTGAGGCCAGTACGGGGTTACAGAGTAAATTTTAGGTCAGCTTGGGCTAAAGTAATACCCTACCTCAAAACAAACAAACAAACAAAAAAGCAAGTTTCTCCAAATACAGTAGACAACCACCATGAAAATAATACTTGTGATGAGATCCATTTGCCTCTCATGTGCCCATCAACCAATCTAAAGGAAGACAGCTCTGTTGCTGCAAGCTAGACCAAGGTGCTTGAGTTTTTCACAATAAGCATCTGGTCCCATTGAAAATTTCAGAGGAGAACAACTTGATCCAGGCCATGCAGATTTTTATAAAATTTATTTATTTGTTTGTTTAAGAGAGAGAGAGAAAGAGAAAGAGACAAAGAATGTGCATGCCAGGGCCTTTTGCCACTGAAAATGAACTCCAGATACACATACCACTTTGTGCATCTGGCTTTATGTGGGTACTGGGGAATCAAATCTAGGCTGGCAGACTTTGTAAGCAAGTGCCATTAGCTGCTGAGCCATCTTCCCAGCCCCACAATGCAGCTTTTTGTCCTAAGGCTATATGCTTATAGGAATGGAATCTAAGTATAATGACAATAGAATCTAAGAATAGTAGTAATAATAATAATAGCTGTCATTGTGAGAGAGCTTATTATACACTGGGCACTGTGCCAAGAGCTTCATATATCTGCTGTCATCCTTGCCACAACCTTATGAGGTGGGTCCTATTGTTATTTCCATTTTATAAATAAGAAATTGGGGGCCAGAGAGGTTAAGTTACACAGCTAACAAATGACAAAGTGGGACTAACACATGGGCAAAATGGCTCCAGGGATTTCATTTTTAACCAGGACAATCTTTTGTTTCTTCTCTGAACTTGAGAAGGTTCTTAGGTTGGGGAATGGAAGACAGTTTGCCAGCCTCTTTTGGGAGCCTCTCAACTTACTTCATTACCCCTGTTCTATTTCTCTGGGGCTTCATTGTGTGTGTGTGTGCGTGTGTGTGTGCGTGTGTGTGTGCGTGTGTGTGTCTGTGTGTGAAGAAAATTTTGGCTGACGGGTGAAGGCGGGAGCCTTTTGACATCAAAGTGGGCAGAGCCCCGGATGGATGGGCTGGAGGCAGGCCTAGGTCCCCTTAGGCTTTCCTCCCATGCTGGCTGAGGCCCCGCCTGGGGAACTTCTGAGAGCAGTGAGAACAAGTCCTTTCATGTGGCCTCCCTTTGAGCTGGCCTCCGGGTGGGGCTGGGGTCTGTGCATGGAAGGTGGGGAGCGTGTGGAGAAGTGAGGCCACAGTCAGGCTGGGCAAACAGATTGGGCAGCGGCTGTGAGCACAGAGCGCCCATTGTGCGCTGGAACTCTGCTTTCAATAATCCATTCGGAAGAATGTTTCATTGAGTGCCAGAGAAAGGAGCCATTGAAACACCCAGGGCTGGGTTCCATGAAGGGTTAAAGAAGGGCTATGGGTGCCCGGCCCTGGCTGCTCCTGGCTTTGATGCCTGATAGGGGGATCTGGATCACTAAGACAGGGGATTCAAAGAGACCACCTAGAAGGCAAGAAGCCAGGGTCTAGGGGACCTGTCTTCTAGAAATGCTTAGGGGTGCCTCAACATGCTGGAAGAAATTCCTTTTCCTCCCAGGACCATTTTGCCTAAGTAATATCCAAAAAGTAATGGGCCCTGAGATGCCCTGTGGGCCGGTCTACTAGGGACAGTGAGGTACAGTCAGCTTGGCTTTCTTAAACAACCTCTCTGGTGATCATTAACTAGCTGTAATTAATGATGACTTCCTAGAGAATGTGGGAGTTACAGCAAGAACCAGTGGTCACTAAGTGAGGTGACTGTTGGATTTTGTGGTCCTTTTCCTAAGATCTTTTCCCAAACAATGTAGCTCGTAAGGAGGATATGGTTTAGCTGTCAGAGGACACTAGTAATGGGATGCTGTACCCCTATGCTCAGGGGCACATGGCATTGTTTCCACCTATAAATATGTGTACAGCTTGAAGTATTGGCAGTTTTGTAATGCAGGCATTGGTGGACTGCAGAGAGCAGGCAGAAGGTGAATGACACAGCTTGCCACTGGCATGAAGCTCACTCAGTGCTGGCTTGTTGAGAAGGACCTCCAGCATTACAGCAGTGCAGGTTCCTGGTTGCCACAGAACCTGCTGAGGACTTTACTGCCTCCCAGAGCCCAAGGCTCCAGGGAGGATGTCTGACACCTGAAAGGGAACTTATATTGTGCACATTCAGATTAATCATTTTTTATGGAGACCTTTAAAAATAGATGAGGCAGAGCTGGAGAGATGGCTTAGTGGTTAAGGCGCTTGCCTCCTAAGCCTAAGAACGCTGGTTCCAATCTCCAGGGGTTCCAATCTCCAGGTCCCACATTTAGCCAGATGCAAAGTGACGCAAGGGCGCAATGCCGCACTTGACCACAAGTGGGCGCACACATCTGGATTTCGTTCACAGCAGCTGAGAGACTGCTGGTGTGCCCATCTCTATCTGTCTTCCTCTCCCTCTCCCTCTCTCTCTCTCTTTCTCTCTCTCTGTCTCTCTCCAAAAAAAAAAAAAAAAAAAAAGAAAGAAAAGAAAAATAGATGAGGCAGCCTTGGGAGATAGCTCAAATCAAAAGTGCATGTCATCTAAGTATAAGGACCTGAGTTCAATCACCAGAACCCACATTAAAAGTGGTGTGGTGGGGGTGGGGAGATGATTTGATGATTGCCTGCCAGCCTTTGTTGGCCCTGGTTTGATTTTCCAGTTCCCACATAGAGCCAGATGCACAGGGTGGTACATGCATCTGAAGTTCATTTGAAGTGGCAAGAGGCCCTGGTGCACCTGGGCCTTCTCTTTCTCCCAATAAATAATAAACAAGTGGTGTGGTGACACATGCTTGAAATCCCAGTACTGGTAAAAAAAAAAAAAAAAAAAAAAAAAAAAAAAAAAAAAAAAAAAAGGGCGGCTGGAGAGATGGCTTAGTGGTTAAGGTGCTTGCCTGCGACACCTAAGGACCCATGTTCTACTCTCAAGTCCCATGTTAGCCAGACACACAAAGGTGAGGCAACAGCAAGGTCACACATGCCCACTAGGTGGAGCAAGTGTCTGGAGTTCTATTTCAGTGGCCAAGGCCCAGGTGTGCCAATTCTCTCCCTCTTTCCCTGTTACTCTCACTCGCTCCCTTTAAAAATAAAAGTTTTTAAAAAATTACAAGATACAGGAGGATCCCTTGGGCTCACTGGCCAGCCATTCTATCCTATTTGGCAAGTCCCAGTCCAGTGAAAGACCCTGTCTCATAAAAGGTGGATGGCATCCCTGAGAAACAATACCCAAGGTTTTCTTCTGGCCTTCACACACACACACACACACACACACACACACACACACACCAAAACAATAGATAAGGATTTTTTGGCTTTCTTAAATACAGTCCCCTAAACAGGATTTAGACTGTAGAGGCTGCTTGATAACTGACTGGGTGGAGTTGTGACTGAGTGATGCCCCTGAGTCTATTCTGCTCTTTACAATAGTACCAAGCACTCCCAAACTCCCAGGCTTTTGGAACTCATCAATCTGATTTTATGTTTATTCTTTTATTTCTCTCTAATGTTTTTATGTGAGCATATATTACTATAATATAGGCAATTGCCTCAAGCCTCTGAGCTATGTCTAACTTACTTGGATTGGGAATGAAGTGATTAGCCTTGCAAGAATTATTTATGGAGTAAAAGGCAGCAGCCTTCAAATGAAGAAGGCCTGAAGAGCCCTCCTTTAGGTAAAGGATTGCATTCTAATATTTCTGACTATGCCAACCTGCTATATTTCTTGGATATCTCTCATGTGTTTCAGCATGGACGAATTGGTCTCCAGTGAGATGTCAGTATACATAATCTGAGTGTGTGTGTGTGTGTGTGTGTGTGTGTGTGTGTGTTCCTCTGCCACTGAACACCAGCTACTTGCATGACTTAGAAGCACCTTTAACCACTAAACAATCTTCCCAGCTTCTGGATCTAAGACCTTTGAAGGAAATAATATCTAAACTAAGATAATTTCAGTTCCAAGGTGACCAAATATACATATATACTGTAGCAGACAGCTTCAGGTTCCCTGAGATGAACTTCCAGACCAGGCACAGTTATGGATGAAGGGATATTTATTATAGCTTACAGGTTCAGGGAAAGTTCCATAATGGCAGAAGAAACTGGCCTGCTTTCACAGGACCAAACACAGAGCACAAAAGCCACAAGTCAAAAGGCAGAAAGCACAGCACACTTCAGGAACACTAGCTAGGCACACTTTGCATATCTTTAGATTGAAATCCTAAACCCACCACCACACCTTAAGATCCACCCAGTGTCATTGGCTCCAGCCAGGTGGATGTAGATGTAAACAACAAACTAATAAAACACTGAATATGTTGGGGGCCATCTATTCAAACTACCACATATACCTACCTACTCATATGTATGCATGCTGCACACACATGTGGATAGCAATGAAAGACAAAGTCACAAAATAAACTCACTCAGTTTTCCAATTTTATATCTCTATACCCTAAAAAGCTGTCTGGGTGCAAATAATTAGAATAATGACTTTTTCAAGTTGGAAAGGACTTTCAAAGTCCTTTTGTATTGGTTTTCATTTTGTTCAGCAATCTTTTCCACTTTCTGGACAGGAGGGGCATTTTATCCCCTTCTTGTTTAGATCCAGGAATGAGGAACTCTATACTGTCTGAGTCTGACTTCATGGGTGGAAATGAAATCTCTGACAGCTAGGAAGTAACAGAGCTGCACCTCTGCCACAATCTGATCTGCATTTCGTGGGTTGATGTTAGGTTTCTTGCAGTGTTTTGATGTGCATGTCTTGTGGGGAAGGATGGGATAACACACCTCTGTGAATGGGGAGGGGGCAGATCTTTCCTGAGAGAGGCGGGCCTTCCTGATGGCAGTCACTTTGGATACAGGTGGGTTCCGAGGCAGTAGAAAGGGAAGAGGCTGGATTAACCTGCTTCTCTGAGCCTTCTTTCTGGGCTCTGAACTTGATACATGTTGGAGTTCTAACAGTTGTTCCCATGGAGTATGAGTGTGGGGGAGCGGCAGGGCTTATGGGCTTCTTCCTGGGGAAGAAGGTACCACACAAGAAGGTAAGTAGCCAGCCTTGAAAGCTATATGACCAAGATTCACATTACATTGTGTGTTTATTCCCACCTTGTTATCTCTGCGCCTTTAAAGATGTCTGTTTTAAATGTTCCAGCCTGGCAGCTATTTAATGGTGTTTAAGCCGAGCCTCTGTTGGAGTCTATTTCCCTATAGCATCAGATGGAGAATAGTGCCTTTAGAGGCCACTGTAGGTTTTGGAGGATTACCAAAAGACTAGAAGAAATGTGTCTGCTTAGGAACAAGAGTTGAGCCCCAGTGGTCCACCTACTCCTCTCCATGCAATGATTCACCCATTACTGCTGTCCTTTTGTTAAGCAAGCTGCCAGAGTTCCTATAAAAGTAATCCCTTAAATTGGCCTGAAATCTGTCTCTTAGTAACTTTAACCCACAGAACTAGGTTCTCAAAAACATACATCAGAACAATCACAAACCACCAAGTGTTTATTCTGTATGGGACACTTTACTGAACATTGTAATATACCTCATTTATATGATTTATCTCATTCTGCAGACAAAGAAATTGATAGTGAAGCTGAGAAATAACTTGCCAAGGCCAGACCCCAAATAAGTATCAGAGTTTCAACTCAAGCAGACTGATGTCAGAGCCCACAATCTCCTCCTCTGAAATCTTGCCTGCTTGTAACAGCCCCACAGATATCTGCAGCCCCTCCCCAGGCCTTTGTTTGGCCTAGGCTGAAACCCCACCTGCTTCCCCTCACCGTCTTTCTTTGTGCAAACCATGACCAAGGTTTGGGACAGTGTAGAGAATGCAAAGCCCAGGCTCCTCTGACCTCCAGTGACTTGTCCCACTTTGTCACCCAGGACAGCCTCACTGAAGTCTCCAGAAGCACCATTTTAGCAAGCTGCCCCTCAGGAGACTGCACTTTTTCTCTCTGTCCTCAGCATTTCTTTTGCCAGAACAACAGGCTCAGTTTTCCCTTCTGATAAATCTGGTCATCCTAAAAATGGGGCTTGGAGCAAGCAGGAGCGGCTGGCCCCACACAGCCCTCTTTTCAAAATGCAGATTTGCATCAGCTGCTATTTTGGAGGTCTGGTTTCCTTCCCCACAGAGTGGTTTTCAGTAAGAGTGCAGGGATCTTGGCAGAGGAAAGGTGCTAGGAGGGAAGATGTACCTGAGAGTCTTTGTTTTCCTCAGTTCCTATGTAACTGGTCCTGAAGTTCTGAAGAAGAGATGGTCTTTGGCCACATCATACTGGGAAATTCAGCTTTCCCATCCTCTCCTGGCAGCCAGCAGTGTTCATGCTAAACATTTAAAGTCCAAGATGGGGCTGCAAAGATGACTTTCAAATAAATAAATATTTGTAAAATTAAAAAATTAATTTTTAAGTCCAAGCTGGCAAGAAGCCTAACTGGGTTTTCTTATAAAGGATTCTGGAAAGCAATACAGAGTTGAAGTTGCAAATGAGCATTCAGTGGCCTGATATGTTACTCAGATGGCTTTGATGTGGCCTACACAGAGCTTAACTTAGTCAAGCAACACTTAACTATTAGAATAGCTGCATATGAATCTGGATTTGGGGTGTTCTTTTGGGGGAAAAAAGCAGATCTGGAGATACTGGTCCACATTCTTGGGTGACAGTGGGCAGCATCACAATGACAACACAGCTGCCCAGCCTTACTCTCCATCTGCCTGAGTCCACCAGCTTGCCTTCTCTGGGGAAAGTTGGCTTAGGTGATCTTGGAAGCCAATTTATTCCTGCAACATACTGTGTTCTTGATGCTGTGGATATTAAGATGTATGCAACACCTCTGCCATTTGGACCAGGGCAGGCACCCTGAGATCTTAGTTGGGGCCTGTAGAGTGAGGAAGGGGAGGAGATGAGGACCAGGAAGGTGGCAAGGCCAGAGAGAGCTGTCACTCCAGCAGAGGCTACGAACTTCAGGGAAGAAGCCACTAATTTGCTTGGTCATTTAAATGAGTTAGTTCTCAGGACATCACTTTGACTCTAGAATGACCTAGTTGGCCTAAAATAATGATGATGAAAATAATAATAATAATAATAATACCTTCTTTCTCTTCCAGAACTGACCCTCTGATGCTAAGACTCTATAATCAAAGAATATCTGCCATTCGGGAATTGTTCCACCAAATTCCAAGCAGCCTCCTCTTCCTCTTCTAGCTAGCCCAGACCAGGGACAGCACTGGAGCAGGCTGGCTGAGCCGGCCTGGGCTCCCAGCCCGGGGGCGGGGCCGCGATCGCGATCGCCCGCCTCTCCACCTGGGGCTGGACCAGGCAGATGTTACAACTTTTTTGCATTCTCTATGATCCCTCCCAGACCCGCCCAGGCCGTGTCTCCCTCCCCTTCCTCTCTGGGGTCGGTCCTGCCCACCTCCCTGCTGAGAGCCAGACTGTTCCGTGGACTCTGGGAGGGGTCAGAGGCCGGGCTGGGTGCTTGGAGTATAGGGGTTTCTGGAGGAGGAGGGGAAAGGGAAAGCAGAGGCGAGAGAAATTAGGAGGCGAGTGAAATCCGGGGGCAAAGGAAGCGGAGAGTTAGGGGATGGTGGAAAGCACTTCGGGAAAGCCGCCACGCCGCTTTTCAGGCTGGCCCGGCTGAGCTGGGTTACTACTGGGAGCGAGGGCTGCGCGAGGGCGGCCAGAGGCAGCTTGGATCCCGCCCGCCCGGTCCCGCTGCGGACGCGCGGGGCCGACCCAGACCCTGCTCTGCCCCGGGGCACGCCGGGCGCTCACGGCAGCTAAGCCCGCAGGCAGCGGTGGGTCCCGGGCGCGTGAGGCTCCGAGACGCGGGGAGCCTCAGGCACCGGCCGGCACACGATGCACGCCCTCACAGGATTCTCCCTGGTCAGCCTACTGAGCTTCGGCTACCTGTCCTGGGACTGGGCCAAGCCGACTTTCGTGGCTGACAGGCCAGGGGACGCTAGCGTGGAGCAGCCTGCTGCTCCACCCCAGCCTCCCCACATTATCTTCATCCTCACCGACGACCAAGGGTATCATGATGTGGGCTACCATGGCTCAGATATCGAGACCCCTACCCTTGACCGGCTGGCAGCAGAGGGCGTCAAGCTGGAGAATTATTACATCCAGCCCATCTGCACACCTTCGCGGAGCCAGCTCCTCACTGGCAGGTAGGCACAGTCCAAACCTGCAGTAGGGGCACCCCTGTCAGTCAGTTGTAAACCTTGCAGAAAAGCCCTATGCTGGGACCCAAGAAGCCTGTGGTGTGGGCTGACTGCCTCCAATTGGCAGCAAGATTGGTAAGTCCCTTGGCCTTTCTGGGTCGCAGTTTCCCTACCCGTACATTGAACTGGTCTCATCATCTTCCAGATCTTTTTTGTCTGCTGTTCTAGGCCAGGCACGTTCCACACAATGTGCAGGAGACATCTGGCTGTCCCTTTGTCAGAGGAATTTCTGAGACTTGCTTTGAATGCTGAGTCTACTGACAGAGCCTAAGCTCTGCGCAAGTCACTTAATTTCTCGTAAGCCTCAGTTTCCTTTTCTATAATATGAGGTGAAGGTCAGTTTTTTTTATTATTATGTAAAGGAGCAATGGGGGGAGTGGAATAAGTTGTATGTGCTTGGCTGTCAATAAATGGCAGTCTGCGTCACTGGAAAGACTCTGGTCCCACATGGTTTGGTGATGTCATTGGGAGGAGTCCAAGGAATTGGTAAGACTCAGATACCAGTGTAGTTTTAGTCTGGTTACATCACTTCTCTAAGCATTGTGTTTTCATCTTACAGAATCCTTCCAAATTGGCTGGGAGCCCCAGGAGTTCTGCTTTCCTTGTAGGGAGCTGTCCCCAGGCTGGGCAGTGGGATCACTGAATTAAAAGAGCAAGGAAAGAGGAGGGAGTTGTGGAAGGCCACTTAGAAGAAAATCCTTTGGCTGGGCTGAAGTTTATCCTTCTTGGAAAGGGTCCAAAGCATACTTGTGTGATCATAGTGTGATCTCAGGGGGACCAGAGCTCTAGTTTCCCTGTTTCCTGGATGGGGAAAACTCAGGCATGGAGTCAGGGAGGGCCCAGCTTGGTGCCAGTGCCCCCTACAAGGTCTTGTGGGAGACAGGGCTAAGAAGTCAGATGCTGGGCAGGGGTCTTGGAGCCAAGAATCAAATGGGGATACATATCTTTATCCTTTCCACCTAGCAGTCAGTCTTTAGATCCAGGAACCATGAGAGAGAACAGGAGAAGTGGGAAGAGGGGTGTGTATGTGCTACAAGTGGGGCGGTGGTAATAATAGTGAACTTTGAACCCTGGGCATCAGGCAGCAACTGTCCTAAGAGGGAGGAGAATATAATTGCAGAGTTTTGCACAATTAGCATTTCTCTCCTTAGAGAGCAGTGACTTTAGTATAAGCTGTGAATGGCCAGCCAAGGCAGCACTCGAGGCCCTGACCAGGTGGTGAATCTGTGAAGCCAGCCCACCACCCTTTCTGAAGCTGCTTCCTTCTGAAAGATGCTCACTTCACTGGTTAGTGTGTGTTAATGCATCTAGCCATGCTCTGTGGAGCTAGATAGATCCAACTTATCTCATGCTACTTGGAAATGGGGCTTTGGCAACTCTTAGCTGGCCCACCCACATTTCAAGTCAGTGGTCCTGGGGTCCCACTCTTATGCAGAGAGGCTCTGCTGGGACTCAGGACCTGAAGATGTATCTCCTATCAAGTCCAGTCATTTACTAGCTTGCCTGAAGCCTGGAGAAGCTGTTTGAAGCAAAGGTTTAGAGTACGGGTTTAGATCTGGGTTCACAGCCTAGCTCCATTGCTTGCCAGCTCTCTGACCTTGGGGCACTTACTGCTTTTTGGAGTGCCTTAGTTTCATCATCTGTAGAATGAGGCTATGATAGTGTCCCCTCTAGGTTTTTTAAAAAGAGGATTAAGTCAGACCTGGTGGTGCAGGCCTGTAATCTCAGCTACCCCAGAAGATGAGGCAGGAGAATTGAAAGTTCAAGATCTGCCTGAGCTACAGAGTAAGTTCAAGTCCAAGAGCTCAGTAAGAGTACTTGTCTATCATGTCTATCAATTCCCAGGAGAGGCGAGGGGAGGGGAGAGGAGGGGAAGTGAATGAAGGGAAGAGGAAGGGAGGAGAGGAGAAGAAAGGGGAGGGGAAGGGAAGGGAGGGAAAGGGAAGAGAAAAGAAGAGGAGAGAAAAAAGGAGGGGAGAGATATTGAGGATCAAAAGATACGCATGAGTATGGCACATAGTGTTAAGAAGTTAAGAATGACCTTAAGGTAAGGAAACAGATGTCAGGTACTCAGGTCTTGGCTAACCTGGATGCCTCAAGGTAGGAAAAAAGTGTGGGATTCTAACATACTTGTGAAATTCCAGGCTTCTTATTTACTGGGATTTTTTTTTACTTCTTTTTTTAAAGATTTTATTTTATTTTATTTTATTTATTAGAGACAGAGAGAGGGAGAGAGAGAGAGTGAGAGTGGGTGTGCCAGGGCCGCTAGCCACTGCAAATGAACTCCAAACACATGCTCCACTATGTGCATCTGGCTTACATGGGACCTGGAGAATTGAACTTGGGTCCTTAGGCTTCGCAGGCATGCACCTTAACCATTAAGCCATCTCTCCAGCCCATTTACTGGGATTTTAAAAGACACCCTAAGTAGATCATATGGAGGCCATGGCCTCAGCAGGAAGAAGATGGGATGTGAACGAATAAAGGACGTTCAGAATTCTGCTAAGCATTTACTGATGCCTTAGAGAACTAACCTGTGTAAGTGACCTAGAGGGAGGGACCATGAGCTAGTAGGGACCTGGTCTCAAAAAGCTTGGGAATAAAGTGGATCTTAAAGATGAGCACAGGAGCAAACCGTGCCTGTGAGAAGGGATGGGCAGCCTGTTGTCCAGAAGAGATTTCTGCTTGGAATCTGCTAGGATTCATGTTTAAGTCAGTCTCAGCTCTGCCTCTGACTACTGAGTCACCTTGGGCAAGGCCCCTCCCCTCCTCTGACTTTTCTTTCTTTTAAAAAGTAGATTAAGCTGGGTGTGGTGGCACATACCTTTCATCCCAGCACTCGGGAGGCAGAGGTAGGAGGATTGCTCTGAGTTGCTCAGGCCAGCCTGTGACTACACAGTGAATTCCAGGCCAGCCTAGGCTAGTAGAGCAAGAGCTACCCCCGCCCCCCCCCAAAAAAATAGGTTAAAACCTAGAAAATGAGTTTGTTCTCTCCTGCTCCCAAGCCTTCTGAGTGTCTTCATTCACTCATTCACTCACTCATTCATTCATTCATTCATTCATTCATTAATTTATTCCATTAGTGTGCTTTAAATATCACTGGAGTGCTACATACAAAGCTGAGTCAAGGATAACCTCATTACATATCATTGAACCCAAGAGATGTACAAATGAGTAAAAGCCCATGGTCAAGAAGGACCCTGAGGGTGTGAACTAAATGCTAGGGGAGCTCAGAAACACAGTAATATCCTTTGGGAGAGTTGTGAGAGACATTATAGGATTATAGAGGGGTGAGTACCCAAGTGGTGGGTTTTTAAGAGGAAGTAGGGATTTGCCTGGGAAAGCAGGACTTGCTGTAGGCTCCATAGCAAGTTCTCAGCTTAAAGCTCAAGTACTCAGAACCCCAGACTGCCTAAGATAAAAACTCCACTCCATATAGTAGCTGGGTGAACAGCCAGGCAAGTGATTTGATTTTCTGAGCAGCCTCAGTTTCCTTATATGGCAAATGAAAATAACTTGTACTTCCAAGTTTGTGGTAAGGATATAGTGAGATGTTTCAAAGGGCACAAGACAATACTGAGCACATAGCAAAAGCTTGATGTTTGCTATTATTGTTGTCATTATTAATCTGGTTTAACTCTTACCTCTCCAATTTCCTGGCTGCATGGTCATGGACAAATGGCTTACCATTCTGATTGGCAGTCACTCCAGTCTCAGGATGGCACTGGGTATTGGTCGACAGGAGCAGTGGTCTGTAGCTCACCTATGTGTCTTATGTCCTCCCTTCTCCACCAGATACCAGATCCACACAGGACTGCAGCACTCCATCATTCGCCCACGGCAGCCCAATTGCTTGCCTCTGGACCAGGTGACACTGCCCCAGAAGCTGCAGGAGGCAGGTTACTCCACCCACATGGTGGGCAAGTGGCACCTGGGCTTCTACCGAAAGGAGTGCCTGCCTACCCGTCGGGGCTTTGACACTTTCCTGGGCTCACTCACAGGGAACGTGGACTACTATACATATGACAACTGCGATGGCCCAGGGGTGTGTGGCTTTGACCTGCATGAAGGTGAGAATGTGGCCTGGGGACTTAGTGGGCAGTACTCCACCATGCTCTATGCCCAGCGTGCCAGCCACATCCTGGCTAGCCATAGCCCTCGGCAGCCCCTCTTCCTCTATGTGGCTTTCCAGGCAGTGCACACACCCCTGCAGTCACCTCGAAAGTACTTGTACCGCTACCGCACCATGGGCAATGTGGCGCGGAGGAAGTATGCAGCCATGGTGACCTGCATGGACGAGGCTGTTCGCAACATCACCTGGGCCCTCAAACGCTATGGTTTCTATAACAACAGCATCATCATCTTCTCCAGTGATAATGGTGGCCAGACTTTCTCAGGAGGCAGTAATTGGCCACTCCGAGGACGCAAGGGTACTTACTGGGAAGGTGGTGTGCGAGGCCTGGGATTTGTCCACAGCCCCCTACTCAAACGAAAGCGACGGACCAGCAGGGCGCTGGTGCATATCACGGACTGGTACCCGACCTTGGTGGGCCTGGCAGGTGGCACTTCAGCAGAGGATGAACTGGATGGCTATGATGTGTGGCCAGCCATCAGTGAAGGCCAGGCCTCACCACGCAAGGAGATCCTCCACAACATTGACCCACTCTACAACCATGCCCGTTATGGCTCACTGGAAGATGGCTTTGGCATCTGGAACACTGCTGTGCAGGCTGCCATCCGTGTGGGAGAGTGGAAACTGCTGACCGGAGATCCTGGCTATGGTGACTGGATCCCACCTCAGATGCTGGCTGCCTTCCCTGGAAGCTGGTGGAACCTAGAGCGAATGGACAGTGTCCGCCAGGCTGTATGGCTCTTTAACATCAGTGCTGACCCTTATGAACGGGAGGACCTGGCTGGCCAGCGGCCTGATGTGGTCCGCACCCTGTTGGCCCGCCTGGCTGAGTATAACCGCACTGCCATTCCTGTGCGCTACCCAGCTGAGAACCCTCGGGCCCATCCTGATTTTAATGGGGGTGCTTGGGGGCCCTGGGCCAGTGATGAAGAAGAAGAGGAAGAAGAAGAAGAAGAAGGCAGAGCTCAAATCTTCTCCCAGGGACACCGCAAAAAAAAGTGCAAGATTTGCAAGCTCCGATCTTTTTTTCGTAAACTCAACACCAGGCTGATGTCCCATCGGATCTGATGGGGGTGTTAGGGATCTTGTTTCCGCTAAGGTACTTCTTCACTGCAGCCTGGCTCTGCTTCTTCTCAAGGAGAAGCCTGAGGTCAAGCCTTCATCTGCAGGGGAGTGGAGGACATGCATAGAAGCCCTTTGCTGAACAGGATGGGAACTTGCAAGAGAGGCAGAGGTATAAGAAGAAGGGATAGGACCAAACCTGGGTTCTATTCCTGCCTCTCTGCTGACTTGCCCTGTGACCTCAGGTGACCTATATCAGCTTTCAGCGTCAGACTTCTCATTTGTAAGATGAGCTCTAGTGACTGTGGGTCCAGTGTGCACCTGTGCCTAGGGCCATGGTGGCGTTCCTGGCTGACCTTGCCACCTTCCAGCCGATATGTGTCTGTGCTCTTTTCTCTGGGTCTATGTGGTGCTGCTGTAACAAGGCCATCTGGCCACACTGTAAAGAAACAGCATGATAGTTGAGAGTGGGGATATAAGGTTGAGAGGTAGCTTTTTCTGGCTCTTCGCATGCCTAGGCTAGTTCTGGGGTCACATGGCATGAGAGCCATGGGAAAACACTCTTCATCCTGTTCCTAGCACCCAGAAAAAGTGGTGGGGTCCTGGAGTGGTTGCAGAATTGGGGGAAGCAGCTATGAAAAGAGCCTCTGA
This sequence comes from Orientallactaga sibirica, assembly GCA_036365145.1. Classification (NCBI taxonomy): domain Eukaryota; kingdom Metazoa; phylum Chordata; class Mammalia; order Rodentia; family Dipodidae; genus Orientallactaga; species Orientallactaga sibirica. Next base: position 58,745,737 of record JAEOAD010000005.1, on the reverse strand, counting down.
ACCAATAACTCTTTTGATTTGGATGTAGTCCTTCCCTTGGGTCTCAATTTCCCCACTAGAAAATGGGTGGAGACATGTTAGCCTTGGCTTTGCCTGCCTCACAGGGCTACCAAAGACTGCCAAGCTAACTGTTGTTGAGGAGCCTTTGAACTTGATTAAAGAGCTATTACCCAGAGGCAAGGGATGCAGGCCTGTATGTGAGCACCTGTATGTATGTATGTGCATCCTGGGGGCAAGTGTGAGCTCACTATTGGCTGAGAAGAAGAGGGAAGGTGGGCAGCAGGTCCCACCAAGGTTTTCCTGTGTGATTACAGAAAAACCCGTGACTTCTGGGCATCATGTTCCCCTGGGTACGGTGAATGATCTAAGAGCCCTTTCCACCTGGCCATTCTAGGAGTCATTATGCATGCATGTGTTTTGGAGAGAGGGGCCAGGCTAAGTGGACGGAAGGAGGGATGTGGGGGTTGCGAAGCTGGCTTGCTGTATAGTGTGGCTCCAACAGCACACTGCGTTCTGCATATCTCCCTTCAGGTTCCAGTCGGCGCAGTGTGTAGGCGAAGGCCCTGCTGTGAATTTTGAAAATAGTTATTTTTGTCACTGGCAAAGGAGGCCTGTTAGGACTCGTCAGCTTGTGGATGAGCGGGATGGGTGGGGTGGGTATGGTGCTGTGGGTGCTGGTTGCAGCCAGCATTGCTTCTTTCCTTCAGTTTTTGAGTCTGGGAAATCCTGCCCTGGGCTACAGGCAAGATGGGACCTAGTTGACTGTTATGTCCTAGGCCTTTCCTTGAGGCCACATTCTTTGTGCCTCACTTCATCTTCCCCTCCTGCAAGCTTTCACTGCCTCAGTGGTGTTGATACCCAGCTGGTGGACAGAGCCTAGGACTGGCAGAGCCCCCTGGGCTGTAATGACCACAGCATTTTTGCTTGCTCAGAAGGAAGGCTCTGAAGAAGATGGTATCAGGTGGTATCTGGGCCTGGTGTAGCCAGTAGATGGGATGTCCATGGTCTGCTCATTGCTCAGGATGCTGTAGTCCTACTGGGCCTTGCTCTAGCTGTGCCTACTGGCCTGCCAGACAGGTATACAGCCAGGGATGCCCTGTGACTCCAGCCTTTGAAGAATGGTATAGATATGTTCCAGGGCCTGCTGTGGGGGTTCTGCCTGATGTGACTCAATCTCCAACCCAGCTCCCACTAATTTCTAAGGGCCACACTGAGGTTCTGAGAGCAAGACTTTCTCTTTTGGGTACCAAGACTTATTCTTTGCAGCCACCCTGACCCTGAAATGTAAGGAGTGCCTGGAGACTGGGATGATGCCTGCTCTTGGAACCCTGAAAAGTAGCATTGGCCCAGACCTCCTTTGCCCATTCTTATACCCAGTGCAGAGCTTGCTGAACTCAGAGTCCTGCTTAACCTAGATGCCAACACACAGCCAAGGAGATACTTAAGTGTCAGCCTGCAACTCAATCCTGGGTAGCCGGTGGCTAGCTGGGGCCTCAGACTCATGGAGGGTCTTTGAGGCATTGCAATGAGATGCTCAGCTTAGCAGTCATCATGCATCATGCCCACCACCTGCTCCCCCATCCTTCCTCTTGGTCAGTAGGCCTGGGTCTGTGCTTTTTTTTGTTTTGTTTTGTTTTTTTGAGACAAAGTCTCACTCTAGCCCAGGCTGACCTGGAACTCACCAGGGTGGCCTCAAACTAACAGCAATCCTACCTCTGCCTCCCGAGTGCTGGGATTAAAGGTGTGCACCACCAGGCCTGGCAGAGCCAATGGGAGCTTGGCACAAAGCACAGAACCACAGCCATACATTATCTGAATCTCTGTGGATGAGAGGAGAGCAGGCAGAGATCCATGGGTTCTGGGTCATAGATCTGGGAGATGCAGCCCAGAGATGTTTTCTGGGGTTACTGTTTGTCCCTAGGATGGACTTGATGGCAGCAGACCTGTTAGCTAGAAGCATTAGGGATGGGTAGCAGCCTGCCCAAGCTGGATGCTGGTTGTGGAGTCCTAAGCTCTCATAACCAGCTTACCGGCAGCCAGAAAAGAGCCCACACTTGCTTGGGCCAATGTGATTAGCATCTCCTCTTAACAGGTTATTCTGGCTCTCTTAGGACATAGGCCAGCACCTTGGTAGAGCCAGAAAGGTGCATAGCAGGGCTTTGTTCAGAGAACCCAGAGCTCCAAGCTTTTCCCCTGACTACTGTTGACTTGTGCACCTGCAAGAGGGCAGTTTCCAATCTCTAGGCCTTGGACCTGGGATATAAGGGGTGTGTGGTCACTCAAGAACTTTCCAGCCTTAGATGAGGCCTATTAACCAGGGACAGAAGTGCTGAAATCACACAGACCTATATTTGAGTCTCAGGTTGTGACTTTGTATGGGTAAGTACTGTCAGAGTCTACAAAAGCGGGAACCACTGTAACTCTCTCAACCTGGGTTGGCTGTAAGGTCTGAAGGATGCTATGTGCAAAGTGTGCATTACAGGGCCTAGCTTTGCCACCTGTCTACTCCTCCACACTTCCAGCACCTTTCCTTCCTCTTTCATGTCTTGTTCTTCCCTCCCTGGTATCCTGCAGAAAAGTGGGAGCCACCGTACCTCTCTCAACCTGGGGGTTGGCTGTAAGGACTAAAGAATGCCATATGTGGCATCAAATTAAGAGAGAGACTAATGGAGAGAGGGAGGGGATATAATGGAGATTGGAATTCTAAAGGGGTATGGGGGCAGAGGAGGGAAATTTTTGTATGTAAGTATAGAAGTTGTCAATAAAAATTTTTTAAAAAGAATGTCATATGTGAAGTGTTTATCACAGGGCCTAGCTTTGACATGGGCATAACCAATTCGTGTACTTAAGAATCCAAGAATGAGCATTTTTTGTCCCCAAACTTTCCAGGAGGAAGAGACCACTCTAGGAAAAGACTTGCAGCCACATCTTGTAGCTCAGGGGCCTGTGTCTCAAGCTGAAGCATGTGCCCCACAGCCCTTGGTTCAGCAGCCACTGTCCACTGCCTTGAGGCTCTGGCTTTACTATCTCCTGCAGGGAAGGCTTCTATGAGGGGCACATCCGGGGACATGGTGTTCCCCTCTCCTCTGCTCTTAGGCCCGTTGTCATTCACATGCTACATTAACTTAGCCACTCTTCTCCCAGTCCCTTGAAGCATTGTTTCTCTCCTGGCCCACCTTGCACTAATCCTGTCCCCTACTCTTGATGCCCTTAGTGGGACAGGCGCCACAAGGATCCCTAAGATGTCATGCTTCCATAGAGCCTGTCCAGGCCCTGCAGGACCTTATGACACTAGGGCATATGCATGTGAGCAGGTGGTCAGACTCTAAAAGGTGGAATCTAAGTCAGCTGTCACAGTGTCACCAGCCTCCTATCATCTCTCCTATTCACACAGGGCACTGCCTGTACCCACCATCATTCCCTCTTTTGGCCTGTGTGGACTCAGCAGCTTTCACAGCTTCTGCCCCTGGCCACCAGCCCCTGGCATGCAGACCTGCACTTGAATACCACATGCATATTGCAGATGGGGGCACATGTGCTGGGCTCTAGTGCCTGCCATTACCAACCCCCCATGGAATTATTGGCTCATTTTCCTAGCCCCACATAGACACGACTGGCTCCTCCAAGCTCTCCATCACCAGCACAGCTGCCGGCCCTGTGGGAATGGAGCAGGATGAACTAGCTGTCATGTTTCCTCAGCAAAGTAGCAGTTGCACTCAGTGTGGGGTTGCCCATCAAAGGCAGTGCTGCATCCCTTAACTAGTCTATAGAAGGTTCCAAAGGGGTGTGTACACACGCATGTGTAAGACTTGCCAAGAAGTTTTTAATTTAAATCAATTTTATTTAATTTTAATTTTTATTTATTTGAGAGAGAGGGGGAGGGAGGGAGGGAGGGAGGGAGGGAGGGAGGGAGGGAGGAGAGAGGGAGGGAGGGAGGGAGGGAGAGATTGGGCACGCCAGGGCCTTCAGCTACTACAAACCAACTCCAGATGCATGCGCCACCTTGTGCATCTTTGCCAGGAAGTTTTGTCCTTACTTCTCTCTCCTGTTCAGCTAGCTCTCCAGGGGCCTGCCCATGCCTAAGCCCCCTGTCAGAAAGAAAGAGTTCAGAGTCTGACCACCTGCTCACATGCATATGCCCTAGTGTCATAAGGTCCTGCAGGGCCTGGACAGGCTCTATGGAAAGCAGGACATCTTAGGGATCCTTGTGGCGCCTGTCCCACTAAGGGCATCAAGAGTAGGGGACAGGATTAGTGCAAGGTGGGCCAGGAGAGAAACAATGCTTCAAGGGACTGGGAGAAGAGTGGCTAAGTTAATGTAGCATGTGAATGACAACGGGCCTAAGAGCAGAGGAGAGGGGAACACCATGTCCCCGGATGTGCCCCTCATAGAAGCCTTCCCTGCAGGAGATAGTAAATCCAGAGCCTCAAGGCAGTGGACAGTGGCTGCTGAACCAAGGGCTGTGGGGCACATGCTTCAGCTTGAGACACAGGCCCCTGAGCTACAAGAGGTGGCTGCAAGTCTTTTCCTAGAGTGGTCTCTTCCTCCTGGAAAGTTTGGGGACAAAAAATGCTCATTCTTGGATTCTTAAGTACATGAATTGGTTATGCCCATGTCAAAGCTAGGCCCTGTGATAAACACTTCACATATGGCATTCTTTAGTCCTTACAGCCAACCCCCAGGTTGAGAGAGGTACGGTGGCTCCCACTTTTCTGCAGGATACCAGGGAGGGAAGAACAGGACATGAAAGAGGAAGGAAAGGTGCTGGAAGTGTGGAGGAGCAGACAAGGCGGCAGGGTAGAGAGCAATGGAGTTGGTCTTGCCTCCTGCCAGCATCTGGCCACCCCATGGTCCCTGCTGGAGATAGGGAATGGACTGGCTATTAGGCTACCCGCATGCCTTCACATGGTACTCTGAATTGCTGGGGCTTTTCCAGTGACCCACATTGGGAGCTTGCTCTAAATGCTTTGCTCATCCACAGGAGAAGAGGAAAGAGTGACCAGGACTATCACTTCCTTTGCTCAAGATGTTACATTCTCATGAATGCAGCCCCTTAGCACATTTTTTAAAGCAGCTACCACATGGCTGGCACCTGGTAACCTGAAGGTCCCAGTGACCTGTGTCTTAGCCCTTGATATTTACTCTACGTGAATTGCTGCAGATGAGGCTCAGGACAAGCAAGGTCCAAACAGCGGGTTAAACTCCAACAAGGGCTCAGAGAACACGGTCCCCAAGTTCCAGGACTTGGGGATGGTGGTATGTGTTTCCATGCTTCAGGAAGGGCCATGAGGCAAAAGGATGTTCAGTCCCTCAGTAATTCCTTCTGCATCAGCCACTGTGTCCATCTCAATCCATAAAACAACCCTGCAAATAACAAATGCTATTTACCCAATTTTGCACTGGAAGAGGTCAAGAGAAGTCCCATAGCCTGTAAGTCACGAAGTCACCAATAACAACAACATTGCCTCTCCTGAGCAGTGGCTGGGTGGACCAATGGTCACCGAGGCAGTTCCAACACTTTCATGTGACGAAGCTATCCCCTCCCTGGAAACAGGGTAGAGGAACTGTGCAGGAGGGTATGCCTGCCTCCTCCTCATGCCTTTAGCTTAGCCACAGTGTTCTGTTCCTGCCTGCTGCCCACTGGCTGTGTGGCCCCTGAGCGCAGGCCTCTCTGCTCTGCCTGTGAATTGCGACGTTGGCGGCAGAAGCGGAAAGCATATTGTGCACAGAAACAAAACGAAGTGGTTTTTCCTTTTGCTGAAGGTGGTAATGGTGTGATTAGTGGCTGAGCCATTACCCCTCCTCCCTTCCTCCCTCTATGCTTCTTCCCTCTACCACCTCCCATTCCTTTCCTGGAAAAAATGGCTATATTGAAGAGCTCATCCCCCAACCCCTGACTCCCAGGAAGAGGGTAGAAGTCCCCTGGGTTCCCTAGCCTCAGGCAGATCAGGCACTTGTTGGAGTTTGAGATTTGTATTTGCAGGTTCAGAGGGGTGAGCTGGAAGCCCAGAGCACTGGCATGCCCACATCCTTTTATCTGTTCCTTATTCTCAAAAAGCAGGGCTGGGAGAAGCCTCTTCCCTGCAAAGTGTGAAAGAAACCAAGAACCTCTTTTATTTTGAGTAGAGTGGATGGGTGTGCAGTGTCCCTCTTGAAAGTGTCCTCTCCCTTGTCTAGAAGCTAGGTGAATATTCTAGGTTTGCCTACTTCCTAGAGGGCTTATTGGCTCTTAGGCCCCAATATCTTCACAGGATTGTTCTATAGCAGCAACTTTACTCCCTTATTTTATAGAAAATGAGTTGGAGGCTCAGAGAGGTTCAGTGACTTGTCCAGAGTTACACAGCTAATAAATGAAGGAGCTGGGACTTGAACTCAGATACCTGTGCTTAAATTCTGGTTCCTTCCTAACCCCTCAGGCGTTGTGGTGAGATTTGTGGCCATGGGTGTGGCTGAAGCATTGAAGAGGTAAAGTTGCCAGGCACAGTGCCAGAGAGTTTAGGAAAGACGACCCAGGGCAGGGCAGGTCTGTGTCACTCACTGGCCCAGTCCTAGGTGAGCCAGGCCATGCTCCCCTTGTTGTGACAGCCTGTCACCTCTTCTACCTTGACATGAAGCACAAACAGAAACTGGGACACGAGCCCCAGGAGGCCAGACCTCCACAGTCCCTCTGGGGGCATGGATGAGGAGAGGCTGTGCATGTAGCCTCAGGAGGGGCCCAGCTGCATACCGCTGAGAGGTAGGGGTGGAGGAGCAGGCCCCAGAGCAGTTCCTTCAGAGTCCTGGGTCTTCTCCAAGCTACAGTGACAGTGTGGTGATGCACAAGGTATCCAAAGAGCAGAGATAGCTGGAGCAAAATAAAGACAGAGGCAGAAGCAGAGGCAGAGGCCAACGCAAACAACCCCCAGAGGACAGGAGAAGACAGCAGCAGACTACAGTGATGGAGAGAGAGAGAGAGAGAGAGAGAGGTGGAGATATGAATTAGCCATCATTTCCCTGTAAACCTTAGAACCCATCTGTTGCCAGGGCAACGGGGCAATACCTGTCTCTCCAGAGGAGATGAAATTGCCAGGGTAACTACATCCTGTCTTTCCCAAGGACCATCCTGTAATGTGGAACCCACTAGCTGTTACCATAGCAACTGCCTCTTTGCCCCACTTAATCCCATCCTGTCTGCTAGAGTTGGAGGTGGGGGTGGTAGAAAGAGAGAAGACCACTTGTGGACTAAGTTTATTCTCTTCCTCTTTCTCTATCCTCCTCAGTCTATCACCCTGGGAGCACTGGGTCCACCCACTCCCAGGGCACACAGTCCTGCAGTACTGTGTGTGGTAGGGCCAGTGCTACCAGCAGGTTTCACAGTGGAAAGCAAGCAGGTGTTGGGGAGGCAGTTACCAGGGTAACAGGAACAGGGCGTTTCAGAGGTAGTTGCCATGGGGACCTAGATGCTGACGAAGGCTCGCGAGGCTGTGAGCAGCCACAGTGCCCTGCTCAGAAGCCCCAGGCTCGTCAGTCCAGCCGGTTCTCCGTTTGTACTTAGGAGCACAGGCAGGCAAGTGGCCCCTAGTTTTGGGAGCAGAGCAGCAGCCCAGACCTGTTCCCCCACACTCAACGCTTGCCTGCCTGCGCAGTGCCAGAATGGCAACCATCACCTGCACGCGATTCACAGAAGAGTATCAGCTCTTTGAGGAACTGGGAAAGTGAGTGGCATCACAGGGAGTCTTGGAGGGTGTGGGGTCAGCCTCTTGGACAGACAGGCATGTTTCTGTGTGTCTTGGAACTCTCCTGTGCATATGGGGGAGGCATGCTGCATGGTTTGGGATATTGTGTGTCCAGAGTTAGATATAGATACATTTGTGGGTACAGATGTGCCAAGCCTGCCTTGCGTGTATGTGAGGGTAATGAGTTAATGGTATATTCTAGTGTGTACACACAAATACATATAACCTGGACACACAGAGATTCTTAGAAACTCAGCACAAAAGGGATTTTCCATTCAGCTGAGTTCACACTGAAAGCCCTTTTGTAATTTCACTTAGATACCTCTAATGATGGAGAGTTCACCACCTCCCACCTAGAGATCCTGACTAGATACTCTGCAGAGTAGCCATCTTCTCCTTGGCCCATCCTCTTCCTGCCCCCCGCTACTTACCAGAAGAGAGGGCATGGGTACTGAAGGGGTTAACATGAAAGTGACTGATGTGGGGAGGAGGGGAGCAAGCTGTACCAGGCTGTGTGCGCAGAGGCTGTGCCTGCTTTGGCAAAGTTGCCCATCATGTTACTCCTCTGATGCTTAGAGAAGGTTGGGAGGAGAGGAGAGAGAGGGGTTCCTCTGAGTAGCCTAGCAGGCTGTGTCAGGGAAGGTTACTGAATGTGCCCTGGTTGAGTTTATGGAGAGTTCTAGGATGGATCAAGGGTTAGAGAGCAGTTTGATACAGCATACACCATGGGCAAAAGAATACCTGTGCCTTGATTGGCTCCTGCTGCTACAAGGAACATGGCTTTAGGTGTGTGCCAGTGTGAGGCCTGGCTGTGCATGCACAGTGTACATTTTGAGGAGAGGGTTCATGTATGGTGTTGTATATGGACATTCAAGGGGAGCTGATCATGCTGTGTAAGAATTTACTGGGCACACTGTGGGCACCCAAGGGCATTGCAAACATTGATGCGGGCATACCATGAAGTAGTACTTGTGTGTGCTATGTGTGTATAAAGCTTAAAATGACAGTGTATCCGGAAAGGGTACATGTATGCAAGTGTGCAAGGGAGGCTGTGGGCTAGGTGCTATGGCACTGAAGATGTTGACATGTGTCACTGTGTGTGCACATATGTGGCAGGTCAGAGCTGTGTGCACATCAGTGGACACATGTGTGTGGGATCTGAAGTGCATTAGGACACATGTGATATGTAGACATAGTATTCCTATGAGGCCTGAGTGTGCAAATGTGCTTGGAGATGTGTACATGAAGGAGTCTATGTGTATGCACATGTGTAGGAGTGAGGTCTTGGTTCATGGGCTCATGAGGGTGTTGTAGGCATGTGTGAACTCATGCTGGTATCCGCCTATGTGTGGGAGGTGGGTACATGGCTATGTATAAGCGTAGTCCCTGCACACACACACACACACACGCACACACACACACACACACACACACACACACACACACACACACACACATTAGCTCCCTTATGTAGACACATGCCCTTATGCAGGTATGTGTTCACTTATTTACAGAATTCCTGCCATTCTGAGAATCTTTGTGCTGGAGATGGGGGCAAGAATGCAATGCTTAGGGCTGATCTGGAGGCCTGGGTCTGTCCCCTAAACTTGAGCTGGAACCTCCCTCCAGTGAGTGTCAAATGTGTCCTCAAAACCCAAGAAGTCTGCAAATAGCTAAGAACTGCATTTCAGGGAGCAACCAAAACTGGGTTCTGGCAGGACTGCGTCACAGAGCACAGTGAAATGGAGTTGAGATAGATTCCAGGGATCAGAGTGACAACCAAGTATTCTTTTGCACCTAAGAGATTAGTGTCATCAAGACTGGGCTAAGTGGGGTGACAGCCCTCTCAGGCCACGGGCTTGCCTAGGTTAATGGAGGCACCAGGACAGTAACACAATTTCAAGAGAGAGGGAGCTGTGGTGAGGCTGTGGCAGAAAAACCAAGCCTGGCCTTGTCTAATCAATTTCAGACCTCTTCCTTCCAGAACAATCAGTGCTCTTAACCTTTTTTAGGTCACATATTTCTCTAGGGATCTGATGAAAATTGAAATCAACATTCCCTAGAAAAATGAACAAGCCTTCGAAATGTTGCCTGCAATGTCAGGAGCTTGCAGGACTTCAGGAGGCTGGGCATGGGCCTGGGGTGAAAGATGCTTTTGCTGGAGAGAAGGAGCTGTGGTGTCCCGGCTTCCTTGCCTGTCTCTAGTTTCTAAGTGGCGAAGGCCAGGGCTCCCACACGAAGAGGCCTGTAACTCCTACTTTGAGCCTGAGCTTCAGTCCGGGCATCTAACAGGGTAGGGAGAGGTGGTTCAAGCCCTTAGCTCTGTGATATGGGGTAGGCTGACATCGCTTTCCTGGAGACTCAAAGGGCTGCGAGGATATTAAATGTGTAAAGGCACAGCTTTGAGTCTGGCCCACAGTGGGCCTTGAGGAGGACATTGCTACACAATGTCACAACCCAGAAACGGAGCCTCTTTCCAGAACTCTCCTCCAGATAACAATCAGGGTGCCTGACAGGGAGCCTAGACTGGCCCTAAAAGGGGAAATGGGGGCCTTTGTTCGACCTTTGACAGGACCCTGGATCACTACATTGTAGAAGGAGGGCTAGCACCTTGCTGGGACTTCCTGGCATCCTGCCCAGTGAAGCCTGGTTTGTCACTTGGGATCTTTGAAGAGCTCAGGCTATAAACAGAAAAAGCCTCTCCTGCCTGGTGGGCAATTAGCTGTGGCTGTGTCTAGAGGTGTCCCTGAGCAGGGGTTCCTGGAGCTTCTAAGTGCTATCAGACTAAAGACCCCCACTAAAGGGCATGGATTCAAGAGCTAAGAACTGGATCCTAGGTTCCCTAGAGGGCTTACTCTAAGGACCCAGAAATGGGCTCAACTCCCTCTGCCACTGACTCCAATCTTCCTCCTTCTCCAAAAAGAGAGAAATGGCAGTCCAGAGTTTAGGGACCCAGGAGTTTTCTTGGAGTGGGCTGCAGGGGCTAGGGTGGGCCATGTTGGCCAGCAGAGCTCAGGTAACAGCCTTTTCTGAGGTCCTGATCTCTGAGAAAAGCAGGATTGCAGAGGGCAGTGGAGATGGGCAAGCAAAACCCCAGAGGGCCCTGGCATCCCTGAGCCTCCATCTACCCCCACCTGCAGAGGTTAGGGACTTGTTCTGCAGCTTGTGTAATTGCTGGGCTGGACAGAAGGAGCCTCCGAAGGAGATCTTACTTGAGAGAGGGAGGGAGGAGAGAGCTCAACCCACTCTTTTCTCTCTAGAAACAGGAATCTGAAATTGACTCAGGCAGTGCTGAGTAGGGAGACTTGTGGGGATGTGGGTGGCTGCAGGGTTGTCAGGGGGATGAAAGGGGTAGTTCCTTCCTCTCAGCCCCTTTCCCCTCTAGCTTGTGTCTTGCACCAGGCCTGCCTGGGCTGATATATGGGTGGTGACATGGCCCAGAGGCAGCTCCCTGTACTGGGCTGTAAGGATGTCAGATACAAAAGGCCTCTCTTGGATGCAAATTCTAACACCCTGTAGGATGTACTTGGCTATCTTATCCTTCCCTGATAAAGTCAGAAGGGAGGATGGATGGTGTCATAATGGAAGAGAGGACACTGAGGCACCAGAGCTTCACCCAGAGTCAGTGCTGTGCTCTGACTCCATTTCTAAGCACCTCTCCAGCCTTCAGCACTAGGCCCACATGGTGCCCACCCCAGGGGGACACAGGCAGGGCCTACTCATCCATCTTACAGATGAGCAGACTAGGGCTGGAAGAGGTGTCAGCACAGCTCAGAGAACAGTGACCAGGTCCCCAACATCAGTGTACAGGGAAGGACTGCTGAGAGGGGCCTGCCTGGTGCTGAATCTATTGAATAGCCTCCCTCTTGCCCATGAGTGAGGAAAGAAGAGTATTGGCCTTAAAGGTATGTGGGGAGGGGGGACTCTGAACTGTCACTCATTTTCCAGTCACAGTTCTGCTTTGAGTTCCATGAGCCACCTTGGGTGAATTACTTGTTATTTGTGTGCCTCAACTTCACAATCTGTAAAATGGGGCTCGATCTTTGGAGACTCAAAATGCCTCATCAGGGTTGCTGCCCGTCACCTCCTCTGTGAGGGTCCACATGCGAAACTGAAGACAAAGATCACTAGGGTTGGGAGTATGGTAGAGATAGTCCATGCATGGCTTAGATTTCTCTAGAGGAAAGTGATTTGATCAAGGCCATAGTGAGTAGCAGTGGTGAAGTCAGTGCTGGGAGACAATGATGTGCAGGAACCAAAGGCCAAAGCATGGGAAATTGGGAGGCAGAACCTGGGGAGGGGGTACAAAGACAAGGGAGGGGACAGCCTTTTCTGGTTCTTTTTCCAAGCCATCAGAGTGGCAGGCACAAATGCTAGTGCATGCAGCAGCCCTCCGCCCCCACACAGCTACCCCCACACAGGCTGAAACACACTGACACTCTGCTGAGCCTCCCTCCCTCCCTCCTTCCTGCCTGTCTCCAAAGCAAATGGTGACAGTGCTGTCAGCAGCCCCTGCTGCCTGGGGCCACAGCCCTATGTGGGGTGAGGGTAATCCCCTAGGATGCCATGCTCACATCCTGATTCTAGTCCACATACACAAACGCAAACGTGCACACACCTCCTTATACATGCACACAGACACACGTATACACGTACACGGGTGGCTCCAATGAGAAGCACAGAGTATGGTGCAGGTATAGCTATATGGCATTGGCTGAGCTTCTGGACTCTTGTCTCTCTGCCTGTCTCTATCTTCTTGGGATCTCTCTCTCTCTCTCTCTCTCTCTCTCTCTCTCTCAAATTTAATTTATTTGTGTGTGCGTGCATGTGTCCATGTATGAAGATTTCTTGTTAACACAAATGAACTCCAGACGCATGTGCTACTTTTTAGGTCTGGCTTTATGTGGGTCTTGGGGAATTGAACCTGAAGCCAGCAGGTTTTGAAAGCAAGTGATTTTAACTGCAGAGCCATCTCCCCAGCCCCTCTCTGGTCTCTGTTTCTGTCTTTACCATTTCTTTTCTCTGGGTGGATCCTCTGTCCTAGTTCACATGGTTTCAAGTATACATTTTCCACACCCCATCCTCCCCTAAGCGTCTCCATGCACTGTTACAAAGAGCCCATCTCAGGGGAGTTGAGCTCTGCCCATGCTCCTGAGTCCCAACTCTAGCACTCCAGGTCCTTGAGGGCCATAGATACCCAGAGTGTCAGGAACTGTGAAGCTACTGGAACTTACTGAACTATCATGGGAGTCATGTAAAGGGAATGATGTATCTGTGGTCCTCATGGCCATTCCAAAAGTTCCTCTTGAGCAGATCCTCTGTTCCCAGACCCGGATTAAGCTCAGCATGTGCCACATGCAAGAACTATGTTTCTTTGCCCTCATAGGGTGCACACTCTGGTAGAGCCAACACTAGCTAAATTTCTTCTGAGCTGCTCATCTGAATGCAGCTGGGTAAAGGCTAGGGAGACAAGCACAAATCTATGGACTCCAAAGATACCACTACTGAGGAAGAGAGGTACTGGGGAGGACTGACCTGAGGAGGTGGCATTTGGAGGCAGGGGATGAATAAGAGTTAACCAGAAGAAAGACTGCACAAGACTGTTTTCAAGTATGGAATAGACTGAGAAAAGGCTGTGAGGTATGAGTTTTAGTGGTGTACATTATCCTCAGGGGGTTACACTCTTCTCTGGTCTTCAGAGCCCTCCCCCAGCTTCCATATGCTATGTCCAGAAAGAAATATTCAAAGCCTGTAGCTACTGCTGAGGAGGCCAGGAAGGGTGGCAAAGGCCTGGAAACCAGGTTTTGAGGAATAGGTACCTTTAGCAGGGAGTCAACCCCCTCAGGAGCCTATCCTTTCCTCACAAGTTTTCAGGGATGTCTTGGGGACTGAGAGGCCACAGAGAGAAGAGAGGCTGAATGTATAGAAAAAAGGAAGCAGGTTTTATCTCAACACTAGGAGGGACTAAGGGTCAGAACTGCTCTTCTGTCTCTTGGCTGGATGCCCCTCTCAAATAGGCAAGTTCACATTTACAGTCCTTGGTCTTCCTGGCATCTTCTCAGTCACTATTCCTGCCCTTACCTGGTGTAAGCTTGTTATAAGAATGAGTCGGAACACCATGTATGGCCAAGACCGTGTTGGTTCCATTGAAAATACCCAAGAACTCAGTGATCTGTTATTTTACATATGGGAAACTATGGCACAGAGATTGGGTGACACATATGAACTGGGTCTTCTAGCCTCTTTCTACTCTAAGGTGTGACTCTCTACCTTCAGAGTTTCTCTGACACAAGGGTGTGCACTGTGGAGGGTGTCCATCAGTCAGGCAGCAGAGATAGGGAGAAAGCAGCCCCTTGACCTCTCTCCTGCTTTGCCCTACTGCAGCCCTCTCTCTGAGAACTAGGAACCGTTTTCCATTTTTCTTTTTGTAATCCATTCAAGAAAACTCATGTGCGGCCAAAACAAGGAATATGTTGGAACTTCTGTTGGCTCAATGTTCTCTGCAGCAAACAGAATCTTCTGGTTCGCAGGCCTTCTGTGTCCTCCACCCGCCATCATGAGACTTACTGAGTTGGGAGAGGGGGGTGCAGGACAGCTTGTCCCCACAGCATCTTCTGGAGTCTGAGAGTGGGTGGTGCATTGCGGTGGGCAGGAGGGGAGAGGCGAGGTTTCAGTAACAGGTCTTTGTGTTCTGCCTGGGATAGACTGTGGCTTGTGGGCATCTGCTCACAGGGATGATGCAGGCGCAGGAGAAGGCAAGTGACATAGAGCGCATCAGCCCCATGGCCTCTCGTCTACTTGCCATTTGGAACCTGAACAGTTCTGTTTCACTTGTTTATGATAAAGAAAGGACACTATTGCCTTAAAATAACAGAAGTAGAAAAAAATAGAAAGCTTGAGTATTATGTACAAACAGTTGATTTCACAGATAAGCAGAAGATCCCGAGGGAAAAGGTTTGACGAAGGTGCACAGGGCTGAGTGCTATAGACACACCTTGCTCAGGGCTGGAAAGATGTTCTACAGTTAAGAGCACTTACTGTGTAAGCGTGAGGGCCTTTGGGGCCGGACACTACTCCAGTTTACTACCCTGGAACCTATATACATTCTGGGAATGGCATGCACGTCTATAACCCCAGTCTACAGGGGGCCGAGACTGAAGAATTACTGCAACATACTAATGAACAGCAGCTTCAGGTTGAGGGAGAGACCCTGTTTCAAGGCAATAGATAAGTGATTAGAGGATAACCAGTGTTCTCCACTGGCCTCTGCACCCATGCACAGAGGGCCTGTATCAGCACATACGTAGGAACACAACACACACACAAAACACCTTGTGCAGAATTTCCCTTTTTTAAAAAATATTTTATTTATTTATTTGAGAGAGAGACAGAGAGACAGATTCAGAGGGAGAGAGAGAATGGGCATGCCAGGGCCTCTAGCCACTGCAAACAAACTCTAGACTCATGCACCACCTTGTGCAGCTGGCTTTACATGGGTACTGGGCATTAAACCCCAGTAGCTAGGCTTTGTAGGCAAATGATTTAACCACTGAGCCATCTCTCCATCCCCCCTTTTGTTTTTGAATGGACCAGCTGGCTCCAGCTTTTTTATGATTTGGGAATTTAGGAGCTTCTCATGTAAGCTTTGGCCATGCTCCTTGCAAACTGAATTGTTTCTCCAACACAGAGAATCTTGCCTATTTCTCACAGACTTACCCTAAAACCCAGCTATTGATACCAAATTAGACCTCTCTCTGATCCCAAACTGTGTAACATTGAAAAGCAATGGACTCTGAGTCAGAATGCCTGGGCTCAAGGTCATGGCTTCAGCTTCTTTTTCTTTCTTTCTTTCTTTCTTTCTTTCTTTCTTTCTTTCTTTTTATTTTTATTTATTTTGGTTTTTTTTTGAGGTAGGTCTCACTGTAGCCCAGGCTGACCTGGAAATCACTATGTAGTCTCAGGGTGGCTTTGAACTCCCAGCAATCCACCTACTTCTGCCTCCCAAGAGCTGGGATTAAAGGCATGTACCACCACACCTGGCTCAGCTTCTTTATCTGTAGATCTCTATGGTTTCTGATGCAGACACATCGGTCCTACACTATAGCCAAATAGGTGGTGACACTGTTCCAGTGTCCAACCCTGGCTCTCTGCCTTCCTCCAAACATTTTTAAATTATCTATTTGCAAGCAAAGAAAAGAGAGAGACACACACAGAGAGAGAATGGATGCGCCAGGGCCTCTAGCCACTGCAAATGAACTCCAGATGCATTTCCCCATCTTATGCATCTGGCTCTATGTGGGCACTAGGAATTGAACTCCAGTAGCCAGGCTTTGCAGGAAGTACCTTAACCACTAAACCATCTCTCCAACTCCACCCCCCCCCCAACATTTGTAACTCTACTTGCTTCAATTCCACATCCTGGACAGTTGACGGCTCAGTTAAGGTGCAAACCCTCTCCTCAGCAGCAGGCAGCAGACCACAAAACTTCTGAGACCACTCTAATGCAAGTCAGAGAGCCAGAATGCTAAGGACCCTAACAGATGGGATGTCTCAGGGAGAGACTGAGTTTTGGTTAAGAGATGCCTATCATGTGATAACCAGGCAGGAGAATGAGTAGTTCAAAGACGGAATTAGAATTCTGAAAAGAGAAGGAGCTCACATATGTAGATCTTAATCACGAGTGATGGTTAGGGGCTTCAACCCTTTGGTATGTCACAAACATAGCTTTTGCCCAGAGCAATGCACAGACAGCCTCCCGCAAAGGCCTAGCTAATGGCCCTGGTACATACAGGAGGAGGAAGTCCAAAAAGACCAAACCAAAATGGCCAAAGCTACAGAGAACCAGGAGCAGCAATGAGGGACAATGGGGCCACAAGGGCACTATGGATGAGGATGATCATGTGGTCAATGGGCTAACTGCCCCTGGAGTGGGGTAGGCAAGGAAGATTTGGGCCGGTGGTGAGAGGGAAACACCTCAAGGGTGAGGGGAAGGGAGGCATTGGGTAGGCGAGCCTGGCACAAGCATTCCTTCCATAGAGCCCTGGGAGTGGTAACCAGATTGTGGTGGGTTCCTGGAATGTGGGAGGTGAGAAGAGGAGGCAGCGGATGTTGGACATTTGTTCTGGAAGTTTGGCAGCACGGAGGAAGGGGGAAAGAAAGCAGCCCAGGCTGCTGGGTCAAGAGAGGAATGTTCTTGGTTGTTTTATTTTATTGAGGAGGAGTTAAGGGGAGGAGCCAACAGAGAGAAGACCCTGAAGACTGTAAGGAGCCAAGACAATCAGCCTCTAAAGCTATAGAGTGAGGGGCTGGAGAGATGGCTCAGCAGTTAAAGGCACTTGCTTGCAAAGCCTGACAGCCCAGGGTTCAAATCCCCAGTATTCATGTAAAGCCAGATGCACAAAGTGGTGCATGGAGTTCATTTGCAATGGCCAAAAAGGCCCTGGCGTGTTCATACTCTCTTCCTCTCTCCCTCCTCCCCTCCCTCCCTTCTCTTCTCTACCTGCAACTAAATAAGTAAATTTTTTAAAGGATGTAGAGTAAGTGGGCTGTAGAGATGGCTTAGCGGTTAAGGTGCTTACCTGCAAAGTCTAAGGACCCAGGTTCAATTCCCCAGAACCCATTTAAGCCAGGTACACAAGGTGGTGCACGCATCTGGAGTTCACTTGCAGTGGCTAGAGACCCTGGCATTCCCATTCTTTCTCTCTAACTGCCTCTTTCACTCTCTCTCTCTCTCTTAATTAACAAATAAATAAATAAAATATTTTGTTAAAAAATGTGTAGAGTGAGTTCATGAGTGGGTTGTCCCCAGAAGGTCCCCACGGAGAAACATTCCTCTCTGTTAAGACTCGGAATAGCTCCACGGAAAGATGGAATGTCCTGTCTTATTTCAGGGATCACTCAAATAGTCCAGGATGCCTCATTTCCTCTTTTACATATGGAAACTGAGGCTCAGAATGATAAGTCAGTGTCTATCCAAGTTAAGCAAGGACTCAGGCCTTCTGATTCCCCATATACTGCCCTTGGAGCTGCACCTACCTGCCATGGCAACCCTTCAGGGAGTTTCAGACCAGAGTAGATGATGATGAGTCCCCGTGGCAAGCAGACAGCCACACCCAGACTACCAGGCCACGAAGCCTACCAGACAGCTAGAAAATAATTTCCTATTGTGACTCTTCCTCACAGCCCATTAGCACTTTCCCACATTCTCAGCTGTAGTAGATCCACTTTGGCTCTATCCCCCTGCTGCTTGCTGGGTGCTGCCTCTTTACCTGCTCATATTCACTCCTGTTGCACACATCAGGGTTGTAGGGGCAGATTGCTCCTCCCTGGGGAGCAGACCCTTCCCCTCCTCACTGAGCCTCATACCTCCTCCTGCTAGAGCTTAGCATACAGGGTCCATTTTGTTTTCAGTGCTGCTAGCTATTCTCATCCACTTGTACATAATGAGATACATACAAGGTCTTCTTTCTTGAGCATTTACTATACTCCAGGGACTTTGCTTAAAGCATTGGCTATCTCATTATTTCACTGAATCCTTGAAGCAACTGCATAGGGCTGGGACTCTTATTGTCCACATTTTAATGGGGGATAAAACAGGTAGGCCAAGGTAAAGTTACTTGCTAGCAAGGAGCTGAGCCATGATTCCAGCTCAGATGCATCCAGGAGCCACAGGTAGCTAATTAAGGGAAATACCATTACATTCTGGTCTGCAATCCCTCCTGGTTACAAACCAAGGGTTCCGTAGCCATATGTGGCTAATGGTAGCCAAACTGGGCAGCTCAGAGTATGTCTACCATCAGAGAAAGTTCTAGCACACAGTGCTGGGACACAATATTAAATCCAGAAAGGTCTCTGTATCATTGAGCCTTATTTCTGCTTCAGCCTCATGTTGCCAATGAACAAATCCTGGCCCATACCAGGGCCACTACTGCCCAAGGTCTCTTAACATGGCTGAGACTTGAGATTCTCTGCCTCCCGAGCCTGTTATCTCTCTCACACACATACTTCTCCCTACCTGCATTCTGAGACCTCCTTGCTCACACAAATAAATTCTCAGTGTGACACACCTAAGCTATGTCACACCTAGAACCTCACAGCATCACACACTTAGGGCAAACCCAGCTGCCAATAAACATCTGTGGCCAGACAACTACCCTTCTGTACACAGGAATATTGCTCTTCCCCTCCCCTTTGTGCTCAGAAATACTCCCCCATCCCCTCCCCAGGAAACCAGGAACACTTTCCCAAGTAATCCCAGGACCTCACTCAGTTCCCACACCTGGCCTCTCCTCTCCTCTTCCTTTGGGCCCACTCCCTCCTCTACCTCCCCAACCTGCTCTGCCTGTCCTGCTGTCTACTTCCAAGACCCTGGTCTGCCTGCCCATCTGCTGGCCACCTGTTTGGCTCAGAGCTCTGGAAGGACTGGCTGGCTTCTCTGTTGGCCAAGGCTGTTGGCTGTGGCCACTGGCACACACAGGACCAGGATACAGAAACATGCTTTTTAAAACAAAAGATGAAAGAACTGGTGAAGGCTGTAGGCTGGCTGCCTCACTTTCTGTTTGGCTCGCAGACTCTCCTACATCCTGTGTGCTTGATCCCTGCACCATAGCAAGTAGTGAGCCTTCTTCCTCTGTGTGAATGGAGCCCCAAAGCTGCATGGATAGGGAGGGTTCCCTGGCCTGTTAGAACTAGAATGTCTCCATTGTTGGATTCTGATAGCCACTTTTCCCCTTAAAAACAATGTCTGAATTGCTGGTTCCCGGAAGTGACCCAGGCCACCTATCTCAATTGCAAAGCTATGTACAAATTGTTATTTTCCTGAAGTGGCTCAAATCACCTCATTGTCCTTTCCCTAAAATGGTCCAAATCACCTTCTAAATATCACTTCCCTGAAGTAGCCCAGCACCCCTCATTTCCTCCCCCAGGCAAAATGCCCTGCAGCAAAAGAATTTCAATGACCCCAGTGCCCCGTAAGAACTGCCTAGTCTGTAGGAGAAGCTGCTCTCCACCTGTCTGGCCAGAGTCCTTTTCAGGCTTTCCTGAATAAAGCCTGTCTCTACTGGTAAATCGAATCTTTCCTTTCTTTTCGTTTTCCACTCATTCCCGGCTGTTTTTTTTTTTTTTTTTAACATGGCCCAGGCCCTCTCCTGCCTCCATGAGTCTCTGCTGTGCTCTATGGGTCTAGTCCTGAGCCAAGTGCGCTGTACTGGTAAATTCACCTCATTTCCCAGAGCACCCAGGGTGGGTGCTGCCATCAGGAAGGAAAGAGGTCAGGGGCCAACGTCAGGGTCACTCAGTCAGTCAGGGGTCAGTTAGCTGGGACTGTACTATAGGCCTTTGGGAGCCATATTCCCAGCTCTTGAGGACAACACTCCCCTGCATTGGTAGGAACAGAGGAAAAGCTCAAGTTACCACAGTTCTCTTCACAGACTCCCTAGGAATATTCCTGTTTGCTTGAGGCAAAGGTTTTCAGCTCTAAAATGGGGATCATAATTTTGACTTCTTGTGGTTGCCGTTGGTCAAGAAGAATCTAGTGGTATCTGTGCACTTGAAGGAAACAGCCTAAGCATGAGTGGGGCAGGTGTCCCAGGGTCTGGAGCTCTGACCTGGCTTAGGAAGTGTTTCCTATTTTAACCTACTTTCTACTACGACCACTAAGTCTCTGTATCCCTGTTCCAGGGTAAAGTGTTAAGGGTGCCATTCTCTGGGCCCAGCTCCCTGAGGTGCCCTGCCCACTACCAGCGCCCTACTTTACTACTTTTACCTACTTTTTTTTTCTGGGTAACAGGAAAATTTAGTGAAGATGACTTCTCGTGTTCTGCAGATGTGGCTTCTAGGCCCTTCTCTTTGGGAAGGAGCCAGGTTCATGGGACATGTGAAGTCTAGTGTACAGAGCCCACCAGGTGGTTCCCACCAGTGCTGGTTCCAAGATGGAACAGAAAAGAACCTGGAAGATGTGTTGACAGAAAAATACATATTTCTGGGGCCAGGGGTTCTGATTTAGTATGTCTGGGTGGGGCCTTGAAATCTCTTCTTTCTATCTATCTATCTATCTATCTATCTATCTATCTATCTATCTATCTATCTATCTGGTTGTCTATCTATGTATCTGTTTATCTATCTATCATATACCTATTTATTGTTGTGTATCCATATATTTTATTATTATTTGCTTACTTTTAGAGAGAGCCTATGTAACTCAGGCTGACCTCAAACTCATAATCCTCCTGCCACAGCCTCTGGAATCTGTACTTGTAAAAGATTCTCCCAGGCAATTCTATGGCAACCAGCTTTCTGGGCACTGGTGCTCAGAACCCTTCCCAGGTAAGGCTTCCTCAAATGTGTTCCCTTGAGGCCTTGTGAGAAGCATAACTCTAGTTGGCTTCAGGCCCATGCCTATGTCTATGTAGGATGGGTACACTGACTGAAAATTCTTCCTCTTGCCTCATTTTGTTTTTCTGTTACTTAAGTTAAACTCCTACTCCTGCAATTTCCCATTATAGTAGTGCTAGTGGTGCTGGACAATGGGTACTGGGTGCTAGATGCTAGGTACCCAGTATTAGGCACTGGGTACTAGGTACTGGATGCTGGGTCCCAGGTGCTAGATATAGAAACTCACAGGTGGGTGGGACAGACAAGGAGACAGATGAGCAGCCCCCACTAGCACCAGGTGAAAAGGTGTTAGATCATGAGATTGTGATAAAATACTAATACTCATTTGGTTGTCATGCCTGGTTCTTGGTGCAGAGCTCCTAAAACTCTTGTAATTTCCTAAGTGATGGGGTGCCTGGAGCATCTTTTGTTTTAGTATTTGGTCTTTGATCCCACTTTCTGACAGTAATCTCATAATTTCCATAAGATTTCATAGATGACAGAAGCATCTTTGATTCTAATGAGGCCATTGTGAGCTCCTGGATGAGGTTGATCACCAGAAAGCCCAAGCCCTGATTAGAAGCAAGGAACCTTTAATCTCATCCTCTATCTTTCAGGGAGAGGAGAAGGCTAGAGACTAACTTATGAATTGATCATACCTGCATGAAACAACTTCCACAAAGATCCTGCAAGCAGCTTCTAGTCTGGTGAATATATTCAAGTGGCAAGAGAGTGGTGTACCCTGGCTTCAGAGGGGCAGAACTCCTGTACTCATATCTCCCAGGCCTTGACCTCTGTATCCCTGCATCTGACCATTCATTTATTCTTCTCCTATCTTTCATTGGGTAACAAACCAATTGTGTTTCCCTGAGTTCTGTGAGCCATCACAGAAAATACTTGAACAAAGAGGGTTATAAGAACTCCCAATTGCTAGTGAAGTCAGACACAAATGTGGGCAACTTGGGGGCCCACTTCCTATGGTGGGCCTCTGAAGTGAGAGGACAGTCTTTTAGGATGGAGCCCTAAATCTGTGGATCTGCCCTAATGCTAAATGGTCTCATAACTGAATTGTAGGACACCCACCTGCTGTCCAGAGAGCAGGAGAATGAATTAATGAATTAACATGAAAGAAACCACCCATATTTGATGGGCAGAGTGTTACAAGATTGGCTTAAAAAGTCTTTTTTTTTTTTTTTCAGCCAGACATGGTGGCACATTCCTTTAATCTCAGCACTTGGGAAGCAGAGATAGGAGTATCTCTGTGAGTTCAAGGCTAGCCTGGGACTACAAAGTGAGTTCGAGGTGAGCCTGGGCTAGAGTGAGACCCTACCTTGAAAAACAAACAAACAAACAAACAAACAAACAAAATTTTACTATGTAGGGACTCAGCGAGCTCCAAGAAGGGCCCTGTGGCCCAGGCAGCATCTCAAGGAGGTGACTAGGGTCTTGCTGTTTTCTTTCTAGGAAAGAGGAGTCAGGGCTGTGTAGCTAAGGGAGATCCCATTGCTGTGTAAGGATGTTGGTGTACATATGGACTCTGACCCTCTCTTCCTTGTTCTTCCCCATGGACCCTCAGCTATTCACTTCCTACTGCCCTGTGTGAACCAGTGGGAGAAGGCATTCTGGAGTTTGTGCCAGCTTCAAGGCTGTCTTGGGACACACAAGTGTTTTCCTCTGTTCCACACGTTAATGGCAAGAAGGACTCTGGGCAGGCTTCCCCCTGGGGTTCATAGGTACCATCCAGGAATTTTATGGCTTGGGCCTGCCCATCATCTTAGGTGTGAGATGGAAGTTTGAAGGCTACATTGGGGTGCAGCTGTGTTGGGAACTGAGTGTGGCAGGAAGTGGGGGACTCACTTGGTGTGGGATTAAAACTCCAAGATTGCAAATATGTGAGGCCTAGTTGCACGCTACTCTGCTTGTAATTTCCTGTGTGAATCTGAGTAATCTACATGAATGAGTTCAGTGTCTTGAGCCCTGCTCCACACATGAGGAATACATTTTGGATGGTTCATGTGAGTGCCAAAATCTGGGAAACCTGCCCAGTATCACTCTTCTTGCTATTAGTGTGTGGGGATGGTGGGGATGGAGGCAATCACAGTGCCCCTTAGGAACTTCCCATGGCATGAGAAGTTGAAAAGATGGTCTTCATGGGAAAGAGTGCAAGGTGGCACCTTGAGTCCAGATTTGGCCCTCAGACTACTTTTATTTGGTCCTATAATCAAATTCTTTTGGAAAAAGGGGTCAGGATAGTTGAAAATTTCTCATCAATAGCTAGACTTCTAGTTTTTCTTGAAAACTGAATAATGTGAGTAATGAGCCTCATTTCTCATGCCAACCATGGGTTTCTGCCTGTGAGCTATGGGATTCACAGGTCTTGCCACAGTTCTCTTCTAATCACTAATATTTTGAGGGTAAATTTTCAGGCTTCTCAAAACACATGAAATGATGTGAACATTCCTCTTTTTTAACTTTTTATTGACAGCTTCCATAAGTATAGACAATAAACCATGATAATTCCTTCCTTCCACTCCATTCCCCCTTCTCAAATATACCCTCCATTGAACCCCCTGATAATTAGTCTCTCTTCTATTTTGATGTCATCATCTTTTCCTCCTATTATGAAGGGTTTTTTTTTGTTTGTTTGTTTTGTTTTTCGAGGTAGGGTTTCACTGTGGTCCAGGCTGACCTGGAATTAACTATGTAGTCTCAGGGTGGCCTCGAACTCACGGCAATCCTCCTACCTCTGCCTCCCAAGTGCTGGGATTAAAGGCTTGCATCACCACGCCTGGCTATTATGAAGGTTTTGTGTAGGTAGTTTCAGCCAGTCTCAGTCTCAGTCTCTGGTTTTTTTTTTGTTTGTTTGTTTTGTTTTTGAAGTAGGGTTTCACTCTAGCCAAACTGACCTGGAACTTATTGTGTAGTCTCAGGGTGGCCTCGAACTCATGGTGATCTTCCTACCTCTGCTGCCCAAGTGCTGGGATTAAAGGTGTGCACCACTACACATGGCAAGCCTCACTCTTGATATGACAACTAAAACCTAAATCTACACCCAGCTGTCACTTCCCACCTTTATCACTAGCTAATTTTTTTAAGGTTGATAACACATTGTGTTGGCAAGGCAGAGGAAATTGGGCCCTTCAGTTTTTTTTGCATCACTGTGATCAAATTACATGACAGAAAAACTTCAGAGAGGAAATATTTATCTTGACTCACTATTTCAGTCCTCTATGGCTAGGACTGGCTCTAGAACTAAAGCAGGATGGAAAAGCTCAGTTTATGGCAGCAGCAATGGGTGATAATCTGTTCATATTATGGCAGACCAGGAAGCAGAGTGCAGGAAGGGCTAGGTATAGCATTTTAAGGCCTGCCCTTAGAGACCTCCTTCTACCATCCAGGCCCTATATCCTCAAGGTTCCACAGCCTCCCCAGATATGCCATCTCCTAGGGAACAAGCATTCAAAACATGAGCCTATGGGGATAATTTCAGATTCAAACCATAACACATACTAGTGGGAAAGTAAATTGATACTATCTCATTATCTGACTATTGACCAAATACCATCTACCCCCTTGATTAAAAAAAAAAAAAAAAAAAAAAAAAACTAGTACTAGGAGCTTATCCCACAGACTCAGGACACATGAGAAATACAATTCTATTCACACACACTGTGCATGCACAAGGTCATTGCTGCACTATTTATAATAGCTAAAGATTGGGCCTAACCCAGTTGTCCTTCAATAGAAGACTTTGATAGGGAAGTGGCCAGGTCAGTGTGTTTCAGAACACCCACACAATTACATATTATGTAACGAAGAGCTTATGCTCTGATGTGAAGGAGTGCCTTTAAAATATGTTAACAGAAGAAATGATGGGATGGAACAGTATCCCTAGTCCCATGCCATTTATGAGGAGTGCATCTGCAGAAAAAGATTCAAAGACCCAGTGGCAATGGCCATGGCTGGGAGGGAACCTCAGAGGCTGGGGCACAGGGCACAGGGGTGGAGGAAGGGCTTTTCACTGTCTACATTTTTGCATGCTTTGGACTTTGAGCCATGTTGATGATATTTTACCAGCTCAAAGAACAAAAATCTAAAGATTTTTCAGAGACCTAGATTTTGCAACTCCAACACTCCAGGCTTTTAAGGCTTTACAACTTGGTGACATAACTTTCATGGCACTGGAAGTTTCATCTTGCATGAGGTCAAACTTCTTGGCCTGTTTCTGGGTCTCTCTGGTCTGTGCTACCTACATGAGACTATGGCATGCGCAGCTCCAATGAAGGGCTCCTTCCCTGCATGGTGCAGCGTCAAGAGCTCTGTAAATCTTACAAATGCAGCTCTTGGGCCCCTTACCATGTCCCCTTCTCTGTCCTCCCAGGGGAGCCTTCTCTGTGGTACGCAGATGTGTGAAGGTGTTGGCTGGCCAGGAGTATGCTGCCAAGATCATTAACACCAAGAAGCTCTCAGCCAGAGGTAGGTGCCAGCCTGAACCTGACTCTTTCCCACCTTCCCTCTCTGCTATGGGAATCAGAACTCAAGCTTGTCCCCTGGGGAACACTCATAACAGGCTTAGAGATTCTTCCTTTTGAGGGTATGATAAGAACAGACCCATTTATTTTCTTTCACCCTTGGGAAAATCTAGGCTGGAGACCACAGCCTCTTTGCAAATAGATCATGTCCCCCAGCCCCCACAACGTAAAGACCTAATGGGACACCCCTTCCCTGCTCCTCTGCTACCCCCTTCATGGCTCACCTCTGCCCTTGCCTTCCCCTCTGCTTGAGTGCCTAACTTGGCTTCTCCCACGGGTAGCTCTGTTGCTATCTCCAAGTTTCTGCTCAAGGTCACACTCCTGTAGCAGCTTCTCAGTCTCCATTCTCTCCCTCCTCCTGGTTTATTTCCATCCTTGTTGTTTTCCCCTGAGCTTACTCCATCCCATTTGCTGCTTTGGCTTGCTTGACAGAGTCCCAACTGGGTGGATGGGGACACATCCATTGCCCTGTGCTCAGCACCCAGGACAGCACCCTTGCTAGACCCCAGCCTAGCCAATGAACTGCAAGTGGCTCTGCTCCCCCACCCCAAGCAGTCAATCCACTACCCCGAAATAGATGGCCTGAGGTTTTGAAAAGAACATGGTTAATTCTAACCTTGCACAGGTTTTGGAAACCACAGCCCATTGGCCTTAGAGGAGGTCCTGATCTATTAGCAGCAGTATCCCTGAAAGATATCACAAATGGACGCAGGCTTGTGTAGGTCCTTCCCACACTGTACAGGATGTTCACGCCACTCCCAAAACTGGCCTGCAGTTTTGTGTCCAGCTCAGCATCGCTCGGTTTGCAGTTCTCTCCCTTTCCTCATCCTTCAGAGAGGAGAGAGACTGGGGTCTCTGAGAGCTCAGTGGCCTCACCTGGCATAATTAATGTAAAAAGGCCAGGCCTGTGGAAGGTGTGTTGCTGGAGCCGGGGCCGGAGCCAAGGCACACAGGAGGTCTCATCAGAGCATAGCCTTCTGTTGGGAGGTCTGCAGTGGCTGCCCTTCTGTGGCTATATGCCAACCGGTAGTCTGGTCCCTCTGTAGTGATCCATAAAGGCATCCCAATTCCTAAGACATCAGAAACAGGGTGAGAGTCATGACTTGTTGGTGACAGGTCAAGTTTTCCCCAAGTGCATAGGGAGTATGGAATGGTCAGGAAGGGTGGTCTCCCTGGATTCTGGTCTTGGGCCAGCTCACTACCATCTCAGTACATGAGCACACACACACACACGCGCATGGAGAGGAGACAGATCACAGAGAGCAGGAAAGCCATGATGACTAAACATTCCTGGGACAGTGTGCACTCTTGTTGTGCTAGGCAGCCACCATTCAAACTCCCTTTTTCTGGCTCTCTTGAGTCCTTGGCCCCCTGGGAGGAAGATGACTAGGCCTAGGAGAGTACATGTGGAGGGAAATGAAGGAGGCTATCAGGGAACACTGTGGAAGTCTGCCTGCTACCAGCAGCTCTTCCCTGGCAGGGAGGAAAGCAGCGCCTTCTTTAGCAATCCTCTTTGTTTGCCACTCATGGCACATCCACAGGGGGCTGTGACGATGCACATTAGCAACACACTCTAAACTTCTCATGCTGGCATTCTCGGGTGACTTCTGGCAGCTCCCAGCAGGGGCTGGGCCCACCTAGGGCATCTGTCCATCCTTCCCAGCAAGCTGTGGCTTCCCCAAACCCATTCTGTGCAGCCTCTAACTCTAGCAAGTAGTTTCCAAACCCAGGAGATATTTGTATATACATTTTAAATTAGTCTTTAAAGCAAAGGTCTCAAAGTATCATACAAAGAAACCATAAAGAAATAACATGACAAATAAAAGTTTTGCCTGTCCCAGTTCCCCCTCTCCAGCCTTTAAAACAAAACACAGCTGCCTGAGTTTCACCCTAGGGCTTGAACTCAGTCAGGAAGTCCTCCTGAGTGACAAAGCATCAGTGCAGTAGACAGCAGCCATGGGCTCAGGGAGGGCTCCCACCAATGCTCTACATGCCTCCTAAGGGTGGCGCTAGGGGTAGTGGGCACAAAGATGTGGATAGTGTGGTGGCCCAGTCTGAGGCCTCCTCAGGCTCAAGGCTCACTGGAATGCAGAGTGGTCATTAATGAGTCTCAAGTAAGTAGGAGGCAAGCATGGCTTGGGCTCATGGGCTGCACCTAAACTGCATATTTGGGCACCTGTGAAGGCACCCTCAGGAGTCCCTGCTCATCTCGGGTCTGTCGGCCACACTTCCCACCCTCACCTGGTACTCTTTATTCTTGGGTTATTTCTCCTACCTCCAGGATGAAACACCTTGATGCTACCCTGTAGAGAGAAGAATCTTTCTTGCCCCCAGACTTGTGGGTTTTTTTTTTTCCCCTGGCTCCTTACCCTCCTGCAAGAATCCTGTGTCTGCTGTCCTAAGGAAGCCCAGACCCCCAGAGGCAGAGTCCTGCTGGTCTGTGTGCTTGTATGTCTCTGGACTTCCCTGCTCTGCTAGGGCTGTCTGGCCACCAGGACCAAACTCCAGAGTGTCACTGACTTAGCCTCAACACCCTGGAGATGATCCAACCACCAGGGTGGGATCAAGGTCCCCCAAATGCCACCATAGGCACATGGGGACAAGTTCTAAGATACCACATAGGTTGTGGTGACTCCAAGCTTTCCTGAGACCTCTTACCATCATGGGGTCTGCTGATCTAGATCGACCCATGAGCTAAAACTTAGTTTAGTGATTATGAGCGGGGATTTAAAATGTTTGATTTTTTTTTTTTTTTTTTTTTTTTTTGGTTTTTCGAGGTAGGGTCTCACTCTGGTCCAGGCTGACCTGGAATTAACTATATAGTCTCAGGGTGGCCTCGAACTCACGGCGATCCTCCTACCTCTGCCTCCTGAGTGCTGGGATTAAAGGCGTGCGCCACCACGCCTGGCTGATTTATTTTTTAGTTAGTTTTTTTTTTGTTTTTTTTTTTGAAGTAGGATCTCACTCTCACCCAGGCTGACCTGGAATTCACTGTGTACTTTTAGGCTGGTCTTGAACTCATGGCAATCCTCCCCAGTGTTGGGCTTAAAGGTGTGTGTGACCATGTCCAGCTTTATTTATTTATTTATTTTTAGTTTATTGTATTTAATTTATTAATATTTTATTTACATATTTATTAGGGGTAGGCAGTTAGAGTAAGAGAAAATGGATGCACCAAGGCCTCTAGCCACTGCAAACAAACTCCAGATGCATGTACAACCTTGTGCATCTGGCTTTATGGGGGTCCTTCAGCTTTGTAGGTAATTGCTTTAACCACTAAGTCATCTCTCCAGCCATTCATTTATTTATTTATTTATTTATTTATTTATTTATTTATTTATTTATTTGAGAGAGAGAGACATATACACACACAGAGAGAGAGAGACAGAGAGAGAAAATGGATATGCGAGGTCCTCTAACCACTTCAAACGAACTCCAGACACATGCACCACCTTGTACATCTGGCTTTATGTGGGTACTGTGGAATCAAACTCAGGTCCTTAAGCTTTGCACACAAGTGCTTTAACTGTGGAGCCATCTCTCCATCCATGAACAGGGATTTAAATGTGGCTCTACCACTTGCTTATGTTGGGACCTTAGACAAAATGTTCCATGCTAGGTCTTGGGAATGTGGCAGTGACAAGTGGTGGAAGGCTGTTTTCTTGAGAACAAGACTGAAAAGCTCACTAGACATATCCATAATTTGGGTAGTGTGGAGAATTGGTGAATGTTATGAAGAAAAATCAGACAAGGTAATGGGGAAGGGATAGATAGGAGGGACACTCTTAGAAAAGGCAGTGAGGGAAGCTTTCTGAGGAGGTGGCTTTGTCCTGGAATGTGTCTGAAGAGGAGGTTTCAACCATAAGGAGGCCCAGGAGACAGAACTTCTGGTGAGGGCACAGCAAGTGCAAAGGCCCAGAGGTGGGAAGGAGCTTGGTAGGCTTGAGGTCAGAAAGGAAGTGCATGCGGTTGAAGCTTCGTGGCTGAGATGAGGCAGGACCCAAAAGGTTTTGTAAGCCATTTCAAGGACTTTGGATTATATTATAAGCACATTGGGAGGCCATTGGTCAATTTGACAGGAAGGAATGACAGGATTCATTTATGTTTAAAAGAGCTCCTTGGCCAGTATAGACAATTGGCTAGAGAGGGGAATCTAGGAATCTAGTCTAAGAGTAGGATCCTCAGAGCTATGAGTTCTAAAAGGGCTGACTGCCTCAACTAGTGATTTTGTTAAAGGGACTATCCTTTCATCATTAGTCCTCTGTTTCCCTTTGAACATAACAGTGCAAGACCTGAGAAGTCAAGAGAAACATGGCTCCTCTCTGGCTTAAAGTCTTCTGTACATTAGAAAATGAAAACTTCTCAACCAGAGTTATAAAGTCCTATATCATCTGTATGTTTATATTCAACATATAGAGGTGTTTAACACAGGAAGTCACAGAGCAGGGCCACTGGACTATACACATGGTGACTAGTATCAATCAGATTTCTAGAAACAAGAAGGGGCTGGAATGCTGACTCAGCAGGTAAGGTGATTGCTGTACTGATGTGAAGACCTGAGTTCTGACCCTCTGTGCCTACATAAAATGCCAGGTGTGGTGCAGTATGCCTGTGATCTCAGCACTGAGGAGCAGGCGACAGGAGAATCCTGGAGATTTTCTGGATAGCTAATCTAGCCAGATTGGTATATTCTGGGTTCAGCAAGAGTCTCTGCCTCAAAAAAAAAAATAAGGTTGGAGATTGAGGAACATCAGATGCTGACCTCCAGCCTGCAAACGCACACATAGTGCACTCACACGCATAAGAACATGCATACACATGAAAACCAGCTTCTGGCTTCCACACACATGTGCACCCCTTCACATACATGAACACTCTCACTCTCTCTCTCTTCTGTCATACACACACACACACAAAAAACCAAGGAATTCTCCAGTCCCAGCAGGGAGGTCTGCTTGCCAGACAGAATTTTTGTTTGTTTGATAGTTTTGGTTTTTGAGCTAGGGACTCATGTATACCACATGAGCCTTGAATTCAATATGTAGCTGAGGATGATCTTGAAATTCTGATCCGATCCTCCTGCCTCTGCTTTCTGATTGCTAGGATTAAAGGTATGTACCACCATGGTCAGTTTATGCAATGCTGGCGAATCAAACCCAAGGCTTCATTCATGCTAGGCAAACATTCTATACCCACTGAGCTAAGCCCCTAACCCCCAAGAAAAGTTTAAAGTTGTGTGACCAGCTTTTTCCTTTCAATTGTCAGTATAACTGTGGTCTTGACTAACTACATGCAAAAAACATCATAATTCTAGATATGAACTTGGACCCCACCCTCTGAGTGTATAGTCCAGACCAGAGGGTCTTGTACCCACTAATAGGCCCAACCTTGCCTGCTGGTTCGACTGGGGGTGGGGAGTGGGACAAATGTGGAACAGGGACCCTCACTTGTGTTAATGAGGTTCTATCCCTGCCCAGAAATAAGCAAACCCTGCCATGAGGATGCAGAGGGAGGCTGGAAAGGACAGAAAAGGGAGAATGTGGGCTCCAACCTGTCCCTGCTCACTGTCTACAGCAGTCCTCAGCCAGGGAGTTGAGCCTGTAGAAGAAGAATTGGATTTAATTGCTTTGTTGATGGAAAAGCCACATTTCAACATTGATCCTAGTTTCTGTAGCCTGCAGAAGGCAGCCAGCAATTGCTCCAGTAGGGGGAGCAGAAGAAAAGGGAGGAGCCTGATCTGGAAGGCCTATCTGTGATGGGGTGCTAGTCCTGGCTTAGTCTCTGCTAAAGTGTGAATGTTCTTCTATGGGACAGAGGGGTAAGTGTAGGTGGGGCTATGTGATGGGACATGGGGAGCAGTACACAGGTCTTAAAGCCCAGCTCAAGACAGACTGCCCTGGGCTGGGTACTTAACCCTTAGAACCTGTTTCTTTCTCTTTGAAGCCAGACAGTATTTCCCTCAAAGGATTGTCTGAAAACTTGAAAAGTCCACAAATGCTCTGTGTAATGCCTGGTACCACATAAATACTGGTTGAGTATCCCAACTCGAAAATCCAAAATTTGTAACTTTCTGAGCATCAATGTGATATAAGTGGAACATTCCACACCATGGAAAACTAGGTTTCATGCATAAAATTCTGAAAAAGTATAATATATAATTATCTTTGGGTGCTCACTGGGTCAGCACATACTTACCCTTAAGCTATGTGTATATAGTATATGTAAAACATAAGTAAATTTTGTGGTTAAATTTGAGTCTGTCCCCCAAAGATGTCTCATTTTGTATATGCAAATATCCAAAATCTGAATCACTTTTGCTCCCTAGCATTTCAGATAAAGCATGCTCAATTTAGAGGCTGGGAAAATGGCTCAGCAGTTAAAGATGCTTGTTTGCAATGCCTGTCTGCCCAGTTCAGCTCCACAACACCCACAGAATACCAGATGCAGGCATGGTGTGGTGGTGCATGCCTTTAATCCCAGAACTCAGGAGGCAGAGGTAGGAGGATCACTGTGAGTTCAAGGCCACCCTGAGAATACAGAGTGAATTCCAGGTCAGACTGGGCCACAGTGATACCCTACCTTGAAAAACCTAAAAAAAAGAAAAAGAATACAAGATGCAAAGGGGCACATACATCTGGCATGCAACTGGAATTTGTTTGCAACATCAAGAGAAACATACATGCACACATGTATAAGTACATAATTTTTTTTAGAAAAGGATGCTTAATCTATATGCCATATTTAATAGTAGTTTCTCTTTAAAGGTTTTGGGTGGGTTTTTTGACTTTTTTCTTTATTAGTTATGTACATATTTAGTGTGTAAACAACACATGTTTACACATCATTACCCTCATCCCTGTCCTCCTCCCTCCGAAGGGACCTTCCTCATTGGGGGTGCCAGTTATCCCCATGGGGGCTGTGGGTCGTGCAACTTAAGGCATTAACTTAACCACCACAAAGAGAATTGGAAAATGTTGCTTTGATTTCACTTCCACCCCCACCCTTAACTGGCTCAGGAGGTCAAGGGGTCCTGTTCTGTGAAATGGGGACAGTGGTGTCCACAGGCTGCTGTGAGGGGCATTGAGTGGAGTTGTGACTAGGAATGTTTTAGCGGCTCAAGGGTCAGAGAACACAGACAGCAGAGCCTCAACAAGTCTCTCCTGGTGGAGAGATGCAGGGCCTCAAACAGAGGGGCATGGCCAGCAGGTGTGCAGGCTCTGGCCTCAAGGCTACCACAGGAACTTCTACCCTATGGATTCCTTAGAGCTTTCTGTTCCTGATCCACGGAAAGAAAAAGAATGCATTCACTGCCTTAGGAACCCCATCTCTCCTTCTCTTTCTTGTCCTTTCTCTCTCCCTCCCTTCTTACCTCTCCTCCCTCCTTCCCTCCTTTCTTCCTTTTCTTTTTCTCCCTTCCTTCCTTTGTTCTTTTCTGTCTTTTCTTTTCCTTCCTTCCTTCCTTTCTTCCTTCCTTCCTTCCTTCATTTCTTTCCTTCCTTCCTTCTTTCTTTCTATAAGTTCTTGAGAACTTATGTGTCAAGCATTGAGGCAGATGCTGAGTGTACAACAGAGAACCTGCCCAAGGATATAGATTCCATAATACAGAGGAGCATGTTATCTGGACCCCAGGAGGACAGAAGAAGGCCTGCTAGCATTAAGGTCAAGGTAGGCTGCTAGGAGCCAATGACATGGAAGGACGATAAAAGTAAGTGATGGCTGGTGAGAGGGCGTCCCTGCTGAATGAACTGCTTACTTGCAGAGGAAGAAGGCTGGATGTGCCTGTAGAGGAGTGACACTCAGCACTGCATCCAGCTGAACTAGGGAGTAAGAGGCAGCAGAAACTGCACTTGAGTCCTCTGGCTTCCGGGAGCTTGGGCCTTGTCGTACAGTAAGGTCCTTGGAAAAGACCTTCCTTGAAGAGACCTGGAAACTAAGGCCCAGAGAATGGGAGGCACTCACCACCCACTGCAGTACTGGGAACTCAGGAGCTTGGTCCTAAAGCAACTTTTCCAGCACCCTGAGCCAGTCTGGGAGGTGGGGACAGTAGACAGGGTGGGGGTAGTCCCTCCCCAAGGATTCACATGGTTGTTTATGTTTCAGACCATCAGAAGCTGGAGCGAGAGGCCCGCATCTGCCGTCTGCTAAAGCACCCCAACATCGGTGAGCCCAGGGGGTGGAGGTGTGGTCCTAGTGGTTCAATGTGGGGTGATATGAAGCAGCCATTCTCTTCTGGTGATGGAGGCAGCAGAGGTGGGAGAGGGGACATCTTTTTTGGTTTCTACATGGCTCTACACTGCTCGGCTCGGGAACAGCTTGCTTCAGGGGAAGGTGAAAAAAGGACCCTTCCTCCCCTCCCACACTGCTGGCAACCTCCTACAGAAAAGCTATTGCAGGAAAGCTCCCACAGCTTAGGCAAGAGAGATGAAAATAGGCCAGGGGGAAGCTTGGCCTTGATCAGCAAGACCTGGTCTCCAGACCCACCCCATGCTGAGTCAGCCCTGCCTTCCTCAGAGTCCTGCCTGCTCCCTGCTCTTGCCTCTCCACTTCAGCCCCTGCTCCAGGATTAGAATGTGTTATCAGCCGAGAAAGCTTGGGTGCAGGTGTGGACAATGCCAGGGTGGTGGTACCCATGGGCACAGGTGCTGAAACACACCTCACTGCCTGAGCTCCATCCCTCAACCTTCTGTGCATCTGGTTTACCGATCCTGCCGATCAGGGATCTGAGTCCTGAGGGGAGGAATGTGGCTTTAAATCCTGTTCTACCTGGGCATGGCTGTGCTGATCTTGGTGGAGGCACTGCTCTCTCTGAGCCACTTTGCCTATCTCCACCACTGCTTCTTCTTCTCTAGTCACCCAGGCCTCTTGTGCAAGGGAGCCTTTGCTTCTGTGGCTCTGGAGTGGGTCTGAAGTGGCCATTTTCTCAGCCTCATCTCACAGAGGTAATGCTGAGGCTACTGATACCGCAGAACATGCTTTGTGGAGCACAGCCTCATAGCTCTCTAAGGAAATGCCAGCTTTGACAGATGCACCCTTCTCCCTCGGTGCCCAGAGTCCCAAGGGTTAACTGTTCCAGGAGAAGGTTCTATCTATACCATAGGCCCTGCCCCTCCACTGTACCAGGAGGCCAAGAGCAAGAAGCTATATAGCCCAGCTTGGGGAGGACCCTGGTTGGACCCTGGCTTTCCCACCTGTGCCTGAGCTCCCAATGATCTCTGATCTAAATCCCATGATCCCCTCAGAGGTGTCAGCTTGACAGGAAAGTGGTGTGTGCCTGCTTGTGTGTGTGCATGTATGTGTGAGTCTGGATACATGTGTATTTGTGTGTTTACAAATATGTATCTGTGTGCATACATGTGTTTGTGTGCATGTTTATGTATACATGTGTGTGTCTGTTCATGGGTCTATGTCTGTGTCTCTGTATAAGCTTATGTCTGTGAATGTGTGCATGTCTCTGTGGTCTGTATTATATATGTTTATGTGTATGTATGCATGTGTGTGTCTGCATGTGGATGTGCATAAGTGTGTGTCAGCATCATTACATCTGAACCGTCTCAGGTTAGTGTGTCTCCTTCCCCCTCCATGTCTCGGAAATGGGAATTGTACTTGCCTTGTTGGATGTGGTGATTAAATAAAGCATAGTACAGTGACAGATTGGCAGCAAGCACTTCACATGGCTCATCTACCACTGTGCCCAGCCTGCCCTTACCACAGTACTGCCTTGCTACAAGACATCCTTTACCTGAAATTCCACAAAGCTGTCATTGCTCTGCACCATCTACATGGTTGATCTCAGGGGAAAAATCCTGAAACACACTGGTGAGGCTCAAAAGCAGAAATGGCAGCCACCACGTCATCATGGAGCCACTGACTCCTTCCTTTACCCAATGTCAAGTTCATCAGAAGCACAACCACATACATAGGCCTCTGCCAGGCACTGAGGATGTCAGGAGATGTGAGAGTAGGGATGGATATAGGTATGGTTGGTGGCCAACAGTCTGGAAAGCAGAGTCAGGTATCCAGCTCTGAAAATACTAAGAGGAAATGTGAATTACCACCATAGCTAAAGAGCCCCTGGAGTGCTCCTGACCTTGTTGTACCAGCAGCTCCCCCCATGTAGGTGCAACCGTCTTGGAGAAGTTCAAAGAGGCACAGATGTGGTACAGAAGTTCAGAAGGGGTCAAGCCTAGAGAAACATCCCAGGTCCTAGTCAGCCTGCTTGCTTATTCCAGGCAAGGTCTGCTGTCTGCTTTTGGCCACTACCATGCCTCAAGGGCAGCCAGGTAAAGCAGGCCCAGGCTCAGCACACATTGGTCCAGCACAGAGGTCTTACCTTCCAGGTCCTGCTTGGGAAAGGGTGTTACCATCACCAACTGTGACAGGCAGATTCTGGCCACCCTGGGCCATAAAGGAACCTGAGAGCTCAGCAGGTGATTTGGGGTGGGAAAGGGAAGTGCAATGTTCTTATTTGCTGAACTCTTTCTAGCACCAATTATTGTGCTAAATACTTTACAAGAGCCATCATATTTTTTTCACCTTAGCAGCCAATGGTATTAGCACTTCTATGAGGAACAGAGCTCAGAGAAGTGAGGTCAGTTACACGAAACTACACAGCTCCTAAGAAGGAGAGATGGGCAGGGGACGAAAATAGAGTCTAACTCCAGAGTCAGTCATTCCATTTAACTTCCCCAGTTAGTATCCTGAGTATGATGTCAGAGGACATACAAAGAGGACAGGTGCTATCTTTCAACTTTGAGGACACCAGAAATATCTCAAACATGTAAAAAAAAAAAATCATGATTTTTGCCTGAGAGGCAAGGTCACTGAGAAAGCAAGCTGGTGCTGAACAGAAAACCTTCTCCCTGTAGACCAGCCAACTGAAAGCTGGAAAAAGCTGTACTGCATGCAGCTGTATGGGAGACAGAAGTCATCAGCAGTGAAAACAATGGACACTGAAAATTCAAATTTGGCCATATAGGCCCAATGACTGAATGGGTGCAATAGTGGCATGTCTGCTCTTGGGGTAACCAACTGCTCCATA
This sequence comes from Orientallactaga sibirica, assembly GCA_036365145.1. Taxonomy (NCBI): domain Eukaryota; kingdom Metazoa; phylum Chordata; class Mammalia; order Rodentia; family Dipodidae; genus Orientallactaga; species Orientallactaga sibirica. Next base: position 58,709,081 of record JAEOAD010000005.1, on the reverse strand, counting down.
ATTGCACTGAAGGCCCTCTCTATGGGATGGAATACATACCTGGTACTGAAAAACCTAAGCAAAAGTCTATGGCAGGGGAGGTCATGAGCCTTAGGGGTATAATGCCTGCACTTGTCTGGCTAAATGTATATATTATTCCCACCAAGCTGCCCTGAAAGCACTGCGCTTAATGTTCATATTCACATATTAATGCTACTCTCACTTCTGGTTAGAGAAGCTTCTCTTTTCAGATGGCGATGACCACTGGTATGACCCAAAAGGCAACATAGTGCTGAGAAGAAGGGATGGAGGAGTGTCCAGCACTGAAACACCTCTGTCACACCCTCCAAGGCTCAGGGACCATTGCAGAAGAGGGGGCGGATAGAATGGAAGAGCCAAAGGAAGGGTATGACTCCTTACAATGCAACTGCCCAGACAGAAATTGGCCTCGATATCCATGACCTTGCAGTGCCTAGCAATACCTTCGCAAGACCCTCATAATAGAAGAAAAAGATGATGACATCAAATTAAAAGAGAGACTAATGGAGAGAGGGAGGGGATATGATGGAGATTGGAGTTCTAAAGGGGAATGGGGGGAGGTGAGGGAAATATGCGTTTTTTGTATGTTAAGTATAGAAGTTGTCAATAAAAAAAGAAAAAAAATCATGATTTTAGCTACACAAACAGAAACTAGGTTATATATTTGAATTTTTATTTTTATTTATTTTTTAACAATTTATTGACAACATCTATAAATATAGACTTTACCATGATCATCATCTCTTCTCACCACCCTATTCTTTCCCCCTCCCAAACTCCTCTCTGCTAAATTCCTTCTTTTCAACTAGTATCTCTTCTATTTTAATGTCATTTTTGTTTTGTTTTGTTTTGTTTTTTTGAGGTAGGGTTTCACTCTAGAGCAGGCGGACCTGGAATTCACTATGTAGTCTCAGGGTGGCCTCATGGCAATCCTTCCTACCTCTGCCTCCCGAGTGCTTGGATTAAGGGCATGTACCGTCAATTTTTACCCTCCTATTATGCAAATACTATCAGCCATGTAAGGTCATGAATATCAAGGCTACTTTGTGTCTGGATGACAGCATTGTTAGCACTCCTCCCCTTTCTTTGACTCTTACATTCTCTGTGCAACCTCTTCCAAAATGGTGCCTGAGCCTTGCACGGTATGATACAGATGTCTCACTTAGTGCTGACCTAAGTCACTGTCACTTCTCAGCACTATGGTGACTTTTGAGTCACCCCAGTTATTACTTCTATCTGAAAAAGAAGATTCTCTTAGCAAAAACGAGAGTAGCATTAATATATTGGCATAAACATATGTGCTTAGAAATCACTTCAGTGGGCATAATGTATTTAGCCAGACAACAGTAGTCGTTACTCTCCTAGGGCTTACGATGTCCCTAGCCATAGGTTGTTGACTAAGTTTTCAGTGACAGGCATGTGTGTTCTTCTGTGGAGTGGGTCTCTAGTCCAATCAGAGTAGCTTTGTATTATTTATTTTATTTTAATTATTTATTTATTAGAGAAAGAGAGAGGGAGAAAGAATGGGCACACCAGGTCCTCTGCAAATGAACTCCAGACATATGTGCTGCTTTGTACATCTGGATTATATGGGTTTTGGGGAATCGAACCTGGGTCCTTAGGCTTTGCAGGCAAGTGCCTTAATCACTAAGCCATCTCAAAGTCCAGCTTTGGATTTTTAAAATGTTATTTATTTACTTGATGAGATGTGGTCTTGCTACATAGCCCAGGCTGGTCTCAAACTCACAATCTTCCTATGTTAGCCTCTCAGATGCTAGGATCATAGGCATGAGCCACCATGCCCAACTCAGATTTGTTTGTTCTCTGAAAGTATTTTTAAAAATCAGAGCTGGGGACTGGAGAGATTGCTCAGTGGTTAAAGGTGCTTGCTTGCAAAGCCTGGTGACCAGGGTTTGATTCCCCAGTACTCACGTAAAGCCAGATGCACTCAGTGGTGCACATATCTAGAGTTCGTTTGCAGTGGCAGGAGGCCCTGGCACACCCATATTCATTCTTGTCTATCTACCTTTGTCTCTCAAATAATTAAAAATGCTTTTTAAAAGTCAGAGTTGGGCATGGTGGTTCATGTCTATAACTCTGTAACTCAGGAGGTTGAGGCCAACCTGGACTAGGATGTCTCCAAGAAACAAAAACAAAGCCAGAAGCAACCATGTAACTCAATGGACACCAACACCCCAGTCACTGCCCCAGGAAGGGACATCTACTGCAGTTTCAGCCTTTGAATACCGCCTGTCTTCATAGGCTCTAGCTGAGGTGTCCTCAGGACAGCCTCCATGTGGGGAGAGGCTGTATAGCTCAACACTGCAAGCAACAGTCTCCTGGGTTCCAACATGAGATTCGGCCCCTTCTTGGAGACTGAAGAACACTCTAGTGTTGTTGTGCAGGTGATATTCTGCCCAAGTGGAACCTGTATGCTCCTACCTAGTGGCACAGAGGGACAGCCAAAGCACCACTGAGTGAGAGTTTGCTCTGGAGAAAACCTCCCTCAGCTCTGTCTGTTCCTCTGAGCCCTGAGGACTTTTCCTATAGGCACTGAGTCAGAGGATGCCCCAGCCTTCTTGAGTCACTTCTAAAGGACTGTTGATCTGGTCTCTGAGGTGGTTTTGGTTGCAGCTTGGCTTCTTGGAGCGTCTCATACTCAAGAGGTAAGTTAAGACCACCTCTCTCCAGAGGAGAAAGGTGGTCCCCTTGTAAGAGAGGAAAAGAGGTTTTCATGTGCCCTTGATAACTTACTAAGTCCAGTTGGTTGAAGATAAATGAGAAGACAAATGCTATCATGTAGGCCACAATCTGGAGTCCATGCTGGGTTGTGCGTTTCTACACAATCTAGGACATATGCACTTTCTCAAGCACGTCTGTATACATCATCTTGGGTCAGGGCTCCTAGAAACAGAGCCTAAGGGAGGGATTTGGGTTCTGTGAGTAGCTGGTGTTCCCAGCAGCTAGGAGATAGGTGCACTGACTTACTAAAGAGATTCTCATCAATGGACTGATGTAGGATTGCTGGATCCATGACCAAAAACTATAGTTGAGCATGCACATTTATCATCTAAGCCTGCATTCACTGCGAAATGCACTATAAATTAAAATATATTATTGGACAGAGGACTGAATAAACATGTAGTAAAGCTAGCATGGGAGACATATTTTGGTTAACATGACCAATATATGCTTGTAATCCCAATACTGAGAGGGTGATCATGAGTACTAGCCTGAGCTACATATGGAGGTTCAGTCTGAAAAAAAAATAATAAGGACCAAGATAGTTCAGTAGTACAGCACCTCACTCACCTTGGGTTCAGTCCTCAGCACAGCAAAAAAAGAAAAAAGAAAAAAAAAAGAAAGAAAAAAAAAGAAAAGGAAACTTAACATTTTAATTTAATTAACTTTGTGTGTGGGTGTGTGTGTGTGCATGCATGTGCACGCACATGTGCATATGTGTGCCTACGTGTAGGGGGTCACAGAACAACCTTGGGTGTCTTTCTTCAGCCTCCACCTTCTTTGAGATAAGATCTCTCAATGACTTGGACCTCACCATGTAGACTAGACTGACAGGCCAGCAAGCACTAGGGATTCACCAGTCTCTGCCATCTCAGTACTGAGATTACAAATGTGCACCACCACGCTCAGCTTTCTAAAAGATTACTCCATGTATGTGTGTGTACATGCATGTGCATGCATGCACGTGTGTGCATGAACATGTGTGTGCCACCTTGCTTGCATGTAAGTGAGATAAAACCTCGAGGTGTCCATCCTCTCTGTCCACCTTCTTATAACAGGTTCTTTCTTGTTTTGGTTTTGCTGCTTAATGCACCAGACTCCTGGCCTGTGAGCTTCCAGATTTTCCTGGTTGTGCCTCCCATTGCTATGGGCATATTGGGACCACAGACTCTTGTGCCACTTTGTGCCCAGTTTTATGTGTTGTGGAAGTGAAACTCATGTTGGCAGGTTTGCAAACAAGTACCTTTCACTGCTGAGCCATCTCCCCAGCTTACTTCTTTCAACACGACTTCTTATATAGCAAGCACTTTCCTGACTGAGCTACCTCCTTTGCCCTCTAACATTTTAATTTAAATGTGTCCCCATCATATTCCATCTCTGGTGCCTGTCCTCTGGGGTATGCACTTGGGAGTACAGCCTCTCAGCCCACTCTAAACTTTTAGGTGTGAATTTGAGAGCCATAAGCCATCCAGGCTCAATGTTGAGTCAAGTGGATGCACATGGTAAGCATTCAGGTGCCACTGAGATTTTCAAGGGAGCAGTAAGTTTCCCCTGCACCCCTATTCTCCAAATCCTGTCCCCAAAGACACCTCAGCCACCACTTTCCTGTTATCTTCCTGGAGAGACTTGGACCACATATAAGCTTAAATTCATCCTTTTTAGAAAGAACTGTTGTTCTGCTTTGCACTTTGCTTTTTCACCAAACAACATAACTTGGAGATGATTCTGGATGAGTGGGTGATGACTGCCACATTATTCCAACAGCTGTGCAATTTCCATTATGAAGACAGAACCTAATTGTCCCAGCCAGCCCCACTGCACAAACCATTTAGACTGGCACAAGAAAGGATGGGTACCCTGACCTGTGAGAACTGGTTCTTGGCTGTCAGGTTGTGGTTCCCAAAGTCAACCCCAGACTGCTCAGACCCTTCCTTTCAAAAACTGCATCATTTGGGGAGCTCTGGGTTCCTGGGAGCTTTGATCTGTTCCTGGTTAATGACGTGTGAAGACATGACAGGTTTGCAGCACTCGGGACTCAGGGACCAGCCACTCTGTCTCCCATCCCAGCCCATAGAACTCTATTGTATCTCAGACCTGGGAGCACAGCAGGGATGTCAGCCCAGGGGAAGCACTGAGAGAACACAGCTGGCTACCTCATGGAGCTCTCATAACAACCCTACAAGTCCAGGAGTGTCATTTCTCAAGGTCTAGGCATGAAGAGAGAGGAACAGAAAGGCTTAGCAGCTTACCCAAGGTCTCTCATCCAGTTCACAATGGAGAATAGAGCCATAGGATTTTTCCACCACTCTGGTTTACTCAACAGTGAAATTGAGTTTTGTAACAGGGATAGGAGACAAAAATGACAGAAAAGGGTTTTTTGATCTTAAGCAAGTAATGCCAGGGGTCTTGGTGTGATGAGCCCTTTTCACCTGCTGTGTCAAAGTTCGTGTTCAGTGGGTAAGGACTGGGGTGCTGGCAACACAAGAAGAGAAATAGCAAGGATAGGAGCAGCATTCCCAGGTGTAACCAACTACCTTGTCCCCTTCTGCAGTCCGACTCCATGACAGCATCTCCGAGGAGGGACACCACTATCTTATCTTCGACTTGTGAGTCTGCCCTTCACTATGTATCAAGGGAGTGGGGTGCCTGGGCAGGAACAATCTCTCTGGGTTCCTTGGCCTGAGAGGTTGGACTCCCACTTCTACCTATAATTCCTCCAAATGTGGTGGGCCTGCCACCCAAGCTGTGCAAGCTGGTCTTCCTGCTTAAAGCAATAAACACTTTCAATCAGCATCATCAATTTATTTTTGTTTCTCTTCTATTTGTAGCTGGTGGTGCTGGCTTGCCATTCCTGGTAGTGACATAAAGTTTCCTTTTAGAATCTGATTTGTTACACCGGGAATGAAATGACAGGCTTGTGTGATTTCTGGGTATGCAATGAGAACAGTGAAAAATCAGTGGACTCAGGTCTTGAGATGCTGAGAATTGTCAGGGGGCATGAATAGTGGGGATAGGAACATATGGGAAATCTCTGCTTTCCACTGGATTTTTCTATGAATCCAAAGCAACAAACAGAAAAGGAGAAAAATGCCAAGCCAAGCAAAACCAGACACTTATGCTTCTAGAAGCCTGATGAACCCAATGATGGCTTCTAAGGAGAGTCAATGGAAGGAAGGTTATATTGGAAGACAGGAAGGGAGTCTCTCCTTTGGGGTCTGAGGTTTTAAAGTCTCTGGCCCTATTCCTTCCCAAAGAGTTCTCCAGGTTTGATAGCACCTGAGGCCTCAGTAAGAGGGTGACTCCATGCCTGTCTCCCTAGGGTCACTGGTGGAGAGTTATTTGAAGACATTGTGGCCCGGGAGTATTATAGTGAGGCTGATGCCAGGTGAGTGCCAGGTACTGCCTGGGAAAGGTGCCCAAGAGGAGGGGTGGGAGGGACAGGGTGTCACTCTTGCCTGTGATTGGCTTCCTGTGGGGCTTGCCCCCAGGCTGACCCCCTCTCTCACCTCCCCCCCGCCCCACAGTCACTGTATCCAGCAGATCCTAGAGGCTGTGCTGCACTGCCACCAGATGGGGGTGGTGCACCGGGACTTGAAGGTGAGTGGCTTATGGGTGTGGGCCTCCTTCCAATCCCTCTACTTTCCCCATGGGAGGTGGATGGCAGTGACACCAGCTGTTAGGACTGTCATGTGCAGGACCTGAGCTTTGGAAGGTAGATTAGCCCGAGGCTGCTGTGTGGAGTGGGAACAAGGCAGGCTAGGCCCCAAATCCCTGCCCACCATGTTCCAGGTCCTTGCTCTGGACTACCTTGACCTGTCTGCAATTCAGTTTTCCTATGCTAAAGGTTGCCATAGCAACTGCTGCCTGGTTGGGGCAGTTGTCAAGTGAGCCCACACAATGCCTGGGATACAGACACACTGTTACTCTTGCTGCTTAGTCTCTGGCAGGCTTGGAGGCCCCCTGCGCCCCTCCTCTGCCCACCAGAAGAAGGAAAGAGACAGGATTAAGTTGTCCGTGGTTGGACTAGGCAGCATGGCCTTGTCTAGTCAGCATGAATGTTGTGGAACCCCTGTGCCAGCCTCGTGGCATCAAGAGTTAATAGCTCACAACATCCTCATTTTGTAGAGCAGGAAACTGAGGCTGAGAGAGTCCAAGGGATTTGCCGAGGACATGAATTTCAAGTAAACATGAATCAGGATGAGGGAGTCCTAGGTTGCTTCCACCCCAGAGCCTGTGGCCATGCAACCTAAGAACCTAAGAACCTAAGCCAGCCCAGTTCCTGCATCAGCTCCTCTAGGGCAAACCTGCTGGTGTCCACTAAGCTTCTGCTTTTGACCTTCAATAACAATGAGCTTATTTTCTATAGGATAACCCCTGGTACCTTTAGCAAACACCTCTTTGGTCCTTCCTGCTTGGGCACTTTGCCACAAAGTCCAGTTTGGAGGCACACAGAGGTCACCCCTAGAGGGACTTAGGAGGCCCAGTGGCTCCAAGGACTGACTCTAGGCCCTCCTCACCCTGAATAGCCTCTGTGGGTAGGCTTCAGTCCATCCCTGCCCCTTTCAGGGTACAGTGTTCTGGAACCCCTCTGATTGCCTTGGACCCTCCTTAACTTTTCACCTGAGCCCAGGTGAGCTCCCTGTGGCTCAGGTCACAGGCAGATAGGTACAGGAAGAGGGTCTTAGCCAGAGAGCAGGGCGGCCTTCCCTGAGGGCCTGTTCCCATTATGGTGACAGACCCTGCACAGGAAAAGGAAGGAGGAGAAGCAGCCCAGATTTAGGCCACTCTGGAAACACTAATTAGTGGCACAGTCATCAAATCAGGGCAAGACACCGCCGAGACCCAGGACATGTTGGGAACACAGCCCCAGAGGACAGAGAAAGCTTTGCTGAACCAGGCAGAAGGAGCAGTATTTGTTTGGTTCCCTGCAAGCTTTGATAGTTTTAGACAGTGAAAGATAAGGAGTGGGACCACCTGGAAGTTCTGCTGGAGAAAGGGTGAGAATCAAAGTAGAAGCCAGCTGTCTCTACAGGCTCTCAGCTCTGCCCCAGCAGGAAGTCTTAGCACTAGGCTTATGAAGTGCGCACCCTTAGTACTGATAGTTAACAGCATTGTCTCTGTTAACCCACATCTCACACCATCAGGCAGGCATTGGCCCCATTTCGCTAAGAGAAAACCAAACATCCGAGAAGGGAATGAATTTGGCCAGGTTCCACAGCATTGAAGTGGAAGCACTGGAATTAGAAGCCAAGACTGTCTAAGTGTGGAGCCCACATTCTTAGCTCCCCTTTGTTTAGAGTCTCAAGGTAGAGGGACCAGCAAGAAGTAGAAGAATTCTGAGGACCTGAACCAATGGAATGCAGTAGCCTCAGTGCTTCAGAGACCAGGTGTGAGGCTTTCTCCCATGTCAACAGTGGTCTCAGAGCTGTTAAGATGGAGTCAGTTTTTGCCTTGTTCCAACTCTATCACTTAACAGATGTGTGATCTCAGTCAAGTCACTTACCCCCTCTGAGCTTCCATTTCTTCCTCTTTACCCATTTGATTAAACACTCAGATAAAACAGTAAAGATGGATGAGGCCAGGGGGAGACCTCTTGAAGGGCTATCTTGAGGGTGAGAACTGGGCAAAGATGTTGGGAGAAGAGGGAATGAGGCAGGGGACAAAGGGCTTGAGGTAGGAATGAGCAGGAAGGACTATTTCATGAGGTGAAAACAAACCACTATGGAAAATATATTAATAATTGCCCCAAGGGGTTGCTGGATAGCTGAGGATACTAAACGCTACTGCTGGTTCTTCTGTGTGCTAGTGCTATACCATTCCACCCTATCCCACCTCCCCTCAGTACTAGCTCACCAACCCTGGGGTGACTAGAGAGTATGAGTCTAACTGTTGTATAAGAGGGGTTCTTGCCATAGGTTATTTCCCTCTCTGAGCTCAGGAATCCAGGATCCTGGTCTGGGGCTAGTGGTGAGGGTAGGGCCCCATGGTCCAGCCATTTTTTCTATAAGCCCAGACCCCAGGTGAGGTTGTGAACATATTCACTGTCTCTTGGCCCCTCTTCCTCTCTTTGCCTCTCCCTGGTCCTGGGAAGCCCGAGAATCTACTGCTGGCCTCCAAGCTCAAGGGTGCCGCTGTGAAGCTTGCTGACTTTGGCCTGGCCATAGAGGTGGAGGGGGAGCAGCAGGCATGGTTTGGTGAGTGGGCATGAAGTGGCAAGGTGGGGGTACCCTTTGGGAGATACATGTGTCCCTAGGATCCCTCTGCTCAAATCCAAGTGGCCTGGAAAAGGCTGTTTGGCCATCCAGGGATCAGGGAGAACAGGCCCCACTTGCCCAGCCTCTGGGCCAGTTGGCAGTTCCTACCTCTCTCCCTGGCAGCAGGCACTGGGGCAGGGCTAGCACTAACCTTGTAACATTGGTTCATCAGTCAGGGCTCCCTAGAGGAACAGATCCAACAGAAATGATATATACTATAAAGGGCACTCGTTAGGATGGCTTGCAGGATTTATTTAGGCTGGGTAGTAGAGCAATGGCTGTCTTCAGATGGGAGAGACTGAAATCCTTGTAGCTGCTCAGTCTACCAGGCTGGATACTTCAGCAGTCCTAATCTGATGCTGAAGGCCTGGAAGCTAAAGAAGCTGGGTTCTGGTGTCTGCAAAGAATGACAGCAACAGGGTCCATATATTCTCCAGCAAGGGCAGCCAGGAAAAAGGCACTGCTTTTTCCTGAAACTTTTTTATTACAGACTGCTACCAGAAGGGCTGCCTTTCCCAGTTAATCCTTCCTGAAACACCTCACAGAACTGCCTAAAAGCCTGGTCCTCTTCCTTGACTCCATATTGGATCAGGTTTACAACAGAGACTTAATTGTCACAGTGGATAACAGCAGTGTGGATTCTCATGGAAGCATGCACATCCAAGTTGGCAAGGGACTCCATGGGACTTCCCTTTACCTGGGTGCTGGTGGCCAGTGCCCTGTGTTACAGAGGAGGGAAAGGCTAAGCAGAGGGAAAGGTCAGGGACAGGGGTAGAGCCTCAAAACTTGAGCACAGATGATCCAGCATACTTTATGATTTGTATATAATGGGGCACACTTCTGCTCTTTGGTGCTATTCATTAGAGGGTAGAATTGGCCATTGAGTAAGAACTAGAGTTCACAAGCAGTCTTAGTGATACATGCCTGTTATCTCAGCACTTAGAAGGTAGAAGTAGGGAGATCACGTTTCAAGGTCATCCTCAGCTACATAGGGAGTTCAAGGCCAGCCTGGCCTACAAATATAAGATGCTGCCTCAGAAAAACAAGCAAGAACCAGAACTCTGAGTTAAGTTGAGCTCAGTGGTAGAGCACTTGCCTAGCATGTATGTGAAACTCTGGGTTCAATCTCCACTGCTAGAAGGAAAGAGAAAGAAAGAAAGAAAGAAAGAAAGAAAGAAAGAAAGAAAGAAAGAAAGAAAGAAAGAAAGAAAGAAAGAAAGAAAGAAAGAAAGAAAGAAGAAAAGAAAAGAAAGGAAGAAAGAAAGAAAAGAAAGAAAGAAGAAAAGAAAGGAAGAAGGAAGAAAAAAAGAAGAAAGAAAGAAAGAAAGAAAGAAAGAAAGAAAGAAAAAAGAAAGAAAGAAAGGAAGGAAGGAAGGAAGGAAGGAAGGAAGGAAGGAAGGAGAGAAGGAGGGAGGGAGGGAGGGAAGAAGGAAAGGAAAGGAAGGAAAGAAGAAATAGGAAAGAAAAGGAAAAGAAGGAAGATGGGAAGGAGGGAGAGAGGGAGGTGGAAGGCAGGAAAGAAAAGAAAGAATCAGAGCTTTGGGAAAGACTTGGTTTCTTCATCTGTAAGATAGGGGTAATAGCAGCATGCCCCTCACAGGGCCTATGAAAATAACTAAAAGCAGCATGTGAAGTGTCCAGCCCAATGCTTGACACACACCTACAGCAACTAGTAACTGTTTAAAGGATGAAAATTCAAATATCTTGGGTGTCCAGTTTTCCAAATGATCCTCTCAATATTGGGAGCTATTGAAGTAGGAATCCTTCATTTGATAAATCAGGAAATGAAGGCTTGGGAAGTGATGAAATCCAACAAAGGGCTTAGCTAGAGTTAGGGCTAAGCCTTGTGATACCTCATGAATCCCTAGCAGGGACTAGGGAGTGGGCAAGGGCTTGGCTCTTGAAAGCAACTGGTAGGTAGTGGCTGCTGGAGGGTTATTTTGGAAAGTTTCAGACCCAGTGGGAAGAGCTCTGAGATTGATTGCTACTGCCTGCCTGAGGCAGAGTTGGGAGTGGGAGCAGATGTGCTGCTTATCTGTCTATCCATTCCAGTTTAGACAGGGGCTTTGCCAGTTTACCAAGCCCCGGGGTTGCATCATACAACCCCAGCTCTGGGGCAGGACTGTGTTCTCCAGCTCCAGGGCGACCCTTGTCCCCTCTCCCACAGGGTCTTGCTCCAGGCTACTCATGTGCCAACCTCTGTGTGTGTGTCTGCCTGTCTGTGTGTCTGGGGAGCAGGGTTCGCAGGGACACCTGGATACCTCTCCCCAGAAGTGCTGCGGAAGGACCCATATGGGAAACCTGTGGACCTGTGGGCCTGTGGTGAGTCCATTCAAAGGCTTGTTTGTCCCCCCAGCTGCCTAGGCTGCTGGCTCCTTCTCCCCCTTCCATTGCTTTCCTTCCTTCATCTTCCTCTCCTGGTCCTCTCCCTAGGGGTTATCCTGTATATCTTGCTGGTTGGGTACCCCCCATTCTGGGATGAGGACCAGCACCGCCTGTATCAGCAGATCAAAGCCGGAGCCTATGATGTGAGTGCTGCTCCCTTTTGCAGCCACCTCTCCCCTTCCAGTGGGAGCCAGTGCTCCAGGTGGCCAGAGATCTGAGGATATCCCTTCCTGCCTCTCAGCTTTCTTAGGTTCCCTCGCTGCTATGTAGTTCTGGAGCAGAGGATGAAGGGATGAAGCCCAGGGAAACTTAAAGATGGACCAAGGCCAGGTCATGACCGCATGGTGTGGAATGATCAGGGCCTGAAAGTTGTGGGATTTATCCCATGGGGCTCCAAGGGCAGAAGCAGCACTAAAATGGGGCAAAGAATGGGAGGACCAGCTCTGAGCCATGTCTGTTTTTAAGACAGGGTATCATGTAGCTCAGGATGACCTCAAATTCCCCATGTATCAGAGGCTGGCCTTGAACTCCTGAGACCCTCTTGCCACCACCTTCTAAGCACTAAGATTATGTGTATGCACCACTATACCTAAGTTGGAGCTGTGCATATATACATACATATATATATATATATATATATATATATATATATATATATATATACATATATATATATATATATATATATATATATATATATAGAGAAACACTTCTGTAGCACTCTTTGGAATATTTTATATAATTACATTTCATCCTCACCCCAGTTCATTTTATAGTTAGGAAAGTTGAGGCACAGAGAAGTTAAGTGACTACCCAGGTCACATATCCAAGAGATGGTAGGGCTCGGATTGGAACCCAGCAGTCTGGCTCTGGCATCCAGCTCCTGACTACCAAGCCATAATGTCTTTCTTCAAGGCTGGCTTCTATCACATAGAATACTAAGTGCTTTATGTGATATTTAAGCCACACAGTGTCCGTAGTGATGGCCTCTGGACTCAGGAGACGTGCCCAGGTCTTCACAGGACTTGAACCCAGTCCTCCTAACTCTGTAACTTGGACTATAATCACTGTGGTACCCTCCAGACAAGACCAAGCCCCAGTAAGACAGAAAAAGGTCCCTTTTCCTCTGGTAGTATTCTGGGATATCCTGAGTCAGGAGGCTCTGGTACTCACGTAGTCCAGCAGAATCCCAGTTCCTGGTTATGGATAATTGAAGGATTGGGTGCTGAGAACCTCTGCCTGCTCCCCTGCCAGTCAGGGGCTGGGGGATCGCAGGGGTGGCATGGGGCAGGCTAGGCAAACCTGGCCTCTCTGCCCCTTCCAGTTTCCATCACCAGAATGGGACACTGTTACCCCAGAAGCCAAGGATCTGATCAATAAGATGCTGACCATCAACCCATCCAAACGCATCACGGCTGCTGAGGCACTCAAGCACCCCTGGATCTCGGTGAGCCTTCTTCAGCAGGACCCACTCAGGATCCCCTTCAGACCTCAGGAACCTGCTCCCCCAGGTCTTCTCCCCAACCCCACAACCCTAGTGTGAGGTTTGAGGAGGCCTACCTAAGAGGTTCTGGTTTGCTTGGGGGTGGGGTCCTCAGGGACAATATGGAAATTAGGGGTATTCTGGGTTAGCATCATGATTGGAAGGCATCATTGGCATTGACTGGTGCCAGGATACTAAGAATCCTGCACCTTTCCTTAGAACAAAGAATTATCCTCTCAAAGATGCCAGCCACACCTTTGCTCAGATGTCCTATGGAGTGGCCATTGGATAGGTAGGCTGTCTTCCCACACAGGCTTTCCATTAACACATCTCCCCCTTCCCTCTAGCACCGGTCCACCGTGGCCTCCTGCATGCACAGACAAGAGACTGTGGACTGCCTGAAGAAGTTCAATGCCAGGAGGAAACTGAAGGTAACAGGTCCTTACCCTTAGCATCGCTAAGCTCACTAGTTCTTTTCTTCATCGCTTCCACACATGTTTATTAAACGTTCCTGCATGCTGGATGGCAGAGGCTTTGGGAAGTGAACAGTGAATCTGATCTGTCCCCACCCTATCTGCACTCTAGTGGAGAGGACAGACCAATAACCAGGACACTGTGAAGGCTTGGTGAGTGTTGTGCCAGTACCATGGGGCATAGAGCATGGCAATGGCAGTCCCAGGTATAAAAGGATTCAAGAAATATCTCAGGAGACTTTCCGAAGCCAGGGTCCTGAAAGACAGTCAGTTACCAGCCCAGTTAAAGGTGAAGATGTTCCAGACAGAATGAATGAAAGTGTGAATAGTACCCATTAAGGGACCATGAGTGGCTCTGAGTGGCTAAGGAGAACTTTCCAGGGAAAGATACGACTGAATGGGGGACACAGTGAGGAGAGTGGTCCCAGCTGCTAAGCGCCAAGGAAGCTACTGTGGGGCTGAGGTGGGCTCTGAGCTCCTTAGGACCAAGGTAGCTCCACTGTGATAGACAGCTGTCAGTACACCTGATTGAGAATGATGAAGGACAGATGCAGAGGCCTTGCCTATTGGGAACATCTTCACCTCCTACTTCCAGAATAGAGACATGGGCCACAGGCCAATGTTTGTCACAATGCCAGGAGAACTGTCACAATGCCAGGAGAACTGAGTCCCAGCCCAGCCCAGCCCACAGGAGTAGTGTGTCACAGAGAAAGGAAGTCTCCCAATGTGGGAATCTGGGATTCTTATAACATCAGCGGCTGTTGGATTCAGACAATATCTGAGTCAGGTCTGAATCAGACAGCACCTGGTCAGGGTGGGCCCTCAGTTCTGTACCAACAAAGAGGACTTCTCTATGCTGAGAACCCTTCAGGGTGTGAGCCCAGGGACCAGAGTGTTGGACTAATCCTGAAGCTAGGCGCTCCTCCTACTTCAGCAGTGCATACCTAGTCTGCCTTGCCTGCTCAGGCAGGAAATGCACATAGTCCTTAAGGAGACTGCTGGTAGGTATTCTGAGGTCCTTCAGCTTTGGCCAGGTTGTGGGGCCTATTAATATATGCTCCTGGATGGCCCTGTGCCAAGAGCTGCGCCAGCCAAGGCTGCTTATTCCAGGAAGAGGGTGGGTCCTGGGCTGTGGGGTGGGGTGAGGGCTGAATGGAGGGGCAGGGGCAGAGCTTTGACTTGTCTTTGAAGAACATACTGCTTGCCCTTCCCTGAGCCCTCCTGTTCCTGTCTCTGTTCCTCACCTCATCTCCACCCCCTACCGGCCCCTCTTGTCTATTGCAGGGAGCCATCCTCACCACTATGCTGGCTACCAGGAACTTCTCCGGTAGGTGGGGGTGGGGGTGTCTCACGTCCCCAGTACATCCTGCACTAAGCTCCTGGGAGTACTGCTCTGTTGGATAGCTATTGTCCCTAGAGAAGAGGCTGGAAGACTCCATGATGGGGGTTAGCTTACCTGTGACCAGAAAGCAAAGGAGAGAGGTCAAAGGTCAATAGCCAAGGCCCAGTTAAAGATTCAGTCTGTGGTTGGAGGGATGGCTTAGCCATTAAGGTGCTTGGTTGCAAAGCCAAAAGACCCAGGTTCGATTCCCCAGGACCCACGTAAGCCAGATGCACAAGGTGGCACATGCATCTGGAGTCTGTTTGCAGCAACTGGAGACCCTGGCCCACCCATTCTCTCTCTCTATTTCTCTCTCTCTTTCTCCTGTCAAATAAATAAAAATAAAAATGAAATATATATTAAAAATATTTTTTAAAAAAGATTCAGTCTGGCTCCCCAACCTCACAGTAACACCGGAGTTCTCAGACTAGGCCAGCTAGAGGGAAAGACTTCTAGGATGTTGGGGGAAAGGTCCAGTCTAACAGGACGGAGCCAGGTCCAGGGAGCCCTGTGCTAAGCTTTATAAGGCAATGGAAGCTGTTGCTATCTCTTTTTCCCAGGTGGGAAACAGGAGCTGAGGGAAGTACCTCGGGTTCAGGGCCAGAGAAAAGAGGAACCTGTATTTACACAGATCTGACCAGTGGAGAACAAGTACCCTTAACCAGGCTATGTCACTTGAGAGACCAGGACAAGAGTGTCCAAAACTGAGCTGATTAAGGCAAGGAGTGCCCAAGCACCTAGGCATATAGCCCCAAAGAGAAAAGGGGAAGGAATTATGGTCAAGGCTTAGAAAACAGCTCCCCTTAGCACACTGTTCAGTGCTAGGCCAGCACTGCCTGAAGCCTGTCCCTGGGGAACCCTGAGACCTGACAGAGCAACAGAGAACATATCAACAGTGGAGACAGCAGAGCACACCCCAGGAGCCTGGGCATGGGGCCTGGACCAGCACAGACAGCTGTCTACATGGACACAGGTGGACTACAGCCAGGAGTTGGCTTTAAGTGGGGTACAGGCCTGGTTCCCCTGGGAGGACTCACTTGCCTTGGTGACCAGCCAGGAAATAGGGAGGCCCAGCTTCAGAAGTGGGCTTCTCCCTGCAGGAACTCTCCCTACACAAGGATCTAGCACTTTTTAAAGTGAAAGCTGAGCTGCCCAGACAGAGTCTGTTTTATTTATTTTTTTAACAACTGCAAAGCCCAGCACCAGTTCAGAATCTACAGATGGAGGCCTGCAGTTTGGGTTCCTTATCTAAGATGTGTTTTGTGGAGCCAGGACTGTTTAAGAAGTGTTTTGTACTCTGTGTGACTGCCTTAAAATTCAGCCTGGAACGTGGGGATGTAGTCAGTTAGTAGAATGCTTGTCTAACATGCACAAAACTTTAGGTTCAATCACCAGTGTGGTGGGGACGGGAGGTAGAGGCAAGAGGATCAGAAGTTCAAGGTCATACATAGAGTTAGACTACATGACACCCTGTCTCAAAAGAAAGGCAGGGGAGAGGGAGAGAGAGGAAAGGAGGGAGAGAAGGAGAACACGAAAAAAAGAGAAAAAGGCTGGGTGTGGTGGCTGTGATTATAATCCCATCCCTCAGGATGCTTAGATAGAAGGATCACTGTGAGTTCAAGACCAGCCTGTATTACAGGGTGAGTTCCAGGTCAGCAGAGGCTTGAGTGAGACCCCCACCTCAAAAAACAAACAAAAAAAAAAAAGCAGACCCCCCCCCTTCTGACATACGCAGAAGAAAATCAACCCATGGGGTCCTTGGTTACAAACCCATGCAACCGTGGGCTGAAGTGGAGAGGATCCAGAGTGAACATCCCCTTCTCTTCTGTTCATCCTGGTCATACCCACACAGCCCATGGGGACGGACAGCCATGCTTCACATGCTTGGGACACATAAGTGTTCCCTGCTCCTAGGTTTGCAACTGGAAGACTTGGATGGGAGTCTTGAGAGGTTATGGGGCCTGTGGAGGGACAGAAAGCTGGGCCAGCTTTGAGGCCATTCCTCAGCCTCAGAGTCCCTTAGGGCCTCAATATCCTGTACCCTTTTTCCCATCTCACCCTCTTGGGCTTCATGGAAAAGGGCTAGTCCCAGCTGCCATTCACTGAGCATCTGCTGTGTGCAGGCTGAATGCTGTGCTTAGTAATTTGTAGAGCCTTGTCTCATTTAAGGCATTTGCTTAAGGTCTGAAGCAACTGGATGCCAGGCGGGGCAGGGCTGAGCATTCATGCCATCTCCTGGCTCCTGTTCACTGCCGGGGCTCCAGCCAGGAAATGAGGAGGAGGGGAAAGGGACATAACAGCAGTGTGAGCCTCCCTGAGACCCACAGCTTGGCCTGCTACCAGAGAGGCCTATGCTGCTAAGGAGAAAGGCGAGGGAATAGGTGCTCTGACAGGGGTGGGCCCCACAGGGGGCATCTATCTGCCTCTTGTTACCAGCAAAACGCAGCCTGCAGCTGTCTAGAGTGAGTAGGCAGAGCTGACACATGACCTCTGCAGCAGCATGGGGCTAAAATTAGAGAGGGCCAGGGCCAGCGGGGGCCAAGGACAGGGGAGCTTCCAGCCCCCAGCCAGGCTAGGGGCTGGCCAACACCAGCATTGCTGAAGGGATCCAGAGGGAATCCCCAGGCTGAGAGAGCAACCCCGGGATATATCGGACACCCCCTTCAAGCCATGAAGCTACAGGGTTACACCTGAGATTACTGAGAACTGGGGATTCCAGGCGCACTCTGTGGGCCACTGAAGAGGGAGGAGGAGGAGGAAAAAAAGTCTCTCTTCCTGTTTCCCACACTGTCCACCCTCCACTGCTCTCCAGCTGCTCCTGAATGCTGCTCTTCCTTACTCTGTGGGCCCTGGTGCCCTGCCTGGTGTTGCTAACCCTATACTTTCTCTCCTCCACAGGAGGGAAAAGTGGAGGGAACAAGAAGAACGATGGTGTGAAGGTAAGCCCCCAGAAGCCACAGATCTGTCTCTGGCAGAATCTCTGCCCCCAGGGATTGGCTTGAAGGTCTGGGGCAGGACCTGGCCTTACTGGTGGTGTTCTGGGCAGATACATGTCAGATGTAGGCCAAGATCGTCCCAGACCTTCAGGTCTAGGCTTCAGTGCCCACCTCTCATTTGCTTGCTGGGGACAGATAGCCTGGATTGGAGAGAACACAAGGGAAGGGGGAGATCACAAGGAGGCTTCTGGGGCTCTTCGGGGCTGAAAAACTATGACAAGTGGGTACAAGGAGGTGCAGAAATGGGCAGGAGGATGATCTCTCCAACTGTCGGGCTGGAAGGGTCCTGACCTGCTCACATACTAGTCCAGCCTAGGAGGCCCACAGAAGATGGATCACCATTCCTACAGCCTTTGGGACCCAGAGGGTCTTCTTCCCTGCCAACACCTGATGGTTCAGTGACAGGGATCCATTCCCTCCCCCCACACACACAGGGTCTGTCCCATGTCCATTCCTGATGCCTGAGCTGCCTCCCTCTACACCCTACTAGCCCCTCCTTCCCATCTCTTCTTGCTTCCTCCTCTGAGGCCTGACCTCTTGGCTCTCTGCTCTCTACTTTCCTCTTTGCCTCTGCCAGTTGACCAACTCATGGGTTCTCATCTCTGGAGCCCAATTCCTTGATCTGGGTGGCTCTGCACCCACCTGCCCAAACACTGAAAGGTGTGAGATGCTGTATGGCCACTCAGGTGTTGCGGTGGCTGCATGGATTCATTTGTAGTGGCATTTGTCCATTGGGGTTGCTCGGGAGGGTATCTGGGCTGGGTGTCCAAAGCCATGACTGAGCCTTACCTTCTTCCATCTGAGGTTCCTGTAGGTACCATGGGTGGAGTATGGACTTGGTGATCATTTCCAAGATTTCAGCTCTGAAAACAGATAAGACCAAAAGGAAGTAACATGCCTCAGTCTAACCATTCTCCCTTTTCACGTTGTGTTCTTGACGGCTGCAGCTATGTGCTGTGTAATAATTTTGGTCATTTGTATATACAATGGTAAGCTCTGAAGGTTACTGAAAAGTTCTGACTGCCTAGTATATTTAGTATATCTTGTTCTTTCATTATTCCTTTCCTATCCTTTTATTTTATTTTATTTTATTTTTTTGAGGTAGAGTCTCACTTGAGTCCAGGTTGACCTAGAATTCACTCTGTCATTCCAGACTGGTCTTAAATTCACAGAAATCCTCCTACCTCTGCCTCCCTAGTGTACCACCATGTCCAGTATCCCTTTTTTTGAGACAGTATCTTACTGTATAGTCTAGTCTAGCCTTAAAGTCTTGAACCTCTTGTCCCAGCCTCCTAGGTGCTAGAATTACAGGTGTGCACCACCATACCAGATCCTTACTGGACCTTTGCCACACTTAGATGTGTTTAGACACACAATATTTACTGTTACAGATAGCTTCAGTATTTAGTATAGTAACATGCTTGATGGTTGGAGCCTAAGAGCAGTAAAGATGCTATATGGTCTGTCACCATATGATATTTGCATAGTGGCAAAATCACCTAATAAATGACACATTTCCTGCCATTAAGTGATGCATGACTACACATAATTATTTGGTTGTTAGTCAAAATTAGTGTTTTCCAAATTGAACTCTTAGGAGTCTAGAAGTTCTAAGAAGGTTCTTCTGACAATGGATGAGGTGGGGAGGGTCTGAAAAAAGGAGGTTCAGTTTACAAGGTCCTGGGCTTCTCATATTTCAATGAGAAAAGCCCCACACCATAGCATCACAGACAGTAGTTAAGAGAGCAGGGCGGGTTACCAGCTGCTAAACTTTGGTTGGTTCAGCTCCCTGGGCCTGTGCTTTCTCTTTCATGGGGGAGGGGGACTTGGCCCTCCTGCCTGTAGGATTAGCTAGGATTATGTCCTTTGAGTTCAGGTCTCATGTGGTGCATATCCATTAAGGCAAGTCAGGATTCTTTCCTGTTTTATGTTTTAGACTTTGTTTTCTTTTCAAAACAGTTTTCTTAAGAAAACATTGAGAATCCACAGATGAAAAGTAACTCCATTCACAGCATTAATAAACCTGCCCCACATGCCCCCTCCCCAATCTTCATTTGCTGCTATTTTAGGTTCCCTGAGCTTGATTCTTACTCCCAACTTGAAAGGGTAAGAGATAAATGTGCTGTATAGGGACTGAAGATCTGGAGCAACTTGGACACTTTCCACTCCCAGTGTATAGATGCTGAGCTGGGGGTGCTGCACCCTTCCTGGTATGGAATATGTGATAGCAGCATAAGTGCTGGTGGGCTGTGGTCCAGGTTGGTGAAGAAGAGGCTGTACAGGGAGAGGTTATTCAGGTCTGCCTGGCTCTTGGATGGGCCCTGGTAGAGGCTGCTGAAGTAACAATGAGGTGGACTTAGAGGAGCTTCCCTTGGCTGGAACTAAAGAGGTCTAGTTGCTCTCGAGCTGGGGCTGAGGGGCTGTCTGGGGGTAAGGATAGTTTAGAGCATGAGGGCTCTGCTATGTATTTACAGGGCTTTTTTAGTGGGCACCCCTGGACAAAGTGTCCCTGCTTCCTACAGTGTAGGGCACACACTAGATGGTTTCTCAGGGTAGTCTGGGTGTGGATGAAGAAAAACTCAAAGGCTGTCCCTGGCCCAAACACTTCTTTGTAGCTCTGCCTCCTTTCCTTCCTAGAGATGGAGAAGGGAAGAACAACTCAGACACCTGGCCCAGGATTTGGGGAGCTTTATCAGCTTTACCTTGCTCCTCTATAAGAGGGGACAGAGCAACTAGACTGGAGAAGGGTGACAATCATGTATCCTTAACTCAAAAAGCCATGAGTGTGAGTGTGGGTTTTCCTGTCCCCTCTCTCTGGAAACTGGCCCTGTCATTTACAAGGGCTGGTGAGAGGGTCTTACCAGAGAAGTACAAAGGAGCCACATCATAATGGACACACACACTAAAGTGAAAATCTATGCTATGCCTGTAACCATGTCCTCAGAGACCACCCAATCCACATGGAGCTTGATGAGAGAAGCTGCTAGGCCAGAGTGACAGGAGTTCACTTGGGTACTTCGGGGGCCTCCATGAGCTTTTCAAGTGTGACCTTGACCATACTCTGGTCCTCTCACCCTTGCTAACCTTTGAATTGCCTCCTACATGTGGTTTAATTGGTTTAAGAAAGGTGACTCTGCTTGAGGTGACAGTTCTTCTTAATCACACTCTGAAGTGCTGGTCAGGTGGGATGATCAGCGTCAGCCTCAGTTGTGATCGAGGGAGATGAAGCTTCTCGGTCCCAAGAAGCAGTGTCTTGCCCTGGCCATCCCTAGGCCTCAGCTTCCATGAGGAGGGGCCCACTGCTCCCACCCCTCACCCCACTCACTGCCCTGTTGGTGTCCCATCCGTGCCATCGTGACCTCTTCCCCCATGTCCCATCCTGTCACTGTGCGTCCAAATCTGATGCAGTCTCTGCTCTGTGTTCCTTCTTTGTGTCCCGCCTGGAACCTCTTAGCCTCTGAGTGGCTCCTCAGGTTTCTGCTGATAGCTGAACTATGAGGCCCTGTCCCCTTTCCCCCATACACTGTGCCCAGCCCAGCTCCAGGTAGAGAGAAAGGCCAGCACAGAGAAGAGAAGAGAAGAGAAGAGAAGAGAAGAGAAGAGAAGAGAAGAGAAGAGAAGAGAAGAGAAGAGAAGAGAAGAGAAGAGAAAGAAGAGAAGGCAAGACAAGAGAAAGAAGAGAAGAGAAGAGGGGAGAGGAGGAAAGTAGAGAAGAGGAGAGGAAAGACAAGAGGAGAAGAGCTGATGTAACAGTTTGCTATGAAGCTGCACTGTCCAGCCACCTGGGAAGGTGGTCATTCATACCCTATGAGCATATGAGATATAAATGGCATAGGCTTAAGTCCTGGCACATAGAGGCTCACTAAGTTATGGGAGTAGAAAGGCCCAGAATCTGATCTAGATAGTCAAGGCATATCCACAACTTTCCATGGCACAGGCAAATACCCTGAGAATCCCTCAAGTCTTTCATTTGCTCTGACCATGGGGAGAGGGGGGACTCTTGCTTCTCAGAAGGAGAAAGTCTAGAATGGCCTGAGCCTTTGAGGAAAGGCTACCTGGAGCCCTGAGCAGAATAAAAGAGCTCAGCCCTAAGTGCCTGTGTTATAGCCTCAGCGCTGCTAGTGGCTTCTGAGAGAGCTTGTGCAGGCCAACATAAAATCAGGGTCTCAGTTTCTCATCTTTTTTTTTTTTTTTTTTTTTTTTTTTGGTTTTGCAAGCTAGGGTCTCACTCTGGTCCAGGCTGACCTGGAATTAACTATGTAGTCTCAGGGTGGCCTCGAACTCTCGGCGATCCTCCTACCTCTGCCTCCCTAGTGCTGGGATTAAAGGCGTGCGCCACCACGCCCGGCAGTTTCTCATCTTTTAATGCAAGTGTCATTCTTGACCTTCACTCCTCGTGAGCACGTCTTCAAGACTCTGCCTATGAGAGTTCAGTAAAGGAGAAGGAAGTATACATTTGTCCCAACCCTTTTCCTGGTGCACCACAGCCAATGATAGGATGTCATAAATCCCTTCCCCACCTACCCCCGGAGGCTAGAATAGGCCAATAGGCAGGGCCACAAGGCTCTGGTTCTAGACTTTGGGCTGTGCCTCAGTTTCCCTAATAGCATAAAAGAGCCAAATGATATAATTTCTGGGAGGTTGAGACTACAAGTAGGATGTCAAATGTTACTTAGATGACTGGCTCCCCCACCTGGACTTGAAAGCCTCAAGATCACCTGAGGATATTGTTGAAAGTGGAGCTGGCCAGGTCCTACCCCAGACCAAATCATCAAACTCCTTGGAGGGGACCTGGTTCTGTATATTTTTGATGTTTCCTAGAATGCACAAGGCACTGGGTTCCATGCCCAGTACTACCAAACTAGAAGACAAGATTCTCCAATGACAAGACATCAGGGAGTGGGGTCCTTTTAGAAGAGTTACATGAAAAGTCTAGGGAGGCATTTGGCCTCATCTCTAGACCTAAGCATCCTTTTGCCCTCCCGAAGCATCAGGCAGTTGAGATCTAAGAGACTGGCTTCCCCATCACAAAGATGCAGGCCAGGCAGTCCTGGTCCAAAGCAGGTTTGGTTTTGAGTTTGGCCATTAGCTTGGTAGACTCGGGCTATGGCACTTGATGATGCTAGACTGAGGGTCATGGTCCTGCCAGGCTTGATGTTTCTGATGACTCTGACTCCTTTTCCCCATCATAAAGCACCACAGAGGATGACTCTGAGGCCATCCTCCTTCCAAACTTCCCTGTCTTTTCTCTGCTCCCTGCCATTTTCATGCTGTGTCTTTTCCTGTCCCATCTCTTCTCCTTGTTTTTCCAGAAAAGAAAGTCCAGTTCCAGCGTTCAGTTAATGGTGAGTGTCTGCCGTCTCCCAAACACCGGTAAATGCTGGGCCTCAGACCCTTGCTCCCTTGCTCCTGCCTCCCTCTGCAGGCTGCACAGGAACCCGGGGCGGGGAGAGAGTGCTCAGGGCATGCTTGGTACGTGTGCTTTGTGTGACAACATGTGTGTGTTGTGTGTGTGTGTTATTTGCGTGTTTCTGTTGACACCTCCAACTCCACTGCCCAGACCAGCAAGCTGACAGTAAATCTGAGACCTCCTTTGGGTCCATAGGTGGATTTGGAACCTAATCCCATGTCCAGCCCTCGGCTTCTTGCTTTCCCCAACCCCCCTGCTCTAAAACTCATCTTAGGGCTTGATTTGATCCATTTACGGCAGGGCGGGGCTTGGTTTGGCAAAACAGCAGGCACCATGGGGGCTCCCTAGAGTGTGTGCTGGCTACCTCAAAGGAGGAGCCACAGCCCTGCCTCTGGTTAGGGTGCCAGGGGTGACATGGTAGCCCACGTCCCTCTTCTGGTTCCATGGCTGTCTCACTCACGTGTGGTTTTTGTGCCCTCTGAAAAGCCCACCCTCTCTCATACTGGGCCTCCTTCTCTCTGTCTTTCTTTCCTGCTAGTGTGTGTATTCCTTCCCCATTCTGTGACTGCCATGGTGTCTCTCTGCTCCTCCACACTCCTTCTTTGCCCCTGAGCAGAAGGGACCCAGGAAGCTCCTGTTAGCCCTTCCAGAAAGGACAGGGATCTCCTCACAGGTATCCCTTCATGCTGGCCCTGCCCCAGCCACCTGCTTAGCTGGGTACCCTGCAGCCTGGAAGATGTGGCAAGGTTTGTAGGCAACATCTGGACAGCAGAGCCTGAGAGGCCACAGAAGCCCAGCACATCAGCAGCAGCTGGACAGCCCAGCTGGCCCCATCCATCTTGCCTGGCAGACCCACCTCACCACCTCTCCTGTTCTCTTTGGCAGGAATCTTCTGAGAGCACCAATACCACCATTGAAGATGAAGACACTAAAGGTAGGGAGGCCTTGCCTTCAGCATCTGAGCTGTCAATCTTCCTGGTACTGGCTGGGCAGGCCCCTCGCCATGTTCTCCCAGCCATCAGGACCCCTTGACAGCCTGGCTTGTGCTCCTTTGTGGAGCTTGGCTTAGGCTCCCAATAAGCAGGACATGCTGTGGACTTGACTCTTGTTGCAGTCAGGTTTGTATTGCTCGCAGAAATCACCTGACCAAGAGCATCTTGTGGGGGGAAGGTTTATTCTGGCTTACAGGCTCAAGGGGGAAAGCTCCATGATGGCAGGGGAAAACGATGGCATGAGCAGAGGGTGGACATCACCCCCTGGCTGACATCAGGTGGACAAACACAACAGGAGAGTGTGCCAAGCACTGGCAAAGGGAAACTGGGTGTAATACCCATATGCCCACCCAACAATACACTGCCTCCCAGAGGCGTTAATTCACAAATCTTCATCAGCTGGGAACCTAGCATTCAGAACACCTAAGTTTATGGGGGACACCTGAATCAAACCACCACAACTCCCCACTCCCACCCTCTTGTAGATACCTCAGCACTGTGGGTATGCTGAGGAAGCTCTGTACTGACTTTATTGTGTGTTAAAGAAAGATTTAACATAGTTAAGCCATGGATGTATAGTAATAGAATAATTTTCCTTTTGATAGACGTGGTTTTAGGGTTTTTGTTTTTGTTTTTACAAAAACTGAGTTGGCTGGAAATGTAGCTCAGTTGGTAGAGCGCTTGTTTAGTATATATGAAATCCTGCACTTGCTCCTCATCACAACATAAATTGGGTGTGGTGAGGCACACCTGTAATCCCAGCCCACTTAGAATTTGGAGGTAGAAGAATCAGAAGTTCAAGATCATCCTTGGCTATATAGTTTGAAGCCAGTCTGGGCTACAGGAGACCTTGTCTCAAAAAAAAAAAAGAAAAGAAAAAAAAAAAGAAACTGAGGGTTTGTTTGTTTTTAAAGATATTTCATTTATGTATCTGCAAGCAGAGAGATACAGAGAGAGAGAGAGAGAGAGAGAGAGAGAGCGAATGGGTGCACCAGAGCCTCTAGCCAGAACGCCAATGCATGTGCTGCTTTGTACATCTGGCTTCATGTGGGTACTGGGGAATCAAAGCTGGGGTTGTTTAGCCTTGCAGGCAAGCACCTTAAGCACTAAGCCATATCTCCAGCCCCAAAACTGAGTTGATTTTAAAACATAAAGCAAAAAGAGTAAGGAAGAGAGAACCAAGCTCCAGAAAGCTTAATCAGCTGGAAAATGAGAAACCTAAACCAACCAGAAATGCAGGGGTTGTTTGAGCTAGTGGCTCAAAAATAGTTCTCAAAGGTGCTCAGATGAGTTGGGCAAGGTGGTGCACATCTGTAATCCCAGTACTCAAGAGGCTGAGGTGGGAGGATCATAAGTTTGAGGCCAACTTGAGCTACATAGTGGGCTACATACATCTGTTTCCAAACAGAACAAAACCTGTCAAATGGAAAGGGAATGAAGATCTCTACGATCAGGTCAAGTCATAGGTTATTAACACTTGCTAAGCCCAGCATTTTGCCTGAACCAACATCATAGAGCTTATCACAGCCCTATACAGGTCATTCATCCATGAGCCCCATTCTCTAGCCCAGGACATAGAACAGAGAGCTTAGGTAAATTGTCTCAAAGTCTGTAGTTTACCTGTGTGGGGTTAAGATTCGAACCCAGGCAGTCTGGCCCCAGAGCCCAACTGGTGGCCACATGCCGGAAGCCTCAGTGTAGGGAAAGTGTAGGGAAGGAGCATTGCTGATTCTGCACACGGGGCACAGACCCTTTGGTTAGCAAGGTCCTACATTTCTGCCCACATCAGGTACCCAGCCCTCCTTGTTTCCCATGACAGGGAGAATGGCACACTCAAGAGGGAGCCAGAGACACCAGGAATTGATGTAATATGCAAAGGCCACCAACCTAGAAGAAATTCTGCTGCACCCATTGAAGAAAATTTCCATTAAGATATTTTGCCTTGAGAAGAATATAGTGTGCCTTGGGGATGGGTCTCAGTGGTAGTGCTGCCTAGCATGCAGGAACCCTCTGGGTTTGATCCTAAACACTGCAACAAAGAAATAAGGTGCATGTGTGGGAAGAGCATTTCATCATGCCATAATCTGGGAGTGAATAATTGCCATTCAGGCCTTCAAGCACTTCTTATACACATGACTGACTCCTGGTGCTGCCAGAAAGCTGGGTGAGAGGCCTAGCTTGTGGATGTCCCTGTACGGTTATTTCCAACTTGGTGGGGGATAGTTTGTCACCATAGTTAGGCTTGAGCAAATCGGTACTCTATGACAGCCCTAGGGACAACCTATACAAATGCATTCTCTTAGAGAGGAATAAGCCAGTTAGGGTCTGATCAGCATTCCAGACTTGCAAGTGTGATCCAATCACATGCTCAGTCCTGCCCTGCAGATTCCCATCTCATAGGTTTCTGGTGGACCAAGATGTGGGGCTTCTAAGATACTCCCCATATCCGAGGCTCTTGGCCCCACTGGTAAGAGATGTGCTCTGGGAATCTGAGGTGACTGGATTTAGCCTTCTGTTTGTACTTCACTGCTACAATCCACTGGCTGGGTGACCTTGGACAAATTACTCAACTCCTCTGAGCCTCAGTTTCCTTAATAATAAGTAGGTTATGATATAGTACTGACTTCAGAGATCACTGTGCAGATGAATGGCCACATATAAAGCACATGCACAGTGTTTGACACATGGTAATTGTTTTTTTAAAACAACCTTCATTTCCTGTTTTGCAAACTAGAGCTCATGGTTGAATGACAGGAAGCCCTGTGATATTTTCTTGGAGCATCAATTTTACTCATATACCATTTTAAGACAAATATCTATATATTAAACAGAGAATGCTTGAATAGAATGTAAAACGTGCATGCACTGGTAATGCAAGATGGGAGCATTCAAAGGCATCTTTCACCTAGGTGTTGTCTTCAACACCCCAAGGCCCCACATTTGTTATCGACCTCCTCTGCTTTAGGGGACCCGTGGGGGACAATTATTCTCATTTTTTAATATTTTATTTATTTATTATTTGAGAGAGAGAGAGGCAGAGAGAGAGGGAGAGCGAATGGGCCTGCCAGGGCCTCTAGCAACTGCAAACGAACTCCAGAGTCCTGGAGAGTCAAACTGGGATCCTTTGGCTTGCAGCAAATGCTTTAACTGCTAAGCCATCTCTCTAGCCCTAGTCTCATAGTTTAGTTCTCCTTTGCTGCTTTTACTGGGGGATTTTGAGGCCCAGAGGGGGATGGGACCATATGAGTTATTGACTATAGATCTAGGACCTTGTTCCCTGACTTAATTTCCCCACATGCACAAACACCCAGCAGCCATGTGTGCTGGAAGGAAACCTAGCTCCACCATAGCATCTTCCTGTGAGGGATGAGAAGAGCCCTTATGACACCCCCAGCTTCCTGGCCCAGAGAAAGTTCCTGGGGAAGCAGAGCTGTTTGATGGTGTTGACTTGTTAAGCCTCCTTACAAAGTGAGAATAGCAGCTGGTTGAGTGGACTCTGACCCAACATTAAAGTAATTAGAAGTGTCATTCTCCAGGGAACAACTTTCCCTGAGGGATGAAAGGGTCATGAATATTTTAGAATCCCCTGCTGGCTTCATGTGAGGCCTTTGCCCCATGAACCTCACCAGACACTGGCTTCCTCTTTCCCTTCCCTGCCTCAGTGTACAACCAATTCTCTTTCCAACCTGGAGAGCTGCTCCAGAAGCTGGCAGACACTCAGAGAAACCAGCCAGCAATGCTGATTCCAGCTCAATCTCACTGTGGTATATGAGCTTAAGAGAGGCACTTAACTTCTCTGTGGCTTCAGTTTTCTTGACTGTAAAGAGCTGAGCACTTGAGGATTATTTAGGTGAGGAAAATGGCCAGAGGTTTCTACTGAGCAGCTTCTAGAAAGCCACTTGCACAACAATTAGGGCAGCTAAAGGCATGAGAAGGACCTGAGATGCACTGAGCACTAGACTCCTAATCTGTCCCAAATAAAAAAAAGGGGGGGAATTCCTGCTCTCTTGGCTTCAGCCTTCGACAAAACTTGATGTCCTGAGTGGCTGAAGACATAGCCAAGCCAAGCAGTCTAGGGCTGTCTTCGTGGAGGTACAGTATCCAGGCAGTCTAGGGCTGTGTTCATGAGGTGTAGTGTCCAGGACTAGGGATGATGTTGAAAGTAACTCCAGACATGATAGTCCACCTTATTCATGCCTTACCTAACACTTTGTGTCATACACAGAGATATGTTCAGACAACTCAGAGAGCCTCAGGTATATTTGACCAGCTTGTGGTGGTCCTGGGAACCACATTTTAGAGGCCCTAACCCCTGAGAAGAGAAGTCTGGCTAAAGGAGGAAAAAGAGACTAGGGAGCAAATGGTAATTTTGGGACCCAGCTGATTCCGGCTAACAGAGTGGTGGCTACTACTGTCTACATCCCCAATGCTCCAGCAGGACCGAGCCCTATGATGCTCTAGGAAGCACCAAGCCCTGGCTGGAACCATAAGCTAGGACATCAGACAAGTTTCCAATTCTGAAATTGCAGGTGACAGGAGTCATGGAGTGCTAGGCTCTGCTCTGACTGCTTGAGCTCATCTACTTAACATTACATACATGAGTTGACAGTAGGAGCCTGGAACAACAGGTGATCTTAGTGAGGCCATCCATATGACCTGTCTTTCTACCAGTCCTTAAAACAACCCTATAATGTAGGCCAAGGGTAGTCTTTTGCAGGTATGAGGGGGCAAAAGGGGTTTATTTTGGCTTCAGATGCAAGGGGAAGCTCCATAATGGCAGGGGCAAATGATTGCATCAGTAGAGCATGGACATTACCTCCTGGCCAACATCAGGTGGATAACACAAGCAGGAGAATGTGCCAAATATGTCCATTTAGCCAGACATAAGTAGTAGTCCCCACCCCACCCCACCCAATCCCGGGCTTATGACCTCTCCAGGCATAGGCTTTTGATTAGGTTTTCAGTACCAGGCATGAATTCCCTCAATTCCAATCAGAGAACAGTTGTATTCCCCCATAAAGACATGTCACTCTTGCACCAGCTAGTACAATTGGCCTGGATGACCAGCTATAATGCTTATAGGGTCATTAAGACTGGTGATGACTTTTCTTCCCCAGTAGGCTGCATAGCTCTTTCCAACATTCTGATAGCTAGTCAACAGGGAGAATGCTTCCAGCTCAGCTCCAGCTTGATTTCTCAGTGACCTGCAGCCCAAGTGTCTTCAGCAATGGGGTCATGTTCAGCCAGTACTGCAGTCTGAAGGGGGTCAGGCAGCTTTAGACTTCAAGGAAGCCCCAGCACCACTCCCATGAATTGGCACTGAGTTCAGGCACAGGCAGAGGATGCCAAACAACTGTGTGGGGTTAGCATTATGAGAGCACATGGTTTGGAGTACCAGGATCCTATAGACAAGGCCCTGTACTGTGTGATAGACTGTTAGAACCTGTATGGTCTATGCCCTTACAGCAAGTGGTGTATCCTCACTGGGTCTCAGTTTCCCCATTAGTTTGGAAAGGACTTTGGGTCTCTGGCTTGCAATGGTTCTTTCAGCCTGATGTCCTGAGAGTTTTTTCTCCCCTGGGCCTCAGGTGATTGCCCAGGGACATCACGGGCAGCTGGTAAAGAAAAGCCTGGTCTCCCTCCCTGACTCCTAGACTAAGAGATGCTGAGCTTTTCTGGGCCTGCTTTCCAGGCAGTGTGGCTTCTCCTTCACCGGAGGATGCTCTGGTGGGCTACTGAGTGGGCCAGGTTGAAGTGAGGCTCAAGCTGAAGGGAGAGGGGAAGAAAGAGGGTGTGTCCTGGAAAAACTGATAAAGGTGTCTGTTAGGTTTGGCTAGGGTCCAGGACACCTAGCTGCAGACTAAGACTCAGCCACCTCGTGTGACATTGAGAGTGATGGCTTTACCTTCTTCCCAAGGGTCTATGAACAATAGACAGGGCAGAGGACTGCAGGAAGTGGCTGATGACTGTGTACATCTATGGGGCCCAGGCTTTGGGACAGTGCTTCCTGCTCATCACATCATCCTAGCCTCATTCCAGTTCTGGGAAGAGGACATTCTTGTCTCCACCTGACAGACCAGCAGGCAGTATCACTACCCACAGCTGCACAGCTTGCAAGAACCTGGGCTGGGGTTTAGACAAAGATCTGTCTGGTACTGACACCTGGTTCTTTCAATTACTGTCTGGCTCTGAATGAATCCTGGTTCACAGATGGGAATACTGAGGCTCACACAGACAGAAATTGGCCTTGATATTCATGACCTTGCAGTGCCTAGCAATACCTTCGCGAGACCCTCATAACAGCTGAAAAAGATGATGACATCAAATTAAAAGAGATATTAATGGAGAGAGGGAGGGGATATGATGGAGATTGGAGTTCTAAAGGGGAATGGGGGGAGGGGAGAGAAATATCATGCACTTTTTGTATGTAGGTATAGAAGTTGTCAATAAAAAAAAAAAAAAGGGCTGGAGAGATGGCTTAGTGGTTAAGCGCTTGCCTGCGAAGCCTAAGGACCCCGGTTCAAGGTTCAACTCCCCAGTACCCATGTAAGTCAGATGCACAAGGTGGCACATGCATCTGGAGTTCGTTTGCAGTGGCTGGAGGCCCTGGTGTGCCCATTCTTTCTCGCCTCTTTCTCTGTATGTCTGCCTGTTGCTAATAAATAAATAAATAAATAAAAATTTTAAAAAGAAGAAGAAGAAGAAGTTGGACATCTGACGCTCTATCAGAAAGACCAGGGAGACACCTGGTATTCACTGACCCTAGAAAGTTCTATATATCTCTGTTTGAATCCCACAGGCACCCAAATTGAGGGGGGGAAAAAACCACCTCACACACAAAGCCCTAAGACTTTCCTCAGTGACCCCAGGTTTGACCATGAGGAAGCCCTGGTTCATGGTGGCAGGTGGCCATGCTACATGCAACAGTTCAAATGAAGCCTAGAGTCAGAATGTCCACCATGGTTTTGGAGGCAAAGGCTGAGAGCGGAGACAATCCCTCTTCCCTTTGAGGGAACTGGACCTCAGTTTCTTCTTCTGTGAAATGGGAATAACAATTGCTCTCTCTCCCAGGGATTTAAAAAAAAAAAAAAAGATGAGTGAGATCAGCTGCGCAAGGTCTCAGGTCCCAGCAAAGTCTGACAGGACCTGGTGGCTGGTGCTTCATGACTATCACTATTATTATTTCTGTGTCCCCCCTCCTGCCTTACAGTGCGCAAACAGGAAATTATAAAAGTGACAGAGCAGCTGATTGAAGCCATAAGCAATGGAGATTTTGAATCCTACACGTGAGTCTGCCGGGCTCATTATGCATGTCCTGCCTGGATCCAGTTCAGGGGTGCTAACCCTGAGTCCTTGTCCCTGAGTCCCACTTGCTTACTCTGCATGTGCTCTGAATGGGACGGAAATGCCCTACCCTCAGCCTGGTGCTTCTGCTCAGCACTCACTCCTGCTCCTCCTCCAAGCTTGGTCCCAGGAGGGACTCTAGCAAAGCTCCTTTGCTTTCCCAAAGAAAGAGGGGATGGTTTGTATCCCAGTGTGGAAAGGATGCACAAGAGCAGGCAAGGACCCAGAAGGTGTGTACTTCAGTGAGCAAGAGTGCCTCGAAGCAGAACCTTAAATCCTCTGGGCAAGAAGGAAGTGTACACACAACAGCATAAAATGAAGCAGATGGTCTGAGACATCCTGTACACACATATCATGTACATACATAGCCTGCACCAGCCCTTGGAGGGACGACTGTATACACAGGCTGGGCTTCAGCACCCCCTAGTGGTCCCTCGCGCCTTTCCTGGTGTGGCAGTGAAGCAGGTCTTCCCTGCTTAAACCCTAGGGAGAGCAGATGTTCTGGGCTTAAGCCTTGGCCTTTTGACCAATGCTGAGAGACCTGAGCCTGGTGACCCCACACATGTTTTTTAGTAGAAAAACACTGCCAATAGAGGCAGAGTGACCCTTGCCTGCTGGGTTAATGTGAGATGGGAATATCATGGCTGGGCATGCTCCTGGACAGCCTGTTCCTGATTTCCCTGGTGCCAGGAGCTACAGGGTACATTCCATCCATGGGAGGGCTTTAGCAGCAGTTGGTGACAAAGCCCTGGGAAACCACTAGCTCTCTCTGGAGGAACCAGGTGCTTGGAAGGTGCATGTGTGAGACCAAGGCCAGCGTGTACTATACATTTAACTTGTGCATGCACTTGTGTGTGTGTGCACAGTTGAGAGTACCTGCATGAGGAGTGTGGTCAGGTGTGTTCTGGAGTGTTGCATTATAGCATGGAAGCAGGCTATGTCTCTAGGCTTGTAGTCGGCCCTAAGAAAGCTAAGCTGGGGTGTAGCAGGCTTGTGACTAGGGAGCAACAGGAAGTTGAGAAACCCTTCTCACTCCTGTGATACCACTTCCTCTGGCATCTGTAGCCTGCACTAGGTTCTCACACTTTCATGACCAAAGTCTGCCCCTGTACATCCTTGCATCTGCCCCTTCATCCTCCTGAGCCTTGGTTTCCCCATATGTATGATGCAGTTGGAGCAGATAGTCTCTGAGTCCCTTCGTTCTAGAAGGCAGGACCCAGGACACCTCCAAACGCAGGGATTCTGCATGGGGGTGTACTCTATCTCCCACATGCTTAGCATTCACACTCCCACTCCTGAGGATCCTGGGCACCCCATTCAATCTGAGCACAGCCTGACTTAATCCAACTGTAGAACTTAAGGTCCTGAGTATAGAAGCAAATTGTGTAGAGTCACTGGCAAGGGCCTTGTGCAGCTCTGAAAGATCTGGGCCTGACAACATCTTGTAGGATCTCCATTTCCACTCTGGGCTAGGAGCCTGGCCTGCCCACAGGCATTTCCTGTCTCTGGCTTCGTTGCTATGGTCATGGAAGATCTTACAAATCAGGGAATGGGGAAAGCATGTGCTTTCTTCCCCTGCCTGGCAGTCACCCCAGAAGAATGGCACCTGAACGGGGGTAGTCTACTAAAAACCGTAGCCTCATTGTGCTGAAGGCCTCCCCAGCCACAGCCAATACTCCCCATTCCAGACAGCACCTTCTCTAATGCTGTTTTCCTCATTTGCAGAAGAAGAAACTGAGGTTCACAGTCAGGGCTGCTCCAGTCATAGAGTACACCCTATCTAGGTATACACCTGGTTTGGTGAGCAGAGGTCATCTTGTATAAAGGAAACCCCATCCACACTCCCCAGAAACACAAATCAGAAAAGCCCCTTGCCTGGGGTGAGGCACAGTGGACAGAAGAGAGCAGGCTGTGGTTCCCCACACACCCCCAGCAACTTCTGTAAGGCACAGTATGACACCATGTTTCTAGTTCTCTTGTTTGAAGATGTCAAGCCACATGCTTGGACTCTCACCACCAATAAGTGGCAGAGCCAGGACCTGAACCTGCACTTCTTGGACGCAGATGACACTCACTGGTCAGTGCTGCTGCCCCACATCTGACAGTGTGCAAGTCACCCCTCCAAGACACATCAATCCTTTGAGACAGGTGTGGTCATACCTACTCACAGGCTCGTCCTCAAGGGGGCAGTGAGAAGTCTCTCCCCCAGCCCCCTCTTTCCTCTGGCTTCCTTCCCCCAGGAAGATGTGCGACCCAGGAATGACAGCTTTTGAACCTGAGGCCCTGGGGAACCTGGTCGAGGGCTTGGACTTCCATCGATTCTATTTTGAAAACCGTGAGCAATCTCCCTTCTCTCTGGGGTGCCTGTTGTCTGCTCTTCTCCCATGTCCTGTCAGATGGCACAACAGGGTGATGGGCAGGGCCCCAGGGGCAGCTTAGGAGCCAGTAAAGAGGACTATCCCGTGTGGATAGGGGTTGGTACCTTCTTGATTCCTTCTCCACTGACTGCTAACTGTCCCTCCTATGTGTGAGGATGGGGCAATGCAGGGGTTGGTCTCCAAAGATCAAGAACATGTACAATAAGCCCTCTCAGCCCTTTTCTGCCCTTGAACCTGAGAGGGTTATGGGGAAAGACTTTGCTCCTGTTCATGGATGAAGGGAGCCTTTGCATGGGCTTGCCCCAAAAAACTGTCAGGATGTCTGAGACCATCCCAGCTGCTCAGCTGGTAATATGCTGGCTCCTGGGTTATGAGGCCTGTTTGCCCAGGTCTTTGTCCTTCATGTCTGTACTACCTGGACCTCTCCTCTGTGGAGAGACCTCAGCGCTTCACAACCAGGACTGTCAGGAGGCTGAAACTGCACCTGAGTTCTTTCTGCCTGTCTGTGTCTCACCCAGGCAAGGGGTCAGACAGGAACTGAGATAAAAGAATATATGTTAGGACATGGAGGAAGGACCTGAAGGGGGTACATTCAAATCCCCTCAGAATGAAGAGCGTATATGATTTTAGGCGTTGTTTCACATAGAGAGAACGTTGGTCCTGTGTAATTCTCTTTGAATACTCTGGCTCCATCATCAGGCAAGGCTCAATTAGGAGCTAGCCTGTCTTTCAAACTTCTCTTTAGCAGGTCTCAGCTCAGTTCTCTTGCAAGCAGGAACACGGATCAGGGATGACCTAACTTTATTTTGTCTTCACTAGTCTTATTTTCTTTTGAGATAAGCACATTAGTGCATCAAATAAATCATGAAAATAGATTCATGAGGTAAATGCAGGTGTTGTACTTGTACCTGATAAAAATAACCAGAGTGGTACTGCTGGGACTGAAGGTCTAGTCCAAATCTGTCATTCAGAAGGAGAAACTGAGGCATACAGATGGGAAATGATTTGTCCAAAGGAATCCAGAATGGTGGTGACAGACCTGGCCTTGTCTCGATCCTGAGAGCCTTCCCTTGCTAGTGGGGCTCATTCATCTCCCCTACCCCAGGCCTGCACCCCTTCTGGATGAATTTTTTAAAGTACAGAGATTCCAAGACATTCCCCCATCTGTTAAAAAAAAACTGTGAAAAAAGAAGCTACACCATTGTAATATATTAGATGTGATTCTCAAAGCTAGCAGTGAAAACTGAACATTCCAAACTGGAGCCCAGGAGGCCCATCATCCTGAAGTCCCATGGACTGCTGAGACTGTCATTATACCGCTGGCCTTCGGGAGCGCTAGTTCCAGTATAAACCGCCCAATCCCCCACAGAGCTGAGTAGAGACCAGACCAAGGCTCAACTCTGAAGACCCAGGATCAGTTGTCATTTAGCATCTTACACCCAGCTTGCCCCTACCTCATTTAGGTGCCTTCCCATCCCCTATAGTGTTCTGGATTTAAGACAGATCAATCTCATCTGGCTCTATAAATCATCTGGGCTCCACACTTCTATGTATGCAAGACACTGATTCTAAAATTCCACACCCACTATGCTTGAAGAATTTGGCATGCCCGAAGCCCATCATATCTCAGCTGGGATGTGAAGTCCCCCTCACCTAGGTTACCTAGCAGTTCTGCCTTGACTCCCAGCTAGCTGAGCCCTGTCCCAGAGTCCCCTGCAGCAAATGAAATAGGCAGAAGTGCCTCCCTTGAGATAGCAGCTAGGAGTTAAGAGAGTGAAGGAATGAGGCAGGTGGTTCCCCAGTTGTGTCTCCTCAGCCCTTCCCATCCCTGCCTCCAGTGTGGTCCCGGAACAGCAAGCCTGTGCATACCACCATCCTGAATCCCCACATCCACCTGATGGGTGATGAGTCAGCCTGCATCGCCTACATCCGTATCACACAGTACCTGGATGCGGGTGGCATCCCCCGTACTGCCCAGTCAGAGGAGACTCGTGTCTGGCATCGTCGGGATGGCAAATGGCAGATTGTCCACTTTCACAGATCTGGAGCACCCTCGGTCCTGCCTCAGTAAGACTCCATTCCCAGGGGAAATAAAGTGTTGGCCTGATGGGGGTGGCATGAGCACTGGGGCAACAGGCTTCTGCCTCTGGAAGGCTAAAAGGGAGTGGGGAGACCACAGGAAGGAGATTTGGGGCCTGGAGGTCTTGGGCAGAGCTGGAAAGGAAGCCAGGGAGACAGTATGGACTCATCTAAGGCAGTGGGCAGGCTGCCCTAGGGAGCAGCACACTGCCACTGTATGTACTGTGTTTTACAGTTGAAGGACCAGGCGGGGGTCACTGCATTGCTGCATCGCAGAGATCCACTCTTTTTCCATGGAATGTGGCTGCTGGTTATTTCTCTCTTGGATTTTGCTGGAATTCTCCCTCTCACACCACCCTACCATTGTCACCTCTGTACCTGCATCAAGAAAATCTGCTTATTCACAAAAAACACCACAATGTCAGAGCAAAAGGCCAGATCTTCTCATTTTTATCTCTTACTCTCCCCCTAGGAAGGGTCTTCCTCAGGCTTGGGTACCTAGGGTGCTGGTCCCAAGAATCCCCCAATTTCCACCTGCTATTGTTGGCCTGGCCTTGCCTTGGCAGGAGGCAAGAAGGCGTCCACGTCTCTGTTTACCAGGCACTGAGAAGAGCAGTGTCGCCAGGGTCTTTCTTGAATCCCTTCTCTTCTGGTCCCTGGGAAGCATTGATGAACGCCCCAATCTACAAGCCAACCTCCCTGTGGGAGAGGGTAAGAGAGAAACTGATGCCAGGAGCCCCTGCCTGGAACCACTGCTGTCATCTCTCCCCTCCTGCACTGACGTCGTGGTGCAGTCAGACTGCCCCACCACAGTGTGGGGAGCTCCAGCCTTCAGGTGCTCCCACTTGCTGCCTCCATTCTGCAAAGTTCACCTCAAGCATCTACTTGCCTGCCCCATCCTCCATCGTCCTTGGAGAATTCCAGCTTCGTCCATCTGAGAGATGTGATTGAGTTTCAGGGGCAAAAAGCAAGCAACGTTTAGGTATCACTTCTACTTGGACGCATGCCTTTTTACAGCCAAACTTCTGTGTATTTCATAACTGGATTTCATGTTAATGTAATACCTAGACCTCTCAAGTTATTGTGAGAAGAATTGGAAAGCAGGTGGGAAGAAGGGTGAGGGGGAGTTTTTATTCTGTTTTAGATTTTTTTTTTTTTTTGTCCTTTCTGAGGTGACTTCAGCCCACAGGGGGCACAGCCTCCTTTCATTCTGGTCCTGAGGAGAGTTGACTCAAGACTTCTTCCAGAGCCAGTGTAACCAAGATATAGCACCTCAGGGCTGGTTAGGAAGTTGTCAGGATGGAGATATCCAAGCTTTGCTTTGTTGCTTTTGCACACTGGAGTCCTCACTACTGTGCTTGTCAGGACTTCCTCCTTCACAACTGTGTGCAGCCTCCATCCCTACCAGCTCCAGGCACTCTTGAGCATGTGTCTGCATTTCCTCTCTCCCCTTGACATCTGATGGCCAAAGTAGAATTCTAGAAATTTTCTCCTCTACCCCACCCCTCCATATTGGATGGTATTCTCTTCTCCCATTTCCTCTCTCTCTCCTTCTTCCCGGGATTGGCTCTCATGTGCAATGCTGTGGCTCACCCATGGGGATCTCCTGTCTGCACTGTTTTCTTTGCATGACTTTATATGCAGTAAGTATGTTGAAAAAAAACAAGAAAAACACTCAGCAAAATCAAACTACATGTTTGGGACAAAAAAAAATAATAACACTAGAAATTGTATTCTCAGTGTTCAACTCAGAATTATGTTGCTGCCTCTGTGCTTCTGGCCTCTGTGTGGCCGTGTTTTGCCAGCATGAGACATTGTCCCTTGGGAGGATTCTAGGGGAGAAAGAGCCAGGCTGTCAAGGGTTAGGGGAAGGTTCCGATTCTCCTGGCCTTCCCGAGTGTTGGTTGGAGAAAAAATGGAGGGGATGTTTAATCCAGAACTTTCTGGTGCCCCCTTCATTATGAGCTGTGTGCCAGGCTTTTCTCTCAAATACTGCTACACAGGGACAGGTGCAGGCTAGGAGAGTGACTCTGGTGTTCAAGTCACTCCACTGTCCTCTGTTTTCAGCAGAAAAATTGCTGCCCAAGCCCAAGGGTGGGCTCTTGGTCTGCCCCAGACCCAGGGATCCTGTTGTCCCAGCAGCAAAACCTCTGTGAACTGCCAGTTCCCTACAACTATCCCTAGCCAAAAGTGAAGGAGGATGTGGCCATCACCAAAGGATGCTATAATTTCAAAGCAAGGTCTGGTCTCTTCTTTAGCCTCAGTTTCCTCATCAGCGTTCCTACCCAGGCCAAAGGAGCATCAGTGCATGGTGACAGGAAGCTCATCCCAGCTGTGAGAGCTTATGGGGTTTGTCTACAGTCAGGCCTATTCATTCTAGGCCTGGCCAGTCCCCACCCTGTCTTCCACTTGTCCTTCACTCCCCTCTTTGGTGCCTGTCTGTTGCTTATCAGCAGTGGACTGCAGGGGAAAGAGAAGTGATTGGGGGAGGTCATAGGCATCTATCCTCAGCTCTGACCAGACTTGCTATGTAACCTTGCGTGAGTCCTTTTCCCTCTTAGGGGGTCTTGGTTTCTCCACTAGAGGAAACTGAGCAGGAGAACACCTATGTCCCTCCTTTCACTTGGCTGACAACCTCCCTTCAGTTGGCTGACACACCTCCTGTCCTCTGAGTGCCTCTCCACAAGCCAGAGAAGTAGAGACAGGTCCTTACCCCAGTCTGAGGTGGCCCCCGCTGCAAAGGCCACTCCTGTGGGTAGGCAGCCACCTGATATAGATCAGGGTCACCAGGTCTACATGGCAGCAACCTGATGTAGGCCAGGGCATCAGGGTGACCCTGATGTGGCAGGCAGGGGAACTGGCACATAAAAGGTGTCTGGAGCCCACCCTCACCAGACTAGCTCCAGCTCCTCCCAAATCCCTCTAGATGCAAAAATAAATAAACAATAAAAAGCTAAAGCCAAGTCAAAACCCAGGCTCCAGCATGCAAATATGTTTACAGGCAAATATCTCCTGGGTTTATGTCACTGCGGCTTGAATCCTGTCCATGACCTCCTGGTTCCCTTCATAGGGAGACCCTTGGAGGATGTGTTTGCCAGGCTCCCCATGCTGGTTTCTTTTTTATTGTTTTGGAATTGGTTTCAGTTCTTTTTCTTTTCTTTTCTAAAATATGTGGCTGTGAATTTGAATGATCACTGCTGAAACTTTCTGCTATTGGGGGGTGGGAGGGGAGAAAGGGTGTCTGTTTTATTCTTGGTGTTTTCAGTGCAATAAATAGCTATAAACTTCTGTGACTCCATGTTTTCTTATCTTGGTCAAGCATGGGTCCATGGGAGGTGTTTCCTGTGTTAAACCTCCCCTGCTGCAAACTACAAGTCTTCATTCTGATTGAATCAGTGTAGGTCACATGGTCAAGGCTGAGGCAATCATGCTGAGATTATGTCTGGACTACATGCTGCACCCTTAAAGCCAGGGATAGAGTCTGCTTCTTCTTGGGCAGTTGGGGTGCCCTTAGCAAGGGCAAAAGGATGGTTATGGATTGTCACAAACAAGCCAAGAACTAGTCTCTCCCAAAGGGATTCTAGGTCAAAGTTCATCTTCAGGCCTCACTTTCCCTTGGATAATGAGAAGAGGTTGCCCCAGGAGAAGTTCTTCTCTTTCCTCAGCCCAACATCACAGACAAACCCCAAAACTCAGAGCACTTGGAAGGCCATGTGTTCATTATGCTAAGGGAAAGAAAGGTCTCTCAACATTAACATATTTTTGGTCCCAAGGCCTGGGGTAAAAGCCTTGGGCCTAGACAGCAGGATGGTTGTGAGAGGCCCCATGGGCTACAGGAAAGTTCTCTGAGCCGAACTGCTCACGTCTGGTCCAACAAAGTCCCTAACCTGTGTGTGATGATGACTGGATTTTGGACTTCAACAATACAGCCAACTATTGTGTGTGTTGACATGAAATTTTGGTGCTAAATCTAGGACCAGCATGTCAGGTGAGTCTAATCCATGACCCCTCAAGATTCTGCAGGGCCAAGGAGATGTTTTCTGGAGTACACAGTTCCTCGTAGACCAAAGCCATTGCTAGTGTGTGGGGTGGTGGCCAGGGGAGTCTATGGAGAGTGTGCCCCTTGCACACTGGTGAGGACCTTCATAGTGAGAGCACAGACCAAGGCTGAGAAGAGCAAGAGGGACCTGAGCATTTTCGTTTGCACCCTGCCCTGTATGCCACAAATGGACAAGATCTCCAGCTCTACCTTCTGAGTCCCAGGATCTTCCACCTGGGCAGCTCAGGGCTTAATCACTAGCTTGCTTGGGCTGCCATCGCCACAAACGTGTGTAATCCTCACAGGCCAGCAAGTCTACACTCAGGATGAACACAGCAGTCATTTTCATCCTTACAGAGCCAACCCTAGTATGTGAGGGTAACTAGCTGCAACATCTGTCACCCCGTTGATCACCAGAGTTGATTCTGCTAATCTGGCTGGCTAGGTGGGTGTCCCCTTCCTCCCTCACCACTCCATGTGTGTCCTTCCCAAAGCTGCACACCAGTCAAATAGTACAACCTTCCCCAAATAGAGGAAGACTGGTCTTCCATCAAGGAGTAGCTGCACTCCCCTGCTAGAACCTCCAAACAAGCTCTCAAGGTACATAGAGCCAACCCTGCTAAGTGTGTGTTGATGGGATGAAGGAAGCACAGACATGTGCATTTCACTGACCCATGATAACAATGGCTATCATTTCCTGGGTGCTGACCAAGTTCAGGCATGTATGTGCTTTGAATCCTCGACACCTCTGCAGTGGGCAATGCATAAATAAGGAGAATGTGCTACCAAAAGGTGAGGTAAGCCACCTGATGTTGCTTCAGGTGGACAGAGGAAGGTGAGTTGGACTCTGAGCCACAGCAAACACAACTTCTGTGGGCTGTGCTGGAGCCAGGCTGGGCTCAAAGGAAAACTCAGAAATGAGCTAGACTCCTGTCTCCCAGGAGTGTCTGACACCATGGTGAGACTGCAAGAGCTATACAGAGAATAAGAACCCAGGGCAGGTTGGGTGGGGGCTGGCCCTGGAGTTGCAAAATGTGAGACCTAGACGAAGGAGGAGAGGTGTGACTTGGGACGAAGGAGGCTTTGTAGAGATGCTCATCAGGATAAGTGTGAGGGGTTTATGGAGCCTATGAGAAGCAGGCTTAGAAAACGGTTGTGGAGGCTAGAAGTGTCAGAGTGCCCAAAGAGCCAGGAGTCTGGTGGTGTGCCTCTCCAGGGAATAAGTGAGCCCCAGCAGCTGAAATGACTGTCCCCAGCCTGGGTTGTAAATTCTTCAGGAAACATACCTAGCAGGTGCTAGGAGTGTTTATTCAGGACAAAGGAGAACAGGTAACGTTCCATAGCAATGGCCCCTCTTCTTGTCCTTCCTCCCCCCCACTGTCAAAGTCTGAGAGCACTCTCCTCAGGGCAGTCTAGCCTAGACACCTCCCTGCCCAGCAAGAGAAGAACTATCCTATCCCCCAAGACAAAAGGGGTGACTATCACTGCCAGGGTGACTTTGGGTGAGTCACATCCCCTCTCTGGGCCTCCATTTCCTCATTATAACAATGACCTTGAACCTATGCTTCCCAAATGTGGGACTGGGGCTAGCTTCTTCAAACTCTCCCAGGGAATTTGGTAGAATAAAGATGTATTAGGCTCACTCTCAGGGAGTAAGATCTGTTAGGCTGGGCAAGACCCTTCTGGGCAGCTGGAGTTTCATAAATACCAGTTTAGGGGATCTGCACCAAGTACCCCATCCCAATGTTCCTACAGATCTATGGAGAGCCTTAAGATGCAGTTGTTGGGAAGGACCACCCCAGGCTTCCCACTTCTTCATCTTCCCCAGACTCAACCAGATGGATTTTGATGACAGAGTCCTCCCTTGCCTTGTGCTCCTACCACCCTCAACCCTGAAGCTCTGACTGTGGTCAGCAGACTGAAGGCCAAAGCAAGGCTTGGGCTGAGATAATATTTTTTTTTTCAGACATGGTCTTATGTATCCCAGGCCAGCCTGGAACTTGTTATATGGCCAAGGCTGACCTTGAACTCCTGATTTTCCTGCTTCTACTTCCTGAGTGCTAGAATCACAGGTGTGTACCACCACACTGATTTTTTTTTTTTTTTTTTTTTTTTTTTTTTTTCAAGGTAGGGTCTCACTCTAGTCCAGGCTGACCTGGAATTAGCTATGTAGTCTCAGGGTGGCCTTGAACCCATGGCAATCCTCCTACCTCTGCCTCCCTCCCGAGTGCTGGGATTAAAGGCATGCGCCACCACGCCCGGCCCACACTGATTTTGATGCAGTGTTGGTGATGGAACTCAGACTTCTTGCATGATAGTCCTCTAACAAGCAAGCTACATCCCCAGCCCATCAGGTGACTGGTTTTCTTGCTGTATCCTGCACTCCTGCTAGCTTGGCAGTGGCATCCCTTCTGGCTCAGTGGAACAACTACCAGGGTCTTGATCACTCAACCTGGCATGATACCTCTTTCCCACTAGGCAGAGACCATCCCAAAGCCACTTCTGAAGAAAAGGGTCCCCACTATCCTCCCTGGGTCCCATGTAAATGGCCCCCAGAAGGCTGAAAGAGGAGAGTGGAGGCAGGCAGCTCCCCTCTATTCACCTCTTGTCCCATAGACACCAGGGTGGAGCCTGTGGTTCCTGATCAACCCACTTGCTTTACAGCTGGGAACAGAAGAGGGTTGCCACAGTGTGCTAGTAAATCCTGGGCCTGGCACTCTCCTTTCCCTGGCTCCAGACCTACCAGTTCCTGAACTCCCTGGGCTCACTGAAGGTAGCAGATGAGCCGCTTTTTCACCTACACAAGGCATAGAATGGGATGGCTGATAGAAGCCATCTCAGCTAGAGAGTTCCAACATGCTCAGTTTTGTGTTAAACACTTTGATCTTTTTACAAAGTATATATGACTTGCATGCCTAATATTACATTTAATCCCTTACAGAGGAAAACAATTCTCTCCAGAGTTATTGGAGCTGGGATTTGGCTCTGACCAAATGGATGTCTAAGTCTGCCTTGGTTCCTATTTGTGACCATTTCTTAAGGATTGCAGCTCACAGATGCAGAAAAAGGCTTTTCTTTCCACCCAAAGGAAAGTGACTTTGGTGGGGCTGCTGGGAGGAGGCCTCCCTGTGACCCAGGCCAGAGGGATTGGGATGCTGTTCCCACCCAGAGGAAGAAGTCTAGAGAAGCAGGAAGTCGGGTGGAGATGGAGCAGGGGGATTCTGGCCAAGCATCTGTGGCAAGCACATGGCCCTGGATCCTCTTCCAGGGTAGGTCCAAAGTTGAGGGAGTTGCCTGGGCTTGAAGGAACCAAACTTTCCATGAGTCACCAGTAAAAACTGAGCATGATGGACAGCACATGGCACACTGGGAGACTGTGCGACCCAAGGCCCTGGAAGAGTCCCAAAGGACAGCAATTCTCTTAACTCTTGGCTAAATGTCCCCATAAGCATCTAAGAACTGTATTAAGTTTGACACTGGTGGGGTGTCACACATGGTGACACAGAGCTGTGAGATATGAGGATCTGGCCTTGAGAACACAGCTATTCCCACTAGTGTGGGGAAGAGCCCTTCATCCTTTGTTCCCCCTCTACGCCTCCAGGAGGGCCATCACAGGGCATAAGCTGTAAGTGACTACAGTAGCCAGGTGCCTCATCTCAGCATTTCTTGGCACCCAAGGGAACACTTGCTCTGATAAGTTATGGGGCAGAAGTCCAGGGCCCTAGGGTGTCTTCCACCATACCAGTCAGGCCCACATGCTGCCTCCCAGGTCTCCCCACAAAGTTCAAGGGTGCATGGGCAGAGAGATCAGCTGAAACTAGAAATAGATGATCCACTTGGGGTGGAGAACTTGAACCTGAACCGGATCCGCACGTGACAGTGCAAGAACTGCAGGTCCAGAGCCTGGGGCTGAGAGGAAGGACCAGGGAGTTGAGGGGGTTGGGGAAAGTTCATGAGATGAAGGGGTGCTACAAAGTTGGGGCCCTTTGCAGCCCTTCTGAGCTCACATTGGAATTTGGAGAAATTGAAACCTTGACTCCAAGATCCTCTCATCCTATCCCCATGTTATCTGCTATAGTAACAACTAGGTGACAAGGTTCCCAAGACCATGACTCCAGGCAGGCAGAATGCTTTCACCCCAGAGGGTGTAGCAAGAAGCTAGAGGCCAGGGAGCCTGCCTGCAAAGGGAGCCTAGTGTGAAAAGGAGAGCCTTTGGAAGATGCTTCTTCATCCTTTGCCAACTAGTCAATTCATCTCTTTCCCCAACGAGAGCCACTAACAAAGGCATAGGAGAGCCTGAGCCTTTGTTAGGGGAAATTTACTAAGACCTTAAAGCAGCCACCATTCTCTCTTCCCCATCAAAGTCCTGCACACACCTGGTCCTGCATTTGTAAGGCCTAGGGTTCTTTGATATGGCCAGGTCCCTACAGGAAGGGCTGGGAGCTGGAGATTCTTCTACTTAAGAAACCTTCCCAAGACTGGTCCTCCAGTTCCAGCCTTACCAGCTGGGAAACCTACCAGGGAAGCTGCCAGGAAAAGAAAACTGCACAGCTTACTTAGTGAAGTCTCACCCATTCTGGAGCTCCGGTTTTCCTTATGTATAATGAAGACTAAGTGGTCTGTGAGTGCTCAGAGTTAATCCCCTTATCCCTAGCTACCTGCCGTTAAGACCATGACAAAGCCAGTGCCAGAAGCCAGTAGAGCGGGAGAGGAAGAGGAGGCTGAGCCTTGAATTTCTCCCCTGTCTAATGGGAGCTGCAGAGAATCCTGTGCTACCCACTGTGCCCTCAGCAATAAGAAGACAGGTAAAGAGGACCACTTCATTTTGTGTTTATTAGCAAACAACCAGGAGGGAACGGGCACAGAGGCTGGTCCCACTGCACAAGGGTGCCCTGTCTCTCTATGGAATGCTATGGACAAATGACCTGCTTGGCC
Organism: Orientallactaga sibirica; assembly: GCA_036365145.1. Classification (NCBI taxonomy): domain Eukaryota; kingdom Metazoa; phylum Chordata; class Mammalia; order Rodentia; family Dipodidae; genus Orientallactaga; species Orientallactaga sibirica. Next base: position 58,664,172 of record JAEOAD010000005.1, on the reverse strand, counting down.
ATGCCTGTACCCACCATCTCAAAGGGACCCAAGACAGAGGCTTTCCATTGCCCTCTGTCCTCACACATATGCCAGCTGCCCTGGAGCATCAGGATATGATGTGGACCATCTCTGAGTCTTGGTTGTCCTTGTCATCCATAGTCAAAGCCAAGTTCCCCGAAGTTCTGGAAGCTTGAGGAGACAGTGAGGGTCACCAGGACAAGGGAAAAGTGCCCCTCATTCTCACCCAGGTCTATGGCTGCTGCTTCTCAAGCCTCCTGCCACCCACTGTACAGAGTCCACCTGGTAACGGCCAGGCCGTAGTTTCCCCACTCCCAACTTAACTTTAGATTAACCAGCATGTCCTGCCTGTCCTCCAAGGGCTCCCACATCTACACTGTCCCCAATCCACCCTACACAGACCTAAATTGATATGAAATACCATGCAATTCCCCTCCCATGTTGCCTTCCTGGTTCCCCCTCCCTGCCATTTTCATTCCCACTTGAACCCTCTTGTGACATGCTAATATCACCATTTCCAGCCACTCTTGCTCCCTGCCCTGGCAGGTCAGCCTCCTCCTGACCCAGAGAAAGCTTTAACCCACAGGCCCTCCTCTTCTCTCCATTTTGCAAATCTTTCCCTCACCCCAACCTGGCTTGCACAGAGGAACCCACAGGGGTCTTTCTCCCCCATTTATTTACTGACCCTCTACTTCTAGGGACTTAGAAAGCTCCAAAGCCTCTTGATGCCCTGAACCCCAAGTTTAAATTTGGGTTGTATGGAAGAGTGTCTGGACCCTGAACAGAAATGACAATGTGGTGCCTGCTGCCTCAAGGGAAGGGGAACTGGCTGGCCAGAGGTTTGGGGGTCAAGTCTTCTGCCATGTGACCTTGGGCCAGGCTCTCCCTCCCTGGTTTAAACATTGTTCCTCTGCAGAATGAGGGCTGATTTGGGGAATTTCCAGCTTTGAATAGGGTGTGTGTGTGTGTGTGTGTGTGTGTGTGTGTGTGTGTGTCCCCAGATACAGGTTCGGTTCCAGGAGAGCCAGAGGCCACAAGGAGAGATTTGCACTGAGAACTGGCATTTCCATGGCAATCACTCGGAATTCCAGTAGACATGGCTGGCCTCTGCAGGCCCCCAGGAAGGGTCACTGAGGCCTAGCATGATGTCCTCAATGGCTGCCTCCCATCTCACATCATGGACTCCTCCTCTTCCTCAGCAATCTCGCGGTCAACCTCAATGGCTGTGTTCTCGAAGCTGGTGATACCTCCATATTTGCGCATGTGCACCATCAGTGGCTTTGGTGACTGGCTCCCAGCCAGTGTGGCTACGTACATGCCCGTCCGGTTTTCCTCCAGTGATGGGCCCCAGTCCATGGCTGGTCGGCTGGCCTGCTGGAGCCGCTGTGGCAGGACAATGACAGTGGATACTGCGTGATTTTTGTGGCCAGACACTCAGCAAAGACCTGACCATGCTCAATGACACTTTGCTCTGCCACTTAGAGACTGGTTGCCTCTGGGAACCATCTGTAACATGGGAACCATAATGTTCATGAGGGCATCATGAGGGTCCTGACAGGATACTTCTAGCTGGTGCTGGAATAAGGGTGGCTGTCATGATTATAAGGCAAGGTTCCCCTCTAAACATCCAGAGGTGAGTCTGGGAGCCCACTGGGGGTCTTTTCCCACACATACTAAGTCTAGACAGGCTGGGGGCATTTAGGGAGGAATTATCAGCTGGCTCTGACCTTTCCTCTCAGGAAAAAGGAAGCTAAGGAGATGCCTAAGCCTGCCATTGCAGAGATCCTTTATCTTCAGCCATTCCCTGCTATCATTGGTCATATTTGGACTGCCTCCCTGACTAAGGCCTCATGTGCTGTAAAGTCCATGATCAGGACTATAGCCCCAGGCTGGACTAGTCCATGTGGACTTCTTCAGGTTACAAGAAGTCTACCTGACCCTGGAAAAGATGTAGAACTAAGTGTTTTCTGCTCTGGGGTCTGGCCCCAGAGTGGAGCCACAGGTCTGGAAGGCTGACTATAAGTGGGGAAGGCCGACTCACCTCCCACAGAGAGCCCTCCTCTCGAAGCACAGCCACCAGCATGCCAGCAGGAATCATGAGGCAGGACAGCAGGCCCATCAGGATGCCGAGCAGCTCAGCCCAGGCAGGGAAGCGGTAGCTACCATACTCGGAGGGCTGATACTTGATGATGCTGTATATCAGCAAGGCCTGCAGAATGGGGATTCCAGCATCACTGTGCCTCAAGAAGGATCCATGGTGTGTCATGTCCTGGGTCTGGGCCACCTTAAAGCCTGAGAGAGTCAAGTCCAGACCTACCCAGAATCCTGAGCTATACCAGAACTTTCAATGGTCCATCTATGGGGCATCTCAAAGGCCTGGGCTAGTCCAGCTCAAAGCTGACCCAATACCAAGGTCTATGACAGCCCAGCTCTGACACACCCTAAAACCATAGCATAGTGTAAGGATCCTGTTCCTGAGTGTGCCTCTCCAGGCCTAAAAAGACCCCACCTATTTGTCAATCAACTGCAGGTCTGGTTCCAGCACAGCTCTGGAGCCTAGAGGGCAATGATGTGGGCTAGGCCCTGAAACTCATTCCACAGCCCTGACAGAAGCTCTACTCAGGGCTAGGCTAGCCTGGCCAGACTAAATACACAGAGGGGAACTGTCCTTAGCCTTATAGCCCTAGCCAGCCACTTTCCCTCCCTCCCTTGGTTACCAGGAGCGTGGCTGGGGACAGGAACAGCCAACAGGCCCTGAAGTAGAGGCCCGGCTTGAAGCCCAGCATCATATGGATGTCTCGGCAGAACCTCTGGATGCCTGCACAGGGGAGGGGAAGAAAAATGACTCCATGGCAAGCCCCACAGGTGCTGGCAGCCCCTCTCTGCACCAGCTGGCCCTCCCCCATGCCTGACTCTTGATATCGAACCTCAAGCAAACCCTGTCCTCTCACTCCAGGGAGAACATCAGCCCACCTCCTGCAGCCCTTCTTACCATACACCCGGGTGACAGCGAGGCATGTGGTGATCACCACCACCATGAGCCCGAAGCTGGCGCTGTAATCATCCAGAAGGACCAGCCAATACATGCCCCCCTGGAATGCAAAGCACAGCATTCAGCCTCAGCCTCTGCTGTAGCCCGTCTCCTGGCAGGAGGTGAGCAGGAAGCAGCCAGGCTTTGGGGGAGAAAAGATGATGACAGTGGAGAGCAGTGTCCCTTCCAGCCCCCACTCATGGATGAGGAAGGCCTTGTTTAGAGAGGGCATGTCGCTTGACTGCAGTCACTCAACAAATGCAAGAATGAAGTTTGAACCCAGGCCTTTCAGACAGACTCCAGAGCCAGACCGTACCACAAGGCCAAGCAACCTCCCCTGGGAAACAAAGTGTAGGGCGAGAACAGGATTGGCTCAGTGAGCACAGCCAGCCTGGCACTCCCCACAGGCCACTCACGTCAGTGGTGAGGATCAGCCCCATCAGGTACATGGCCACACAGATGAGGCCAGAGAATACTGCCTTCTTGGGTCGCAGGTAGTATGGAAACTCATCTGTTACTGCAGTCACAATGGTCTCTAGAAAGGCAAACTGGAGGTGGGGGTGGAGATGGGGTTAGAGTTCCACAACCCCAGCCTACCCCCTACCCCACACACCAGGGTTCACTCCTGGAAACAAGGCTCACCTGGCTGTCCAGACCAAGAGTCAGAAGCATGAAGAAGAAGAGGAAGGACCAGAAGGGTGACAGGGGTAGCATAGTCATGGCCTGTGGATAGACAACAAAGGCCAGGCCAGGGCCTAGGCCCAGGGCGAACAGGGTCAGCAGTGTGGGCACACTGCAGGCACATAGACACTCAAGTACACAGGGTCACAGGAGCACAACTCATTTACTATCCCCGAACCCAGAGACGCAAATTAAACAAACACATTCAATACTTTCTTACTTCCCAGGACTCAGGCCAACACACTGCAGATGCTCACTTTATAGGAGCTGATGAATAAATGATTTCACAAGAGTGCATGAATACACACATGAGCCAAATGGAAAACCTCATTAAACCACAGGTCTGCACATGGTTGTTTGCACACAGAATGCATAGAAGCTGACAAATGGCCTAGCGACAGTGCACAAGTACACACAGGAACCAAATAAAAGGCCTTGTTAAAGCAAAGGTCTATACATGATTGTTTGCATAAAGAAATCCACAGGCACACATACTTATATCCACTAGCACAAGACACTCTGATTCACAGATAATTGTAACCCTGGATTCAGTGCACACAGACATTTCAACCCAGGATGTGACTTGTTTGGACAAACAAGATGGGAAAAATGAGACAACCTCACAAAGAAACTCCAGCACAGATTAATGCACACCAACACATTTGTACATGGACACCCACACACTCAGGCAGGCACACATGACATGGCCATCTCCAACCTTGCCGACCCGCATTACTTCTGTGCCCTTTGCCTAGTTCACCAATCCCAGGCAGTTCGTCCCCTGCCCACCTGCTTTGGCCACCTGATCCACAGGCACACCCAGTTCCTGAGACATATAGCCCAGCACAGAGAAGATGGCGAAGCCAGCCAGGATGCTGGTGATGGCATTGCCCAGAGTGACGATGAAGGTATCTCTGTCAAGAGAGTCCGAGCACAGGCCAGAGTAAGCCAGCCACACCTTCAACTGAGAGGGCCCTTTCTATGAAGTAGACACTGTTCTGTGTCCCTCATTGCAGAAGAGAGGGAGGTTAGACACCCTCTACCAGTTTTGGCTATTGGCATTGGGAAGCTTCAGGTACTGACCTGTAAATATTCTGGTGAAATGTGTTGTAGGAGGCAAAGGTAAGGAGGCCCCAAATCCCACACCCAGGGAGTAGAAGATCTGAAGGGCAGCTTCAATCCATACCTGTGCCAGGGAAAGAGGGAGGTGGAGGGCACAGGAGACCGAAGGAGAGGAGCAAGTAGGTGAGGTGAGGTCAGGTGACATGTTCAGCAAGGCATAAGGAACAGCAAGGGTCACAAATGTAAGCCAGCAGCAGATCCAGCCCCAGCACTTACACTACAGTAGGTGGGTAAGTCCCTCCCCCTTGTGGGACTTCGTTTCCCACTCAGGGACTAGCAGCAGTCTCTAAGATTTAGTTCTGATGGAAGGCATACCCAATGCAGAGTTGCCAAGAGTTTTGTGTTGACAAAAGCCCATGCAAACCCTTGACTTCCTGCCTAGAATCAGAGAGACCTATATTGGAAGTCCATCTTTACCTCTCTCTAGCGGTACAGTCTGAGTGAGCCCTGTTACCTCTTTACACTACACATATCTCCTCTGCAACGAAGGACATGGTAAAGTAAATCACTATGATGTATTCTAGAGAAGGATCAGATACAACCATCCATGAGTAAACAGCGTGAGCTGCTGGTACGTTGTTGTGACCATCAATGTTCCTAATGTCCCCCCTGGGCTATAGAGACAGACAGACTTAACTGGTAGAACCCCAGACCTGCCACCTCTAAACTGTGGGACCTTCATATTATTCATCTGTAAAGTGGAGAGACTAATGTATACTTCCCAGGACTTTTGGAAGAACTGGGTAAGTGCTGCTGCTGGTGGCTTCTTGAGGGTTCCCAACCTTACCCCTCTTTCCCATGGAGCCCTCCTTCCACGCTCCCTCCTTACCTTGGAAGTTAACAGATGGTGGAACTGGGGAGTGAGATAGAACTGGATACCCTTCCAGGCCCCAGGAAGGGTAACTCCTCGCACCAGCAGCATGAACAGGATGAGGTACGGGAAGGTGGCCGTAAAATATACTACCTGGAAGACATCAAGAAGGAGAGACAGGAGACCTTCCACACTGTTCCTCCTGCTCAGATCCTCATCCCAGAATCCTTTTGGGTGACCACCATTCAAATGTGTCTCCTTCCTTCCCTCCTGTGTCCATGCATCTCCCTACCAGCACAGGGCTACAGCCCTGCTTCCCAAGGCCACCCAAGCCCCCTTTCTGCTGCTGCCCTTTGTGCAAGCCACTGCACTGATGGTAAAAGCCTCCTCCTGCTATGCCCACTGTGCCCCAGCAAACCACTGGACATCCCTAAACATTGCCCTCAGACAGCCCCCTTCCAAACCTTCTGATAGCCCATCAAGTCTATGCTCTCTACCTTGGCTGTAACCATGCAACCCCTCCTCTCTTTCTAACTCTTTCCATCCCATCTTTCATAACTCTGATCCTCGGAACAACACCTCTTTCTTGGCAGAGGAACAATTTTTCACTTAAATATAACCAAGGTTGGAGGTTAGGGACATAGTTCAGTGGAAGAATACTTGCCTAGTGTGCACAATTCCCAGTAGGGAAAAAAAATGACTGAGGTTTCCAAGTCCTGGAACAACCTTATTCTTCCCCTTGATAGATATGGCTATCTCCCTCCCATATAGTCTACCTTCTACAGGTAAAAGCACCCCAACTTTCCCTAGGTGGGGTTCACTCCATGCTCAATGAAGGAATGGATACATGACTAGGTCTAGCTAAGCAGAATGTCCCATTCTGGCCACAGAGACTAGTTCAGGGATGGGTACATGGCCCAGCTTACCTAAGAGATTAAGTTCTACAGCATTTGCAAACTGGGAAAGCAGGTGAAGCAAATAAGGAAGCCAGTGTGGAGGAAAGCTTCACCAAGAGAACAAAGAGGCAGATTCCTGATAGAATCCATTGAACCCCTCGACCCAGCAGGGCCTGAAGCACATCCTCTGGGCTTTCCAGTTAAGCCCAACATCCAGACTCAACCTGCATCTCTAAGAGCACCCCATATACCCAGCCCCCTGTGCCTTCCGCAAACCCTCATGGAGCCCCTGCAAAGTGCCAACCTCTGGATAAAAAAGCCAATTTGAATGCCCTGTGGATGTGGCCTGTGGAAGACTTCTAAGTATAGCAAAGCAGTGTGATCCACTGTCCCTTCTCACCTCCACACCCTTCCTCCAGCAGAGCCTTCCCCACTCCCTCTCTCTGGGTCCCTCCTACCTCCACCAGGCCTCACCTTGCCCGAGGACTTCACTCCCTTGAGGATGCAGAGGAATACAATGACCCAGGCCAGCAGCAGGCAGAGGCAGAGGTTCCAGCGGACCTCCCCAGGCTGGCCGATGCCCTGGCTGCCCTGGATATGCAGGACATAGCGGCTGTGGGAGACAGTGATCTGAGTGTCCTCTGGTCACCCTGCCACACACTGCAGACATGGAGGAGAGCCTCGTCTGGGCTTCCAGGCCCTACTGGCTCTTTTTCAAATGGTACTCCACGAGCCTCCTCTCCATTCTGCTCAGAACAGGTCTGAATCCAGGAGGTTGGCCTCTACCTCCCTCCCTTCCATATGGGTTTGGTCAAGAGCAACAAAAGGCAGGGGGCTAAGGGTATGGGAGGGGGTAAGGATTCTGGGTATTTGCACACATCTATACATGCACTCCACCTGGGAACCTGTCTGTGGCTGTGCTTCTCTGAGTCATGGTCCTTGTTGGGTAACCCTTCTTCCAAGGCTCCATGTTCCCCTGTTTCCTCACCTTGGTTCCAGGTGGTAGCAGCGGCAGGTGTTGCTAGTCCCGGGTGCCCAACTCTCCTTGTGGGTTCACTGACCCTCTTCCAGTTCAGCCTTTTGGGTAATGCCACATGTCCCCTGCCTAGATCCTACCCAATGTGGTAGTCCATGGTTTCTCCACAGACTGCTAGCAGCCTCAGTGACCATGTCAAGCTCTTTGGCTTTGCATGGCACATCTACACTCTCATCCTCTGTGGGTCGTGTGTTCTTCAGAAGGTGCAGGCACACTGGCCAGCCTTGAAATGGACAGAAGAACTGTCTATGTAAGCTGGGGGGTGGGGTGGACTGTTTCAAGACATGGGCCTGATGGGAGAATCCTCTGTGAGCAACGCTTCATAGAGGAAAGGAGGAGACTATCTGGTTTGTTTTCTGACCAGCCACCAGTCCCCACCCAGGGGCCAGGCTACTTTGAAACATTCAAAAATAAGATTGGGGGCTGAAGAGATGTCTTAGCAGTTAAGGCACTTGCCAGCAAAGCCAAAGGACTCAGGTTTGATTCTCCAGTACCCACATAAAGCCACATGCACAAGGTGGCACATATGTCTGAAGTTCATTTGCAATGGCTAGATGCCCTGGAGGGCCGGTTCTCTCTCTATCTGCCTCTCTCCCTCTCTCTTTTCTCAGAAATAAATAAATGAATATTTTTTAAAATACTTATTTTTATTTATTTGACAGAAAGACATAGGCAGAGAGAGAGAGAAATAAAGAGAGAGAGGGAGGGAGAGAATGGGCGGGCCAGGGCCTCCAACCACTGCAAACAAACTCCAGATGCATGCACCTTGTATACCTGGCTTAAGTAGGTCCTGGGGAATCGAACCAAGGTCCTTTGACTTTGGCTTTGCAGGCAACTGCCTTAACCACTAAGCCATCTCTCCAGCCCCAAATAAATATTTTTTTAAAAAAAATATAGGATTGGGAGTCAGGAATCCTTAGTGTCAATATTGCTGCCACTGACAAGCCTCTGGCTCTTGTTTTCTCAGCTAAAATGGGGTGCCGGGACAGGCTAATAAGCTTCAATGTTCTTCTGACAGCCACAGAGCTGGCAGATGCCTGGAATTGTGGTAATGCTTGTTCAAATCTCTCAGCAGTTCTTCAATGCAGTCTCACTTCCCTTACACTAAGATGATCCTTACTCTATAAGACCCAGGGCCTATGCTAAGTGCTTTACCTATTGGCATAGGAAGTAGTACCATAATGTTAATTCAGAGAATGAATGTATGACTAAATGGATAACATCCCGTTACAGAGGAAGAAACGGAGACTCTAAAATGACACTATTACTGTTATCATCCCCATCATTACTCTCAACTAGCATTTACTTACAGTCCCCTGAACTAGAGTGCAGAGTCTACATGCACCCTTTGCTCTAATCTATATCAACTACCTTCTGAATTAGTTACTACTATTGTTCTGGTTCAAAAAGTAAAGCAATAAAATCTAAATAGATTGTTCAGAGCCACACAGTAGGTCAGGCAAGAAGCTAGAATTAGAATTCTCTATCCCCCTAACACTGGCTCCTGACCTCTACACAGAGGTACATGCCCTAAGCAGAGGCCAGCCCAGCCCTGCCCTTCTCCTGTGCATGCTCGGTTGCCACCCAGGAAGGATTGCCTAACCTCCAGTATTCCTCGCTGGGGCTGACGGTGTCACTGAGGTTGAGTAGCTGTGCCCCATTGCCATCCTTAGGGCCTCTGTGCTCAAGGCAGAGTTCTGTGTTCCACCAGTTGCCACAGTGCTCCCAGGGCAGGTTTCTGGTTAGAGAGGCGAAGAGGTAGAAGAGGACGTAGGCGATGATCATGTTGTAGTAGATGGCCACCAGGCCTACGATGAGCAGCATGGCTGCCCCGGCACCTGGGGTGGGGAAGGGTGGTGTCTCCTCACTGGGCATTCTTCTCCTCCTCTCAGCTACAGCTTGGAGACCGAGCAACTCCCTGCCTCCCACAGGCTCTATCCAACCCCAACCACCACTACTGATACCTCACCTTTGAAGAGGGGACTGATTTTCCAGACGGCCAGGGGCCCCAAGCTGGAGAATTGGCCCAGAGAGAGCTCAAGGAAGAAGAGGGGGATGCCGCAGATGGCCAGCATCAAGAAGTAGGGCACGAGAAAGGCACCTGTGTAGAGGTAACCGGTAGAAAAGGGACTCAAGTGGAGAAAAGGGACTCAAGTGGGCTAGCTCCCATCCAAACTGGCCCCAGTTCTCTGGTCCTCTGACAGCAACCATCACTAGCCACCTGTAGGTGGATGGAGCACTTCTCCTGAGGATTGGGAACTGGGCTTATGGGTCATTGAGACCAAGGGAGCTGATGGGTATTTACTCACCTCTGGAGCCCCAGCGCCCAGAGCAGGGCAGGGCTCAAAGCAAACTCCAGAAACATCTGCTGAATGAGTGAGCACATGAGGAGTACTAAGCAGATGAATGGCCTCCCTGTCAGAGAGTGTACACTCTTCAGCATGGAAGTCAGCGCCTTTGGAATCTGTCTCCTCCCTATCATGCCACCTCGTATACTCACGATGCCACCTGTGGTTCTGTGTGGATGGCATCCCTTTCCCTTCTCTTCTCACATCCATAACTATCTCCTTCAGAAAGCTGCCCACTATGAGATGGCCCAGAAAGGTCTGCAGTCACACCAGCCAGCCTCTAGTCTCCTTCCTGCAGCTCTGTAGGCACATATTTGAAGCCAGGCGAATCAGACACTTTCCCTGCCATACTGTCTAAACTCATTCAGAGAGGTTCTGGAAGGCTCAGAGATTACTAAACTCTGTAGTCCCAGTCATTTCAAAAGTGTCTATGGCCACAGTCCCCACCCTAACTGCAGGAAGGTAGCCTGCTTGTCTGAGGAGAGAGTGAAGTAAACACAAAGAGAAAGAGTTAGGAAGCAGGGACAGAGTCGAGAGAGTAGTTCCAGAGTCTCAGAAACTGGCTCTGCACTCACATTTCTAATCTTATAAATATATCTTTGCTTTGCTTGTTCTAGTTTTTTTTTTCTGGATTTCTCTTAGTTAATACTCTCTTCTCTGACAAGTTTGATAGAGGGAGTTTGAGGTACAGGGAAATAGTGAAAATACATTGCCCTGGAGAAGCTAGTCCTAGGTTGGAAAGTTGGGCTGTCCCTTGTTACCTTGGACAGGGAGTTTGGCCTTTTCAGGCCCCAGCTACCTCAGCTTTTCTGTGGAACCTATCTAGAAGGGTTATCATAGAGTATGAGGCCAGCACCAAGCCTAGGGCCTGGCCCTCAACCCGAGCTCTTATTAATGAGATTCAGAACAGTATGTTGATGGAGAAACAAGGACAAAGGGAATTTCTTGTAAAATAGGAGAGCCTGTGTGTTTGCATCGGAATGGAAGGGACCAAGAGAGGTGGAAGCACTGAAGATTCTAGAGAGGGAATTATGGATGGAGCAGGTTGGGGAGGGAATGGGAAGTGACGTGACTCATGTACAACAGCAGGTGCAGCTCTTTACACACAACATGGACAGCTCTCTTTGCTCACCACAGGGAGGAAACCATGTGGCATACCATCCTGGGGATAACTGGGAGGACAGGCTTAGTTAATGAAAGGGGACAGGAAAATAAACCCCCTCCTCTCAGCCCAAGGTCATGTGGAGGACAGTGACTGAGACCACCTCAAAGCTCATTCTATACCTGAGCCTTGACTCACTATCCCGGATATGCCCAACAACACCCAGGCCCATACCGCCTCCGTTGGTATAGGCTCGGTAGGGGAACCGCCAAACATTCCCTAGGCCCACACAGTAGCCAATGCAGGACAGCAGGAAGTCCAGCTTGCCCGTCCAGTTGCCCCTGTCTGCTGCAAAGTCCACATCCATATCCACATCGTCCTGGTCACTGGGAGTCATCAGCAGGTCTGGGGTGATTGGCTGCCAGTAAGAGAGACCAAAGAGGGGAGGGAGAAAGGTCAAGGCCAGGCTGGAACTGGGATCCTAAGATTATGGAATTAGACAGGGCTGATTGAAAGATGCTCCACTGGTTCAGACAGTCAAGCACTCTCATCCGGAGTCACATAGTCCAGACCTGCAGGGCAGCTGGTTTGGGCATCAAGAAAGCTACTTGGTCTCATCTTGGCAAACAGGCATAGGCCAGAGATGGACCCATTTTGATGATACTGTCACTACCAATGATGGTGGTGGTGATGATCTTAGGAAACGTCACCATATACTGGCACTCACAGTACCGAACAGTCTACTCATGTTACCTGATTTCATCTAAGAACAACTCTACCAGCAAGTACTCATCTGCACTCCATTCTAGGTATGAGGAAAGCTGAGAAGTCATGATCTACCCAGGATTTTTACCTGCTTGGCTGGTGTCAGAACTAGGCCTGGAGCCCAGAGTTCCTGATGCTAATGCCCATGTCTTCACCCATTCACTGTGTTGGAGGTTGATTGACATTTGGGCACTAGGACATTATGGAGCATGTCCAAATGGCAGGCGGCCAGATTGGAAAGTGTTCAGGAAAAGAGGTCCAAGAAGAAAAAGGAAGAAGTCATGGATCCTTAGCACAGGAAATAGGACCTGGCAGAATGTAGGTTTCCTGAGGGAGGACTCAGACTACTGTCCTGTGTTTCAGGGAGGCCTACAGGAACAGTGCCCAAGAAAAAGCTTCTAAAGCTCTGATCTCTCTCAGAGTCACATCTTATGATAAGTATAGGAAAGATTAAGTGTAGAGGGAAATGGAGTCAGCTGTTTCACATTCATAGCTGGAGGACCGCTCCACTGGGAATTCTCCCTTTTGCCAAGGTTGGGATATGAAGGCTGGCTACAACCATATGGGATCCTGGCCCTAAAAGGTGCAAAGTTGCATGTTGTGTGTTGTTCAGGCATGGTGACTGGAAGGAAGCCCACAGTGCCAAGAGGACCACCTAAAATTCAAAGAGCAACTCTCAGCAAGGGCTTTGGGAATGGGTAAGGAGATGAGGGCAACCCACCTTGCCTGCTTACCTCTAAAGATCACTCTTCAGAACCAAGGAGAATGGAAATACAAAGCAGATCCATCAGTAAGTGGGCCAGGGTCTGCACCAAGGAGAAAAGAGCCCCCCGGCTTCCTATCTAGAAATGCTTGTAGGAAAATCTGGGAGTCAGGAGACTATGTGACTCCAGTGTGTGACTGTTAGGAGAGTCATCTGAGCCTCGGTTTCCTCATGTGAACAATGAGGAGACAGGGTAGACCATGGGTTTCAAAAACATATTCTTTGGGATGTTCACAGACATTCTGTGAAAGTGTTCTTTTTATGTGTATGTATGTATGTGGGGGGAGTGCACATGCACATGTGTGAGTGTTAACATGTGGACGATAGAGGATACCTTCAGAGTCATCCTTAGAAACACTATCTTCTTTGAGATAGTCTTTCATTGGCCTGGAGCTCACCAAGTAGGCTAGACTGGCTGGCCAGTGAGACCCAGGGATTTCCTCCCCCAGGACAGTCCACCCTACAGCAACAGAGACCTTGTCTCTGGGTACTGGGTACTGATGGGCTTGGGATTGTGAAAGGAGGGCTGGGATGCAGCTCAGTGGTAGGGTGCTTACCTAGTATGCACTATACCTGTGCTTTATCCCTGGCAGGAGAGAAGGAGCATGTGAGTATCACGTGATTGAAGGGTATCTGTTGTGGTAACAAGAATGGGCAGTGGATTGGGTGACAGTACTGAGATTACAATGTTAGGCTGATTCAGTGACAGTGATGTGATGATGATGGTGATTTTCTTTCTGTGACCAGTGACAAGGATAGCCTGGCATAAGTTAAAGTGATGGTGACAACAGAGAATGAAAAGTGATGCTTTTAAAGTCAACACAAACATGTTAGAATTTATTGCTGGTGCCTTGGACACGCTGAGGTGAGGGTGATGGCAACACCCAGAGTTTGCAGAATCCTTCTCCTCCCCTAAGGCTGCTTCTCCCCTATGTCACCAGCCTTCTGAAATCTCAAGCTCGTAGGTGAGCTCCAGGAAGGAGGTCACAGCACCCAGCTGACACAGTCCCTAGCACTGGCTGGCAAGGCAGAGCTGTCACCTTGAGACCCCACCCCATTTCAGGTCAGCTAGCAGGAAGTCCCAGTACTGAAGCTTCTCTGATTCCCCAGAGAAGATGCCCTTTCCATGCTCATAGAGCAGACCGCTCTGTTTCCATGGCAACAACAGTTCCAAGAGCAGGATGCTGCCAGTTTGTCCCCCTCCTCCCCCAATCAGAGGAAAGCTTGCTTCTTCTCTGAGGCCAAGGGATGGGGTCCCCCAAAACTGAGCCAATCAGAACCCATGTGAGCCCCAATCCTACTATCAGGTGAGTCCCAGGAGGCTGGTCCAGTGAGGATAGGGCTGGTCTAGAGACAGCAACCAAGTAAATGGAGCAGGGTTGGAAGCTACCTGGCTTGCTTCCCACTTCCTCCTGGGTGAGAGCTCCCACACTCTATCTCAGAGTCATGCAGGAACACACACCTGAGTCTACTAGACCTATATCTTCTCCTATAGGGACCAGCAGATATAGGTCTCCACCCTTGAAGACCAGAAGAGGAGGGACTTGGAGAGGAAAGACAGCTAAGTCCAGGAGGCTCTCCTATCTAAAGGGCACAAAGTAGGCACCTGCTTCACTGTGTAGATGAGGAACCAAGTTCCAGGGAGGGAAGTGAGGGTCAAATGGCAAGTCAAGGGCAGTCTAGGACCAAAATCCTAACCCCAGCCTGACGTAACGTTGTTTGTGCAGCTCCCTGGCATTTCTCACCCCTACTCCCTTCTCTTTGAGAACTAGGAAGCTGACCCTGAGAGGAGAGGGCTTCTTGATTCTAAATAGCTTCCATCTCCAGTTAAGCCAGGAGACGTGCCCCTGTGTGCCTCAGTTGTCTCGTTTATAAAATGGGGATAGGACTTTGCCTTGGAATCACTAGAGGACTAAAGGAGAGAGGCTAGCAAAGCTCCTGTCCAGCATCCAGTAAGAGTTTCCCGTAGCTGTCCCCATCATGTGTGGCTGTGGCAGAGAGGATCAGGGACTCCTGTGGGGAGTGAGAGCAAAAAAGAAAAAGGAGAGAGAGAGAGAGCATGCGCACTGGAAAAAATGGGGACAGGACTCAACAGGACCCAAGAGCCCACACAACGCTCCAAGAAATCACTCCTATCAATTAGCTATTAGAAAAGACCCAATTATCCCAGTGGTTGGCAGCACAAGAGCAGAGAGCTTGAGTGAGTGTGTGTGTGTGTGTGTGTGTGTGTGTGTGTATGTGTGTGTGCATGCTTGCATGTGGTGTGTGTGTGTGTGTGTGTGTGTGTGCATGCTTGCATGTGGTAGCAGCAGCCCCTGTGAAGTCCTCATCCAGTTCACAACATCACCACACCCTCACAACCCAATGTGTGTGTGTAGGGGGGGTGCTGTCTCCACACTGGGGAACACTGGAGAATGGGCTTGTTCAGTCACAGGGCAAGTGACAGCTTCAGCCACAGTATGCAGTATTTCTCATTCCTTGGTCAGAAAACTCTTGTATTTTCCCCCTTCTCAGCCCCGCAAACAACTCAGTGAGGAGATCCAGCCTACCCCACCTTCCGCCCTTCCCGCCCCCCGCCCCGCGCAAAGTGGGGAGACATTGAGGTCTGCGCTGAATCTCCTCCCCACCTTCCATCTTTCAATTCCCCACCCCCACTCTTGCCTCCCTTCAAGACAGCCTGGGGTCTCCTCTGACTTCTACCCAGTGAAGGTCAAGCTGCCAGCAAAAGGGGTAAGTAGGGTGCCCCCGCAGGGCCAGAACTGGGAGGACCCTAGTGGGTCCCCCGAAGGGTGGCAGAGACCCTTCAGTATAGAGTGCCCAAGTCAGACGAGGGCGAGACCCCATCTTCGCGGACACCAGCCCAGCTCAAGTCTGGCGCTCAGCTCCTAATACCCCCACGCGCAGTCAGCTTCTGGGGAAGCCGACAAGGGCACCGCGCCTTCTGGTGTTGCAGACACCTGTTCTCAGAGTCAGGCCCAGGGAACCTCGGGCCCCCAACACCCAACATCCGGACCCTCAGGTGGCTGGGGCGGGGGCGATCGTGACCCCGCCCCTCCCCGTAATCCATCTCCAGGCCCTCCCCAGCCTGGAGCGGTCTCGCGTCCCCATTCCCCGGCCGGCTCAGGTGTGCTCCGCCCTCGCGCCCTACCTTGCGGCGGTGAGCTCCCTGGAGCGTCTTCATCTTGGAGGGCTGGCGCGGGCCTAGTTCGAGAGAGCCGAGCGCAGTGCGCGAGCGAGCCAGGCTGCGAGCTCCGGTCCGCCCGCCGTTCGCTGCGCTTTGCCCTCGCGGCTCCCGCGCTCCTGCTGGCGCGGGCGCAGGCGCTGCCGTCTGGCGGCTGCGGACGTGGGGCGCAGGCCGGGCGCTGCGAACGTGCCTTTCCTTGCGCTGTGCGAGAGGCTGGGGAGACACCCAGACAGACCTGATGATGGACAGACGGCGGGGGTGGGGGATACACGCTCCTCCGCACGCAGAGCTGCGGATTGGAGGGGCCGAGCGGGTGAGGATGAGGTACCATAGGCCTCAGCTACAGTCTCCTGAGTGACCTTGGCAAGTGACAGCCCTCTCTGGGCCTTCCTTTACTTAGTTGAGTGAAGGAAAAGGGAGGCAGGAAGTTTTGAGCTCCAGCATCCCTGTTGGCTCTTCGTTTGTGGGTGACTTAAGTACCCAGCAGAGCATCTCCTTCTGGAAAAAGGGGGTACGAAGGTCACTTTACTGGGGTGTGAAGAATTCCGGAAGAAAGCATGGGGCTGGGACATAGGTAGTCAGCTAACCTTTGTTGCTGTTGACTGTGAATTGCTCACTCTACCATTAGCCAATCATCCAGTCAGTACTTATCCAGCACCTAAAATGATCCCAGAAGTCTTGTTTTCTCAACCCGGAGAGGCAGTTGTTTAACACTTCCATTTCACATAGTATGAAACCAAGGACAGAGAGGTTAGGAGACTTACCCAAGCAACACAGCTAGCAAATGCCACCAAGGACAGTGTAAGGCTTCATGGGCCTCCCTCAACACTTTTCTTGGGAGAGTGAAATGAGGAGGTTTGGGCAAGAAGGGATAGGTAAGTGCCACCATATTCTAATGGCTTGTGGGGTGTCAGCACCAGGCTCCAGTCCACAGCAAGCAGTGTGACTTAGGAATGTTACGCTTTTGCATCTGTAAAATAGGCCTCAACCCAGGAGATGAATGGCTGAGCTCTCAGAATGTCCTGACAATCCAGTAAGTCTGGGGCTAGGGTGGGAAAGCATTATCTAAAAAGGCTGATGGGGTGGATTGGTTTGTTGGGTTAAACCACTGTGCTAGGGAGATGGGAACATTTATAACAAATTGTGACACTTTCCTACTGAAGGCATCTTCATTCAAACGTTCATCATCCCTAAGGTTGCTATCCACACGGGGGAGGTCTTTAGGAGAAACAAGGTTAAGGGTCTGCTCTCTGACATGGAGGAGAGGAGAGTTTCGGGGCACCTGGGCTGAATGGAAGACCTGCCTCTCCTCCCCAACTTCTGAGCTACCCATCCCTGCAAGTCTGGCTGTACAAGGCAGACCAGCACTCCTCAGTCCCAGGGGGAGGCAGCTCCTCTCCACTGCCCCTGTCCAAAGAGGGCATCAGGTGGCTATGATTGCAAGAGAAGGTACATTTCCCTGCTATGGGCATTATGATAGACTTCCACACTCAATGGTCAATGGTTGTTCTTCCTAACAACCTGAGAAGGCCCGTGAGTACATACTGGAGGAAACTGTCTTGGAAGAGTAGCAATCATGTGTCCAAGGTCACATGGAGCATATCTCTGGGATAACGCCTGGAAGGCTATGGGCCCTTCCTGGGGAGAGGCAGAAGCTATGGGGCTAAGAATGGTTCATCCTCCACACCTCTGGGGACAACCACTGCCTCTCCTCCAGGAGAGGCAGCAGCTTGGCTGCAGCCTCATCTGATTTTGCACTTGGGACTGTGTAGCCTTTGGAAAGCCTAGAGGACTTCGGGAACAGGGGTTAGGGTAAGACAGCAGGCTTAGGAACCCAGGAGCTTGGCTCCTTTCTGGCCCCTTTTAACAAGCACATCATGGGGTAAGTGACCACTGAGCTTTGGTGACAGTCATTAGGGTTGTGGCATGCTAGTGGCCTTGATCCTTTCTTTCCAGATGGGGACACTGAGGCCTGGAGGAAAGACTTAGGAAATCACTCCGTGAGAGAGGAACAAAGATCATGATATGACCCCACCTATGCTGTGCTTCCAGTTCACCTACCACCATCTCCTCATCACCAGCCACCAGTTGGGAATAAAGCAAACCCCAAGATTTTCTGGAAGGTATCATTCTACCCACTGAAGTCCCAGCTTTGTGTGTGTCCAAAAGTATAGTGACCAGGATCTAGGGAGATGGCTAAGATGATAAAGTACTTACAGAGCAAGTATGAGCACCAAAGTTTGGATCCCAACACTCACATAAAGGCTAAGTGTGGCAGCCCGTGGGGAAGCAGACAGGAGGATTCCTGGGGCATGTTGGCTAGCTCCATGTACAGTGAGAGACCTTGTCTTAACAAAGATAGTGTATGCAGCTATGTCAAATTCAGTGCCTGCCCTACTGATGGCAGGCATTGGCCCAGAAAGCTGCCATAGAACCTCTGTGACCCCTGGGCCCCGTTCCCCTCATTTGGTTCCCCTCACTCAGGGATAAATTTGGTCAGAGACACAAAGTAAAAAAATAAATAAATGAAATTAAGAAAGAAAGGGCTGGAGAGATGGCTTAGCGGTTAAGGCGCCTGACTGCTAAGCCAAAGAACGCTGGTTCCAATCTCCAGGTCCCACGTTTAGCCAGATGCAAAGTGACGCAAGGGCGCAATGTCGCACTTGCCCACAAGGGGGCGCACGCATCTGGATTTCGTTCACAGCAGCTGAGAGACTGCTGGCGTGCCCATCTCTATCTGTCTCCCTCTCTCTCTCTGTCTGTCTCTCTCTGTCTCTTTCCAAAAATAAATAAAAAATAATAAAAATAATTTTAAGAAAAGAAAGAAAGTAAGAGAGAGAGAGAGAGAAAGGAAGAAAGGAAGAAAAGGGGAAAATGTGGAGAGCCATTGCATAGTAAGACCTCCACACACCTATGTACACATGTGTACACACACCTGTGCACACAGGTGTACGTACATGCATACATATGTGTGCACACCTCACATACAGACACATGGGAAAAAAGCCAGACCAAATATGGTTAGCTACTCCCTCTCCCTCATCTGAAGGTCTTGGGCGCTACTTGACACACTAGCTATCGGTGGTGGCAAACACCCTGCCTTCACCCTTCCTTCCTTCCTTCCTTCCTTCCTTCCTTCCTTCCTTCCTTCCTTCCTTCCTTCCTTCCTTGCCTCCTCTCAGCATGTCACCTGGAAATAGAGATGTATACTGATTTAAGGAAAGTGTTAGATGAAGACGTACTTCCTTTTATTATATAGGGAGATATTTTTAAATGCATATAAACATTTTAATTTGCTTAAACGTTCAGATTTTGTCACTGTGGAGCATGTGTTTTGTTACACCAGGAGTGATTACTGTGAAAGATGAGGTTCCAGACTGCCAGTCCATCTGGTGTGTGCAGGGAATGTGATTTTGGAGCTGGGATTGCCCTCCAGAGCTGCTCTGAGTGGGTCCTTGGGGCTCCCAGACTGCATCTCTCCCTCCCAAGGCCAGAATGGCTTTCTGCAGTGTTTCTGCTGTCCCCACATATGCACCCCCACACACACACATATGCACACACATCCCCACTGCTAGCTGCTAGAACCATTTTCTCCCCGAGGCACTCAGCTCCCAATCCCAAATCACTCCCTAGACCTGCGCTGGAGCCTGCTCTGCTTAGCCTTGCCAGGCTCTTAGCCTGGTTCTCAACATGGGGCTAGAGGTCAATGGACCTAAGGAAGTTGTACATAAAACACAGGATTAATGTGCTCAATTTTCACTTGCTAGTAGCCATGACCAACCAGGTTGCTGACTGCTGACCTGAAAGGGTCAGGGCAGGCCAGATTTGCCTCTGGATCCCAGATTCTTAGCATCAGTGCAGGCCTGCCACCCAGCAGAAGGATGTGTATAGCCACTCTGGGTAAATGAGGGGACATCTAGGATACCCATGAGCCCTGGAGTGCTATAAGGTCTTGATGGAACTTGAGAGGGTATCTTTCCTGTGCCACTGTTACATTTGGGATAGGGAACCTCTAGTGGAACTCTAAATGACAGAATGCTTACAAGGTACAAGACTGATCATAACATGCTAACGAGTCCTAGGCAAACCCCCTATATCCTGGAGCTCAAACACCAATGGACAGGTAACCGCCACCCCAGCCTATGGGCCCACCCAACCTCCTGAGTTCAATGTGGGTGACAATAACAACCTGGCCTGCTGGACCTGCTACCAAGGACAGGTCTCCTGAGGCTGGACATCAACTCCTCATCTGTCTTCAGCACTGAGGCTCAGGTGGCTGAACCTTAGCCAGACCTGTCAGCTGGCTGTAACACCATAAGTAAATGGTAAAGCTGAGCTTGGCTTGAGCTGTACCTTTGACAGACCAGGAAGCTCAGAGAAGATAAGTAGTATGCCTCTAATCTTACAACTTGGAGGCCAGCACACGGGAACTTAGCCCATGTGACCCCAAAGCCTGCTATTACAGTCAATTAAAGAAAGTTTAGCACTCCAGTGTCAAGTAGCTTCATACTTCAGATGTGATGGGATGCCCATAGTTGTTGATGTGAGCACCCTAGATAGGAAGCATGGGGAAAATGAATTAAAGAACACTCAGAAGCAGGGCAAGGTGATGCACGCCTATAATCCCAGCATTCAGGAAGTGGAGGTAGGAGGATAGCCCTGAGTTTGAGCCAACCTGGGCTACAGAGTGAGTTTCAGGTCAACCTCGTCTCCAGAGTAAGAACACTGTTTCTAAAAATCAAAAGAAGATGGTGGTGCACACCTGTATGCCTATAATCCTGACACTTGGAGGTAGAGGTAGGAGAATCAAGAGTTCAAGGTCATCCTCAGCTACATAGTGAATTCAAGGCTAGCCTTGATCCTGTTTCAAACAAACACAATCTGGGGAGATGGTTCAGTGGTTAAAAGGGACTTGCTATGCAAGCCTGTCAACTGGAGTCTGGACCCCCAGCATCCACGTCAAGCCGGATGCAAAGAGGTGCACACATCTGGAATCCCAACATGCCTTTGGTAATGGGAGGTGGAATCAGGAGAATCCCAAAGCTCAAGAGCCAGCTAGCTAGCGTTCCCAGAAGCAAACAACCAGAAGAGGCCCTGTGGAAGGAGAGGACCAACACCCTGGGTTGTCACCTGACCTAACACACACAAACACACACATACTGTGTGTGCACATACGCATGCACACACACTCACAGCCATTCAGTCTTTCATTACAAGGTAAGTAAATCAAAAGTTTACTTATGTACCACCACAACTGTCCCCAAGAATTCCCATATCTACTAGACCTAACCAGAAACAGAGGTCCAGAGAGAGAAGCAGTTACCCCAAGTCACACAGATTGGAAGATTATACTCACTGCCAGCAACCTTCCCCCACCCCTCTCCCTGCTTTGTTCTTCTGGTACCAGGTTCTTGTGGATCAGGTGTCACATGCTACTGAGGGGGTACTGGTGTCTCCCCAGTGGGTGGCAGGACAGAATGAAGTGGCTTGGTGTTCCAGGGCTGGGTCCAATTGTGTACTGT
Source organism: Orientallactaga sibirica (assembly GCA_036365145.1). Taxonomy (NCBI): domain Eukaryota; kingdom Metazoa; phylum Chordata; class Mammalia; order Rodentia; family Dipodidae; genus Orientallactaga; species Orientallactaga sibirica. Next base: position 58,642,911 of record JAEOAD010000005.1, on the reverse strand, counting down.
CATCCCAGGAACAAAGGGCAATGGTAGGCAGGCTGCACACACGTTTTATGGCCTGGCCACCTCCCAGAACAGTAAACAGAGGGGCAGGCAGTTGGCATCAGAGCCCTCTGGATGGAGAAGGTCTAACTTCTGGAAGGGAGGTTAAGAATAGCAGCTTCTCCCTGAAGCTTAGAAGAATATACTCTAGGTTCCCATTACCCATGTTCCTCCTTCCCTATCTTCCTTTCTGGACTTGACCAGCAAATCTTGGTCCATGAGGTCCTGGTTCAAACACTGCCTCCCTCTAGGAAACCTTCCAGGCCTCCAGGATGAGCTGGGAGCCTGTTCAGTACTCAGAGCATGTACAGGTTCCTGCAATGCCTACAGGGTAGCTCTGTTTGGCCTTTATCCTTTTATGGTAGTGCCATATGTGCATGTGGTACTCTTCTTACAGGACCAGGAATTTCTTGGGGCAAGGACTGTGGGCTTCAGCCATGCATGGCACATGGGATGCAGCATGAATGGCATTGGCTGAAAGGAAAGCCTGAACTGAAAGCATCTGAAAACCTCAAAAGGCTGGTAGCCAAGTCTGATGCTGCTGATCAGGGACTCAGCCTCAGAGATCAGCTCTGTCACTGTTCTGCTTTGATCTTCCAAGTGTGTTTTAAAGGTGACCTTGTTGGAGACCTATGGAGCAGGACTGGAATGCACAACTGTAATGAAAGGATGAGTGTGATTTATACTCCTTTTAAAATTTCTTTAATGCTATATATAATGATTTTTGTACATTTTTAAAAGGGGGAAATTTATTCTTAGATTTTTAAAAATATTTTTTATTTATGTGTAAGCAGAGAGAGAAAGAGAGAGAGAGAGAGAGAGATCATGGGCACATCAGGGCCTCTTGCTGCAAATGAACTTCAGATGCACGTGCCACTTTGTGCATCTAGCTTTATGTGAGGACTGAGGAACTAAACCCAGGCTGACAGGCTACACACAACTACCTTTAACCACCAAGACATCTTCCCAGCCTGAAATTTTATTCTCAAAGCAGCATTCTGGAGATTCCATTCTACATAGCCCCTGTTCTCTGAACCCAGAACTCTGCATAGTCCAGCAATGTGTCTGGGGCTCCATGGGCATGGTGAACAGCCTGTGAGAATGTGAGAGGGGGTAGGTAAACTCTGTCTACTTCTACCCTGAGGGGCCTCCCCTCCATCTGCAGGCTTCTATAGAGTGGTAGGGAAGGGAAAGATTCCACAACCTGAGGGCAATTACCAAGATAGCCTGGGCCTCAGGTGCAGTCCCCCTGGCTTTGCAGGTTGGGGAGAAACAGGGCGTACAGTAATGAGGCAGGTAGAGGTGAGGTGGCAGGAAGCAGGTAGAGCTAATGGCATCCCTACCCCTCCTGCGGGGGTCTGTATGACTGGTTCCACCTTCTTTCAGCACTGTACCTTTTCTCTAGGGCCAGTCTGGTCCCTGTGGCAGCCTCCCACCTCACCCTAGAATCTCTGGAGGAGGTGGGGCTGGAACCTTGTCCTTTGGCTCCTCCCCAAGCCCTTCTGGGGCTTGAGATGTCCTTAGGTGATTTAAATCTCCCCTCTATTCCCCCAGGACATGGAGTTATATCAGATACTGTATGGCCAGGCCAAGGGGAAGTAGAGAGTGAGTAGACAACTTGTCCAGGGTGACCTCAAAGGGCCTCTTGGGCCCTAGCATCTGAATCTCCAGTCCCCAGGCCACAGCTGGAAGGGACTAGGGTAGGAACTCCTTCTTGACAGGCAGTGAGGGGGAGATGCCTAGGATGGCTGGGTTGGTGGGGCACAGGCCTCCTAGGGATGGCCCTGCTGATGTGGGGGTGCCATCTAGGGCCAGAGGCAGCTGCAGGGGCAGCTGCTCTTGCTGCTGTTTCTTCTTGTTCACTTTGCGCTCCTTGGCCCGCCGGTTCTGGAACCAGATCTTCACCTATGGGGGCGCAGAGCACAGAGGTGGCAGGTAGCAAGGTAGGAAGGGGACAAGCAGCCTTTGTGGTCTCCTTTCTGCTCTAGCCACCATACCTCAGGGACCCTGAATACATTGTCCCTATGTTCCAGACACTTTTCTCTGTACCCTCCCTCCTTTCCCTTCCAAGACCCTGTCCCTGTGACTGCTAATCTTCTTTGAGCAACACTGAGCATGGCCTGCTTCAGCTTCAACTGATGGGGTCCCTTTGTCCCTCTTCCAGGGGCAAGAATGTTAGGCTTCACTGGGGACATGACAGTAGTTTCAATGTACAGTGCTGTGAGGATGGCATGAAGACTCAGCCGCCCTCAATGAGCTCTGTCATCTGTGTGGCAACTCTGGGCCATGTTCACAGAGCCTAGGTGGGGGACCCACACACCTGCCGCTCCGTGAGTCCCAGGTTGGCAGCCAGTTCTGACTTGCGCCGGATGGTGATGTACCGGCTGTAATGGAACTCTTTCTCCAGCTCCAGGCGCTGCTGATCTGTGTAGACCACTCGATACTTGTCCTTGGTCCGAGTCTTACCTGAGGAATAGAAGGAGCCAAGAGGGAAGATGAGTATAGGTGCTGACAGAAGGCTCAGGCGGCACCTGGCAGGAGGCTGTTGATGGAACTAGGGCTTTACCAGTTCTCCTAACTCAGCTTCACTCAGAAAGCCAGCTCTAAGAGCTGTAAACCAGAAATGCCACTAGGAAAAATGCAGTTTCTGGGGTACCCGTGACCATTCACTCAAAAGGCCTCAGCACTGCATGCTGAACAAACAAACCCAGATAGTTCTAACTCCAGGGTTCCCAGACAATCAGTTTGAGCACCAATGTCATAAAGGGAACAAGGGTAGACTAAGGGGTTGTCAGTGCCTTCCTACTATGCAGAGAAGACCATAGTGGCTGGAGGGGAAGCAAAAGAATGACCAGGGCTAAAGGGGATCCCCAGTTCTGCCTGCTCCCAAAGACAAATAGAAAGGCCTGGGACTATTAGAAGACCTCTAGAATGTTGCCAGATTCCTCAGAAGGGCATCCAGGACACCAGACCCCACTCTGGGTCTGCATCGGGGATCTAGGAGCTGGCCTGCTTTTACCATCCACATTCCCTCCCATGTTTAGGCACAGGGCAACAGTGACTCAGCTCCTTCCATAGACATACTGAGCTCCTGCTGTGAGCCACAGGCTCGGGTAGGCAGCAAGCAGTATGAGAAATCCTCCTTGGTGCTAGGGGAGACAGACAAAAAGGAAATGAAGATGGAAAATAGTTGATTTGGTAATTGGTAACTATTTTGAGGAAAAGGAAATAACAGACAGGAAGACTGAGAGTATGGGGGGGTGGGTTGTGCTTTCAAATAGAGTGATTCCAGGAGGGTATGGTGGTGGGCACCTATTATCCCTGGTTATTAGAGAAATTTTTTAATTAGGAAAATTGAAGCAAGAGGATTACTTGAGTGTAGGAGTTCAAGACCAGTCTGGTAAACATGATGAGAAACCTATCTCAAAAAAAAAAAAAAAGTCCAACTTTCACCATGTTGGTCCTTGAATGCCTTCCTTTAAAGGGATTTGAGAAAAGGTGTAAAGATGTAAGGGAAGAGGGAACCTGTAAGTGCACAGGCACTGAGGTGAGGGCATATCTGCCACTAACAGGCTTGAATTTCTGAGGAAAAGCAAGGAAGTTGCTGGGACAAGAATGCAGTGAGCAAAGGGGCATGCACAGTAGACAAGGGAAGAGACTCTGGCTTTACTTGGTCTGGAATGGAAACTATTTATGAGATCTGATGCAGGTTTTCATGCTCCTCTGGCTGCTGAGTGGACAGAGGAAGGCTCTATACAGGCTTACCTGCCATGTTCCAGAAGAGTGGGGTGGCTTGGTTCTAGATCGGTCTGCCAAGGCCAGGAGCTGGATTTGAGGGCTATCTGGGATTCATGTTAGAGCTGTCTTAGGGGCTGGAACTGCAGTACTGTCTTGGGAGAATATTAAGAGTCATGCTTGGCCTGAACTGGTGTGGGACCTGGCTGAACATCAGCTTCCTCTGTAAAAAGCTGAGCATGTGGCTAAAATAAGAGGCACAAGCCAGCACACATGTGTATACCAGGACATGGCAGGTCATGGGTTGGTGCAGGAGCTCCTCCTGCCATCCAAGTACCTACAACAGGCCGTCCTTCACCTCTTTGGTCCTGGCCCTCTGTCTCTACCAGTGCCCCTGCAACAAAGATCTGCATCTGGTCCCACCACCACCTAGCCCACAGGGCTTGGCAGGATGACCCTAGGCTCCTCTTGAGCCAAGTGATTCTGTGGAGAATGGGAGTCAGCAGCTTTTCCTGGGCGGCTTCTCTCTGGGTTTTCTGCCACAGCAGCAGAACCACACCAGATGTTTTTGTCTGCATCAAGTTCAGTCCATTGCATGCCACATAGCATGGGACAGAGTCAATTTGGACCAGGTCAGGCTGCAGGAGGGGCCAAAGGAGAGGCTGCTAAGGGCTTGGCTTCAGATGGTCCCCTTCTTTGACCTAGAAAACTCAACACTGACTGAAAAGCAGCTCTGCCTACGCCGCCGCCACAATAGTCTAGCATGGCTCTGAATCCATAGCTTGCTGGGGTCACTGAGCTAGAGTCTGAAGGAGTCCTGGGAATTGAATACCCTTCCCATCATACAGACTGAAGAGACTATTCCAGGTGGTCTTATGACCACTGGAAGTCCAAATGGGAGGCCAGATGAATCCCTGTAGTCCAATCTCTCTCTAGAGTCAAGGTCACTGGAGGCCCAGGGTAGGCACACACATGTGTAAGATACATACCTATCACCTAGTATGGAATTCTCTCTGCCTCCTCTCATGAACAACTCACCACACTGACATATTTAGAGACCACTGTGCTGGCCAAGAATCGCCCTAAAAATTGTCAATAGAAGCTCATACTGAAGACCACACCTCCATTTGCCCTCCTGGGAAAAGGAGAGTCAGGCCATGGTGAGGGCAAGCCTGAATGCCCAGTTTGGGCTGGGGTTGAATGGCCTGAGGCTGGACCCTTAAATGCCTGGAGGACTCACAGCCACCGCCAGGAAGACAGGACAGGCTGGGCAGATGAGGCTCCACCTAAGTGGTTCCAGGCCTGGTCATGAAGGCAGCATTTTCCTTGGCATCCAGCTCTCTCTCTCTCTCTCTCTCTCTCTTTCTTCTCTTTCTCTGCACTGGTGTCAAGTAGGAACACATGCCAATCATTCACAGCTCAGGAAGTGGTGTTTACTGAGGGCTATACTGCCTGGTGATGGCATGAACTAAAACTAGGGAGCCCTGACCTCCAGTTGTCTCCTTAAAGGGTGGAGACTAGACAAAGTGTCAACTTCCTAGCTGCTCCTCTATCTCTGAGAGACACCAGTGGAGCTCTGGCCCACAGGCTTGGCCCTAGAGAGGGGCTAGTGGGCTCAGGAGCCTGTGGGCAACTTATACCTGGCTCAGCTGTTTGAAACACACAATTTTATTACTAAGAAAACAGTTTGCCAAAGAACAAAATGTTTGATTCTCTTTGAGACCCAGGGAATCCTGTGTGTCGTCCAGGAGCGAGTGCTAACTTGAACAGCATGTAGTCTCCCTTAATATGCACAAGAGCTCTGATCAATGAACCTCACTTCTAGGAATTAACCTCATAGAGAACTGCCCACAGCAATGGATGTGTTTATTAGCACAAGACTAAAAATAATACCCAGAGGCTGGAAATATGGCTCAGTCAAAGGCTTACAAAGTTAACTGGTCTGGGTTCAGTTCTTAAGCTGCCTATGTAAGCCAGATGCAAAACAGTGGTACAAGGGGCTGGAGAGATGGCTTAGCAGTTAAGGTGCTTGCCTGCAAAGCCAAAGGACACAGGTTCAATTGCCCAGGACCCACATAAGCCAGATGCACAAAGTGGTGCATGGGTCTGGAGTTTGTTTGCAGTGGCTAAAGGCCCTGGCACACCCATCCTCTCTCTCTTTCTCTCTTTCTCTCCCTCTCCCCCCTTTCTCTCTCTCTCTCTCAAATAAACAAAATTAAATTTAAAAAGTGGTACAAGCATCTGGGGTTCTTTTGCAGAAGAAAGAGGCCCTGGCATATACATGCAAACACATGTGCGCACACACATATTCACAAGTACAACAATAAATCAAAAAGGTAAGTAAAAATAAAATCAACATTATATCTCCTATTTTTACAAGTAAGGAGCTGGTTAATAAGACATGAGACACTCATGAAGGGGAGCATCACACAATCATTAGTGAGAAATGATAAAGTGCTCACCTCTCAAGCCAGGGCACCCAAGTTTGATTCCCAGACTCCAAGTTAAAATCCAGAAGCTGTGACAGACCTCTGTAATTCCAGCAGGCTGCTGCTGAGAAGGGAGGCAGGAGGAGAACATCCCAGAAAGCTCATGGTAAGTACAACTAATGAAAGTAGACTGAGAGTCCAAAGATAGGAATCCTACCTCAAATGAGGTGGAAAGGCAAGGACCAGCCCTAAAGTGGTCCTTTGACTGCACGCGCACGCACACACACACACACACACACACACACACCATGGCACGTGTCCTCCCCACATACATTTATTTATAATCAATAAATAAAATGATAAAACTCCAAATATACATTAAGGAGCAATTGCTAAGGCATGAAAAAAGCTAGACATGGGATTGTGTAAGAAAGAAGTATGCAACTATTTTCATATAAAACTGGTGGAAACACACATATTCATGCATGTTTGTACACATATATGGCATATAGTTTTATTGTTTTGAGTATAGCATTTTTCTGAAAGAATATGCAAGAAACCAATAACAGAAGCTGCCTACTATGGGAAGGGAAACTGAAGATGGAAAGCCACGGGTAGGAAGGAGTGAAGATGTAAATTGGATTTCATATGTGTGTGTTACTGGGGATTGAACCCAGGGCCTGATGCATGCTAGGCAAGCACTCTACCAACTAAGCTACAACCTCAGCTCCTGGCAGTCAGGAGCCCTGAGCCCCAGTTCCAGCTTGGGACTGAACTTGAGACTACTGTCAAGCTGTCTTCCCTGTTCCCCTCTTCTGAGCACCCTTGCCATGGTGGATACCAGGTAGGAAGGGCAAGGTGGTGCATGAGTGTGGCAGGGCAGGGAGGTAGCCAAGATGAATGATTTACAGACCCCTGGGACACTGGGGCTTAGGGGGAAGTCCAGGTTCCTGTAACAGGTATCTGATGAGGGGCCAGCCACTCCTAGCTACCTAATGAGTAACCTCTGGCATACATGCCAGTGTGAGTGGTGGGAGGGGAGGGTTGAGCACAGGGGAAGAGCCATGGTTCACTCACTTCACTAGCAGACTCACTCTCTGCTCTGGCTTTGAGATGCACTGTCCTGTCCCTATGGAGCAGGCTGCAGTGGGAGGCATAAACGAAATGCCCTATCTCTAAAGCATGTGCAGTAGAGGCTCGGGGAAGTTACAGCAGGCCAATGGCCCCAAGGGCCTGATCTTTAGTCTCAGAACTCTTGGGAAGCTATTCCAAGGCACAGATTTGAGCCCCAAAATTTGGAGTGGGTGGGGCTGACACAGACCTCTAGGGTTTAGTACTTGGCTAGCTATCCAGGTGACTTTGGCATGTGGATGTTTGAACTAGCAGACTACTTGATTGTACTGTCTGGAAAGGCAAGGACAGCCTTCCCACCTCTCAGGGCCTCATTTTCTGTAAAATGAGTCAGGCACTTTGTATATGTGGTTCAACAACCCATGATGCTGTGTAACTTTTCCCTATTTTACAGACAAGAAAAATGAGGCACAAAACGGTCTACACATCAAGCAGGTGGGTCTATCCATCTTCAAAAGCACTGCCATCTATCATATAATGCATGGTCTTCCTGAAATTCTCCCCAGCTCTGAGGTATACAGGGATCACTGGGATGGGGACAGTACTAGTACAGTTCCTGGCATGTGGAAGGTGCATTGAGAAGAGCAGGACCTACTTCTTTCCATAGTGGCCTCCTGGCAAAAATGGCACTGTGCCCTGGGTGATGGACTGGGTGAAACCATTTATTTATAAGCAGGAAGCTCCCAATGTTTGTTAATTCTCTGGATATGTTTGTTATTATTGATGAAAGGATTCTACGGCTGGTTTCTTAGTCTGAGAGTCTAGACACCAGGCTTGTCCAGCTGGAAAACAGAGACAAGAGCTGTGCTGGCCTTAGTGGGATCCTTATCCAGCCTGGTCAGTCATTGAGAACGTGGCCTCTGCTCTAGAATAGAGTGAGTGGTTTCTAGAAAATGGCTCAAAACTGCCTTTGCTGCTTCCTGCTGGGTCTATGGCTCTGAGGGAACCCAGCTCTGGCCCTCAGTGTCACAAGTCCTCAGTGGGCCACAAGTCCAAACTCAAGACCTCTGTGATCTCTCCCTGGGTGGTCCAATCCCATGTGGCTGTGCAACAAGATACCACCCCACCCCCAGGACACATATACACATACATGCATGCATAGGAGTTTGTTAAAAGATACAAAGGTATCTAGTCTACTGTGCCCTTCTGCCTTTTTGCTTTTTTTTTTTTTTTTTTTTCTGTACTGAGGAGTAAACATACTAGGCAGGTGCTCTACCACTGAGCTGCACCCAACCCTTCCATCCTTAATGATCTTCAACAGGAGTAGTCTTGAATAAGTCTCATGTATGGGCCTTACTTTCTCTAGAAGAGAGATGGGAGCCATCTCCAAAAGCCCTCTGGCTCTTCTCTCTTTTTTCCCCCCCTATGGCACTGGAGATGGGACCCAGGACCTTATTATTATTATTAGGCATGCACTCCTCTACTGAGCTACATTCCCATCCCTGAGACCCTCTACTCTCAAATTCTTTGCAGTTCTGAGCCTTGCCTCACTGCTCACCACCCAGGGACATGCACGGGATGGCACATCCTGTACATTCTGTAGCCAAGTGAAGTAGGGGCAGTGGGGTACTCACCATCCTGTGTGATGCCAACCTGGTTGGGGGAGAGCTTAGTAGGAAGGGGTTTAGGGAAGACGAAAGGGCAACCAAAGAATCATACTTCAAGAGTATTTTTTTCCAGATGAGGAAGCAGGTCCACAGAGGAATCGGATCGCCTGCTGAGGGAAGCTGCAGAGCCCAGGGGTGGGAAAAAACAGAGGGGGCTCAAGAGGTTCTGTGAGGACCAGCTCTTCTGTTCACCCCAGACATCTGGGAACCTACTGGTTAATGCCTTTCCCAGGCCAGGGAAAGCCCCCTGGAAAAAGCCCTGGCTTGAGAGATGGGATACCGTGCAGTATGTTGTTGGCCAGGGAGGACCCTTGGTTTCCCACCAGGAATAGATGGTAAGACTCTATGGCTGAAGACTCCACATGCTTGGGCTGCAAAATCACTGAAAAATCTTGCTGGAACTGAGCTGAAAACCAACTCCCTGTAGACCAGCTGACAGAAAGCTGGAAAAAGCTATACTGCATGCAGCTCCATGGTAGAGAAAGAAGTCATCAGTGGAGATAAACAACAGTGGACACCGCAAGCCTTAAATTTGGCCATCCAGGCCAAATGGGCCAATGTGTACAATAGTGACATGTCTGTTATGGGGGAAACCAACTACTCTCTAACTGGACTGGAAGCCCCACTCCACAGGAGGAAATACATGCCTGATACTGAAAATCTATGATGGGGGAAGTCATGAGCCCTAGGGGTATAATGCCTGCTGGTATCTGGCTAAATGTATATACTATGCTCACCAAACTTCCCACTAAGCACTTTTGTTAATGTTCATATTCATATATTAATGTTACTCTCACTTTTGGTTAGAGAAGCTTCTCTTTTCAGATGGTGATGACCACTGGGATGTCCCAAAAAGCACCACAGTGCTGAGAAGGGACAGAGGAGTGGTCAGCACTGAAATATCTCTATCACACCTTCCAAGGCTCAGGGTCCATTGCGGAAGAGGTGGTGGAAAGAATGTAAGAGCCAAAGGAAGGTTAGGACTCCTTACAATGCGCTCTTCCAGACACAAAATGACCTGGATATCCATGACATCACAGTGCCTGACACTACCTACACAAGACCATCATAATAGGAGGAAAAGATGATGACATTAAAATAAAAGAGAGAGGGAGGAGATATGATGGAGAGTGGAGCTGTGAAGGGGATAGTGGGGTAGGGAATAATCATGGTTTATTGTCTCTAATTATGGAAGTTGTCAATAATTTTTAAAAATATACAAAAAGAAAAGAAAATGTCCTGGCTTTGATGACTTGCCCTGTCCCTGGCTCTGTGTGAGTCCCCTCCACTCTGTGCATCCATGTTATCATTGACTGAAGGGAGAACTGGACCCGTGTGGTGGCCTGTGGTAAGGAAAGACAAAAGCGCCTAGCAACTGGGGGTGGGGAGTAAGGAGATGCCTGAGTTGAAAGGATAAGCATATTTTGTGTAGTAGATGAGAGGAAAGATCTGTAAGTATCTTGACATACAAGTAACTTTAATATACGTTAAGACCATGAAGTGTCATCCAGATTAACACGAGAGGGTTGCCAAGCTGGCAGAGTGTAGGCAGGCACATGTGGTGGTGTTCTGTGCTCCATGGAGGTTTGCAAAGACCACTATGGGTGCATTTCCAGATCTTGCTCAGAGGTAGAGCTGTACAGTGATCCAGGCAGACCATTCTTAGCAGAAGGACCAGAAAAGCGTTTAAGCTTGACACAGAATGGATGTGAAAACAGCCTGTGAAGGGCAAAGAACCATGTACCCAAAAAGCAGAACTGAGCTATTTGCAGAAACGGATGTTGGAGGGCTCCCTTGGGAACAGGAGGAATGTCGCCTGATGGGAGGGGGCAGGCCAAAGAACACACTGACCTGGGAGTGGGGTGAGTGGGCTGGGCTATCAGCTGCCATGTGATCTCAGTTTTGGTCTGTTTCACTATCTATCATCAGCACTATCTATCAACCAGGCCTCTGTTGAGGCAGCTCCTCCCTGCCCCCGCCCCAACTCCAATTCCAAGATGGTGGCAACAATTCTGAGGCCACCATTGACCTTGTCTAGACTGAGGGGCCATGGTAGACTGCTATGTCAAGGCTTCTCAGTTAGGCCCTAGAGAAGGGATGAGGATGGCAGGGATGAGGTGGGAAGCATAGCCAGGCCAGCTCATGAGCAAGCCAGCAGCCTTAAGCAAGCTCCTTCCTGCACTCCCTTCCTCCCGAATCAGAATCCTTTGTCGTCACTGTACTCCTCTGAGGCCATGTGTGCTCATCAGCTGCCCTATGTTCCTCAAGGCCCAAAGTCAGACCTGGCATTGGGAGACACAGATGGACCTAACAGTCTTTTTCCAGGCTGGCCATGCATTCATGGCGTGTCCCTGGGCAAATCACTGTAACTCTTTGAATCACAATTTATTCATCTGTAAGATAAAGATGTGATGCTTTCTTTCCCTGGTGTTATGGGATTAGATGGAGGCATCTGTTGGCAAGGTAATTAATAAAAGCTAGCTGTAGCTGGCTGGGGTGTATCATGCCTGTGATCCTAGCACTCAGGAGGCTGAAGTAGAGAGTGCCATGAGTTTGAGGCTACCCTGGGCTTGAGTGAGATCCTACCAAAAAAAAAAAAAAAAAAAAAAAAAAAAAAAGCAAAAAGGTAGCTGTAATGGTCTAAGTGGGGTCAGGGGAGAGGATGGAGGATAGGAGGGAGTGGGAGAAGGGTTAATCAAAATTAAAGATATTCTGAATAATCCATATGGAAACCTATTTCTTTGCTAGCTAAATAATGTATGTTAAAAAGTAGAAAGTTTGGGCAAAAGTATCATATGCAGGTAGATAATGCCATGGCAAGAAGCCATAGATTGTTACAATAAAAACTCAGTGCTGGGGTGGGATACCTTCCAGTGAGTTGTTGGTCAGGGAGGCCTCTGATACCCCCAAAACATTATAGGCTATTGCCAAGATTCTTGGTTGCCCACCCGAACTAGATGGTAAGACCCTATTGCTTGGGCTGTAGGTCACTGAGAAATCAAGCTGGAAGCCTCCTTCCTGTTGACTAGAGAAAGTCATCAATAGTCTTAACCAGCAGTGGACCCTGCAAGTTTTATAGCTTGGCCAGCCAGGCCAAATATACCAACTGGTACAATGATGGCATGTCTGTTATGGGGGAAACCAACTGCTTTCTGATAGGACTGGAGACCTGCTCCACAGGAGGGAATTCCTGCCTGGTACTGAAAACCTAATTGAAAGCCTATAGCTAGAGAAGTCCTAAGTCCTAGGAAGAAACTACTATTGTTGTCTGGCTAAATGGATATGTTATGCCCACCAACTGCCCTCTAAATACTTATTTCTATTCCTATATATTAATGCTACACTCACTTTTTAAAAAATTTATTTATTTATGAGAGATGTAAGAGGCAGAAAGAGAGAGAAAGAATAGCACACCAGGGCCTCCAGCCACTGTAAACAAATTCCAGATGCATGTGTCACCTTGTGCATTTGGCTTACATGGGTCCTGGGAAATCAAACCTGGGTCTTTAGGCTTTGCAGGCAAGTACCTTAACCACTAAGCCATCTCTCCAGCCCTATTCTCGATTTTGGTTAGAGAAGCTTCTCTTTTCAGATGTCAGTGACCACTGAGAAGACTCAAAACTCACTAACGTGCTGAGAAGGGACAGTAGAGTGCTCAGCAATGAGACATCTCTATCACACCCTCCAAAGCTCAGGAACCACTGTGGGAGAGGTGGTAGAAAGAATGTAAAAGCCAAAAGAAGGAGAGGAGTGCTTTACAATACTACCTTCTAGACACAAAGTGGCTATGGAATTCATGACCTCACAGTGGCTGAAATTACCTATATAAGACCTGCATTATCAGAGAGAAAAATATAATTATCACATCAAAATAGAAGAGAGACTAGTTGGAAATAAGAAGGGATTCAGTTGAGGGGGCATTTAGGAAAGGAAAAAAGAGGGTGGTGGGAGGAGATTAAGATCATGGTATATTGTCTGTATGTATGGAGGTTGTCAATAAAGATTTTTTAAAATTTATTTTATTTTTGAGAGAGGGAGGGGAGAGAATAGGCACATCAGGGCCTTCAGCCACTGCAAGTGAACTCCAGATTCATGTGCCACTGTGCGCATCTGGCTTACATGAATCCTGGGGAATCGAACCTGGGTCCTTTGGCTTTTCAGGCACGTACCTTAACTTCTAAGCCATCTCTCCAGCCCAAAAATTTATTTTTTAAAAAGGCAGGTGTGGCAATGGTGAAAACATTTTGATTATGACAAAAGAGGCAGCAAAGATTTCCTAACTGGGAGAGTGAAGAGCCCACAGGAACAGATGACCACTCCAGGACCTCTTGTGATGGGGTGGCTCCCTGGGCTGTCCAGTTTGTGACCATTAGCCACATGTGGTTATTTAAACAGAAGCAAATTTCATAGCATAAAAATTTTCTTTCTTGGGCTGGAGAGATGGATCAGCGGTTAAGGCACTTGCCAGCAAAGCCTAACAACCTAGGTTTGATTTCCCAGTACCCATGTAAAGCCAGATGCACAAAGTGGCACATGCATCTGGAGTTCATCTGCAATGACTGGAAGCCCTGACATGCCTATTCTCTCTGTCTCTCTTCTCTCAAGCTCTCTTTGCTTGCAAATAAATAAACAAAAATACTCTTTTTAATTTTGTTTCTTAGTCACACCAGCCATATTTCAAGTGCTCAACAGCCATGTGTGTTGGTGGCTGGCCGGACAGACAGTCTAGGTCTGGAGCACTTCCATGCAGGGTTCCCTTCCCACGGCTGAGCCCACCAAACTGTACCATGTGTGCCACTAGCTGCAGCACAGGCTAGATTTGTTTCTGCCACCCATTCTTATTCTCCCAAAGTTGTTCTAAAAGTACCCTCTGCCCAAGATGGTCCTTCAAAAACCTGGCAAACAGCAACTGCATCCCTTCTGCTCATGCCTCAGCCTCCAGAGCAGCTCCTCCTGCCCATCTCCACTGCTCCCACCCCCAGCCTTTGACCAGCTTCAAAGCTAATAGAGAAGTGTACCATTGTGGGGTAGGAAATTCTGCCTTTGAAGAGGGGACAAGAGCAAACTGAACATTTGGTAAATACCAGCTCATGTCATCCTGATTTTGTAAGCCAGATGCTCAGCACTGAACTCTAATCCCTGCGCTCCCATGGAAGGGGCAGGTGAAAAGCAAGCCTGCCAGTGAAATAAATACCAACTGTGATGAGAAGTGTTGAGGACCACAAGCAAGTGGCTGCAGGATAGACCAAGTGCACTAAAGAGGGGGAACCTCCTTTATCTACTCCTGGAGGGGGACAACATTTAGGCCAAGACCTAAAGGTTAAGAAGGAAGCTTCCATGACACATGGGGAAGAATATTCCAGGAAGAGACAAAAGCTCATACAAAGGCCTTCAGTCAGGAATGAGCAGAGTGAGTGCCCGAGTGCCAGCTCCCTGAGGGTGGATTCCCCTGCTTTTGTCTAGATATAGGCCCTAGCACCCAGAAATTCTTTGGTATAGACTAGTACTACCTGCCTTCCAGGAAGGAGGAAAGAAGGGAAGGGAAGGGAAGGGAAGAAAAGGGAAGGGAAAAAGGAAAGGAGAGAGGGAGGTAATATGCATGAATGTGAGGGAGAAAAGTACAAATAAGACTGGGGGGCTGGCCTAGCAGAACCTCTTGGCAAAGGGGTCTGGGTTTGATTACAAGAGCCCTAGGCAGACATGGGAAGGTGACAAGAACAGTGCCAACCTCAGTCCTGCCTGCCTCTTCTCTCAGCTGATGCAGGGGTGAGGGAAGAAGGTGGCATGGGGAGGATTTAGCATGCTATACAGTGATAGCCCTGACCTTAAATGTGATTGACATATCCCAGGAACTCCAAGGCAGATACCCAAGATGCCATCCCAGGAAAAGGACTTCCTTCTGACAAGCTGGGCCCTGCTGCTAACAAAGCTATTTGCATATCAGAATGACTCCTGAGACTCTAAGCAGCAAGATCTGCTGGGGGGCGGGGGGGTAGGTTTCATCCAAAAAAAGCCTCCTGCCACTTTCTAACTAGGTCATTTCTCTTCCCAGCTACATCTGAGAGCTGAGGTGTCAGATGCAGCTTCTTTGGGAGAGCCAGCTTTAAACCACCCAGCCCCTCTGTGCCCACTTGTCCCCTCCCACCACGTACTCTGCTCTCCTAGCTCCTCTTTGCTGGCCTTCTTATCCCCACCTGGATTGGAAGCACATGGCAGAGGGGCTCTTGGGCTGAGCCCCTGAGTGCACGGCATTGTTTGACAGAAGCTTGGCAAGTTGTGGACCCTGGTTAGAATCCTGTTCTGTCACACCGTAGTTGTGTGAATGTGGGTAGGCTACCTTGCCTCTCTGAGCCTCATCAACATCATCTGTAAAAGAAGTCAACAATAAATCCTTACACTTCCTGGGGTTGTTATGAGACCTATGTAAATGATGAGCTCCTACTATGAGCAAGGAAAGGTCGGGAAAGGACTGATTAGGACTGGTCCTTACAGGAATAACAGATAGCAGCTGACAGGAATAAACAATTTGATTAAAGTAGATAGTCACTGACACAGGTTGCTAAAACAAGGGCCTGCTACAGCACTTGGAAGGGTGAGAATCCAGAAGAGCTTCCTGAAGAAGGTAGCCTCTGAGAAGGAACCGCATTTGAACTAGCGATGAATATAGGAGGAAAGAGAAAGCAGGAAAGATGGAGGGCCCAGAATGTAGACTCAGGAAGTATGAGTCATGCATCTGTGTGCACCTGCTAAGGCCTGGCACGCTGAACACACACTGTGTGTAGGGGGCTGAATTGTGCTTTACTGGCACCATGGCTTCAAGATGACAGACATCCTATCATTATTCTAATGCCACAATGGAATAGGCCCAGCTCCAAGAAATGATCCAGGTTAACTAGCCTGTGACTATGTAACTTCTAACAGAAATTCAATCTCAGAACCAAGCTTCCCGAGCTCTGGCTCCTAACTTGTCCCCACTGAACATTTTGGCTTCTTGGCAAGCTGCTGGAAGAGAATCTTCAACACTGAGTTAGGGCCAGTTCTCTTTTATTAAAAAATTTATTTATTTATTTATTTATTTATTTATTTATTTATTTATTTATGAGAGAAAGAGGCAAAAACAGAGACAGGAAGGGAGAGAAAAAGTATGAATGGGCACACCAGAGCCTCCAGCCGCTGCAAATGAACTCCAGATTCATGCACCACCATTTTGCATCTGGCTTACATGAGTACTAGGGACTCACACCCAGGTCCTTATGTTTCACAGGCAAGTGCCTTAACCACTAAGCCATCTCTCCAGCCCAGAGCCAATTCTCAAGAGGGTTCTGGATGTCATAGGAATGAGGCTGGATTTGCAGCAGTGAAATGGCCCTTCCAAGGTCCTGAGGAATCAGGGAATGCTCTTAATGTGCCTTGACAAGGGAAGCCTGGCAATGGCATAGAAGACAGCTAGGGCATCCTTGAGAGGTCAAAGGTGAGAGGCCAGGTGTGTGGCTGTGGCAGTGGGGTTAGGGAGAGAGAAGCATATATTCTATCACATGCCTCATTTTTACACCAGCTGAAGCTAAGGGGTTGGGCCAGGATCTAAATCCCACTTTGACAATCCCATTATCCAAGTGGACATCTCCCCAGTCCTGTAAGAACTCAGGCAGCCTGGTGGGCCACTGCCACTGTTAGTCACAAGGAATTAGGCTGAACCACAATGAAGGAAATTACAGCCTCCGGGATAGAAACTCTGGTATTTATAGACCCCGAGGCAAGACAAACAACTGAGCCCCTGATCATCGTTCCCATCTGGGCTTCAGAAGTGACATGGCTCGCTAGTAATTGCCTGATACTTTGTTGATAGGTGCAGCCTGCCTGAAGGCTACCACCTCCTTCACCACTTTCATTTCCAGCATAACTGCTTAGAATAAAGTGGAATTGCACTCTGGCCTTGGCTACTTGAATTACTCAGAGAGTCAGGGGCACTGGCCATGTGAGCCACTGGCCTGAACTGCTGGTTGGAAAGTCAGACTCCAGAAACCCATATGGAAGTGGAGCTCTCACCCCTCCCCTGCTTTCCTGGCGATGTCTCCTGCCCCTCTGCTTTCCCTGTCCATTTCTCCAGCAGCATGCACTGAGCGCATACTTGAAGCCACAGTGAGTTGATGTCGGATGGAATAGTGGGTCAGATGAACATGGCTCCAGATCTTTTGGGGATGAAAAACAGACAAAGACACATGGAAGTAGAAGAGCAAGCTAGAACTGTGTGTTCTGAAGGGCACAAAGCAGAAGTCATCAAATGGAGTAGGGGGAGTCTAATTTGGGAATCTCAGAAGGCCTCTCTGAAGAAGTGACCATTCACTTCACTATGAACTGAAGGGTGAGGAAGAGCCAGGCATGCAAAGAATCAGAGGAAACAGGGAAAAACCAGATGTGTAAGACCTGAAGTGGGACTTGGCAGGCCTGAGGAACTAAAATAGGCCTGGGTGGCTGGATTATGGCGGCCCAGAGGAGTGGCCTGGGGTGAAGTCCAGGAGGCAAATAGGGACAAGATGCTGGTGCTGTGTAGTTCCACAGACCTCAGAAAGGAGTGCACCCTAAATAAGATGGGAAACCACAGGAAAATTTTAAACTGACTCTCTGACATCTATCCCTCCTGAGCCTCCACGTGGCTGAATCTGGAACATTCCTTATCACCAATCTCTGGACTTCATTTTCCCCATCTGTACATCTGCTCTCTACCCACCTAGTTCAAATATTCTAGAATATCAGGGACTCAGAAGGAGGGAAGAAGGGTATCAGACTGAAGATCTTGTGGCCAGTGTTGTTGTGAGCTGGGGGCAGTGGCATGTGGTAAGCTTTCCTTAGCAGTAGCAGACAATAGCATTACACAGGAACTTCTCTGAAATCCGTGCCTCAGTGTCCAGAAGGAGAAACTGACACCAAGAGAACCACTAGTGAGTCTCATGGCCTGAGCAGACAGCTAAATGCTGTCCTGAATCCTCAGCTAAACTGGTCTAACATGGCCCCTGCTAAGCCCCTTCCTGGAACCCCAAGACCCTTAAAGCCTTCTGTGGCCTGCCCTCTACTCTCTGAGAGCGAAGGGGAAAATGCTTTTGCCTTTGTCCATCTGCCTGCAGAAAACATTTTCCAGTGGCTGGCAACCAGTTGTGGAACTCAGAGGGAAGGTGATTTGACCGCCACCTTTTGACCCTCCACTTGCCCACTCCTTCTCTCTAATACACACTACAGTCACCTCTTTCTAAGGCTCTACCTAAGGGGAACCACCCCATCCTGCTCAAGTCACCTGATCAACAGGAAGCTGCAAGTGGAAGAGAGCAAAGGTGGCTTCCTTCTCCAGACTTCCCAGACATAGACTACAGGATGCAGTAAGCACACACACACTTCTTCTCATATCAAGCAATGCATGGTTGGGGAACATGGTCAAAGCTTCTAGAGGCCTCCAGAACCCCTTGACATTACCAGGGAGAGGACTTATACTTTCTATCAGAATTTGTCAAGAGTCTTTTTGAAACACAAAGCAAGATACAAATCGCTACACAGCCTCTCTCCCAGCTCATGGACCATATATCTGAGACTAAGAAAAGGTGACTCATCCAGAGAACTGGTTGTGTAAAGGATTAGGAATTGGCATGGTGCACAGTCTGCCCCCATCAGTTCCTGGTTCTGTGACCTTGGGCCAGTATTTATCTTCTCTATGCCACAGTCTTTTCATCATCTAAATAGGAGGAAAACAGCACCCACTGAAACATCACACGAGTTCACTGTGCCATGATATTAGCTGCTAGTACTTGATCAGAGACACAGAAGTGAGTAACAGGGCCTGATCACCTGTTTCTCCCATACAGAAGTTTCTGTGTCCCTGAAACTTCTAAGGATGGGTGTGACTACAGACAAAATCTACAAGGACTCAAGACCTCCCAGCATCTGTCTAGGAGAGAAGCTGGGTGGTGGGGAGATTCAAGGAAGGCAGAAAGGAGGTGGGGGGAAGTTCCAAGCTTGCTCCCAGCTGGGGGAAGGGAAGGAGGGGCTGAACATCAAAGGGTGGGCAGGCCAGTTCCCGCCCCTCAAGGCCAGGTGGCCTTTGTCAGGACAGGACCAACACAATCTGGACAATGAGGTGTCTTGTTCACTTTCCAGCCAACAGGAGTCACTACTGAGCCAAGGCACAGCCGGTTGCATGACAAAGTGGGGACCCATAAAGGTCAGGCCGCACCTCATTAAGCTAGGCCTTTGTCCTGTCTTTGAAGAGGCTGGATCAGAGAGGCCTGCCTAGGGGGGACAGGAGGTTCACAAGCACAGGAGCCAAACAGCAGCCACCTTCCCAACTGCTCCTACTGCTCCTCCCCCGAGGTCAAGAGTTCAGGGAGGGCTCTGGGGAGGGCAGGTAGGGACTCTCGCACCAATCTAACCAAAGGGGGCTCTGTCAGCCAAAGGATGGGATCCTATCTCTTCACTGTATAATTGGGAGCCACTCCTGAAGAGGAAGTGATTTTGCCCATGTTTACACATCAAATCACTGCTTTGGGGAGTAGGGGGACTCCCACCTAACAGTTCCAGCCTTGCCATAGCCACAAACATGTCTCCTCTCTTCATGGGGTCTCAGTTTCCCCAGCTATAAAGGAAGAAGGTTGCGTTGGGCCACTTGAAGTTCCAGCAGATGGAAATTCAGAAGTGGGGCACAGAACAGCTCTCCAAGACCAGAGCAGTCGCAGGCCACATTTTCCAAAGTCCAAGCAGGGTCAGAGCAGAGGTCAAAAGAGGGTGGTCTGGGCCGTGCAGGTCACCTGCCAGTGCCAGGGGGTCGTGCGAAGACCCAGGAGAGAGAGGGGTTCTTACCGCTGCCACCACCAGCTGCGGCCTGCACGCTGCGCCGCATCCACTCGTAGGGCGTCCGCCTCTGCGCTCCTGGCGAGGACGGTGCGCCCGGGCCGCCGAGGGGCTGCGCCATGAGGCCTGGGCCGGGTCCAGGGGGTGCAGGCACTGGGCTAAAGTCCGGAGGGGGTCCAAAAGCCATCGGGGCCGGGCTGGTCGCGGGGGCCACGGGCCCAGGGCCATAGGCGGCCCAGTCGTCCTTGGGAGCAGGGAAGGGCGCGCCCCAGGCAGGAGGGGGCGCGGGACCGGGCTCCACGTGAGTGTAGCCAGCGAAGTCGGGGTACTGAGGGGGCACAGGAGCTGGGGCTGGGGGCCCGTAGGCTGGTGATCCCAAGCCGGGCCTGGCGGGGCCGGGGTACACCGGGGAGTCCTTGTCCAGCACATAGCCCACGTACATGGTGGCCACGGGGCGCCCCACGCATGCTGGGCCCCCAGCCGCCGCTGCCGGCTGGCCGCCCCGTCGACCAGCGTCTGCTCACCTGAACCCGCCGCAGCGCCTGCCCCACCCCGGCCTTTTATAGCCGCGGGCCGAGGCGGGTTTGCATTTCAAAGCGCCAGGGAGAGCCTCTGGCCTGCGAATCAAAGGGGAAAGCCCATGGGGGCAAGGGGTTCAAAAGGAGACAAATTGCCGCCCCAAGAGGGAGGTGGACCAGCCCGGGCCTCTGGGGGCTGGGGACTAGGAGGGCGCGGCCTGGGTCAGCCATCGAAGCACCGCTACCTATGTGTCTCAACACCTCGGACCTCCGGACCTCCGAGAGACCCACCTGGGTCTACAGGTGGAGACACTGCCTCCGAGGGGCGGGAGGACGCAGACTGTAGGCCAGTTACACGAGTAACATATCGCACTCACCAGCCTGAGGTGAGAAGGGCAATGCTGACTTCAAACGAGGTTCCGTCTTTAAGGTAGAAGTCATCTTTTGTGGGAGGAAAGGACAAGGGTCACGACCCCTCTGGTCCCAGATGAAAGCTGTGGAAAATGTACATATGCAGATACACGAGTCTGCATGCTATTGGGAGTTTCCCTGGTTGGCTCCTCAGACGAAATTTTTCAGAGGTGTGGGCCCTGGGGGCTCTTCTGGGGATGTCTTGGGAAAGCTCAAACTCTCTTGATGACCTCTTACCTCACTTTCATTGTTATCGTTGTTGCTGCTGCTGAGGAAGTTTCAGACTTACACAAAGGTAGAACTGTGTCACGAACCCATCCCTAGCTTCAACAATTATCAGGATCGTGTCACTTATTTCCATCTACTCCCTTTTGTCCTACAGCATTTTAAAATACATTTCAGGTATCATGTCATTTTACCTCTACAAATGTCAGCTTACATCTCTAAAACACGTGTACATTTTCTTACAAAATATGCTACTGTCACATCTAACGCAATTAGTGCAAATTCCTGGATATTATTTAACACAGTTCATATTCAAAGTACAACGGATTCAAAACGTCTTTTTGCAGCTGGTGGTTTGATAAATCAAGACTCAAACATTCTAATTCATTGGTTACAGCTAGAGCTACATTGGTATTTTAAAGATATGTGTTTCTCCCCCATTTCGCAGAGGACAAGCAGACACTCCACAGCAGAAAGGGGACTGTTAAGGGTCAGAATGGGAGTCAGGGCAAAGCTGGGGAATTTGGGGTGTGAGTCAGGAAGGACAAGGCTCTGGGGTCAGGAAAGGATGGGATAGATGAGGGTTCCTCCACATGGGGCTCAAAGTCAAAGAGCTATGAGATTTGATCCTCTTATTTGGGGGGGGCTAGATATATAGGGATATGTGCCCCATACCAAAAGAGGGCAGAATCAGGGTCTTACTTGCTAGACTTCTCCCTCTCCATTCCCCTTTCCAGGGCCAATCAGTACCATCTCAAGGTAGACAGATAGGCCAAGGTCAGGCTGTGATTTACAGGACCCACTGGAAAATGAACTTGCAAGGTTTCTGGTTCAAAACTTATCTAGAGTGGCTGGGTGTAGTGGTGCATGCCTTTAATCCCAGGAAGCTGAGGTAGGAGGATCACTGTGAGTTCCAAGCCAGCCTGAAATTACAGAGTGAGTTCCAGGTCAGCCTGGGCTAGAGTGAGATCCTACCTCAATAAAACAAAAAACAAATAAAAAACTGACCTAGAATTTCATGATGTTAGACTCAGAGCATTCAACTAAATATGAAGCCCTTCTAAGCTGGGCACAGGTGGCCTACTCACAAAGATAACCCTGGTCAGAATTGTACCCTTGGATATAGTAGTTTACAGGAGCTCTCTTTTCTGCTCCAGGGAACTCTTCTAGCCAAATGGATGGAAGCAGTAAGGCCAGAAAGGAAAGAATAGAGGCCCGAGTTTATGAAGCAAAATGAAGGAGAGGAACAAAGGGACTGGTAGTCACTGATAAGGATGAGCGTGTGACATAGACCAATACCCTTGTCCCAAGTCAGAAGTTATCTGGAGCTCTGGGCTTCACTGAGGGTCAATGAGAAACTGAAGAGATACCCAGAGGACAGAGGAGGTTCAAGGAGGCTGGGCTCCACTGTGAGCTGGAATAACTTGGGATACTCTAACTGGAGGAAGAGAAGGCCCAGAGGGGGTGCAACAATGGGGTGGGACCTGGCTGACCAAGGAGACCTGAGGGAAAGCTGCAGGCACACAGTCCAATATTCCCCCCCCCCATAATGAAGTATTTGCTGAATGGCAATCCATCATGAAGTGAGTGTTGCCAAATAAGCTCACTATAAAAGGAGCCATGTAAGGGTCTGTTGGTGGTCTCCATTCTGAGGAGGGGAGAAAGCTAATGCCTCTAATTCCAAGAGTAGACTAAATCAGACCTGCCTGAGAGGCCTACCACTGGGGATTAGGTATGGGAATTCATGGATGTATATCCATGCACATACTGACTGTCCTCCTCTGCTAACATTATGTTCATTGTGAGGTTAGGCTCTCTTGGTGCAGATGAGGAACAAGGGAAGTGGTAACATAACATAAGCCAAGGCCCTGGAGAGTGGGAAGGGCATTGTGGGCATTGTGGGCTAAAGGTCAGTATGAACAGAGACCCAGAGGGCCAAGAGGTACATGTTCCCCTAGAACTTAATTGGTGGTGGTGGTGGTGGTAGTGAGAGATCAGGAGACCAGTCTGACAGCCCAGGAGCAAGGAAAATCTGGATAGGGGTCTAGAGATAATAGACAGTGGCCAGGATTTGGTGGTGGCTTAGAGATGAAACATAGCAGGGGACTTTTTGAGCAAAACAAGGACTGTAGACCTGATGGAGAAAGGGCAGTCAGGGAACCCTAAAGTCTGGGGAGCTACCCAGATGCTCCAAGATCCTTAGTACCGTACTTTCCCAGAGTGGACATACCTCATAGCCTGCACATACTGAAATGGGCCACCACCATTTCTTTAGACCTTTCACTGCCTCTCTCTGAAAAGGCAGATTGGCCCTTCTCTTTATGACAACAATTGCAGTTATTTATTTATTATTATATATTATATAATATGTACTATATTACATATTATATAGTATATTTAATTATATATTATATCTATATATATAATTAGTGCCAGGCATCATGCCAACCCTTCTATGTGTATCACCTCCCTTCATCCTCACCACAGTCCAAGGAAGAAGAGGTGATTGTGATTCCCATTGTACAGATAAGAAATGAGCGCAGAGAGGTGAACTCACTTGCCTGGAGCCACATAGTGAGTCAGTGGCTTATCTAATGCTTTCTCTTTCTGCCATAGCTGGCTGGCTTGTGAGCACAGAGGAAGCCTGCCCACTCCATAACTTGTTAGCTGGATTTTGCTTAAACAAATAGCTGGTTCCTCTTCCTTCTCTGGTTTCTTCATGCGAAAAAGCTTCTATACTCCCCTCACCCTCACTCTTAGGTGGACCCCTGGTCAGAGGTCTGAGCAGCCCACATGTGGCACCCCAGCTCCTTTAACCAAAGACACTGTAACTTTGCTTAAGCGTCACAATCTGAAATTGCAGGTATCTTACCTCCCCTTCACCTCTGATGTGCCATGTGACCTTGAATCCCTATGCTTCAGTCTCCCATGTGCCCCCTGGGGACTGGTGGCTACAGATGGCACTGTGCCTGTGAAGAGCAGCCCCTACCTGCTGCCTATCCCTGAGGCAGCCCCTAATCTCTGGGAGCGGCTGTTTATTAGGCCCCTCCTTCCTCTCTCTTCCCTCTGGAAGCTCTCCCTCTTGGTTGCCCTCACATGCCAGCCAGGGCCTCCTGGGGTGGGGTGCAGAAATGAAGGCCTCATAAAGATCTCACTGATAACTTGGTTTTTATATTGGGTTTATAGCCTTGGGAGAGAAGGACTGAGGCTCAGCCTCTACTGGCAATGGTGGGTTTGAGTAAAGTGGGTGGGCACCATGGCCAGCGTCAGGCCCACCATGCCCCCATTTCTAACCTACTGAGTCTGTCTGTAGACTGCAGACCAAGGGCCAGCAAAGCCAGTCTTGCTTTGTGACCTTGGGCAGGTGAAT
Organism: Orientallactaga sibirica; assembly: GCA_036365145.1. NCBI lineage: Eukaryota > Metazoa > Chordata > Mammalia > Rodentia > Dipodidae > Orientallactaga > Orientallactaga sibirica. The sequence continues at coordinate 58,618,616 of JAEOAD010000005.1, read as the reverse complement.
TCCCCTTTCTGAGTTCCTGCTTTTTGTCAGAAACAGAGATTGCAAATACTACTCTGCCCTCCTCCAGGGGGCAGCGCTGAGCCTCCCAATTTTGCCTTCCAGACCCTCCTCTTCCTCTTCTAAACTCCTGTGCCTCCCGAGGCAGAGGTGACATCTTCTGGCATTCCAGGACACTACAGAAGTATTCAGATTCAGTGCCTAATCTCTGATGCTAGAAAAAGGGGTGTGGGGAAAGGAAGCAGCCTCTTCCTTCACAGGCACTAAGAAGCCTAGGGGATGCTAGGACCAGGGCCCAGAGTGCAGAATGTCTATCAGAAGGGCCACTGGGTCTGATTAGACAGATAGAGGTTGGGAAGGAAAAGGCAGTACTATGAGTCAGTGGTCAAAGCATGGATGGGGGTCCACACATCCCAACTGTGGTCTGGTCTAATACCCAATAACCCACCTTCCACAGTGCACCTCCGCTACCTGCTCTCAGCTCCTGCAGCGGCCCCTATTGGTCTCGGGATAAAAGCCAGGCTTCCACTGGCCCCTGATTATTACCTCCTCAACCTTACACACACGTCTGCATCATCTTTCTTTTCCCTCTGGTCTAGCACACCAAGCACTTTTTAGCTTCTAATCTTCTGAAAATACCGTTTCCTCCACTTTCAGTGCTGTTCATTCCTGCTTTGTACATAGCCTCTCAAAGCCAGGGTTGAGTCTGAAGTGTCTCTTCCCCAGAGAAGCCTTTGTAGGCCTGAACAAGAACCCCCATCTGCCCAGTCATCTCTATATCTCTTTCATCATACTTACCACCAGTTGGTATTATTAATTTGTGTTCTTCACTGTTTGCATGTGAACTCTGTAGTGGGAGAGTGGAGCACTTAGTAGGTACTGAGCAAACTTCTGTGGTGTAGGTGGGGGTGGGACAAATAGGACAGAGATAGCCTTGGAGTCAGAAAGAGAGGCCTTGCTGCCCCACCCCCCACTGGGCTCCAGACCCCACATGCCAGCTCCATCCCCATCGTGCTGCCACCAGCCCCCACCCCCATGCATGGGGACCCCACCCAGGGCACAGGAACTACCTATGCAAATGCCATCCCCCTCACCACCTCCCCTCCCTCCCCCTGGGTGTGACCCAGACCCAGGCCAAAAAACTATTCTTCACCACACCCTCCCTTCCTGCCACCCCACCTGGACGACCACCAATGCTCTCCCCCCCATGTGCTTCACCTGACATGTAGCAATCCTATATCCCTGCTCTGCCTTGTGACAGGACCCTGCAATCCCAGCCACTCCCTGAAACATAGTCCCAACGGACCAGCTGTCCCGTCCCCTCAACCCTCAGCATCATGGAACTACCACGCATTCCCACTCCTGCAGCCCAGCCACAACACCAGTCTGCTTTGTCCCATTGCCCCCCCCCCAACACCTGCCCCTTGGGCAACCTGACCACGCACTCCCATACCCTGAACCACGGAAGAATAAGCCCCTTCATCAGACCCTCAGACCCTCACAGGCTCCTGCTCTCTGAGCAGGCAGGTCCCACTGCCATCAGAAGCCCAATCGAAAAAAACATAAGAGGGAATAATCACTGAAGACACTTCACAGTAAACTATAGCTTCCTGCTAAAATTAACAAGATTCCTTCACTGTAATGAGCAGACCACAGTGCAAAAGGAATAACATGAAAAATCAAATGTAAATAAATCCAACAAGATTGCCCAGTCCCACAATGTCTCTAATCAAAACATAGAAGAGGTAATCAGATCAGAACCCCAAAATGAAGACATAAGAAATGCAACCATGGCCAAGAAAATGGCAGAACTTGCAGAAAAGCAACAAAGGGCCAATAATGGTATGAATGCTGTTCTCACTAGATTAGACCTAATATAAAAGAACCAGGAAGGGCTCCAAAGACAGTTAAATGACCTGAAGGAGAGCAAGAAAAAAAAAAAAAAAAAGACCTCAATAACCAGCTGGCTAAGCTCAATGAATACATAAATAAATGCAAGGAAAAATTCCAAGAAGCACTAAGAAAATCAGAAAATGATGTGAAAAGGGAACTTGACAGAGGGATGGAAACTATACATAAAAAAGCACTAGAAAATGCAAACCAAATTGAACAAGCCCAAAACTCTATAGAAGCTCTCAAAAATAGAGTCAGCCATGTGGAGGATAGAAACTCAGAACTGAAAGACAAAAGAGAAGAAACAGCTCGTGAATCCAAAAGTTTCAACAAATTCAAAAATTTTTGTGAACAGAACATGAGGGAAATGTGGGATACCCTTAAATGTCCAAACATTAGGATCATAGTTCTACCAGAAGGGAAAGAAATTCAGACTAAAGGCATGGAGAAATTATTCAATAAAATTATCGAAGAAAACTTTCCCACTCTCTCAAAAGAAAGTCCCCTCAAGTTATAAGAAGCTAACAGAATCCAACCAGCCTGGACCAAAGGAGAAATTCTCCAAGAAAGTCCTAAAAAGCAGCTAGGGAGAAACAACCCATTACATATAAAGGTACCCAATCAGAATTACTTCAGACTTCTAAATGGAAACACTGAAAGCCAGAAGGGCCTGGAATGGAACACTGCAAAGTCTGAGAACTTATGGCTTCCAACCCAAACTACTCTACCCAGCAAAAATATCCCTCATAATACATGGTAAATAAAAACTTTCCATGATAAAACTTAGCTGTACAACTATATGAACACAAAGCCAAACCTACAGAAAGTACTTCAGAGAATTCTCCACACAGAAGAATCAAATAACCAACTTCAAGAGCCTACAAAAAGCAGATCACAATAACCAAACTCAGAGAAGGCACAAAAAAAAAAAAAAAAAAAAAAAAAAAGTCCAAAAAAACACCAAACCACCACAACATGGCAGGGATTAAATCAAACTTCACAGTTATTGCCCTTAATATTAGTGGCCTTAATTCATCCATCAAGAGACATAAGCTGACAGGCTGGATCAGAAAATTAGATCCCTCAATCTGCTGATTTCAGGAAACCCACCTCACCACTAAAGACAGACAACTTCTCAGGGTAAAAGTGTAGAAAATGCTATTCCAAGCAAACAGAAATAAGAAACAAGCAGGTGTTACTATACTAATATTGGATAAAATAGACTTCAAACCATAAGTAATCAAAAAAGACAAAGAAGGCTATTTCTTACTTATCAAGGGAACAATCCAACAAGAGAATATCACAATCATCAATCTTCACACACTAAGCACAGGTGTACCACAATTCATAAAATAAAACCTACTTGACAACAGAACAGAAATAACCACCAACACCATCATAGTCGGGGACTCCACTGTCAGCAAAAGATAGAACATCCAAACAGAAAATTAATAGAGAAGAGAGCTCATTGAGCAATTAGACCTAATGGACATCTACAGAATATTCTACCCCAAATCCACAGATTACACATTCTTCTCAGCAGCCCATGGATCCTTCTCTAAAACACAAAACCTGCCTCCATATTTTTAGGAAATTGACATAATTTCCTGCATGATATCAGACCACAATGCTATAATGCTAGAAATTAACAACAAAAGGTATGCCAGGAATCCCACTAGCTCCTGGAAACTGAACAACACACTTTTAAACAATAAATAAAATAAATAAAAAATGAAATGAACGACAATGAGAACACATCATATCAAAACTTATGGGACAAATGAAGGCAGTCTTTAGAGGAAAACTCATAGCCTTCATAACATAATAACATAACTAAATACCTTCAAAACAAATACAGACAGATCCCAAATCAATAACATAACCATCCACCTAAAGGCATTGGAAAAGCAAGAAGAAGCCAACCTTAAAAGCTCTAGACAGAAAGAAATAATTAATATCAGAGCAGAAATTAATGAATTGGAAATTAAAAAGACAATTAAGAAAACTGATGAAACAAAGAGCTGGTTCTTTAAAAAAAATAAAGAAGATTGACAAACCCCTGGCCAATTTGATCAAGTGAAAAAAAGAGATGCTTCAAGTTATCAAAATTAGAAATAAAAAAAGAGAGATCACAATAGACATAAGTGAAATTGGGAGAATCATCAGGACTTACTTCAAAAACCTCTACTCCACAAAACAGGAAAATATGGAGGAAACGGATGAATTCCTGGAAACATACCACCTACCAAAGCTAAACCTAAAGCAGATTAATCTCCTGAACAAACCTATCACACCCATCGAGATTGAAAAGGTAATCAAACACCTCCCCAAAAAGAAGAGTCCAGGACCAGATGGCTTCTCAGCTGAATTCTATCAAATCTTCATGGAAGAACTGAAACCAATTTTTCTCAAACTGTGCCACACAATTGGAGAACAGGGAAAGATCCCCTAATACCAAAACCAGGCAGACATGCCACAAGAAAAGAAAACTATAGGCCTTTTTCCCTGATGAACTTAGATGCAAAGATCCTGAACAAAATCCTCACAAACTAAATTCAACAACACATCAAAAGTATTATCCACCTTGATCAAGTAAACTTCATCCCAGGAACACAGGGATGGTTCAACATATGGAAGTCTGTCAATGTAATACACTACATAAATAAGCTTAAACACAAAAACCACATGATCATTTCGATACATGCAGAAAAGGCCTTTGACAAAATACAACATCACTTCATGATCAAAACATTGGAGAGAATAGACATGGACAGTTTATATCTCAACATAATAAAGGCTATATATAAAGCTCCTAAAGCCCAAATAATACTTAATGGGGAGAGACTGAAGGAATTCCCATTGTGATCAGGAACAAGATGGGGTGTCCACTCTCTCCTCTGCTCTTCAACAAGTACTGGAAGTCCTAGCTCAAGCAATAAGACAGGAAAAAGAAGCAAAATAAAGATACAAATTGGAAAGGAAGAAGTTAAATTAGCCCTATTTGCAGATGACATGATTCTGTACAAAAGTGACAGGAGAACCTCCATCTCAAAACTCTTAAAGGTGACTAACTCCTTCAGCAAAGTAGCAGGATATAAGATCAATGCACAAAAGTCAGTAGCCTTTCTATATGCAAAAGACAAAGATGCAGAAAAAGAAATAAGCAACATTGTCCCATTTTCAATAGCAACAAAAAAATAAAATACCTTGGAATAACATCAACCAATGAAGTGTAAGATCTATACAATGAAAACAGAAAAACACTCAAGAAAGAAATTGAGGAGCACTTAAGAAAATGGAAAGACCTCCCATGCTCCTGGATAGGCAGAATTAGCATTGTGAAAATGGCAATTTTACCAAAAACATTAAATAGATTTAATGCAATACCAATAAAAATCCTAACTTCTTTCTTCACAGACATAGAAAAAAATTATCTCAAAATTCACATGGAATGGCAGAAGGCCTTGGATATCCAAGCATATCCTCAGCAAAAGAAACTCCTCTGGAGCCATCACCATACCTGATCTAAAACTATATTACAAAGCCATAGTAATAAAACAACATGGTACTGGCATAAAAACAGGAATATAGATCAATGGAACAGAATAGAGGACCCAGACTTTGGGTCAAATAACTACAGATACTTAATACTTGACAAAGGCCCTAACAATGTAGAATGAAAAAAAAGACAGCATCTTCAACAAATGGTGCTGGACAAACTGGACAACCATATGTAGGAAAATGAAACTCAATCCACACATCTCGCCATGGGCAAAAATCAAGTCTAAATGGATCAAAGACATCAATATAAGACCAGAAATGCTGCTACTGCTAGAAAAAAAAAGGAGGAATTTCCATGATATAGGACTGGGAAAAGACTTCCTGAACAAAACCCCAGTAGCTCAGGAAATTAAACAATCACTCAACCATTGGGATCTTGGGATCTCATGAAGCTGAAAAGTTTTTTCACAGACAAATATACAATAACCAGAGCAAACAGATTACTCACAGAATGGGAGAAATTTTTTGCCAGCTATACAACTGACAGAGGCCTAATATCTAGAATCAAAGCTGGGTGTGGTGGTGCATGCCTTTAATCCCAGCACTTGGAAGGCAGAAGTAGGAGGATCACCATGAGTTCAAGGCCACCCTGAGACTACATAGTGAATTCCAGGTCAGCCTGAGCTAGAGTGAGACCCTACCTTGAAAAACCAAAAAAAAAAAAAAAAAAAAAAAAAAAATTAAAAATTTTAGAATCTACAAAGAACTCAAAAACCTAAACAATAAAGTCAAATGGCCCACTCACAAAATGGGATAGAGAACTGCACAGGGAGTTCTCAAAGGAAGAAATACAAATGTCAAACACACACTTAATAAAATGTTCAACATCCCTAATCATCAGGGAAATGCAAATTAAAACAAAGATAAGATTCCACCTTACCTTAGTAAGGATAGCTAACATAAAAAATTTTTAAAACTAATGAAAACAGATGCTAGCAAGGCTGTGGAGAAACAGGAACCCTCTTTCACTGTTGGTGGGAATGTAAAATGGTACAACCACTATGGAAAGCAATATGGAGATTCCTAAAAAGGATGTCTATAGACCTACCAACAGATCCAGGTATTCCCTTACTGGGCATTTGCCCTAAAAGCTCCAAGCCTCAGATGAAAAAGATTTGCTCAACCATGTTTATAGCTGCTCAATTCATAATAGCTAAGAGCTGGAATCCCAGCAGTAAGGGGAAAATGACACAATTAAATTTGAAGAAAAATGGTCATTATACCTAATAAGCATCTTGAGGATCGGACAACAGGGAGGGTGGGGTGGTAGAGGAGGGTAAGGGGGGGACACAAATTGGGGCCCAAATGGAAATGGTACCATAAAATCCTATATCCTGAAAGATAGGCTAAAAGGTTGTACCTTTAGCAGGCCCTTGGAGGGAACACCTGAACCACAGGGCCCTGGAGAGGACATCATTAAGACTAATCTTGATATTCTCCTGTTTCTCTCCCTCTCTCTCTCTCCCCCCTCCTCTCTCTGCTCTCTTTCTCTTTTATATTACCTATCATTTTCTTCCTACTTCTTCCTTGGTGCTGACCTGTAACTCCCAGTACCAGCATGCAGTTAACCACAATGAGCTGTTGATCAGAGAGACCTACAAGTTTTCCCAAAATAAGACAGATTTCTGTCAGAGTTCTTGATAATCCACCAAAGGTTAATGGTAAGACCCTACTGCCGAAGACACCATATGCTGTTGGGACAGAACATGGAGTGACCTGGCTGCAATCTGGAAGAGTTAGTCCCCAGACAGTTAGCTTGTCTAGTGCCAGAAGGTGCTACACGAGTGACTGGAGGAAAATGACTGACATCTGTCCAAGCAACTTGTAATCTAAGCTACTCAGCAGTAAACAGCCTGACATGATGTTCAAACAAGTGCAATAGTGGCACACAGCCATGGTTGGCAACCAACTGCTCTTGATTTGGCTAACAGATCCACTGAGTGGAATGGAATTCATAGCTGGAACTGGGAAACAAGTAATAACCATGTCCAAAAAATGAGCCTACTCTCCAATATCAAGCTCCCACCAATCGTGGGCTACAAGAGGGCCTACACATATAAAATTCTTCCTAAAATAATAACAGTTATCCCATCTATCTGGTGCTGACTTCTCTCTCCATTGGAGAATTTGCTCCTCTTTTTCAGATGGACGCTGAACCTGAGGGGAGGATCAGCCTATTGTACCTCACCAGAACCCCAGCTGAAACCATAGAGAAATGGGAGAAATGGGCAAGAGTGCAGTTTTCTCAGTGAACCTGACACCAGCACAAGGCTGAAGGAGATAGACACAGAGAACACCCAACTCCTACTAAACCAGATATCCAGAGACACAGAGGCTCCCAAGACCTCATCACTGAAGTAGACCTAAAACAAACCCAACATGGCTCAGGGAAATTCATGGAAGAAGGGGCAGAAAGATTGTTAGAGCCACAAGTTGGGACATTATGCACAGAGACCTCGCCTCTTCCCCATAACTGATGGCTACCCCCACAATGCATGAGGAGGGAGGAGGCTATTGAAGGCACCAACATGAATGTATCCACATCATGAGCATAACAAAATAAATAAGTTTTTTAAAAAAGAAAGAGAGGCCTCATTTGGTGACTTGCAGTGTGTCCTCAAGCAGGTTCTGGACCTTGGGAGCCAGTGAGGGAGAAATAATGTGGCCATCAAAGATGCTCCCATGTGCTGGTCTTTGAGCCATTGGTGTGGCAGAAGGGTGCACACTAGTACCCTGTGGTGGGCAAGAGAACAGGGTGAGGCTGAGTGGGAAGCATCTTGAACCTTCATCTCCTAGGATCCTGGCAACCTCAGTGGCTAGGGCCTGGTAAGAGAAGTCCTAGGAATTTCAGTGGAAAGTGGTCCACGTCACCATTCCCTGTGCCTGCTCAGATGGTGCTATGTTGTGCCTAGGAGATCAGGGTAGTGCTCACTCTGTGCCTCAGGCTCCCCAGCTGCAGATATATCATCTGCCTGCCTGCTCAGGGTGTGGTGTGGGGAAGGATTCTAGACTGGGGTCAGAGGCCCTGCATCTATCTCAGAGGCTTCCTTGTGAACCTCATACAGCACCCCCATTCCAGGGAACATTACAGAATAGAGGGGCAGAAAGATTGTAAGAGCCACAGAGTGAGAAGGAGTTTCCTAAGGCATTGTCCCCCCCCACCGCCCCGCCAAACCCCAGAGACTGAATGATGCACTCATAACCCCTCTGTGAATACCACTAACCCCACTGAGGAGGGCCTTTGGAGGAATGGTGGCGGGAAAGGAGTGATATATAACTGACATGTGATTTGTTCATGCAGTAAAGGTCATAATTAATAAAAATTATTTAAAAATAAAAAGACTCCTAGTCTCTGTGTCTACCCAATAGACAGTCTCTTGAAGTCCTTCTGTCCCTAACACCCAAGATGACTGTGCTTGGGCCTGGGACAAGTACTGCTTCCTCACACCCCACTCCTGACCTGGGAGCCTGGGGGGCAGCATCAGGAGCGTGGGAAAGCCAGCTGTGGTGGCTGCTGGTCTTGTCTGCCTGAGTGCTGAGCTGGCCCACAGGCCTTCTCCCCCAGGGGTCCCTTTCCATCTTTCCACTCCGCCCCACAGAGCTCTGTTTCCAGCTGTCAGGGGGGGAAGGTCGAAGGGGAGGATTTACTCATCCTGGTCCCCTCCTTCAGGGAAAGGCACAGATGCAAGAGTTCAGAACAAGTCTCAGTCACACTCCTGCCTGCACAGACACTGCACAAGCACACACCAGCATGAGCTGCTTCCATCATGGCTCTGGACAGGTCTCTGCTCCAGCCCTGATCTTGCCTTTCTGTCACAGCAACTCTAGACAATCCCTGAAGATCAGTGTTCCTGGGGGTTGGGGAGGGTGCTCTCTTTTCCTGCCATAGGCTTGCACCAAACACATCTCATGTCAGGCCTCTCACAAGCCTATGAGGTAGGCACTTGCTTCCTCATTTTATAGTTCCATGGCTCAAAGTGTCTTTAGTCACACAGCTAGGAAATGGCCTAGCTGGGTTGGAACTGAAGTCCCACATCTCAATCTCTTGACCCTGGACTATGCCACCAGGCTGTGGGATAGGAGGTACAAAGTCCTCAAGGCCCAGAGCCCTCCGCATGCCATCAGTGTGTTGTTGCTCTTCCCACCCACCCTCAGACCAGCCTTCCCCACACAGGAATGGCTGTGCCACACTAGGCTGTCAGGATATGGGCAGAGAGAGAACATTCATGGCTTGTCCTGTCCACAGTTGAGCTTGGACTGTGCTAGTCACCCCAGCAGGACAGCACTGTCCTGCCCATCCCTGCATGGTGCCTGTGCTGAGTGCACAAGGGCCAAGCAAGGCTGAGAGATACACAATGATGGAGTGCACTCCAGTGAGGGAAGCTGGCGTCTGGGCACTCACTCTTCTATCCACCATGCTAAGCTCTTGGAGAACAATACAAATCCCAACTTTCCAATGGTTCTTGAATCATCACTGATTTTCAAAGCAGGAAACTGAGGCTCAGATGGTCCAGTGACTTGCCCAAGGTCATCCAGCTTGGAAACAGAGAACCTGGGATGTGAACCAAGCTTAGTCTCTGACTCCCAAACCTGCCCTTAGTTGTGGCAGTTCCTTCTCAATGGTCCTGGCTTCTGCAAGTGGCCTGTGGTGCTCTGTGTAGCTCTGCATCTCTCATCTCAGTGGAAGGAGAAACAGTCCTGATGCCTACCAAGGGTTAATGGTGGTAGGGCTAAGTGATTCCAGATGAGCCAGAGGATGGCTGGGCTGGCCGGAAACCGGCAGCCGCCAGCTTCCCCAGGGAGCCACCACCAACCACCCTCTCCTCTCTGTGCTGCATCTCTGGCCCCCAGCTGTCCTCTGCCCTGGGGCTCACCAGCCTCCTCTCCCTAGTCAGAGCCCAGCTCTGAGGGAAACTGGGGCAGAGCATCCCAAAGGCTTTCCAACACTGAGCCTGGCCAGGAAACTGAGGCTCAGACAGGACTGGGACCTATCCAACATCTCCCAACAAGTTCAGGACCAGGTGTCCTCACTTCCATTGAGATGAAAACTCCTCCTGGCTATCTTGATCACTGCAACTCGTCTATAGGTTCAGAGACTTCTGCCAAGGTGAATTCTGGGAGTTCAGTTGTGACTGTCTTTCTGTTGCTCTCTTTCATTTTATATTTGTTTATTGTTTACTGTTTTGAGTTTGGGGCTCAAACACAGGGAGTTGTCAGTTTCTTTCTCTTATTTTTGCTTGTGTATATATGTGGGGTGCACATGTATACACATGTTTGCGTGTGTGTGCACATGCATGTGGAGGTCAGAGGTTGACATCGAGTGTTTTCTTCAATCACTCTTCTTTAACCTTATGTTTTGAGACAGGATCTCTCACTGTACCTTATGGATTAGGCCTGACTATCTGGCCAGCAAGCCCCAGAGATCTTCCTGTCTCTACCTCCTCAACACTAGGAATACAGGCACATGCTTCTGTGCCCAGCTTTCACTTGCATGTGGGGACCCCAACTCAGGTCCCCATGCTTGTGCAGCAAGCACTTTTCCCATCAAGCCATCTCCCCAACCCCTGGTTATCAATTTCTGCTGGATCTTTAGCACAGCCTTGGCCCTATAGTCTATGAAATCATCCATGCTCCTCCATGACTCCATGGTCACCAAGCCCTGGTTTGAGACCCTTCTTCCACATTGTTACTGAAATAAGACCAAGAAATTATGGCAAGCTAAATGACTATGGTGGGCATGGTATCTTAGTTCAATCAGACTGCCCTGCAGCAGGACACAGAGGCATAGAGAACAGAGTGGAAGGAGGGACGAGTTTGCCTCTGCTTGTGACCTGGGCCACCTTTCTCCCTCACCCCACCCCAGGACTCAGTTTACAGTGTGCACAGTAGTGAGGAAGGAATGGCTCTGCACAACTGTCCAAACCCGTTTGAAACAACACCCTTTGACTGTCTGAGGTCAAGGAGTCTGTGACCAGAGATCTCCTAATCTGGGATGTGAGGGGGAAGAGAACCAACCAACCTTCTAGGGAAGAACAGTGGCCCTGGGGAAGAAGAGCAAAAGGATGGACTGGAGCTCATCAGGAATACCTTGCTCAGCAGCTGAATAAGAGAACCACAGGGTGGGGCTGGAGAGATGGCTTAGCGGTTAAGGCGCCTGCCTGCTAAGCCTAAGAACCCAGTTCCAATCTCCAGGTTCCACGTGCAAAGTGATGCAAGCACGCAATGTAGCACTTGCCCACAAGGGAGCGCACTCATCTGGATTTCATTCACAGCAGCTGAGAGACTGCTGGCGCACCCATTCTCTTCTCTGTCTCTCTCTCCCTCTCTGTCTCTCTCTCAAAAAAAAAAAAAAAAAGAACCACAGGGTAAGTCAGGAGGAAGAGGCTGGAGGTCCTACATCCTCTTCCTTAATGTACTATATACAAGGTCTGTTTCTGCTGCTGTGTGAGCCCAGGAAGCTCACTGTGCTTCTTTGGGCCTCTGTTGCCTTGCTATAAAACTGGACAGGGCTGGGAAGATGGCTTAACGGTTAAGGCGCTTATGTGCAAAGCCTAAGGACCCAGGTTCAACTCTGCAGGAACCACATAGGCAACAGCTGAAGGCCCTGGTGCACCTGTTCTCGTTCTCTCTCTCTTTCTCAAATAAATACATAAATATTTTAAAAATATTTTAAAGAAAACAGAACAAATAATCTCTTCCTAGTACCCCAGGGGCTTTGAGATGATAAAAAAGAAAATCTGTTGGACCACTTTGGGAAAATCACATTCCCTCTCTTTGCCAATTCAAACCTCCAAATCTTAGTTTCTTCTTCTAAAAAATGACTAATTATTATCCCATCTCTTCTAAATTACACTTGTTAGGAGTATCACCAGAGTCCCAGGCCTGAAATTTGACGGGTCAGGGGAGTGTTCTAGAAGACAAAGTTCTGCCACCACTGCTTGTCCAATCAGAAACACAAGAAAGGAGTTTTCTATATTTAATGTGGTCCTACTGGAAAGAAATGGAGGACTGTTGTCATCATCCCTGTCTTGCAGGTACTGACAAGAGCCACAGAGTTGTAGAGGGGACGAATCTAAGGCAGGGACCAGGAAGAACACATAGCCAAACAGTCTTGGTCATCCTGTGGTCTGGCCTCAGGTCTGGTTTTATGAGGTCCTGCAGGCTCCTGAGTAGTTGCCATGGTTTGTGGGAGAAATTCAGTCCTTATCATGAGATCCTTTGGGGGAGGCTGCCTAAAACCCTGATTCTGAGGTTACCTGCTTGCAAGACTTGCTGTTTCTGGAAACTAAGAATATACTTGTATTTATTTTTTGTTTGAGACAGGGTCTTACTATGTACCCCAGGCTAGACTTACAATGCTCCTGCCAGTGCCTCCCGAGTGCTGGGGATTATAGGAGTATGCTACCCCGATTGGCTTGTTAGTAATTCTTACCTTGATATTCTGCACCTCAAAGGGGAGGAAATAAGTTAGGTAAAGTTAAACTAATAAATTAACTATCCCCCTGGCACTGCCAGTTTTTAGACAGACACCCCTTTGATATTGACATGTCTATGGGCAGAGCTAAGCAGAAATTAGACCCCAAGTTTAAGGTAGCAAAGGGGCCAGCTGCAGGCCCAGGTGAGGAGAGAGTACTCAGCAGTTGCAGCCTTACCCTGTGACAGAAGAGCTATGATTCCCTCCAGCTTCCTTTGGGTGTTCCTCAGAAGGCAAGTCAGGCTCTGTCCCCTGCTGAATATCTGCTTGCCCTGGAATGTCTCTCCCGCTAGCTGGCACTTTACTATCTCACTATCATTTCAGAGCTGGGAGGGCAGTGCCTACCACATAGTAGATGCTCAGGGTGCTTGTTCAGTGAGTGAATGTTGATGGAATCAGCCAGACAGATTATCAGAGCTTCCTTTCCAGATAGGGAAACTGAGGCATAGAGAAAGCCCCCCCCCCTTTGGTACCATAGCAAAGGGAGGCTCCACCACCAGACAGGCATCAGGCAAATGAGGCAGGCCACTCTAATAAAGTGACTCAGTGGCTGGCGTGGGATGCGGAATTTCTAAACATCCCCTCACGTCCTGAGAGAGCAGGCGACGGGAGGGACCAAGCAGAGGGAAAGGAGGAAGAAAAACAAGAAACTTAGGGGAAAAGAAAGAGGGGGGAGAAACCTGAAATTGAAAACAGACACACGAATCCACCCTCCCTGCCCCACTGCCCCCCTCCTCCTCTCAGCTGGGCCAATCAGAGGCCGCCCTGCAGCCTTTCCCCCCAAGTGTGGCGGGGGAGGGGGACGGGAAGCCCGCAGTGGTGTGAGCTCCCTCTCGGGCAGCCTTGGGCCACAGTCCCTGCCGCCCTATCTGGGACGCAGGGTTGCTCTGAGAGTTACTTACGGAGAGAGGAGGAGCTCAGAGCCAGCCCAGACCAGCCAGCAGCTTCCAGCCAGCCCTAGCGAGCCAGCCAGACCCAGGGCGGCCCCTCCTGGCGGCCGTCTCCTCCCAGAGGATGCTTTCGGAGTGAGGCGAGGCTGGGCCTCTCAGCACCCCTATGCACCCCACCATCCCCCTGAGTCTCCTGGGTCTTGAAGCGGTCAGGCCGGCCCGTCCACCCATTAGGGTCATAACAGAGAGCAGTGAGGAGGACTTCCTGGAGGGGGTGACAGCCAACACCCTGGGATTGTACCCACATCCAGAACCATCGGCAGTAATGGTAAGTGCGGGTGAGGGGGCATGTCTAGCCCAGCCAGTGCCTTGCCTCCTTATTCTAGCATGCTCCTTTATACAGGAAAAACAAAAGTTTAACCAAAACAGATGGGAGTAGGCCCTGGGCTGTTGCTGTGCATGAAGTAAAGGCCAGGGGACCTAGCTGGACCCTCCTGAGGGTAGTTGCTGCCCCTTAACCATGATGCCCTTAGCCCTCTTCAGACACCCTCTCCAGAAACTGCTGGATGTTAGATAAGCAGGACCTCCAAGGCATAGCACAGCCTGTGGGGGAAGGGAAGAACTGGGAGGGACATGGGAGAGCAATCCAGAGATGGCAAGCAGGGTACATAGATGGGGATCTAGCAAGGGCCTGGGGACCTCAGGCCCCTAGCCCCTGTCCCTTCTCCCATGCCTTGTTTCTAAGAATTAGTCTGGCTCTAGGCCTGTCAACCACCAAACAATCTTGGAGGATTTAAATATATTTGCAAAATTTCCAGACTTGTAAGATGTACTTCCAAACCCCTAGCCACTAGGAAAGTTCTGGCTCCCAAAAGTCTGGGTAGGGGAGGGTGTGACAACTGGCAGCTGAAGTGGGGTCTGGGATCCCCACTGTAAGGCCTGTGGGCTCCTCTGTGAAAAGGGGTTGTGGCTGTACAGTTCTGTCCCAAGAGGCTGCTCAGGTCTCCTACACATCTCCTTCCCTTTCTCCACTTGGGCCTAAAACCTAAACCCTGAGTCTGATCACAAGAGCTTTCCCTGCCCAGGGCCTTCTGTTCCCTCCCAGTGCCAACTGAAAGCACTGCCTTCTGATTCTGACAATAGCAGCCTCGAGGGACATGATTTTTCTTCAGGAGAACCCCCAGGACCTCCTGTGATGCCCTAAGGCAGGGATGGTTTCTTCCTCTCCCTTAATGTGACAGCCACTAATCTACACTAGTTACATAGCTTAGTGGCAGAGCTTCCCTATCTCTGTACCTACCCCAGACTTGAGATTTTTGGTTCCATATAAGATTCAAGAATTTGCCAAGGAATTTGTACCACCCAGCCTATGGACATTTGGCATCCCCACACACCCAGCCTGGACTGCTTCTCCTCATCATTTCCCTTCTATGAGCCCTCCTGACTATACCTCTTCCAGGCAGTCCTCCTGTGTGCCTCCACCTTTCCTGGTGCCCTTCCTACTGAAACCCTGCTCTTTGGCCCTGTCAGTCCCTGCTCTTGCTGTCTTGTGTGCCACCCTAGAACAATTCCAGGATTCCAAGCCCTGCCAGCCCAGATTGGCAGCCACACAGGTCCCACTGTGTACTTAGGGGTCATGCATATTTAACTTCCCAATGAAAGGGTTTTTTTTTTTTTTTCTTACCCTTTCTCTCCACATTGCAAAAGGAGGTCTGGATCAATGACTGCTGATGGAAAACCATAATCTGCACTGAGGAGGAACTTTCTAACTAGGAGAAAGCTCCTTAGTGTATTCAGTTTCCCAGAGGGCTCTGTGTGTAAGCTCCTGCAGAGCCTGTTTTCTGGGTGCTGAGAGCAAGAAGGGCTGGGAAGTAGGCGGTGAGGGGCTGTGTGTGGAATCCTTAAATCCCTTCTGGTGCTGAGCTTTTAACCCCCATAGGCTCTGATTTCAAGAGGAAGCAAGGCTTTGGTCTACACCAATGCTGGAATCGAAAAAAAGAGGGCAGGAATGGACCCAGGGACCCAACCCTTGGTGGGAGCAGGTTTGGAATTCATACACTTGTTGCTCCCTATGCAGAAGCCAAATTGGCATCCCTCCAAAGCCTTAATGTCTAGAGCCTTAGGAAAGCATCTTCCTGAGCCCTCATGGCTGGTCCCAAGGCTTGCCTCTCCCCAGAGGCTTTCAGAGGTGGTGGATACCCTGTGTAGTGCAAGAGGGTATAAATCAAAGTGTACAGCTGTGTATGGCTTTAACTGCATGCATTAATATCCTCACTCCTTCTGCCTCAGAGCAGTTTTGTTTGATGTCTTGATGCCTGAACCTTTCATCTGCCAGAAGTACCAGGCTCTCCACCCCTTGACAGACAGGGCCATCCCTGGGGAGGGCCAGAGGCTCAGTAATTGCCCAAATGTGAGAGATGAAAAGGATGTTAGGGCTCACCTGGTTTGACTTCCCAATGAGTGGACCCAAGGGCCAGAAAAGGGTTGTACCTCAGGCTATACAGATACAGGTGATGGAGAGCCCAGGACATGTGTGTCATGCCCTTACTGCCTTCCTAAAGACCTGGAGGGGCCTAGTATACAGAGCCCAGCATTCAGGTCTCTGGGGTAGATTTGGGGTAGAGGGCTGATTCGGGTAGAAGAATAAAGAAGAATAAAGCCTCTTTCTTTCTTTCTTTCTTTCTTTCTTTCTTTCTTTCTTTCTTCTTTCTTTTTGAGACAGGGTCTCATATAGCTCAGGCTGACTTCAAACTTTCTATATAACTAAGGATGACCTTGAATGTCTGAGCCTTCTGTTTTCACCTCCTGAATGTTGGGATTACATGTTGTGTGCGAGCTGCTGAGAATAGAACATAGTTTTGTGCATGTTGGACAAACACTCTACCAACTGAACTATACCCCAGACCACAAAGCCCTCTTGGTGAAGGATGGGAAACCCTTGGGGTAGTTTTCTGGCCCAGGAAACCTTCAGTACTACCCCTTCTTTCTTCTAGACATAACCTTCATTTCTATAAAGAGACTATAAAGGGGAAGGGGAAAGAAGAGTTCATTGAACCTAGAGGCCCACCTAGCTGTGCTTTTAGCCCTCGAAGTCTCTACCAGCCCCCTTGAGACTGTTTTGCCACATTTTGTTGCCACCCTTGTTACTTTCCTTTCCTGGAAAGTGGGTCCCTAAGAGCTGTGGTCCCAACAGCTCCTCTACTTAGGAGGTTGAGCCAATGTGGTACAGAGGCAACAGGAAATTCCAGCCCACCCCAGAGGGACAGGGTTCAGTTTTCTAAATTTGTCACAGAAGCCTGGTCCTTCCCAATCCAGAGCATTGGACTTGAAGGTAATGGCTCAGGTTTGACCCAGTGGTCTGTGAGTTGCTCCTCTCACACCTATACTGGCATCTTAGCCAGTATCCAGCTTGTGTCCAGCTCCTGAATGATTAGTGCTATAGCAGATAGGTAAATAAACATATGACAACATGGCCAGACACACAGATCACTTCCCCTTGACTTCAGGGAACAAAGGTGACTTGATGAGCATTCAACCTCATGAGGGCCCTATGTTTAGAAGGGCAACACTTCATGCCTGCAGACACCATCTTGAAATTCTAACATTTTTTTTTTACATTCCTAAGAAATTTTCAAAGTCTTTTAAAATATTTTATTTTTATTTATTTGTTTTTAAAATAGTTTATATTTATTTATTTATTTATTTATTTATTTATTTATTTGACAGAGAAAGAGGGAGAGAGACAGAGAGAGACAGAATGGGCATGCCAGGGCCTTCAGCCACTGAAAATGAACTCCAGATGTATGCGCCCCCTTATGCATCTGGCTAACGTGGGTCCTGTGGAATCAAACCTGGGTCCTTTGGTTTTGCAGGCAAATGCCTTAACTGCTAAGTCATCCCTCCAGCCCTTATTTGTTTTTTTTTTTTAAGTTTTATTTTTATTTATTTATTAGAGATGGGAAGAGAGACAGATAGAGAATGAGCACACCAGGATCTCTAGCCACTGCAAACAAACTCCAGAAGTGTGCACCACCATGTGCACCTGGCTTACGTAGCACCTGGAAAATCGAACCTGGGTCCTTAGCTTTGCAGGCTAAGACACTGGGCTTAACCACTAAGCTACCTCTCCAACCCTTAATATTTTATTTTTTTATTTATTTGAGAGAGAGAGAGAGAGAGGCAGTGGGCATGCCAGGGCCTCTAGCTGCTTGTGCATGTGGCTTTATGTGGGCACTGAGGAATCAAACTTGGGTCCTTTGGCTTTGCAGGCAAGTGCCTTAACTCCTAAGCCATCTCTCCAGCCCAAAATTCTAACCTTTAACGAGGTGCTCCATCTTCTCATTGTACATCTGCCACACGAGTTATCTAACTAATCCTGCCAGGGGCTTCTGGCTGAGTATGGTATGGCTTATTCTGGGAACTGGCCTCTCTGATTCCACTGTCCTTATCCCAAACCACAGCCTCCCATGAAATGCCAACCTGTTCATGTCACTCTCCTGCATGCCCCATTCCCATGCTTGATGTGACAGCATGATCACCATCAGCAGCTAGCCACCTAGCATCACTGTCAATGCCCTGGAAAGTTGTCATTGTGATACATCTAAGGCAAAGCTCAGAGTCTCACCCAGCACCCCTGACCTTTCCCAAAGGCTTGCCTTCCTTCTTTGCCCTTCATCTACCACTTTGCTGACAAATCTCAGACCTAGCCTAACAACTGCCACCACCGTCCTTCCTCCCAAATGCCTTGTCATCTCCCACTTTCCCAGCATTGCTCAGGTAAGCCCTACAGAATGGTATGCCCTGGTTTATCTGCAAGAGAACCCAAGCCTAGTGGCCAAGCCTGAAGCCACCTGCCCACTGGAAAACTAAGATTCATAGCAGCTGCCATTTACTGAAATGGCCACGGACCATCTCTAGCCTTCATAACAACAAAAAAGGGAGTCTCGTGCCACTTTCCAGGAAACTGAGGCTCAGAAAAGTGAAATTCAGAGAGCCACACAGATGCGAGGTAGAACAGAGGCTTGGACATGGATTATAATGGCTTTAAAGTAGAATTGCTCCTCTTGGTCTGGCTGGGCTCCTTTGTCATTTCTTTGCCCTCAGTGGCATTGGGCACAGCCTATTGGCTTTAGGGTTCCATATGTCTATTCTGCCTCCAGCAGCCACCTGACCTATCACCTTCCTGGGGGAAAAGAGACATCCTTGCCATCCCAACCCAGTTCCCAGCCCAAGGAATCCTCTGTCATTAAAGGATAGCTAAGGTCCAGACCTAAGGATCAGAAGAGTGCATGTCATACAGCCATTTGTCCCTATGCTGTGTAAGCAGCCACTAAACACCTACTACCTTTCTAGAAGGCTCCTGTAGAAGGAGAAACTGTTGCTGATAGTACCAGATTGACAACAGACCCCCACCCCCTGACTGCATTGAGGCTCAGCAAGGAGGAATGCTCATCTCTGTACTTAGAGATATCTCTAATAATCAGTTGGTGTTTCGCCCAATTTGAGGGGGAATCAAATGGAAGAATTAAGACAAAGGTATAGGGAGGACTCAGTGGATATCCAGTAGACTAGGGATAACAGTCAAATTTGGCTTATGATCCCAGACCAGCCCCTCAGTGGATGAGTGTATTCATTCCTCCACGTTGAGCCTCAATTTAATCTAGGGTGGGGGATCTGCTGCCATCAGCAGCTCCTCCTTCCTGAGATTCCCTTCTAGAAGCTTTCTGTGACATCTCCTGTATCACATACATCCCCTTGCTGACCAGCCCAGTCTTCCAGTCTCATCTGTGTGCTCTGGATAAGTGAGTGCCTTCTCCTGTGAATGAAGAGGGTTGAAGAAGATAGTCTCTGGCTTTGTGGAGACGGGTAATAGGCCCTGTCCTGACATCTGCTTGTGTTAACTCCATTCACAGATGGTTCAGTGCTGAAAGGTACAGAAAGGACAAGTGACAGGCCAAGGAAGAATGAGAAGGTGAAGCCTGGAGAAAGGGTGGGCAAGAGGTGCTGAGAAAGTAAGATGGTGAATGAAACACGGGAGCATTCTCTTCCTCCTCGTCAGCTGCCCGGGAGGGCTCTGAGGGGAATCTCAATGTTCTGCAACTGGCACAGATCAGTGGCAGGGTTTTTCCTTAGCCAGCTGCCCCTGCCTGATCTGTAGGCTGTGGGCTGGTGGGTCAATAAGAATAGGCTTCAAGGTCTGTCTGCCCCCCTGCCCACTTGGCTCTGAGAAAGCATTCTTTCTGCAGTCCCCCAGCCCACAGCTGATCCTGCCTGGCAGCGGCCTGGAAAACAGAAGGTTTGCTTGTCTGTGCCTGTGGCACCCCCTCCTCAGCCTGTCTTGGGACCCCTCTCAGGGGCTCCTTTGGCTGCCACAGCCTGGTGCTCTCTGTTGCCATGGCACTGGCCGAGATGAGGCTCTGGAGGGTGGGGCAGAGAGGGCAGCTGAGGGAGATGGAGGTTAGAACTCTGCAGCTAGGGAGGCCCTGGCCTTTTGTGCAAGCGGTGCTGGGCCCACAGAGGCAGACCTAGGGCAGAGCTGGTCACACACCCTGCCTGACCTCCTCTATGATTTGTCTCAGAGTCCCTGGTGACAGGGCCAGACGTGGGCTTTCCTTCATAAGGATGCTTCTCCTCAACCTCATCTCCTGAACTTCAGGTTCTACATTGAATTTGCAGAAGGGTTCTGGGTTCTTTTTCTACTTTGGCTTTCACATGATTCGATGACCTTTTACACACTGCCCTCAGTGAGGGCAGGGGCAGGCTTTGACCTTGGAGGATATTCTTGCCCTGAGAGCAGGGATTTTGTATGGTGAAGTTCACATGGAAGCAGTTCATTCTGGGCAGTTGTTCCTGGGAGATAGGTGGTCTTGCTCAGCAGTTAAAAAAAAAACAGGCATTGGATTCAGATTAATGTGAGGTTTACATATCATAGCTCCTCTGGTTATTGACCATGTAACCTGGGACAAGTTACAAAATCTTGGCTGAGACTCAGTGTTCTCCTCTGTGAAATGGTAATAAGAAGCACATCCCCTGAAGGACTATTATAAGAATAGACCACAGATCACTTCACTGAGCAGGTTGCCTGGTTTGAAATTTGTTAGGGTTTTTATTTGTTTTCAGATTGGAGGGTATTTAAACAGTGAGTGGGAAGGAAGATGTCCTGAGGTGGGATTGGGGAAACCAGTGGACAAAAGCAGGACCAACCAAGAGGTAAGGAATAGAGTGAGATAGACTGCTTAGTATAAAAAACAACAATGAGCCGGGCGTGGCGGCACACGCCTTTAATCCCAGCACTCGGGAGGCAGAGGTAGGAGGATCGCCGAGAGTTCGAGGCCACCCTGAGTCTACATAGTTAATTCCAGGTCAGCCTGGACCAGAGTGAGACCCTACCTTGCAAAACAAAAAAAAAAAAAAAAAAAAAAAAAGAAACAACAACAATGAGCTGGGCATGGTGGCGCACGCCTTTAATCCCAGCACTTTGGAGGCAGAGGTAGGAGGATCACAGTGAATTTGAGGCCATCCCAAAACTACATGGTGAATTCCAGGTCAGCTTGGCCTACAATGAGACCCTACCTCAAAAAAAAATTGGGGCCGGAGAGATGGCTTAGTGGTTTAGGTGCCTCCCTACGAAGCCTAAGAACCTCCAGGTCCCATGTTTAGCCAGACGCAAAAGTGACGCTAGCACGTAATGTTGCACATGTGCACAAGGGGGCGCATGCATCTGCAGTCCATTCACAGTGGCTGAGAGGCCCTGGTGCGCCCATTCTCTCTCTGTCTCTCTCTCTCTCTCTCTGTGTCTCTCAAATTAAAAAAAAAAAAGGGCTGGAGTGGCCAAAAGGTGCTTGCTTGGGCTCGAGAGATGGCTTGGGGTTAAGGCACTTACCTGTGAAGCCTAAGGACCCATGTTCTACTCTCCAGATCCCACATTAGCCAGATGCACAAATGTGAGGCAAGCACAAGGTCACACATGCCCACTAGGTGGCACAAGTGTCTGGAGTTCGATTGCAGTGACTGAGGCCCTGGCATGCCAATTCTCTATGTCTCCTCTTTCTCTCTCTTGCTCTTGCTTGCGTTCTCTCTCTCTAAAAAAAGGGGGTGATGTTTGTTGCAAAACCTGACAGCCTGGGTTTGATTCCCCAGTACCCATGTAAAGCCATATGCACAAAGTGGTTCATGCATCTGGAGTTCGTTTACGGTGGCAAGAGGCCCTGGTGTGCCCATTTCTCTCTTCTCTCTCTCTTATTGCAAATAAATAAATAAAAATATTTAAAGCAACAACCACAGCATTGTGGCAGTCTGACCTCTGAGTATCCTGACCTGCCCGTGTGGACGGAGCCAGGGAAAGTGGTGAAGTTCTTATTGTGGGAGGTGTACAATTGCAGAGAGGGTGGAGAATGAGAATGTGAACTGTCTCTCCCTGTAACTGTCTACTTAGTTTTGCACAGCTCAAGACAGTGTGAAAGCCAGGAATGGTGGCGCATGCCCAGCAGAGGAGGCAGAGATAGGAGGATGGCAGAGTTGAGACCCCCTCTGAATCTACATAGTGAATTCCAGGTCAGCCTGGGCTAGAGTGAAACCTTACCTCAAAAAAACAAAAATAAAAATAAATAAAAAGGAAAGAAAGAAAAAAGACTGAGGAGCTGTAAGCATTACTCTTGCCCAAGTGTTCTCAGGGGGACTGTCTGCTCAGGATTCAGCACTGGAGCCATTGTTGGCAAGCTCTGTGATTCTGGACAAATGATATGACCTCTTTGTGGCTCAGTTCCCTCATCTGTAGAACAGGACAGTGGTACAATGCCATGAGATTGCACTAAGAATTTGGTGAGATTATTCACAAAAGCAGTTTAGCCCTTGTGGTGGTTGGTTAAATCCTAAACCAGAGAAAGCTGTTATCCTTGATTTTAAGGCCATCTAAGTCCCTGTTCCCTTTGAAAGGACTAAGGAGGGAGTACTCAAGTGAGATCTCAGGACTGGGAGCCAGGAGTCTAAGGCCCTGGGCAGATCCAGGCCATATGGCCTGGAGCCTGGCTGTAGGGGTTGAGTTTGAGGGCTACAAGAGGCAGGAAGTGCTTGCTCTGCTGGTGGTTTTCAGGCAGGGGGGGCAAGAGCATTCTACGGCCTTCCTCCCTCCTCTGACCTCCTTCCCAGGCTGGTTCCCAGCCTGTGTGGGGACCCTGGCCCCCTCCCTGGGGCCCCTAGAGCCATGAGGCCCACAGTGAGTGCTTTCCCACGCGTTGTTCCAAGTAGTTGGATTGCCATCACCCCACCCCCAGCTCACAAACTCTGGAGATGGGGGTGGGGGACTGCAGCAGGGGGACTTGCCAGGGATCCTCAGTTCTTTATCTGTCTGGCTCCTTTCCAGACAGATGTTTCATTTTATTTTGGACTTCCAGAAAATAGGTCATTTCTTTCCATTGTATCCCTGGGGAGGCCTCCTGAGGAGAAGAGTTTAGAGCTAGTGAGGAATGTGGGGCCCTGGGGAGCTGGGAGGACAGTGGCCTTCCTCCTTCAGCAGTGAAAAGCTGCAGCAGAACCTGAGTGTGAGTGGTGGTTCCTATAGTGTGGCTAAGAAGTGGTCTGTACCTTAGTGCCAGGGAGAACCACAGATGGTTCAGGGAGTAAAAGGGTCAGATGGATGCTAAAGAGAATGAATGAGGACAACCAAAGGCTACCAAGTCTATGCTTCAAGGAATCGGAATGGCAGATGACAGAATACACTGTGCTTCTGTCCGTTTGGATTTTCAACTAGAGACAATACAAGACCCCAGCTAAGTTGGCTGTAGCTTCTCTGGGCCAGGAGTACTATGGGGATACTTGGCCTAGGGGCAATGTGCCACAGAGAGTTGGATGGAAGGATTGAACCCCATCACTGGGCCCAAATGCTCACCCTCCCTGGCCCTCAGAGGTGGTAGGTACCCTGAGGCTCATAGGGAGATTCACTATGGAAATGTAGCATGCTGAGAACTTCTCCAACAGGGAAAGTGGGGCATGGGATGGAGTGGGGAGAGGGAGCCTCTACCCCTTCCCAGGTTTCTTTCCCCACTTGTGACTGTGTCTCCAGACTCTGTTCTGACTCCCAGGATGGGCCTCCTAACTATTACTGCAGGATTACACCCACATTCAGCTAGCTTGGGGAAAGCCACATGGGCCAGACTCTGCCCAGTCCAGGCTGTGCTGTCACTTGCACACTGTCCAGCTGCTGGCTGAGGGCTCTGTCCCTGGCTCCAGATCCCTCTTGCTCCCACACACTCTTCCTCTAGAACTGACTGCCTCCTCAGAGCTGAGTCATGGCATCCTGGCCGAGTCCCTTCTATACATCCCTATCTCTGTCCCAGCATTCTGTATCTATACAACAGCCTTTCAGAGCAGGGTCCTGAAAACCACAATGTCAGCCTGTTCTCTCCTCCTTTGCACATTCAGATGAGGAAACGGAAGACCAGAGAAGGGTGGGAGTTGTAATACAGGTAACAAAAGGAGACAATAACCAGGTCCTTTTTTTCCCCACCCTGAAATTTGTTCCAGTGGCTGTGAAGAGTCCCTGGTCTAGAGGAAAGAGGACAAGGCTGTGACTCTGAAGACAAGCCTTTGCCCCACTTCTTCCATCAGTTCAGGAAGTCAATCCTCTAAATCTCTGTCTCCAGTCCCATCCTGGCTGGAACAGTAAAGAGAAAGTGATAGGAGCGTGCTGTGGAGAGGTTAGGCAGAGCTGTGTGTTGGACTCTAGGCCTTGAATAGGCACTGTGGTGGGCAAGCAGATAGGCTGTAGCACCCAGATGCCCATCTGAGCTCACCCTGTCTACACCCAGTGGGACCTCCTCCCTTTTCTAAGCCTCAGTTTCCCTACAAGTACTATGGGATGCAGGAAGGGGATTGAATCAAATAGAGGATCCTTGGCTATAGCAAGAACACTCCAGGCCTTTGACCTCATGCCATCAGAGCTTTTTCCTGAATAAACATTCAGAGCACCCCTCTGAACCTCAGCTGGGCTTCCTCTTTCCCCATCTCATGTTTCTGCCTGGACTATTCCACTCCTGCCAACAGGACTTTCCACGTTTGAAAGCAGCTCAGCAGCAATTATTAATACTGTGCCAGGACTCAGTCTTGACTTAGAACATGTCTTCATCCCCACAGCATACACACATTCCTGTCTTCCAGTGACTCACTTTCTTCTGGAGATCCCAACATTTAATCACCAACTCCTGTTGATTCAGCTAAGTGAATCTCAAATCTCTTTCTTTTATTATTATTGTTACTATTTATTTATTTATTTATTTGCAACGAGAGAGAGAGACAGAGACAGAGATAGAGACAAAGAAAGAGAGAATGAGTGTTCCAGGACCTCCAGCCACTGCAAATGAACTCCAGATGCATGCATCACTTTGTACATCTGGTTTTTTGTGGGTACCAGAGAATTGAATCCTGCAGGCAAGTGCCTTCACAGCTAAGCCATATTTCCAGCCCCTCTTCCTTTAAAAAAAAAAAAAAAAAAAAAAAAAAAAAGCTGGAGAGATGGCTGGCTTAGTTCAATCTCCAGGTCCCACGTTTAGCCAGATGCAAAGTGACGCAAGAGCGCAATGCCACACTTGCCCACAAGGGGGCGCACGCATCTGGATTCTGTTTGCAGTGGCTGAGAGACTGCTGGTGCACCCATCTCTATCTGTCTTCCTCTCCCTATCTTTCTGTGTCTCTCTCTAAAATAAAAAAAAAAACTAGAGATGGCTTACGCCTGTTCCAATCTCCAGGTCCCACGTTTAGCCAGATGCAAAGTGACGCAGGGGCGCAATGCCACACATGACCACAAGGGGGCGCACACATCTGGATTTCGTTCTGAGCAGCTTGAGACTGCTAGCGTGCCCATCTTTATCTGTCTCCCTCTCCCTCTCTGTCTGTCTCTCTCTGTGTCTCTCTCCAAAAACAAATAAAATAATAATAAATTTTAAAAAAACACATGCATATATGTGTGTATGCTGGTATTAGTATGCATGCACATATATGTGCATTTGTGTGTAGGTCAGGTGCTGTCAGTAATGCTGTCCACCTCCTTTGAGTTAGGATATCTCATTGGCCTGGAACTTAACAACTAGGCTAGACTGGCTGTTTAGTGAGCCTCAGGGATCCTCTTGTTTCCCCAGCACAGGGATTACAGATTTACGTCACAACACCTGGCATTTTTACATGGGTACTAGGGATTGAGTTCACATTCTAATGTTTTTGAGGCAATTATTTACTGACTGGGCTAAATCTGTCTATCAGTCCCCACCCACTGTTCTTTTTCTTTTCTTTTCTTTTTCTTTTCTTTTCTTTTCTTTTCTTTTCTTTTCCTGAGGTAGGGTCTCACACTAACCAAACTGGCCTAAAATTCACTATGTAGTCTCAGGCTGGCCTTGAACTCACAGCAATCCTCCTACCTCTGCCTCCCAAGTGCTAGGATTAAAGACATGCACTACTACACCTGGCAAGCTGGTTTGGCTTAACATTTTGGCAATTTTTCTTTTCAAGGTAGGGTCTCACCCCAGTCCAGGCTGACCTGGAATTCACTATGTAGTCTCAGGGTGACCTTGAACTCATGGTAATTTTCCTACCTCTGCCTCCCAAGTGCTGGGATTAAAGGTGTGTGCCCCATGCCCGGCTACTTTCTGATGTCTTTGTACATGCACACAAATGTGTGTTCAGGAATGACTGGGGTCCTATGTGCACGTGATCTGCTCATGTCATATATGATGGATAGATGGGTGATCTATCACACATAGATACATTTTTGATAGGCACATAGAGAAGCACCCAGGCAGTGATCTGTGCTTTGTGCCCATATGCTGGGCATGGTGGGAGTTGTGTGCATGCATGTTTTGTGTGAACATACGTTAGTCCTTGCATGAGAGCTAGACATTCCCCTGGCCAACTGCACATGTGTGCACTGCAGAGGAGCATGTGAGTAAGCACGGAGGTGGCGTCTGGGCTGTGTTCATGGACTCACGGGCCTCCCCCTGGCAGGGATGTAGGCCCTCCTCTACAGTATGGTTGTGTCGTGGGAGCCTCAGGACCCCAAGGGAGGGAAGCTGTTGCTGGCGGATGTGGCCAAGATGGGCTGGATTTATTTAGATTAAGACGGTGGGAAAGGAGAGGAGAATTATATGTGCTTGTAGGGGGAAGGCCGGGGCTCGCTCAGAGGATGACTCTCTACGCATGCATGTTTGCTCCCCTGGGTTTGAGGCCTTGCTCTGCTCCCCTAGGGGGTTTGTTAGGTCCACTGTGAGCAGCTGAACTTCTGAGAGCTTCTTGGCACACAACACTCCCTTCCTGGACCAAGGGGGCATGGCTTAGGAGCCCTTCCCTTTCTCTGCTTCAGTGGCCTTCTAGGGCAGATATTGGGTGCCTGCCCCTGTCACATTCATGCTGACCTAGGTGGCTCTTTGTACTGAAGAAGGGAAGTTGTCACAGGTATTCCCACCAGGATAAATCAGCTGCCTGGGCCTCCCTGGAGTTGGCCAGAATATAGCAGCCACTGGAAGCACAAAATGATCCTTAAGGCATTGAGTGGACAACTGAGGGTGTCCATAAAAATCTCAGGGGCCCGGAGAGGTTGTTCTGAGTGCCTGAGCCTTGCTCTAGTGCATTCTAGACCTCTGCCTTGTTCATGATACCCTTCCACATGCCACCTCCTGGGAGCCCATATCCCAAGTTCATGTAGTTAGAATTCTCCTGAAGAAACTTGTCTAGTTCCTAATTGTATAGAACAGGAAATAGAGGCCACACCTAGACAATGTATGGAAATGCAGATCTAAATGTGTACAGCAGGTGAGTGACATTTGAGGCATGGAATGAAATGAATTATGGATTCTCAGGTGACTCTGGACTCAAACATGTCAACTGCTCCTCTGACCATTCCCCAGCCCCCATATCCTCAAAACACCTCTTTCAGAATCAGAATCAATTTTTTCTCTCTCTCTCCATCCCCCTCCCCCCGTCTCCCTTCTCTGTTTCTTCAATAGGGACAGCTCTGTGAGGTGACCATCCCAACCTCTTTGTAGAGATGGGCAAATTTGTGACAGAGCAGGCTGAAGACCTGCTCATTGTTCCAGTAGATTTAAGTGCCTGGTAAAGGAAGCTTCCATGGTCATTTCAGAAAGAGCCAAGCCAGTCCAAAACACCCAAATACCAACACTCTCCCTCAGTTCATTAGCCCAGACTGTCCTAGCTCACAGCAGAACCCACCTAGTCTCTGTGTGAGTAGGTCATGATTCTGGACCTCTCTAAGTCTCTAGTCCATTCAAGAAGGGCCCTCCCCAGCTCAGAGAGAGTCACAGAGAGTGCTCCAGCAGAAGAGGACTGAATACCCAAAGCAGCAGGGTCAGGAACTGCATGCCATGAAGTCCCAGCCCACACAGCCAGCCCTGCCCCCTTTCAGTGACCTCCCATCTCCTGGCCAGCCGGCAAAATTCCTCCTTTAGAATAATAAACAGTGTGGCCAGCCAGGGAGGCTAGAAAAGGAGGGGAGGGAGGCTGAGGTGACCCCCTCCCCCAACCTGGGCTGCTAATGATTTTCTTTGGCCCAGATCTCTGGCAGGAAGTGGGGAATCAGAGGGGCACCAATGAGGGGCAGATAGGCCTCTGTAGGGGCTGCTGTCTCCACCTGGGTACACACTGCTCCTGTCCCATGCAAGGAGGCCTGGTGTCTAGCTGGAGGGGCCAGCACAGGAGGAATAGGGAGAGGCTATACAAAGGGCATCAGGAGACTGAGCTTTGACCTTCTGGTGCAATTCTGAGTGAGGAGAAGAATCCCGGAGGAGACCCTTAGGCAGGCTGGTCAAGAGAGAGGGTGAAGCAGGAAAGGAAGAGTGTACTTGCTCAGAGTGCTTCTGGGAAGTTGAAATGGGCCTCATCTATGTCCCACTCCTCATATACAACAACCACTTTCACTGGTGATACACTTGCCATCATCCCACTGAAACAGCTAGAGGCTCAACCCACAGGGATGGCCATGACACAGGAGGCAGAGAACTTGTGCTTCTCAGCCCTGAGCAGGAATCTAGAAAGCACAGCTAGAGGTAAGCTGGACTAGAGTGGGCATGGCCAGACTGGGCAGCTCCACAGTATCAGGAGTATTGTCCTGTCACACAGTCACTTCCCATGTTTCTTGCTCTATGATGCCCATTGACCTCTGGTCTCTTTCCTGCTGAGGCAGTAGGTAACGCCCTGCCATACCTGACTATTGGTGATTATTTGGGATCTGAGAAATGCTACTGAGGGAAAGGACAGACCCACCCAGTTCAGTATGTCCTCTTGTGTCCCTGCTTCTCTGTGTGTCCTCATCACTATTTCATGCAACTCTTCTCACTGTTGTCTCTCTCACTTTTGTCTCTCTGCTTCCACCATTCAGCTCTGTCTTGCTCTTGAACAAGGTTGCTGGGCAACCTTAGGCAAACCTCTTCTCAAAGCCTTGGTTTCCCCATCTGGACATTGGTGATGGAGGTGGGGAGCTTGGCTTCGGTAGTCTCCAAGGACCTTCAAAGCCTGCTAAGGTTGATGAGATCGGGACCCTGACCCTCTCCTCTGGGCCTCCTGTGCTGCTCTGGGCTCCTCTGCTCTAAGTAGAGGAGCCAACCCACCCCCACCTTCCACAGCCCCAACTCCCCCGCTTCCCTTCCCACAGCCACCCCACTTCCTGTCGTGCTTGTGGAGGGAGCTGTGGGAGTTCTCTGGGTTCAGGCTCTCCCCTCCTCCTCCAGGCTTTTCATCACACTTTCCCAAATATTTGTTCTGGCAGATAAGTGCCTGGTATTGGAACTGTCACCAGAAGGGCAGGCTGTCAGAGCTGGCAGGCCTCTGGACAATATACACTTTTCCATCCTCCCCCGCCTATATTATACAGGGAAACTAAGGCCCAGAGGCAAGGAACTCAGCCAAGGGCACAAGATAGTTGGCCATAGAGGAGAGAGGGCACATGGCCATGGGAGCCCTCCCAGCCTTAGCCCTGGATGCTGAGTACCTGAGCAGAGGTGACTGCATCTGGTCACCCTGGGCTCTAACCACTATTTAACTCTACAGGGCAACACGGGGCTTCCAGGAGTGATGCCAGCTCTGGTTCTTAAAGGTAAGTAGGCTGGGGCCAGGAGTGAGCTAACACCAGGGCACAAGAGTCCAGAAGCTCTACTATCTGTGCCTGTGCCCCACTTTCCTATGTTCCAACTCCTCCCCTCTGTGGAGGACTCCTTCTACTGACTACCCATTAGCTTAGAACCCTTCAGTAGAGTCTTCCTTGCCCAGAACCATCAGCTCAAGCTCCTTGCTGGTCTCTCCACACTCCATTGCACCCTCTGTGAGTCACTCCAGCCTCCTATGTCTCCTCAGTGTGGCTGGTTACCTGCCTGGGAAGATGTTCAAGCAACCAGTGATGAGCCATGGACCTGCCTTACAGACTATTGTCTGATGGGCTGACTGGCTGCACCTGTTCAGATTTTCATGGCAAAAAAGGCATGGGAGCATGACTGACAGAATCTCCACTATAGTGGTGCTCATAGCTGCCTCCCAAAATCCTCTCCCAGAGAATGCAATGGGAAGGCACCAATCACTTGGCACATTCATATCCTAACCACTGCCCCCGTCTCTCTCATTCCATCAGGGCCTCAGCATATCTCTGGTCCCACTCTGCCCCCACTCTAAGCTACCTTCTTTTCAATCAGGCCATCTGCGGGCTTACAAGAACTGGGAAGTTGGGGGCAGCTACAGAGAAAAGGCCCAGAGAGTAACCTGGGAAGCAATGCAGGAACTGAAGTCCCAGGGATTGCTTCCCCAGGATTTCCTATTCCCTTCTCCTGCCTGTTGCCTGCACATAGCACTGGTGAAGGAACTCAGAGGCTGGGGTCAAAAGGATGGAGACCAAGGCCAGGAGTCCCTAGGGGCTTGGCAGTAGTGGAGTAATCTGTGTTTGGTAGGGAGGCATGTTCTTTAAGGACTTGGGGGCTATGCAGACAGGCCTCCAGGACAGCTCTGGGGAAGGAACTAAGGTCCCTGTGCCCTGACATTTGACCCCCTCCTATCACAAAGGCCAGTTGCTGTTGCTGCCCCTGCTGTTGCTGCTGGGATCACAGACCTCCCAGAGTCTGGTCATCATCCCCCCAGGGCCAGAGCTGGTCCTGAATATCTCCAGCACCTTCGTTCTGACCTGCTTGGGTTCAGCTCCTGTGATGTGGGAAAGGATGTTCCAGGTGCCCCGGCAGGAAGTGGCCATGACCCAGGATGGCACCTTCTCCAGCAGGCTGACACTGACCAATGTCACTGGGGGAGACACGGGAGAATACTTTTGCACCTACAACAGCTCCCTAGGGTCGGAGCCCAATGAGCGGAAGCGTCTCTATATCTTTGTGCCAGGTAAGTGCACTGGCCAGCATGCCACTTCCTAACCCCCCCCCCCAGCCCCGGTCTCCATAGAAGCATCTGAGGGAGCTCAGAAAGTATCTCATGACACCTAGTTGTATGCATCCATCAGAAATTCAGACCAAACACCCATGGCCTGAGTGTCCATCTGCTCCCTGCCAGGCACCCCCATTTCTGCTTCTAAGAACTCCATATGCTAACTGGTCCCAGTCTGCTCCTCTTGGCCCCCATGTCCTATCCTCTGAGCTTTCAGGTACAGCCACAGTTCAGACAAGATCAGGCATGTTCAGAGTGGCATGGCCATAGACTGATCAGTTGACATTTCAGACTGTGGTTTCTCTCCCTTCCTGTCCCCACGCGCTCACCACATCAAACGTGAGGGCTGGAAGAAACCTCTGAGAGTATCTGCCTTAGTCTAGTTTTGCTGCTGTAACAGAATGACAAAGACTGAGTAATTTATAATATGTAAAAACTTACTGACACATAATACTGGAGACTGAGAAGTTTAAGAATGAGGGACCAGCGTCTGGCAAGGGTCTTCTTGCTACATTATACCATGGACAAGACAGAAGAGTAAGAGAGAGCAAGAGGGAGCTAAAATGCCCTTTTATAATGGCATGATGCCCTCATGGCCTAATTACCAACTGTCTTTTTTATATGGTACTAGGGATTGAGCCCAGAGCCTCATACATTCTTGGTAAGGGTTCTACCACTGAGCTACATCCCCAATCCTCTTTTTTAAAATTTTTTTTTATGGGAGGAAGGGATTTATTTAAGCTTACAGATGCAGAGGAAGTTTCATAATGACAGAAGAAGCTGGCCCCCTTTCACAGATCCACACCAAGAAAAAAGCAAGCACTATCAACACAAGCAAATACACTCTAGGAAGCCAGGCAGAACTCAAGCACTTTGCACGTCTTGAGACTGGAATTCAGATATGCCCTCACACCTTAGGGCTGAACCCTAAGATCCATCCACAGTGACCCCACGTTACAAGCTTGAATAAAACCCTTGAATCTACTGGGGGACATCCATTCAAACTAGCACACCCACCAAGTGTACAGATAGAAGAATAGGGAGATCATCACATGGATGACTCACTAACCAAAGTCCAGTTGTTGGGGTGAATCTGGACCAGTAACTTTCTCTCTGTGTTCCCACTTGTCCTTGGCGCTTCCTCTCCCACACCAGAACATCCTTCTGGATAGCTGTCCTGAGGTGCAAAGTTTCTGAGCTCTTGCTTATGTCAAGCACACCTGAGCTACTTTGTTAGAATTTCTTTGCAACATCTTTTCCTTCCACGCCAGGTAAGGCGTGTTTACACAGACGCCATCGTGGCTGGAGCCCCTAATTCTTTGTTTTGATAGAGAATCTCACTAAGTTTCCCTGGCTGGCCTTGAAATCACTCTGTAGCTCAAGCAGGCCTTGAACTTGCAATCCTCTAGTCCTGCCACAACCTCCCAAGTAGCTGAGAATATAAGCCTGTATCACCAGATTTGGCTACAAAGCACCTCTTAAAAGTCCTGCCTGAAGCTGGGCATGGTGGCGCATGCCTTTAATCTTAGCACTTGGGAGACAGAGGTAGGAGGATTGCTGTGAGTTCGAGGCCACCCTGACACTACATAGTGAATTCCAGATCAGCCTGGACTGAAATCCTATCTCGAAAAACCAAAAAAAAAAAAAAAAAAAAAAAAAAAAGCCTGCTTTTTAAGACTGTTACAATGACAGTTTTATTTTTTTTTTAAATATTTTTATTTATTTATCTGCAAGGAGAGAGAGAGAAAGAGGGCCTCTTGATGCTACAAACTCCAGATATCCGTACCACTGACTTTATGTGAGTACTTGGGAATCGAGCCCAGGCCATCAGACTTTGCAAGCAAGCATTGAGCCATCTCTCCAACCTAGGCAATTACATTATAATGCATTTTGGATGGGTCCAATGTTGGAGCTATAGCAGCATCTGTATTCTGTATTGGAGAGACTCAGGGCCAGTGAGGGGAAGAGACTGGCTCAGTCTCTTAACAGGATAGCTAGAAACCCAATTCCTCTAACTCTCACTCTTGGCTACACTCTTGGCAGATTCCAACATGGGTTTCCTCCCTGTACACCCTGAGGACACATTCATCTTTCTCACGGAAATAACTGAAACAACAATTCCATGCCGAGTGACAGACCCCCAGCTGGTGGTGACACTGCACGAGAAGAAAGTGGATATCCCACTGCCTATCCCCTATGACCACCAGCGAGGCTTCTCTGGTACCTTTGAGGATAAGACCTACATCTGTAAAACTACCATTGGGGACAGGGAAGTGGATTCCGATGCCTATTATGTCTATAGCCTCCAAGGTAAGCCCCCTTTCTGGTCCAGTGCTCAAGAGACCCAAGCATAGCCCTCAGTTGTCACTGTGCATGGAGTCTCCTGTCACCTTAGAAGGGGGGGGGCTAGCATTTACCCCATTTTATAGATAAGGAAACTGAAGTTCAGAGAGAGGATGGAATTGGCCCACAGTCACACAATGCTTAAGGGGCAGAACTGGCCTGAATAACATGGGGCACAGGCTTAAAACCAGTTGGGTTTAAATCCCAGCTAGGCCACATCCTACCTGAAATACTTTGCACCAAAGCACATGGTCCCTTTGAGCCTGCTCCCCACTACCCCATAAACAGGATAACAATGATTGTCTACCTTACAAGATTATGGGGAAGGAAAATGAAAGATGGACAGTGCCTGACACATGAGCAGTAAATTTCTCCATACTTTGATTCCTCAGAAGATACTATGACTTCTAGACTGCTATCCTATTCTGCCTAGATCATTGAGTCCACAAGGTCAGAGATTTTGTCTGTTGCATTCACTGCTCTAGTCCTAGCACCTAGAATGGTACTTGGCACATAATGAGATTCAGAAAGTATTGGTCAAATGAATGAATCTTCCACACTAACCAATGCTTCTCTGTCTCCAAGCTAAGTGCTGATGGCTGGTGGCAACTTCCCTAGCCCTAAGCCAATCTCTTTCCTCTAGTGTCATCCATCAATGTCTCTGTGAGTGCAGTGCAGACTGTGGTCCGCCAGGGCGAGAACATCACCATCATGTGCATTGTGACAGGGAATGAGGTAGTCAACTTCGAGTGGACATACCCCCGCATGGAGGTAATTCTGGGCCAGAGGGAAAACCCAAGTCGGATAGACATCTCAGCTTGCAGACTGGTTTTTTGATTTGGGGACCTATCACTCCTATCTCTGCAGAGTGGACGAATGGTGGAGCCGGTGACAGACTTCCTCCCTGAAGTGTCCTCCCATATCCGCTCCATCCTGCACATTCCCAATGCTGAGTTGGAAGACACAGGGACCTACATCTGCAATGTGTCAGAGAGTGTGAATGACCATCGAGATGAAAAGGCCATCAATGTCACTGTGGTCGGTGGGTGCCTTGGACACAGCCCCCAACCCTAACCTGAGTTGGACCTAGTTAATTCTAGATTGCATAGCCCTAGGGTTCAATTAGCTGTTCTCTAGTCCAGCCTTGGACTTTGTGCCAACCAAAACCCTAATTCTTGCTGGGCATGGTGGTGCACGCCTTTAATCCCAGCACTTGGGAGACAGAGGTAGGAGGATCATTGTGAGTTTGAGGCTACCCTAAGACTACATAGTGAATTCCAGTTCAGCCTGGGCTAAAGAGAGATTCTACCTCAAAAACATAAAAAAATGGGGGGGGGGGCTGGAGAGGTGGCTTAGTGGTTAAGGTGCTTGCTTGCAAAGCCAAAGGACCCAGATTCAATTTCCCAGGACCCACGTAAGCCAGATGCACAAGGGGGCACATGCGTGTGGAGTTTGTTTGCAGTGGCTGGAGGCCCTGGCTCGCCCATCTCCTTCCCTCCCTCTTTCTGTCTCCATCTTTCTGTCAAAATAAAATAAAATATATTTCTTTAAAAAAGAAAAGAAGGCTGGGGAGATGGCTTAGCCGTTAAGGCCCTTGCCTACAAAGCCAAAGGACTTAGGTTCAATTCTCCAGGACCCACATAAGCCAGATGCACAAGGTGGCACATGCATCTGGAGTTCGTTTTCAGCAGCTGGTGGCTCTTGTGCACCCATTCTCTCTCTCTCTTTCTCTCAAGTAAATAAAAATATTTTTTAAAAAGAAAAGAAAACAATTCTGTATCTAGACCCAAACCAAAGTGCAATGTCATCCCCAAATTCAACCCTAAGCCCAATTTAGACTTTCCACCTAGGCTGAACCCTAGTCTCAACCTGTTTTCAAACCCTCATCACATGCCTAAGTAGTCCCATTTCCATATCCAAGTTCAATGGTAGTTCAAGGCTCCTATGTAACTTGGGAACACTGCTAAGGAAGAATAGAAAACTACAGCTCCCCTTCTAACATGAACACAGGCCCAAAGCATCAGGGCCAAGTTAGCCTCTGCTCCAGTCTCTGTCCAGTCTTCAACTCCAGCTTGATGTATTTCCAAAAGACTGCTCCACTGGCATTAAGCTGATGCTCGGTCTCCAGAGCCCCACCTCCTGGAGGTGTTGGCCTTTGGTGGCGGTGCATAGCCCCGCCCCAAGGACCCGCCCCTAACAGTCTTACCTTAACAGAGAATGGCTACGTGCGGCTGCTGGGGACGCTGGGTGCTGTACAAATTGCTGAGTTGCACCGGAGCCGGACACTGCAAGTGGTGTTCGAAGCCTACCCGCCGCCCACTGTCCTGTGGCTCAAGGACAACCGCACCCTGAGTGACTCCAGCGCCGGAGAGATCACCATGTCCACCCGCAATGTATCTGAGACTTGGTGAGCAGAGGCAGGCCCACACCATTTTGGAAGCTTTGTAGCTGCCAGCCAAGCCAGGTCCTTTAGCCAGTCTAATCCATCATGTTCAAGAGCCTACTATGTGCCAAGCACGGGCTAGATGCTGGCGATGCTGCAGGCACCAGAGTTCACAGCTCAATCCCTCCTGGTTTCTTGTTAATGGGAGAGGCAGATAGTGGTGAGATGATCACTTTAGTTGCTTTTGTGATGAGTGGAGCCAGCAGGTGACAGCCAAAAGAAAGACTGGGTGGTGAGAAGGTGCCAACAAAGCCATCCTGAGGGTATCACTGAGAATAGCAAGAGATTAGTAGACTGACAAAGAAAATACTAAGATAAGGCTTGTCAAGCCCCTCTGGGCTGTGGAGGGAGGGAAATTCACCCCCAAATCTTGCTCCTGGCTCAGTGGAACTGTTGATGGGTATATATCCTGGAAAGCCCCACCCTGGGCTTTATACAGGAAGATGGGCAATACTGACAGCCACCTGATGGTCTCCTGGCCTGTCTTACTCCCTAGGTATGTGTCAGAACTGACCCTGGTGCGGGTGAAGGTGGCAGAGGCTGGCTGCTACACCATGCGGGCCTTCCATGAGGATGCTGAGGTCCAGCTCTCCTTCAAGCTGCAGGTCAATGGTGAGGATCACTTCCTTTTACTGTCTCCCCCTCCTCCCAGGCCTGCTCCCTTCCCCTTGATGCTCTGACACCACCCATGGGAGGAGCTGGAGAGGGAGCCTGAACCCAGGAGGTACATTCTAACCAGTTCCCTGGCATGTTCCTTTAAAGTTTCCTCAGATGTAAAAGACCATCAAACTAGCCTGGTGTTTTCTTAACCAACCATTCATGTACCAATGCCAGAAGTTTTCCTTCTCACACACCATTTATACTATATTCACTCAATGAATATTTAATTTTATTTGTTTGCATTTGTGTGTATAAGGGAGGGGGCACAGATGCCATACTATGTGTGTTGATGTCAAGAGCAACTTCAACTTGTCCACCTTCTTATAGACAGTCTTTTGCTGTTGCAAACCAGTGCCAGACTAATTAGCCTGGCTCACTTCATATTCTCCTGGTTCCACCTCCCATTGTCATAGGCATGTTGGGTTCTCAGATAGCATGTTCTTTAACAGGGTGCTAAAGTCCTAGAAAGAACTTGCACCCCAAACCCTAGGTTCGTTTTTTATTTTAATCAAAGAATCAACTAAAAAAGAAGACTAATAAGGATAATTATTAAATTATTCTATTTATTGAGGGAAATAGAGCCAAGAAAAGGCACCCATGTGGCTAGAGATTCCACATGCAGGGTCTGGGGGAAAAGTGTTGAAAGAAAAGAGAGAAGAAAGTTCAAGTTGCTCCTGTCCTGTGGGGATAAAGAGCCCACGTGGGGGCTGGAGAGATGGCTTAGTGGTTAAGGCGCCTACCTGCTAAGCCTAAGAACGCTGGTTCCAATCTCCAGCGGTTCCATCTCCAGGTCCCATGTTTAGCCAGATGCAGTGATGCAAGGGTGCAATGCCGTACTTGCCCACAAGGGGGCACACACATCTGGAGTTCATTCACAGCAGCTGAGAGACTGCTGGCGTGCCCATCTCTGTCTCCCTCTCCCTCTCTGTCTGTCTCTCTTTGTGTCTCTCTCCAAAAAAAAAATAGAATAATTTTTAAAAATTAAAAAAAAAAGAGCCCATGTGGAGAGTAAGAGCTAGGGGGCCCTCCCAGCTGGGCCTGGGCCTGGACCAAGCCAGCCCAGGCCTAGCCTAGGGAAAAACTCACCCACAGCTGGAAGTTCTCAAGAGATTAGAGAGACAGAGAAAGTGTCTGCCCTCCCCTTGTAAAGATATTTATAGCCTTTAGTGGTAGGCTGGCTCAAGTTTACCAGAGGGACAGCTGGTTGGTTAGGGCTAGGGGCTGTCTCAGGGAGAGATTAGCTCTGGCACCAAGTTCCGAGGGTTGAACTTGACCAACCACAGTGTTTATATCCTATGAAAGACCTTCCTCCCAGGAGAGGTCCTGATTGTGGAAAAACAGAACTAGGCAAGAGAGATAAGAAGTCAGATCATCTTGAATTTTTAAAAAGTGCAAAC
The DNA here is from genome assembly GCA_036365145.1 of Orientallactaga sibirica. NCBI lineage: Eukaryota > Metazoa > Chordata > Mammalia > Rodentia > Dipodidae > Orientallactaga > Orientallactaga sibirica. The sequence continues at coordinate 58,580,549 of JAEOAD010000005.1, read as the reverse complement.
TTTTCTGTCCTTTTTACATTTAGGGGTCCAGTCACCCTAATTCTACCTCCTACTCAGTACCACTTTGAGTCTGGTTTTTATGTGAGGACTGGGGAATCGAACCGCAGCAGGCAGGCTTTACAAGCAAGCATCTTGAACCCCTGAGCCATCTCCCCAGCCTCTAATTCAGAGTCTATTTATGGAGCAACTATAATATGCCAGTGTGTTTATAGAGTTCTTGAAGTCCTGCCTTTGTGCAGCTTGCATCCTAATGGGGGAAGATCATTCACAGTAGCTGGACCTGGTGGCACACCCGTACAATCCAGCACTCAGGGAGGCAGAGGTAGGAGGATCAATGTGAGTTCAAAGCTAGCCTGAGCCTGCAGAGTGAGTTTCAGGTCAACTTGGGCTAGAATGAGACCTAATCTTGAAACAAGCAAACAAACAAAAAGAGCCAGATGTGGTGGCACATACCTTTAATCCCAGTACTTGGAAGGCAGAGGTAGGAGGATCGCTGTGAGTTTGAGGCTACCCTGAGACTACATAGTGAGTTTCAGATCAGCCTGGGCTGGAGGAATGGCTTAGTGGTTAAGGTGCTTGCCTACAAAGCCAGTGGACCCAGGTTTGATTCCCCATGATTCACGTAAGCCAGATGGACCAGGTGGCGCATGTTTCTGGAATTCATTTGCTAAAGACCCTGGTACACCCATTCTCTCTCTCTCTCTCTCTCATAAATAACATAAATTAATTTTTTTAAAGGGCTGGAGAGATGGCGTAGTGGTTAAGGCACTTGCCTGCAAAGCCCAAGGACCCAGGTTCAATTCCCCAGGACCCATGTAAACCAGATGCACAAGGTGGCACATGTGTCTGGTATTCATTTGTAGCAGCTGGAGTCCCTGGTGCACCCATTCTCTCTATCTGCCTCTTTCTGTCTAGCTTTCTCTTTAAAAAATAAGTAAATAAATTTAAAAAGAAGAAAAAAAAAGACAAAGAGTAGAAGAGGAAGCCCCAGCAAATGACACAAGTTATAAGGTAACAAGTGCTGAGTGTGAGGGAAGGTAGAAAGAAATAAAAGCTGCAAACAGGGCTTGATGAGTGTTTGTATTTTAAAAAATATTTCACTGATTTATTTATTTATTTATTTATTTATTTATTTATTTATTTATTTATTTATTTATTTATTTGAGAGAGAGAGGGAGAAAATGGGCACACCAGGGCCTCCAGCCACTGCAAATGAACTCCAGATGCATGCACTACCTTGCACATCTGGCTTACGTGGGTACTGGGGAATTGAACCTGGGTCCTTTGGCTTTGCAGGCAAGTGCCTTAACAACTAATCCATCTCTCTGGCCCAAGGGGTTTGTATTTGTAAGTATGTTGACCAGGGTTGGCTTCATGGAAGAGGTGATACTTGCAAGAAAGTGAGGCACGTGGGTATTGGGGAAAAAGTACCCCAGGTATGCCTCTACCTCTGACACGTTGCCAGAAGTGGCAGGAAGATCTGTGCAGCCAGAACAGAGGGAAATGGAGTATGGTGGAAAATGAGTTCAGAATAGAGATGGATGAGGAGCAGGGAGCTAGTGTGTACTTAAGGACCTTCTACTCCTTTGACTTCTATGGTGATTGAAATGGAAGAGCCAAAGCAGGATCTTGAGCATAGGAATGACATGGTAATGACTCAATGCTTTGTCAACTAGTTTTCTAAAAATAAATTTATTTTGAAAGACAAAACTTAGCATTTCAATTATAGATGGAAACTCAATGTCCCATGCCTTAAATTTAAAGCCAACAGTAGAATTCATAGAAAAGAAAACAACACTGTTAAGCTCTAGCTTCTGGAGCTTGGCTGCCCAATGCCCTGAGCTCCTGGTTGGTTCTCTGTTTATTGAAAGGGGAGATCAGCAGGTCTTTGAGGTGTTAAAGACACATAGAACCCCACAGAGGCTTCACTTTTGAAGGACTCCAAGGGGAACTTGTCATCTCTCATACTGCAGCTACTGGTATCTAGTGTTCACCTGTGGTCTGCAGCCTCCTCCCTGGGCGGGGGTGGGGGGCAGTTAGAATCTGACTCCCCAAGGGCCTTTCCTGTTGGTCTGTTATGGTCTGCCCACCTCTTGACCCTGTACCCTCACTGTGCAGTCCCTGTCCACATACTGGAGCTGAGCGAGAGTCACCCTGCCAATGGAGAGCAGACAATCCGTTGTCGCGGCCGGGGCATGCCCTCACCAAATGTCACATGGTCTACCTGCAGAGACCTTAAAAGGTGAGCAGACACTGGGTCCACAGTTACCCTGAGGACCCAGTGGAGGTTATCTAGTTCAACTTCTCCCTCTGAAAACATTGGTCAGGCTAGAATTCACCACTTCTGTGGAGATGTTATGCATGACTTAAATAATTCCTTATCTGTACCAGGACTCCTGGGCTATCCTAAGCCTAGGGATGTGCAAGGGAGATCTCACCCTCCCAGTATATGTTCTGTACCCCTGGCCAGGGCCAAGATTAGTGAGTAGAAGCAGGGTTGAGTTCAGGTTTTGCTTTTTTACTCCTGGGAGTAATGGATTTCAGTTCTGGAGCAGGAGCACACCCTGCTGGTCAGTTCAGGCATCAAGAAACCTACTTAGAACTGTAGGAATTGAACATGCTCTTTTTCCTTCCATCATCACTCCATGATGCTGCCTGCTTTTAGTCTTAATTTCCCCATCTACAGAGGGAAGCGGCTGTAAGCCAGTCCAATGTCTCTCTTGGCAGGTGTCCACGCGAGCTGCCACCCACACCCCTGGGGAACAGTTCTGAGGAGGAGAGCCAGCTGGAGACAAATGTGACATTCTGGGAGGAAGAGCAGGAATATGAGGTTGTGAGCACACTGCGTCTTCGTCACGTGGATCAGCCACTGTCAGTACGCTGCACGCTACAGAACCTGCTGGGCCAAGATATGCAGGAGGTCACCGTGGTGCCGCATTGTGAGTGCCCTCACCTCAGTGGCTCTGCTGACCTCTCACCCCTGCCTTGCCCCAACATGCTTGTGACTGAGCCCACATGCCCATGATGGGTCAAGTCAGCATGCCCCTAGGAACATAGGAACATTGTGAAATCCACCAGAGTATGTTCCTATACATCTACACAACACATAACATGGGGCACACATGTACAAACACAAGTTGACATATCACAAACATGGACAGCACCATCTGATTATGTGCAGCAAATGAAAATTATATGTATGGCATATTGTGTTAACCTGACCATGGGTATGCCTGATCCTAGAACACACATGTAAATCAGCCATGTATAGATTTTAAGATGTGTGTTAAATGATGTCTAATCCATTGATATGTAAGTCAAGGTAGAGTATAAGCATGTATAACACCTGTCCATGTGTGTAAAACCACAAAATGGATGTTTGTAAGCTGGGTTTATGAGCCTGCCAAAACCTCAGACTTGTGTGTAAAAACCACAGAATGGATGACTAGATACATGTACACACAACCATGCATGTACAATTTCCGTGAATATATGAAAACTGGCATGTGCATATGTGTAATTGAAACGTACTTTCATAGCAGTTTGTGAGCACAACTTTGTACCCATAAGACTGTTAACAATGTGTGAGTCTTAGCAGCTACACACACATGTACAATTATTGCACATGTGAACGGTGTCTACCAGAGCCAGATACATGTGCATGTTTCCCTGTCCATTCCTGTCTATGCCTACCTGTGTGTACCTACTTCATTATTTATCTGTTTTTTATTCAGTAAGTAGTTATGGGGATACAACCTCTCATTTGGGAAACAGAGCCCAGTGGACTAGCTTTGCCTGCCCTCTCAGTGCAGAGAGAAAGTAGCTAAGGAAGTAGGCCATTCTGCTCTGAACCACCACTTTGAGGGGAAAGCCAGAAGGGAAAAGGGCCATATGCCCAGCTTCATGATTGAGGAAGTGTCCCAGACAAAGGAAGCTGTAGGTCAAACTCTGAAAGATGACTTGGTTTTAGCCTATGAGAAATGGTGTTCCACTCAGGGAAAGGCCTGTGGAAAAGCCTGGAGACAATGTGAATTCTGGAAAATTGGTTAGCATGCAGACTGTGTGTGGATTTGGGTATAGTGAGGGCTGCAGGGTAGGAGAAGTCAGAGCAAGCAAAATCCCAAAGGGCATTTGGATACACTCATGAGTGTATACTCAGCAGATCCATGGATGTATACATGCCTATGTTTGTCTGGTACACACCTATCACCTGCATCCTGCCCTCAGAGGATAAGTGAGCTTTATTTTAAAATTTTATTTATTTGTTTGTTTATTGTTTATTTGAGAGAGAAAGAAAGGCAGAGAGAGAGAGAGAGAATGGGTGCACCAGGGCCTCTGGCCACTGCAAATGAACTCCAGACACATGCACCACCTTGTTCATCTGGCTTACATGGTTACTGGGGAATTGAACCTGGGTCTTTAGGCTTCGCAGACAAATTCCTCAACAGCTAAGCCATCCCTCCATCCCAGGTGGGCTTTTTAAAATGCCCTGTTACCTCCACCACCAGCCACCCCACCCCCACTCCCACACATGTGAACAGATCCCTGAGCAAGTAGCCCTGGGCAAACAGTGTGGGCCTGATCTGCAGACCAGAGATGCCAGAGCTGCCATGTGATGCAGGGGACCTGGGGTGACCCAGATGGGTCCTTGGAAGGTGCAGGCTCCCTTCCTAGGGTCAGGATGTTGGATGCCTATGAAAGAGAAGAGGGGTGAATCGGGAGAATGCCCCCTGAAGGAGCAGAGGACAGGAGGAGGACAAAGGAGGAAGACACAAGTTCCCAGGGGATACCAGTGGTGGCTAGAGGGACAAGGTAGGGGCCAAAGGGTTGGCCATGGTTAGGTGAGGAGGGAATATACAGCAAAGAAGTTGAAGCTTTGGAGTAGAGGAAACTGAAGACTTGAGGGACCCAAGTAACCCTGCACATACACCCCAATGCCCTGAGAGGTGCACTCCATGACCACCATCACCAAGCATCCTGGCTGGGCCCCAGGATGGGGCTAGGAGGAGCAGACTCCTCTCTGGGTCTGGATTGTTAGGCTGTAAGAGCTCAGTGAGCTCCCTCAGGGGTTAATCACTCAGTGCCTTGGCCATTTGGTGTTGTGAGCTAGCCACATCAACCTAACAAGGCTTATAGGAGAATTGTATAGCCTTGTCCTCAAGGTACCTGGGGTAAGAAGAACAAGCAAGGCCCAGGAACCAGATTTGGCACAGCCTGGTGCTATGCAGAAAGGCCAATCTGAGCCTGGTAAGTGCTGGAGGCACATGGAGGCTGGCCACAAGCTGAGCATCATCACTGAGGGGTGCTGGAGTTCATAGGCGACTCTAGAATGTGGGCTGAAGCAAGAGGCTTGGACCATGCCTCTTAGGCAGTGGAGGCTTCAGTGCTGGGCAAGGTGGGTCCAAAGAACTGTGGTTCCTGCAGTAGGAGGGGAGGAGCAGTTTGCTCGGTGCATTTGCTGATGCTTCCTTCTGGTCTCTGTCTCCAGCCCTGCCCTTCAAGGTGGTGGTGATCTCAGCCATCCTGGCCTTGGTAGTCATCACCATCATCTCTCTCATCATCCTCATCATTCTCTGGCAGAAGGTAAGCATCCCTGGGTCACAGGTGCAGAATAGTGCCCCATATTTCTTCATGGTTCCCCTCCGGCCACATGCAGAGCCCAGCTTAATTGGAACTTAACTGGGAACTGATGCAGAGTGACAACGAATCCCCAGCTGCTTCCACCTTCCGCTGCCCCCTCACTCCTGGCAGCCTGAGCTGTGTCCTGGGTCTGGTGCAAGTGTTTCAGTTCAACCAGCCCCTGCTTTGTCTGTGTTTCCTGGGTCCATCCAACCTGTCTTATCATAGGACATGGCCTTTTGGGGATGGACTTCCTACTTCTGGATTCTTCTAGCTCTCACCCCTGGAGACTCCTATGACTCATTGAAATGTAATCTGACCCCATGAATCTGTAATTTCAATCCTCTATTCTGACATTTCACCATTATGTGGTTCCAAAATTTTAAGATTTCCGAATTAGGAATTGATCTTGTCATTGTAAGATTCCAGTCCTGTGACTCCAGAGTCCTAAGTTTTCCAAATACAAAGGTCACATCCTTCTGAGATTCCCATGGTAATAAACCCGTTGTGAAGGTGGGGCCACCCACATCTGACAGAGTATCATATTTCATGTTAATTTCTGTGCCTATTCCTCCCATTCTCTAAAAGCAGCTAGTGAGGCAGGCCTGATGGTTCAGGCCTTCACCTTCGCCTGTTCTCTACCCAGCTTCTTAGCCATTCTTTCCCCCTGCTAGCACCCCTTGGTGCTTGCTCCTTCTGAGTCCATACGGCGCTGGCTCTGTGGTCGCTTGCTGTGTGACTTCAGATAAGTCCTTGCCCTCCTGGGCTTGAAGGTCTCCTGTCCTGTCTGCCCTGCCCTGGCTAGACTTGGTGGGCTCAACACCAAAGATGCTCTCTGACCTCCTGTTTCTGGTCTTGCCCTGTAGAAGCCGCGTTATGAGATCCGATGGAAGGTGATTGAGTCTGTGAGCTCTGATGGCCATGAGTACATCTACGTGGATCCTGTGCAGCTACCTTATGACTCCACGTGGGAACTGCCACGGGACCAGCTTGTGCTTGGTCAGTCCTGCCAGGCCTCTGATGACAGTGGGAAGACAGAGATCTAGTCTAAGTCTGGATGTGACTAGCTGTGAGGTGTAGGGAGGTTGTTTTGCCTTCTTTAGCCTTCAGTGTCCCCTCTGTACAATGAGAGCAAGATGACCTCAGAGACTGCCCAGCATTGAGGAACTTCTTAGACAGTGAGCTGCAACCCTTCAAGGCTAAAGAGGAGTGTTAGGGACAGGTTGTGCGCCAGCCTGGGCTTGGGCTAGCTGGGGAGGGATTCAAGGTGAGGCAGATAGCAGGTAGGACACAGATGAAACCCCAAAAGAATGGGCAGCATCCTTCAGCAAGCAGCATGGTCAATCCAGGGTGGTTTGAAGGATGTGGAAGTTGACCTAAGAGAGTAGCTCTTCCCATCCTGCATGGGAAAATGTAATACTGTAGCTTCCTGGCGGGACAGGAGTTGAGGGATTCTCTCTATCTCAGGACGCACCCTTGGCTCAGGGGCCTTTGGACAAGTGGTGGAAGCCACAGCTCACGGGCTGAGCCATTCACAGGCCACCATGAAAGTGGCTGTCAAGATGCTGAAATGTAAGTCCTGCAGCTCGCCCTGCCAGCTGGGCTTCCACTCCCCACACACTCGGCCTTTCCTGGAGCAGGCTGGTCCTGATGTGCTGGGCACATTCAGTTCAGTTGTGATGGGAAGGCTCCTCACTTTGGCCTCCTCAGACTGCCTTCTCCCTCTCCACCCTTGTCTACCTACCCTCTCCACTGGGAACTTCATCACCCCCCGGGTCCTACATCAGGGTGGGGCAAAGGAGACACAGTACGCTCTGATGAGGCCTTGATGATCAGACTGGCCTGATCAGGTCCTTCTTCCCCTCAGCCACAGCCCGCAGCAGTGAGAAACAGGCCCTCATGTCAGAGTTGAAGATCATGAGTCACCTCGGGCCCCACCTGAATGTGGTCAATCTGCTGGGGGCCTGCACCAAAGGAGGTATCCAGCCCATTCCCCAGAGCACTCGTGGAAAATGCCTGGTCCCAGAACCTCCCCATCCTTAGTCCACTAACAGCAGGACACCCCAGTAGAGCCCTGTGTTGCCCAGAGCCCTCATTTCAGTCTCAGATGGGCCTGGTTTGAGAAATTCAGAATCAACACCTTCGTGGCAGAAAGACCCCTCAGACCACCAGTCCCAGCAGGTTCCAAGTCCAGGTGTCCTTGGATATATTTGTATTTTCACAATATGGTCTGGAAACTGTTAACAAGTGACAGCTCATACCAAGATGGTGGAGCCCACTAGGGCACCAACCAAGAGCTAGCAGCTTTTGTTCACATCAGACGAAAGTTTGATTTGTACAATAGCATTTATTTGAAGGTCTGTTTAAAATTTTAGGCTGCAAAACAAGAAAAGAAAAAGGTGATTTCCATTTGCAGCTACTTTTGGTGAGATTTGGGGTTTTCCTCAATATTGTGCAACCAAATACACAGAAGTACACTGCATGTGTAGACCAGTCATGCCGGAAATGAGCACTCATTTCTAAAGTTTTGCTTTCATTGATATCTTCAAGTTTCCATTGGTTGGCTCGATAAAGTGTGTTGAATTTGAATGTAACTGGCAAACTGATGATAATAATAGTTGCCTTTGCCTGCTTTATATAGACTGGGCTCCAAACCAAGTTAGGGTCTGAAGACAACTATAACAGCGAATGCCGTGGGCTTGCCATGTGCTGAACTCCACAAAGGCTTTGTCCCAGGAGTCTTCATGCCAACCCCTTGGGTGGGTGTTGTTAGCCCTACTGACCAGATGGGAAAGAGAGACCCAGGGAGACTAAGAGCCTTGCTTGCGGTCACAGAGGCAGGCAGAAAACCCAGGTTTGCAAGGTGCTGACCCACTTTGCCACCTTTACGGCAATGTCTTCACATCCACCTTGTTTCTTGGCTTTGTGGCCATGATGGGAGACTCCCCCTGAACCTATCCCTCCGCAGGACCCATCTACATCATCACTGAGTACTGCCGCTATGGCGACCTGGTGGACTATCTGCATCGCAATAAGCACACGTTCCTGCAGCACCACTCAGACAAGCACCAGCTGCCCAGCACCGAGCTCTACAGCAATGCACTGCCCATGGTGTTCCCTCTGTCCAGGTACCCCAAGGGAAGTGAGGACCTGCCAAGCTGTGGGAATGGGGGCAGCAGAAACCAAGGTTGTGCACAAATCGGTCCACACAGTAATGATGAAGATTGGGGAGGGCAGAAAGCTACCACTTCCTAACCACCCCAGTGAGCCAGGCACCAGGCTAAGGCCTCTACAGACATGACCCCTTTGAACATGCATACCATCCTTGTGTCATGGGTGTCTGGCTTTCCTGTCCCAGGGACAAAGGACAGAGGCAATGAGCTAAGGACCAGCCACAACATGTACTGAGATGCTACAAGCTCTGTGTCCTGCTGCAGCGTCCATACTTAAGCCTTCCCAGCTAGTAGGCATTGCATTCCTGTTTCTTATTTTTTCCAAAAGGATGTTTCTTCTGGTTCTTTTGCTGATTTTAAAAGTAATTAAAAGAGAGACTAATGGAGAGAGGGAGGGGATACGATGGTGATTGGAGTTCTAAAGGGGAATGGGGGAGGGGAGGGAAATATCATGCATTTTTTGTAGGTAAGTATAGAAGTTGTCAATAAAAAAAAAACCTAAATAAATAAAAAAGAAAAAGAAATCTAGGAAGCAGGCAGACAGTTCAAATAAAGAAAAGAAAAGACCCTCAAAAAAAAAAAAAAATAGTATAACAGGCATGGTGGAGCATACCTTTAATCCCAGCATTTGAGAGGCAGAGGTAAGAGGATCCCCGTGAGTTTGAGGCTGCCCTGAGACTACATAGGGAATTCCAGGTCAGCCTGGGCTAGAGCGAGACCCTACCTCAAAAAGAAAGAAAGAGAAAGAAAGAAAGAAAGAAAGAAAGAAAGAAAGAAAGAAAGAAAGAGAGAGAGAAAGAAAAAGAAAATAGTAATTTGGAAAAGTGCATACAAAAGACATGAAAATTCATCCCTGTTCTCGCAAGTATTCTGATCCATTATTTACTGCCCTTTCCCTACCTGGAGAGACACATTGTGTGTTTGGAATCCTAACTCTGTGGGGAGCTGAGGCCATGGCAGAAGGATGAAGGCAAGGCCTTGCTGCCACAATGGATTATACCTGTCCTCCCCAGCAGGGGGACGTGGCTAAGCGATGCTAGACAGGCCTAGAAGGTGCCTCTATACACACTCATTTTTCACCCTTGTCTTGGGTCCTGTAATCATTTCTAGGTATGAACTTGTCATCCCAGCAGCCTTAGTGCCTATCTTAGGACCACACAATTTAGTTGAAAAGGCTTGATTACATTGAGACAGACCAACAGAGGATGGGTGAGGAGTCAAGAGGTCTATAGATGACAAGGCTCCCTTCCCTGGGTTTCAGGCCATGCAAGGGGCAGGAGGGCGAGGGAAGAGAAGCCCATGACTTTTCCCATTTTTGATCCCAGCCACGTGTCACTAACTGGGGAGAGTGATGGTGGCTACATGGACATGAGCAAGGATGAGTCAGTGGACTATGTGCCCATGCTGGACATGAAAGAAGACATCAAATATGCAGACATAGAGTCCTCCAACTACATGGCTCCATATGATAACTACGTCCCCTCTGGTAGGTGGTCAAATTATTGCACTTGCACAGGCTCACAGGAGTACAGTGATGCATTCTTTTCATGTTCCCAGCCTTATGATAATCTTGGGAGGAAGTTAGTCTGATACCATTTCCTTGATGTGGAAACTGAGGCTAGACAAAAGCTACTATGCAGTGGAACCTCAATAGGAGCCCTGCTGATGTATCTAGAGGCATGTGCCCAGCCAGCAGGCAAGAAAGAACTGGCGGGGTGGTGGTGGTGGTGGTGAAGAGGCCTGAGAGAAAAACAAACTGCCCTAAGCTGGCCCCAGGCTGCTCTAAAGTCCTGAGAAACAGGCAGACAAAGCTAAGCTAGGGACCCCAGGGCTAGTAAGTACACTGGAAGAAAAAGGAGAGAGGCTTAGGTCAGACAATAAGAAATCATTCTCCTTTAGGGGGAGACCTAGAAGATCAGTAGCTGTTTTGGACATCCAGCCTTCCACAAGTCAAAAGGATCCTCTAGGCCATGGTGGTACACAAAATGACCCTTCACCTCTGCTCTCTCTAGCCCCTGAGAGGACGTATCGGGCTACTTTGATCAATGAGTCCCCAGTGCTTAGCTACACAGACCTTGTGGGTTTCAGCTACCAGGTGGCCAATGGCATGGAGTTCCTGGCCTCTAAGAACGTACGTCCGTACACAGGGCAGGGTTGTGGGGTGGTGTGGGGAGGGTTACTTAGCCAACCAGCCTCTTCCTGTACATGACCCTGTGCGATAGCTTTTTCCCCTCAGATGGGCAGGGCTGGCAAGCATCCTTACACCTAAGCAGACATGCATTTCCCCAAAATCTGGGCCCAGAAGGTCTACTCTGACAATTTCCCCTTGGCTTCAGCTCCTCTCTCTCCTAATCTAGTGTGTCCACCGAGACTTGGCAGCCAGGAATGTGCTCATTTGTGAGGGCAAACTGGTTAAGATCTGTGACTTTGGCCTGGCTCGAGACATCATGCGCGACTCAAACTACATCTCTAAAGGCAGCGTGAGTACCATCTTAGTCCGGTGAAGTTTGTCATGTGCTCCTAACCCTGGGAACGGGATGCCCCTGACCAGTGTGGCTGTGGCTCCGATTAGTACTGGGTACCTGATAGCCTGTCCTGCTAGCAGAGATTTTTTTTTCAAGGTAGGGTCTCTCTCTAGCCCAGGCTGACCTGGAATTCACTATGTAGTCTTAGGGTGGCCTCGAAGTCACTGCGATCCACCTACCCCTGCCTCCCGAGTACTGGGATTGAAGGCATGCACCACCACACCTGGCTGCAGAGATGTTTTTTCTTAATGGCGTGTCAGAGCCTCTAGCCACTGCAATTGAACTCCAGACACATGTGTCACCTTGTGCATCTGGCCTACGTGGGATCTGTAGAATCAAACATGGGTCCTTAGGCTAAGCTATCACTCCAGCCCAGGGATGGTTTTTGCTACCCAGATGTGAGTGAGGCTAAGGACAAGCAGACACTGGGCTATGCAATGCACACTGTGGGACAAGACAGAAGTTTAGGTCCATTTGTGGCAGAGGTCAAGGGACCAAATGCAGTGGGCCTGGTGTGGGGAGAAAGGGGTGCAGGACAGATCTATTCTAGGAAATGTCAGTCAGGTAGGCAGAGGAAGGGGCCCAGGTGACAGATGAGTCAGTCACAGGCAGTGACTGGGACTAATTAAGTTAAAATGTGACCAGCCTGGGCTGGGGAGATCTGAATTTGGTTCCCAGAACCATGTTTAAAAAAAAAAAGCCGGGCATAGTGGCACATGCCTTTAATCCCAGCACTTGGGTGACAGAAATAGGAGGATCACTAAGTTCAAGGCCAGCCTAGAACTTCAGAGTGAGTTCTAGATCAGCCTGGGCTAGAGTGAGGCCCTAATTCAACACTTTAAAACAACCAAAAAAAAAAAAAAGAAAGAAGGAAGGAGGAAGGAAGGGAGGGAGGGAGGGAGGGAAAGAAAGAAAGAAAGAAAGAAAGAAAGAAAGAAAGAAAGAAAGAAAGAGAGGAAGGAAAGAGTGGAGAGAGAGTAGGGCATGGTGTTGTGCATTTGTTATCCCAGGACTGGGATGTTGGAAACAGGCAGATCTCTAGCTAGCCAATCTAGCCAACTTGGTGAGTTCCAGGCCAGTTAAAGACCCTTTCTCAAAAAAAAAAAAAAAAAAGGATGCTGGGCATCTTTAGTCTATAAGTAAACAGTAAAGTGCTTGCCTTTGAAAACATGAGAAACTAAAATTGATCTTCAGTTGCCACATTAAATTGCCAAATGTGAGCCGGGCGTGGTGGTGCACGCCTTTAATCCCAGCACTCGGGAGGCAGAGGTAGGAGGATCGCCTTGAGTTCAAGGCCACCCTGAGACTACATAGTGAATTCCAGGTCAGCCTGGGCCAGAGTGAGACCCTTCCTCAAAAAAAAAAAAAAAAATTGCCAAATGTTGTGAGATGCACGTTATCTAAGATCCCATGAGCTTGCTACCCAATCACTCTAGTCTAATTGGCGAACTCCAGGCCAATGAAAGACCCTTTCTCAAAAGAGGTGAATTCCTGTAGATGCTCCACACACATGTGCATATGGGTACACACACATGCACACACATATACACATGCACACACATATATGAAAAAATAAAAATAAAATTAAGACAGTCATAGTGGCTCATGCCTTTAATCCCAGCACTCAAGGCGGTGAGGTAGGAAGATCTCTGAGTTCCAGGCCAGTCTAAGATACAGAGTAAGTTCCAGGTCACCCTGCACTAGGTTAGACCCTGCCTCAAAGTAAAAACTAACTAAATAAAACTTTTAAATGGTAGATAGGCATGTAGAATAACATCCTGGGTTCTCTGGCCTCCACAACACATACTCACATGTGCCAGTACACATATGCATACATAAACACACACACACATGCACATGCACGTGTGGCACCATCCTACCTTCTAGTTTCCAATGAATCTCAGAATGGGACCCCAGAGACCAGAGACAGGCACCTGGGGCATGTCCTGGCTTCCTGACAGTTTATGTACTGTATACTTCAGGGCTTTCTTCAGGAATACAAGCCACCAAGTCCCTGGCTAATGAGATAGGAAGCAGCCTTGCCATAGTCTGGTTAGGAAAGGGATGGACACCAGAGTTAGACTGGAGCCTAGCTCTCCATACAACTCAGTACCTTTACTTTTCCCACAGACCTTCCTGCCTCTGAAGTGGATGGCCCCAGAGAGCATCTTCAACAGCCTCTATACCACCCTGAGCGACGTGTGGTCCTTTGGGATTTTACTCTGGGAGATCTTCACACTGGGTGCAGTGCTTTCTCCCCTAGCCCTCCTGGTCCCACCTCCTAATCCATCCTCCAGCATGAGACAGACCCTAGACATGAGCAGGGGCGAGTCCCAGCTCTGCCACTTTATTCCCATTGTATGGCTTTGGCAAATCATTTGCCTTCTCTGAGTCTCTTTTTTTAAATTTTAATTTAATTTTTTTTGTTTGTTTTTTGAGGTAGGGTTTCACTCTAGCTCCAGGCTGACCTGGAATTCACTCTGTAGTCTCAGGGTGGCCTCGAACTCATGGCGATCCTCCTACTTCTGCCTCCCAAGTGCTGGGATTAAAGGCATGCGCCACCACGCCCAGCTTCTCTCTGGGTCTCTTTATCTCCCTATCCAAGTATTGAGGTAAACCCTTCAATTAGATAGTGACATCAAAAGGCCTGCTTGAAGCCAGATAGGGTAGTGCACACCTCCCAGAACTTGGGAGGCAGGAGAATTGAAAGTCTGAGTTCAGCCTGGACTATGTACAGAGACCCTGTCCCCCCCCAAAAAAAATTTTTAAGCCCAAAACTATCAAAGCAGCTATTTTCTATCTCTATGTAGTCCATTTTCCAACACCAAGAGCATTCATTACACCCTCACCCACCCCAGGACCAGTGAGCCTTTCCCTGTGTGGGAGAGGAGTGTGCTCTGTCACTTTTCCATATCCCTTAGCCAATGTGTCCCTGTCTCCACTCTCTGACAGGTGGCACCCCTTACCCAGAGCTGCCCATGAATGAGCAGTTCTACAACGCCATCAAGCGGGGCTACCGCATGGCCCAGCCTGCACATGCTTCTGACGAGATGTGAGTGAAACCACATGCATTTGGGAGAATTTTATGGGATAAATCATGTACATGCAACTTAGCTCAAGGATCTAGAGGAGTCCACCTAGATCTGAAACAGGACATTTACACAGTGCCATCTGAAAGCTCTTGTCCCAGCTCAAGGTTGTGCTTTGCCTATAATGGCCTACTTTTCAGGCCAGCCCTACCCACATGACTGGTAGAAGCAGCAGCCTGGTAGCTTAGTACTTGCATTGTTCCAAAGGCCCAGAGCTGACCTTCAAGGCCTCAGCATGCCATCAGAGCCAGCCACTGAGCTAGGGATGGTGAAAAATCCTATTGGCCAACACTGGGTCATGTGTTCACTACTGTGTGGAAGACTCCCCCCCCCAGCCCAGAATCATATGGGTGGGGTGGGAGAGGGGTGCTGATAGGGCTTCCCAAGGGAACAGTGAGATAATGGGGCCTTGGCCACTTCTCACCGGCTCCTTTTTCTTGCTCACTTTGTTCTAAGCCTCACTGTGCTGCCTCCTGCCAGCTGCCAGAGCTCCTGACCCTACCTCTGTTCCCCCTCCCCACAGCTATGAGATCATGCAGAAGTGCTGGGAAGAGAAGTTTGAGATTCGGCCCTCCTTCTCTCAGCTAGTGCTGCTGCTCGAGAGACTGCTGAGCGAGGGTTACAAAAAGGTAGGTGGAGGCAGGGTACAATGGGATATGGAATTCTGGCCCAGAAGTCAACCTAGGTACCAGGCTCCATGTGATATGCTGGTGTTTGGAAGAAATACCCTTCACCTACTTTGTGCCTACATTTTATTTATTTTAATAGAATGAAACTGTGGAGGCTGAGTGATGTGACCCAAGGAGTCAGGGACTGTAGCCCTGCCTGTCAGACCTGGGCATCCATGATGACACCTAGAGCTCTGTATTAGTTACTTTCCTTGTTGTTGTGACAGAATACCTGACAAGTAGCAACTTAGGGGAGGAAGGGTTGATTCCGCTTACAGTTTGAGGGTACAAAGCCCCTTCATGGTGGGAAAGACAATGGCAGCAGAAGCATAAAGCAACTGGTCACATTGCATCTGCAGTCAGGAAGTCAAGAGCCATGAATACTCATGTTCAGCTGGCTTTCTCCTTTTGATTCATTCCATGATCCTGGCCTGAGCAATATTGCCACCTACCATTAGGGGGTGTCTTCCCACCTCAACAAGCCTAATCTCGAAACTCTCATAGACATGCCCAGAGGTTAGTCTCCTAGATGATCCTAGATCCTGTCAAGTTGACGACCAATATTAACCATCACAACAACCTCAGAAGTGTGAACAACTCCAGGCTTTATGACCTCTAACACTAACCTCTTAGACTTTGTTGAAGGTTAGTGCAAGGTCAGTGGAACCAGCCTTATCCTGAGCTCCACTTCTCATTCCCACACTGGGACAGTCTTGGTAGAATAAGACAGAGTGTAGTCACCATTTCTTACTTAAGCATCTCCCAACCCCAAATCCCCCTGGAAGTTGAGACAGGTTAAGAGCCAATTCTCTGAAGTTGTGAAGGAGTTAGAGTCATGGTGCTGCTGGCTCTCTGCCCCTCCATATAAGACACTGAGTGCACATTGTCTTGGGAGATGCCAGCTCAGCTGTGTGGCTTTGGGTAGAACCCCCTCCTCTCTGAGCACTAGCTGAGTTAGATCTCTAAAGCGTTTCCTGTCATAGCATGCATGTCTCTCCTTACTCCCTGTTGTATGAACAGAAGTACCAGCAGGTGGATGAGGAGTTTCTGAGGAGCGACCACCCAGCCATCCTGCGGTCCCAAGCCCGCTTGTCTGGGTTCCACGGCCTCCAATCTCCCCTAGACACCAGCTCTGTCCTCTACACTGCTGTTCAGCCCAATGAGGGTGACAATGACTACATCATTCCCTTGCCTGATCCCAAGCCTGAGGCTGTTGATGAGGGACCCCTGGAGGGTTCCCCCAGCCTTGCCAGGTAGGCATCCTGGTTCTGGGTCCCCATACTCATATGCAGTGTGTGTGTGTGTGTGTGTGTGTGTGTGTGTGTGTGTGTGTGTGTGTGTGTACCAAGCTACAAAACTAAGTTAGCTAGAGTGAGGACTTCCTCTTGCTAGTACATAACAGAGAGTTGAGCTTATTCAGTCTTTGAAGTCTTAGGTAGGAAAGGAAGACTGGACAAAAACAGAATGGGTGGGGACTTATTTCTAAGTCTCTTTAAGGATATTCCCACAAGCCATCTGTCCTTTCCCCTCTCTAGGGCCTATGCTAGTTTTAAGGGCAAGAAGGAAACCTACTTGACATCTCCCAGCTGTTACTGAGGGTCATAGCTAGCCTTATCACCTTGCCAGAGGGTCCCAGAGAGACTAGATGGAATAGCAGTTACTACGATTCACTCTGATTGGGTTTCTTTTTGCCTTGGAGGTGCAGTGGCACTGTGTGTAGAAAGGGTTCCGGAGGCCCTAGCTGGTGTCTAGACTTGCAGTTTAAGTGGGTAGGGGACTCTCCTGAGGCCAGACCCCCAAAAAAACAGTTGAAGTGGAAGGAGCTCCAGCTCTGTCACTATGAGACCTGGGCAGGCCTTGCCTTTGTGAGCCTCAGTTTCCCCACATGAACTAGTAGTGCACACAGACCTTAGCAGGCTTTGAAGGTCTCTTTGCTCTGACTGTTAATGAGGCAAATATTCCAAGGCCAAAGGTAGACAGAGCAGAGATGCTCAACTCTAGTTCAGACAGTTTGGGTTATGAATGCTAGCCCTATTTTGTGACTTTCAGACAATAACTATTACTCCACTGAGTTTCCTCTTCTATTATTGTATTCTATTATTGTAACTTTATAAGTTACAACAGTGAAAGTACTTCTGTTAGGGACTTGTGAGGAGTGAGATAATATCTCTTTGAGTGTAGAGGATGGAGTCACTGGGAGGAAGGTATGTGAGATATGAACTTTAGGGCCAACTGAACCGGTTTTGAAGTTCCAGCTCCTCCACTCGCCCACTGTATGCTGAAAAGCATGGATGTAACCCATCTGACCTTCACTTCCCTCATGGTGCAGGCCTGACAGGATCAAATAAGTGGAAGTGTGTAAAGACTAGCACACAGACAGATCTTCTTACATCGTGTAATGATGATTTTCCTGGGATTCCCCTGCCTCCTCATTCACTCACTTCCTTCCTGCAGCTCCACCTTGAATGAAGTCAACACTTCCTCTACCATCTCCTGCGACAGCCCTCTGGACCCCCAAGAAGAGCCAGAGCAGAAGCTTCAGCCCCACACTCAGGCAGAGCCAGAGGTGAAGCTGGGGGAGCCACAGGGTTCAGGCTGCTCTGGGCCTCTGGCTGAAGCAGAGGACAGCTTCCTGTAGACTCTAACCCATATGCATAATCTCCCATCAGCCTCCTAGCACCCAGATCTCCTGGCCTGGCCTGTCCTCCCAGAAGCCATGCTGTCCTGTTCAAGAAGGCTTCTACCCTTAACATGCAGTGTCCCAAGTCCTGGGGGCCAGCTTAGGAGGCATGAGAACTGTAGGGACTGCTTTGAGGAGGACATGAGATTCTGAGCCAGGGCTTCCTCCCCAGGAGACTCAATTTACCCAAATGTAAGACAAGAAGCTGGGCTTGGTAACCCACAGTCTAGCTAATGGACAGGTGAGAAGCTTGGCATCCCTGGGGGAGATTTTTAGGGGAGTGAGGTGGTAAGTTAACATCTTTATCTATCCCCCTCCTTTGACCTACCCCAGAACTGAAGAGGGACCTGGCACCTCTGGCTCCTGGCTGAGCTGGGGCTGGCTTAGGACAGTGTCATTTCACCCAGACATTACCTTCCCCTAGAACCAGCTTCTACTTTCCCAGGCCCAAGCTAGTCTAGGGCCAGCTATGCTTAATTACTGCTGTTAGTGCCTGGGACTGAGCCCCAGGTACCTTGGCATACTGCCTCTGTCCCAGGCACTTGGGGAACACTCAGCCATCTACGTTTTTCAGGCCCCACCAGTCCTTGGACTTTTTCCTTAGCTTCCTAGTCTTAATTTGCCCACCAAAGTCTGCAGGCCCAGATGGGCCCTTCATCACTTATGTGTCTTGTGTTAATATATGTTAATGTGTCTTGTGAAGTATGCACTGCTGGAGGCTCTGACTCTGCACTAGACCTGCTGTGAGACCTTGGAAGACTTCCTTGCTCTCTCAGATCTTGGTTTTCCAATTTGAAAATAAGAAAGTTAGACTCATTAACTCTTGAGTACCCTGTCAATGTCAATATTCTAGAGTATTCCATGGGTCTGCATCCAGATGAAACAAGGCCAAGTCCCCAAGCCACCTTCATGGAGGTTTAACTGGCCTCTGGGGAGATTCCAGGTATACACTCTGCTCTGGGGGCAGAGGAACTGTACCCCTCAGGCTCTCAAGTGCAGCCACCAAGACCTTGTCTTGAAGTGACAAGCAAGTGTCCTGGAAAGCCCCCACAGCTGTCCTAGGGACATGGAAGAACCACGAGACCCCTTTCAGCACCCCAATGAGCACTGGAAGTGGCCTAGGCATAGAAGGCAAAAAGGGCAGACAAGTCAGGTCACCTCAGGCCACTGTTGCCTGAAGTGTGTGCAGACACAGTGGACAGTGGGGGAAGGCGTGTCATGAAGGATGAGAAGCATGTTGTCTCAACTGCCAGTTGGCCCATCTCCTAGGCAGAACTGCACAAGGATGTGGTTTTGTCACTGCCCAAGTCTGGCAGTGACACCTCACTGTCTCCAAATCAGTGGGAATTGAAGGTGCCTGAGGAGTAGGAGCACTGTCTGGGGGCCTGTCCCTCAAAGGCAGCTCCCACTTGGGGCCCCAGAGTCTGGCTGAAGAGGGGGACTGGCTTCTCAATACGGTACCAAAGATGTAATCACCTAGGTTTACAAGTATTTTTAAGACTCACAGTAACTCACATTTATACATCTGAAGTGCTATTTTGTATTCTGTTAAGTTTTACTATCTTTGTACTTTTTTAAGGGAGATTTTAAAAATTAAACTCGGTGCTTCTCACTTACAGACTCTGTGTTCTGTTAGGTTTGGGTCTGTATGCCCAAGAGCAGGGGTATGGAGATATCTCAGACAGGTTCCTTTCAACGCTGACTCTCCCTTTACCTATCTGTAAGGGAGTTTCACCTTTCCCCACCTTTGGTAATGCTGAGTGACTTAGACCTTAGACTCTTCCCAGATGTGAGGTGAGGTTGTTTTCCTGACCCCTGGCAGGGCTGGAAGGGCTATTCTGGGGCATTAATGCTGAGGAACACAGCCTCTCTTGGCCCGCCCCACCATGTGCTCTGGCTTTAATGATGAAATTAGGACAATCCTTCCCACCCTGCTCCTTGCTGCTGGCCACCAGACTGAGGCTGGGGTGGCTTTTGAGAAGTGCATATCAGAGACTGGATTCCTGATCAGGAGAATCATGGTTGGAACCCAGGTAGGAACAGGGTAATCAGAACACCAAAGCAGGCTAGAGAGCAAGAGGCAGTGAGGAGAAAATGGAGAAAAAAGGGGAGGAGGAAAGAGAGGATTAGAGGGAAGTATGGCTAGGATGAGGCTAGTGGTAGGAAGAGACCAGGCTGTGGTGGAGGGCTGAATCTAGCTGGGCTGGGCTGAGCAGAGGAATGCAGACCCTGACCCACGTGGCTGCAGAAGGTTGTGGGACTGGCATGAGGTGGGTATTTGGACCCCTCCTGTGTCCTAACCATAAGTCTCCTGTGGAGTCCAGGCCTGTGGGACACTGGCAGCAGCACAAAACCAGGGATATAGCACTGCTGAGACAGGGGAGAGGTTTTAGGGTCCCTCCCAGATCGAGGATGGGGCTTCTACTCCTGCCCACCAGGATCCCTTGAGAGGGGAAACTTCCTTGCTGTGAGCCCTCAGACCTCCTTGGCTTTCTAAGCTGAAGGAAGACCATTTCTATTTGGGAAGAGCACCTTGTTTTAGAGTTTCAGATATCCCTGGACTGACTCCAGGAGTCAGTGAGGCTGTGGCTGCTAGAGGAAAAGGAGTAGAGTTGTGGGGCAACTCTGACTCACAGACCAGCTGCCAACTCAGGGGCAGCTGAGACATGCCATGGAAAACCCCACTGAATATAGGGCCTGGGTACTGACAACTCACCCTCCCAGAAGTCCTGGCTTTAGAAGGCACCCTAAACCTGTGACTCCCCTCCTGGTTGCCATGGAGTGAGGCAATATTCTGATCTGCCCTGCAAAGAACAAAACCTGCATTCCAGACTGATTGTCTGCTACTGGGATTGCCTTCAACTTAGTCTGAGGGTCAAGAGACTCCATTCCTCATCACAACCTGCCCCTTAGAGATCTCCGATGAATGGCACTACCTCAGACCTCAGTTTTCTCATGGTGGATGGGACAGTCAAAGCCACAGATATAAAGCAGATTCAACAGTTACCATGTCATAGCTAGCTGTCTGTAGAACACACATTGTCTTTTACATGCACACCAGTCATATGAACACCAGACATAGTGGAGATGAGATGGGAGATTTCCAATTGACATTGCCAACATCATGTGGTCAGGGTGTCACATTAACAAGAAGCTGGGGCCAAATTGCCTCCCAGAGAAGCCACAGAGAGGTGGGGATCCAGGATGAGTTCAGGAACAGCTCAGAAAGATAGGATTCCAGAATGAGTTCAGGGAGGTGGGGATCCAGTATCAGTTCAGAAGGATGGAGTTCCAGGATGAGTTCAGGAAGATGGGGATCTAGGATGAGCTCAGAAAGATGAGGATCCAGGATGAGCTCAGGAAGATAGGGTTTCAGGATCCACTCAGGAAATGGGGTTCCCAGATGAGTTGAGAGAGATGGGGATCCAGAATAAGTTCAGGTTGATGGGGATCCATGATCAGCTCAGGAAGATAGGGATTCAGTATCAGCTTAGAAAGATGCAGATCCAGGATCAACTCAAGAAGATGGGGATCCAGGATTAGCTCAGAAAGATAGAGATCCAGAATCAGTTCAGAGAGATGGGGATCCAGTATCAGTTCAGGTAGATGGGGACCTTGGATGAGTTCATGAAGATGGATATTCAGGATCAGCTCATGGAGATGAGGATGCAGGATGAGTTCAGGGAGATGGGGATCCAGGATCAGTTCAGGGACATGGAGATCCAGGATGAGTTCAGGGAGATGGGAATCCAGGATCAGCTCAGAAAGATGTGTATTCAGGATCAGCTAAAGGGGACAGGTGTCTAGCATAAGCTCAGGAATATTGGGTTATAGGATGAGTTCAGGGAGATGTGGATCTAGGAATAGCTCAGGGAGATGAGAATCCAGGAAGATGGGGATTAGGATTAGTTCAAGGAGATGGGGATCCAAGATCAGTTCATGGAGATGAGGATCCACTATGAGTTGAGGGAGATGAGGATATGAGTTCAGGAAGGAGATGGTGATCCAGGATGAGTTCAGGGAGATGGATATCAAACATGAGCTCAAAAGATAGGGATCCAGGATGAGCCCAGGAAGATGAGGATCCAGGATCATCTCAGAAAAATGGGCTTCCAGGATGAGTTCTGGGAGATGGTGATCCAGGATCAGCTCAGGAAATTGGGGAACTATGATGAGTTTAGGGAAATAGTGATCCAGGAGTAGCTCAGGAAGATTGGGTTCCAGGATGAGCTCAGGGAGATGGGGATCCAGGATCAACTAAGAAATATGGGGATCCAGGATGAGTTCAGGGGAATAGAGATCCAGGATCAACTCAGGTAGATGGGAACCCAGGTCATTTCAGGAAGATGAGGTTCCAGGATGAGTTCAGGGAGATGGGGATCCAGGATCAGGTCAGGAAGATGAGGATCCAGGATGAGTTCAGGGAGATGGGGATCCAGGATCAGGTCAGGAAGATGAGGATCCAGGATGAGTTCAGGGAAATGGGGATCCAGGATAAGCTCAAAAAGATGGGGTTCCAGGATGAGTCCAGGGAGATGGAAATCCAGGATTAGCTCAGGAAGATAGGAATCCTGGGTCAGTTTAGGGAGATGGGGATGCAAGATCAGTTCAGGGAGATGGAGATCCAGGATCAGCTCAGGGAGATGGGGTTACAGGATGCTTTCAGGGAGATGGGGATCCAAAATGATTTCATGAAGATGGGGGATCCAGGATCAGGTCAGGAAGATTGGGTTACTAGATCCAGGATGAGCTCAGAGAGATGGGAATCCAGGATCAGCTCAGAAAGCTGGGTATTGAGGATCAGCAAAGGGAGATAGGTATCCAGCATCAGCTTGGGAAGATTGGGTTCCAGGATGTATTCAGGGACAGGGGGATCCAGGATGAGTCAAGGGAGATGTACATCCAGGATTAGCTCAGGAAGGTGGGGATCCAGGATCAGCTCAAGGAGATGAAAATCCAGGATTAGCTAAGGGAGATGGGATCCAGAGTGTGTTCAGGGAGATGTTAATGAAGGCTTAGCTTAGGAAGATGGGGATCCAGGGTCAGTTCAGGGAGATGGGGATTAGGATCAGTTCATTGGGATGGGGTTCCAGGAACAGCTAAGGGATGTGGGGATCCAGGAACAGCTCAGAGAGATGGGGATCCAGGATGGGTTCCAGGAGATAGACATCTAGGATCAATCATTTCAGGAAGTGGGGATCCAGGAACAGCTCTGGGGGATGGGTATGCAGGATGAGTTCAGAGAGACAGGAATCCAGGATCAGTTCAGGGACATGGAGAGCTGGGATAAATTCAGGGAGATGGGAATTCAGGATCAGCTCAGAAAGATGGTTATTCAGGACCAGCAAAGGGGGATAGGTGTCCAACATTAGCCCAGGAAGACAGTTCCAGGATGAATTCAGGGAGATAAGTATCCAGGAACAACTTCAGGGAGATGGGGATCCAGGACATGTTCAGGGAGATGTGAATCAAGGATTAGCTTAGGGAGATGGGGACCCAGGGTCACTTCAGGGAGATGGGGATCCAGGAACAGCTCGGGGAGATGGGGATGTAGGATGAGTTCAGAGAGATGAGAATCCAGGATGTGTTCATGGAGATGGGGGTCCAGGAAGAGCTCAGGGAGATGGGGATCCAGGATGGGTTCAGGGAAATGGGCATCCAGGATGAGTTTAGATTTATGGGTATCCAGGATGAGTTCAGGGAGGTGGAGATCCAGGATGAGTTCAGGGAGATGAGGATACAAGATCAGCTCAGGAAGATGGGGAACCAAGATGAGTTTAGGGAGATAGTAGTCCAGGAGTAGCTCAGGAAGATGGGTTCTAGGATGATTTCAGGGAGATGGGGATAAAGGATCAGTTCAGGGACATGGAGATCCAGGATGAGTTCAGGGAGATGGGGATCCAGGATCAGCTCAGGAAGATGAGGATCTAGGATGAGGTCAGGAAAATGGGAATCAAGGATCAGCTCAGGAAGATTGGGTTCCAGGATGAGTTCAGGGATATGGGAATCCAGGATGAGTTCAGGAAGCTAGGGATCCATGATCAGCTAAAGAAGATGGGGATACACAATGAATTCATGGAGACAGAGATCCAAGATGGGGATCCAGGACCATCTCAGGAGATAGTTATCCAGGATGAGTTCAGAGAGATGGGGATTGAGGACCAGCTTAGGGAGATGGAGATCCACGATCCATTCAGGAAGATGGGGATAGAGGATTAGCTCAGAAAAATGTTCCAGGATGAATTCCGAGAGATGGGGATCCAAGATGAGTCACAGAGATGAGGATCTAGGATCAGCTCAGGGAGATAGGGATCCAGGATGATTTCAGGTAGATGTGGATCTAGGATAAGTTCAGATAGATGCAGATCCAGGATCAGCTCAGGGAGATGAGGATCCAGGATGAGTTCAGGGAGATGGACATCCAGGATTAGCTCAGAAATGTGGGGATCCAGTATCAGCTCAGGGATATGGGCATCCAGGATGAGTTCAGTGAGATTTGGGGATTAGGATAATGGGGACCAGGAATCAGCTCAGGAAGATGGAGTTCCAGGATGAGTTCAGGGAGATGCGATCCAGGATCAGTTAAGGGCTATGGGGATTCAGGATCAGTTAGGGAAGATAGGGATTCTGGATAAGCTCAGGAATATTGGGTTCCAGGATAAGTTTAGGGAGGTGGGGATCCTCAGCTCAGGAAGATGGGGATCCAGGATTAGCTCAAGAAGATGGAGATCCAGTATCAGTTCAGGGAGATGGGGATCCAGCATTAGCTCATGTTGATGGGGATCCAGGATCAGTTAAGGGAGATGGGGATCCAGGATTAGCTCAGGAAGATGAGGATCCAGGATCAGCTCAGGGAGACAGGGATCCAGAGTCAATTCAGGGAGGTGGGGATCCAGAATCAGCTCATGGAGATGGGGATGCAAGATCAGCTAATGGAGATGAGGATCCAGGATCTGCTCAGGATGATGCAGCTCCAGGATGGGTTCAGGGAGATAATGATCCAGGATTACCTCATGAAGATAGGGATCCAGGATCAGCTCAGGGAGATAGAGACACAGGATCGAATCAGGGAAATGGGCACCCAGGATCAGCTCAGAGAGATATGGATCCAGGATGATTTCAGGTATATTGGGATCCAGGATGAGTCCAGAGAGATGACTCAGGATCACAGAGATGGAGATCCAGGGTGAATCCAGAGAGATGGGAATACAGGATCAGCTCAGAAAGCTGGGTATTCAGGATCAGCAAAGGGAGATAGGTATCCAGCATCAGCTCAGGAAGATTGAGTTCCAGGATCAAGGGAGATATCAGGGACAGGGGATCCAGGATTGAGTTCAGGAAGATGGGGATCAGGATCAGCTCAGGGGATACAGGATGATGAGATGAAAATCCATGATTAGTTCAGGAAAATGGGGATCTAGGATCAGCTCAAGGAGATGAAAATCCAGGATTAGCTAAGGGAGATGGAATCTAAGATCAGCTCAGAGAGATGAGAATCCTGGATTATCTCAGGAAGATGGGCATCCAGGATCAGTACAGGGAGATAGGAATCCAGGATCAGCTAAGGTATATGGGGATCAAGGCTCAGCTCAGGAAAATGGGGTTCTAGGATGAGTTTAGGGAGGTGGGGATCCAGGATCAGCTCAGGAGATGATGGGGAGTTTAGGAGATGGGATCCAGGATTAGGAGGAGATCCAGGGGATCATCAGGAGATGGGGATCAGCTTCAGGGAGATGGGTATCCAGAATCATCTCAGGGACATGGGGATCAACAACGAATTTAGGAAAATGGGGATCCAAGATCATCTCAGGAAGATAGGGTTCCAGGATGAGTTCAGGGATGTGGCATCTAGTATCAGCTCAGGAAAATGAAGAATCAGGATAATTTCAGGGAGATGGGAATCCAGGATCAACTCAGAAAGATAGTTCAGCAAGATGGGGTTCCAGGATGAATTTAGGGAGATGGGCATCCTGAATGAACTCAGGGAAATGGGCATCCAGGATCATCTCAGTAAAATGGTTATCCAGGGTACGTTCAGGAAGATGGGTATCACATATCAGCTCAGGGAAATGAGGATCCAGGATGAGTTCAGAGGGATAGTGATCCAGGATCAGCTTAGGGTGATGGGGATCAAGGATTTATTCAGAGAGGTGGGGGATCCATGATCAGTTTAGGGAGATGGAGATCCATGATGACTTCAGGGAGATGAGAATTTAGGATTAGCTCAGAAAGACAGGTATTCAGGATCAGCTAAGGGACATAAGTGTCCAGGATCAACTCAGGAAGAATGTGGTCCAGGATGAGTTCAGGGAGATGTGGATCCAGGTTTAGCTCAGGAAGATCGTTATCCAGGATGAGTTCAGGGAGATGGTGATTTAGGATTACCATAGGGAGATGGAGAGCCAGGATGAGTTCAGGGAGATCAGGATCCAGAATCATTTTAGGGAGATGACAGGTATTCAGGATCAGCTAAGGGACATAAGTGTCCAGGATCAACTCAGGAAGAATGTGGTCCAGGATGAGTTCAGGGAGTTCAGGATCCAGATTATCAGGAAATCAGCTTATGAGGATCCAGGATGAATTCAGGGAAATGGGAATCCAGGATCAGCCCAGGGACATGGGGATCCAGGATGAGTTCAGGGAGATGGGAACAGAGGATCAGCTCAGAATGAGGATCCAGTCATGAGTTCAGGTAGAGCTCAGGAAAATCAGGGTTCCAGGAGATGTGGATCCAGGATCAGGATCAGGGATAGATGGGATCCAGGATCAGCTCAAAGGATATGGGGATCCAGGATCCAGGAGATGGGGATCCAGGATGAGTTTAGGGAAATGGGAGATCCAGGGGAAAGAGATGGGGATCCAGGATGGTGAGTTCAGAATGGGAATCCAGGATCAGCTGGGAATCCAGGATCAGCCCAGGGACATGGGGATCCATGATGAGTTCAGAGAGATGGGAACTGAGGATCAGCTCAGAAAGATTCAGGATCAGCTCAGGAGGATCAAAGATTTCCAGGAGATCAGGATCAGGATCAGTTCAGGGGTATATCAGGATCAGCTCAGATGGGATCCAGGATGATTCAGGATCAGATGGGGATTTAGGATCCTGGATGATTTTATCCTGGGGATCAGGATTCAGGAAAGGGAAATGGGGATCCATGATCAGTTTAGGGAAATGGAGATCCAGGATGAATTCAGGGAGATGGGAATTTAGGATCAGCTCAGAAAGATGGGTATTCATGATCAGCTAAGGGACACAAGTGTCCAGGATCAGCTCAAAAAAGATTGGGTTCCAAGATAAGTTCAGGGAGATGTGGGTTCAGGATCAGCTCAAGGAGATAGTTATCCAGGATGAGTTCAGGGAGATGGGGATTTAGGATCAGCTTAGGGAGACTGATATCCTGGATCAGCTCAGGGATATGGGAATCCAAGATCAGTTGAGGAAAATGGGGATCCAGGATCAGTTCAGGAAGATCAGGATCCAGGATGAGTTCAGGGAAACTGGGATTTAGGATCAGCTCAGGAATATAGGGATCCAGGATCAGCTCAAGGAAATAGTGTTCCAGGATGAGTTCAGGGAGATGGGTATCCAGAATCAGCTCAGGGGGATGGGGATCTTGGTTCAGCTGAGGAAGGTGCAGATCCAGGATGAGTTCAGGGAGGTGGGGATCCAGGATTAGCTCAGGGAGATGGAGATCTAGGATGAGTTTAGAGAGATGGGAATCCAGGATCAGCTCAGAAAGATTGGTATTCAGGATCAGCAAAGGGAGTTGGGGATCCAGGATGAGTTCAGGGACATGGAGATCCAGGATGAGTTCATGGAGATAAGTATCTAGGATGAGTTCAGGGAGATTGGGATCCAAGATCAGTTCAAGGAAATGGGGATCCAGGATCAGCTCAGGAAGATGGGAGTTCCAGGATGTGTTGAGGGAAATAAGGATCTAGGATCAGTTCAGTGAGATGGGGATCAAAGATCAGCTCTGGAAGATAGGGATCCAGGATCAGGGAGGTAGTGTTCCAGGATGAGTTCAGGGAGATGAGGATCCAGAATTAGCTCAAGGAAATGGCTATCTTGGTTCATCTGAGGAAGGTAGGGTCCAGAATGAGTTCAGGGAATGGGGGATCCAGGATAAGTTCAGAGAGATGGGGATCCAGGATCAGTTCACAGAGATGGAGATCCAGGATGAGTTCATGGAGATGGAATCTAAAATCAGCTCAGAAAAATTGGTATTCAGGATCAGCTAAGGGAGATAGGTGTTCAGATAGATAGCTCAGGAAGATTGGGTTCCAGGATGAATTCATGGAAATGAGGATTCAGGATCAGCTCAGGGAGATGAGGATCCAAGATGAGTTCAGGGTTATGGGGATCCAGGCTTAGTTCAGGATGATGGGGATCCAGCATAAGTTCAGGGAGATGGGGATGCAGAATGAGTACAGGGGAATGGACATTCAGGATTAGCTCAGGAAGATTGGGTTCCAGGGTCAGCTAAGGGAGATGGGGATCTAGGATGAATTCAGGGAGATGGGCATACAAGGTCAGGTCAGGAAGATAGGGATCCAGGATCAGCTCAGGAGTGTGTAAATTCA
This sequence comes from Orientallactaga sibirica, assembly GCA_036365145.1. NCBI lineage: Eukaryota > Metazoa > Chordata > Mammalia > Rodentia > Dipodidae > Orientallactaga > Orientallactaga sibirica. The sequence continues at coordinate 58,552,211 of JAEOAD010000005.1, read as the reverse complement.
GGATTAGCTTAGGAAGATGGAGATCCAAGATCAGCTCAGGGGGGTGGGGATCCAGGATTGGCTCAGGAGATGAATATCCTGGTCAGCTAAGGGAAATAGTTATCAAGGATGAGCTTAGATAGATGGAAATTTAGGATCAGTTTAGGGAAATGGAGGTCCAGGATCAGTTCAGGGAGATGTGGATCCAAGATAAGCTCAGGAAAATAGGGATCCAGGATGAATTCAGGGAAATTGGGATTTAGGATCAACTCAGGGAGATGGGGATACACTATAAGTTTAGAGATATGGGGATCTAGGATCAGCTTAGGAACATAGAGATCCAAGATCAGCTCAGGGAGGTGGGGATCCAGGATGAGTACAGAGAGATGGGGATCTAGGATCAGTTCAGAGAGATGAAGATACAGGATGCATTCAAGGAGATGGTAATCCGGGATCAGCTCAGGAAGATGGTGTTCCAGGATGAGTTCACAGAGATAGGGATCCAGGATCAGCTCAGGGAGATAGGGATCTCAGTTCAGCTGAGAAAGGTGGGGATCCAGAATGAGTTCAAGGAGATGTGGATCCAAGATAAGCTCAGGGAGATGGGGATCCAGGATGAATTCATAGAGATAGGGATCCAGGACAAGTTCAGAGAGATGGAGATCCAGGATTCATTCAGGGAGATGGTAATCCAGGATCAGCTCAGAAATATCAGTATTCAGGATTAGCTAAGGGAGACAGGTATTCAGCATCAGCTCAGGATGATTGGGTTCCAGGATGAGTTCATGGAAATGGGGATCCAGGATCAGCTCAGGGAGTTGAAGATACTGGATTAGCTCAGGAAAATGGGGATCCAGGATGAGTCCGGGAGATGGGGATCCAGGATCAGCTCATGGATATGAGGGTCCAAGATGAGTTCAGGGAGATAGGGATCCAGGAAGGGTTCAAGGAGATGGGGATCCAGATCAGCTCAGGGAGATGAGTATCCAGGATGGGTTCAGGGTGATGGGGATCCGGGATAATTTCAGCACAATGGGGATCCAGGAACAGCTCAGGGAGATGTGGATCCAGGATGAGTTCAGGGAGTTGGGGATCCAGGATCAGCTCAGGGAGATCCAGGATCAGTTCAGGGAGATGGGGATCCAGGATGAGTTTTGGGAGATGGTATGCACGATCAGCTCAGGGAGATGGGGATCCAGGTTCAGTTCAAGAACCTGGGAAATAGTGATCCAGGAAGAGTTCAGGAGATGTGTATCAATGATAAGTTCATGGATATAGGGATCCAGGATGAATTCAGGGAGCTAGGGGTCCTGGATCAGCTCAGGGAGATGGGTATCCAGGATCAGTTCAGGGACATGAGGATCTAGGTTCAGCTGAGCAAAATGGGGATCCAGGATGAGTTCAGGGAGATGGGAATCTAGGATGAGTTGAGGGAGATTAGGATCCAGGATCAGCTCAGGGATATTGGGACCCAGGATCAGCTCAGGGAGATGGAGAACCAGTATCAGGTCATAGAGATGGGAATCTAGGTTCATTTGAGGAATATGGGGATCCAGGATGAGTTCTGGGAGATGGGGATCTAGCTTCAGCTAAAGAATATGGGGTTCCAGGATGAGTTCAGAGATATGGGAATCCAGCATCAGTCAGGAAGATGGGGATCCAGGATGAGTTCAGGGGGGTGGGGATCCAGCATCAGCTCAGGGAGATGGGGAATCAGGGTCAGTTTAGGAAGATGGGGAGCCAGGATCAACTCAGAAAGATTGGGATTCAGGATGAGTTTAGTGTGATGGGGATCCAGAATGAGTTCAGGGAGATGGGGAGCCTTGATTAGCTCAGGGAATTTGAGGTCCGGGATGAACACTTTAAGATTGTGATTCAGGATCAACTCAGAGACATGAGGATCCATGATTAGCTCAGGAAGATAGGGAATCTAGGATCAGCTCAGGGCAATGGGAAGCTGGGCATCTGGAATGCCTGGATGTTAGTCCTGTTGCCTGACTCACAATCCCTCTGGTGCCTTGTGTGGCCCCAAGAGAATAAGTAGGAAAGTGTTGGATGGGAGCGAACAGCTAAGTAAAACTTATGTCAGCAGCAGCCAGTGGGGGAGTCCTCTTCAAGTCCCCAGAGGCCTCCCTTACAGGCACAGATAGAATTTTCATCATTCATAGCAGAAAAAATTTCAGGATGAGTCAGAGTGAAGCAAAATTAGCAAATGTCTTGATTGGGATAAAGGGTAGGTGCACTTGTGAACAGTCAAGTCCAGGTGTTGGAAGAAGAACACCTAGTAGTGCCTCTTTGGCAGAAGCTATATTTTGGGGATTTTGGTGTTACAGTGTTGAAAGGAGGTAATCTATAACTAAGATTGAGAGAGAGGAAAAATATGTTGCTCTACTTATTTCTTTTTTTATTTTTTATTGACAACTTCCTTAATTGTAGACAATATCCCCACTTTCCCCTTTGAAACTCCACTCTCCATCATATCCCCTCCCCCTCTCAATCAGTCTCTCTTTTCAGTTTGATGTCATCATCTTTTCTTCCTACTATGATGGTCTTGTGTAGGTAGTGTCAGGCACTATGAGGTCATGGATATCCAGGCCATTTTGTGTCTGGAGGAGCACATTGCAAGGAGTCCTACTCTTCCTTTGGCTCTTACATTCTTTCTGCCCCCTCTTCCCCAATGGACCCTGAGCCTTGGAAGGTGTGTTACAGATCTTTCAGTACTGAGTGTTCCTGTGTTCCTTCTTCTCAGTACCATGGTGCCTTCTGAGTCATCCCAAGGTTGCCACCATCTGAAAAGAGAAGCTTCTCTAACCAAAAGTGAGAGTAGCATTAATATATAGGTATGGACATTAAGAGAAGTGCTTACTGGGAAGTTTGGTGAGCATAGTATATACATTTAGCAAGACACCAGCAGACATTACACCCCTGGGGCTCATAAATACCCTTGTTGTAGGTTTTCAGTATCAGGGATGTGTTCCCTCCCATGGAGCAGGCCTCCAGTCCAATTAGAGAGCTGTTGGTTTCCCCCATAACAAACATGCCACTATTGCACCCGTTGGCTCATGTGGCCTGGATGGCCAAATTTAAGGCTTGCAGTGTTCACTGTTGAGTATCTTCACTGGTGTTTTCTCTCTCCCACTGAACTGCATGCCCTATAGCCTTTTCCAGCTTTCTGTCAGCTAGTCCACATGGAGGAGGCTTTCAGCTCAGTTCCAGCAGACCAAGTATGTGGAGTCTTCAGGAACAGGGCCTTATCATCTATTCTTGGTGGGAAACCCAGGGCCTCAGCAATGGTGTATAATGTTTTGAGGGTATCTGTGACCTCCCTGGCCAACAACTCACTGGAAGGTATCCCATCCCTGGCACTGAAAATTTTCTAGTAAAAGTCTATGGCTTCTGAATGTTCTGTTGTACAGAAAAGTGGGTTTCCATATGACTTATTTATATCCTCTGAGATTTTGATTAGCCCTTCCTCCAGCTTTCCTTTACTCTATCTCTTCCCCTTGTCTCACTTAGGCCTTTTCACCTCCATTAATCTGTTCTTCTACTAACATACATACAATACCATCTTATTAAGTCCCCCCTCCCTCCCTTTCTATTCCCTTTATATCCCCTTTCCAGCTTACTGGATTCTGCTACTGAGTTTTATTTCTACTCACATAGAAGTCCAATCATTAGTAGCTAGGATCCAAATATGAGCGAGAACACATGACATTTGGCTTTCTGGGCCTGGGTTACCTCACTAAGTATAATCCTTTCCAGATCCACCCATTTTCCAGCCAATTTCATAACTTCATTTTTCTTTACTGCTGAGTAGAACTCCATTGTGTAAATGTGCCACATCTTCATTCTCCACTCATTAGTTGAGGGACATCTAGGCTGGTGCCATTTCCTAGCTATTGTGACTAGAGTGGCAATAACCATGGTGGAGCAAGTATATCTAAGGTAGTGAGACAAGTCCTTAGGATATATGCCTAGGAGTGGTATAGCTGGGTTATATGGTAGATCTATTTTTAGCTGTCTCAGAAACCTCCACACTGATTTCCACAATGGCTGGACCAGGTTGCATTCCCTCCAACAGTGTATAAGAGTTCCTCTTTTTCAGCATTCTCACCACCATTTATGGTCATTTGTTTTCATGATTTTAGCCAATCTGACAGGAGTGCGATGGAATCTTAATGTAGTTTTAATCTGCATTTCCCTGTTGACTAAGGATGTAGAACATTTTTTTAGATGTTTATATTCCATCTATATTTCTTCTTCTGAGAACTCTCTATTTAGTGCCATAGCCCATTTTTTAATTGGGTTGTTTGATTTCTTATTATTTAATTTTTTGAGTTCTTTGTGTATCCTATATATTAACCTCCATCAGTGTTGGGGTCCCCCCTAAGGCCAGCCCAGGAGGGACTGCAAGGTCTCTGCTGAGTTGCAGATGAGCAATGCGGAATCACGACACAGACTCTGGGAGTTGGATGAAAGTGGAGGGCGAGCTGTCGCAAAACTCGTTTAGTTGAGGAAGTGCAAGGGGTTTTAAGGGGCTTGGCTGGCCAATCATTGTATGTATCCATTTAGTACTATGTTGGCTGTGGGTTTGTCATAAATAGCCTTTATTATGTTGAGATATGTTCCTTCTATTCCCAGTCTCTTTAGGACTTTTATCATGAAGGGATGTTGGATTTTGTCAAATGCTTTTTCTGCATCTAATGAGATCATCATGTGATTTTTGACCTTCAGTCCATTTATATAATGTCTTACATTTATTGATTTACGTATTTGAATCATCCCTGCATCTCTGGGATAAACCCTGCTTGGTCAGGGTAAATGATCTTTCTGATATATTCTTGTATTCTGTTTGCCAATATTTTGTTGAGAATTTTTGCATCTATGTTCATGGGGGAGATTGGTCTGTAATTTTCCTTTTTTAGTCTATCTTTATCTGGTTTTGGGATCAGGGTGATGCTGGCTTCATAGAAGGAGTTTGGTAGGGTTCCTTCTTCTTCTATTTTATGGAAAAGTTTAAGAAGCATTGGTGTTAGTTCTTCCATGAAGATCCAGTAAAATTCAGCAGTGAATCCATCTGGGCCTGAACTTTTTTTACTTGGGAGATTTTTTTGTGTGTGTGTGGTTTTTCGAGGTAGGGTCTCACTCTAGCTCAGGCTGACCTGGAATTCACTATGTAGTCTCAGGCCTTGAACTTTTGGCAATTCTCCTACTTCTGCATCTCAAATGCTGGGATTAAAGGCATGCACCACCACACCCAGCTTGGGAGATTTTTTTTTTATAAATGCTTGGCTCTCCATACTTGTTATAGACCTATTTAAGTGGTTAATCTCATCTTGATTTAATTTAGGTAGGTCATATAAATCAAGGAAATCATCCATTTCTTTCAGATTTTCAAACTTAGTGGAATATATGTTCTTGTAGTATGTCTCTACATTTTTAAAAATTTCTCTGGTATCTGTTGTGATGGTGCCTTTTTCATCTCTGATTTTATTAATTTGTGTCTCTTCTCGCTTTCTTTTGGTCAGATTTGCTACAGGTTTGTCAATCTTGTTTATTCTTTCAAAGAACAAACTCTTTGTTTCATTGATTCTTTGGATTATTTTTTGTTTTGTTTTCTATTTCATTAATTTCTCCCCTAACTCTTATTATTTCTTCCCATCTACTAAATTTTGGTTTGCCTTGTTCTTCTTTTTCCAAGGCCTTAAGATGCAGCATTAAGTTGTTTACTTGTGATCCTTCTAATTTCTTAACAAAGGCACTTAAAGCTATAAATTTACCTCTTAGGACTGTCTTCCTTGTGTCCCAAAGGTTTTGGTGTGTTGTGTTCTCATCATCATTTGACTCCATGAATTTCTTGATTTCTTCATTGACCCATTCATCATTTAGTAGTATAGTGTTAAGTTTCCATGATTTTGTTTATGCTCTATAGCTTTTCTTGCTGTTGATTTGTAGTTTGATCCCATTGTGATCAGATAGAGTGCATGGAATTATTTCAATTTTCCTACATTTATTAAGACTTGCTTTGTGCCCTAATATATGGTCTATTTTAGAGAATGTTCTATGTACTGCTGAAAAGAATGTGTATTCTCCAGCATTTGGATGAAATGTCCTGTATATATTTGTTAGGTCCATTTGTTCTATGACCTCATTTAATCCAAAAGCATCTCTGTTTATTTTTTATTAAGATTTGCTTTGTGTCCTAATATATGGTCTATTTTAGAGAATGTTCCATGTGCTACTGAAAAGAATGTGTATTCTGCAGCATTTGGATGAAATGTCCTATATATATCTGTTAGGTCAAATTTTTTTATGACCTCATTTAATCCAGAAGCATCTTTGTTTATTTTTTGCCAGGATGACCTGTAAATTGGTGAGAGTGTGGTGTTGAAGTCATCCACTACAAGTGTGTTTGGTGTTATCTGTGACCTTAGTTCTAATAGTGTTTATTTGATAAGATTGGGAGCCCCCATGTTAGGTGCATATATGTTTAGGATTGTAATGTCCTCCTGTTGGATTGCTCCTTTAATCAATATAAAGTGACCTTCCTTATCCTTCCTAACTAATGTTGATCTGAAGTCTACCCTGTCAGATATTAGGAGAGCAACCTCTGCTTGTTTTCTAGGCCCATTTGCTTGAAAAACTGTTTTCCAACCTTTCACCCTAAAATAGTGTCCATCTTTTATAGAAAAGTGAGTTTCTTGGAGGCAAAAAAAAATGAAGGATCCTCCTTTTTAACTCAGTCTGCAAACCTATGCATTTTGGTTGGGGCATTCAGGCTATTGATATAAGGGTTATAATTGAAAGGTGTCTGAGAAGAAGGGATGGAGGAATGCCCAGCACTGAAACATCTCTGTCACACCCTCCAAGACTCAGGGCCCATTGTGGAAGATGGGGTGGATAGAATGGAAGAGCCAAAGGAAGGATACGACACCTTACAATGCAACTGTCCAGACAGAAATTGGCCTTGATATCCATGATCTTGCAGTGCCTAGCAATACCTTCGCAAGACCTTCATAATAGAAGAAAAACATGATGACATCAAATTAAAAGAGAGACTAATGGAGAGAGGGAGGGGATATGATGAAGCATGGAGTTCTAAAGGGGAATGGGGGGAGAGAGGGAAATATCATGCTTTTTTTGTATGTAAGTATAGAAGTTGTCAATAAAAAGAAAGAAAGGTGTGTGTTTATTTTTTGCCATTTTTCTTGTTTTGTAGTTCTTCCAGTTTTACCTTTGCTCTCTTGTATTAACTAATATTGGAGTATTGTTTTTTCCAAGTTCCTTATATGTGTGCTTTTCTTTCTCTTCAGCATGAAGCATCCTTTTAAGTATTTTCTGTAGAGCTAGCTGGTTTTGTCTTCAAATATTCCCTTTAGCCTGCTTTTGTTGTGGAATGTCCTTATTTCTCCATCTATTTGAATGGATACCTTTGCAGGATAAAGTAATCTTGGTTGACAGTGGTTATCTTTCAGAACTTGGAATACATCACTCCAAGCCCTTCTGGCTTTTAAAGTTCCTGTTGAGTAATCTGCTGTGATCCTGATGGGCTTGCCTTTGTATGTGACTTGATTTTTCTCTCTAGCTGTTTTCAATACATTTTCTTTGGTTTGTATGTTTGGTAGTTTAATTATAATATGGCAGGGAGAGGTTCTTCCCAGGTTTTGTCTGTTTGGTGTTCTAAAGGCTTCCTGTATCTGCATTGGCATCTCTTTCCCAATTTGGGGGAAGTTTCTTTTATGATTTTGTTGAAAACACCTACTATGCCTTTGGAGTGTAATTCTTCTCCTTCTACTATACACTGAATTATTTTTTATTATTATTATTATTATTATTATTATTATTATTATTGACAACTTCTATACTTACAGGCAATAAACCATGATATTTCCCTGCCCTCCCCCCACTCCCCTTCAGGACTCCACTCTCCATCATATCCCCTCCCTCTCTCCATTGGCCTCTCTTTTAATTTGATGTCATCATGTTTTTCTCCTATTATAGGGTCTCTCCCATTCACAATTGCCTCAAAAAAAAAAAAAAAAAAAGTGCCCTAAATTCTTATGTTTGATCTTTCCATAGTGTACCCATATATCTTGAAATTCCCATTCATATCTTCCTATTAGTTTCTCTTTCTCTTTGTTGGACTGTATTAGATCTGCCACCCAGTCTTCTAGTTTAGATATTCTGTTCTCTCCTTCATCCATTCTACTGGAGAGATTTTCTGCAGAGTTTTTAATTTCACTGACTGTGTTCTTCATTGCTAGTATTTCTGACTGGTTTTTCTTTATTATTTCTATTTCCTTATTCATGTCTTATATTGAACTCCTTATTTCATCAAATTGGTTTCCTGTGTTCTTTGATTCATTTGATTTCCTCTTTGAGTTCTTTGAACATATTTATAATCATTCTTTTGAAATCTTTCTCAGGCATTTCCTCTAAATCAGTCTCACTGAAAGTCAATTCTGATGCCTTCATACTTTTTGGTGGGTTTATATTGTCTTGATTTTTTTGTGTTTCTTGTATTATAATGTAGTGATTTTTGCATCTTGGATTAATTTAATGCTTGGGTTTTCTAATTATCTGCAGTATTATTAGATGTATCAATCAATCTGATGTTATATATCTTCAGGATAGGAAGTTAAGGTGCTAGGTGCAGCTCTTAAGACTCTCAGAGTAACCAGAAAAGTGACCCTAGGTGTTGGGTTTGCTATGAGAGTATTCAAGTAGGCTGAATGGAACAATACAGACAAATTCTAAAACTTTAAGTAAACAATGTACACATTCAATGCAAAATAGCACAGATTATTTATGCAAAAGTAGGTATTATGACAAACAGATCCTTTAACAAAGTTACAGTCCCTAAGGATGTGTATTGCCCCACACCCTTAATCCTGTCCACTGAGAGGCTACGATTTCTGGTCTGTAGAGGGTTCCAAGGTCAGCTTGTGACTGAATGAGACCCTTCCCCACAGAATGACAGAAGAGAAAACAAAGGCATTATAAATCAGGAAGCAATAAATGAGAAGCCCAAAATATAGCTCATTTAAGAATGTCAAATCCGACCATCCATTAGATTTAACATATAATTTGCCGTGACATGGATGGTGCAATTAGCCCTTCCTATGCAAGCCTATATATCAGGCTTATTTGGCAGTTACTGACCTTTTGGGATGGCTTTGATCTCAGCTATGCTGCACAGCTGCTTGGGTCCCTCTTTGCTGTACTGTGGGCTCAGGTAGGCTGTCTGGGTCTGTGGGTTGATGCTCTGATCGTGCCGGGTGCTGTGTAGGTGAGCTCCCTTCCCCAGGTCTCTGGTGCTTGCTGGTGCTTGTTCTGGCAGTGGGGGAGGGGAGGCTGTGGATGGAGGCTGAAGTTCTGCTGGTCATCAGGATCTTCTTCCTCACAAGTTGCTCCATTGGTCTCTGCCCTCCTCCTTCCACATTTCTTGAGTTTGCAAGGAGACCAGGGTGAGTGGAGAATCCCCTCACCGGGTTTTTTTTTTTTCCCTGTGACCACATGGAACTCGTGCCACTGCTGCTGGAGCCACTTCTGCCTACTTCTGTGAGCTCTAGATGCTCTGGATCTCTCCTGCTTCTCTGCTATGGTTGATAATTTACTATACACCTCACTTTTTAGTAGAAGAGTGTATTTTGCTGTTTTTTTTTGTTGTTGTTGTTTGTTTGTTTGCTTTTTCTCCCCTAGTCTGTTTTGGCATGGTTCCTATACCACTTTCTTAATGGGAAGTCCTACTTATTTCTTTTAAAAAATGTATTTATTTGGGGCTGGAGAAATGGCTTAGCAGTTAAGGCACTTGCCTGCAAAGTCAATGGACCACAGTTCAATTCCCCAGGACCCATGTAAGCCAGGTGCAGAAGGTGGCACATGCATCTCAAGTTCATTTGCAGTGGCTGGAGGCCCTGGCATACCTATTTTCTTTCTCTATCTGCCTCTCTCTGTCTAAAATAATAAATGAATCAATAAATATTTTTAATGTATTTTTTTTGTAAGCAGAGAGAGAGAGAAAAATACAGGCACTCTAGGCCCTCTTGCCACTGCAAATGAACTCCAGATACATGTTCCACTTTTATATCCAGCTTTACATGGGTACAAGGGAATTGAACCCAGATAGATGGACCTTGCAAGCAAGTGCCTTTAAGTGCTGAGTCATCTCCCCAGACTTCCTGTTCATTTATCAAAAGTGTTTTTCTTTTCTGCATTCACACATGTGTGTGTTATGCATTCGTGGTATAAGCAGGTGTGCATGTGGAGGCCAAATGACAAACTTGGCTGTTATCCTCAAGTACACTGCCCATCTGGTTTTTGTTGTTTTTATTTTATTGAGGTAGGGTTTCTCATTGGCCTGGAGCTAACTAATTAGGCTAGTCAATGAGCCCAAGAATCTTCCTGGCTCTATCTCCCTAGCACCAGGATTACAGGAATGTGCCCAGTATTTTTTCTCCCATGGGTACTAAGGATTGAATTTAGTTCTTTATTGTTGTAAGGCAAGCACTTTACCCACTGAGAGCCATCTTTCCAGCCCTCAAAAAGTTTGGGTTTTTGTTGTTGTTTATTTCAAAGCAGGGTCTCACTCTAGCCCTGGCTGGTCTGGAATTCAGTATGTGGTCTTAGTCTGTCCTCGAACTCACAACAATCCACCAACCTCTGTCTCCTGGGTACTGCCTCCTATGCACCACTATACCTGGCTGTTTTTTAAAAATATATTTATTTATTTATTTGTTTATTTATTTGAGAGAGAGAATATGAGCATGCCAGGGCCTATAGTCACTGCAAACGAACTCCAAATACATGTGCCACCTTGTGCATCTGGCTTATAAGGGTACTGGTGAATTGGACCCGGGCCCTTAGCCTTTGCAGGCAACTGCCTTAGCCACTAAGACATATTAGTGGTTCTGTTTTTTTTTTTTTTTTTTGTTTTTTTTTTTGGAGCTAGGGTTTTGCTCTAGCTCAGGCTGACCTGGAATTCACTATGAGGCCTCAGAGTGGCCTCGAACTCATGGAGTGCTCCTACCTTTGCCTTCTGAGTGATGGGATTAAATGTGTGCACCACCACACCTGGCTAGTGGTTCTGGTTTTTTTAAATGAATGAAATTATAAGATGATTCATGAAGTACTGGGCAGGCTTACACATAAGGAAGAAATGTGGATAAAGCCAGGTATGGTGGCACACGCATTTAATCCCAGCACTCAGGAGGCAGAGGTAGGTGGATCTCTGTGAGTTTGAGGCCACCCTGAGACTACATAGTGAATTCCAGGTCAGCCTGGACTAGAGAGAGACCCTACCTCAAAAAAAAATGTGGATGAGACAAAAGCATGAATAAAGCTGGGTGTGGTGGCACACGTCTTTAATCCCACCACTCAGGAGGCAGAAGTAGAATTGTTGTGAGTTTGAGGTCACCCTGAGGCTACATAGTGAATTCCAGGTCAGCCTGGACTAGAGTGAAACCTTACTCATGACCTTGCAGTGCCTAGCAATACCTTCACAAGACCCTCATAATAGGAGAAAAAGATGGTGACATCAAATTAAAAGAGAGACTAATGGAGAGAAGGAGGGGATATGATGGCGAGTGTAGTTCTGAAAGGGAATGGGGGAGGGAAATATCATGGTTTATTGTCTGTAAGTATAGAAGTTGCCAGTTAAAAAAGGATAAAATTTTTAAAAATCAAAGTAATTTTGCTATACTCAGGTCACATGTAGAGACTAAAACTGATCATGGTTCAGTAATTGTCTTAATAATCTTTTTGTGGTATTTTTAGGAAAGGGGTATAATTCTGCGTATGGTTTCTGTACTGGACAGTTTATACTTAGCTATGTGGAAACTCTTTTTTTTTTTTTTTTGGTTTTTCAAGGCAGGGTCTCACTCTGGCCCAGGCTGACCTGGAATTAACTATGTAGTCTCAGGGTGTCCTTGAACTCACGGCGATCCTCCTACCTCTGCCTCCCGAGTGCTGGGATTAAAGGCGTGCGCCACCATGCCCGGCTTATGTGGAAACTCTTGACTCAGTCAGCAAGAGTCAAAGTTAAGGTCTAGACTAAGGAGAAAGGCTCTTTTCCTTTCTTGTGTACCCCTCACCGTTTTCTATCTTTATAGCCCACTTCATTAGGGTTGGGTAAAAATAACAGAAAATAGTATGGAAGAGGGTGTGGATAGCCCAGCCCCCTGTGCCAGTGCCCATCTCCCAGCCAGGGTGAGCTGGAATTTTCCTCCCAGACAGATGAACCACTTGTACCACACAATTATTCCACCAATCTACTCTCAGCCATGGGTCTTTGTTCCTGGAAAAATAGGGGCAGGTCAGAAGGGGCTATTGTTGCTAGGTTCCAGACCTTACCCAATGATGACTATATCAATACTTTTTCTCTGTATTAGGGCCCTGCCTTTATAAGATCTGCTTTACCTGAAGTTATCCAAGTCTATAAAACTAAATTTATTGTATAAAAGTGTTTAAATAGGGCTGGAGAGATGGCTTAGTGGTTAAGGTTGCCTACAAAGCCAAAGGACCCAGGTTCAATTCCCCAGGACCCACAAAAGCCATATGCACAAGGTGATGCATGTGTTTGGAGTTGGTTTGCAGTAGCTAGAGGCTCTGGTGCACCCATTTTCTCTCTCCCTCTCCCTCTTTCTCTTAAATAAATAAATAAATAAATAGTTTTAAAAGTGTTTAAATAATAGCCTATATTTTTAAAAATCCATGTTTAGAATATATACTACAGAAAGGGAAAAATCTTCCCCTTGTGTATTACTTTAGACTAATATATTAAATACTCTCTTTGCTTAGCTGCTCTGTAGGTAGGAAGTTGCTTTATGGACATTCTGCTTCTCCTTATCAATAGTTTAGCTATATTTATCTAGGATTTCTTTATGTTAATATTTGTGTTTTGTAGATAATTAAATTATAAATATTTTTAAAATGTTTTATTTATTTGAGATAGAATGGGCACGCCAGGTCCTCCAGCTACTGCTCCAGATGTATGTGCCACCTTGTGCATCTGGCTTAGGATGGGACTGGAGAATTAAACCTGGGTCCTTAGGCTTCATAGGCAAGCACCTTAACTGCTAAGCCATCTCTCCAGCCCATAAGATTTTTTTTTTTTTTTTTTTTTTTTTGAGAGAGAGACACAGAGAGAGACAGAGCAAGGGAGAGGAGGACAGATAGAGATGGGCGTGCCAGCAGCCTCTCAGCTGCTGAGAACGAAATCCAGATGTGTGCGCTCCCTTGTGGTCAAGTGTGGCATTGCGCCCTTGCATCACTTTGCATCTGGCTAAACGTGGGACCTGAAGATTGGAACTTCTGGAGATTGGAACCAGTGTTCTTAGGTTTAGGAGGCAGGTGCCTTAACCGCTAAGCTGTCTCTCCAGCCCTCATAAGTATTTTTTTAACTTTAAAAAAAAATTTTATTATTTTTTTGGAGAGAGACAGAGAGAGAGAAAGAGAGAGAGGGAGAGGGAGAGGAAGACAGAGATGGGCTCACCAGCAGTGTCTCAGCTGCTGTGAACGAAATCCAGATGCGTGCTCCCCCTTGTGGTCAAGTGCGGCATTGCGCCCTTGTGTCACTTTGCATCTGGCTAAACGTGGGACCTGGAGATTGGAACCACTGGAGATTGGAACCAGTGTTCTTAGGCTTAGGAGGCAGGCACCTTAACCCCTAAGCCATCTCTCCAGCCCCCTCATAAGTATTTTTTAAACTATCATTACCATTTTGTAATTTTTTTTTTCTTTTTAGCCTGTGACTCCAGACAGGATCCAGAGAGGAGGTTTGCCATCTCTCTTCTGGGTTTTATGGAGACATCTTTCCTTTACCCTTCTGTGTTAGCCTCTAGTACTGTGGCAACCTTAAAAGGGCAGGGAAAGGGGACTTGGGAACCAGTTAAAATACAACAGGGACGCAGCTATTTTGCTGGGTGGGTCTGTAACATGTTCATTTTCCACTTCTGTTCGTGGAGCTCCGGGCGCCCCCCACCCAGCCCCGCGCCTGGGAAGGCCAGCCATGTGCATTGCAGCCTGGGCCGCTCCTGTAACTCATGAGTGATGGGGACCACATACCTGCACCGAGAACCGAGGGAGTGGTCAGCGTCCTAGTCTGCCCTGACCGAGACATCCGCCAGCTCCGTGGGCAGAAGAAAGGACCCCATTTTGCAATTTTTTTCTATTTATTATTTATTTGCTAACAGAGAGAGAGAAAATGGGCATGGCAGGGCCACTGCAAATGAACTCCAGATGTATGCATCACTTTGTGCATCTCTCTTTACATGGGTACTAGAAAATCAAACAGCTGGCAGACTTTGCAAGCAAGCAATTTTAACCACTAAGCCATCTCACCAGCCCAACTTACAGTTTTCTCTTTACAGTACATTACTACTCACAGGTCAGGAGTACGTACAGATATTCATCCATTGTGCAGCTGTACATAATTTAAAAGTATCCTGTGTCATAAATTAACTAATAGATCCTCTATGAATAGACAATTAAGTTGTTCCCAGAGTTATAAATTATGCTGTAAAAACCCTTGCTTGAAAATATTTATGTTTTCACATTTGTGTCTTTGTTTCCATAGGATAAATTTCTAGAGAGATACTAAATAATGAGGATAAACATTTTAAAATGTTACAGAAAAGCTGGCAAAATGTCACGTTGTACCAACTGTATTACCAAGCTGGTGAGGGATTTACATGTAGGAATGAGTGCCGAGTCTGAGCCTTCCTGGGACCCAAACAAGCACAACATACGAAGTATTTTCCAAATGAGCTGGGTTTTGAGAGTAGGAACATCATCCTCTCTAGGCTTCTTCACCGTTTATGCACTTAGTCATTCATCTGACAGTGCCAGAGATGGTCAAGAACAGAAGGTATAGAGAAGGCTGAGAGAGCTGCAGCTCCTGCCAAGGAACTCCTGCTGGGCAAGAATTTGTCACACTGAGCCGGGCGTGGTGGTGCACGCCTTTAATCCCAGCACTCGGGAGGCAGAGGTAGGAGGATCGCTGAGAGTTCGAGGCCACCCTGAGACTACATAGTGAATTCCAGGTCAGCCTGGACCAGAGTGAGACCCTACCTTGAAAAACCAAAAAAAAAAAAAAAAAAAAAAAAAAAAAAAAGAATTTGATCCAATAACCAACCTTTCAAATGTGCTGGTGCTGGGTAACAGCACTGTGAAGCTCAAGGACCCACAGGAGAGTTACTGATGGGCATGCAGCCAGCAGAGCAAAGGGACAGAGTCCAGAGGCAGGAGCACAGTCAGGAAGAAAGCTCAGTGGAGCTGCCAGGATAGCACTCAACAAGAGCAGTGATGGAGAGAGGAGGGGCTGAGATGAGCAGGGAACAAAGGCAAAGGTTCCTGTGAGGCCTGCCACAGGAGGAGGAGTTGATAAATTCTTTTGGAATGAGATTAAAGATAGGAGGGATTGGGCAGGAGAGATGGTTTAGCAGTTAATGCACTTGCCTGTGAAGCCTAAGGACCCAGGTTCAATTCCCCAGGACCCACATAAGCCAGATGCACAAGGTGGTACATGTGTCTGGTGTTCATTTGCAGTGGCTAGAGGCCCTGGCACACCCATTCTCTATCTGCCTCTTCTCTCTCTCTCACCCTCTCTCTCTCTCAAATAAATAAATTTTATTTAAAAAAAAAAGAAGATAGGAAAAAATGTTCCATCATGCTCAATGTACATTCTGGAACCCACTAAGCTGCATCTCTAGAGGAAGGTGTGTTCAACCCTCTCTGGTCTTGGGCTGATGCAGGACAGGCTGACAAACTACCATGATTCCCAGTTCCTGGCTCCTGGCCCAGGGTCCCCACTCTATGATGGGGAGCTCTTGGTTTGAGAGATATGTGAGGACTAAGCAGTCCCTGGCATGGGTCTGGAGGGAGATGGAGGCCAGGTCTCAGCTTATGCAGAAGTGTGTCATGGCCCACACACTTGAGTCAGGATTTCCTAATCCTCAGGCTCACATGCAAACCCTGCTCTGAGTTCCTCTGCCACAGGAAGGGTGACGTTAATCTGGGATCCCTGCCTGTCATTCTTCTAGCAACATCACTGTGACACCCTCACCCGGGGTCACTCACTGAGGCCAGGGTACACCCACTTATGTCCAGACACTCACTTCTGGAAAGATTCAAGGTCTTTCCTTGGTCGTGTGTCCATCATTAGCCCAGCTGCTGCTGGAACTTTGGGTAAGAAACCCAACCTCCTTGATCCATGGTCCCCTCATCCACAAAATACAGTTAACTCATGGACCGAGAGCCAGCCTCAGGGATTGAGAGGATTAAGTGAGATAATAAAGCAAAGAGCAGGACATAGTGCCTGGTACATAAGCACTACTTGGAAAATGTTAGGCCTCTAGAGCCAGTTTCCAGGATGGCAGATCACCTTCCTGCTCATGGGATTTGGGGGTACAACATTCATTCATTGACTCGGTCATGTTTTCATACATCTAAAGATAGTGGATCTTTTTTTTTTTTACTTTTTTTTAATTGACAACTTCTTTAATTGTAGACAATATCCCATGTTATTTTCCTCCCTCCCCCCACTTTCCCCTTTGAAACTTCACTCTTCATCATATCCCCTCCCCCTCTCAATCAGTCTCTCTTTTCAGTTTGATATCATGATCTTTTCCGCCTATTATGATGGTCTTATGTAGGTAGTGTCAGGCACTGTGAGGTCATGGATATCCAGGCCATTTTGTGTCTGGAGGAGCACGGTGTAAGGAGTCCTACTCTTCCTTTGGCTCTTACATTCTTTCTAGCCCCTCGTCCGCAATGGACTCTGAGCCTTGGAAGGTGGGTTTGAGATGTTTCAGTGCTGAGCACTCCTCTGTCACTTCTTCTCAGCACCATGGTGCCTTCTGAATCATCCCAAGGTTGCCACCATCTGAAAAGAGAAGCTTCTCTAACCAAAAGTGAGAGGAGCATTAATATATATTAAGAGAAGTGCTTACTGGGCAGTTTGGTGAGCATAGTATATACATTTAGCGAGACTCCAGCAGACCTTGCACCCTTAGGGCTCATGACTACCCCTGTTGTATGTTTTCAGTATCAAGGATGTATTCCCTCCCATGGAGTGGGCCTCCAGTCCAATTAGAGAGCAGTTGGTTTCCCCTGTAACAGACATGTCACTATTGTACCCGTTGGCTCATTTGGCCTGACTGGCCAAATTTAAAGCTTGCAGTGTTCACTGTTGAGTACCTTCACTGGTGTTTTTTCTCTCCCATTGACCTGCATGCAGTGTAGCTTTTTCCAACTTTCTGTCAGCTGGTCCACATGGAGGAGGCTTTCAGCTCAGCTCCAGCAGGATTTCTCAGTGAACTTGCCACCCAAGTATGTGGAGTCTTCAGGAATAGGGTCTTAAAGATGGTGGATCTTAATGATCAGGTACACTAGCAGGCACAGAAAGCAGAAATGACCTTATCTGCTACATAATCTTCAGATAATGATTTCACCTCTCTGAGCCTTAGTTTCCTTTTATTTTTGTACTGTCTGGACTGGACTATCTGGCCAAGAAATCCCACGGGTCTACTTGTCTCTCCCCAGTACTGGAATTACAAGCATGCATCAAGCCCAGCTTTTTTACATGGGTTCTGGGGATCAAACTCAGATTCTCATGCTTGCAGGTGAGCACTTTACTGACTGGTCAATCTCCCCAGCCTTCAGTTTTCTTTTCAATAACATACATACAGGCAATAGCCAGGCATGGTTGCGCACATCTTTAATCCCAGCATTTGGAAGGCAGAGGTAGGAGGATCGCCATGAGTTTGAGGCCACCCTGAGACTACATACTGAATTCCAGGTCAGCCTGGGCTAAAGCAATACCCTACCTTGAAAAGCCAAAAATAAATAAATAAATAAATAAATAAATAAATAAATAAATAGGGTAATACTTCAGCAGCCGATAGCTGAGGATTCAGTGAGAAGGCTACACAGAGCACTTGACATACTGCCTGGGACACAGTAAGCACCTGGCTGACTTTGGGGCTTGGGGCACATGGAAAGTGCTGGGCTCATCCCATCCCAGCAGGCCCCAGATAGATACCTGCCTAGCTGGCAGGGACAGAGGGCTTTCTGAATGAAGAACATCTGGAGGAGCACTGGGAGTTAGCTGGGTGGACAGAAATGATAGCACAAGTGACATCTGATGTCCCCAGAGTCAGAGATGGATCCTGATGAGCTGGCTTCTACCTGCCTTGCCTTCCTCCACTTAAACATGCTCTTCCAGAAAGGGGTTCCTGCCATCCTGGGTAAGGGACCTTGTGAGATTCCATCCTAGCCCAAGCCCAGACACAAATTGCATGCAAGTCTGGGGTTCTTGGGTTTCTTTGAGGCTACCCAGGGGCTTTCATGGTCTCAGCCATGAGCCATCATAAGAATCCCCTAGAAACTGTTACTGTACAGGTTCCCTCCACCTTGCCTTAATCCGGCAGGCCTGGCTGGACCTGGCATCTGCCCTTGAACAGGTGCCTCTGTGACTTTCAGGCTGGGATCCCTGCATTGGTTTTTGGGGCATATCCCTCTACAGTCCTGTAGGCTGTTAACCCATGTCCTATAGGATTAAGCCTGAGTGCCTAGCTAGGTCAGAGGACTTTGTACATGGGTCTATGGGAACCTCAGTTTTCACTCATTCTGCCCTAAAGCTATTTATTCCTTCTAGAATATTTCCTTCTGGCTTGACAGACTCCGCCCTTTCCTCAGGCCAATGCTAATATCCCTGCTCTAGAAGAAGCCTTCACAGACTTACCATCCTGCACCCTCCACAACCACATTTACAGCTCTCCTCCAAAAGGGGCAAGCTGGTCTAACTGAATATGAAAATGAGCCTGCATATTGTTGGAAACATGATAAGGGTAAGGAGACCAGATATGCTTGCAGACTCTGTCCCTGGAGGGTGGCCAATGCCACAAACTGGGGAATCACAGTTTACCACCACGTCTCTGAACAACTGTTCCTGGACAGGAAACAGGGCTGCTGGAGGGCCACAGTGCAGCAACAGGACAGCCTCCAAGGAGGCAGATCGGCCCCCACTGAAGACTTATAGCTTTCCATAGCAGAAATCATGCAGGAGAACTGCTGGGGAGTTTTGAGGAGTACAGGGACTGGTATGGGCCAGATCACCTAGTTAACTAGACCAGAAACCCCCTACCTGGGCCTGGGATTGTGCCTCTGAGTCTTCTCCAAGGCAATTGTGGGACCCAGATAAGCCATGGGTCCTCCTGACCTTCCCTTTCCTGGTCAATGCACTTTACTGAATCCCTGTGACCCTGACCTGGGCAAGAAAATGGAAATGAAAATGCTTTGTAAACAATACACATTCAGCCTCCCCAAGAAAGATATGAACCCAGAAGTCTGAGATGAAAGTACAACAGATTTGACCACATGTAGACAAGAAACTTTTGTGTGAATAACAACAAAAGAACATTAAAAGAGAACTGGCATCCTTGTGAAAAATATTTTCAAGTCAGGTGTGGTGGCACATGTCTTTAATCCCAGCACTGGAAGCAGAGGTAGGAGGATCGCTGTGAGTTTGAGGCCACACTTACATAGTGAATTCCAAGAGAGCCTGGGCTAGAGCAAGACCCCACCTCAAAAGGAATTTTTTTTTGACCTCTGTGCAAGAGGGTTAACAAATTTTAAATTGTCCCAACAAATCAATAAAGGATATAAAAAGAAGAATAGACCAAGGATAGAAGAATGGCCACTAAACACATAAAAATGTTCATCACAAATCCAGGAGGTGAATATTTAAAACACTAGCAAATTAGCATTGAGATTTTGTGTTTGCATGTGTGTGTGTGTGTGTGTGTGTGTGTGTGTGTGTGTGTGCGTGCGCAGTGCTTGGGGGTGTAGTTTCGAGCCTCACACTTGCCAGGCAAGCAAGTTTTTCCCCCCCAGCCCTGGGAAAAAATGTAAAAACCAAAAACGTTTGGTGTCAGCAAGAACACCATGATGCTGGGCTTCCCACACACTGCAGTGGAAGTAAGTGCACAGCCACATAGGCTCTTCCAGAGCATGGTACTGCCACATTTCAATCTCTTCTTTGACCATCCTTCTAGAAATAGAACCTACTCAAATGACTGCATTTGTGCCCCAAAATTTGGGTGTCCAGATACTGACTGCAGCATAGTTTACAATGGAGAAAATCAGAAGGAACTAAAGTGCCCAATGGTTAGAGGAATGGGGAGTTAAGGTAGCGTCACACTAAGAGACCCAAATGCAGCAACTTAAAAAAACTGGATAACCATGAGTGGCAGTGCATTCCTTTAATACCAGCACTCTGGAGGCTGACAAAGAGGTTCACTGTGAGCTTGATACCAGCCTGGGGCTACAAGTTCCAGGTCAGCCTGGGCTAGAGTGAGACCCTACCTCAAAATGCCCCCCCCAAAGATAAACAAACAAACAACAACAAAAGACCCAGGATAACATGGATGTGTGGCAGTGCACACCTGTCATCCCAGCACTCAGGAGGCTGAGGATCAATCATGAGTTTGAGACCAGCTAGACTACCTTGTCTCAAGGAATAAAATCAAACCAAACCAAGCAAACAAGGAAATCAAGGTAAATCTCTGTGTACCTACATAAAAAGATTTTTTAAGATGTGTTGTTAAGTAATAAGGACATGCAACAAATGTTTCATAATATTATTTTTTAAATTATAAAGAATGGGCTGAACAGATGGCTCAGTAGTTTAAGGCACTTGTCTGCAAAGTCTAACAACCCAGGTCAATTCCCCAGTACCCACGTATAGCCAGATGCACAAGGTGCCACATGCGTCTGTAGTTTGTTTGCAATGGCTAGAGGCCATGACACACTCATTCTCTCTCTCTCTCCCTTCTTCTCCCCCTTCTTTCTCTTCCTTTCTCTCTCCTAATAAATAAATACTTGTATAAATAAATAAATAATGGATGGATAGTATGTGGGTGGATGGAAGAAGGGAAATATATATCCTCCTCTCCTACAGCAATGTCGATCTGCCCTTGTTCCTTATCCTGGCTGGCATTTGGGAAGGGAGTTCATTCTGTTTATATTGTTAGGCAGAAATCAATGACATTAAAAAAATCATATGGGGGATGGCTGGAGAGATGCTTTAGTGGTTAAGGAGCTTTCCTGAAAAACCTAACAACCTGAGTTTAATTCCCCAGTACCCATATAAACCCAGATGCAAAAAGTGCTGTATGCAACTGCAGTTCATTTGCAAGGGCTGCAGGCCCTGGTGTGCCCATTCTTTCTGTCTGTCTCTGTTCTATCTCTCTCTGCTTGCAGATGTGTGTGTGTGTGTGTGTGTGTGTGTGTGTGTGTGTTGTGTGTGTTTAAAGCATATGGTTAACCAGGCATGATGGTACATGACTATGATTCTAACACTTGACAGGTTGAGGCAGGAAGATTGAGAGCTCCAGGCCAGCCTATGCTACATAGTTAGTTTGAGACAAGCGTGGACTACATAGTGAGACCCTGTCTCCAAAGCCTAAAACTAACAAATCACACTGTTAGCCAATGATCTCAGGTCTATTTATTGGAAAGACAGCCCCTATTCTATCATTTATCAAGAATTCATATATGTAGGTCTATTTCTAGGGTCTATTTTGTATCATTGGTCTCTTTTTCTCCATGGGAGCTAATACAAATTTTCTTAGCAATATTATCTTTATATTATAATGTATCTTGATGCCTGGTAGAGAAAAACTAGCCTACTTTTTTCATTTTTTTAAGACTTTTTTTTTTTTTTGGAGGAGAGGGTTTCAAGGTAGGGTCTCACTCTAGCCCAGGCTGATCTGGAATTCACTATGTAGTCTCAGTCTGGCTTCAAACTCATAGCAATCCTCCTACCTTGGCCTCCTGAGTGCTGGGATTAAAAGCATGTGGCACTATACCTGCCAATTTTGGTTTGGTTTTTCAAGGTAGGGTCTCACTCTAGCTCAGGCTGACCTGGAATTCACTATGTAGTCTCAGGGTGGCCTCGAACTCATGGTGATCCTCCTACCTGTGCCTCCCAAGCACTGGGATTAAAGGCGTGCCACCACACCCGGCTCCTGGCAATTTTCTTTAAGAGTATGCTGGTTTTTCTGGGCCCTTTACATTTTTTCCATTTGACTTATTAAAGCTTACTTTACACACAATAAGATTCACATTTAAATTCAGATTTAGATAAATAAATGGTATCAATTTAAGTTGATTAAAATAGAGTAACTGTAAACATTTACCTAGAGCATTTTGTGGGGAAATAAACTTAGGAGTAGGACTATTGGGTTATATAGTATTTTCTTTCTAACTTGATGAAAAACTCAATACAGTTTGCATCCTACATAAGAGTTCCTTATCTTTGTCAGAACTTGGCATTGTAGGGCTTTCTGTTTTTATGTTGTTGTTTTTTTTTTTTTAGTAATTCTAATATGTATGTAATGACATTTACTTGTTTTAATTATCATTTTTCTAATGATATTGATCTTCACCTTTTTTTTTTTTTTTTTTTTTTTTTTTTTTTTAGAAAGGCTCTCACTATGTAGCTCTGGCTAGTTGGCTAGTAGCTGGGAGGGAACTACTGTGTAGAGCAAGCAGGCCTCGAAGTTACAATGATTCTCCTACTTCTGCCTCTCAAGGGGAGATTATAGACCTGCACTGCTAGACTCTGCTAATGTCAATATCATTTGATGAATGTATTTGACATCTGTATAACTTTTCCTATATTCTCTCTCTCTCTCATTTTTTCAAAGTAAGGTCTCACCCTAGCCCAGGCTGACCTGGAATATGTAGTCTCAGGGTGGCCTCAAGCTCACAGTGATCCTCCTGCCTCTGCCACCCAAGTGCTAGGATTTAAGGCATGTGTCATCACATCCAGCTGGATATGTCTTTTTTCTGTCTTTCTTGCGTCTGGGGCTAATGTTCAATAAATCACAGTGACAGAGCTTTATTAGTCTGGATGTCTTTTATAAAAACATGGCATCAGGTGTTCTCTCCTGACATACAGTTTGTCTTTGAATCATGTTTTTCAAAGTTCTTTAAAAAATTTTTTTATTTGTTTGAAAGACAAAGAGAAAGACGCAGAGAGTGTGGGCATGTCAGGGCCTGCTGCCACTGCAAAAGAATTCCAGACCCATAGGCCACCTTGTGCATCTAGCTTTATGTGAATACTGGGGAAATTGAACCCAGGCCATCACACTTTGCAAGCAAGCTCCTTTAACTGCTGAGCCATCTCCCCAGCCTAGGACTTTTTAAGGTATATATATATTATTCAGGAACTCTTACCCTAACTGTCAAGACCACAGGGTTACAAGGATTTTCTTGATTTTTTTTTTTTTTTTTTTGGTACTAACTGTATGATTTTACATTTAGGTTTTTGATTGATTTAGAAACAATTTTTATTAAATATTTTTATTAATTAATTTATTTATTTATTGGAAAGAGAGAGAGGTAGAAAGAGAGAAAGAGAGAGAAAAAGTGGGCACACCAAGGCCTCCTAGCTACTGCAAAAGAACTTCAGATGCATGCGCCAACTTGTGCATCTGTTTTTACATGGGTACTGGGGAATCAAACTGGGCTCTTTTGGCTTTGCGAGCAAGTATCTTAACCATTAGGCCATCTCTCCAGCCCTAGAAATAATTTTTTGTTTAGGGTTTAAACTATACATTGGAGATTTTTATTCTTGTTTGATTTTTATTTTTGCATATGAATATCGAGTTATTCTCATGGTTTTTTCAAGAAATTATCATTTCTTCATTAAATTATCTTTGTACCTCTACAATATCAATTAAACATTTAAGTGTAGGCCTGATACATTTAAGCATAGGCAGGATAGAAAGATAGGAAGATGTAAGGAGCACACAGGAAAGAAAAAGAGCCCTTCCTCTCCCCTCCCAGGACACGACATTGGTCTCTTACTGGCAGAATCCAGAGTTTCCACATAACCGGTAATTGCCCAGCACAGAAACCATGTGCAGAATTATACTCCCTTCCTAACAATACCACACCCAAGATTATTAAGATGGTGACTGAACCATGCTCAGGATAAAAATATGTCTTAACCTTTATGTGTGACATATGCAGAGCAAAATTACATTGACATTTTATTTTGATTCTAATATAAATCATTTATTTCTTCTTTTAAAATCTCCATGTTGGACTTCTGGTTAGAGGGTGGTATAGTAGCTACACTAAACCAGCCTGTCAGGAAATAAGCAGAAAAAAACACCACAATACACTCTTCTACCAAAAAGCGGTGTATAAGAAATTATCAACCACAGCAGAGAAGCAGGAGAGACCCCGAGCTTCTAACAACCATACAACCAGCCAGAATCAGCTCCCAACACAGTTCCACTCCAGCAGTCTGCGGGGACTAGCTGCACAAGCACCAGCTCCTGCCTAGGCACAGGAGCAGAACCCAGTTGGGGAGATTCTCCACTCACATCAGCCTCCTCACAGAGTGGGGGAAATCAGAAGGAGAGGACAGCAGGAACCAGCTGAGCAGCTCCTGAGGAAGAAGACCAGGAGGACTAGCTTTGCAGCTATGGCTTTGGACACTCTACATAGCCTCCCTTCCCCAACCACTGGTGCTGGGAACCACTGGAGATCTGGGAAAGGGATCTCAGCCACACAGCATCCAGCACAGCCAATCAGAATAGCAGCCTACATTGCAACAAAGAGGAACCCAGGCAGGCACACAGCTTAGGTAACACTGAAGCCATCCCAAAAGGCAACAGTCTAATTCTACTAGGTCAATACCTGCCCCAAAGCCTGGTATACAAACCTGCACTGGAATTGCTAATCCCACCTTCCATGTCAGGGCATGCTATGTGTTATATTTGATTGATGGTTGGCTTTGCCATTCTTAAATAAGCTGTATTTGGGGTTTTTTAATGCTTCCTGATTTATAGTGCTTTTGTCTTCTTCTTATGTCATTTTTTGGGGCAGGGTCTCACTTGGCACCAGGCTGACCTGGAACTCAATACAGACTAGAAATCTCAGTTGACAGGATTGAGGGTGTGGGGCAACAAGCACCCTTGCAGACTTTGACTTTATTAGATTATCTGTTTATCTTAATCCCTGCTCTTACATAAATACTCTGTGCTGGATTTGATTGAGTGTATATATTGCTCACTTAAATCTTAGAATTTGCCTGTGTTTTGCTCCACACAGCCTACTGGAAGACTTGCATAGCAGGCAAAACCAACACCTATGGGTCACTTCTGTGTTACTCTGGGAGCATATAAGAGCCACACCTGGCACCTTAAACTCCTACCATGAAGATATATAACATCAGATTTACATGTCTAAGAGTACTGCAGATAATTAGAAAACCCAAGCATCAAATTAGCTCAAGATACAAAAATCTCTACATTATAATACAAGAAACAAAAAAATCAAAATAATATAATTCCATCAAAAATTATAAATCAGCCAGGTGTGATGGCACATGCCTTTAATCCTAGCATTTAGGAGGCAGAGGTAGGAGGATTGCCATGAGTTCAAGGTCACCCTGAGTCAACATAGTGAATTTCAGGTCAGCCTGGGCTACAGTGATCCTACCTCAAAAAGTATATATATTATAAATCAGGCTGTAGAAATGACTTAGTGCGCTTGCCTGCCTTTAATCCCAGCACTTGGGAGGCAGAGGTAGGAGGATCAGGCCCTGTTGCATCTACCCGAGAGTTCTACCTGAGACTACATAGTTAATTCCAGGTCAGCCTGGGCCAGAGTGAGACCCTACCTCGAAAAACCAAAAAAAAAAAAATTATATATATATATTATAAATCAGGCTGTAGAAATGACTTAGTGGTTAAGGTGCTTGCCTGCAAACCAAAAGACCCAGGTTCAATTCCCCAGGATACATGTAAGCCAGATGCACAAAGTAGCACATATGTCTGGAGTTCATTTGCAGTAGCTGGAGGCCCTGTTGCATCTACTCTCTCTATCTGACTGTCTCTTTCTCTCTCTCTCTCTCTCTCTCATAAATAAATAAAAATGGAATTAAAAAAATTATAAATCCATCAGAAATGACCTCCAGTGAAACTGATTTAAATGAAATACCTGACAAAGAATTCAAAAGAATGATTATATCTGTGTTCAAAGGAATCAAAGAAGAAAACAAACTTAGCCAGGCATGGCGGTGCATGTCTTTAATCCCAGCACTTGGGAGGCAGAAATAGGAGGATTTCTGAGAGCTCAACGCCACCCTGAGACTACATAGTGAATTCCAGGACAACCTGAGCTAGAGTGAGACCCTACCTCAAAAAACAACAAAAAAAAATTAAATAAAAAATAAAAAGAAGAAAAACTCTTGAAGGAATCCCAGGAGAACACAGGGAACCAACTTAATGAAATAAGGTCAATACAAGACATGAGTAAGGAAATAGAAATAATAATAATAATAAAATATGCCAGGCATGGTGGTGCATGCCTCTAATACCAGCACTTGGGAGGCAGAGGTAGGAGGTTCGCCATGAATGAGTTCAAGGCCACCCTGAGACCACATAGTGAATTCCAGGTCAGCCTGGACCAGAGTGAGACCCTACCTTGAAAAAAAAATCAGAAATACTAGAAATGAAAACCAAAGTCAAATAGAAAACTCCATAGAAAGGGCTGGAGAGATGGCTTAGTGGTTAAGGCATTTGCCTTCAAAGCCAAAGGACCCCAGTTCGATTCTCCAGGTCCCACATTAGCCAGATACACAAGGTGGTGCAGGTGTCTGGAGTTTGTTTGCAGTGGCTGGAGGCCCTGGAGCATCCATTCTCTCTCTTTCTTTCCCTCTTTCTCTCTGTCAAATAAATAAATAAATAAACATTTAGAAAAAGAAAACTGTAGAAAATCTCACCAGTGGAATGGATCAAGGAGAGGACAGAATATCTAAACTAGAAGACACAGTGGCAGATCAAATATAGTCCAAGAAAGAGAAAGTCAAACTAATAGGAAGGTATGAATGGTAATTTCAAGACATGAGGGACACTATGAAGCCAGGGGTGATGGCGCACACCTTTAATTCCAGCACAAATAAAGGAAAATTAAAATAATTCCTTGTACTCTATTTCATCACAATGGGATCAAACTACAAATTAATAGCAAGAAAAGCTATAGAGCATACACAAAATCGTGGAAACTAAACAATACACTACTAAATGATGAATGGGTCAATGAAGAAATCAAAAAGGAAATCAAAAAATTCATAAAATGAAATGATAATGAAAACACAACATACCAAAACCTTTGGGACACAATGAAGGCAGACCTAAGAGGGAAGTTTATAGCTTCAAGTGCCTATATTAAGAAATTAGAAAAGTCGCAAGTAAACTACTTAATGCTTCACCTTAAGGCCTTGGAAAAAGAACAAAAGCTGGATGTGGTGGCACACACCTTTAATCCCAGCACTAGGGATGCAGAGGTAGAAGGATCACTGTGAGTTCAAGGCCACCCCGAGACTATAGATGAATTCCAGGTCAGCTGGGATAGAGTGAGACCCTACCTCAAAAAAGAAAGAAAGAAAGAAAGAAAGAAAGAAAGAAAGAAAGAAAGAAAGAAAGAAAGAAAAGGGAGAAAGACTCTGTATAAAAATTATATAATTTTTTTTCTGGGGGGTGGGTTTCAAGGTAGGGTCTTGCTCTAGTCCAGATTGACCTGGAATTCACTATGTAGTCTCAGAGTGGCCTCAAACTCACAGCAATCCTCCTACCTCTATCTTTTGAGTGCTGGGATTAAAGGTATGTGCCACCATACCAGGTTTATGTAAATTTTTTTAAAAAAATCATTTATTTGAGAGAGAGAGAAAGAGGCAGATAGAGACAGAGAGAATAGGCATGCCAGAGCCTCTAGCCACTGCAAAGAAACCAGACACATACACGACCTTGTGTATCTGGCTTTACTCTGGTACTAGGAAATCAAACTGGGTACTTGGACTTTACAGGCAAGCATCTTAACTGCTGAGCCATCTCTCAGGCCCTAGTTATGTAAACTTTTTTTTTTTTTTTGGTTTTGAAGTAGGGTCTCGGTCTAGCCCATAGCTGACCTGAAATTCATTAGGTAATCTCAGGGTGGGGTCAAACTCACACCTATCCTCATATCTCTGCCTCCTGAGTGCTGGAATTAAAGTCATGTGCCACCACGACTGGCTTAGTCTTTTTCTTTTAACTCTTATATTTAGTCTACCCATATGTAAGGTAATAGTTGATATGGTAGATTTAAATCTTGTCAGATTTTTCTATTTGTTCCATCTGGTCTACTTTCTTTTTAACTCGGTGCCTGTCTTATTTTGGATTTACTTTTTTTTTTTTTTTTTTTTTTGGTTTTTCGAAGTAGGGTCTCACTCTGGTCCAGGATGACCTGGAATTAACTATGTAGTCTCAGGGTGGCCTCGAACTCCTACCTCTGCCTCCCAAGTGCTGGGATTAAAGGCATGAACAACCACGACCGGCTTAGGATTTACTATTTTATTTTAACTCAATTACTGGTTTATAACTGAAATCTTTCACTAGTTATCCTATGTTTTTCAACATATGTCTTTAGTTAATAAAAGCCTACCTGAAATAATAAAATAATATGTAAATAATAATAAATTTAAAAATAATAAAAACATGATGATGTTTATTTTCATATAGTATAAGGGAACTGTAGCAGAATACTGCACATCTTTTGTTTATTTATGGTATAAATGGATAAATGGACAACATTGATTACTGTTTGCTTTAAATCATGCATTGGCACACAGGCAAAGCCTTTAGGATGAATGTAGCCTGCTTCCTATTTTGTTTTTTGTTTTTTTTCAAAATAAGAGTACCATTATTTTATTTTATTTTACTTTATTTTATTTATTTTATTTTATTTATTAGAGACAGAGAGGGAAAGAGAGAGGGAGAGTGAGAATGGGCACAGCAAGGCCTCTAGCCACTGCAAACAAACTCCAGTTGTGTGCACCCTCTTGTGCATCTGGCCTACATGGAACCTGGAGAATCAAACCAGGGTCCTTAGGCTTCGCAAGCATGTGCCTTAACTGCTAAGCCATCTCTCCAGCCCTGTTTTTTTTTTTTTAAAGTGAGGTCAGGGGAAGAGATTGAGTAAAAGAATGGTGGAGGGAGGGCTAATCAAAATCTAACAGGTTATAAAAAAGTCATATGGACAAGGGAACACTCAGAAGCCATAGATTGTTACTAGAAAATTTTCAGTGCCAGGGATGGGATACCTTCCAGTGAGTTGTTGGCCAGGGAGGTCACAGATACCCCCAAAACATTATAGGCCATTGCCGAGGCCCTTGGTTTCCCACCAGGAATAGATGGTAAGACCCTATTGCTGAAGACTCCACATACTTGGGTGGTAAGTTCACTGAGAAAACCTTCTGGAGCTAAGCTGAAAGCCTCCTCCATGAGGACCAGCTGACAGAAAGTTGGAAAAAGCTATGCTGTATGCAGGTCAATGGGAGAGAGAAAACACCAGTGAAGGTACTCAACAGTGAACACTGCAAGCCTTAAATTTGGCCAGCCAGGCCAAATGAGCCAATGGGTGCAATAGTGGCATGTCTGTTATGGGGAAACCAACTGCTCTCTAATTGGACTGGAGGCCCGCTCCATGGGAGGGAATACATCCCTGTTACTGAAAACATACGACAGGGGTAGTCATGAGCCCTAAGGGTGTAATGTCTGCTGGTGTCTTGCTAAATGTAAATACTATGCCCACCAAACTGCCCAGTAAGAACTTCTCTTAATGTCCATACCCATATATTAATGCTACTCTCACTTTTGGTTAGAGAAGCTTCTCTTTTCAGATGGTGGCAACCTTGGGATAACTCAGAAGGAAGGCACCATGTTGCTGAGAAGAAGTGACAGAAGAGTGCTCAGCACTGAAACATCTCTAACACACCTTCCAAGGCTCAGGGTCCATTGCAGAAGAGGGGCGGAAAGAATGTAAGAGCCAAAGGAAGAGTAGGACTCCTTACAACATGCTCCTCCAGACACAAAATGGCCTGGATATCCATGACTTCACAGTGCCTGACATTACCTACATAAGACCATCATAATAGGAGGAAAAGATCATGACATCAAACTGAAAAGAGAGACTCATTGAGAGGGGGAGGGGAAAAGATGGAGAGTGAAGTTTCAAAGGGAAAGTGGGGGGAGGGAGGGCAGTACCATGGGATATTGTCTACAATTAAAGAAGTTGTCAATAAAAATAAATAAATAAATAAACAAATAAATAAATGAATGAATAAAAACAATGTGTTGGGGGTTGGAGAGACACCTGATTATGTAACACAATTTCTATCTAGACCTTGACAGAATAAATTGTCCAAGGTCTGCTATATATGTTTTTAATCTTTTTTGCATGTGGTACACTTGTATGGGGGTGTATATTCATGTGCATGTCAGTAAGGAGGCCAGAAGTTCCTCAAATCATATTCCTCTTTATTTTACTGAGGCAGGATCTCTCACCTGAGCCCAGAGCTTACTAACTCATCTAGTCTAGGTTGCCAATTTGCCTTGGGAAAACTGTCTTCACCTACTGCATGCTAGGATTAGAGGCAAGCCACTATGCCTACCCAGCATTTACATGGATGTGGGACCTGAATTGGTCCTCCTGCTTGTGTGGCAAGCACTAAATACACTGTGCCATCTTCCCAGCTCCAATAATTATGTCTTTTACAGTTATCTTTATTCCATTCTCTGCATTCTTTTATTAAATTTTATTTATCTATTTATTTATTGGAGAGAGAGAGAGAGAATGGGTGAACCAGGGCATCTAGTTATTGCAAATGAACTCCAAACACATGTACTACCATGTGCATCTGGTTTACATGGTTTCTGGGGAATAAAACCTGGGTCCTTAGGCTCCACAGGCAAGCACCTTCACTGCTAAGCCATTTCTCCAGCCCATTCTCAGCAATCTTTACTTTTATTTTTTAAAATATATGTCCACGTTTCTAGTTTGTATCATACTTCTTTGTCTAAAGAACTTCCCACACTTTTCTTTGTTGTGGTACTGGCTATGAATGTAGTCAGTTTTTGTTTGTCTAAGAAATTTTTACCTCTTTTTTGTTTTCTGGGGTTTTTGTAGCAAAATTCATACAACATAAAATGAAACATTGTCCATTTTAACATGCAGTTCAGGCACCTTATACCTTTGCAGAATTGTGCAACTGTCATTGTCATAGAATTCTAAAACCCTGTTGTCACTCCTCAGGCAAACCTCATACCCACCAAGCAGTCAATGCTCATTAAGCAGCCACTTTGCTTTTCTTCTTCTGGAAATAACCATTCATCCCCAGTTTGTCTCTATGGAGTTACCTATGAAGGGTTTCTTCTAAGGGCAGTCATGTGATGGGTGATGTTTTGTCTAGCTTCTTTTACTTGACACAGGTTCACTCACATTGTAGTAAGTATCAGCAGTACTTTATTTCTTTGGTGGCTGAATAATAAAAATACCACATTTTGTTTATCCGTTTGTGAGCTATTTCCACCATTGGGAAATAGTTTGCATTGCACATCATGTGTATGTTTGAGTCTTTGTTTTTAAGTCTTGTGGTTATACCTAGGGGTAGAATAGCTGGGTCATATGGTAATTCCATAGTTAACCCTTTGAGGAACTATCAAATTAACTACTAAGGCAGCTGTGTCAGATTACATTTCTACCAGCAGCACACTAAGCTTCTTATTTGTCTACATCTGCATCAATATTTACTTTCTGTTTTGTTTTTTTAATGTGACTAACTTAGTAGATGTGACAGGTTATCTCACTGTGGTTTTGGTTACACTTCCCCAGTGACTAATGTGCTGAGTATCTTTCCATGTGATTGTTGGCCATTTGTATATTTCTCTGGCCAAATATCAACTTTTTTTGTTGTTGTTGTTTTTTCGAGGTAGGGTCTCACTCTAGCCCAGGCTGACCTGGAATTCACTATGTAGTCTCAGGCTGGCCTCGAACTTACAGTGATCCTCCTACCTCTGCCTCCCTCTATTAACTTTTTTGTCCTTTTATCTTTTATTTATGTATTTGTGTATGTGTATGGGTGTGATGACACATTTATGGAAGTCAGAGTACAACATGAGTGTCTTTGCTCCATCTTTAAAAAATTAAGTTATTTGAACATATCTAACATGTATGTGCACATGTGTATGTGCAGGCATGTGCATGCCAGGGTCTCTTGCTGCAAACAAATGTCCATCCAGCTTAATGTGGGTGACTGGAGAATTGAACTTGGGCCAGCAGCCTTTGCAAACAAGCACCTTTAACCACTGAGCCATCTCCCCAATCCCAGTGTTACCTTTTATCTGATTCATTTTCCATTATTTTTTGCATGCGGTAGAAAGTAAGGATCCGAGTTCACTCTTTGGTCTTTGGATGACCAGTTTGTTGGTGTTATTCCTTTTCAAGAATATTTTGTTTATTCAATGTTCCTTAATGTAGACTTCCTAATTAAGTAAACAGGTGATGGGTAGGATATTGGCAGAGATTGTACTGAATCTACTCATCAGTTGGGGGAGTATTACCCTCTCAATATTATAAAATCTTCCAATCTTTTCCTTAATTAGGGTCTTTTAATTTCTTTCCGGCATGTTTCTTTTTTCTAGTGTTCAAGTCTTGCACTTTATTGGTATTTTTATTCTCAATTTTTGATGCCATTACAAATAAAATTATTTTCTTAATTTCCTTTTTTTTTTTTTTTGAGAGAGAGAGAGAGAATGGGCGTGCCAGCAGCCTCTCATCTACTGTGAATGAACTCCAGACCATGCGCCCCCTTGTGGGCAAGTGCAGCATTGCACCCTTGCATCACTTTGCCTCCGGCTAAACGTGGAACCTAGAGAATCAAACCAGAGTTCTTAGGCTTCGCAGGCAGGTGCCTTAACTGCTAAGCCATCTCTCCAGCCCCATTTTTTTTGTGCGTGGGGGGGGGTTTCAAGGTAGGGTTTCACTCTAGCCCAGGATGACCTGGAATTCACTATGTAGTATCAGGGTGGCCTTGAACTCAGGGTGCTCCTCCTACCTCTGCCTCCTGAGTGCTGGAATTATAGACGTGCACCACCATGCCTGGCTATTCCTTCATCTTTTAAAAAAAACTGGAACTTTGAGAAAAATTGGTATAAATTCTTCTTTAAATTTTTGTTGAAATCATCAGTCAAGACATGGTCCTGGGATGTCATGCTGGTAAATTGCTGATTAAATATCTTCACTTATAACAGCTATTCATATTTTCTGTCTTGTTTTGAGTCAGTGTTGGTTGGTATTCATGGTTACTAAAAATTCAAAACATTTTGTTGGAAACAAGTATATACATACATAAACACACATATGAGTGTAAGGGGAAAATGATCATTTTCCTTGGTTGATGTTGTATTGAGATTTATTTTCAGTTTCAAAAACCAAATTCAGGGCTGGAGAAATGGCTTAGACGTTAAGGCACTTGCTTACAAAGCCTAAGAACCCAGGTTTGATTCCCCAGTACCCATGTAAGCACAAAGTGGCACATGCATCTGGAGTTCATTTGCAGTGGCTGAAGGGTTAATAGCCTGTCCTGAAAACTAGAGGGAACTAAAGAGTTAATAGCTAACCTTAAGATGAGAAGGCCAAAAAGAATGGAGACATCCAGCCTGCCCTAGTTAACTGCTAAAAACCCTATTCTGAGCAAATAACTTTGATGCCTTATCTACTTCCCTTGGACCTGCAGCTGATTCAGTCTATTGCCTTAGGATCCTCCTTATAAGTTTGAACCCCA
Organism: Orientallactaga sibirica; assembly: GCA_036365145.1. Classification (NCBI taxonomy): domain Eukaryota; kingdom Metazoa; phylum Chordata; class Mammalia; order Rodentia; family Dipodidae; genus Orientallactaga; species Orientallactaga sibirica. The sequence goes on along the minus strand of JAEOAD010000005.1, from coordinate 58,518,553 downwards.
GCCTGACTCGGTACTTTAGCCTTCATCCTGTGGGAAGGCTGCTGCTCCTCACTGTACCTCTCAATAAACAATCTGTCTGTGGAGATCAAGTCCAGAGTTCATTTCACTTTTCTCTCTCACTTCCTTACAGTGGCTAGAGGCCCTGGAATGCCCATTCTCCCCCTCACCTCTCCCTCCTTCTCTCTCTCTCTCTCTCTCTCAAATAAATAAATTTTTAAAAATTTAAAGAACCAAAAAGTAAATTCAAGAACTGGACATGGTGGCGCTCGCCTTTAATCCTAGCACTTGGGAGGCAGAGGTAGGAGGATTGTTGTGAGTTCAAGGCCACCCTGAGACTACATAGTGAATTCCAGGTCAGCCTGAGCTAGAGTGAGACCCTACCTCAAAAAAAAAAAAAAAAAAAAAAAGTAAATTCAGAGCCAGGCATGGTGGCTCATGCCTTTAATCCCAGCACTTGGGAGGCAGAGATAGAAGGATTGTCATGAATTCAAGGCCACCTTGAAACTACATAGTGAGTTCCAGGTCACCCTGGACTGGAGTAAGACCCTACCTCAAAAAACAAAAACAAACAAAAGAAGTAACCACATTACTTAGTACTTAAATTACTTCTTATTCCTAGAAGGAAAATACTAAGAGAATCAACTAAAAGATATAAAAGTAAGGCCAGGTGTGGTGGTGTACATCTTTAATCCCAGCAGAGGTAGGAGGTAGAGGTAGAGGTAGGAGGATTGCAGAGAGTTCCAGGCCACCCTGAGACTATAGGTCAGCCTGGGCTAGAGAGTGACCTGACCTCAAAAAAACAAACAAACAAAAAGATGTGAAAGTAATTGTTAGGTCGGGACGGGTTCCCAAAATGGAGTCACCATGGTCAGCAAAATGGTGACAGAGGCACAGGAAAGTGGATTATCCACATTCCTCAAGAAACCACCCAGTGAAGCTGGGCGTGGTGGCGCACGCCTTTAATCCCAGCACTCAGGAGGCAGAGGTAGGAGGATCGCCATGAGTTCAAGACCACCCTAAGAATACAGAGTGAATTCCAGGTCAGCCTGAACTAGAGTGAGACCCTACCTGAAAAACCAAAAGAGAAAAAAAAAGAAACCACCCAGTGATTATCCCCTCCTTGCCTAACAATGTCCCAGGTCATGGTTTCCTGCCCCATTATCTCCTAAGTCACCTGGTCACTATTCTGGTGTCACACCCTCACTATTTTAAATGGTTAATGAAATGATCTCCCCTAAAGGAAGTTCTCTGTTCAACTTAACAAACAAGTTTCCTTCCTCAACTTCTGCCAACTGAAGAAGCCCTATAAAGCCCACTACCTGAAAACTCAGGTTGGCTGTGCTCTGCTCTTGACAGTCAGCCCTGGCAGTTTGTGCTTTTCCAGAATAAAAGCTTTCATCTTTGCCTCAGAGTGGTTTGCGTGGTCTTGGTCACTCCCAAACCTTACAGTATTGCCTTCACAAAAAAGAGGGGACAAAGAAATGCTAGTTTAACAAATGATAGGGGCTGGAGAAATGCATCAGCAGCTCAATGTGCTTGTTTGCAGAGCCTGACACATTGGGTTTGATTCCCAGTGTCCACATAAAGCCAGATGCACAAAGCAGCATATACCACTTTGTGACATTTGGAGTTCATTTGCAGAGGCAGGAGGCTCTGGCATACCCATACTCACTCTGTCTTTCTCTGTCTCTCAAATAAATAAATAAAAAATTTTTAAAATAATTAAATTATGAAAATTTTAAATATATCTTTAAAAATCACTATAGAAGAGATGTGTCCAAGTCCACATTCACCATTTGGTAGCTGTGTGGCCCTGGACAAGCTCAAGACATCCAAGCTTTCCCATCTGCAGAATGAGAGCGACCACAGTGTCTATCACTGAGAAACACAGACTCTGTTTCTCCTTTGCTCTCTATAGCCAACACAGAAGACATCTAGGAGGAAATGTGGATGGTGGGCAGGGATCATGCCACATACCAAACAAACCATCTGTTCCACAGCAGACACCTGCTGGGTGCCTTCTAATTCCATTTGCTACTGATGCCATCTACCTGGAGAGAGCTCTGGCCCTGAGGCTAGAGGATTGGTCTCCAACCTTAACCCCTCATTCAGATGCCACTTTCTTTATGTGTGTCTCTGTGTGTATTCATACATGCAAGTGTGGGTATACATGTGCCACAACATGTGTGTGGACGTCAGAGGACAACTTCAAGTGTCGGTCCTCGCATTCCACTTTACATGAGGCAGAATCTCTTGTTCACTCTGCTTCACAAACTTCTCAGTGATTCTCCTGTCTCCACATTCTGTCTCACCTTAAGCACAGATTACAGACAGTAGTAGCACTCAGTATCCAGGTGTGTGTGTGTGTGTGTGTGTGTGTGTGTGTGTGTGTGTCTGTGTGTTTTGGTTCTGGAGATCTGAACTCAGGTACTCACACTTTCTCAGTAAGTGCTTTTTCCACTGAGCCATCTCCCCAGTCCTCCAGTCACTTCTCCATTTAGTGGGGGGAGGGGGAGACACATTTACTAGTTTATCATAAAAAGGACACCAGAGACCACCAGAGAAGATGATCAGAGCAAGGTATGGACAAGAAAGGGGGTGGGGGAATGCTACCTTCCAGGAACCTCCACCTGTTCGGGTAGGGCTAAAAATCCCAAACTTTAAACCTGCCTCAGTCTTTCTGACAAGTAGACCCCATTCTGAAGCTACCTAGGGGCGGCCAACCCCGCCCCCAGTCAACTGATCAGCTTATAAAAGGACAACACATTGATGATTCCAAGGATTCTAGGGAGTACTAGGAAACAGAAATGGAAACAAGCTTTATAATATTGTTACTAAGTATTGGGCCCTTGGGAGGCAGAAGTAGGAGGATCACCATGAGTTCGAGGCCACCTTGAGATTACATAGTGAATTTTAGGTCAGCCTGGGCTAGAGAGAGATCCTGCCTTGGGGGAAAAAATAAAACAAACAGGGTCTGTCCAATTGCCCCAGAAATCAAACAGAAAAAGTAAAACTGGGTTTAAATACAGAAAAAATTGGGGAAGGGGTAAGAGGTATGAATTACCAAGCACTCCTGCTCAGGGTGGATGATAGAATTGACCAATTTGCTTCTGGTTCTCCAAATTGGCTCACACAGAATCATTACTGGTCAAGATTGGAGAGGGGTCTGGAGAGATGGCTTAGCAGTTAAAGGCACTTGTTTGCAAAGCCTTTTGGCTGGGTTCAATTCCCCAGTACGCATGTAAACCCAGATGCACAAAGTGGAACGTGTATGTGGAGTTAGTATGCAGTGGCAGGAGACCCTGGTACACCCATTCTCATTCTCTCTCTCTCTGTCTGTCTTGCTAATAAATAATAAATAAAATATCTTAAACAACATAGGTGGATAGGGCCCATGTGGCATGCATGACTAGTCTACTTAGAGTTAGCCTCAATTTTCCTCATGGGGTTAACTGCTCCCACATAGTAGGGTAATATTATCATAGGGTGATTTGTCTGCCAAACTTGCTCTTCCTAGAGCCCAAGGCAGATGCAGGTTTATGACAATGTCCAGAGACTGCTAGATGCTGCTGTAGAAGCCTGGACTAGGATGGTTGTCACAGCATAATTCCTCTTGTCTTGATGCCTTCAACATTGAAGGCAGATAAGAGAGGTCAGAAAAATTCATGGCCAATCTGCCTTATATCTTCTAACTTCTCTCTCAGTTCAGCCAGACCACCGGTCACCCGGGAGACCACCATTTGTGCTACTGACTCACTGCTGTCTGCTCTGAGGCATGGTTCTCTCCTGAGGTTCCTTGGAGATAGCTTCACAAGTCTCTCAAATTTAGAGAGATACCCACCCACCCCCAGAATCAGTCCCATACTCCTCCTCTCTCAGAGGTCATGGTTTTGTTTTGTTCTAGAGACCTAAGGTTTCCAAACTCTGTGGTTCCCGTTTAGCCTAGCTGAAAGGGGAAGAAGAGGATCGCCTCAAGGAGGAGGAAAAGGAGGAAGAGGAAAACAAAACCAACAGCCAGTACAGCAGAAAGGAACGCATGTCTGCCTGATACCATCCCTGTGAAGCTAGTATCTGGAAGCCCTGTGCTCTGCGCACCTTCCAGCCCTGCATCAGCTCACTGCTGCTCCATGGAGACCATAGAGCCAGGGGCTTTGCTGGTCCTGCTGGTGGCCACAGCTTGGCACGGTAAGGTCAGAACTGGGAGTGTTGGTAGTGTACCAGAGAAGACCCATGAAAGGACTTAGAATCCCTGACTTTTGCTAGGTGCCCCCCACTCTGTTTCTATCTAACTAGCATTGGAATGTGGACTTGTGGTTATCTGAAGGGAAAAGAAAATGTAAGTGGGGTGGAACCAGCCTGGCCAAGGCTGTGAATCTATCCATGCTCAGCCTTTGACTCATTGTTGTCCTGAGAAGTCACCTGATGCTCTTAAGATCTGTGTCCACATCTATTCGTTGGCAGGTAGGAGGTGGGGATGATGGACTGTATGAAATAATGCTTTGGGAAGTTTCCAGTGCATACAGGAAATTGCCTGGGATCTTGTTACCAGACAGCTTCTGATGTGGCAAATCTCAGGAGCAACAGAGATTCTGCATTCGTACCAAGCTCCTAGGAGCTGCTGTAGCTGCTCTTGCGCCTTGAGTGGAGAAGCCCTGATGGTCCTGTCAGCTCTGATAGCCTGGAAGTCCATGGTTAGGCAGGGCCTAGTTCAGAAAGACCCAAGGAAGTAGTGGCCCTTTTTTGGGAGGCTTGAGTAAGGGGTCAGAGGGAGGGACCAGAGGTCAGCCTTTCTGGCCCAGGGCTCTGGAGTAGGGAGTTTGATGTGAGATAGAGAGGCATAGGGCCAGGAAAGGCCAGTGAGGGTCTACCCAGCCAGAGCCCTCCTGGACGCTCTCCTCTCCCACCTTCCCACTCCCCAGGCAGCAGTAGCTACTGAGAACTTCCATCTCAGGGGGTTCCTGACTAAAGGTAAGGGCTGGTATGAGTGGTCTGCAGGCCCAGTTGACCTGGCACACATATTTGATATTGTACTGATTATGCAAAGGGGCCTCAGGGCAGCCTCACTCGGGCTCCCCATCTGAGGTCTCTGGGAAGTTGGTGCAACTGGTTCCTGGGATGGCAAAGACCCACAAAAGATCCTTTGCTGGCACAGTTAACCCCATTGGTTTGAAGGCTGGTTTTTTCCAATTGTTATGTAATTTCTAGCCATTTGGAAGTATAGATCCTTGCTGGAAAGATGGCTCAGTTGGAAGAATGCTTGCTGAATAAGCATGAGGACCTAAGTTGTATCCTCCAGCACTTACAGAAAGGCAGGCATGTGGGTCTGTAACCCCCAGGCTGAGGGAAGGAGGCAACTGGAGAATCTGGTCAGCCAGTCTAACTGGAAAACACAGATGTTTTCAGGTTCAGTGAGAGACTGTCTCAGGAAAATAAGGTAGAAGAATGATAGAGGAGAGAGAATACCCAATGTCCACCTCTGGCCCCTGCACTCATGCACATGAACTGCACACATGTGCATACACTGCACATACAAACACAATCACATACACAAAAAAGAAAGTATGGATTTAAAAAAATGCATGTGCTTAGGTACCCAAATTTTAGTTAAAGTAGAGACTTAACCGAGGGAGACTATTCTAAAATAGAGACTATTCCTCTCACCCAAAAAAGTTCTGGGGATTTGATTTCCCTCTGCCTGTCCAGTGTCCCGCTCCAGGGGGTAAAGGAGGTAGGAAATACACGCTGAGAAACCTAAGTTTTCAGCTCATCAGACTGGTGAGTGGGGCTATGAGGGTTGGAAGTAGTTTTCGAGCACATGGCAACAAAGAGAAGCTGGCTTCTCCTCTCTTAGTGGGGCATGCTCCTGGGTGAGTGTCCCAGGTGTATTGAGGGAGACGTTAGGGGGAGCTCCTGGAGCTGATGGTGGAGGCAGTCGTGCCAGTGGGTGGTTTGGTGCATAGAGAGAATTAGGGAGCTGCACTGAGAGGTCAAGCATTGATAAGCACAAAGGGTCAGTAATCATTAAGTGCTCAGCCTCCAGAGGTGGGGGCTGGGCAGGCTTCTCTTCCTGCCAGCCACAGCAACAGGGGAAGTTGGTGGTGAAAATGGAGTGTGTCAGCTGTGTCCTACATGAATATCCAGGACAGCAGGATAGAAGGAAACAGGACAGATGCCTCTCCCTGACCACATTTCCTGACAAGATGGAGCAGAGCAGAGCAGCTTGGGGGAGGGGAAGGGAGATGAGATGTAATATGAAACAGGTGAAGAAAAGTAGCATAGAACCACAGAAACTTAGGTCATTACACTAGGCTGGAGAGATGGCTTAGCAGTTAAGGCATTTGCCTATGATGCCAAAGGACCCAGGTTTGATTCCCCAGGACCCACGTAAGCCAGATGCACAAGGGGCACATGCGTCTGGAGTTCATTTGCCATTCTCTCTCTGCCTGTCTCTCTTCTATCTCTCTCTCTCTCTCTCTGCTTGCAAATTTAAAAAAAAAAAAGATGTGAGAAGAAAAATGATTAAAGGCATATGCCACCATACCTGGCCTACCTCTGATCTTTAACAATTAAAATCTTAGCCGGGCGTGGTGGCACACACCTTTAATCCCAGCACTCGGGAGGCAGAGGCAGGAGGATCGCCATGAGTTCGAGGACACCCTGAGACTACAGAGTGAATTCCAGGTCAGCCGGAGCTAAAGTGAGACTCTACCTCGAAAAAACAAACAAACAAAAAAATTAAAATCTTTAGATATTGGTCTGCCAATATCTAAAGAAATATTATCTAAATAATATCTAAAGAACATTAGAAATATAGCATGAATGGAAGGCCAGCACTTCCTGTCCCCTTTCACTGAGGACATTGGATTATTCCCACTGGATAGAAGTTCATCTGACGCCCCAGCGGGTCAGCAGGTCAGCAACATCCTCATCTGGAAAGGGCTCACAGGGTCCCCAGCCCCACTGGTATGAGCTCAACCTGAGCCCTGACACAGCACTAGCTCTGGTGAGAGTTTTCTTGTATGCTTGTCACTTCTTCATGCTATTCACACTGTACAAGAGGGTAATGACAGCCCTCACAGTTTGCTCCAGTTCTGGCTGATTGGAAGCTAGCTGCATGTTTGTTATTGGTTCAAAATCAGAGCAGATATTAAGGCAGGCTGCAATTACGGGAGAGAGGACTTTCCAGTTCTGGACTCCAGCATGGAAGTGGAGTACCCACTAAGGAGTGTTTGTTGGGAATACTGGATAACACTGAACCCCTGAAGCCCTGACATGTTGCTGTGTCCCCATCATCACAGTAGGAGGCTTAGACTCAAAGGGGTCCTCCAAAAGGGTGATGGCAGAGCCAGATCTCACAGCGCAGGGCTCTCTGATACCCAGAACACTGTCCTTCTCTTCTGGGGTCTCTCACTGCCTTGAGAGGGACATTGGTCAGGAGGGCCAGGAAGCAGAAGTGAGAATGCCTCTGGTAGAAGGACCACAAGCTGGGCGGAAACCAGGGCCAGCAGGGCGCCAGCAATGTATTTCCGCCCACACAGGCTGGGTGCGCCTGGCAGCCCCTTGTAGGCCTGAATGCTGATCTCACTTCCCCCTTCACCACTATTTCAGACCCTGTAAAAATGCTGACTCTTCAGAGGCAACTGGCCTTCCCTGAAAGCCTGACAAGGGTTTCAAGTTCTGCTTTCTCCAGCAAGCAAATTTTCCTTAAAAGAGATTGGCTGCCCAGAAACCTGGCAGGGCTGGGGGCACAGTGGGCACCACAAGTGGCCCAATTCATAAACATTACAGCTGGGCTCTGCTGAATCTTTTTGTTTCTGTTTGTTTGCTTGCTTGCTTTTGCATGTGCATCTGTGTATGTGTGGCGTGCATGCCTGTGTATGTGCCTGTTTGTATGCATGTGTGTAAGTATTCATGTACAGGTGTGTTCATACGTGTGGAGGCCACAGATGGATGGCGGGTATCTTCCTCAATCACACTCCACCTTGTTTCTTCAAGCCAGGGTATCTCATAGATCCAAAACCATCAATTTGGCTTAACAAGCTAGTAATTCCCCAGGACGACAGTTGTGGGTTGCCATGCCTGGCATTTTACATGAGTGCTGGGGATCCAAACTCAGATCATCACATTTGTGTGGCAAGCACTTTACCCACAAAGCCATCTCCTCTAATGAGTCTTTTTTAATTTAATTTTAATTTTTTTGGTTTTCTGAGGTAGGGTCTCACTGCAGCCCAGGCTGATGTGGAATTCACTATGTAGTCTCAGGGTGGCCTCAAATTCACAGGGATCCTCCTACCTCTGCCTCCCAAGTGCTGAGATTAAAGGCGTGTGCCACCACGCCTGACCCTAATGAGTCTTTCTTTGGGGGCAGATGATGTTCCAAAGGCATCTAAACTGGTTCACATGAAAATGAGTGGGTGTGGTCATTGTCCTCTTACAGGTGAGGGGGCTGAGGTACCGGGCTTTGGGCCATCCTACTGTTCCAGTGGTGGAAGATGACAGGGAAATCTTAGAACCTCACTTTCTTCCTGCTGCGCTAACATCCACATGCCTTCCCTCTTCCCAAGTTAAGAAAGTCAGCCATCCGTTCTCCATCTGCTTGTTGAGCTTAAGTGAGGCTCTGGGCTTGGTGCTGCAGTTCTGGCCCACTTTGTGCACAGGGTTAAAAGGATCCCTTCATGCTGGGATGGTGATCCCAGTAGGGAGGACTAAGGCAGGAATCTGGACCCTGGGGGAACAGAGCCCGTGGTTGAGACCAAGAGGGATCCGAGTCCCATTCTCAGAAAAAGGATCTCCTAGATGCCAGATATGCCAGTCACTCCTCAAGCAGGTCCAGGAGCTAAGCAAATGTCCAGGCAGCACCAGCACCATCTCAGCCAAGGTCCTGCCCAGCTCAGTTGGTCTTCACTCTTATCTGCCACCCGTTCAGGTCAGGGAGTCCCGGTCATCGAGCCCAGTGGCCCAGAGCTGGTTGTGGAGCCAGGTACAACAGTGACCCTGCGATGTGTGGGCAATAGCAGTGTGGAATGGGAAGGCCCCATCTCCTCTCACTGGACCCTGGATCCTGATGCCCCCAGCAGCATCCTGACCACAAGAAATGCCACCTTCAAAAACACAGGAACCTATCACTGCACGGAGCTTGGAGACCCTCTGGGAGGCAGTGCCACCATCCACCTCTATGTCAAAGGTGAGAACTCTGAGCATGCCCTACCAGGTCTGGTCCAGTAGGCTTAACTCTATTGCAGGAGAGCTGGTTCTGAGTTTCTACCCTCACAATAAGCCAGCTATGAGTCTGTTGAGTGCTGACCAGAATGACTTGTTGCTGTCCTCACAAGGGCCATGCAAAGTAGATGCTATAATTATGCTGATTTTCCAGAGGGTTAGAGGGGTTGCGTCACTTTCCTGAGGCCACACAGCATCGACTATCCTGAGGGCACCTGACTTCAGAAGCCACTATGAAGAACCCCCAAAGGGTCTCAGTACAATGTGACCCCAGGCCTTATGAGTCCCCCATCACTAATGTTCCATTGTAACCCTGAGCCCCACTTCCTCTGTTCACCAGACCCTAGACACCCCTGGAACGTACTGGCACAAGAGGTGACTGTGTTCGAGGGCCAGGATGCTCTGCTACCCTGCCTGCTCACTGACCCCACACTACAAGCTGATGTCTCGCTGGTTCGTTTGAGAGGCCGACCAGTCTTGCGCCAAACCAACTACTCCTTCTCACTCTGGAATGGCTTCACCATCCACAGGGCCAAGTTCATTGACGGCTGGGATTACCTGTGCAAAGTGATGGTGCGCGGTGTGGCGTGCGAATCCGTCAGCATCCGGCTCAAAGTGCAAAAGGGTGCGTGGATAGGAAAGGACCTGTCAGGCATGAAGACAGGAAGCAAAGCTGGCAGGAATGGAGGACAGAGCTGGTGGGGGTGCCTGGAGAGGACCTTTTTTCTCCTCTTCCTTCCAATCTTCAGTCCTTTATAGGATGAGGAGCGTTGGGCAGGACTCCGAGTACAAGACCATTACGACTAGCTAACCAGGGCAACTGGCCAAAGAGCATATGGGGTGGAAATCTTCACCTTGTGAGAGACCTCCTCATATCCTAGGGTGTCTCTGGGCCCCAGTAGTCTACCAGAGTATCCTTTAGCTTCAGCTATAGACTCAGAGACTTGCTCCATGGATGCTGTGTGTCAGGTGCCATGCTAGTTGCCAGGGATTTCACCTTTCCAGCCTGGATATTATACTGAAGAGCCAGACCCAAAAGTAGATATAATATGTAGAAGGACATATCTGGAGATGTTCCCAGAGGAACATCTAGAGAAAGCTGGGAAGGTGAATTCTGCTATGCACAGCCTCACCGAGGAATTTGTGGGCTAAAGACAGACAGTGGACAGAGCTGAAGGTGGTGGCACACATCTGCAATCCCAGCACTAGGGAGGCTAAGCAGGAGGATGGCACGTTTCAGACCAGCCTGAGCTGCACAGTGAGACCCTATGTTGAAAGCCACAGGGCTAGAGATGTAGCTCAGTGGAAGAGCACTTACGCAGCATGCCTAGACTCTGGGTTTGATACACAGCACTGCAGATAAACAAGCAGCAATGACAATTTGGCAGGAGAACAGCCATCATTCCAAATCATAGAAGGCAAACACTGCAGGAGTGAAGGCGAGTGTAAAGGGCCTGGGGTGGGCAAAAAGGCAGTGGATAGCAGTGCACTTACATAGGTGGGTGGTCTGCTGCAGGTCCAGGGGTGTGCCATGGACTTTGACTTATATTCTGAGGGTGATGGAAAGCTGCCCTTCAGGATGGATAGAAATCCAAGGTAGCAAACAGGTGGGGCTGGGTCAGTGGAGACATGGACTTACCAGGGTCTCTTTGGGAGACAGGACTTGCTATGCGGGAACTTAAGTATCAAAGATGCCTCCCAGGATTTGGGAGGGAAGATGGAGGGACCCTAGCCTGTAGCCTGGCCCATGGTGGGGAACAGAGTACCACCTGGGTCTCAGTGCTCAGGAATTTTGTGTCCAACCTCAGTCCTCCCAGGGCCCCCAACCTTGACACTGGAGCCTGCAGAGCTGGTGCGGATTCAAGGAGAGGATGCCCAGATCGTGTGTTCAGCCACCAATGTGGACTTTGACTTCAGTGTCTTCCTCAAACATGGAGACACCAAGGTCAGTCCCCAGGGGAGGAGGTTGACATGGAGACGTCTGCCCACCCTCTCAGAGGCCACATGGGAAAAGACCCGAGCCTCACTCTGAACTAGCTCTATGGGCAGGGGACATGGTCGTGGCCCAGAGAAGAGAGAGGAGGGCTGAAGACCCCCTGCTGGTAGCAGATGACTGGGGCTCAGGCTGCTGTGTCTTGACCTTTGCCCCAGCCTGTAGGACAGTACCAACTGAGAAAGAGGTACGTAGGCTTCCTTCAAAGGTGGCAACATGAAGGTTATTTCAGAAAGAACTCTGGAGAGAAGGAGGAGGATCCTCAGGAAGCACTGGCCCTGCTGCCTCTGAGAATCCCTGCCCCGTGTGTGCCATGTGCCAGGCTCAGCTCTGAGCTTTTGCCTTGTGTATCTAGCCACCCTTAGTCAAACCCTGGAGCAAAGGACCAGTATTTGTCCCATTTTATAGATCAAAAATTGAGGCTCGAAATTCAATCTCTTGCCAAACACAAGCACATACTAAAGGTTGAAAATGACGTTTACTCCTAAACAAACTTGGTATATTTTCTCTATTTTCTTTGGCTACAGCTCAGAATCTCTCAAGAAACTGACTTCCATGATAACCATTACCAAAAAGTCCTGACCCTCAACCTCAGTGATGCAGGCTTCCAAGATGCTGGCAACTACTCCTGTGTGGCCACCAATGCCCTGGGCACCCACTCTACCTCCATGATCTTCCGGGTGGTGGGTGAGCATCAGAGGATGGGAAGGGCCTACAGCAGTCCTGGGAATCCAGCAAGGAGGAAGCAGATTGAAGAAGGGAAAGGGGTGGCTTGGTCCTGGGAGGCATCCTGGAAACCCTCCCAGACCCTCTCCACCTCAGAGCCCCTTTGGAGATGGCCCAGTAGCTCCCTACTGTATTTCATCTGTTCACACCTTCCCACTGACCCCAGAGCATGTGTCACACAGTGGTGTGATTATGGGGAAAAGTATGGGAAAGCCCTGAGGCTTCCAAGCTGCAACAGGAGGAATGGTGAAGAGGTCATTGGGACTGGAAGGGACCTATGTGTGCAGAGCCCAAGGGCAAAGAGCATAGTCTGGAGTTTCTAAGAAATCAGTAGCAGCTGTGACCACAGGAGAGTGGGGACAAGGCCAAAGCCAGAGGCAGAAGCCAGATGGTGAAGGAGCCTTAAAGTATGTGGAAAATTTGCATCTTACCCTGTTAGAAGGTCCTAGATGGTTTTAAAGAAGACGGGATTGTACTGTACACAGAGTGCAGAAAACACAAGTTCTTGGGTGCCATTCCAACTTGGCCCACCCCAACCTCTCTGTGCCTACCTGAAAAGTGGGGGTATTAACAGTAAAACTTAGAAGAGGGTCTGTTTAACTATATGGGGATACACCACATAGTTACAGGAGACATGCTGCCTAACTCTGGAGGAGATGTCATGTAAGAAGGCTCAGCCTTATGCTGGGTGGAGGAGATAGAGTGGAGACTAGGGAGCTGCCTTGACAATGGAAGTAAGGGCACAAGATGGAAACAGTATAAGGGTGTGGGGATCTAGAGGAGTCATGCAGACTGACCTAGCAGTGATCATGGGCAGGACTTACTGGCTCGGGAGATGAGGAATGAAAGGGATGTCCTGTTGGCTTCTGGCTGGGGTGATTGGGTAGGAGCTGTGGCCATCCATTGACTGGGAGCCCTAAAGCAAAGCAAAAGTTTTCAAGGGTTGGGAAGAGGCTCTGAGTCACATCAGTGTGGCTTGACCATGGCCATATGTTGTGGGTTCTAAGAGTCAGGGAAGAGGGAGAGGAAGTACCAGCCCCTAGGTTTGCAGGATGAAGGGGAAGAGGAATAAACACATGTAAAATCTTCCTGTTATGGTTCTTTATCTTATCTGTTTTCTAGTGCAGGTACACAATAGTCATTCAACAAATGTATGTGCTCATCATATATGCCTTTGGGCAAGGATACAGCAATGAGTAAAATATAGAATCTCCTGGCCCAGTGTGGTGGCGCACGCCTTTAATCCCAGCACTCGGGAGGCAGAGGTAGGAGGATTGCCATGAGTTCGAGGCCACCCTGAGACTACATGGCTAATTCCAGGTCAACCTGGACCAGAGTGAGACCCTACCTCGAAAAACCAAAAAAAAAAAAAAAAAAAAAAAAAAAAAAAGTTGGAGGTGATAGATCCTAGCATGGTGATACTAGAGGTAGGGAAGGTTTGGACCACTAGGTACACTGGGGAAGAGAGCTGTTCAAGGTGAGTCCTGGTTAGGACTAACAACTGAGCCAGGCACACAGTGCTGCTCCGAGACTGGGACAAGGGTGTGTGGTCCAGTGAACCGATGGACAAGAGCAGACATCTCCCCACTAACACCAGATCTGCTGTGTGCTTTCCAGAGACTGCCTACTTGAACCTGACCTCTGAGCAGAACCTTGTACAAGAGGTGGCTGTTGGTGAGAGTCTTACCCTCAAAGTCAAGGTGGAAGCCTACCCTGGCCTGCAAGGTTTTAACTGGTCCTACCTGGGGCCCTTCTCTGACTACCAGCCCATGCTTGATTTTGTCACCAACAAGGACAGATACAGGTACACCTGTCAGCACCACTGACACATGGGGATGCTTTAGTCAGCAATCAGGATGCTTGGGTCCTGTTCCATCCTTGCTATGTGACATTAGGCAAGTCCCCTCCTCTTTCTATATTGCCCTTTCTCTGACTATGTAGAACCTTGACAGCAGATCTCTGTGTTTGAGATTTGGATCAAGTTGTCATCCCTCAGCCGTGTGTGTGTGTGTGTGTGTGTGTGTGTGTGTGTGTGTGTAATTCTGTGTGTAGGTGCATATGTGTGTACAGGTACATGTGCATGCATGTACACATGCATGTGAAGGCCAGAAGACAACCTCAGGTGTCATTCATCAGGGCCATCCACCTTTTCTAGAGATAAGATCTATCATTGGCTTAGAGCTTACCAATTAGGCTAGACTAGCTGGCTAGCAAGACAGATGGGTCCACCTATCTCTACCTCCCAGCTCTGGGAATATAGCACACCACCACACTTAGATTTTCTTTTCTTTTTTAAAAATTTATATTTTTTTATTTATTAGAGACAGAGAGAGAGAGAGAGAGAGAGCATGAGAATGGGCACACCACAACCTCCAGCCACTGCAAACAAACACCAGACACATGTACCACCTTATGCATCTGGCTTACATGTGTAATGGGGAATTGAACCTGGGTCCTTAAACTTCACAGGCAAATACTTTAACTGCTAAGCCATCTCTCCAGCCCAGATGTTTCTTTCTTTCTTTTCTTTTCTTTTTGGGTTTTTTCTTCGAGGTAGGGTCTCACTCTAGCTCAGGCTGACCTAGAATTCACTAATGTAGTCTCAGGGCAGCCTTGAATCACGGTGATCCTCCTACCTCTGCCTCCCAAGTGCTGGGATTAAAGGCGTGCGCCACCATGCCTGGCTGATTTTCTTTTTTAACATTCTGGTTTGGACTCAGGTCCTCATATTCTCTCTAAGCTATCTCTCCAGCCCCTGCTCCAGGTTTTTGGGACGCCCAGTGCTAACTTCAACAACCGTACCATTTCTTGGGGTGCACATTCTCACAGTCTCTTGGGATATCTCAGCTTTATCCTCTATCCTCTTCATGCTCAATATCAATGTAGGAAACAATCCACACCACAGTGGTTTTCACCCTGAGACGCACTCATGATCATGACTACACGAATCACCAGCTACACACCAGTGTGGGAGCAGAAGGATGCAATCATACTTATTTTTTAAAGGCCTAGAGTACCCCAGAACCTCTCTATGGCCACCCTTCATTCCAAGCTATGGCTGTTTCCAAGATATAGACACCCTCCACACCGGAGCTCCTGGCACCTGTCCACTCCCACAGATCTGTATTGGCCACATAGCCACATAGGAATCTGTTTCCTATCTCCAATTGGACTTTGTCTTCAGGGTCTTACTTTCCTGGCCCAGGGACTCATGCCTGCTAGGTGAGCACTCAACCAGAGCCACACATTGAGGCCAAGATTGCCTTTGAGCATGTAGGCTTTAGTCTAGCAGTGGCTGCAGACAATTTCCCAGTGGGGCTGGAGAAGTGGCTCAGCTGGCCTTCAAAGCTTAATAACCAAGGTTTGAGTCCCCAGTTAAAAAAAAAATAAAGGCAGATGCACAGTGGCACATATACCTGGAGTTCATTTGCAGCAGCTAGAGGCCCTGCCCCCTCTCTGATTGCAAATAAATAAATATATTAAAAACGTATTGCCTAAACAATACATTCATTATGGGCAATTATAAAATAGAGACTTAGAAAATAATAAAACAGAAAATTGCCTGGACTCAGTCTTAGGTGACTTCTGTCATTAGCATTTGCTATAATGAAAGAGACTGTTAAATTGAATGCCTACAATGAGTCAGACTCTTGTCAAGTACTCTAAGTACACATCTTTTAATCCTCAATGCATGCTTGTGAATTAAATATCATCAGTATCACCCTCCCAGCCAAAGAAGTAGAGGATCAGAGAGGTCACACAGCAAGAAATAGTGGCACCAGAACTTGACCCCTGGTGTCTCTAGTAACACAGCTCAGAACCAGGCTTCTACATCCTGTCTCTTGTCTCTCTCATGGTTCCTTGGCAGGTTTGGCACTTCAGGGATTGTCAGCAAGATTGCTGTGCCTGTGAAGTGACAGTAGCAAAGGAAGTAACTTGTGAGGTGCCTTCTAACACCTTGTAGACATTTCTTTTTTTTAATATATCTTATTTATTTATTTATTTATTTATTTATTTATTTATTTATTTGAGAAAGAGGCAGAGAGAGAGAAAAAGAGAGAGAGAGGGAGAATGGGCACACCAGGACCTTCAGCCACTGTAAATGAACTCCAAATGCATGCGCCCCCTTGTGCATCTAGCTTACGTAGGTCCTGGAGCATTGAGCCAGTATCTTTTGATTTTGCAGGCAATTGCCTTAACAGCTAAGCCATCTCTCCAGCCCACCTTATAGCCATTTCTACTAAACCTCAGGGGGGAAATTATTTCATATGAAACCAGTGAAGCTCTAGGTAGGCTCAGTGCTTTCCTCTGTCTCAATGGCACCCTTCCGAGGCTGGAAATGTAGCTCAATTGGTAGAATGCTTGCCAAGGGTTCCTGAGGCCCTGGATTCAATCCCCAGTACTGCATAAACCATGTGCGGTGATGCATGCCTGCATTTCTGGTGTTGGGGAGGTAGAGATAGAATGATCAGGAGTTCAGCCGGGCATGGTGGCACACACCTTTAATCCCAGCACTCTGGAGGCAGAGGTAGGAGGATTGTCGTGAGTTCAATGCCACCCTGAGACTACATAGTGAATTCCAGGTCAGCCTGGGTCAGAGTGAGACCCTACCTTGAAAAAACAAAAAGAGAGAGAGAGAGAATGATCAGGAGTTCATGGTCATCTTCAGCTACATAAAGAGTCCAAGGCCTCTGTGCCCAGACACTTTACCAAAAAGAAAGCTCCAAGGATTCCATTTGATGCTGGGGTCTCTGGCACCTTTGCTTGTCTGTCCTACAGGTACACGTCTGTCCTCTCTTTACCCCGCCTGAAGCCCTGGGAGGCTGGCTACTACTCCTTCCAGGTGTGGAATAAAGGAAGCTGGAGAAATCTGACCTTCTCACTCATGCTGAAATGTGAGTGACAGCGAAGGGCTGCCCAGGGGTCTGGTGTTTGGGGAGGCATGCAACAGTAGGCTCAGTGCACATGGTCAAAAGAGGGGTTGCCCTCGATCCCAGGCCTTGAGAGATGATTCCTTTCTCTTCTATCCCTCCTTCCTCCTCAGACCCCCCAGAAGTCAGTGTCACATTGATGTCTGTCAACGGCTCTGATACTTTGCTTTGTGAAGCCTCTGGGTACCCCCAGCCCAGCGTGACATGGATGCAGTGCAGCGGCCACACTGATGGGTCAGTGGGCTCTGATCCCCTTCATAGGCTGAGTAGCTGGGCTGGACATTCACACCTGTGAATGAAAGGGACATGCTGATGTGGATGACACTGCAATCTTGAGCTGCAGTCTGTTCCTCCCAGGTGTGATGAGGCACAGGCCTTGAAGGTTTGGAGGGACTCCCACCCTGAAGTCCTGAGCTGGAAGCCCTTCCACAAAGTGATGGTCCAGAGCCAGCTGGCTACTGGGACACTGGAGCACAACATGACTTATGCATGCAGAGCCCTCAACAGCATGGGAAACAGCTCTCAGTCCTATAGGGCTGTCTCCGTAGGTGAGCCTTTACTCCTCCCCCTTTCCAGGCTGGGTTCTGGAGACCACTGGCTCCCAAGGACTCCTACTTATGCAGATCCGAGCCACGCTGAGCTCTACCTCTAGGTTGACCCCCTAGCTTCTCCTGAGCAACAGGGCTGTAGAGGTAGCAACATGGTGAAGTCCAGGCCCTTGGGATTGAAGCAGAGAGGAAAGGGAAGGGGTTGTGAAAACAGGATGATGCTCTCAGCCCAGAGAGGAAGAGCAAACTGACCCCCCCAATCTGGCCCTTCGGCTCCTATCCCTGAACTTGAACTTATCCCTTCACAAGTACCTGGAGGGCATATGCGCTGAATGCACTTGTTCTGCACAGGTACCAGTGGCTTGTCAGAGGTGAGTCTGATGAGGGAGAATGAGCTAAACAAGGAAACACAGCTCATCCCAAGCTGGACTGGCTTTTTCTCTCTCTCTCCCAACTCCCTCTGCCTCCCTGCCCAGCTCTGAGACACAGTCCTACCCACTCAGTGCCACTCTGGACTGATATTGGACCGTCTTCCTCTGCTTTGCCCCAAGGCTGCGTGTGGGCTTGGTCTCTGCTGCTCGATAGCTCACATACCCCTCCGGCCCTTAACAACTGGGTTTTGACACTCAGTGTGTGCCAGGTCCTGGTCAAGACTTACTTTTTAGAAGAAATAGGGTGGAACCCTGGCCTCTGCCTGGTTCAGAAATCACATCACTCATGTGCCACAGCCATGGCTTGAAGCCACTGTTGCCAAACCCCCCTGCCACTGCTGCCTGTGGCTGCTCTGTCACCTGCTGCCAGTAACAGGTGTTAAGTAATAAAGCCAGCACTGTGTTGGATCTGCCCCCATGCCAGACATCAACTCAATGAACTCTCTCTCCTTTGGCAGCTAAGTCCTTTACGACTCTTCCTTTGGGGAATGATAAACCCAAGACTTACAGAGAAGTCCTGGGCTCATTATCACCTAAATTATCTAAATTATCTAAATTATCTCCTAAATGACAGAGCTGAAATTGACCTTGGACCCAAGCTCTAAACCAGGCATAGGGATGCAATGATGTCCTTCCCAACACATTAAGGGAATTAGCCCACACCTTTAATCCCAGCACTCAGGAAGCAGAGGTAGGAGGATTACTGTGAGTTCAAGGCCAGCCTGAGTCTGCAGAGTGAGTTCCAGGTAAGCCTATGCTAGAGTGACACCTTACCTCAAAAAAAGGGGGGGCTGGAGAGATTGCTTAGCAGTTAAGGCACCTGCCTCCTAAGCCTAAGAACGCTGGTTCCAATCTCCAGCGGTTCCAATCTCCAGGTCCCACGTTTAGCCAGATGCAAAGTGACGCAAGGGCGCAATGCTGAACTTGACCACAAGGGGGCACACGCATCTGGATTTCATTTGCAGCAGCTGAGAGGCTGCTGGCACACCCATCTCTATCTATCTTCCTCTCCCTCTCTTTCTGTCTCTCTCCAAAAAAAAGAAAAGAAAAGGAAAGAAGAGGAGAGGAGAGGAGAGGAGAGGAGAGGAGAGGAGAGGAGAGAAGAGAAGAGAAGAGAAGAGAAGAGAAGAGAAGAGAAGAGAAGAGAAGAGAAAAGAAAAAGGGAGGGAGAGAACAAACTAGGCTCAGAGGTCAGAAAGGAGGAAGAGGAGATCCAGAACTCCTCGTCTGCTCTCAGACCTTCAGAAGAGCCATTTAGTCTCAAAGGACACATGGAGAAGCTCCAGGGATGCTGGGAGCTGGACTCGAATGTAATCTCCACAAGTGTAGGTGGTGAAGCCCCATCCCAGGGAGTGTACCTGAAAGCAGCAGCTAAGCACCAGGCCAGGGGGGCATTTGGTGCACTGGCAGGGGTTGGGCCTGAATGAAACCAGAGGTCTCCCAGCCTCAGAGGCTATGATTCTGAACAGGCCTCAGAGCTGGGAGAGCTGGAGGAGGATCTGCAGGAAAGCTTACAAAAGTATGGGGGCTTCATGGCAAGGGGGCCCTCCATTCACACAACAGACAGTTTTTAAAATACAATTTATTTGGAAGCAGAGAGAGGCAGGGAAATGGGTGCACCAGGGCCTCTTGCCACTACAGATGAACTCCAGATGTATGCACCATTTTGTGCATCTGGCCATATGTGGGCACTGGGGAGTCAAACCTGGGACATCAGGCTTTGCAAGCAAACACCTGTAGCTGCTGAGCCATATCTCCAGCCCATAACAGACATTTTTAAACAAATATTTAATTGGGTTAGAGAGATGGCTTAGTGGTTAAGGCATCTGCCTGCCAAGCCTAAGATTGCCCATTTGATCTCCAGGTCCCACATTTAGCCAGATGCATAAGTGAAGCAAGTGCACAATACTACACTTGCCCACAAGGGGGCGCACGTGTCTGGAGTTTGTTCACAGCAGCTGAGAGGCCACTGGCATACCCATTCTTTCTCTCTCCCTCTTCCTTTCTGTGTCTGTCTCTCTTTCTTTCTGTCTCTCTCAAATAATAAAAAAATTTATTTATTTGCAAGAGGAGAGAGAGAGAGGCAATGGGCATGCCAGAGCCCCTTGCCTCTGAAAATGACTCCAGATGCACATGCCACTTCGTGCATTTGGCTTTACATGAGTACTTGGGAATCAAATCTGGGACAGCAGGCTTTACAAGCAAGTGCCGTTCACCACTGAGCCATCTCTCCAGCCTGCAACAAGCATTCATTAGCACCTACTATGTTCCAGGCAGCTATCTGCTCTGGTCTCAGTTGAGGGAGGTGACTCAGAGGTCCCTTCACCTGCTCTCTCCTCTGTTCCTCGCCCTCAGGACGCATCAAGCATTTCCCTGACAAGTCCTTCTTCACACCAGTGGTGGTAGCCTGCCTGTCCATCATGGCCTTGCTTCTGCTGTTGCTGCTGCTACTCCTGTACAAGTACAAGCAGGTGAGCTGGGGCAGGGAAACTGGCCAGCCAGGCCTAAAGGAAGTCAGACATGTAAAGCGCCATAATGCCAGGCTGAACTATCCACGCCAGCTCCTACTTACATGCTCGATCATTCTGTCAGCCTGTCATGTAGCTTGTAGCTCTTTTCTTATAGCCCAGGCTGACCTGGAATTCAGTCTCAGGGTGGCCTCGAACTCATGGCAATCCTCTTACCTCTGCCTCCCTAGTCCCAGGATTAAAGGCATGTGCCACCTCACCTGGCACCAGCTCTTTTTTTTTGCTATTTATTTATTTATTTATTTATTTATTTATTTATTTATTTATTTAAGGTAGGGTTTCACTCTAGTCCAGCCTAACCTTGGCAATCCTACCTTGGCCTCCAGAGTGCTGGGATTAAAGGAATGTGCCACCACGCCCAGCCAGCTAGCAGCTGTTTAGAAGGTGCTTATTGTATGCTAGATGCTAGGTGGCCCCTGACACTGTTCTGTAGACTTTACTGTCCAAGGCAGGAGATGATCATTAATTAGATGTGGAAGTAAGGGCAAGCCTACCAGAGCAAAAAGTGCTATGGATTAAGGAAAAGAGTCCCATCCCAACACAGCATTTGAGCTGGGTGCACAGAGAGGATGTCACCATGCTGGGTCTGTGACTGTGCTCAGGCAGCATGTGACTAGTGGAAGGCCTGCACTCTTCCTTCTCCTCTGTTATACTATGATTACCAAAGGTGCCATGTACTGCCCACTGTTCATCAAGTACTCTGGTGAGATGTTCACTAAGTGAACAATGTGAAGGGCATTTGAGAGAGAGAGAAATGGGTGTGCCAGGGCCTCTAGCCACTGCAAACGAACTCCAGATGTATGTGTATCTGGCTATATGTGGGTACTGGAGAATTGAACCTAGGTCCTTGGGCTTCGCTGGCAAGCAACTTAACCACTAAGCCATCTCTCCCAACCCTGAGGGGAATTTTAATGAAGCTTGCTACCCACAACATCCTACTGCCTGCCTTCAGCAAGCATGTCACCACTCTCCTCTTATGGAGTTGGAGGCTGAGGCTCTGAGAGGTTGAGACGAGACTTAGTCCATGGCTGGTCAGTGGCAGAGTCTGGTTTTAACACAGAGGGGACAAACTACAAAGTCATGTTTTTAGGCCCATTTGTGAAGCATAGATTCACATTCATTTCTAAAACCCTGGTGGCTGGGGGCAGGGCAAGTAGGAAAGAGACTTCTGATGGAAAGGGTCAGGTGAGCAGTGACCATTGTGGGTCTGGAACTAGAGAGGAGGCAGAGGGGTGGAACCTCATCTTGCAGGTCCAGCGCGGTCAGTAGCTTTGAACAAGAGCTGGTTGGGGGCGGGGGGCGTAGCTTCCCTGTGCCCCTTTCACTGCTTTTCCATAATCACCCCTGTCTTGGAAGTCCTGAGAGAAGAATCTGAGGGGCAGGATAGACAGATATGGGGTGTTACAGGATCAAACTCCCCACACTCATGCCGCACCCAGTGTAAGAAGATGGCTCCTCTGTCCAGCTCAGCCACTGTGGCCAGATGACCTTGCCTGCCTCACCCTTTTCTGGCCTTCGTTTCTTTTCCTGTATAAGGAGACTGAGTGACCTTTCCAGCCCTTTCTCCTCATTAGGATGCTCCGAAGGTCCTGCCTCCAGAGCCAGGGGCTGGCAATTGATGCTCTGGGACTGCCTACCAGTCCATGGGGAAGTACATGTTTTGAAGCCCATTTTTCCATCTGTAAAATGGGATTGATGATGGCAGGTTGTTGCCAAGATTCCCGGACTTATACATGTAGAAAAGGGTAGGGTGCTAGATGTCAAAGCCAGTGTTCAGTAGTGGAGCCTGTGCCCTTTTCCCAGAAGGAAGTTGACTAGGGAACCAGTTCACTCATTCATTCTGAGATGGGAAGGGATCTGAAGTTGGCATTGCCTCAACTACACACTGTAGTGGTTTCTGCATGCTACTTGCCACCTCTAGAGTTGATGGCACACACACTATCATGGTCGCCTGGAACTTCTCTGAGCAGCTCCCACTGAAACAAAGTTCTTCATTTGGAGCTGAAAAACTTCCTCCAGTTGTCCGATGAGCACCCAGACCCCACAGCTCCTTTTTCCTGGGCTGACCAGCCTCCCTTGGCTGTGGTCCTGAGACAGTTCAGCTGTGCCATTTTTGGAGGAGCACCACTTCACTCACCTCCAGAAAATTCCATTGTCCCTGTAAGGCCAGAGGACCTGAAGTCTTAGGCCTTCCTCTTCCCCAATACCCTTTGGTGTCTTCAGGCTGAGATGCTTCTCTGAGAAAGATTCTCCTGCCTCAGGACCTTCATGAGGGAATTAGCTCTACCTGTTTCCACCACTCACTGGCCTGTCTGTAGAAGCGGTGTTTCTGCTCAAGGCGAAGTCATTCCCTTCTGTCCCCCAGGAGGAGGGCATGGGGAAGAGGACAGGGCAAGAGTCAGGAGGCTGCGGGGTGAAGGTATACATAGGGAGGGAGTGATAGGGTGCAGAGGAAAGATGGATGGGGACAGAGGGAGGCCACTGGATGGTTGTATTCTGGGGCTGAGACTATGTAAAGAAAGACAGGCAAGTTCCCAGAGCTTTCAGTGAGAACTGCTCAGATCTTTCCTTCCTGAGAGAATAGCCATTCTACAGAGCCAGAGGCCTGGCAGGTAAGGTGTCAGAACCTGGTATCTCTGAGCCCATTTTGCTCCCCAGAGAGAAGTTATTGAAGAGGAGTTATTAGGGCTGATGTGAGCAACAGATGAACCAGTGCTGTAGCAAGGATCTAGGAAGGAGCCTCATAAGCTGCTAGCATTCCAGCCTCCCCTCTTGCTAGATCCAGTGAGTGCTGCCCTCTCTCCTCTCACCAAAGGTATGGTGCACCTGCAGAGAGACACTTTCCTAGACAGATGCTCCAAGCCATATGAGAGCCTAGGTTAAGAATGGCCCAGGGGGTGGTGGGAATTCCTGAGGTCAGCTGGGAGTGCCCAGCCTTGAAAGTGAGGATTCAGACATGTGAGATACCAGCCAAATCTCGCTTCCCCCTCCAACTGTCCCTTCCAACATTGCCCTTGCCAGCAGAGGTGGGAGGCTGACTCAGCCCAGCTGCAGAGGAACAGGGGAAGCAGAAGTGGTGAGGAGAAAAACAGCCTTAGGCCACAAAGGCTCCCAGAGGTGGGAGATGGAAGTGGCAGGTCACCCGGCCTGGAAATTGTATCCTTGGAGACACAGAAGTCCCTCCCTATGTCCATCCCGTTTCAGACACACCTCCCAAGCCACACAATAGGAATGTGCTTTGTTTTTGTTCCTGTTGTTACAGGGTTGCATGTAGCCCAAGCTAGGATCAAACTCACTATGTAGTTGAGGTTGGCCTTGAACATCTGACCTTCCTACTTCTACCACCCAAGTGCTAGGATTACTAGAGTGTGTCACCATGCCCTATTGGATGTTCTTAAATTTACTTCAAGCCAAACCTTCTGGATCAGAACCCAGAAGTTCTTGCTTATGTCTAACTGCAGTCTCTTCTCCCAAATTACCAACTGGAAATTCTTCCCTAAGGCTACCTAGGTTCATTTAAGTTAGTAAGACTTGTAGCCATAGGCCACTGTCTTCTCCAACAGCCCTGCTGGCCCCTGTCTCTAAAGCATGACTGCACAGAGAGTTGATCTGCTGGCCCAAGGCCTCAGTGGCCTCCATCACACAAGCCCAGCTTCCACGTTCCCTAAACTTGGTCATCATCAGCACTTCTCATGTGCAGCTCTTGGTATGATGCCCCCTTGCAGCTGCCCCTGAAGCAAGAAAGGGAAAGGCAGTCCCCACTTCTGCCAAGACCCTGTCCAGCTCTGTCAGCTGGCTGAGTTGAAGTGGCAGAGAAAGCCTGGGGAGGAGCTGGAGCCGGCCATAGTACGCAGTGTTCCCTTTGTCACAGAGTGCCTCACCTACTTGGCTCCTCTTGCTTCTCCATGGAGTCAGGAGGGAGCCCACAGGCCTGTTCACAGCCTTCATGACTTTCTGCCTAGAAGCTCTCCTCCCCTTCCCCAAGCCACACCAGCCACCAACCTGTGCCCCCAAATTTGCCACCTCAAGGCTGTAGCATATGTTGTACCCTGTGCCTTCCTTCTTACACCACTCTATCCTATCACACTGCTTTACTGTTTTCATGGCAGCATTTGAGGGTTTATTATTTTTGAATTGAATGTCTCTCTTAGCCACTCCAATATAACTCCATGGGGCCAAGTGTTTGCCTTATTCAATGCTGAATTCACTGTGCCCAACACAAACATACTCAGTAAAATGTCTGAATGGATGGGATTATGATTCAGCATTGAACAAGGAAGGAAACCAGGCATGGTGGCACACATCTTTAATCCCAATACTTGGGAGGCAGAGGTAGGAAGACTGCTATGAGTTCGAGGTCAGCCTGGGACTACATAGTAAATTCCAGGTCAGCCTGGGCTAGAGTGAGATCCTACCTCAAAAAACAAAAGCAAAAGACATTTTTTTAAAAAAGGAAGGGAGGGCTGGAGAGATGGCTTAGGGGTTAAGGCGCCTGCCTCCTAAGCCTAAGAACATAGGTTCCAGTCTCCAGCAGTTCCAATCTCCAGGTCCCACATTTAGCCAGATGCAAAGTGACGCAAGGGCGCAATGCCGCACTTGACCACAAGGGGGCGCACACATCTGGATTTCGTTCACAGCAGCTGAGACACTGCTGGCGCACCCATCTCTGTCTCTCTCTGTCTCTCTCTGTGTCTCTCTCCCAAAAAAATAATAAAAAATAAAAATAAAAATAAAAAAGGAAGAGAATTTTGACTCACAGATGAGCCTTATTATGCTAAATAAAACAAGCCAGGCACAGAAGACAAAAACTGCATGACTCCTTTTATCTAGAACAGTCTCAAGACTAAAAGTAGACTCACGGCTGCCTATGGCTGGAAGGAGGGAGAAACTGGAGAGGGAGTTGTTCTGTAATGGGCACTTGAAAATGGTTGTGATGGTAAACTTGATGTTGTGCATATTTTACTATAATTGAAAATGAAAATGGGGCTGGAGTAAGGCTCACTTGTATTGTGTGTATTTTGCAAATGTGAGGCCCTGGGTTCCATTCTTGGTGTCAAAACAATACTATTTGTGCAAAAGAATAGATAGGTGTATGAATGAATGCACAAATTTCAAATTCTATTCTCAAGCCCCTCAGAGGTTTTCTTGTTCAAGTTCTTCAATGAACAGCTAGGGAAACAGGTTTGGAAAAGGGAAGATCTTCAGCAAGGAAAAGTTAAGACCCTCCTAGCTCTTGGTGTTCTGCCCATGAGATGCTACGATCCCTCTCAGCACATAGTAGGCTGACAGCTTCTAGACTGCCTCTGCTACTCCTTGCTCTTGCTGCCAGACCAGCAGCCATGTGCCTCCCCTCCTTCTGCAGAAGCCCAAGTATCAAGTGCGCTGGAAGATCATTGAGAGCTACGAGGGCAACAGCTACACCTTCATCGACCCTACCCAGCTGCCCTACAATGAGAAATGGGAGTTCCCCAGAAACAACCTGCAGTTTGGTGAGATGGGGTCTCCATACCTTTCATAGAGCTGGTGGAGATTGCAGGGACCCTGTAGGCTGCAGGGACCTAAGGAGCCCATGTGTGTCACAGGTAAGACCCTTGGTGCCGGTGCCTTTGGGAAGGTAGTGGAGGCCACAGCGTTTGGTCTGGGCAAGGAAGATGCTGTATTGAAGGTGGCTGTGAAGATGCTGAAGTGTGAGTAGGGGAAGGGCTGGGGAGTGCTGTGCATTGGGAGTGGGCTTGCCCTGTTGTCACAAGAGGAACCACCCATCCTTCCAGCCTATTGGACTCTGAAGGATTTGGAATGGGTACTTGGCTTTCTGTGAGCTCCAGGCTTCTGTGACTCTTGGTTCTGAGGAGGTCTCTGCCAACCTTTAGGTGGGAAGGGGTTTCTGACTGAGCCCCAGCGAGGCTGGGATGAATAGATGTTCCCATTATAGCCTGGTTTCTCAACACCTCAAGACTTAGCTCAGGAACATGTGCATCGTCTCCTCCCTCCCATCTGTGTGCCCACAGTAATTCTCCCTCTTTTGGACTTGGTTCCCTCTGGGTACCTCCTGCTGGCTCTGACCTTCACCCCCATCTTCCAGCCACAGCTCATGCTGATGAGAAGGAGGCCCTCATGTCAGAGCTGAAGATCATGAGTCACTTGGGCCAGCACGAGAACATAGTCAACCTTCTGGGAGCCTGCACCCATGGAGGTGAGGGCCGTGGTGGGACTGTGCGTCCACGGTGTTGGAGTCCTTGGGCATCTAGGTCCATCTTTCCTTTCTATGTGCTCCAAGTGCTTGTAGGACCCCAGCCTCTGCCCTACTGATTGATATTCCTAAGGCAGATTACTAGGCTTGGCAGGCTTCATGAGTGACACAGATAGCTGTATGCAGATTCGTGGTCTTTGTGGCCAAGGGTTCTGATTCTGTGACTCAAATCTACAGTTTAAGAAGGTCCACCCCAGAGAACATATGGGTGTCCCAGGACTCTAAGCCACTCCCGTGTGTGTACATGTGGTGTGCATGCATATATGCTTGTATGTATGTGTGTAGGTACATCTCTGTGTATGTGTGCACACACTTGCATGTAAAGGCCAAAGTCCAGTGTCTTCCTTAACTTCCCTCCACCTTATTATTATTATTATTATTTGTTTTTGAGGTTTCACTCTAGTCCAGGCTGACTTGGAATTCACTGTCTTCTCAGAGTGGCCTTGAACTTACGGCAATCCTCCTACCTCTGCCTCCCGAGTGCTGGTATTAAAGGCATGCGCCACCACGCCCAGCTCCACTTTATTTTTGAGATAGGGTCTCCCAGTGAACCTGGAACTAACTGAGTTAGATCAGCCAGCAAGCCTCAAGGATCCTTCTGTCTGTTTCCCAAGAGCTGGGATTACAGGTGCACCTGACTTTTACGTGAGTGTTGGGGATCTGAACTTGGATCCTCGTGCTTGCACAGAAAGCACTTCACTATCTTCCCAAGCCCCCTTCTCTTCATTATAGCAGCTTTGCCCTGTATCAAACTTGTAGAATTCTTTAAGACAAGGTCTCACTGTAGACCAGACTGATCTGGAACTAATTCTGTAGCCCAGGATGGCCTTAAACTCATGACTCCTGTCTCAGCCTCCCAAGTGCTGGGTATGAGCTGGCAGGGTTTTTTTTTATTTATTTATTTTTAAGTTTTATAAGTTTTCATACACAGATGGGGTTATTGAGGCACCAAGAAACTTGCTTCCAGAGTTAGGGTTAGAATTCAAATGTGCTGGCTCTGGGCCAGAGGGTACACTGCCCCTGCCTCTATTCACGCGGGGAGTGGTGCCTAGGGGAACGCCACCATCACTCCCCACTCTTGGCTGCCCTAGGCCCTGTCCTGGTCATCACTGAGTACTGCTGCTACGGCGACCTGCTCAACTTTCTGCGAAGGAAGGCTGAGGCCATGCTGGGACCCAGCCTGAGTCCAGGTCAGGACTCCAAGGGAGATTCCAGCTACAAGAACATAAACCTGGAGAAGAAATATGTGCGCAGGTAGTACCTTGGCCAAGTCCAGGAAGGAGACTAGGGCGGGAATCAGGGTCAAGTCTGTGTCAAAGCCAGGTGTTCTGGATGGGGTAGCCATCTGTGTCAAGAATAGCCACTCCATTCTTATGGCAACTTTCATTTTCTGCTACATAGTCCCATCATTCAACAAGTATTTGAACACCTGCCATGTTCTGGGACTGTGGTGGGCAAAGATGGGCAGCTCCCAGTCTGGTGATATGTGTTCATGAAAGCATCAACTTAACATATAGGGAAAAGACCTACCCAGGCCCACAGCAGGAGCCCTGGAAAGAGATGGAAGATGGGGCATACTTGCTCAGTTTTCACCCAACATGCCCAAGGGAGCTGCAGAGCACACATTCCCCTGAGACCAGTATCGGTCTTGGTCTCAGTCTCCATATTATCGTGGGGAAGGAAGAACAGAATGTTGGGTGTGAGAAAGCAAAACAGCATGGTTGTGGCCAGGTTCCTGATTTGCTCAGGTCTTGGTTTCCTCAGGTGAGCACTGGAGTTTTAAACCTCTCAAGGTCTATTGTTCTATGCTGTTGTGATTTCTTTTTATTTATTTAAGAGAGAACGGGCACATCAGGGCTTCCCTGCCCTGCAAACAAACTCCAGATGCATGTGTGATCTTGTGCATCTGGCTTATGTGGGTCCTGGAGAATTGAACCAAGGTCCTTTGGCTTTGCAGGCAAGTGCCTTAACCACTAAGCCATCTCTACAGCCCCCACTGTTTTTTTTTTTTTTTGAGAGACACAGAGAGAGAGAGAGAGAGAGAGAGAGAAAGGACGACAGATAGAGGATGGGCGCATCAGCAGCCTCTCAGCCGCTGAGAATTCTAGATGCGTGCGCCCCCTTGTGGGCAAGTGCGGCATTGTGCCCTTGCGTCACTTTGCATCTGGCTAAATGTGGGACCTGGAGATTGGAACTGACGTTCTTAGGCTTAGCAGGCAGGCGTCTTAATCGCTAAGCCATCTCTCCAGCCCTGCTGTTGTGATTTTTGAAAGCCACCCAGATGGAGGTGGACAAAGCCACATGAGGAAGCATGTCACATGACTTGGGCAAATCTGGAGCCTCTCCTGGCTTTGAGTCCAGTGTTCACTTACCATGCTGCTGTGCTGAAATCTTGGTCTTGGTGGGGCTCCAGAGCTAGTCTACCAGAGATAAGCCACAAAGAAGGTGCTCAAAGTGGGGACCTGACACCCCTCTGAAAGGTGGTACACATTGGGCCAATGCAGGCTGGAGCCTAAGGCCCAATCAAATCAAAATGAGCACCAAAGAAAAACCCTAGCTTCCTTCAAGTCTGCAGACAGGGAAAGTGTTCCCAGAATGGGACATTTCAGGGGCAAGTGGCAGATGAATGGGTCCTACCTATGGGGTCTGAGTTCCAGTACAAGGAGAGGGTGGCAGCGCCACGGCTGGATCCTAACGGAAACATTAGATTGTCTTTCTGGGAACTGAGAGCGTACAATGTCCAGGGCAGCAGAGAAGCTGGGAATCCACTTCTAGCTGGACAGTCAGTAGTAGCAGTGTGCTTCTCCAGCTCACCTACCACCCAAAGTAGGTGCCTGGGGGCTACTAGAAATGCACATCCCAGGCCCACCCACTCAGACCTGCTCAGTCTGCTTTGAAGGTGGCTCCCTGGGGGCTCATCGGACAGGGTTCTGTTCAGCTGGCGGGGGGGGGGGTGTATACCTTTAATCCCAGCACTTGGGAGGCAGAGGTAGGAGGATTGCCTTGAGTTCAAGGCCACCCTGAGACTACATAGTGAATTCCAGGTCAGCCTGGCCTAGAGTGAGATCCTACCTTGAAAAACAAACAAGCAAGCAAGCAAGCAAACAAACAAACAAAAAAGAAGTTCTGTTCTAGATCCAAGATTTAACACTGTGAATAGTTAGTTTTGTCCCTAGTTTCTGAGGGTGTTCTGGGGGCATGCTAGCAACAGGAGCAGTGAAGAGCTTTCCAACAGGCAGAGCTGCCCAATGACAGGATGGGCTGTGGCTCTGGCCCTAGGGATAGCTAGGCAGAGATCAAACAGAATGTGGCAGGTGCTTTCTGTCAGAAAGGGACACTCAGGCTGACCTTGAGGTCCCTTCCCGTCCCAGCTGAGTGGCTATGGGAAGTTTGGAGGCCTGGGCTGGGCAGTGCAGTGCAGTGACGTCTGACCACCCTCCAACCCTCTCTCCTACCTAGGGACAGTGGCTTCTCCAGCCAGGGTTTGGACACCTATGTGGAGATGAGGCCTGTTTCCACTTCTTCAAATGATTCCTTCTCTGAACAAGGTGAGGAGATACCAGAGCCAGGGAGAGAAGGGCTGGCGGGCCTGCAGAAAGGGGAGGGGCGCGGTGAGGTGGGGCTGCCCTGATACCTTATTCTACCTCAGATCTAGACAAGGAGGCTGGCCGGCCGCTGGAACTCTGGGATCTGCTCCACTTCTCCAGCCAAGTCGCTCAGGGCATGGCCTTCCTTGCGTCCAAGAATGTGAGTCAGTGCTCAGGTCCGGGTGGAGAAAGGGCAGATGACACATAAAAGATACTCAGCCCAGAAATAAGTACCTAGAGTCCAGGGCCTTAGACTACCACCCTTAGAATAGACTTGTAACACAATGGTTTGACTGCTGGCTCTGCTGCTTGTTGTATGACTGAGCAGCACTTTAAATTCTCTGAGCCCGGGGTGAGAACCTATATAGTCACAATTGTTTGGAGTATGATAGGGTTGTGTGTGTAAATGCCTGGCATGGTAGGACCCTGAAGATGGCAGCTACTAGTGTTAGGAATAATGTGGGCCAAAGACTGCTTGCAGTCTGGGCATTCATTGCTTCTAGAGTGGCAGATGGTCCAACTAAGGGGCAGCACTGGCTGTGAAGACAAGGCCAGAGGTTTATAAACACTGTTTTTTAGCTACATTGAATTTTCTCTGACCCTAGGCTTGCACAGGTCTGGACAGTTTGCTTACTAGGGAGAGATAAGACAGAAAGTGGCAGTGGCCTGGGCTGGGCAGTGCAGTGCAGTGACGTCTGACCACCCTCCAACCCTCTCTCCTACCTAGGGACAGTGGCTTCTCCAGCCAGGGTTTGGACACCTATGTGGAGATGAGGCCTGTTTCCACTTCTTCAAATGATTCCTTCTCTGAACAAGGTGAGGAGATACCAGAGCCAGGGAGAGAAGGGCTGGCGGGCCTGCAGAAAGGGGAGGGGCAGGGTGAGGTGGGGCTGCCCTGATACCTTATTCTACCTCAGATCTAGACAAGGAGGCTGGCCGGCCGCTGGAACTCTGGGATCTACTCCACTTCTCCAGCCAAGTGGCTCAGGGCATGGCCTTCCTTGCGTCCAAGAATGTGAGTCGGTGCTCAGGTCCGGGTGGAGAAAGGGCAGATGACACATAAAAGATACTCAGCCCAGAAATAAGTACCTAGAGTTCAGGGCCTTAGACTACCACCCTTAGAATAGACTTGCAAGACAATGGTTTGACTGCTGGCTCTGCTGCTTGTTGTATGACTAAGCAGCACTTTAAATTCTCTGAGCCCTGGGTGAGAACCTATATAGTCACAATTGTTTGGAGTATGATAGGGTTGTGTGTGTAAATGCCTGGCATGGTAGGACCCTGAAGATGGCAGCTACTAGTGTTAGGAATAATGTGGGCCAAAGACTGCTTGCAGTCTGGGCATTCATTGCTTCTAGAGTGGCAGATGGTCCAACTAAGGGGCAGCACTGGCTGTGAAGACAAGGCCAGAGGTTTATAAACACTGTTTTTTAGCTACACTGAATTTTCTCTGACCCTAGGCTTGCACAGGTCTGGACAGTTTGCTTACTAGGGAGAGATAAGACAGAAAGTGGCAGTGGCTTTTTATCAGAAAGGGACTCTCAGGATGATCTTGAGATCCCTTCCCTTCCCAGCTGAGTGGCTAAGCAGGAGACTGGGAAGATGGCTGTTTCACTTCCCAAGGACACTAAGGCCCCTCCCCCTCCCTTTAGGTTCAGGAAGGGCAGGGCTCACACTAACCCTCCAGTACTTTCCTTCAGTGCATCCACCGAGATGTGGCAGCTCGAAATGTGCTGTTGACCAGTGGGCACGTGGCCAAGATTGGGGACTTTGGGCTGGCTAGGGACATCATGAATGACTCCAACTATGTCGTCAAAGGCAATGTGAGTGTTGAGGAGTGTGGCTATGTGGGAAGGGGTGGAGAACTGAGACTCCACGTGACAGAGCTGTCTTGCCAGGCCCGTCTACCTGTCAAATGGATGGCCCCAGAGAGCATTTTTGACTGCATCTACACAGTTCAGAGTGATGTCTGGTCCTATGGCATCCTTCTCTGGGAGATCTTCTCACTTGGTGAGCCACAAAGCCCTCTCCAGGACTGACTCCTTTGAGTTTACCCCACCAGCGACTTGTCTTTTTTAGAGGAATCTAGTCAAGGATGCCTGGTGTCCAGGATAGAGCACGGGCCTGTGGGAGCAAAGGGATGCGTAAGGGCTCTCAAACAAGCAGAGTAGCTCTTGCATGGCTAGGGCAGACCCTCCAGCCAACACACGTTCATTCTGGGCTTGTCTTTTGCTCTGTAGCAGCAGTCTAGAATGCTGCTGTCCCTGACACCTATGTACTCGTGAAAACGCAGCTCGTTTCCTCCTCAAACCATTTCCCGAGGACTAGGCACAGGGCCTCATGCTAGGTCTTTAACTGCACCATTATAGTGTGTTAGCCTCCCTTTACTGATACTTTATCCAGGTTTTACTGTGCCTGTGTGGCACCTCCCAAAGCCATGCTCTAAGGCCACAGTTAGGATGGGACATTCACATTCTGCCTGGGATGCATGTCAGTGGGGAGGGAAGATAAGCATCAAGTGTGGTCTCTTACATGATCCTGGCCTTTGCAGGGCTGAACCCCTACCCTGGCATCCTGGTGAACAGTAAGTTCTACAAACTGGTGAAGGATGGATACCAAATGGCTCAGCCTGCATTTGCCCCCAAAAACATGTACGTGAAAGACTATCAAGGGCAAGAGGTGTTCCAGGTTTTGGTTGGAGGAGGGTAGAAAACTCCATGTATGATCTTAATCTTTATCCAGAATGCTCCAGGGCCAAGCTTCATCTTCCTTGCAGTAGACAAAAAGCATATAATACCTTGGTCTTTGCCTAGAATGTTCCATGGCTACATTATCTCCCTTGCAGATTAAAAAAAAATTTATTTCCAGTTGGGCATGGTGGCGCACACCTTTAATCCCAGCACTCGGGAGGAAGAGGTAGGAGGATTGCTGTGAGTTTGAGGCCACCCTGAAACTACATAGTGAATTCCAGGTTGGCCTGGGCTACAGCAAGACTCTACCTTGAAAAACAAAATTATTTCCATGTGTGTTTTGGTGGGGGGTGGGAAGGAGGGCCTCTTGCTGCTGCAAAACAACTAGATGCTTGTACCACTTTTTCAATTCTGCCTACACGGATGGCTTGGGAATTGAAACTGGGCCATCATCCCAGTCTCCTGCAGTGGATTCTGAAGGTTCAATACTGAACATATTTTTGTAGCGTTAAGGATTGAACCCAGTGCTTCATGCATGCTAGACAGGTTGCTCTACCACTGGGCCATACTTCAGCCCCTAAATTCACTTTTCACTAGCTTTAGGGTACCTTTGCTGGGTAGATCTCTCTAGGGGTATCATGGTCCCCAGACTGAGGAGCCTTAGATGGGTAATAACCTTTGACCTGTCTACAGATACAGCATCATGCAGGCCTGCTGGGAACTGGAGCCTACCCATAGACCTACCTTCCAGCAGATCTGCTTCCTTCTCCAGGAGCAGGCCCAAATGGACAGAAGAGAGCAGGTGAGTAGGCTGGGCTGGGGTGGGGGCCTAGCCAGCTAGAGCAAGAAGGGCTAGGCCTGGAATAACCAGACTGACTGTTCCTGGCTTTCCACCCCCAGGACTATGCTAACCTGCCAAGCAGCAGTACCACTAGCAGCAGCGGCGGCGGCGGTGGTGGCGGCAGTGGCAGCAGCTGCAGTGAGCCAGAGGAGGAAAGCTCCAGTGACCATTTGGCCTGCTGTGAGCCAGGAGACACTGCCCAGCCCCTGCTTCAGCCCAACAACTACCAGTTCTGTTGAGGCAGTGACACCGGAGTGGAGTACTATGGCCCCCTCCCAGCTCCACCTCTTCCACGGAAGGGCAACATGGGGAGAACATCTGAACTCTGCCCTCAGCTCAGCCCAGCTCTGACACTTGGGAATATGACTCCTAGAGCCTGGGCCATCACTGCCAATCAGGGGCTGAGCCCCTCTCCCACTGTTCTCTTGGTGTGGCTTCATGTTTGCTATGACAACTGAGGTATACCCTCAGTTCAAGCTCTTGATCTTGTTCCCTTCCTTAGCCCCCTTACATCTCTGTGGAAACAGGACTGATATTATGCTTCAGAAGACAAGGATTCCTAAGATTAGAGACATGGTGGACTTAGCTCCCTGACCAAGGTGGGCAGCAGGATCCACAAGTGCTCAGACTGCAGGCTCCTTGGGCAGTGTAGAGCCTTCATAAGAATCCCTTCCCTCTATAGCCTTGCCTCACCTTGGATCTGGCACTTGGATCTGCCAAGTGGCAGCTATAAGGACTATTATGCCCCATCTTCTGTCATTCTGGGCTAGAAAGCAGGGGACCTTGGCATGTGGCTGGCCACATTAAGCAAGAACTAAGCACTCCTCCAAGCTCACTAATAGTCACACTGTGGGATGTCTCTGTCAATATTAAACTAACAGCTTTAACTCAGCACAGCTAGCAGCCTCTGGTTCTTTGCACCACACAAGCACCCTCCGTTCATCCTTCACTCACAAGAAGTGACAAGCTTCTCTCCAGAGTTTAACCAGACAATGAGCAGGAAACTGGCTCTTGCTTCATCAAAACCAGATAATTTAATAAACTTTATTCTCGTTGGGCAAAGAGAGGGAAAAAGCCACTTACTCCATCCCGCTCAATAAATTAAATAACACTTGGCCAATTCCCAGGCCCTAAGCAAACGATGGGCACTTGAGCCAGTCCTGCTGTTTCCTTATGGCCCTGTCTGCTTCCCCTTCACAGAAGGGAGTTTTCCGACTGCCACCAGGTTATGTCACAACCATGGGCCACATCCTCTCTGCGGTGAGGGTCTTAGGGCCCAGAGGATGTAGGGTACAGCAGCAGTGGCCAAGGAAAGGAGGAAGGGGTTCTCTTCTCCAAAGCTCAGAGCAGAGGCAGTCCCAGAAGAAGTTGTGGCCTACTGTTCCTCCCTTGTCAGCTTCCCCCACTATGGGTACAGGAAGAGCTGGAGAAAAGTGCATCCTTCCTTTGGGGAAAATCAAGAGTCCCAAGGGACCCCAAGAGTGGATGAAGCCCCAGAGGCCACTAGTCAAAGGCAACAGGCTAAGAAGCCCATACGGCTACAGGACTGGAGCTAGGGTTCCTCCCTGTAGGACAATGTAGCTCAGCAGCTTCCCAACCTGGTTCAGGGGCTCCTGCTCCTGCCTTAGCCCACCCCAGGCAGTGGTAGGCCCAGGGAGGAAGCTGCCAGCCTTTCCCTCCCTTAAACAAGATAAGCCCCCACATGCACTCTCAAGGCCAGTAATGAGTTTCCTGGCACCTCCCCAGAGCTCTGGAGGTCGAGGGCCCTGCCTTGCTCAGTAAATAGAAGCTCTTTGGTCAGTCCCAGCAATTAGAGGCCCTCCCCACAGAAGACTGCTTCTGCAGGTCCCCAGGATAGGTCTGCCTCAGGCAAGGGTGGGTACATGGCTTGAGAGAGATGGCAGGCCTCGTTCAATAGACTGGCTTATTCTGCCATCGTGGCCACCTTCTCTTCCTCCTCCTCTGTCTCTGTCTTGATCTGAGCAACCCCAAGGCGGTAGAGGGTGTCACGAATGACTACCTCACCAGGCTGGCAGCTCTGCACAATGTCATGGATCTGCCTGTTGACAATTTCCCGGCTGGTGAGGAAATCCATGAGGCGGTTGTAGAGGTAATAGTGGGTGGCATTGTCAAAGGCAATGGACCGCTGGCGGACATTGCTGGATTTGCTGTCCACAATGGAGGCCAGGATAGTTGCGTAGGGTGCCAGCTCAGGGCACAGGGATAAGGAGTGATGGCCAGCACTGGGATCATTGGGAATGGGCTGTGTGCCTGCATGGACAATTCGCCGTGTGGCAGTCTTGGTGACTGGGTGCTGGACAGAGTGTTCAGCCTCTGTCATGTCGACAGAATAATGCTGGTCTAAGAGTTCAGGGCAGGACACGCTCTAGAAGAGAGATAAAAAGCCACTTTGACAAGAGAAAATGATCACGGTCAAACTTTGTGGTAGGTGAGAGCAAAGGCTACTGGGGTCAGGCATCTATGTTTAAATCCTTTTGACTGCATGTACTGAGTCTCCTCAGTGCCTCCATTTCCTCATGAGAGTAGAAACAGAAAACTGGTCATCCCCTAAGCAGATGCTAGATTGCTGGAACTTACAGTATCATTATAACATAGTACCTACTATAGTATATTATCACTTGTAGTACCTTGTCAATTCAGGCTGCAGGGGAGTGGGAGGGATCAGCTCTGAGGTAGCTTTTGAGGTAGATAGCTTTTGGGGGTTCTACAAATTTGGAAGAGTCTGAGAGCCTCAAGGAATGACAACGATGTTCTCTCCAAGAAGCTTTCACATCCGTAATACACCTGGCAAGGCATTCATCTCCCTTTGGACTCTCTGCTTCTTCCTAATGTCAGTTCCAATGCCTTTTCCAGCCAAGGTCAGAGGCAGGCCTTGGCTTGTGCATGCCTCTGGTAAGAATTACTGTCTGATTCAAAGTACCAAGAAACCATGACACAGACAGAAGGGCTCTGCTACTGATCTGTTGTTGGGTGAGTGACCCTAGTCAATCTTTACTTTCTCCTTTTAATTAAAGAGGGTTGTAGATCAGTGCTGGGGATTGAATCCCAGGCTTCACTGAGCTACATTCCAACTATTTTATTTTATTTTATTTTATTTTATTTTATTTTATTTTATTTTATTTTATTTATTTATTTATTTATTTATTTATTTAATTTTATTTTATTGAGGTAGAATCTCACTCTAGCCCAGGCTGACTTGTAATTCACTATGTAGTCTCAGGGTGGCCTTGAACTTGCTGTGATCCTCCTACTTCTGCCTCCCAAGTGCTGGGATTAAAGGTGTGCAACACCATGCCTGGCAAGGTCAGTGTTTCCTAAAACCACTGTACCTATATCTCAACAGGCCTGGCCTCTGCCCTATAGTATGCATATTCATGGTCAAATTTAAGACTCAGAAATTAAGCCGGGCATGGTGGTGCACGCCTTTAATCCCAGCACTCAGGAGGCAGAGGTAGGAGGATCGCCATGAGTTCGAGGCCACCCTGAGACTACATAGTGAATTCCAGGTCAGCCTGAGCTGGAGTGAGACCCTACCTCGAAACACCCTCCAGGGTTGTCAGTGTGACAATGACTTCCAATAGTGGCAGTTTTCTAGTTCATCTGGAAGGCAACCTCTTTTAACACAAGACACCTATGTTGGGAACACTTCGTGCACACTCAATGGCATGCTATGGCTGGTCAGTAAAATGTTTGCAATAAATACTGGTTCCTGTGCATCAAGACAAATATTAAGAAAAAGCATGCTAGAGATGCTTTCGAGGCAGAATCAGTGAGGTAGGAAACAGGTGGCCTGAAGGATTTATTCCAGTTCTTTAGAAGATGACTCACCACTGCTGGCTCTGTAGGGTTAGAGAAACAACCCTGGTTCTTCCCCCACATCTGGCTGGTGAGCTCTGGATAGCAGAGATCAGCACACAGTGCCACAGGTGTGGCCATGTCTACCACATAGACAGGCGGCCAGTGGCGGGAAGAGGCAAGCAGATCCACATGGTCACGGGCACTTTCACCTCGAACAAGGTACTTGGAGCCGCAGACCACCTGGGAGAGATGAGGTACAGTTCAGAGTTAAGGAGCCAATGGGCAGGCAGTCTGAGTGGGGCATTTACTCACCTTCTTCCCAGGAAGACCAAAGCCAGAGCCCCTGACAATCCCACTTCTGTCCCTAAATGAAGCCACCAGCTATCCTAAGAAGAGAAGAGCTGGGACCCAAGTTAGGCTGAAAGGCACCTCCAAACCCTACTCCATCCACACCACTGTACCAACCATCATCTGTGTAGCAGCCCCCACTATGCAGAAGAACTGGCCACCAATGCAAACTCTCTGTCCAACCCAAACCTAAGGAATTAGGGACCCTGGGTTTAACCATCTGTATTTTGAGCAAGCTTCCCACCAGACATGAATGTGTTGCCCAGGTAGGAGCTTCTGGTGCAGACTAGTAAGCATCTCTCTCCACTGACAACTCTCTAGCTACCCCACTGCTGGCCAGGTCTGGGTGGACAATTCTGCCCTCACACCCACTTGCCTGTGGCTTCCAAATGAAACGATTCCTATACAGACCCAAGATATCTCAAGCTCAATACTGTCAAGTGCTTCTCAGAAGGCAACCCCTGGGAACACAGCACCATCCTCTGAGCAGGCTCAGATGGGGTATGGAATTCATGTGTCTCCCTCAGATGTAGCCTTTATTCCAGTGACTGATTACCTCATCCTTTTAAAAAAAATTTACTTTTATTTATTTGAGAGGTTGGGGGGCGAGGATGGGCGCACCAGGGCCTCCAACCACTACAAATGACCTCCAGATGCATGTGCCACTGTTTACATCTGGCTTATGTGGGTACTTGGGAATCAAACACAGGTCCTTAGACATTGCAGGCAAGTGCCTTAACTACTAAGCTATCTCTCCAGCCCCTCATCCTTCTTTTATAACCAGCCCACCCTGACTCTCATGCCTCAGTGAGCTGAAGACTCTGCTGACACACTCCACTCAAACCCCACTGGGTTTCTCACCCCAATATCTTCCTGGGCCTTTTCTGCCATCTGGTACACAACCTGTCCCAAGCTGTCCCAGTGTCTACCCTGAACACACCCCTCTACAGACACCTGGAGTGACTGTCCTAAAACCAAACCAAACCATCTCACCATCCCCATTTCTATCCAAAAGGTATCTGACCACCATCAAAATAAAGTCCTAATGGTTACTCTGACCTCCAGTGGCCCTTGTGCTAGGGAACAGTCATCCCCTGCCTTTCTTTGGGCCTCAGCCACCTCTGGATGCCTATGGAGAGCAGGTCCTTCCATTACTTCTATCTTGGCTCCTTGTCTGGCTCCTCCAGAGCAAGCACCACAAGCCATGCTGGCGAGGTCAGTAGGGAGGCCCACCATCTTTGCTGTCCACTCCTGCACTCTCACACACAACTCAGGGACCAGCATGTGGTAATGTGCTCAAAACACACCACTGAATGATCCAGACTCCCTCTCCAACCCAAAGGATGGCATCTGTCTTCATGGGCTGCACAATACCAAAATCCTAATTCCCAAAGTATAAGCTGGATCAGATTTCCTGTGGGCAGTTTAACACTCGCAAACTCCCCCCAAGCTCCGCTTAATACCCTCTTACCTGATGGGGGCACACCTTATAGATTTTACCCCCTGTGAGGTGAGGTGTGGGCTGTTTATCTCTGGCTCCATTCTGCACAGCTTCATAGAGGGCCAATAAGGAGAGGCAGAGCTGATCCTGTAGAGGAAGGACAAGTAAAACCACAGGCACCAAGGCTAAGGGACCAGGCCTAGTGCTCAGCATCAAATGATCAAAGAAAACAGATCAAATGCTATGCCAGACTGGGCAATATAGCCTCCCTGGCCCACCCTCTTCTAGGCACAGGTGAGCTTCGAGAGGCACAAAGGACTAGGCCACAGGCAAGGCCAAACAGAATAATCAAGCTGCCAGACTCTAGATCCTGGGCCGCGAACTTTTTAGAGGTCAGAGAAACCTTCAAAGAGCTAACATTTGAATCCAAGTTGCAGAAGTATATTTTCAACAGCACACACAAAAAAATGAAGCAAAGTAAATAATAGATAAAACCCATACACAACATACAGTCTATGGTGGTTAGATTCAGGTATCCCCCCATAAACTTAGGTGTTCTGAATGCTAGGTTCCCAGCTGATGGAGATTTGGGAATTAACACCTCCTAGAGGCAATGTCTTGTTTGGGGCGGGCTTATGGTATTATAGCCAGCTCCCCCTTACTAGTGTTTGGCACACTCTCCTGTTGCTATTGTCCACCTGATGTTGGCCAAGGGGTAATGTCCATCTTCTGCTCATGCCATCATTTTCCCCTGCCATCATGGAGCATCCCATCAAGTCTGTAAGCCAAAATAAACCCTTTTTCCCCAAAGCTGCTCTTGGTCAGTGATTTCTGCCAGCAATGCGAACCTGACTGTGACAGTTATGTTGGTACCAAGGAGTGGTGTCATTTGCTGTTAAGACACATGACTGTGTGGCTTTAGCCATTTGGAGCTGATTTTCAAGAGGAATGTGGAAGGATTGGCCTGAGAGATGCCTTGCAGTGCTGCAAGTACTGGTCAAATTCAGACCTTATGGACTGTGAAGTTTGGCTTATGAGGGTGAAAAGGAGCTTTGTCTGGACTGAGCTAGAAGCAGTTTGTGTGAGAGGCTTGCTACTATACCCATAGCCTGAGAATCTGTGCAGGGTCGCAGTGCGTAGAAATGGACTGGTGTGAGCAGAGGGATATGGCATAGAAAGAAATCTTTAGACCAAAACTGCTGCCCGTTCAGCTGCAATTGAGAGATTACAACCAGAGATTGGGTCAGCTGACCTGCATTGGGACAACAGAAAGCATGCAGTTTTTTGAAGGGGCCTGAGTGCTCAACGAGTATCCTGTTCTTCAAAGTCTGCTTTATTCCCCGGAATCAACAAATTGGCACCCTACCTGGTATTATGGAGTAAAACAAATGCAGGAAAGAGAGGGTCATTGAGTTTGCAACATGGTCTTGTGTTTTGGAAAAGGCCATGGGCAGTGTGAAGCAGGTTTGCTGTATGCCTGCATGGAGACCATGAGGATGGACCATGGGGTGCAGTGGAGATGCTGGGACCATGAAATGGCTGCCAAGGAGAGCTGCTGGCCCTGGATGAAGTTTTCCAGGACTGTGAGCAGACTAGGAGGGGCGGAATTAGAACTCCAGAGACTTGTTGCTGGTTAGAATTATTGGATTTGGAGATCTGACACTGACTAGAGTTCTTGGACTTGAAGCTACAGAGTCTGATGTTCGCCCTGGTTGTTTTAAATCTTGTATTGGCTGAGTATTTTTTGCTATACTCAATGCCATCTTTTGCAGTGTGAATGTTTATTCTGTACCATTATGGGTTTCTTGAGGTTACTTTTTGGTATTATGGCTCAGTTAAAAGACCTTGGATTATGGAGATGTTTGAACATCATTAGGATTGATAAAAACTATGGGACTTTGAAAGTTGGGTGAATGTATTGCATTTTACATCATGGATGGTTATCAGTTTATGGGGGCCAGAGGCAAAATGTGGGGGGTTTGATTCAGGTGTCTCCCATAAACATAGGTGCTCTAAATGCTAGGTTCTCAGCTGATGGAGATTTGGGAATTAAAGCCTGCTAGAAGTAGTGTATTGTTGGGGGTGGGCTTATGGGTGTTATAGCCAGTTTTCCCTTGCTAGTATCTGACACACTCTCCTGTTCCTTTTGTCCACCTGATGTTGGTCAGGGGGTGATGTCAACCCTCTGCTCATGCCTAATTTTCTCTGCCATTATGGAGCTTACCCTCGAGTCTGTAAGCCAAAATAAACCTCCTTTTTCCCCACAAGCTGCTCTCGGTTGGGTAATTTCTACCAGCAATGCAAACCTGACTGCAACACAGTCTATGAATGTAACTTTCCTAACAGCCTGAAAACCATGTGCTGTGTAAAGTGCACTCTTTACAACAGCCTCATGAGACCAGTTATTTTAGTTATTTCAATTTTGCAAATGAGGAAAATGAAACTCCAAATGTGAGATAAGGAAGCTTATCCAAGCCCCCCTCCACCCCTCCAAAAAAAGAAAAAGAAAGGTCAGGATTGCTGACCAGAGTCTAAGCCCACTGCTCTCAATAGGAGAGCCAACTGTAGGTCAAGGCCTCACACAGAGGGCATGTTGCCACCTGGCTGCCAGCACTAACACAGGTGCTTAGTGGCAGGGCATATCCTCTGCTCAGAAAGACACCAAGCAGCCTGCTCCCAAAGCCTCAGTCTCCACTGCTGTTCCTGGCATTCACCCTGGAGTCTTCTGGTCCAAAGGGGATGTCACATTGCTCCAGCAGGTGTTGTAGCTCCTCCTCAGTGTAGGAGCCAAGTTCTTCAAGCTTGCAGATGCCCTCCTGGAGTAGCCTCACCAAGGCACTGCCATTGCCTGCAAGAGACAACAGTGCTGATGGGAGATACTGCTGCCAACCACTTGAGGTCATGGCAAGTCACTCATGTTCAAGGATGAGAACAAGGGGGTGAGTGAGGCCTGTAGGATGGCAGGCATGAAGTGGAAGCCAACTGCACAAAGCATGCCTTGGGTGCTGAGAGAGGTGCACCAGTGCAAATATCTGCAATCTCTTAGAACTGAAGCTTGCCCTCGAACATTTATGTAAGATACCAGGCACAAAGCCATCACAAAGTACTCTAGAACAGCTAAGCTTTGAATCTAAGAGCTTCTGTTTTTCAGAATGGTGGTGGTTTGATTCAGGTGTTCCTCATAAACTTAGGTGTTATTGAATGTAAAGTTCCCAGCTGATGGAGATTTGGGAACTAATGCCTCCTGGAGGCAGTGTATTGTTGGGGGCAGGTCTTTCTCTCTCTCTCTTTTTTATTAGAGAGAGACAAAGAGAGATAGAGAGAATGGGCGCACCAGCTCCAAATGTGCATGTCCCCTTGTGGCCAAGTGCAGCATTGCACCCTTTTGTCACTTTTTGCGTCTGGCTAAATGTGGGATCTGGAGATTGGAACCAGTCTTCTTAGGCTTGGCAGGCAGGTGCCTCAACCACCAAGCCATCTCTCTAGCCCCTTTCTCTTTTTACAAAGATTTTATTTATTTATTAGAGGGAGAGAGAGAGAAAGAGAGAGAGAGTGAGTGAGAATGGGCATGCCAGGACTTCTAGCCACTGCAAACCAACTCCAGACCCATGTACCACCATGTGCATCTGGCTTATGTGGGACCTGGAGAATCAAACCTGGGACCTTAGGCTTCACAGGCAAGTGCCTTAATCACCGAGCCATCTTTCCAGCCCAGGCCTTTCTCTTAACACTGCTATTGCTTTGGTATAGACAATGTCTCAGATTCCCAACTGAGCCATTCTTTTGCAGCAACCATCTACCACATGGCCTTACCAGGTACTAGCTGTACATCCAGGTTTTTGTCTTTCTCAGTGTTGACAACCAC
This sequence comes from Orientallactaga sibirica, assembly GCA_036365145.1. Lineage (NCBI taxonomy): Eukaryota > Metazoa > Chordata > Mammalia > Rodentia > Dipodidae > Orientallactaga > Orientallactaga sibirica. Next base: position 58,475,336 of record JAEOAD010000005.1, on the reverse strand, counting down.
AGCTCCTTTCATGAGTGGTGGAAAGAAGGGGGCAATAACAGAGGCATCAAACTTGGTGATGGGGATACTGGCCGGGAACGCCATCTGCTCGATCACTTCTGTCTCCATTGTGGCCCAGAAGTCCTCCACATTCACCTCACTGGAGCCCAAGAATTCAGGCCAGGTGAACTAAAAAGCCAAAAGGAAAAGACAAAGAAAAAAAAAAAAAGGCAAATGGGCAAACAAGGGCTGAATTTTAAGAGCAATACATTAGCAACAATACAATCTTTACCACTTTACTATGCACTGGGAAATCAAGGCTCAGCACAGGCCAAATGTCTGACAGCCATGCACTGTCAGGGTATGCCTAAATCTGACAACTCAGTACCAAAGCATACTGTCTTCTTTCCATATCACAGTATTCTCCAAAACCAAAATAATTCTAAATCCCCTTGTTTGCACCTATCATTTTCTCTATTACAAAAAAAGGGGGAGCTACCAATGAGTACATGTTATGTACCAGACTTATATACAGTAGTTATAACACTTGTCTGAAATGAGTGGAGACCAGGGATAGAAAAAGAATATGTAAACTTAAACCTAGATCCTAAATCCAAGTATCAATCCCTTTTTTCTGGCTGCTGAGAATAATCAGAATTCTATTTAGGGGAATTCCCTAAATAGATTCCCAGATCTTCAAAGGCCTTGTGGATTCATCACCTCATTCAGAAGACTCTCTGGGACTCTATCAGCCCTCAGATATCTCCTTTTCCACAGATAGCATTTACTGTTATTACAGGCTAGTTAGTCCATAATCATTTTTTTCTTTTTCTTCTTCCTCTTCTCCTTCTTTTCAGTGTTTTAAGATCAACCTCAAGGCCTCACACAATAGGCAAGCACTCTACCACTGAGCTTTATGTGCTCTTAAGTGGTTCTTAAAGGTGACCCTAATCCCAGTACTCTGACCAGAGCCAGTGGGTTACTTATTAAGTATGAAGAGGCTGGGAGTGTTGCTTAATGGTAGAGTGCCTACCTAGCAAGAGCAAGGTTCTGGGTTCTGATTCCCAATATTGAAATGCAAATAGTAGACTACATTTCTTTTTTTAAAATTTTTAATTGTTTTGGTTTTTATAAGGTAGGGTCTCATTTTAGCCCAGGCTACCTGGAATTCACTATGCAGTCTCAGGGTGGCCTCGAACTCACAGCAATCCTCCTACCTCTGCCTCCCGAGTGCTGGGACTAAAGGTATGTGTCACCATGCCTGGCCTAGGCTACATTTCAACCTGTATAAACTTAATCCCTTATTCTGCATTTCAGAAAGTTCCAGTATGTGAATGCTTCTCAAAAGGTGGTGCCAAACTAGTAAGCCTGAGAATTGCCTGGAAACTTGTTAGAAGCACAAATTCTTGGCACCCACATCGAGCTTACTGAATCAGAATCCTGTAGGCAGGATCCAAGGTAGCCTTTCACATTGACAAATTGAGAATCACTGCCCTATATAGTTCTTATACCCACCAAAATCTAAGAGACTGCTCTACAACAAAAGGCATCTCTACTTTCCTGGGTGCTTAGTGAATACTGTCAGTAAGTAACATACTTCTGTCATATAATTTCACACCTGGCTGCAGGAATAGGGCCAAATGAGCCTAACCTCTTCACAAACAGTGAAGGGGCAAGAAATGCCAACTGAGAATACAAACTAAAGCGAGTACTATAGTCAATCCACAGCTCCTTCAGTTTCCTTCATTACTAATTTCACATTTTATTTAGCTCCTTTCTCCACATATACCATACACAAAAGCAGAAAATAAAGTCTTGGTCTTCAAGGAAGAAGTGGTTGGCACCACTGGACAGAAGAGAGAGTGCACATTGAAAGCAAAGGCAATGCTACACCTCTCTGCCAGAAGAGTCCTGATTGACACAGGGCAGGGGTGCCATGTTAGGGTGTGTGACACTGGTGGGAAGGTGGGCTTCTGTTTATTCTGGAAACTAAAAATTCACTGTGACTAGGTACAGATAGAAACACCAAAGCTTGGCAGTCCAGGAAGTAAGCCTGGCAGTGCTTGGGAGTGTAGATTCTGCAATCAGCTGGCCAGAAACAGCTGGGGCAAATCTCAGCTCACCCATACTGGGCTGAGTGGACTTGGCTTCAGTACTAGTATATACAAAAACTTCAGTATTGAGAATTAAGCCATATAGTCATACACTCAGCACAGAGCAAGAACAAGGCAAATATAATAAAATGCTTAATATTAGTTACATTATTATCATTATTAAGCAAACAGATTTGAACAATGCTTTTTATGTGTTACCTCACCAGGTTATTACCAGAGTTGTTCAAATCTGTTTGCTTAATAATGTGCCACCATGCCTGGCTCTCTCTCTTATTTTGATGTCATCATTTTCATGCCTTTGATCCCAGCACTTGGTAGGAGGATCACTGTGAGAAGCAGGTCAGTACCTTACATCACCTCATGACCCAGTCTTCTAATTCACTATGGTGTTCAGAGGTGGAAATCTTGTACCTCACTATCATATTAGCATATCCAAGGGTTACCCTTGTCTATCCTTCTCAGTATGATCGGGGAAAGCACCATCTATGGTTTTTTTGTTTGTTTGTTTATCTAAGAAAGTCTTTTTAAAAAAATGTTATGAATAACCACTTAAAGAGAATGTTTATTGAGACACTCTCTTGCTGCTACTGCAACTGGTGAGCTTTTGGATTCTCTTGGCTTCATCTCCCATTGCCATAGCCACATCAGAATTACTCTCTTGGACTATTTTGTTTTCTTTCTTTTTTTAATTTATATTTTTATTTATTTATGAGAGAGAGAGAGAGATACAGAAATAGGCAGGCAGAGAGAGAGAGAATGGGCATGCCAGGGCCTCCAGCCAATGCAAATGAACTCCAGATGCATGTGCCCCATGGATCCTGGGGAGTCGAACCTGGGTCCTTTGGCTTTGTAGGCAAGCAACTTAATCGCTAAGCCATTTCTCCAGGCCTCTTGGACCACTTTGTGTATGGCTTTATGTGGATGAGAACTTCGGTTGCTGGCGGGCTTGCAAGCAAGTGCCTTTGACTGCTGAGCTATATCCCCAGCACCAACATTAAAAATTTTTTTAAATAGTTTTTGTGTATTTGGACACATGTGTGGAGGTCAAATTACTTGTCTTGTGCTTCACCTTCTTTGAGATAGGGTCCCTTGCTGCTACAAATACATCAGGCCCATGAATGGCTCTTGGGTGCTGGGGAATTGAACCCTGGCTGAACCTGGGGCCAAAAGACTTCACAAGAAGCAAGTGCCTTCAACCACTGGGCCATCTCCCCAGCTTCCAACACTGATATATATTTATCATTTCAACAACCCTGTTTTCTGATGATAAACTTAGTCATGATGTGTTACTACTTCATTCATTCATTGTTAGACCTGACGTTATCTAATTCAGGGCTATGGGATCTATATAAGTACAATAAACCCTAGTTTCTTCTCTTATCCTAAAAAATGTCAGTTTTGTTTTCACAGTTATATTGTCTTATATGATGAGTAGGGAAAACACAGCTGCTTTTGCTGTTCTTTCCTGTGACTAGAATCACAGATTTTTGGATTTTTGTTACAATTAACCTACGAAACCATTTGAATTTAGTGTTATCTGTGTGAAGTTTTCTTAGTTCAGAACACAAGTGTGTGGAGTTGAATGTAAAATATCCTTGGGTCTCATGTGTTTTAAATGTTTGGTCCCCAGCTGGTGCCAGTTTGGGAGCATTGTGGGGCCTTTAGGAGATGGAACCTTGCTGGCGGAGGTATGTTACTGCAGACGGACCTTTATTAGTCCAGCCCACTGTGTGTTCACAGCTAGCTCACTCTGGCTGCTCCCTCCCTGATGCTGCTATATGAAGATGGGAGCAGGCTGTCTGCCCTGCCATGATGAAGCTTCTAACTCAAAACAGTAATCCAAAATAAACTTTGTCCTTTTACAAGCTGCTTCTGGTCAGATACTTTGTCACAGTCATGAGAAGGTAACTGCTATACCAAGTCAGCTTACATCATTCTTCTTTTTTTTTTCCACCCCCAAAGTAGGGTCTCATTTTAGCCCAGGCTGACCTGGAATTCACTATGTAGTCCAAGGCTAGCCTTGAACTCACAGTGGTCCTCCTACCTCTGCCTCCTGAGTGCTGGGATTAAAGGCGTGTGCTACCACACCTGGCACATCATTCTTTTTCTCCAATATCTTCAATGTTCTCCATTTCACTCTGTAAGTCCTTAAAATTGCCCATGTGACCATATGTATAATCCAGCCTTTTATATCTCACATATCTACTACTATCTCTTACCACCTGGCTTCCTTGCTGTACCTTTGTCATGCCCAATAATACTGTCTCAGCTATTGTTCTTGCTGCTCCTTCTGCCTAAAATGTTCCTCCTCAAAGTTACTTGGGCTCCAGATCTCCATACAAATGCCACTATCAGTGACCTTCCTTGATTGCTCTCTATAAAAATAGGAACACCTTTTCCACCACCCACTTTCTTCTCATTCTGCTGTATTACTATTGGACATACATTTGTTCACCAATGGTCTTCCCAAAAACAGAACGTGAGCTCCACAAGGACAAACTCTCATTTTACTACTTTCCCAAAGGCCTAAAAGTACACGTAGGAGAGCTGGAGAGATGGCTCAGTACCTAAAGAAAGCACTTGTTTTCAAAGCCTGATGGCTTGGGTTTGATTCCCCAGTACTCACATAAAGTCAGATGCACAAAGTGGATCAACTGGATTCATTCTCTATGTACCTATTTACTTATCTAGTTAGCTAGTTATTATATATACATATATATATACACACATATATATAAATGACACCTAGGGACTGGGATTGTAATTTAGTTATAGCATTCACAAAAGCCCTGGGAATTTTTTGGACATTAAAAAATATTTTTATTTATTTGCAAGCAGAGAGAAAGGTGGGGAGAGAGAGGGACAGAGAATGAGCATGCCAGGGCCTCTAGCCACTGCAAACAAACTCCAGATGCATGTGCCACTTTGTGTATCTCCTGAGAATTTTTATGGTTAAAACAAACAGGACTGGGGATGTAGGCCTTGATGGAGTGCTTGCCTGTCATGCATGAGGCCCTAGATTCAATTTCCAGTACCAAAAAAGAAAGGGGAGGGGACTGGAGAGATGGCTTAGTGGTTAAGGCCTGCGAAGCCTAAGGACCCCAGTTCGATTCTCCAGGTCCCACATAAGCCATATGCACATGGTGGCACACGTGTCTGGAGTTTGTCTGCAGTGGCTAGAAGCCCTGGTGCACCCATTCTCACTTTTTCTCTCTCTCCTCCTCTGTCTCTAATAAATAAATGAAAATAAAATCTTTTTAAAAAGGGGGGGGGAAGTGGGGGGAGCTGGGTGTGGTGGCACACACCTTTAATCCCAGCACTCGGGAGGCAGAGGTAGGAGGATCACTGTGAGTTCGAGGCCACCCTGAGACTACATAGTTAATTCCAGCCTGGACTGGGCCAAAAAAAAAAAAAAAAAAAAAAAAAAAAAAAAAGGGGTGTTGGATAGATGGCTGTGGTTAAGGTGCTTGCCTGCAAAGCCTAGCAACCCAGGTTCGATTCAGGTAAAGCCAGATGCAAAGTGGCAAATGCATCTTAGAGTTCGTTTACAGTGACTAAAGGCCCTGGCGTGCCCATTCTCTCTCTCCCCCTCAAAAAAAATAACATATATATATATATGTATGTATGTATATCTTCTTGAAAATAAATAAATAAAATATTAAAAAAAGAAAATGGAAGCCGGGCGTGGTAGCGCACGCCTTTAATCCCAGCACTCGGGAGGCAGAGGTAGGAGGATCGCCGAGAGTTCAAGGCCACCCTGAGACTACATAGTTAATTCCAGGTCAGCCTGGACCAGAGTGAGACCCTACCTCGCAAAACCAAAAAAAAAAAGAAAATGGGGTGGGGTGGGGGAGATGGTTCAGTGGTTAAAAGTACTTGCTTGCAAAGTCTGCTGGCCCAGGTTCAATTCCCTAGTACCCATGTAAAACCAGATGCACAAAGTGGCACATGCATCTTGAGTTTGTTCACAGTGGCAAGATGCCCATTCTCATTCTCTCTGTCTCTCCCTCTGCTTGCAAGTAAATAAATATTTTTTTAAAAAGAGGAAAAAAACAGGGGTGTAGGGGGGGTAACAAGCTAAAAAATTTGCAAGGTACATTTAGCCCATACATTTGATGAATAAGTAATTGAATAAACAAATCTTGCATCCTTCTGACTTTCATCAAATAAAACTGGGCTACAGAAGGAAAGAGCCACTAGCCTCACCATGACTGCATTGGAGTCATCGACTCCAGGGGTCATCAAGTGGGACGGACACTGTCAAAGTGAGTGGACAGTTCTGAGGAGGCTGAGAAGGACTTACTTCCACGCTCTTCAGTAGCAGCACATTCTCTTCATTCCGCTGAGCCATTTCCACTTTGGGTGCCACACCACAGATGCCGCAGATCATGTCATTATAGTCACGAACAGTGAGACACTCAAAAGCCCAATAACCATTGCATAAGAGCTCCTGCAGCTGGCTCAGCTCCTCTGTGGTCAGAGTCTTTTCTGGAAGGACAGCAAGACTACTGAGAAGAACATGGAAAACAACCATGCAAGCACTAGAGATAACCAGTGCTACCAAGAACAGCAAGCCACAAGACTGATTCTCCCACCTCCCCCCAAATACCCCAGAATATTAGCTACCTTCAGCATCAGGCACCTGGCCTGCAAGTGTCCAACTACAATCAGAGGGACAACTGCCTTCTATGAGCACCTTCTAGGTGCTAGAGGCTGTGCCAAGTACTTTGAATTTTACCTAATTTAACGCTCATGTGTACTTAGTATTTATAAACCAGGCTATTATTACTCTTTGTAAGTGGAGAAACAGAGTAACTTGTTCAAAATTATGTTGCCACCAAGTGGCAGAGCCAAGTCTGAAACACAGGTCAGTGTGACTATTCCATCTCTTCCCATAGCAGACAAAGCACACAAGGACTGGAGGTTTGTCCGTAGGGATGGGGTGGGAAAAGCACAAACACAAGTAAGAAGAGCAAAGAGGTGAAGAATTCCTAGATAGAAAAGAGTATGATCCCTCCCTTTGGTTCTTAGCATGAGCCTTGGGACTGGCAGCAGATATTCAAGAGCTACACATTTGGAATGAGTCTGACTAGCATGCTATGAAGTCAATGACCAAAGGATGTGCTTCTAAAAGTCAGTTGTCATCCCCTAACTAAAGGTCACTGGATTCATGGAGACACTTGTGCTTTCCAAAGTTAGTTTGGCATTTATAAAATCAAAAGGGGCTGGAGAGATGGCTTAGCAGTTAAGGTGTTTGCTTGCAAAGCCAAAGGATCCTGGTTCAACTCTCCAGGACCACATAAGCCAGATGCACAAGGTTGTGTGTCATCTGGAGTTGGTTTGCAGTGGCTGGAGGCCCTGGTGCGCCCATTCGCTCTCTCTCTCAAATAAATAAATAAATAAATAAATAAATAAATAAATAAATAAATAAATAAATAAATAAAATAAAATCAAAAGGAAGAATGCATTAGAAGTCAGGAATATCTTTTCAAAATACTGACTTATGCCCAAAATTGACTCTTTAAACCAAAGCCTAACATTCCCAGAGTGCTCACTGCTAAACTTGGAAAGGGAAGAGAACCTTTACCTGTTTGCTCTTGCACAGATTTCAGTACTGCACTGATGGACATTCTGGGATCCTCCCCCAGCTTGATCTGGTTTCGGATCACAAAGAGCAAGTCCAGGCTTACTAGCAACTTGTTCCCCACATTAAAAAGACCTGCAGGTTCAAAACAGGTAACAAACAATCACTGTAACACCATACAACAATGGAAAAAAAAATAAACAAACTAAATGCCCATCAACAGAAGAATTATGGTATGTCCATAAAATAGAAAATTTTGCATTTTAAAAAAGAATAAAGTTCTAACTTTTCTGATATAAAGTTGGCCACAATCCACTACTGAAAGAAAACAAGCAATGAAATGTGAACACATTTTTCTTTTTCCCTAATTAAAAAAAAAGAAGAAAAAGCATTTTCCCTACCCCTGTCCCCACATTCAGCTCAGTGTGCAGGACAGAGGTACCACTCACTCTTTTTATACACCTTGCACAAGTGCATGTTGGGGAAGGGTCAGGAGGTCAGTTTCAAACCTTGGAATAAGTTAAGACAAATTAAGTTCAGACAAATGAGCATGCTTCTGTTTATATACAATGTAATAAATATGATACACACAAAAGCATATTTGAATGTAATCCCAGTAAAGAAAACTATAGGTAGGGAAGCCTTTCTAAGCATGATAGCCATAAGATCAAAGCTCTGCTTACATTAAAAGAAAAATTCGGAGCCAGGCGTGGTGGTGCACGCCTTTAATCCCAGCACTGGGGAGGCAGAGGTAGGAGGATCACCGAGAGTTCAAGGCCACCCTGAGACTACATAGTTAATTCCAGGTCAGCCTGGACCAGAGTGAAACCCTACCTTGCAAAACCAAAAAAAAGAAAAGAAAAGAAAAGAAAAGAAAAGAAAAGAAAAGAAAAGAAAAGAAAGAAAAGAGAAGAGAAAGAAAAATTCGGGCTGGAGAAATGGCTTAGTGGTTAAGGCGTTTGCCTTCAAGTCAAAGGATCCCGGTTCGATTCTCCAGGACCCACATAAGCCAGATGCACCAGGGGCACATGCATCTGGAGTTCGTTTGCAGTGGCTATAGGCCCTGATGTGCCCATTCTCTCTCTGTCTGCCTCTCTTCTATCTCTCTCTCTCTGCTTGCAAATAAATAAATAAAAATTAAAAAAAAAAAAGAAAAAGAAAAATTCCTCTGGGGTCCCCATAATCATCACACTAAAACTTAAAAGATAATTAATAACTTGCTGGAAATGTTACACGTCTTTAATCCCAGCACTCAGGAGGCAGAGGAAGGAGGATTGCTGTGAGTTCAAGGCCAACCTGGGGCTATAGAGTGAGTTCCAGGTCAGTCTGGGTTAGAATGAGACATTGTCTCGGAAAATAAAAACAAAAGTAAATAAATAAAAGACAACTAATAACATGGAAGAAAATTGTCTTAAAAAGTCCAGAAAATTAATACCAGCACTTGGGAGGCAGAGGTAGGAGGATCGCCTTGAGTTCAAGGCCACCCTGAGACTACATAGTTAATTCCAGGTCAGCCTGGGCCAGAGTGAGACCCTACCTCGAAAAACAAAAAAAAAAAAAAAAAAAAAAAAAAAAAAAAAAAGGTCCAGAAAATTAGATTTACAAAAAGTAATTCACCAAAGAGGAACCCCCTCTACAAAGGATCATATAATATTAATATATGTATGCTATTAAAGAAATAAAATTAATAAATGGGGTGTTTGACTCTGACACAAAGATAGCATTTTTGCTGACAGCATTCAGATGGAAATGGTGTGGTATTGGCAACTGGGAAGCAGACACCCATTCTGCATGATGAGCAAGTATACACAAAGGGAAGCAATTACCACAGATTCAGGGGGAAAGAATGGGGGTAGGTGTGGAGCACTTTTACTGTTGGCAAGGTCATAAAGTAACACAAACACTGACAATGTAAACAGTAGAAACATGACAGTAGAACCTGATGCTGTAAAGCAACATCAGGTTCTGGAGATAAAGAATAAACACTTTTGCCAGGCGTGGTGGCACAAGCCTTCCTTTAATCCCAGTACTCGGAAGGCAGAGGTAAGGGGATCACTGTGAGTTTGAGGCCAACCTGACATGACAAGGTGAATTCCAGGTGTCCTCTTATCACTCATCCTAGATCTCTCTCAACGTGGAGCTGCCATCTGTCAACAAGCCCCAGCAATTCTCCAGCCTTCACCCACACACGTACAAACACACAGAATGGGGTCACTGACATGCATGGCCACTTTTTTCTTTTTTCCAGCTTTTTTCTGTGAGTTCTGGGGAGTCGAACCTGGCAGTCTCTGGGACACGAGAGGCCCTCAGGCTTAAACAGCAAGCATTCTTTACTACTGAGCTATCTTAGAAATCCAGAGAAGGATCTTACCATTTGAGAGGTAACTGACACCTCTTAGAACTGAAGCATTCAGGAGAAAGACCCTAAGAATAGAACAGTATAGGGAGGACCAGAGTGCAGACCCATGGAAATCTTTCTCAAACCTGTTTTGGGTATTTGAAGGCACAGAAGGTTGGCACTCACCTGTGTAGATGTCCATGAAGCTGTGCAGGGCCAGACAATGAGGGTTCAGACACATTTTCACCTGGGCAGTCACCACCTGCAGCTGGCTAGCTGTCAACAACCAGCATTCCTGGGGCCCAGCCAGGGAGCTAGTACCCCAAATACAACAAAAACCAGAAGGGAAATCAGTCTCTTAATGTCTTGAGGTTCTACAGGTTCAGTGATCAGAAGCAAAACTCACAAGATTTTAGTACAACACACAAAGGAAGATGCTGGAGTTTGGGTTCCATAGCTTTCCAGGAAGATGCTTTCACCTTGTTGGAATCTAGTCTACGAAATCATCCCTACAATTAATGTAACTCTATATAATTTAACTCACTAGACTCCCAAATCCAAATATTAAGCTAGGCAGTCCAGATGTAATCTAAATTGTAAACTGGTGATAACAGATTTCAGACATTTTCAATAATTATTTTACCATTAGCAACTAAAAAGGTAAAGGAAGCCTAAGGAAAAGACAAAATATTTTCACAGGTTATAGCTTTAAAGCTATCTGAGATAAGAGGAATATGAACCAAGTAGGATGGGACAGCTAAGAGTAGAGTACAGGAGTGCTTACTTTTGTCCCCCCTTGTACAATGGACTGCTACAGAGAAGGCACAGCGTGGATGGTGATTCATAATAATTCGACCAGGAGGTTTGCTCGATGGTGACTGTCTCCTCACTCACGTTGGACAGGATAAGTCGAGAGCTGTTGAGTTCATGAATCAAGGCGAATACCTCAGCTAGCTCTGACTCATTCTCAGGAATCTGCAGGACTTTGCGTAGCAGCTGCAGTGTGGACTGACGCTGGATCTCCCTCTGGGCTGTACTCAGGGGCTCTGTGGTGCTCAGCACATCTGGGAGTGGCGAGCTTGCCTCCTGGAAAAAGAATGGGTCAATCACCAAGTACCCAGGGTGGAATGAGTCAGCCTCGTGCTGAAGTATAACTGTGCAAGTAGCAGAGGGATGGGCCCATGACTGGGACAAGAAACGAAGATCAAAGACTTTATCAGTTCAGTTCAATGAATAACTCACTGTGCAGCTACAGGCTGGTGCTTCTCTCTAGAATTATATTTTCCTGTCAGTAAAATGAGAGGGCTACATATATCTCCTGGCAATGGATTTACTTGTAACCTCTCATTCATCAGGATAACTGTGGTGGTATGAATGTAAAATGCCCCCAGAGTCTCATGTGTTTTGTGATTAAGCCTGGTACATAGTCCCCAGCTGGTGGAGAGCTTCTGGGAAGTGTAGTGTTGCTAGAGGTCGTATATCACTGGGGGGCAGGCCTTGAGGTTTCTTAGCCCAGCTCTACTGGGCACTCAGAGATCACTCTTTACTACATGCTCCCTACATGAATGTGAGAAAATGTGAAACCTGGTTTCCTGCTCATGCCATACCTTCCCACTGTAAGTCAAAATAAACCCTTTCCTTCCATAAGCTGCTTCTGTTTGTGTGCTGTCTCAGTAACAAGAAGGTAACTGCTATAATAACAGTCCTGGGTTTTAGTGGGTAACTCTAGTGGCTACACATGTGGACCCAAGGCAATCTGAGCTTCATTTTCCTTATCTGTGAAATAAGGGACAAGAATACAAGCAATCTCAGAAGACAACAGGTACAACTCTTTAGAGGTTCTTGGCACCCATCTTGGTTTCTGAATTCGATCCTTTGCTCTCTTTCCTGCCTGGTATGGAAGACAAGGGTACGTGGACTCTTACCTTAGGGTGACAAAGTCTGTTCACTATTAGAGCTGGATATTAGTGCTTCCAGCTCTGTCTGCAGACCAGCACCTATCTTCCTGAGAAGCAGGCAATCCCAGAGAAATTAAGTGAATCAAATGGAGATTTGTTATCCTTGTTCAAAGTACTGGGGCCACTCTTCTTATTAACACTAAGGAACAGTTTCTATACCTCTTGTGGGGGGTGGTCAAAGTAGGTTTTATTCACTATTTACTCTCTGAGGTACTGTGTGTGTGTGTGTGCACCTACCATGACACATGTAGAAAGGTCAGAAGACAAACTCAGGGCATCAGTTCTTACCTTCCACTTTGAGTCACAGTTTCTCTTGCTGTTTGCCATTGTGAACACTACACTAGCTGGCCCACAAGTGTTGGGACTCTCCTGACCCCCTCTCCCATAGCTGTAGGCACATTGGGATTACAGATATGTATGCTACTTGAGTCTGGCTTTACATGGTTCTGGGATCCAGGCTAGTGTAGCAAAAGTTTTTAACCAGCAAGTCATCTCCCCAGCCTCTGAGTTTTGTTTCTCTTTGTGCTATGGTTTCAATACTTGTGTTCTTCCAAAATTCATATGTTGAAAATCTACCCTTCAATGTAATGGTTTTGTGAGGTGGAACCTTGGGAAGTGATTAGGCCATGAGGTGGAGATTCATGAATAGGATTAGTGCCCTGTGAAAGGGAGACACCCAGGCTGGGGAAATGGCTTAGCGGTTAAGGCATTTGCCTGCAAAGCCTAAGGACCTGGGTTCAATACCCCAGGACCCACATAAGCCAGATGCACAAGGGGGTGCATGTGTCTGGAGTTTGTTTGCAGTGGCTAAAGGCCCTGGTGCACCCATTTGCTCTTTCTCTCTGCCTCTTCCTCTCTTTCTCTCAAACAAATAAGTATCTTTAAAAGAAAGAAAGAGAGAGAGAGAGAGAAAGGGAGAGACCCTAGGCTAGGTGTGGTGGTGCATGCCTGTAATCTAAGCATTCTGGAAGATGAGGTATGTGATCACAAGTATGAAGCCAGCTTGGGTTATATAGCAAGATCCTGCCTAAATAAATATGAAAATAGACCCGAAAGAGCTCTTTTCTACCTTTTACAACATGAGAACACAGTAAGAAGGTGCCACCTGTGAACCAAAACATGAAATCTGTTGACAACTCGGACACCTCAGCCTTTAAGACTCTGAGAAATATATTTCTTTAAAAAAATTCTAGGGCAGCCAGGCATGGTGGCATACACCTTTAATCCCAGCACTCAGGAGGCAGAGGTAGGAGGATTGCCGTGAGTTCGAGGCCACCCTGAGACTACATAGTTAATTCCAGGTCAGCCTGGGCCAGAGTGAGACCCTACCTTGAAAAACCAAAAAAAAAAAAAAAAAAAAATTTCTAGGGCTGGAGAGATGGCTTAGCAGTTAAGGCACTTTTCTGGAAAGCCAAAGGACTTAGGGTTGATTCTCCTGTACCCACATAAAGCCAGATGCACGAGGTGGTGCATGCGTCTGAAGTTCATTTGCAGTGGCTAAAGGCCCTGGTGCAGCCATTCTCTCCCTCTCTCTCTCATAAATAAACAAAATATTTTTTAAAACCATGAATTTATTTAAAATAATCTAGTTCTCTTGTGATGGTTAATCACAATTATCAACTACACAGGGTTGAGTCACCTAGGAGACAATCCTCTGGGAATGTCTATGAGGGAGTTTCCAGACTGGGTTAACTGAGCCCCACCCTATATGTGAGTGGCACCATCCCATGGACTAGAGTCCTGGACTGAACAAAAAGGAGAAAGATGAACATTAGCAGTCATCTCTCTGTTTCCTAACTGGATGCAATGTGACCAGCTGCCTTCTGCCACCATGCCTTCTCTGCCATCATGAACTGTGAGCCCAAATAAACCCTTCCTTAGGTTTGCTCTTGTCAGATACTTGTCACAGCAATGAGAAAGTAACCAATATAGATCTTCTGGAGCTACTGAAAGGGTAAATAAAATACTGCAAGTGAGGCAATTAGCAGAATTCCCAATACTGAATAAAGTCTATGAATGGTAGTGAAGCTATATAAACAATGTCTACATGGCTGAAATCATTTATCATTAATTATATGTGGGGTCAAGGTACAAGAGAATTTATATTCTAGTCAGATTTTTTTAGGAACAAGGTTTTGAGTTACTCATTCAAAACAGTCTTTCTTAGGTAGATCACCTTCCATGGAATCTCCTGCCACATTCTTTTACCAATGCAGAATGAAGCACTATCTCCTCGGTGTTCCCTGAGTGCATCCCTTCATGACAGGATGCACCATCTCATAGCTGCTAACCCACTGTGATGGTTAATCTTCACTGTCAATGTGACTGGATTCGGAGTCACTGAAGGAAAAACACCTCTGGGCATGTCTACACAGGTTTAACTGAGGAGGGGAGACCCATCCTGACTGTGAATGACACTATCACAGGCGCTAGAGTCCTACACTGACTGTAAGAAAGTCAGCTGAGCGTTAGCATTCATCTCTTTGCTTCCTGATCTGCCTAAATATGAGCAAGCTCCCACTGCCATAGCCTCAAGCCACTCCTGCCAGCATCCTTCTCTGTCATTCTCTAGCCCTTTAAATCTTGAGCCAAAAAGTCTTTCATCCCTTATCAGGTCACAGCAATGAAAAATGTACTAAACCACTGCACCACCCCCAACTTGTTGGTGGTGTACTCATGTTCTTCCCAAATTAGCACAACACCTGGGGTTCTTTGTGGTAGTTTGACTGTGATAGTTTAAAATGTATGGCCCCATAGACTCAGGTATTTTTATTAAAATTAAGTTTGTAGCTTTAGCCTCAAGTAGGCAGATTACTGTTACGAGGGAGAGTATCACTGAAGGCAGATCTGATTCCAGCCCAAAGGTGTGGTAAGAAGAGGCTGAGTTCTGGCCGCTGGTGTTGGTGTTTGTTTGCTGTAGTTGTTTCCCTCTGTTTGGATCTATGGAAGTAATTCATTGATGGAACCTCCCATGGGTCTATAATCCTGAAATAAATCCCTTCCTCCCATAAACTGTGCCTGAAAGTTCATGCCAGCAACAAGGAACTAGTTACAATACCCTAGATGCTAATTCATATTTAATAGACAACAGCTTTTGTCTCCTTGACTGCAATACATTGGTTACTTGCTTTTCTCCCCCAGGAGACTGTAAGTTCCTCAAGAGAAGGGGCCAAGTCCTAGTCTTCTCTCAAGGCCCAGTCCATTAACAGGCATTCAATACATTACGTGCTCGCTGAAAGAGTGAATGGCCACAGAAGAATACCTAAAATCAGAGCTGCCCTAAGATTGTGTTCCCAGGCAAAACTACATTGGGCCATGAGCTTGAAGGCTATGGTGCAGCAGCACTATCCTTTCTTAGAGCCACAGATGAAGGAAGGGCAAAAAGAATTGAAGAGCATTCCAGCCAAGACAAGTTGTAGTCCTAACTAAGAGCTGAAGAAGATGCTTGCCTGCGAAGGGTATCTCCTCTCTCTCTTAAATAAAATAAACACACACACACACACACACACACACACACACACATATACATATACATGTGTGTGTGTGTGTGTGTGTGTGTGTGTGTGTGTGTATAAAGAGCTGAAGACAAACTGCATAGGGCATGTGCTGCCACCAGGGGGCTCCAAAGGGTGATATACAAAAAAGTCTTAAGTCTTTTTTTTTTTTTTTTTTTTTTTTTTTTTTTCAAGGTAGGTCTCATGCTACCCCAGGCTGACCTGGAATTCACTATGTAGTCTCAGGGTGGCCTCAATCTCACAGCAATCCTACTTCCAAGTGCTGGAATTAAAGGCATGTACCACCACACCTGGCTTTGGCTTTTTTTATTTTTTCAAAGTAGGGTCTTGCTCTAGCCCAGTCTGACCTCAAACTCACAGTGATCCTCCTATTTCTGCCTCCCACGTGTTGGGATCATCAGTGTGTGCCACCACACCCAGCAAAGAGAGAAAATGGGTGCACCAGGGCCTCTTGCCACTGCAAACGAACTCCAGATGCATGCACTCTGTGCATCTGGCTTTATGTGTGTACTGGGGAACTCGGGTCATTAGGCTTGGTAGACAAAAGAAATTACATTTTACTTCTTCAAATTTTAGAAGACTGGAAGGTGAGAAAAGATCTGAAGATGAGGTGAGATCTGAAGATGATAGTGATGAGGGTGGGAAGCTACCAACCAATCAAAGAAAGGGGAATAAAGAGTAGGGCTTAAAATCAACTAGCAAGATAAAATTCCTGTTTGCTTTTGGTATTTTCAAGGCAGGATCTCATTGTAGTCTCAGGCTGATCTGGAACTTACTCTGTAGCCCAGGCTGGCCTCAAACTCAGTGATCCTCCTACCTCTGCCTCCCAAGTGCTAGGATATTCCTGTTTGACCTGAAAAGCTGCACTTCATCATTCTCGACCTAGTGAGCAAAATCTATTTCCATAATGCAAATCACACAAATAGCCAAAATGAAATAGAAAAAGGAATGCTCAGAACATCTACCTACAAAACTCAATCCCATCCCTATAGAAACATAGCCACACCCATGTATGTAAGCTCCAGAGCTGGAGGGAGAAGGCAGCAGACAGGCCTGCCTAGAAGAGATTATGGGGTCTTTGTGAGTTAAAAGCAGACAATGCATGGTGTGCTCAGTGCTATAAGAGCAGCATAGGGAATGCACAAAGAAGCCAGGAACAAAGCTCTCTTCCAGCAGAGGGCACCTGGCTGAACAAGAGAATCAGATGGAAACTATAAATCCACTTTGCAGTTGCTCAATCAAGTCTTCCCTCAAGCTGCTGGTTCTGAGTAAAATGCCCAGGTCTAATGCAAGTAACTTGCTTTGTTTCACTGATAGGTAAAGCTCAGGAGATGGAAGCTTCCACCCCATGATCACTGCCAACCAGGCCTCTCAATTCCCAGTCTTACTGCTATCTCACTAAGCAGCAACACTCCCATAATACAGTTCTATTTCCCTTTTATTTCCCTTTCTCACAAGGTCAGTGACCCCAGAATACCACCCCAAGCACAGAAACAGACATGGAGACCAAGGAGCAAGATTCATCATAGGAAAGTCTTTCGCTTTATAAAGAGAAAACTTGAGGCTTGTGACTGAAAAGATGTCTCGGTGGTTAAAGGCATCTGTTTGCAAAGCCTGGTGGCCTGGGTTAAATTCTCCAACACCCACATAAAGCCAGTTGCACAAAATGGTGCATATGTCTGGAGTTACAACCATACTTCTCTCCCTCAATCTCCCTTCCTCTCTCTCCCTTTCCCTCCTCCTCCTCTCTCTCTTCACAAATATATAAATAAAGAGAAAACTCAAGGCTTGCCAGGAGTGCTAGTGCATGCCTTTAATCCCAGCACTCAGGAGGCTGTGGTAGGAGGATCACTGTGAGTTCCTGGGCTACAGAGGGAGGTCCAGGTCTTGAGTGAGACCCTGCCTTGAAAAACCCAAAAACAAACAAATTAAAAAACAAAAACAAAACTTGAGACTTGAAGCAGTTTTCCACATCTCAAGCCCAGTCCCTTCCCAAATAACCTTTCTCAGCTGATGGACAACGCAGTGAGTCTCAATTTGCTAAAGAACAAATATCCAGTCTGGCATTTAAGACTTTCCACCATGCAGTGCCAACATACTTTTCAGCTCTGATTTCCCTTATTCCTCCCCCTCCACTACTGCCTTCTCAAGCCAAATGTTTATATATTTATTTTCAATGCTGGTCTTTGGCCTGAGCAAGTGGTTCAATGGTAGAGCCCCAAACCTCATGTATTGGAAATTTAATCCCCAGAGGCATATGTTAATAAAACCTAAGAGATGAATGGAATTTTGGGGGAGGTGATTGAATCATAAGGGTTCTGTCTTTATGAGTGCATTAAAGAGTAAAGAATTATTATAGTGTGCCTTTGTTATAAAACTAAGCTCGGTCTGACTACTAATTCTGCTTGCTCTGCTATCTCCTGCCATGTTATGATGCAATAGAAAGGCCCTCATAAGCCGGGCGTGGTGGCGCACACCTTTAATCCCAGCACTCGGGAGGCAGAAGTAGGAGGATCGCTGTGAGTTTGAGGCCACCCTGAGACTACACGGTTAATTCCAGGTCAGCCTGGATCAGAGTGAGACCCTACCTTGCAAAAAAAAAAAAAAAAAAAAAAAAAAAAAAAAAAAAAAGGCCCTCATATAGTGAGCAGATGCCACCTACCATGATTTTAAGACTTGTCAACCTCCCAACTGTAAACTATGTAACTAATCTTTATTCTAAATTATCCAGTCTTGAGTTGGAGAGATGGCTTAGCAGTTAAGGTGTTAGTCTGCAAAGCCCCGCCCCCCCCCAAAAGGACCCAGGTTCGATTCCTCAGGACATACATAAACCAGATGCACAAGTGGGTGCATGCATCTGGAATTCATTTGCAGCATCTGGAGGCCCTGGTGCACTCATTCTCTCCTTCTCTCTCAAATAAATAAATAAATATAAATTATCCAGTCTCTGGTATCTTGTTATAGCAACATAAAATGGACTACAACTCACCATGGCAATGAGGACAAAGCACTGAGAGACAGCATTTCCGCAGGTTTGGAACGCACAATAAGCATCAAGAGCGTGTGTGTGTGTGTGTGTGCGCGCGCGCGCACATGCATATGCTCAAGCAAGTGTACCACAGCACATGTGTACAGGTCAGAGAACAACTCTGGGGGTCTGTGCTCCACCTTCTTTGAATCAAGGTCTTGTTACCACAAACTACTGCCTGACTTGCAAATGAATGTGACACTAGCTGGCCTGTGAATTCTGGATCTCTTGCTCTGCCTCCCATTACCATAGGTGGGTTGACAGATGTACATGCTACTTCGTATCTAGCTTTATGTGGGTACTAGGGAATTGAACCAGGTTGGACAGGCTTTGCAAACAAGCATCTATAACTGCTGAACCATCTCCCCAGGCCTACTCATTTTTTTTTTTTTTTTTTTGCCTTTTGAGGTAGGGCCTCACTCTAGTCCAGGCTGACATGGAATTCACTATGTAGTCTCAGGGTGGCCTCAAACTCAAGGTGATCCTCCTACCTCTGCCTCCCGCATGCTGGGATTAAAGATGTGTGCCACCATACCCAGCCTACTCATCATCTTTAAAATTCTTTTATTTCTACCATAACAAGTTCACAAACAAAGCCCATCTCAAGTCCAAGAGGTATGTTTAGAGAAGGAACTCACAATAGCCTTTGTGGTTTTCTCTGTCCTGTCTTTGGCAAGGTTAAAACCACAGCTGGGACAAATGCGAGGTTTATGTCGGTTGGTATAGATGTAGCTACAAGAGGGATTCTTGCACTTTCCTCGGCCTCTTGATGTAGCCAGGCCCAAATCCTAAAAAAAAAAAAAAAAAAAAAGAAAAGAAAAGAAAAGAAAAGAAAAAAGAAAAAAAGACCAATGTTTAAATCCTACAAAAATTAGAGGTTAAAGCTCAGCAGAGCTAAAAACCATGATAGCCAGATGTGAGCAGAAAATGAGCAGAAAATGGCAGTTACAACTCAAATTTAGATCTAACTCCTAAAGACTCCTGAAGTGAGATCCCTTCCATAGTTAACCCTATCTGCAATTTTAATACAATTACGTACTTGGGAAAGTCTAGTCATTCTCTATGTGTGAAACAAGTATGTTGACTCTCAAAGGTCAGAAATTCAAATGCCTAGGTATGGTGGTCAAGGCCAGCCTGTATCATATAGTGAGTTCAAGGCCAGTTTGAGCTACATAACATGCTGTCAGAAAGAAAAAAGAGAAAAGAAATAAAAGAAACTCAAATGTTTTCACACATTCTAGGCAGTTGGCAGTGATACAGTGCCCTCCAACAAGTAGACTGAGGTGAACTACAGATATGCCCAGGGACCAGGGGATATAACTTAATGCAACAATTTTGCTTAGCACATGCAAGGCCCAAAGTTTGAAGGAAGTACTTAAAGGAAAGGAAATAAAAAGATGAACTGTGTCTGTGGACTATTAAAGCTCAAAGCTCCAGCATCCAGGCTCCTATAACAAGTTAATGAATTCAACATAGTTTCACCAGATGGTAAACCTAGTGGCCTCGGAACCACAGCGAGTGAGACTATGGTAGGCATGGAAAAGGCCATAATATTTAGGTTACTGGACAAAGAAACCTTAACAGAACTCCACGAAACATTCTTAGGGGTCAGGACGGACTAGGTGTTAACCCACCACAAAAATTACCTTCCCTCTTCTTTCCTTTCTATTTCTTTTCTTTTGCAATGGGCTCAAGCCTGGAATTGAACCCTTGTGAACTCAAGTCCCCTTTTTCTCACCCTTCCACATAGCTGGGAGTACAGCTGTTTATGTCACCATACCCAGCTACTAAGTGTTTTTATAATTAATGTAAAGATCCTTTTGGAATCTGTCATTACCAAGTGAGAACTTTTAAATATCTAGCTTGGGCTGGAGAGTGGCTCAGCAGTTAAAGCACTTGCTTGCAAAGCCTGACAACCTGAGTTTGATTCCCCAGTATCCACATAAAAGCAGATGCACAAAGTGATGCATGCATCTGGAGTTCCTTTGCAGTGACAGGAGGCCCTGGTGCAACCATACTCACTCTCTCGCTCTGTCTGCCAGTTTCTGTCTCTCCCTCAAATAAAGAAAATGAATAAAACCTTTAATCCTAGCACTCAGGAGGCAGAGGTAGGAGGATCACTGTGAGTTCAAGGCCACCCTGAGACTACATAGTGAATTCCAGGTCAGCCTGGACTAGAGTGAGACCCTACCTCGAAAAACAAAAAATAACAACAAAAAATTCTCTAGCTGGTCTCATAAGATCTGTTCATCATATTCAAATAAGCAGAGAATCTGTCAAAGGTACCTTGTTGATTATTATCTTAAGGATCAACAGTACCAGAAAGAATAAAAGAGAGAGATACAGAAATAGGCAGGCAGAGAGAGAGAGAATGGGCATGCCAGGGCCTCCAGCCACTGCAAATGAACTCCAGATGCGTGCGCCCCCTTGTGCATCTGGCTTATGTGGGTCCTGGAGAATCAAGCCTTGAACTGGGGTCCTTGGGCTTCACAGGCAAGCGTTTAACTGCTAAGCCATCTCTCCAGCCCAATTTTTGCAAGGTAAGCAGCGTAAAGCAGTGGAATAAAGACTAAATTGTCAAAAGACCTAATTAAAAGATAGTTCTGGCTCTGCTGGTAGCATGCCATATGACCATAGATGAGAGTACCCTCTCTGGTTGGCACTTTGACCATTTATAGAATCCTGTTTTGGCTTAAGTATCTGAGGCTTCTCTTGCTCCAAATAAATAAAAAAAAAAAAAAAAAGAATGCCAGGCGTGGTGGTGCATGCCTTTAATCCCAGCAGTCAGGAGGCAGAGGTAGAAGGATCGCCGTGAGTTCAAGGCCACCCTGAGACAACAAAGTGAATTCCAGGTCAGCCTGAGCTAGAGCAAGATCCTACCTTGGGGGGGGGGGCAGGGAGAATGACCTCAGAATCATCTGTTTATTTACTGGGAATGCTGTTAAGTGCTATGCTAAAAAGAAAAGTAGGGCCAAGCCTAGTGGCATAGCCTGTAATCCTAGTTACTCAGGAGGATCAAAAGTTCAAGACCTGTTAGGGCTACTGAATAAGTTCAAGGCCAGGCTGGGCAACTAAAAACAAAGCTGAGGATGTAGCTCAGTGATGGCATGCTCCTAGCATGGGAGAGGCTCTAGATTCAATACGCAGCCCTACAAAACAAAATGAAACAAAACAAGGGAAACCTTTGTGGGAAATGCTTGTCTGTCCTTTGTGAGAGCTGCTTTACTAGAGAACTTCTCAAAACATTTAAGACAATCTTTTTGAATGCGTTTACTGTATTTTAAGGAGGAAAAAAAAATACAACATTGCCTAACCTTATTTGCAGAGCCTACTTTCTAAGCTAACATGATAACTCTGGAGTGGACTCTTATTTCTGATGACTCTCAATACAAATACTCTGGTCCATGCTTTATAGCTACCTGGAAAAATGCCAAAACAATCCAGCAGATTCATCCAGCAGCTAACATTTGTATCAGAGATAGACTCTTTAACATTCTGACACCATTCTCACTCTCAGCTGCTGCCATTCACTACCCAGTAGAACCCACCCTCAAACATAAGATCAAACAACTTCCATACCAACCCTCCACCAGGCTGCACACTTACCAGTGTGACAGTGCAGCTGTATTTATACTGAGGAAACATATCAGGCGTGACCTCTACAACTTTCACCTGAGGTGTCCTGTTGTTTGGGCCACTTGATAGCTGTGAATCAGAAAAAGTTATTAGTGTCACTTGTGAACCTAAGGCAAACTCCTGACGTCCTGAGTCCTGAAATGAAACAACTTGAGGAAATAGTTTCCTGGGGGAATTTGTAGAACTACGCTTCAAACGAGCCTTCTAGAATGTGACTTGGCAGTCACCAGCACATCAAAGCTATCATGTTAAAGTCTGGGGGTCACCATACTCCTGTGTGTAGCCTTGAAAACTATGTATTAGAAACACCATGAATCAGATTCACAACTACTATCAAGTGATAAAAGCATATAATAGCTGTACAGATAGCAACTGGACAATGCTGGCATAAAAGGAAGACTGAAAGGTTATCTGCTAAAATGTCACAGGGGAAGAAAGATTTTGATTGGTTTACCCCCTTACAACTATCTATAAATTTCTTAAATGTTCTGTAAAAAATGCATATATTACTTAGGTAACTGAAAAAGAAGACAAAACATTTTATTTAAAATTATTGTCACAGTGAGTTTAAGTTTAACTGATTCAAAACTAGTAAAAGAGGGCTTTTAAAATTAATGTTGCTGAAGAAAAGGCAACTATTAACAACAACAACAAAACCACAAGTTTGTTCAAGTGCTAGAGTACACAAGAAGAGATTATAGGAGTGGAAGTTCACTAAGCATCTTCCTTCTATACAAGATCCCATACAAAACCAGCTGCCACCACATCAGGGTAGGGCACAGAATAGCTGTCCAAGTAAAAGACAGGTAATAACATTGTTATGCAAATTTAGAGCCACCCAAGAAAAAGTGACTCAATAAAGAACTCATGACAAGGGAAAGGGTAGAGAGATTCTATTTTAGTCTAGCCTATGACAGTTTTCAAATCCACTGAGGGTCAATAAAATTAGTGTTGAAAATAACATTTTGCAAACAGGAATGAAAAACACCAAGAGAGTACAAAAGTGAAACCTTTATTAAATTTTCAATGTGGGTGCCCACTGGGTTGTAAAGATCAAAATGTGTGTGTTGGGGCTAGAGAGATGGCTTAGCAGTTAAGGTGTTTGCCTGCAAAGCCAAAGGATCCTGGTTTGACTCTCCAGGACCCACATAAGCCAGATGCACAAGGGGGTATGCACCTAAAGTTCGTTTGCAGTAGCTAGAGGCCCTGGCATGCCCATTCTTTCTCTGCCTCTTTCTCTCTCTAAATAAATAAATAAATAAATAAATAAATAGACAGACAAATTTATTTTAAAAATGTGTGTGTTACTGAGGGTAATAATAAAGTTTTAAAATGCTGGTGTAGCTGGGTGTGGTAGTGCATGCTTTATCACAGCACTTGGGAGGCAGAGATAGAAGGATCTCCAACAGTTTCCAGGTCAATCTTGGCTAGAGTGAGACCCTATTTTGAAAAAAAAAAAAACAAAACAAAAAATAAACAAGGCTGGTTTAGGGAACTTTTTTTGTTTGTTTTTCAAGATAGGGTCCCACTCTAGCCCAGGCTGACCTGGAATTCACTATGTAGTCTCAGAGTGGCCTCGAATAATCCTCCTACCTTTGCCTCCTGAGTGCTGGGATTAAAGATATGTGCCAACATGCGGGGTGGTTTAGGGAACTTTTTGCATGTGTATGTGTGTGTGGTAAATGCATATTTGTATTCATGTGTCTGCAAGCCAAAGAACCTCTGGTGTCATCCTTTGACATGGGATTGGTCACAGGCCTGGAGCTCATCAATTAGGCTACATTAGCTGTTCAGTAAGGCCCAGGGAGCCTCCTTGTCTCTGCCTCTCTAGAGCTGGGATTATAGGCACACACCAAGTCTGACAGTTTACATGATACTAGGGATTAAACTCAGGTCCTCATTCTTGCAAAGCAAGCACTTTACTGACAGGGTTATTATCCCAGACAAAGGCATAGGGAATTTAATAACTACTCCGCACAAACAAACAAAAACCTTAAAATGGTACTAAAGAGATGGTTCAGCAGTTAAATGTACTTGCTTGCAAAACGTGATTGCCTGGGCTGGGTTCAGTTCCCTAGTATCCACATAAAGCCACACACACAAAGCAACACATGCACCTGGAGTTTGTTTACAGTGGCAAGAGGCCCTGGTGTGTCTATATTCTTTCTCTTTCCCTCATTCCTTGCAAATAAATAAAAATAAACATTTTAAGAAAAGATGGACGTGGTGGGGCACACCTTTAATCCCAGTACTCGGGAGGCAGAGGTAGGAGGATCACCAAAAGTTTGAGGACACCCTGAGACTACATGGTGAATTCCAGGTCAGCCTGGGCTAGAGTGAGACCCTACCTCAAAAAACCAAAAAAAGAAAAACACCATAAGACTTCTGGGTAAGATGGTGGTGTAGGAGCCACACCAAAGCAGCCTAGAGGAAAAATAAGAACAACAGCAAAATACACTTTTACTGAAAAGTAAAGGTGTATAAGAAATTATCAACCACAGCTGAGAAGTAAGAGAGACCCAGGGCTTCTAGATACCACAGAAGCAGGCAGAAGCAGCTCTAGCAGTGGTGCTGGTCTGTGTAGCTGTAGCTGCCGGGCTCTGCCTGAGCCACAGGAGAAACGAGGTAAAGGGATTTTCCACTCACAGAAGCCTCCTCGAAAACTCAAGCAACCTGAAGGGGAAGACAGCAGGGACTAGCTGAGTGGCTCATGAAGAAGAGAATAATGGAGAACAGATATACAGCTCCAGCACAACATCAGGTACCCTCCATAGCCTCCCCTCCCCTAACTGCCAGCAAACACCAGAGACTTGGGGAAGAGAACTCAGCTGCATTCAGGGCAGTAGACCAACCGACCCAGCCAGACTACCTGAGCCTACAGTGCAACAAAGAGGGACCCAAGCGGGCACACAGCGTATGAGACCAAAGCCATCCCAAAAGGTAACCGGGCTTTCTTAAACTAGGTCAGAACTTGCCACAAGGCTTGGTATATAGACCTACAATGGAAGTGCTAAATCACACCTTCCATGCCAGGGCAGATTATGTGTTAAACCAGATGGATGGGTGGATTTGCCACTCTTTTTTTAATTAAATTTTTTTATTGACAACTTCTACACTTACAGACAATAAACCATGATATTTTCCTCCCCTCCCCCCATCCCCCTTCAGAATTCCGCTCTCCATCATATCCCCTCCCTCCCTCTGTTAGTCTCTCTTTGTCATTGTTTTCTCCTATTATGAGGACAGTGTGAAAGGCACTATAAGGTCATGGATATCAAGGCCAATTTCTGTCTGGACAGTTGCATTGTAAGGAGTCATGCCCTTCCTTTGGCTCTTACATTCTTTCTGCCACCTCTTCCACAATGGACCCTGGGATTTGCCATTCTTAAATAAGCTATATTTTGGGGTTGTCATTTGTCACTTCCTGATTTATAGTGCGTTCTCATCAATTGAAAGGTCATCCCAGCAAAAAGTAAACAGAGAGACATCTGGATTAAATGATGTCAAAGAACAAATAGCCCTCACATGTATCTACAGAACATTCCATCCAAATGATACAGAGCACACATATTTCTCAGCAACACGTGGAACATTCTCTAAAATAGACCATATAAATAAATAAAACTATTTAAAAACTATTAAGAGGGGCTGGAGAGATGGCTTAGTGGTTAAGGTGTTTTGCCTACAAAGCCAAAGGATCCTGGTTT
Organism: Orientallactaga sibirica; assembly: GCA_036365145.1. Taxonomy (NCBI): domain Eukaryota; kingdom Metazoa; phylum Chordata; class Mammalia; order Rodentia; family Dipodidae; genus Orientallactaga; species Orientallactaga sibirica. The sequence goes on along the minus strand of JAEOAD010000005.1, from coordinate 58,449,477 downwards.
GTTTCTCCAGGACCCACGTAACAAGGGGACACATGCATCTGGAGTTCATTTGCAGTGGCTGGATGCCCTGGCATGCCCATTCTCTCCTGTCTCTCTGCCTCTTTCTCTCTCTCAAATAAATAAATAAATAAAAATATTTAAAATAGACCATATGTTAGGACACAAAGCCAACCTTAATAAATACATGAAAATTGAAATAATTCCTTATACTCTATCTGATCACAATGGGATTAAACAACAAATCAGCAATAAGAAAAACTACAGACCATACACAAAATCATGGAGACTAAAGAGTACACTACTGAATGATGAATAGGTCATTGAAGAAATCAAAACAGAAATAAAAAAATTCATAGAATCAAATGATAATGAGAACACAACATACCAAACCTTTGGGACACAATGAAGGCAGCCCTAAGGGGAAATTCATAGCTTAAGTGCCTATATTAAGAAATTAGGGGCTGGAGAAATGGCTTAGCGATTAAGATGTTTGCTTGCGAAGCCAAAGGACCCCAGTTCGATTCCCCAGACCCCACATAAGCCAGATGCACAAGGGGGCGCATGCATCTGGAGTTTGTTTGCAGTGGCTGGAGGCCCTGGAGTGCCATTCTCTCTTTCTCTCTGCCTCTTCCTCTCTCTCTCTCAAATAAATAAATAAATAAATAAATAAATAAATAAATAAATAAATGGTTTAAAAAAAAGAAATTAGACAGATTACAAATAAACAACTTAATGCTTCACCTTAAGGTCTTTGAAAAAGAACAGGCAAACCTGAAAATCAGTAGATGGGAAGAAATATTAATTAGGGGGACTGGAGGGAAGGCTTAGTGGTTAAGGCATTTGCCTGCAAGACCAAAGGACCTAGGTTCGACTACCCAGGACCCACGTTAGCCAGATACAGAAAGCACACATCTGGAATTCATTTGCAGTGGCTGGAAGACCTGGTGCGCCCATTCATTTTTTCTTTTCTTTTTCTTTATTTATTAGAGACAGAGAGAGGGAAAGAGAGAGAGGGAGAGTGAGAATGGGCGCACCAGGGCCTCTAGCCACTGCAAACGAACTCCAGATGCTTGTGCCCCCTTGTGTATCTGGATTATGTGGGACCTGGAGAATCGAACCGGGATCCTTGGGCTTTGCAGGCAAATGCCTTAACTGCTAAGCCATCTCTCCAGCCCCCATTCATTTTTTTCTTGCTCTCCCCTTTTCTCTGTCAAATAAATAAATAAATAAATAAATAAAAATAAAATATTTTTTTAAAAAAGATTAGGGCCGGACGTGGTGGTGCATGCCTTTAATCCCAGCACTCAGGAGGCAGAGGTAGGAGGATCGCTGAGAGTTTGAGGCTACCCTGAGACTACATAGTTAATTCCAGGTCATCCTGGGCCAAAGTGAGACCCTACCTCAAAAAAAAAAAAAAAAAAAAAAAGATTAGGGCAGAAATTAATGAAACAGAAACCAAGATAAATAAACCCTTAGCAAATCTGACCACAAGAAAGAGAAGAAACACAAATTAATAAAATTAGAGATGAAAAAGGTACCATTACAACAGATACGAAAGAAATTCAGAAAATCATAAGAATATACTTTAAGAACTATACTCCAATAAGTTTGAAAATCTGAATGAAGTGATTTCCTAGATTTATATGATCTACAAAAAATAAATCAATATGAGATTTATTTAAAGAGACCTATAACCAGGAAAGATCCAAACAGTTATAAGAAACCTCCCAACTGAAAAAAGTCCAGGCCCAGATGGATTCAGTAGTGAATTTTACCAGACCTTCACATAAGAACTAACACCAATGCTTCTCAAACTTTTCCATAAAATAGAAAAGGAATTCTAACAAATGCCCTCTATTAAGCTCACATCATCCTCAAACCAAAACTAGACAAAGACAGAACAAAAAAGAAAATTACAGACCAATCTCCCTCATGAACATGATGCAAAAATTCTCAACAAGATATTGGCAAACAGAATACAAGAATATATCAAAAAGAGCATTCACCCTGACCAAGTAGGCTTTATCCCAGAGATGCAGGGATGGTTCAACATACGCAAATCAATAAATGTAATACACAATATAAATGGACTGAAGGACAAAAATCACATGATCATCTCAATAGATGCAGAAAGGGCATTCAACAAAATCCAACATCCCTTCATGGTAAAAGCCCTACAGAAACTGGGAACGAACATATCTCAACACAGTAAAAGCTATTTATGACAAACCTATAGCCAACATAATACTAAATGGGGAAAAACTTGAAGCTTTTCCACTAAAACCAGGAACAAGGCAAGGGTGTCCACTGTCCCCACTTTTATTAAATATAATATTAGAAGTCTTAGCTATAGCAATAAGGCAAGAGACACTCATAAAAGGGATACAAATTGGAGCCGGTGTGGTGGCACACGCCTTTAATCCCAGCATTCAGGAGGCAGAGGTAGGAGGATTTCCATGAGTTCAAGGCTACCCTGAGACTACATAGTGAATTCCAGGTCAGCCTGAGTGCTAGAGACCCTACCTTGAAAAAACAAAAAACAACAACAAAAAAACCGGGGTATACAAATTGGAAAGATATCAAATAATCATTATTTATAGATGATATGGTTCTATAAATAAAACACCCTAAAGATCCTAACAACAAACTGTTAGAGCTAATAAACACTTTGAGGAACATAACAGGCACAGACCTCTCTTGTGCTGCCTGACCTCTCCTAAACTTCCAGCTGCTGGTGAGTTCCTCCTTGGCTTGGCCTAGTTGGGCTGAGCCAAGGGGAGAGCCCCCTAACTCTTACTCTCCATATGGGCTATTTAACCCCTCCAACTCCTCACATGCCAGGAGCTCTTTTAACTTTCTTTCTCTCCATGGTTTTCCCAGGCCCTCCACATGAGATTTCTAGCCATGTGGGTGCCTTTCCTTGGCTTAGTACTTACCTCAACAAATATAATAATAATAATAATAATAATAATAATAATAATAATAATAAAACTAAATACACAGAAATCGGTAGCTTTCCTATATATTAACAACAAACATGCTGAGGATGAATTCAGGGAATCACTCCCATTCATAATTGCCTCAAAAAAAAAAAAATACAGTAGAGCTGGAGGGATGGCTTAGCAGTTAAGGTGCTTGTCTGCAAAGACAAAGGACCTAGGTTCAATTTCCCAGGACTCACATAAGCCAGATATACAAGGTGGAACATGTGTCTGGAGTTTGTTTCCTGCAGCTGGAGGCCCTGGCATACCCATCCTATCTGTCTGTCTCTAAAATAAAATAAATAAAATAAAATAACATAAAATAAAGTACTCTGGAATAAACCTAACCAAGGAAGTGAAGGGTCTCTACAATGAAAACTTTAACACTCGAGAGAAAGTGCAGAGGACACTAGGAAATGGAAAGACATCCCATGTTCTTAGAAGAACTAATATTGTGAAAAGGTCAATCTTACCAAAAGCAATCTACACATTTAATGCAATCGCCATCAAATTCCAATGGCATTCTTCATGGAAACTGATAAATAAAATCCTAAAATTCATTTGGAAGCACAAAGAACCTCAAATAGCCAAAACAATTTTGAGCAACAAAAATAAAGCTGGTGGTATCACCACACCTGATCTTGAACTGTATTACAAAGCCATACTAACAAAAACAGCATGGCACCGGCACAAAGATAGACATGTACATCAATGGAATAGAGGACCCAGATGTAAGTTTGGGCAACTACAGCCATCTGATTTTCAAATAAAATGCCAAAAATATTCATTGGAGAAAAGACAGCCTCTTTAACAAACAGTGCTGAGCAAACTGGAAATCTATATGTAGAAGGATGGAAATAGATCCTTATCTCTCTCCAGTGACAAGAATCAAGTCCAAATGGATCAAAGACCTTAACATCACACCTGAAACTGAAACTGCTACAAGAAAAAGTAAGGGAAGGTGGGTGTTGTGGCACATGCCTTTAATCCCAGCACTTAGAAGGCAGAGGTAGGAGGATCACCATGAGGTCAAGGCTACCCTGAGACTACACAGTAAATTCTAGGTCATCCTGAGCCAGAGTGAAACCCTACTTGAAACCCCACCCCAAAAAAAAGGAAAAAGAAAAAGTAGAGGAAACACTTCAACATATTGGTATAGGCAATGACTTTCTAAATATAACCCAAGTTGCTCAGGAAATAAAATCACTAATCAACCACTGGGACCTCATGAAATTACAAAGCTTTTATACAGCAAAGGACACTGTGAAAAGAGCAGAAAGGCCTCCTCCCAAAGTCAAGAAACCTGAAGGGGAAGATAGCAGGAACCAGCTGAGCAGCTCCAGTACAACTCCAGGCATCTTGCACAGCTTCCCATCTTCCAAGCACCAATGCTGTGAACCTTCGGAGAACTCATTCAGCCCTGGCTGTACAGCTGATCAGAACACCAGATCCACAGCACAAGAGAGAGGGATCGAGGTGGGCACTCAGCATTGGTGAGATTGGAAGCCATCCCAAAAGGTAACAAGGTCTACTTAGACACAGCCAAGTAAATAGGCCTGCACTGGAAGTGCTAATCTCTTTCCACGTCAGAGCAGGTTATGTGTTACATATTCTTGGATGATTTTACCATTCTCAAAGAAGCTGTATTTTGATGTTGACTATTGTTGCTTTTGATGTTCCCTGATTCACAGGGCCTCTGTGCTTTTCTTCTGTCATTATTGGGAGCAGGGTCTGACTCAGCCCCAGGCTGACCTGGAACCCATTTCAGACCAGAAATCTCAACCTTTCAGTTGACAGGATTAAGGGTGTGGTGCAACACATACCCTTAGGGACTTAGACTTTATTTGATTATCTGTTTGTTTTATTCCCCACTACTGTATAAATATTCTATGCTTGTTTGGATTGAATGTGTATACTGTTCAGTTGAATTTTATTTTTGGATATTTTATTTTTATTTATTTATCTATTTGACAAAGAAAGAGGGAGAGAGAGAGAGAGAGAATGGGCACACCCGGACCTCTAGCCACTGCAAATAAACTCAGGATACAGGCGCCCCTTGTGCATACGGCTAATGTAGAGTCCTGAGGAATCAAACCTGGGTCCTTCAGCTTTGCAGGCAAACATCTTAACCATTAAGCCTTCCCTCCAGCCTTCAGTTGAATTCTAGAATTTGCCAGTAAATTGCTCCACCCAGTGTACAAAACACTTGAATAGCAGGCAAACTCGACACCTAGGGTCACTTCTGCTCTTTTCTTGGGAGTATAAGAGGTACACTTGGCACCTCAAACTCCTATCCTGAAGATATATAAAGTCAGATTTGGATGGCTAAGAACAGTGCAGATAATTAGAAAACCCAAGCATCAAATTAATTCAAGATACAAAATCTCTACATTATAATACAAGAAAAATTTAAAAATCAAGACAATACAAACCCACCAAGAATTATAAATCCATCAGCAATGACCCCAGTAAGACTGTTTTAGATGAAATGCCTGACAATGGTTTTTTAAAAAAATGATTGTATCTATAATCAAATAAATCAAAGAAGAAAACAAACTCCTGAAGGAGAACAAAGGAAACCAATTTAATGAAATAAGGAGGTCAATATTAGACATGAGTAAGGAAAGATACAGTCCACAAACCAATAAGCAGAGTAAGAGCCACATTTATGGTTTATAAAACCTCTATGAAGAAAGAAATGCAGGGATGGGGAAATGGCTCTGCAGTTAATAGGCACCTGCTTACAAAGCCTGCCTGTCTGGGTTCAATGTCCCAGGTACCCATATAAAACTAGACCCCCCAAAATGGCACAAATGTCTGGAGTTCCAGTTGCAAGAGGCTCTGACACGCACGTGCATGTGCAAACAAACATACACATAAAAGGACATGGTGGTGCATGACTTTAATCCCAACACTTGGGAGGCTCAAGTAGAAGGGTTACCATGAGGACAGCCTGGGACTACAGAGTACGTTGAAGGACCACTATGAGTTCAAGGCCACCCTAAGATTACACAGTGAATTCCAGGTTAGCCTACCTCAAAAAAAAAAAACAAAAAAAACAGAAAATAAAATTAAAAAGAAGGAAAGCAGAGTAAGTTCCAGGTCAGCATGAGCTACAGTGAGATTACAGAGATCCTACCTCGGGAATAAAACAAAAACTGAGAGAGAGGGAAAGTGGGGGAGAGAGGGAGGATGCACACATGGGGAAGAGAGAGAAATGCACATTTGGGAAAAGACCTGAATACAGAAATTCAGCATAACAGAGTTTCAAAAGTTGGCTAGGTCTAAGTGGTCCGTCGATGATGAAATAATTTTCTTTATTTACTTTATGTAGTCCAAGCTGGCCTTGAACTTGCAATCTTCCTGCTTCAGTGTGAGAGGTATTAAGTGCTGAGCTTACAGCTGTGCACCACCACACCTGCCTGAATCAGGCATTCATCTTCAAAGAAGGCTAAAAAACCATGAGAATTAAATGCAATGTCTGATCCTATACAGAAGAGGGAAAAATGAAAAACTGGGTACAAACCTAGAATATGACAGCTTTATGTTGTCAGCTTGATCAGAATAGGAATCATGGGACACTCCCTCTTGGTGGGACTATGAAGTTGTTTTCAGGAGGGATTATTGAGGGAAAGTCCTTCCTCTAGAGTGGGCAGCCTTTCCATTGATGTACTTTATATAAAGAAGCACCCAGAGAACAAAGGTCCTTTTTGCCTGGCTGCCTATGCCACTTGTTGGCGAGTGCTTTTTACCTGTCTGCCCTCACTATTCACTCAAACATGCATCTACCTGGTTTAGACTATCCTTCATCAGCACTGGAATCAAGTTTCATCAGTCTTCCTACATAGACTTAAGACGAGCAGCTCTCTAGAAACCCTCCCAGCCTTCAGTGGCAGTTTGGGACTGTTGATACATCCCACTTGTGGAGCAGCTACCAATTTCTCAATGCTCAAGCCTACAGATGGCTATTGCTGGACTGCCAATAAGCTAAAACAATAAATGCCCTTCACAAAATAAATCCATTCTATCAGTTCTGTTCCTCTGGAGAACACTGACTAATACAAAAGATCAAATGAGTATTAACATTTCAGTAAAAAAAAAAAATCCCTATCCTGGGCTGGAGAAGTGGCTCAGTGGGAAAGCACTTGCTGTGCAAGACTAAGTACCTGAGTTGGGATCCCCAGAACTCACAGAAAAAGCTGGATGCTATACTGCCAATATCCATAATACCAGAAAGATGGAAAACAGAAGCTGGGTTTGGTGGCACATGCTTTTAATCCCAGGACTCAGGAGGCAGAGGTAGGAGAATCGCCATGAGTTCAAGGCCACCCTGAGATTACATAGTGAATTCCAGGTCAGCCTACCTCAAAAAAAACAGAAAATAAAATAAAAAAGAAGGAAAGCAGAGACAGGAGAATTGCCTGGGAACTCACGAAAGCTCAGCTAGCCTAGTGACTGAAAAACACAGTCTTAAACAAGTGGAAGGCACTTGCCTGCGAAGCCTAAAGACCCATGTTCAACTCTCCAGATCCCACATTGGCCAGATGCACAAAGGTAAGGCAAATGCAAGTGCCTGGAGTTCAATTTCAGTGGCTGAGGCCCTGGTATGCCAATTTTCTCTCTCCCTCCCTCTGTCTGACTCTCTGGCTCTCACTGTCTATAAAAAATAAAATAGGGCTGGAGAGATGGCTTAGCAGCTAAGGCGCCTGCCTGCTAAGCCTAAGAACGCTGGTTCCAATGTCCAGCGGTTCCAATCTCCAGGTCCCACGTTTAGCCAGATGCAAAGTGAGGCAAGGGCGCAATGCCACACTTGCCCACAAGGGGGCGCATGCATCTGGATTTCGTTCACAGCATCTGAGAGACTGCTGGCGCACACATCTCTGTCTCCCTCTCCGCCTCTGTCTATCTCTCTCTGTCTCTCTCTCCATAAATAAATAAATAAAATAATAAAAAAAATATTAAAAATAAAATAAAATAAAGAGCACTCCTATCCTTGGGACATATATAATGACTTAGTGAGTAGAAGGCTATGTGACTTTCCTTTAATCATGTATATTTTATACACACATGCACACACATCAGGGGAGGCATATAGGAGCACAATTGATAAAGCACAACAGGATCATATGGCAATAGATGATTCTGGGTAAAGATTTTATGGATGCTCTATTGATGGTTTTTAAATTTTATATTATTTCTAAATAAAAGTTTTAAAAACAGACATTCACTTTTTTAAAAATTACTCAAGAAACAGACTATTTATGCTAATATCTGGTTCCCAAAGTTCTACCAGTGTAAGAACTGGAGTCTGCTTTTGGCTTTGATACATGAAGCACAGTGACAGGACTCCCAAACAGTGCCCTCTTGGAAATGGATCTTACCTTCACTTCACCAGTACTAGATGACTGTTGGATTGGCTGGCCCAGCTGCTTCAGTGTGCTTGCCTTCAGGCCACAAGTCATCACAGAGGAAGTCGTATCTGTGAAAACCACGAGCCAAACTGGTGATGTAAATGCATTCAGCCTTCCCAAGTCTCTCTTCCCTGTTTCCTATTAGACAGCCACTCCTCCCAGGTCTAAATCAGCCCTTACCACTCAGAGGAAAGGCCTGCCCGGTCCTGGGCAGTCCTATGCTGCTGCCCCGTCCCACATTTGCTGGGGCTGGCAGAATAGCTCTCATGGGTCTTGCTGCAGCCAGTAATGAGGGCTTGCCCCGTGCTCTGCCTTTAAGCTCTGAGACTTTGGGTCCAGTGGTAAGCAGATCAACTCTGGGGTTGGGGGGGGAGAGAAAAACAATGGAAATTTTGGACTAAGGAAAAGAAAACCACAGTGAAATTTCCAAATATATATATAGTTTAATTAGATGATAGTATAATGGTTAAATTATTAGGCTTTAGACAAGCTGGGTCCAAATTTAGCCTATATGTATTTGTATAACTATGGGGAGGTAATTTCATGTGTATTAACCTATAGTTTCTAACATGTAAAGTAGTGAAGGAATACCTATACTTTATGAGTCATTACAAAGATATAAAACAATACCTACAGTGTATAAAACCAACGGTTATTACAGTTAGAACATCTAATTTCTCCTTAGAGAAAATATTTCTTTGGCTGGTTAGATGGTTCATCAGTTAAAGGCACTTTGCCTATAAAGCCTGACAGCCAGGGCTCAGTTCCCTAGTACCTACATAAAGTCAGAGGCACAAAGTGGTGCATGCATCTGAAGTATGTTTGCAGTGGCTAGAGGCTCTGGCCTGTCCATTCTTTTCTCTTCCAAAATCAATCAGTCAATCAATCAATCAATCAATTTAAAAAAACCACACACACAAATATTTCTTGAAGTCTACCAAACTCCCACTGAAGGTAAGAAAGACCATAGAGCACAATGTCTATGTGGCTGAAGTGTCAATGTTGAAAGCAAAGGTATAATCATGGAAAACCTCAATAATCATTTGTTAAAGTGATCTATATCCCAAGCAAAAGTTCCAAAGCCCACAGTTGCATTCCTTAAGCATACTAAACGATCTCCAAAGTATATTGCTTTAAGAGAAAAAAAAAAGGTTAAGAGTTAGAAGTTATATATTCTGCTACCATATGTGTAAAGAAAGAATACACACACACACACACACACACACACACACACACACACACACACAGTTTGTATTATTTCTAAAGTTGGGTGTGCTGACTCACACCTTTAGTCCCAGCACTCAGCAGGATCACTGTAAGTACCAGGCCAATCTGAGACTACAGAATGAGTTCCAGGTTAGCCTGGACTACAGTGAGACCCTACCCCAGAAAAACAACCAAATAAATAAAAATAAAATAAATCATAATGTAAACTACATGTGGTACTGTCATTCTCTGCAGGCTGATCCTCCACTGTGAGAGGCTACCCTATGCATTGTAGGATGTTTAGTATTCCCCTTTTCCCTCTAGATGCCAACAGCAACCCCTATGTACTATGAAAGTCAAAGACTGCCTCTAGCTGGGCGTGGTGGCGCACGACTTTAATCCCAGCACTCAGAAGGCAGAGGTAGAGGATTGCCATGAGTTCAAGGCCATGCTGAGACTACATAGTGAATTCCAGGTCAGCCTGGCCTAGAGCGAGACCTACGGGGGGCGGGAGCCTCTAAACATAGCCAAAATGTCCCTTGGAGGCAAAATTGTTCCCAGCTGAGATCTCCTGACATAAAGAACATTCAAGTTATAACAATGCAACAGCCTCTAAGAAAAAAGGGCCACATGAAGAATCCTATTAACCCTTTAATAAAGAAGGGGGGGAGGAAAAGCCTAGTCTGCATGTTTTATAAGCAATTATTTTGCATCTGCATAGTCAGCCTGTAAAAATAAGATTTTGTTTTGTTTTGAATTTTGAGGTAGGGTCTCACTCTTGCTCAGGCTGACCTGGAATTCACTATGTAGTCTCAGGGTGGCCTTGAACTCACAGCAATCCTCCTACCTCTGCCTCCTGAGAGCTGGGATTAAAGGCATGCGCCACCACGCCCAGCTAAAAATAAGATTTTTTAAATGTGCAATTCAAGGCTTTATAGGAAAACAGAAGTCAAAAGGCATGAAGTAACTATACCCAAAATCAAACAGAAGCCAGAGACAGTTATGATTAGAACTGAGTCTCTGGCCACTGGGCAAGGATTCTTTTTAAAGGGTGTCAAAATAAGGCTTCTTTTTCTAAATCCTATATTCAGAATTGGTAACCCATTGTATTAACACTGCCCACATCCTTTACCAAAAAGATTTTAACAAATACTTTCGGGAGATTGACAAGAAAAGATATACAAGGAATGTGACAGCAATGCATGGATAGCAGTGTGTAAGGTATATCTCAAAAAAAAAACCCTTAACTGGGCTCTGTTACCACTCTCATGAGTGCTATATAGAGATGGAACAAAGCAAACATAGCTACTGTTCTAAATATGGTTCAAATACTCTATAATTACACTGACTTACCCTGGAGGTTTTTTAGGAGCAGGGAGTAGACTGGAGGTACTGGTACCCCCTCCTGGTGGTGAAATATCTGGTCTAGGACTATCATTCTCAGTTGTCTCCAGAGTGACCTCAGCCTTAATGACTGGCATCTTGGTGATTGCTGTACCATGACTTCCAGGAGCTTCTTTGACCAAAACATGAGCATCGGAGACAACCACTTCCTCCCATTCATTCTCCTCACCCACTTCTCTTGGAGGAGCTATATTCAAGAGGTGGCTTACAGCTTCTGGGCTCTTCAGAGTCAATTTCGATGCATTTTCCTTAGAGGAATTTGGCTCAGTGGTGACAGGCTGCTGAATTCTTTTAACCACAGAACTTCTGGAGGATACATTGGAAGCCAGTTCTACTTTGACTTTGGATGGTTTTTCCTAGAAAAAACAAGCAGTGTGCATGCATAAAGATATTTTACAGCTGACAACATTAACATATATTCTCTCTTTTGATCCTCATAATAATAATGCATGAGCAATAGGAAAGAAAACTAAGTCTACACAGAAATGGCTAACTTAGGGGCCCAATTATAAACTGGCCTTAATCTAAGTCTTCTGACTCAAGGGTCCTTTCACAATAGTATAATATGCCTCAATTAGGAGAAAACTAATTTTCTCCTATCAAATTTCTTATTGATTGATCTCTTTTCTATCATTTTTTATGGGGGAGAGGGAGGGAGAAATAGCACCCCAGGGCCTCCAGCCACTGCAATCAAATTACAGACACACACACCACCTTGTACGCATGTGTGACCTTGTATATGCATCACCTTGTATGTCTGGCTTACTTGGGATCTGGGCAAACATGGGTCCTTTGGCTTCGCAGGCAAGTGCCTTAATTGCTAAGCCGTCTCTCCAGCCCATTATTTTTTTTTTGTTTGACTTTTGACTGTTTCAAGTTCACTTCTCCATATCTAGAAAGAAGTTGACATATTGCAACCCTAAGTGGCTTAACATGGTGGTCTCATTATGAAATTCAGTTAATCCCAATGTGATTAGTTTCACATTGTTTCTACTACCTTGGAGAATCATTGAATAAAATTAATCTCTTTAGGGCTGGAGAAATGGCTTAGTGGTTAAGGCGTTTGCCTGCGAAGCCAAAGGATCCCAGTTCAATTCTCCAGGACCCACGTAAGCCAGATGCACAAGGGGCACATGCATCTGGAGTTCGTTTGCAGTGGCTGGAGGCCCTGGCGTGCCCATTCTTTCTCTGTCTGCCTCTCATCTCTCTCTCTCTCTCTCTCTGCATGCAAATAAATAAATAAATAAAATTTATTTAAAAAAATTAATCTCTTTAATAATATAATTATTGTTGCAAATGTGTGTGTATACATGCAGGCAAATAGGTACATAGGTCAGAAATCTTCCTCAATCACTCTCCAATTTATTTACTCAGGTAGGGTCTTTCACTTGAACCTAGGGCCTATTTGGCTAGTCTTGCTAGCCAACTTATCTGGGGGTTTCTCTGTCTTTACCTCCTAACTAATGGGGTTATAGGTAGACTGTGGTGTTCTGTCACCCTCAAATTTATGTGGGTGCTGGGGATCTGAACTCCTATTCTCATGCTTATAAGCAACCACTGAACCATCTCCCCAGACTCCAAAACTTTATCTTTACTTCTAGATTCTTTCATGTGAGACTTTTGAATGATTTACTTAACACTGAGTCAAATTAACTCATGTACTTAAGCACATGTTACAATATTTAGATGCTTAAAAATTGCAGCTGCTGCACAGTCACAGTAGATAGGGTTTCCTGTTCATGATTGAGCCTGTCAATATTCATTATAGATGAGGAAGGGGTTCATGAGACCCCACAACTTCTGAGTAAATAGTGGAAACTGATGACTGCTGGGAAAATGGAAGTCATGTCCTTTAGGAGGACTACCCATTCTCCAGTAAATGACCTCAAGCCCATGATCAGATCAGGAATTCTAATTTAAATCACTGGGTCAAAAAAAAAAAAAAAAGTACAGGTCAGGGAGATGATTCAGTTGATAAAACATTGCTATACAGATCCCTAGACCTCATGTAAAAAGCTGCAAACTATGGTGGACTTCTGTAATTCCAGTGGACCTATGGCAAGAAGGGAGGCAGAGACAGCAGAATTTCCCAGAAGTTTGAGAAGTTAACAGTGAACAACAAGACCCTTCCTCAAAACAATCTTCCTCAAAACAAGGTGGAAGGCAAGAACAGACTCCAAAATTGTTTTCTAACCTCATGTGCACCATAGTACAAATGTGCCCGGCACTCACATATATGAATACACACATAGATAGATAGATAGACAGGCAGGCAGACAGACAGACAAAAACAAAAGTAAATAAAATAAGGCATCGAAGTAGGATGAGGATCTAATGAGAAGGGTTTTAGTGGGAGGGGAAATGGTAAGAGAGTAAGTAGGAGGATCAAAATGTATTATATACACGTGTGTAGTTATCAAAAAGTAAATAAAAAATTGCATTTGGGCTAGAGAGATGGCTTAGAGGTTAAGGTTCTGGCCTGTAAAGCCTAAGGACCTAGGTTTGATTCCCCAGCACCCACATAAGCCAGATGCAAATGGTGGCACATGCATCTGGAATTCATTTGCAGGGGCTCAAATAAATAAAAAAAAATACTTTAAAAAATTGCAGCAGCTGCTGGGCATGGTGGCACATTCCTTTAATCCCAGCACTTGGGAGGCAGAGGTAGGAGGATCACTTTGAGTTCGAGGCCACCCTGAGACTACATAGTGAATTCCAGATTAGCCTGAACTAGAGTGAAACCTACCTCAAAAAACCGAAAAATGCTTTTAAAATCCTTGGTCCTTAGCTTTTAGACATCTGCAATGGTGACTTCAACCTCCACTCCTGGCTCAATTCTGATGGAAGTCATCTGCTTCACAATGTCAGGAGAACTATGTAAGTCAATGAGTTGCTATGGATTCTCAGCTGGAAATGATGCTAAGGCTTTGAACTTTGACAACAAGATGTTTTTCTTGTAGTTATTCTCATTGTCTTGCTGGGCATGTGAGATCCTTAGATTTTTTATTCGATAAGCCTTACTATGACAGTAACAGTATGCACACACAAATCTGTACATTTAAACTTTTGGTTTGTGTTGTTTGTTAACAATGTTTCTGGCTAAATTTCAGAAAGCATTTTCCTTTCCATTTCTATCATAAAATGTACTACCAACTAGAAGACATCTCTGCTCAGCTCCAATTGTAATTATTTTGTGTTCAAGGGCAACCTTCCTTATTTCCCCATTATAAACAACAGAAGGTTGGGTTCCTAATGTGGCCCAATTCTTCACTGTGCAGGATCTCCCTGCATGTGGATCTGTGGCTAATTCATAAACTCAATATTATGTTCTAGTCACTGACAAAAAAACACCCTTAAATTTCCAAAGCCACTTGGGTCAGGAGGAGATATGTTTAAGAGTTCTCCAGTAAGGAAGTCTCACATTCTAACACAGGACAGCCACTGAGGAGGGATAAATACAGAGAAAAATTCCAAGCAAACTGCAGAGTTTCTTTAGTACAGGACAAGGAAGAGCCAGCAAAAAAAAAAAAAAAAAAAAGAAGATAAAGCTCATCTCTTGAGATGCAATCTCTATAATTTTTCTGTATAAGCAGACTACTTCAGTCAACAACTGTTTGCAAAAAATCAATCTAATGACATCAAAATAAGAGAGACTGATTAAGAGGGGGAAAGGGTATGATGTAGAGTAGAGTTGCAAAGGGGAAAGTGATGGGAGAAATTACTATGGTTTATTGTCTATAATTATGGAAGTTGCCAATAAAAAATAAAATAAAAATAAATTGTTTAAAAATCAATCTAAACAAAAACCTCTACCTAATGATCTCAAGTTAATCTTTAATTCAATCTGTTCTTTTTTTTTTTTTTTTTTTTTTTTATTTATTTGAGAGAGAGAGAGAGAGAGAGAGAGAGAAATAGGCAGGTAAAGAGAGAGAGAGAGAGTATGGGAGTGCCAGGGCCTGCAGCCAGTGCAAACGAACTCCAGATGCATGCACCCCCTTATGCATCTGGCTTACGTGGGTCCTGGAGAGTCGAGCCTCGAACCGGGGTCTTAAGCTTCACAGGCAAGTGTTTAACTGCTAAGCCATCTCTCCAGCCCATCAATCTGTTCTTTTTATATGCTGCTTTAAGATGGAAGGTAAACACAAGCAGCTGCTCTGGGAGTTCAATTATCACTGGAGGATATCAGAGTGAAGCCTTGAGCTAATGGCCTTATAAACTAACTTTTGACTCATCCAACTCATTGGAAATTATTCCATGTATTTCTTGTGTTAATTTCATCAGTCTGAATCCTAGGACAATACAAGGAAAGGTGAATCATTTCTTGGCTAGCAGGCATACATGTAGAGTTTTTAGAAATAATTCATACTTTCAGTCTCAATGACCAGAACACAAGAAATCTTAAGAGTCTGCAGCTTAACTAGCCTACAATGCCTGAAAAGTACAGCTTTAGTGGAAAAGGTGCTAGCATAACTAGCTGTATGAACTTAGCAAGTTACTTCTCTTTAATCTAACTTTCCTCAAAAAATTTAAAGAATTGAACTAGTGATAATTAAAGCCACCCTATCTCTGAAACTGTACAGTGCAGGGATGCTGCAAGGCTCCTATCAAAGAAGCCTCCTTATAGTGCAGTAGGTGCTAAATCAGTCTTATAACCTACAAGGCTCCTTTTTCTTTCCGTACTCAGCCTAATGCTTGGGAAAAAATTTCTAAGCAAGTTAAGATGAAGGACAAACTTAAAAAAAAAAAAGTTCCCATGCCATGAGCTTGATTTTATTAAAAGAATCATGATTCAAATTTCTTCAAAGTAAATATGTGTGAACACCCACACAATGAAAAGAAGTCAAAGTTAGGTTGGAGAGATGGTTCAGTGGTTTACAGTACTTCCTGCACAAGTATTAGGGTCTGAGACTACTGAATTCGATTTCCCAGAACCCACATAAATAGCTAGCTGAGCATGGATGACATGTCTGTAACTTCAGTCCTGCTGGGAGCAGAAACTGGAGAATCACTGGGTCTCAGGAAAATGGCAAGTTCCAGAATTAGTGAAGAGACTTCAACTCAAAGAAACAAGTAGGTGTGTTCATTTTAAAGGAATAACCAACTAATTTGGCTACAGGACACAGAATCAGAGAGCAGAAAGAAGGCAAGGAGCCAAGGGTAGTGCATGGCTTTAATCATAGCACTCTGGAGGCAGAGGTAGAAGGACTGCTGTTAGTGCGAGGCCAGACTAGGACTACATATTGAATGCCTGGTCAGCCTGGGCTACAATGAGACCCCACCTGAGAGGGGAAGGAAGGGATGATGGAAGTTAGACTGCAGAACACTTAGCATACCAGAAGCCGAGGATGTGATCACAGTTGATAGTAAAAGTATTTGCCCGGGGAGCTGGAGAGATGGCTTAGCGGTTAAGGCACCTGCCTGCTAAGCCTAAGAACCCGGGTTCCAATCTCCAGGTCCCACGTTTAGCCAGATGCAAAAGAAACGCAAGGGTGCAATGCCACACTTGCCTACAAGAGGGTGCACACATCTGGATTTTGTTCACAGCAGCTGAGAGGCTGCTGGCGTGCCCATTCTCTGTCTTCCTCTCCCTCTGACTCTCTCTGTTTCTCTGTCGCTCTCCAAAAAAACAAAAGTATTTGCCCAGTGCATACAAAGCCCTGAGTTCTATCCCCAACAGTGCATAAACTAAGTGTAGTGGTATATGTCTCTAAACTGAGCACTTGGAGGTAAAGGCAAGAGGATCAAAAGTACAAGGTCATGCTCAGTTTGAGATCAGCCATAAGGACTTCTACTTTACTAGAATAAACTGAATTTGAGCTAAGGCATGAAAAGCAAAGCAGTCAGGATGGATTACTAAAATTCAGCCCAAACAGAAGTGACTAAATTACCATAGTATTCATGGGAAATTATGTTCTTTTGTTTGTTTGTTTGTTTGTTTTTGAGACAAGATCTCACGATGTAGCCCAGGTGACTTAAACTCCCAATTTTTCCTCTGCCTCTGAGTGCTAGAACTATAAATGTATGCCAAAACATATTGACTAAAGCTATTTTTAAAGAATATTTATTACATGATAAGTTTGATGTAAAAAAAAAAAAAGGAAGTCACAGAATCTAATCACTGAAAAAAAGGACATAATACATTAAAATATTAACTAACTGGGCTGGAGAGATGGCTCAGTGATTAAATGCACTTCCTACACAACACAAGGTCCTGAGACTTCTTGAGTTCAAGTCTCCAGATCTCAAATAACAGCTGGGCATGGCCACATGCACCAGTAACCTCCAGTCCTCCAAGGAAGCAGAGACCCAAGCTTTATCAGAGCCCTACAAGTTCAAGGTCCAGAGTCAGTAAGAACACTCTGACTCAAAACAAGACCAGGCAGAGCAATGGAGTGGAACACCCAACATTCATGTTCAACTCCAGCCACCCAGGGTGAGCACCCCCAACTGTGCAAGCCAATGTATGTGGTAGCACTCCCAAAACACCACATATACACACACTCCACATTACATACACAAGCAAATATATATATAATATATACACATATATGTAATATATATAGACTAATTTCTTTAGATGATTTAAGATCACAAATATTATAATCTTTTATTCTACTTTTCATCCCCTTAAAGTGTTTAACAAGAAAAATGATTTATTTGTATAAACCAAATAAAATTAAGTATTAACTTATTAAAGTTTATGGGCTTCCAAAAGAGCAATGCCAGTGGAACTTACCTTTGGGATCCACTTCCCTCCTAGGAAGTTACCACAGGTAGGGCACTTAGGTGGTTTGTGCCTGGTGGCATATGTAAAGGAGCAACCTGGGCTGGTGCATGTCCCATGGCCCCGGCGAGTATATGTAGTGGTCTATAAAATCAAACACACACAAAAAAAGAGGAGCTAGGGATATGGCTCAATGATTAAGGAACTTGTTTGCAAAGCCTAATGGCCCAGGTTCAACTTCCCAGCAACCCACATAAAGCTAGACGGGCATTCATTTGCAGTGGCAAGAGACCCTGGTGCACCCATACACATGCAAATAAATAAAGAGAGAGATGGAAAGAAAGAGAGAGAATGTCAGAATGAAGACCAACTACCAAGCTGAGACTCTGCTATTACAGCCACAATATCAGAAGTCCAGCTTAAAGAAGGATAACCATTCAGGGTAACACAAAAAGGAAGTAAAAAAGGTCTTTTGGTACAAGTTCACTTTTTAGACATGAAAAAATTGGGTTCAAATGGGTTGGAAAGGAAACAGCTGTTCAGGGATACACAGGTACCAGCAGACAGTGATGGTTGCTATAAACTGAGCATAGTATTCCACTAATGTTCTACCAATACCTCATTTAATACTCTTAGCAATGCTATTAAATATTATCACTACTGAGGCTCCCGGTAGCTAAATGTTTTGCCTCGAATAATATAGTACTCAAGAGCAGAAATCTCATCACCCAAATCTTATCACCCTGATTTTTGATTCAATATTGCTTCTGTGTAACTACCTATACATTATGACTCTGTATAATTAAAAAAGTACTTCAGGGCTGGAGATGGCTTAGTGGTTACGGCACCTGCCTGCAGAGCCTAAGGATCCAGGTTCAATTCCCCAGTACCCACATAAGCCAGATACATGAGGTCTGGAGTTCATTTGCAGTGGCTGGAAGCCCTGGCACACCCATTCATTCTCTCTCTTTTTCTAACTGCCTCTTTCTCTCTCTCAAATAAATAAATGTATTTTTAAAAAACTGCTTCAACTTCATTCTTTTTTTTTTTTTTCCGAGGTAGGGCCTCACTCTAGTTCAGGCTGACCTGGAGTTCACTCTGTATTCTCAGGGTGGCCTCGAACTCACGGCAATCCTCCTACCTCTGCCTCTGCCTCCCGTGCCCGCAACTGGATTCAGATATAAAAACAATGAGAGAAGGGCGTGTGGTGGCCACCAATGCCCACTCGGCAACTTCATTCTCGATAACTGAAATTAGAAAACTTGGGACCTATGATTCAGATATAAAAACAATATGATTGCTAAAAAAGAGAGAGAAGAAGACATAAAAATAGAAAGCAGGGGCTGGAGAGATGGCTTAGGGGTTAAGGCGCCTGCCTCCTAAGCCTAAGAACACTGGTTCCAATCTCCAGCGGTTCCAATCTCCAGGTCCCACGTTTAGCCAGATGCAACGTGACGCAAGGGCACAATGCCGCACTTGACCACAAGGGGGCGCACACATCTGGATTTCATTTGCAGCAGCTGAGACACTGCTGCTGCACCCATCTCTGTCTTCCTCTCTGTCTCTCTCTCTCTCTGTGTCTCTGTCCAAAAAAAAATAAAAAAAAAAAATGAAAAGTTTTTAAAAAAATAGAAAGCAGGTCCTTTGATATTCACTGAGTATCCTTTTGGGAAAACCTATTTCAGTGGCTTATTACATTCACCTACAAACAGAAATTACTCATTCATTAGCCATATATTAATTCAGGAAATAAAACATTTTCCTATCCAATTTATTTTGTCACTGTAACTGTTTATCCAGCTATTAGTCCTGGCCTTCTTACCCTAGCCAAAAAGTAAAACTCTCCTTTGGAAAAAAACACTAAACTGCCACTAGCTACCTCTGCCAGGAAGCCTAAGGAAGAGCTGATCACCATAGTAGCATCAAGTTAAGGAAGAGTGCTAAGAGGCAGGCTAACACACTGAATGACCTCGGGAGTAAGTCACCTTAACTCTTCAGCCCTGGGTTTCCTCCTCTGTAAAATCAAATCCTTTTCCTATTTCACAGGGTATCTCAAGAAACAAAAGTAGTAAAGAATGAGGATACAAGCTGGGCATGGTGGTGCACACCTTTAATCCCAGCACTTGGGAGGCAGAGGTAGGAGGACTGCTATGAGTCCAAGACCACTCTGAGACTACAGAGTGAATTCTAGGTCAGCCTGGGGTACAGCAAGACCCTACCTCGAAAAACCAATAAATCAATAAAAATAAATAAATAAATAAATAAATAAATAAATAAATAAATAAGGACACAGTCACACAGTAATTGTAATACATTTTACAGGTCTGTGAGACAATTATTACTAGAACATCAAACCTCTATGATCTTTTCCCAAACCATGGCCATATACAGAATCTTTATAATGAATATCCCCAGAAAACAGAATAAAAATTTGTTAGTTCTATATAGTAACATTTCTATGAGTTTGGAAAGACTACTCAACGGCATCTTACCGAAATGATTCTAGAAGAAAATGCTGATGTTCAAGGCAGATTATTAAGCCCCAAATACTAGTCATTAGAATACTTTGCTAGAAGAGCTTAACTGCCACTTTTAAACACAAGATACAATAGTCATTTCCAGGTATGTAAAAGCTCAAAAAATGCAGTTTCTAGCCAGGTGTGGTGATGCATGCCTTTAATCCCAGAGCTCGGGAGGCAGAGGTAGGAGGACTGCTGTGAGTTTGAGGCTACCCTGATAACTCCAGGTCTTCCTGGGCTAGAGCGAGACCCTACCTCAAAAACAACAACAACAACAAAAACCCAGCAGTTTCTCCATGAATAAGTAACAATCACTTGTCCTGCTTTCATATGCTGCGACTTATTCAAAGATATGCTGTAGGTGGGTACAGTTCCATGTGCCCATAGTTCAGCTATTCAAGAAGCTGTGGCAAGAGGTATATTTGAGCCCAGGAGTTCCAGACCAACCAAGGCACCATAGTAAGACCTTGTTTCAAAAGAACAAATATAAATATAAATATATATACATATATATATACATATATATCTCAAATACAATATGGTAAGTTTTAAAATGCGTACTCTTAGGGGCTGGAGAAATGGCTCAGTGGTTAAAGACACTGCTTTCAAAGCCTGACGGCCTGGGTTCAATTCCCCAGTACCCAAGTAAAGTCAGATGCACAATTTCATTTGCAGTAGCAGGAAGCCTGGCAAACCCATAATGTCCCTCTCTCCCTCTCAAATAAATAAATAAATAAATAAATAAATAAATAAATAAATAAATAAAATATATCCAAAAGCATATTATTAGCCTAAAGTAGCTACTAAAGGATTGCTGTGAGTTCAAGGTCAGCCTGAAACAACATAATTCCAGGTCAGCCTGAGCAAGATACTACCTCAAAAAAACAAAACAAAACCCATAACTAATAAGTTACTATAATAGTGAGACAATGAGAATGAAGTAATCATAAGTTCAAGGCCAACCTGGGCTACAAACTGATAGGGTGGGGGAACGGATTCATAAATATTCACTTCAATCAAGCTACACCAGCACTTGGGAGGCAGAAGTAGGAGGATCCTTGTGAGTCTGAGGCTAGAATGCGATCCTGCCTTGAAAAAAAAAATCATTTAAATCAAAATGAAACAGAATAGATGGGATAAATAATGTGGTTACAGAGTATGATTGGTCTTGTCAATTTGATGGGCTTTAGAATGACCTGAGAGCATTTCCTGACAGTAAAAACACAAGAGGAAGAGCTTTCCTCAAGCAGGTAGCACAAAGCACCCAACCAAAAGCAGCTTGTGGGAGGAAAGGGTTTATTTTGGCTTACAGACTCGAGGGGAAGCTCCATCATGGCAGGGAAAAGGATGGGAAGAGCAGAGGCTGGACATCACCTCTGCCACAGCAGCTGGCAAACAGTGGCAGGAGGGTAAGCCAAACACTGGCAAGGAGAAGCTGGCTATAACACCCATAAGCCTGCTCCCAACAATACACTGCCCCCAGGAGGTTCCAATTCCCAAATTGCTACCAGTTGGGGACCTAGCATTCAGAATAAATACATGGGTTTATACTACCACATTCTACCCATGGCCCCAATACACTCACAACCATACATAATGTTCAAATTTAAAAGTCCCCATAGTTGTTGTTGTTGTTTTTTTTTTTTTTTTTTTGTTTTTCGAGGTAGGGTCTTGCACTAGCCCAGGCTGACCTGGAATTCACTATGTAGTCTCAGGCTGGCCTCAAACTCATGGCGATCCTCCTACCTCTGCCTTCTGAGTGCTGGGATTAAAGGTGTGTATCACCACACCCGGCCAAGTCCCCATAGTTTTATCAATCCCAACACTGTTCAAACATCCCCATAGCCCAAAGCTTTTTAACTGAGCCATAATGCAAAAAACAAACAAACAAAAAAAAAACCACCATAATGATACAGAATAAACATTCACATTGCAAAAGATGGCACTGGACATGTCAAGGAAATTATTGAACCAATACAAGTTTTAAAATAGGGCTGGAGAAATGGCTTAGAGGTTAAGGCACATGCCTGCAAAGCCTAAGGACCCCGGTTTGATTCTTCAGGTCCCACATAAGCCAGATGCACATGGTGGCACATGCAGCTGGAGTTCGTTTGCAGTGGGTAGAGGCCCTGGTGTGCCCACTCTCTCTCTCCATCTCTCTGTCTCTAATAAATAAATTATAAATAATTTAAAAATCTTTGAAAAAAAGATTTAAAATAGAGGGCTGGACAGATAGCTCAGTGGTTAAGGTGCTTGCCTGCAAAGCCTAATAACCCAGACTTGATTCCCCAGTAACCATGTAAGGCCAGATGCACAAAGTGGTACATGCATCTAGAGTTGTTTGCAGCGGCTGGAGGCCCTGGCATACACATACCCTTTGTCTCTCTCTACTTGCAAATATATAAATAAAATATTTAAGAAGAAAAAAAAGAAATAGAGCAAACACCAAATTTCTAACCAGTGACAAGTCTCTGGAGTTCCAATTCCACCCCTCCAGCTGGACTGCTCTGGGGACAACTATCCCATGCCAGCAGCACTCCTTGGCAGCCATTCCATAGTACCAGCATATCCATTGGGTCGCTACTGGAAACCCATGGTTCATCCTCATGGCTCCATCAGGCCTCCACACAGGTAATCCAACAAGCCTGTTTCACATTGCCCATGGCTATTTAAAAACACAAAACAAGGGCTGGAGAAATGGCTTAGTGGTTAAGGCGCTTGCCTGTGAAGCCAAAGGACCCAGGTTCAATTCTCCAGGTCCCACATAAGCCAGATGCACAAGGTGGCACATGCGTCTGGAGTTCATTTGCAGTGGTTAGAGGCCCTGGTGTGCCCATTCTCAAACACTCCCTCTCTCTAATAAATAAAAATAAATATAAATAAATCTTTAAAAAACACAAAAAACAAACAAACAAACAAACAAACAAACAAACTGTATTGCAAATCAATGGCCCTTGCTTTCCTGCATTTGTTAGTCCACAGTACCAGGTGGGCTACCAACATACGAATTGCAGGTGGGAATAAAACTGAATTTGAAGATCAGGATACTCCTTCAGCATTCAGGCCCTTCACTTCAAAAGAATTTGCATTCTTTCTGCTGCCCCAATGTAGATCAGCGGGCCCAATCTCAATGGCTGCACTTTTTCAAACAACTGGAACTGAGTGAGCAGCAGTTTTAGCCCAAAGAGTTCTTTTTTTTCCTTATTTATTTAAGAGAGAGATAAAGGGGCAGATAGAGACAAGAAGGTGTACCACAGCCTCCAGCCATTGCAAATGAACTCCAGACGCATGTGCCACCTTGTGCATTTGGTTTATATGGACACTGGGGAACCAAACTTGGGTCCTTAGGCTTTTCAGGAAAGCACTCTAACCACTAAGCCATCTCTCCAGCCCACAAAGATTTCATTTCTTTCTGCCATATCAAACTGCGCTCACCAATCCTTTCTATGCAACATATCCCTGGCACAAGTTCTTAGGACATAGGCATGCAGAATACCGTAAGCCTCTTACACAAACTGCTTCTAGTCCAGGTCCTATTAAGTTTTCTTCCCCTCATATGCCAAGTCTTACAGTCCATAGTTATAATTGCATTCAGGTCTTTCAACTCTGAACAGAATCCATCAAGCTGCACTTACAGCACTATCGGGTTACTCTTAATCCAACATTTCAAATCCTTCCACAAATCAGTTTCAAAAAGTCAAAAGGCACACAGGTTTCTAATAGCAACAACCCCAATTCTTAGTACCAATTTTACTATTGCAGTTACCTTTATGTTGCTGGCACAAAGCACCCAACCAAAAGCAGCCTAAGAGGAAAAGGTTTATTTTGGCTTACAGACTAGAAGGATGCTCCATGATGGCAGTGGCTAAACATCACCCACCTCTGCCACAGTAGCTGGCAAACAGTGGCTGGTAGACGAGCCAAACATTGGCAAGGACAAGCTGGCTATACCACCCATAAGCCCAACTACAACAATACATTGCCTCTAGGAGGTTCCAATTTCCAAATTTTGCCACCAGCTAGGGATCTATCATTCACAATCAATGAGTTTATGGGGGACACCTGAATCAAATCACCACAGCCTGTCAATGTAGACTCAATACCATTGACTGTCCAGGGAGTCCAGGCCTTCAGCATCTGCCTGACAGGGATTGCTGAGGCATGCAGTTTTGCGGACTGATTACCAGCATATGTGACTGGCCATCTTACACTTTCACTACCATGCCTTCCTGCCATAATGTACTGTATCCCCTCTTAAACCAGGATCCAAATAAATCCACCTTCCATAAGTTGCTTTTGTCAGGTACTTTGGCACATGAATTTTAAAAAGTACCATAGTTGGGCATGGTGGTACATACCCTTAATCCTGGCACTTGGGAAGCAGAGGCAGGAATAATGGCATGAGTTTGAGGCCAATCTGGGACTACATAGTGAATTCCAGGTCAGCCTGGGCTGCAGCGAGACCCTATCTTGAAAAAAACAAACAAAAAAAGGGTTGGAGAGATGGCTTAGCAGTTAAGGCACTTGCCTGTGAAGCCGAAGGACCCAGGTTTGATTCTCCAGGTCCCATGTTAGCCAGATGTACATGGTGGCACATGCATCTGGAGTTCGTTTGCAGTGGCTAGAGGCCCTGGCGTGCCCGTTCTCTTTCTCTCTCCCCCTCTCTTGCTGTCTCTAATAAATAAATAAATAAATAAAAATCTTAAAAAAAAAAAAAAAAAAAAAAAAAAAAAAAATGCCTTAAGCTCTCAATTCAAAGAATGTCACAACTATAAAACTAGAAGTTCCTTTTCTCCCACCTCTCAACAAATTTCCTTTTTTTTTTTTTAACCTGACTTTAAAAGCCCAGGCCCAGGTTCAATTCTTCAGTACCCACTTAAAGACAGATACACAAAGGCACATGTATGTGCAATTAATTTGCAATGGTAAGAAGTCCTAGTGCTCACACACACACACAGTCTCTCCTCTGTTCACAAAGCAATTTTTTTTTAAAAAATTGTATTTATTTATTTGCAAGCAAAGAGAAAGATAGTAGAGACAGAGAGGTACACACAGGAGAATTTCCTGAAAGCTCATGGACTGACTAACATAGCAGTGAACAATAACAAAATCCTGCCTCAAATGAGATGAAAAACAAGGACCAACTCCTGAAAGTTGTTCTCTGACCTCATGCCACATATGCGCCACATGCATATGCACATATGGCGTGCATAGACACACACTCACACACACGCCTCTGAAACAAAAACACTCCTTAAATACAAAGATATGAAATGGTTGAAAGTGGCCAGGTGTGGTGGTGGGTGCCTTTAATCCCAGCACTTCAGATGTGGAGGCAGAGGCAGGAGGATCAATGTGAGTTTGAGGCCATTTTGAGATTACATAGTGAATTTCAGGTCTGCATGGGCTAGAGCAAGACCATAACTCAAAAAACAAACAAACAAAAAACTAAACAATGAAATAGTTGAATGAAGCCAGGTGTGGTGGTGCACGCCTTACATCCCAGAACCTGGGAGGCAGAGGCAGAAGGACTGATGTGAGTTCAAGGCTAGCCTGAGACTACACAGTGAATTCCAGGTCAGCATAGAGCGAGACTCTACCTAGTAAAACCAAAAAAAAAAAAAAAAAGCTGAATGACAACAAGTGCTGGCAAGGCTATGGAGAAAGAGGAACCCTTATCCACTGCTAGTGGGAGTACAAATTTGTACAATCACTATGAAAACAAGTATAGAGACTCCTGAAAAAAAAAAATAGATCTACCATTTGATCCAGCTATACCACTCCTGGGCATATACTCTAAAGACTCCACTCTTTACTACAAAGATACTTGCTCAGCCATATTTGTTGCTATTCTATTCACAGTAGCTAGGAACTGGAATCAGCCCAGACACCCATCAACTGATGGGTTTTGCAGGAAAATGGAAAGAGCTGGAAAAAATCATTTTAAATGAGCTTACACAGGCACAGAAAGACAAACCATGTACATATTCTCTCATATGAGGCTCCTAACTGGGATCAATTGGAGATTAGTGCAAATGGTAGTAAGCACCAAAATAAGGGCATAAAACTAGAATAAGACCAGGAGAGAGAGAAGAAATAGAGAGGAGAGGAGTTGACAGGTGTGGGAGTTTGAATATATGTTCTCCAATAGACTCAGGTGCTTTATTAAAACTTGGATTTCCAGCCACCTAACGAGGAGATGTCACTGTAGACGGATTGGATTTCTAGCCCAAAGGTATGCATAGCAGTCTGAGCTCTGCCTGGGACCCTGCCTGTTGTTGCCTTTGGTGTGTGCTGACTCCTGATGGTTTTTCTCTCTGCTTGGATCAGTGAAAGGCAGTCAGCTTCTTTTACCATTATGGCACTTGCCTGCAAAAACCAGGGTCGATTCCCCAGGACCCACCTAAGCCAGATGCACAAGCTGGCACATGTCTCTGGAGTTCATGTGCAGTGGCTTCAGGCCCTTGAGTGCACATTCTCTATATCTGCTTCTTTCCCTCTATATTTCTTGAATAAATAAATAATTTTAAAAACCTGGGGATTAAGGACGTAGCTCAGTGGCAGAATGAGACTGTCTATAAATAAATAAATAAATAAATAAATAAATAAATAAATAAATCTAACCTTGTATGCATGCATGTATGTATGTGTTATATACATATTTAAACTCAAGAATTATAAATTAGTATTTTTATTTATGTATTTGCAAGCAGAGAGGGAGAGACAAGAAAGACAACAGAGAGAATGGGTGTGCCAGGGCCTCTAGCCATTGCAAATGAATTCCAGATGCATGTGCATCTGGCTTGATGTGGGTACTGGGGAATTGAACCCAGATTGTTAGGCTTTGCAAGCAAACACCTTAACTGCTGAGCCATCTCTCTAGCCCAAGTATCCTAAGTTATTTTATTTTATAGTTTATTTTATTTTATTATTTTTTTTCGAGGTAAGGTCTCATTCTAGCTCAGGCTGACCTGGAATTCACCACGTAGACTCAGGGTGGCCTCGAACTCACAGCAATCCTCCTACCTCTGCCTCCAGAGTGCTGGGATTAAAGGCGTGCGCCACCACACCTGGCTCAAGAATTGTAATTTAAACTGACATTTTATAGGGCTGGAGATGGCCCAACGGTTAAAGCGAGCGCTTGTAAAGCCTGAAGGACTAATCCCAGTGCCCACATAAAGCAAGATACACACAGTGGTGCATGCATCAGAGTTCATCTGCAGTGGCAGGAGGTCCTAGCACGCCCATACTAACATTCTCTCTCTCTCTCTCTCAAATAAATAAAAACATTTGTTTTTTAAAAAATTTACAAAGGAAACTAGTTCCAGGTGACAACATTGGCAATTCTATCAGTTAAGGAAGAAATAATGAAAACACAATAAAATCTTCTAGAAAATACTTTCCAACTCACTTTTGTGAGAAAAACATCACCCTAATGAGAAAATAATCATACAAAACAACTAGATGGCAATGCCCCTCATGAACTTAAAGAATAAAATTGAATAAAATTTTATTGAAATTGAATAAAAAGTTGAAAAAAATTTTAACATATTACATCAAATAATATATAACAGAAGTAAGAAATTATTGCCTAGTAGCATTCATTTATTCAAGGAATGCCACGCTGGCTCTAGCACATATAAAAAATTTAAAAAAAAAACAATGAAGCCGGGCGTGGTGATGCACGCCTTTAATCCCAACACTGGAGAGGCAGAGGTAGGAGGATCACCGTGAGTTCGAGGCCACCCTGAGAATACATAGTGCATTCCAGGTCAGCCTGGACTAGAGTGAGACCCTACCTGGGGAAACAAAACAAAACTAAAAAAACAATGAAAGTTGCCGACAAGAAAATCCATAATGACACACACACAAAAAAAACATCTGACCAAATTTAACATAGATTCTTGATTTTAAAAAAATACTCCACTCGGGAGGCAGAGGTAGGAGGATCACCGTGAGTTTGAGGCCACCCTGAGACTACAGAGTGAATAAATTCCAGGTCAGCCTGGACCACACTAAGACCCTATCTTGAAAAAACAAACAAACAAACAAAAAACAAACAAAAAAAAAACCTCCTGGGCTGGAGATGGCTTAGCAGTTAAGGCACTTGCATGCAAAGCCAAAGGACCTAGGTTCGATTTCCCAGGAATCATGTAAGCCAGATACACAAGGTGGCGCATATGGCTGGAGTTCATTTGCAGTGGATGGAGACCCTGGCACATCCATTCTCTCTCTATCTGCCTCTTTCTCTCTCAAATAATTGTTTTTAAAAATTTTAATCCTTAAGCCGGGTGTGGTGGCGCACGCCTTTAATCCCAGCACTCGGGAGGCAGAGGTAGGAGGATCGCCGAGAGTTCGAGGCCACCCTGAGACTACATAGTTAATTCCAGGTCAGCCTGGACTAGAGTGAAACCCTACCTCGAGAAACCCAAAAAAAAAAAAAAAAAAAAAAAAAAAAAATTTAATCCTTAAAAAAAAAAATACTCTTGGGCTGGAGAGATGGCTCAGTGGTTAAGACTTACCTGTGTAGCCTAAGGACCTATGTTTGGTTCCCCAAATCCCTTGTAAGCCAGACACACAAGGTGACGCATGCACAAGGTTGCACATGTGCACAAGGTGGCGCACGTGTCTGGAGTTCTATTACTGTGACTGGAGGCTCTGGCACACCAATTCTCAATCTCTCTCTCTCATTAAAAAACAAAGGAAAGAAAAGAAGAAAAGAAGAAAAGAAAAGGGAAGAAAAGAAATGGTGGGGCTGGAGAGATGGTTTAGTGGTTAAGGCCCTTGCCAGGTTCAATTCCCCGAGTACCCACATAAGCCAGAATCACAAAGTGGCACATGCACCTGGAGTTTTTTTTTTTTTTTTTTTTTTTTTTTTAAAGGCCAGTCTGTTGGGCTTGCCTCAAAAAAAAAAAAAAATCTTTAAAACAAAATACTCTTGAGCTAGAGAGATGGCTTAGAGAGATGGCTTGCACTCGCATGCAAAGTTTGAGGATCCAGGTTCAATTCCCTAGTACCCATATAAGCCATATGCACAAGATGGCGCATTCATCTGGAGTTTGTTTGCAGTGGCTAAAAGCCCTGGCATGCCCATTCTCTCTCTCTCAAATAAATATTTTTTTAAAATTCTCACCAAATCAGAAATAAAAAGAAAATTTCTAAACTTGATAATGGGGCTGGAGAGATGCCTCAGAAGTTAAAGGTGCTTGCTTCCAAAGTCTGACAGCCCGGGTTCAATTCCCCAGTACCCAAATAAAGCCAGATACTCAAAGTGGTGCATGAGTCTGGAGTTCGTTTGTAAAGCAGGGAGGCCCTGGTATGCAGATTCTCTCTCTCTCTCTGTTAAATAAATACTTTTTAAAATATAGGGCAGGAGAGATGGCTTAGCAGTTAAGGCACTTGTCTGTGAAGCCTAAGGACCCAGGTTCAGTTTCCCAGATCACATGTAAGCCAGATGCACAGAATGGCACATGCATCTGAAGTTTGCAGTGGCTAGAGGCAATTGTACACCCATCCCCCACACACACACACAAACAAACTTGATGTGGACAGCTATGAAAAAACCTATAGTTAATATCATGTTTAAGTATTTAATGGTAAAAGGCTGAATCCTTTCCCCATAAGGTGAAGAATAAGATAAGGATATCTGTTCTTTGCACTGTATCCGGTACTGTGCTGGAAGACGTAGGCAATGTGATAAGGAAAGAGTAAGGAATAAGGGCCTGAAGTTGTGGCTGAGCAGAAACTTTCTGGGGATGCAGCTTAGTGGTACAGTACTTGCCTGGCATTTGTGAGCCTTGAGTTCAACCCCCAGGGTAGGAGAAAAGAGGGAAGAGACATCTAAAAGTAAAACTGAACTCACAGAGAACATGATAGTAAAGCTGTAGGACACAAGCTCTGTATTTAAAAAAAAAAAATCTATATACTAACAAGTTATGTTCAGAATACCATGATAATAGCATCACAAGCCATTAAGTGTTCAGGGATAAATCTTAGCCCAGAAACTACAGTATGTGGGGCTGGAGATGACTTAGAGGTTAAAGCATTTGCCTGCAAAGCCAAAAGATCTAGGTTCGATTCCCCAGGACCCATGTAAGCCAGATGCACAAGGTGGCGCATGTATCTGGAGTTGGTTTGCAGGGCTGGAGGCCCTGGTGCACCCATATTCTCTCTCTCTTTCTGCTTCTTTCCTTCTCTCTCTAAATAAATACAATAAAATATTTTTTAAAATTACATTATGTGATGGGAAACAAAACACACACAAAAAAGAAAAATCAAGCCAGGCGTGGTGGCACACACCTTTAATCCCAGCACTCGGGAGGCAAAGGTAGGAGGATCCCCGAGAGTTTGAGGCCACCCTGAGACTACATTGTGAATTCCAGGTCAGCCTGGGCTAGAGTAAAACCCTACCTTGAAAAAAAAAATCAGCAGGGCATGGTGGCATACACCTTTAATCCTATCACTTGGGAGGAGAGGTAGGAGGCCAGCCTAAGACTACATAGCAAATCCCAGTTCAGCTTGGGTTAGAGCAAGACCCTACCTCAAAAACAAAAAACAAACAAACAAAAAAACCAATCAAATGAGTATCAAGAAACCAGAACCTTAGTTTGTTAGTAGCATTGAAGTACTTTTGTTTCTCTGCCTCTCTACCCCCATTTTTTTCTCACGTGTACAATAACAATATTTAATGAGATCAGTGGCTCCATGATTTTCTGAAATCATGTATGCTTCTTAGAGTTTGATAAAGCCATGGAACCATCTCAAGAAAAGTCTCCTCGAGAAGTTTCTATCTAACTTAAACGGAGTTCATGAATACTTTAGAATACTATAGAATTCCTGATTAATGAACATATATATCAGCCAGATAATCCCCGACACTCTTGCTAACCGTATGTTCTAAGCTTATATGACTTTTAGAAAACTATCTGGAATAGAAGAGAATGTTTATGAAGCCTAAACTGCTATCAATTCCCCACATACTGACCAGTTTGATGGAAGTGGGGCTCTCCACAACAGAGTAGGAAGGGAGAGGCAGCATGATGAACTGAGTGGCTGGTGCAGAGGAGCTATTCTCACTGGAATCCTGTGGGCAATGGAAAGAAAGAGAGTTCATTGAAATAACAGGCAGAACCCCCAAAGCCTCCTACCACACTGGAAGTCTGGGTCAAGTCCAAAATCTTCAGAAAATTGCTTATCCGATATGGTTACCAAAATAAATCTCTGATTATGTCAAAATAAGACTAATTAGGAATAAATAAAACTATTATACCACAAAAACCTGCTATGCTTATTTTATAGATGAGAAGTGTTAAGAGACTAGAGACTCTCAAGAGGATATAAGCACTTAGTAAGAGAATCCAGTTCTGACCCTACCACATGTTACCCTCAATAAGGCTGCCTCAACCAGTATAGTGGCATGCTATCACTATCATAAACAGTATTGAGGCAATAAATAATAATAAGGATATTTGGGCTCAGGATGGATTTCTTTGCATGGATATCTGCTTTCTTCCACCCAAAGGCTATAGCTTGTTGGCCCTCTTAGCCTGGGCATGACTCTAGGATGGTATCCTATCCAGGTTTATGGGTCGCTATATTTTACACATTGTGGAAGCTCCCCCAGAATCAATGAGACTGCAGCTTTCCTCTCATCTCAGCATGACTATGACTCATTAGTCCAGTGGTAAAAGATTGCACTTTTTTATTCCTGCTCCAGTCTATGCCCAAGAATAATTCTCATATATAGGTTTAAGGTGCCACTGCATTTGTTGAAGTCATCTTCAGGAACATATAAGGTCCTGGCTTAAATGGATAGTCTAAATACCATTTCTAGCCACCTGCTAATGAGCCTCATGTGAAGAAAACTCTGGTTGAGTTAGGAAAATAAGAGCTGATGTCTGAAGAGAACTCTAGATCAAGTCCAGGGGTCAGAAACTTTCAAGGGAACAAGTGCCACACTACATCCTCACTCACTACTGCTACAAAAACACACTGCATGGTGCTGACTTATTTTAGGAGTGCCAAATAAAGCAAAAGACATCTGTGCCAAAACCACTTACCCTCATGACTGTTACCACTGATACGCTCTCCCCAACCTGGGAGTGAGGCATAGCCAGGCTTCCAGAGGGGAGGTCTGGTACACCATTTACTAAGGTTTCTTTAATTAGCAGGCTTGTCTGGTAAGGCTGCTGGCTATCCCCTACCTCCAAGGACGCCTCTTCCAGAAGCACATCTTGGCTGAGGATCTCAGAAGTGGCGATCTCCTGTACAGCACTTGGCTGAGAAAGGGCTCCCACCTCCTCGGCCAGAGCCTCCACAGCCAGGCACTGTTCTGCCATGCCTACATGACTGGCCACTGCATCTGGGACATTGCTGGACACAAGAGCAAGTCCTTTAGGAAACATCTGGTTCTGAGTCACACATAGCTCTAGCTGAGGGCAGTTCCGTTCCTCTTGCAGACTGCTCTTGGGAATAATGATGTAATCTGAGCGGGGGAGTATCTTGCGGAAACCTGGGATGTCCACAGCAGTCAGCGTGGAGAGCTTTGAGTTCTGAGGATGGGGAAATCAGAGAGGCGGGAAAAGCAGAAATAAACAGAATGAGACCACAAAGATATTAGTTCATTTTTTTCTATAAAAGGGACTGGGAAGACTCCACTATATTGACTTAACAGATTGAATCAGTTTCTGTCAACACAATCAATATACTTTACTTGATTAATCACACAAGAAACTGTTAGCATGGATTGAACTCTGGATAGGCACTGATCTTGGCATCTAAAAAACCGAGCTAGGGGCTAGAGAGATGGCGCAGCATATAGGCCTGCAAATCCTAATAATCCAAGTTCAATTCTCTAGTACCCACATAAAGCCAGATGCACAAAGTGGCCCATGCATGTGGAATTGGTTTGCAGCAGCTAGAGGCCCTGGTGTGCCCATTCTCTGTGTCTCTCTTCTCTCTATACTTGTAAATAAATGAATAAATAAATAAATAATTTTTTTAAAAAGCTGAGGGCTAGAGGGATGGCTTAGCAGTTAAGGCATTTGCCTGCAAAACCTAAGGACCCAGGTTCCATTCCCCAGGACTCACGTTAGCCAGATGTACAAGGGAGCACATGCATCTGCAGTTCATTTGCGGTGGCTGCAAGCCACTTTCTCTCTTTCTCTCCCCCCCCCCTTTCTCTCTCCCCCTCTCTAATAAATAAAATTAAAGTATTTTAAAATAATAATAATAAGCTGGAACTTCAGGTGGACAGTCTTAACTGAGCCAACAATTTTCCGTTTTTTTTCCTATTTTATCTTTTGAGACCTTAGTGGCCACATCTAACAAGGCATCTGGCAATCTATAAGTTCCTTGCAAGCTTTGATGCTTTCAGATTCCAAAGTAGCATACAATTTAAATAAAACAATGTATCATGCTTAATAAAAATCCAAAATGCAAGCTAGAGAGGTGGCTGAACAGTTAAAGTGCTTGCCTGCAAAACCAAAGGACCCAGGTTTAATTCCCCAGGACCCAACTAAACCAGATGCACAAGATGGCACATGCATCTGGAGTTCATTTGGAGGGCGGAAGGACCTGGCATGTCCACTCTCTCCCTTTCTCTCTATCTGCTCTTTCTCTCTCTCTTTCAAAGAAATAAAAAATAAATAAATTATTTTTAGCCAGGCTTGGTGGCACATGACTTTAATCCCAGCACTTGAGAAGCTAAAGTAAGAGGATCACTGTGAATTCAGGCCAACCTGAGACTACATAGTGAATTACAGGTCCAGCCTGAGCTAGAGCAAGACCCTACCTCAAACAAACAAACAAAAAATAATAATAATAAAATAAATTATTTTTTTTAAAATACAAAATGCACGAGGCATGGTGCATGCACTTGGGAGGCAGAGGTAGGAGGATCCCAGTGAGTACAAGGCCAGCCTGAGACTACATAGTGAATTCCAGGTCAGCCTGGGCTAGAGAGAGACCCTACCTCGGAAAAAAAAAATCCAAAACACATGGCTGGGGAGATGGCTTAGCAGTTAAAGGCGCTTGTATGCAAAGCTCCCCAGCCCAGCATTCAAATCCTTACTGACCCATGTAAAGCCAAATGGAATTTGTCCACAGCAGTGGCAAGAGACCCTGTGCACACACACATACATACAAACATACACACATACATTCACATGCAAATAAGTAACTTTTTAAAATCCAAATACATAAAATGTAACTCTACAGGTGAGTTTAAAGTCAAAGAAGGTGGCTGGAGGGATGGCTTAGCAGTTAAGGCATTTGCCTGCAAAGCCAAAGGACACAGATTCAATTCCCCAGGACCCACATTAGCCAGATGCACAAAGGGGCACATACATCTGGAGTTCGTTTGCAGTGGCTGGAGGCCCTGGCGTGCCCATTCTCTCTCTCTCTCTCTCTTTCTCTCTCTGTCAAATAAATAAATAAACAAAAATAAAATTTTTTTTTAAAGTCAAAGCAGGGTTGGAGAGATGGCTCAGTGGTTAAGCATTTGCCTGCAAAGCCTAAGGACCCAGATTCAATTCCCTAGTACCCACATAAAGGTGGCACATGTGTCTGGAGTTCACTGGCAGTGGCTAGAGGCCCTAGAGTGCCCATTCTCTATCTGCTTCATTCTCTCTCTTTCTCTTAAATAAATAAAATTTTAAAAGTCAAAACAACATGGGCTGGGGAGATTGCTCAGTGGTTAAAGACACTTGTAATACCAGATGGCCTGGCTTCAATCATCTAATACCCAAGTAAGACCAGGTGCACAAGGTGATGCATGCATTTGGAGTTTATTTGCAGTGGCCAGAAACCCTGGCACACCCATTCTCTCTCACCCACTCTCTCTTTGAAAAAAAAAAAAGGGATGGAGAGATAGCTTAGCGGTTAAGGCACCTGCCTGCTAAGCCTAAGAACCCGGTTCCAATCTCCAGGTCCCACATTTAGCCAGATGCAAAGTGACGCAAGGGCGCAATGCCGCACTTGCCCACAAGGGGGCACACGCATCTGGATTCTGGATTTCGTTCACAGCAACTGAGAGACTGCTGGCATGCCCATTCTCTCTCTGTCTCCCTCTCCCTCTGTCTCTCTCTGTGTCTCTCTCCAAAAATAAAAAATATATATATATGTATATATTTCAAAGCAGCCAGGCATTGTGGCACATGTCTTTAATCCGAGCACTCAGGAGGCAGAGGTAGGAGGATTGTCGTGAGTTGGAGGCCACCCTGAGACGACATAGTGAATTCTAGGTCAGTATGGGCTGGAGCAAGACCCTACCTCGAAAAACCAAAAAAAAAAACAGGGCTGGAGAGATGGCTTAGGGGTTAAGGCGCCTGCCTCCTAAGCCTAAGAACACTGGTTCCGATCTCCAGCGGTTCCAATCTCCAGGTCCCATGTTTAGGCAGATGCAAAGTGACGCAAGGGCGCAATGTCGCACTTGACCACAAGGAGGCGCACGCATCTGGATTTCGTTCACAGCAGCTGAGACACTGTTGGAGCGCCCATCTCTGTCTTCCTCTCCCTCTCTTTGTCTCTCTCTGTGTCTCTTCCCCAAAAAATAAAAAATAAAACAGTCACAACAGCATGTATGAATTCTAACCCCACAGGTTTCTCCCAGACTTATCAGGAGAGGATAAACAGATCACAAAGCCAAGAAGGCTTTCAGAGAGGAATTATACATGGCAAAGAACTATCCGATAAGTTTGTGAATACATTAAAGGGGAAAAAGGACATAAATATTAACGACAACCTAATACTTTAAAGTTTAGAAAATGCTTTTAAACCTATGTATTTGTTATTATTTTTTAAATATTTGATTGTATGTATGTCTGGTGTATGCATGTGTACCTGCCCTTCTGATGCTCCTTAAGCTGACCTATGGTGGGGGGTCACTTGCCTATAGTGGCTAAAGTGAACATTGCTCTTCTACCTTGAATGGTTGTGAGCCAGAGTCTCCTTTCACTACTGACTCCAGATTGCAGGGTTCTGAAGATTCGTGAGACTATGGTACCATGTGGGACTAGGGTTACAGGAATGTGTGGTCACACTCAGCTGCTTTACATGCAAGCTGAAGATTTGAACTCAAGCAGTCTCGGGTCCCCTCATGCTTATACAAAAAGCACATTTAACCATTGAGCCCATGCTTTAATTTTGCTTTAAAATAACTACTGGGCTGCTGAGACGGCTCAGCGGTAAAGGTGCTTGCCTTCAAAGCCTAAGGACCCTGGTTTGACTCCCCAGTACCCACATAAAGCCAGATGCACAAAGTGGGGCATGCAACTGGAGTTTGTTTGCAGTGGCTAGAGGCTCTGGCACACCCATATTCTCCCCCTCATTCCTCCCTCCCTCTCTCTCTGTTTTCTTCTCCTTGAAAATAAATAAATAATTTTAAAAATAAAAAATAAGTAAGTCTAAAAAAATAAAAAACACTATTAAGTTAGGTTCTATTATTATGTATTACTATTACAATGTATTCCCAGATATTACACAGGGAAATCAAAGCCAAAACTCAAGGAGCTAAAATTCAAAACCTAAAGTTAATAAGTTGTAAAAACCTGGACTCCAGCAAGATCTTTTTTGTTTGTTTGTTTTTGAGGGAGGGTCTCACTCTAGCCCAGACTAACTTGGAACTCACTCTGTACTCTCAGGCTAGTCTTGATCCTCCTACGTCTGCCTCCTGAGTGCTGGTATTAAAGGCATGCCCCACGATGCCCAGCCTCAGGCCAGATCTTTTAAAGATCAAGACAAACATATTAGATACATAATTGCACAGTTAATTGGCACCAAGAAAAAGCCAATTTTATTTTATTTATTTCAACTTAAACTGAAAGTTTCCCAGTAAGGGAAACAGAAGTTCAAAGTGAATAGTTAAATATGAAGTCAAATTAAATGGAACAAAAAGTAATAGTTTCAGAAGCACCTGTTAAAGGAACACTGACATCAATTGCAATAGAATCTTAACACTCAAAGGAGCACTCAGAAGTAAGAAGCACTGAGATGAAATGTGGAAACAGGCAGATCCTTCATAGAGCCTATATTGGGAGAGAGAAGGGGAAATGACATTCTCAAGTCACCCTCTGAAAAGCATATTGTGAGAACAAGATTAAATTAGTGGCAAATACATAGGGTAGACTAACCTTAAACACACAGAAACTAGGATGGTCTAAATGGAATAAATTTTTCAGACCTGAAAGAGTAATATAGGAACCACAGGTCCTGAAGGGCCACCCAGAAGGATAGCCTGCCACAGGGCTCACACAGCTCCAAGATATGCAGGGGCTATCACAGCAGGCAATCTGGAAGAGGACAAACTCACTTGATCTTAGCAAAAAGGCAGAGAAATGACAGAGGAAAAACTCAACGCAAAGCTTCATATAGTCTTGGTACGTTCCAGAGACTGAATAAATGTCACTTTTTCTTATTATATGGTTACTGGCTTTTTGACTTAATGAAAGTAACATTTGAATACCAGGTCAGTATGTGTCAAGAATTCAGCTATATGATTTACATTATCTATATTAAACATCATGACTCGGTTCAAATTCCATTTTACAGATGAGGAAACCAAGACTCAAGAAGTTAAATGAGCCGAGTATGGTGGTGCATGCCTTTAATCCCAGCACTCAGGAAGCAGAGGTAGGAGGATCACCATGAGTTCAAGGCCACCCTGAGACTACATAGTGAATTCCAGGTCAGCCTGGGCAAAGCAGGACCCTATCTTGAAGAACAACAACAGAAAAAAAGTTAAATGATTTTTTCACAGGTCACTCTTCAGCTAGTTAGTATCAGAATGATCTACTCATGACCTTGGTGATAGAAGTGCCAATGAGTAAACAAAAATGAAAATATGAAGAAGAATAGTTACAGATGATTTAAAATGTTTAAAAAGTCTTGATAAGGGGCTGGAGAGATGGCTTAGCGGTTAAGGCGCCTGGCTGCTAAGCCTAAGAACCCGGTTCCAATCTCCAGGTCCCATGTTTAGCCAGATGCAAAGTGATGCAAGGGCACAATGCCGCACTTGCCCACAAGGGGGCGCATGCATCTGGATTTAGTTTACAGCAGCTCAGAGACTGCTGGTGTGCCCATTCTCTCTCTCTCTCTCTCTCTCTCCAAAAAAATTTTTTTAATTAAAAAAAAAAAAGTCTTGTTAAGGACCAACATCAGTACCCAGTCTTAAAAACCAAATCATTCCAGGATTAGTAAGATTATTAGACAAGAAGATTGCTGTTGTTTGGGGGGAGGAGGGGTGCTAAGGGATTAAACTCAGTGCCTCAAGTATACTAAGTGTGTGTTGTACCACTAAACTACATTCCCAACCCCTAAAATTGCTGATTGTATAATGTGGGAGCCAACAGGAATACTTAAGATTCTACCCCATTCTCCAAGGATTATGTCCCAGACTGTTTATAAACAAATCATCTAGGGGTAGGAGGACAGATTGGCATCTTCAAAACTACAAGTAACACAAAGCTATTCAAGGAAGAGGAATGCCAAACCAGTAGAGATAAAATAATCAGATGGGAAAATATATTCTGTTCTGCTATAACACAGTTGTTGCCTTCCTAAAGAACCTTTGACCTACATCACCAAAGAAGGTAAAAACAAATGTATAAATTGAACAAAGAGTTTACAATGTTCTTCTCACTCTTGTTTAGAGAACCTGCTTTTACAGATGTTAGCAAATACTGGGGAGACCCAAGATCCACTAGAATGACAAGAAGTGAAAGCAGAGTGCCTAGCACAAGACAAATCATCTCTATCACACCTGCCAGGACCCAGGTAGCATTACTGAGGAAGAAGACGGCTAAATATGAGTTTTGCTCCCATGCCTACCAAAGAATCTTCTCCAAGAAGATGATAGACACTGAGGAGACTCAGAACTCATTAAAGCAGAAAATAAGAGGCTGCTAAGAGTTCAACACTCAACTTTTAACATGCCCTCCAAGGCTCAGGAACACTGCTAAGGAAACAGAGTAAGAGCCACAGGGTGGAAAGGTGCACTGTGAGGCACTTTCTCCCACAGGAACTGACTGGTGCAATCATGACCCTGCAGTGACTACCAATACCCCACTGAAGAAGGCCCTCAAAGGAATGAGAGTAGCAAAGAGCAGACATATGAGGATAAACTAACAGTAATGCAACCAATCAGCAATATGTTCATATATAAGTTCCCAATAAAATGTAAAAAATAAAATTAAATAAAAAGGAGCCTGGTGTGATGGCACACGCCTTTAATCCCAGCACTCAGGAGGCAGAGGTAGGAGGATTGCTGCGAGTTCGAGGCCACCCTGATACTTCATAGTGAGTTCCAGGTCAGCCTGAGCTAGAGTGAGACCATACCTTGAAAAAACTAAAAAGGAGTTCAAGTTAAAAGGTTTCAGGGATGCCCATCACAACAGTGGCTTGGCCCTGGCCACACCCACTGACACAGCCTAGGTAACCTGACTAGGCTTCCATCTGAAGAGACACAGGGTAGTCACCCTTGTCAGAGGAGCTACTGCCAACCCCAGGACCCCTGCAACATTCTGTTGGAGAAGACCTTCAAGCAGTGTTACACCTTCAAACAAAGTAGAAGCTATTCTGGCTCACCTGAGAATAGCACCCCACCAAGATCCTGGTGAAAGATAAAAGGGTGAGAAGCAGCTACCTGTCTTTTACCTGAGCACAGCAATTAGAAGGCACTTACAGCTCAATGCTACTAATCAAGCCTTCCTCCTCTTGGCAAACAGACACAGTATGGTGAGTGTTTCCACATCCACCACTGAAGTGTACAAGAGTGAGGACAGGGCTGGAGGGATGGCTTAGTGATTAACACACTTGCCTGCAAAACCAAAGGACCCAGGTTTGATTCCCCAAGATCCACATAAGCCAGATGCACAAGGCTGCACATGCATCTGGAGTTCGTTTGCAAGTGGCTAGAGGCCCTGGAGCACCTCTCTCTCTCGCGCGCGCGCTCTTTCTCTCCCTCTCTCTACTCAAATAAATAAAAATAAAATTAAAAGGTATACACAGTTCTAAGTGCAGTTTAGTCAGACGGCTCTCAGGATTATTCCACTTTATATGTGATAGCATATACTGATTGTCAACTTGACAAGACCTAGAATCACCTAGGAAACCAGCCTCTGGGCCATTCTGTGAGGCATTATCTTGACCCACCCTAACTGTGGGCAGTACCATTCCATAGGTTGGGTTCCTGAACTGTATAAAAAGGAGAAAGCTGGCTAAGCACCAGCATTCATCATTGTCTATTTTCTCACTATGCACTGGATGTGACCAGCTGTCTCAGGTGCCTGTAGCCATGCCTACCTCACCATGATGGTCTGTGTAACTTCAAGCTGTAAGCCAAAATAAACCCTTCCT
The DNA here is from genome assembly GCA_036365145.1 of Orientallactaga sibirica. Taxonomy (NCBI): domain Eukaryota; kingdom Metazoa; phylum Chordata; class Mammalia; order Rodentia; family Dipodidae; genus Orientallactaga; species Orientallactaga sibirica. Next base: position 58,408,880 of record JAEOAD010000005.1, on the reverse strand, counting down.
CCCTTAAACTGATTTTTGCAAAGGTAACCAATACAGTGCTCATATCAACTGTAAAAATAGCAAAGTTCTTGACAGACATGTGTACCCAGAGTTAAACATTCTCTACATCCAACAATGCTTCCTGCTACTTGTGTGGGGTTCATTGGTGGCTCGTGGAAGTATCACAAAAGAATCAGTCACAATATTACCAGACTGTATGTGCAGTAGGTTAGCAGCCTACATCTGTGAGCCTAAGAAACTCTGAGGGCTGCTTGCTGTTGAATGGCTGAATGAGAATTTACATAATATAAAAATATTAAAAGTTAGCAAGTGGTGTGGTGGCACACGCCTTTAGTCTCAGCTCTCGGGAGGCAGAGTAGGAGGACTGCCATGAATTCAAGGACACCTGAGACTACATAGTGAGTTCCAGGTCAGCCTGGGCTAGAGCAAGACCCTACCTCGAAAAACAAAAATAAAAAATAAAAAAGTTAGCAAGAAGGGTCTGGGGGAGATGGTCCCAAAAATTAAGAGGAATGTAATGTCCCTGAGTTCCCTCCCTAGAAGAGATAACTGCACCTTCTGACAAGACTATACCATTTCTGAAAAACTGAGATTCCTGAAACACCACCCAGACACCTGTGTGGCTGATTAATTTGACCCCATCCAGAACCTAAAACAGGCTCCAATCTGGCTCTCTCGGTGGATTCATCAAACTCCCTTGTGCCTCCTTGAGTAAAATCCCTGGAATAGAATTCTCCTAAGTTCTGAGCTTCCCCATTTCCGGGAACCCCACTCATCCTCCCTCTAGGACATGAACTCCGCCTTCATTCCTTCTCTTAAGTTCTATCTATAATTTAATAAAACTTGTAAACTTTACTCTCTGGTCTGTGGATCTGTAGATTTCAATTCTTTGAATTCATATGACAAGGACCCCCAAAAGCCTCTAACTCAGTGTAAGCTCTGTGTGACCTTGACCATCCATTGCCTCAGCTCCTGAGTTACTGGCCACCCAAAAGCTAAGACTCCATCACTCTCAAGACAGTCTAAAATTCCTATATCATACTGGTACATTGGCAAGGAACTCCAATTTCTCGAATCATGGACATAGAGGAAAAGCAACATGGCTGCCTCTGGGCTCTGGCTCCTTCTCCTGAGTGTCCTCACCCCCTTCTCACTACATGCACCTGATCAGTTGCTAATTTTTTTAATGTATATTTTTGTATGCACGGATGCATATGGCATGTGTGTGTTTATGGAATGTGCCATGGCACACATATAAGAGGTCTGAGAACAACCCCTGGGTTTTATCCTGTCCTTCTACCTTGCTTGAGACAAGGTTGGCCTTGTTGTTTGGCTGCTGCACGTGCACCAACCTAAATGGCCCACAAGCTTCTAGATTCTCCTAGTTTTCTCCCATTGATGTTGGCATGTTTGGATTACGTAAATAAGCATGTGGACCTGAACTCAGACCTTTAAAGTTTGCTGGCCAGCTCATCTAGCCAAATCACTGAGTTCCAGGTTGATAAACTCTGCCTCTAAAAACAAGATGGTGAGCAACTGAGGAAGATACCTGAGATTAACCTCCACATATATGTACATGCATGCACACACCACACATACACATGCAAAAAGCATTATGAGTATGAAAATTATAATAAAAGTGAGAAAAGGAAGCTAAGGCTCACTGCAGAGAAGTCAGAATTGAGCCTCAACTTCTACAAAACTCTGCAACCAGAGGACAAGAGAGTGCAGGACATCATGAAAACATAAGTAGATAATTCCAATCTCACAAAAGAAAATAGTTATTTATCTATTTATGAGAGACAAAGGGGGGAGAGACAGAGAATGGACACACCAGGGCCTCTAGCCACTGCATACGAACTCTAGACGCATGCACTACCATGTGCATCTGGCTTGCATGGGACCTGGAGAATAGAACCAAGGTCCTTGGGTTTCACAGGCATGTGCCTTAACTGTTAAGGCATCTCTCCAGCCCCGAAATATTTTTTTTAACATTTTCTTTATTTTATTTTATTTATTTATTTGAGAAGGAAGAGGAAGATAGAGAAAGAGAGAATGGGCATGTCAGGGCCTCTAGCCACTGCAAATGAACTCCAGATGTATGTGCACCCTTGTGCAGCTGGCTTATGTGGGTCCTGGGGAATTGAACCTGGATCCTTTGGCTTTGCAGGCAAGTGCTTTAGCCCCTAAGCCATTTCCCTAGCCCAAAAGAAAATAATTTTTAAATGTTTCTCCAAGTAAACAAAGAGAACTGAGGGGCTCAGGTTTGGTCTCCCCAAGGCTTTTCCCACTGAACCAATTCAGAAATTTGCTGAGAAAATACTTACAGGATCCAAACCTTCTTTCTCTAGTTTGGCTCTCTCCAAGTAGTAACTCCTCTCGGCCACGCTGAGAAGTCTCCAGCTCTCACTAATCTTCTTATTGATGGCAGACTGCGGGAGGTGAGGCAGCTCCTGCTGCACTTTCAAACAGATGTCATAGTAGTACAGAAGATAGGCAGACCTGAAGAAGCAATGACTTCTCTCTTATTCAACCAGCACATGTTTATAGCACATGTCAGGGGTCAGGGGATGGGTAATTAAGAAGCTGATTTTTAAAATAAACAAGTTTTTTAAATTTAAAGCATTTATCTAAACAAGGGCTGAGGGGGCTGGAGAGATGGTTCAGCAGTTAAGGCGTTTGCCTGCAAAGCCAAAGGATCCCTGTTCAATTCTACAGGACCCACATAGCCAGATGCACAAGGTGGTGCATGCATCTGGAGTTCGTTTGCAGTGGCTGGAGGCCCTGGCATGCCCCCCACCTCTCTCTCTCTCTCTCTCAAATAAATAAATAAATAAATAAAACCTAAAAAAAAAGAAATAAACAAGGGCTGAAAGTCACGGGAAGAACATTTGAACATCCCTAAGAGGATGTTTGGGAAATGGACAAAATGAATAGTAAAGGCAGCAAGTAGCTATTCTCTATTCAGAAATATGGAAGCAACAGTTATCTGATTTATTTTTCCATGGATCATACTTTCTTCAGGAATGGCTGGTTTTAACTTCCAATAAAGCCAGGTGCCCTGTCATTCCATTCTCAGATGAAGGTTACAGAGGGGACCAACCAGGAAGGCTTGTTATCATACACACACTTGACTGCTCTGTACTGCTTTTAGTCATTTAAATAGTCAAAAGTATAATATTAAGGATAAGAAAATAGCAAGTAAAACTATCAAAGTGGCTCAAAGCTGATAACATCAACAAAGAGTCTTCAGTGTTCCATTCAAAAGGAGATTAAGGGGCTGGAGAGACAGCTCAATGGTTAAGGCACTTGTCTTAAAAGCCTGACAACCTGGATTTGATTCCCCAGTACCCAATAAAACCAGATGCACAAAATGGCACATGCATCTAGAGTTTGTTTGCAGTAGCAGAAGGCTCTGGCACACCCATACACACTCTCTTTCTGTCTCCTCTTTCTCTGTCTCTCTCTCAATATATAACTAAATAAAAATACCTTTTTTAAAAAATTGTTTTTATATTTATATTTAGTTTTTTTATTTTGGAAAGAGACACAGAGAGATAGGGAGAGGAAGACAGATAGAGATGGGCACGCCAGCAGCCTCTCAGCCGCTGCAAACGAAATCCAGATGCGTGTGCCCCTTGTGGGCAAGTGCGGCATTGTACCCTTACATCACTTTGCATCTGGCTAAACGTGGGACCTGGAGATTGGAAATGGCATTCTTAGGCTTAGGAGGCAGGCGCCTTAACCGCTAAGCCATCTCTCCAGCCCAAAAATATCTTTTTTTTTCTAAATAAATATTTTTTTATTTTTATTTTTTATTTTTGGAGAGAGAGGGAGAGGAAGAGAGATAGAGATGGGCGTGCCAGCAGCCTCTCAGCTGCTGTGAACAAAATCCAGATGTGCGTGCCCCCTGTGGTCAAGTGCAGCATTGCGCCCTTGCATCACTGCATCTGGCTAAACGTAGGACTTGGAGATTGGAACTGGCATTCTTAGGCTTAGGAGGCAGGTGCCATAACTGCTAAGCCATCTCTCCAGCCCAAAAATATCTTTTTTAAAAAGGAGATTAAAGCTATCATTCGGATGTTCTCTGTACAAATCACTGGTAATTAATAATTCTATAATGTTAATGCCTTATTTAAATATTTAAACAACAATTGATATAATATAAAACAATGTTGGGGTGCTGGTGTGATAGTTCAGAGATAAGGACGCATACATGCAAAGCCTGCAAATCGGGTTCAATTCCCCAACCACCCACATAAAGCTGGACAGGCATTTGCTTGCAATATAAGAGACCCTGGTGTGTCTGTACACATACACACGCACACTGACATGCAAATAAATAAGTAAATAAAAATAATGAAACCCTAGCCACGTGTGGTGGTGCACACCTTTAATCCTAGCACTCAGGAGGCAGAGGTAGGAGGATGGCCACAGGTTTGAGGCCACTCTGAGAATACATAGTGAATTCCAGGTCAGCCTGGAGTAAGACCATACCTTGAAAAACCAAAAATAAATAAATAAATAATGAAACCCCTTTTACATAAATTCTATCATCTGGATGGAACAACTTCCTTATGCCTAGTCAAATGCTGGCATAAATCTAACTTCTCTGCACTCCCCATCTCCACCTCTCCCAACACTAGCGCCTATCAGGACTGTCAGCTGCACTCTTCTTGATGAATCGAAGAAGTCTTCCTGGGCACAGCTTCCCAAGTAGTTTACTTGCAAATACCAGCAGCAACCAAAATATGTTAGCAAACCTGGGTTTCTTGGCTTTTTCTCCATGTATTTTGTCTTTTTTCTTCTTCTTGGGTGGCCCAGGGGAGGTATAGCAGTAGTCTTCCTCAATTTCCTCCTTCAGGACAGTTACCTCAGGACCATCATATGATGCATCCATGGCTGCAGAAGTCAGTCAAACAAGAAGTTTTAAGTATCCTCCTTAAAAGGGACAGCAACTTCCAGATCAAATAATCCCTTAGTTCTGTCAAGAACTAAAGGCTTAGCCATTTCACTAAGAGAACCCAAGAAGCACAGGAGTATTTGATATAGATTCCTTTCAGGGCTCCACTTTAACCCTTAGAAATCAGACTCTCTCGAGGATATGGAAATCTGTTTGCATAACAAATGCCTCGGGTGAGTTCACTGACTAGGCAAATTTGGAACTACTGGCCTTTTCATTAACAATCGCTCATGGCCCATACGAAATCCAACAATTCAAAGATTTATTAACATCACATTATAAGAATTTCATCTGGATATGATGGACATTGGACTTCTAAAGTGGAATGGGGGAGGGAAGGGAAATATCATGTGCTTTTTGTATGTAAGTATAGAAGTTGTCAATAAAAAAATGAACAGAAAAAAAAAAAAAAAAGAATTTCATCTGGTAGCTGGGCATGGTGGCGCACGCCTTTAATCCCAGCACTTGGGAGGCAGAGGTAGGAGGATCGCATGAGTTCGAGGCCAGCCTGAGACTCCATAATAAATTCCAGGTCAGCCTGAACTAGAGTGAGACCCTGCCTCAAAAAAAAAAAAAAATTATAATAAGTGTATGGTATTGCACATATGTAAGTAGAAGAACTGATTACAGGGAGGGGAATGGCCTAAGCGAGGCCATGGGAAGAGAATGCATAAAAGAAGGGCAGGGGGAGGGTCAATCTAAATTCAAGATATTGTGAATAAGACTTAAGTAAAATTACTTTTTTGAATAATGGCACATCTAGAAGCTGTAGACTGTTACTAGAAAATGTTCAGTGCCTGGGATGGGATACCTTCCAGTGAGTTGTTGGCCAAGGAGGTCCTGGTAGCCTCCAAAACATTAAAGGCTTTTGCCAAAGCCCTTGGTTTCCCTTGAGAAACAGATAGTAAGACCCTATTGCTGAAGACATCTCTTGCCTGAGAGGCAAGGTCACTGAGAAAGCAAGCTGGTGCGGAGCAGAAAACCTTCTCCCTGTAGACCAGCCAACTGAAAGCTGGAAAAAGCTGCACTGCATGCAGCGTATGGGAGACAGAAGTCATCAGCAGTGAAAACAGTGGACGCTGAATATTCAAGTTTGGCCAGACAGGCCCAATGACTGAACGGGTGCAATAGTGGCTTGTCTACTCTTGGGCTAACCAACTGCTCCATAATTGGACTGAAGGCCCTCTCTATGGGAGGTAATACATACCTGGTACTGAAAAAAACCTAAGCAAAAGTCTATGGCAGGTGAGGTCATGAGCCTTAGGGGTATAAAGCCTGCTCTTGTCTAACTAAATGTATATATTATTCCCACCAAGCTGCCCTGAAAATACTACACTTAATGCTCATATTCACATATTAATGCTACTCTCACTTCTGGTTAGAGAAGCTTCTCTTTTCAGATGGCGATGACCACTGGGATTACCCAAAAGGCAACATAGTGCTGAGAAGAAGGGATGGAGGAGTGCCCAACACGGAAACACCTCTGTCACACCCTTCCAAGGCTCAGGGACCATTTCGGAAGAGGGGGCGGATAGAATGGAAGGGCCAAAGGAAGGGTATGACTTCTTACAATGCAACTGCCCAGACAGAAATTGGCCTCAATATCCATGACCTTGCAGTGCCTAGCAATACCTCCGCAAGACCCTCAAAATAGAAGAAAAAGATGATGACATCAAATTAAAAGAGAGACTAATGGAGAGAGGGAGGGGATATGATGGAGATTGGAGTTCTAAAGTGGAATGGGGGGAGGGGAGGGAAATATCAGGTGGGTTTTTTTGTATGGAAGTATAAAAGTTGTCAATAAAAAGATAATAATTTAAAAAAAGAAAGGAAGGAAGGAAGGAAGGGAAGGAGGGAGGGAGGGAGGGAGGGAGGGAAGGAGGGCTGGAGGGATGGCTTAGCAGTTAAGGCATTTGCCTGCAAAGCCAAAGGACCCTGGACCCTGGTTTGATTCCCCAGGACCCACATAAGCCAGATGCACAAGGTGACAAGGTGGTGCATGCATCTGGAGTTCGTTTGCAGTGGCCGGAGGCCCTGGCATGCCATTCTCCCCGTCTCTCTCTCTAATTCTCTCAAATAAATAAAACTTAAAATAAATAAATAAAATTTAAAAAAAGAAAAGAAAAGAAAGAATGAATTTCATCTGGAAACAGGTAAAAAGGAATATTTGGCCAGGAATTAGAAACTCAGGCCACTCCCTTAAATATTTCCTAACCTTAAACAATAGCTTCATTGATTCACAGGTTCTTTCTTTCAAATGTGCAATAAGGAACTAAATATGCAAGAAATTCCTTTACTTTGACAGCATATGTGATTTGGGGGCAGGTCTTTTAATTGCTTTAGGTCTGTTACCTCTTTCCTGTAAATAAGTAAGTATGCATGCATGCATGTATATATGTGTCTCATCTTCCCATAGACTTACCGTGGTAAGACTTAAAGGATATAATAGGTACAACTCCATAAGAGGACAGTTAAGTGCTACACAAATGAAAGGGTTCATTATTAAAGACAATTATCTATAGCTGAGATTCTTTTTCTTTTAATTAATTATTTATTTATTTGAAAGTAACAGACAGAGAGAGAAAGAGGCAGATAGATAGAGAATGGGTACACCAGGGCCTCCAGCCACTGCAAACGAACTCCAGATGCATATGCCACCTTGTGCATCTGGCTTATGTGGGTCCTGGGGAATCAAGCCTCGAACCTGGGTCCTTAGGCTTCACAGGCGAGTGCTTAACCGCTAAACCATCTCTCCAGGCCTATAGCTGAGATTCTAAAAACCTGCCCAAGGCAAGACAAAAATATAGACCTGAAATAGGTTTTGAATCTAAAATTCTAATTCCCTGGTTCCTTCTTTCACAATGTTACACTACTAATCTTGACTGACAATCCTCTTCACAGTAACTACTCAATAAACTTGTTAGAAATTTCTATGTCAATGCTATGCAAAATAGCAGCCACTAGCTACATATTGTAATTAGGCACTTGAAATAGGGCTAGTGTGTCTGTAACTGGATTAATTTTATGTTGAACTGTAACTGTCTGTAGTGTCAGACAAAGCACAGGTGTAAACTGTAACACTGCTTCACATGTGGGAGCATACACATAATCTCAGCACTTGATATAGATTCCTTCCACTTTAACCCTTTCAAGTGAGTGTTGGAGGCAGGGGGATCAGGAGTTCAAGGCAAGCCTGGGATACATGAGACCCTATCTCAAAAAAATTAAGCCCCCACCCCTCCCTAAGGAGCTATTAGCAGTTAATGATTGTTGTGGGAGAGAAAGACATTTTCTCAGTTATCCATCCACTGGTAAAATGTCCATACTCCTCTAAGCAGCCCTAATTAAATTCACTGAGTCATACACACACACACACACACACACACACACACACACACACACACACACACACGGGAAAGGGACTAGTTGGAAGGGGATTCGTGAGGTGGGACAAGAGTACTGGGGGATGTCTATGGTCAAAAGGCAGTACATATGATGAAACTCATTATGTATAATACATGCCAATAAAGAATAAAAATAAAGCCAGGCGTGGTGGCACACGCCTTTAATCCCAGCACTCGGAAGGCAGAGGTAGGAGGACTACCATGAGTTCAAGGCCACCCTGAGACTACATAGTGAATTCCAGGTCAGCCTGGGCTAGAGCGAGACCCTATCTTGAAAAACCCAAAAAAAAAAAAAAAAAAAAAAAAAAAAGAATAAAAATTAGGTGCTGGGAGATGGCTCAGCAGTTAAAGGTACTTGCTTGCAAAGCCTCTCAGCCCTATTAACCGGATAAAGCCAGACTCAAAGTGGCACATGCATCTGGAGTTTGCTAGCAGCAGGAAGAGGCCCTGGTGTACCCATGCCCTTTTTCTCCCTCCCTCCATCTCTCTCTCTCAAACAAATACATTTAAAGAAAATAAAATGACTTGATACTACCTACACAAGACCATCATAATAGGGGGAAAAGATCATGATATCAAAATAAAAGACTGATTGAGAGATGGAGGGAATATGATGGAGATTGGAGTTTCAAAGGGGAAAGTGGAAGGAGGGAGGGAATTACCATGGGTTATTGTCTACAATTATGGAAGATGTCAATAAAAAAAGAAAAAAAGAAGAAAATGAAAATAAATAATAACCTAAAACACTGAAATAGCTCTCTGATTCTGATCTATAAAAAAAAAAAGAGAATCTATTAGCATCTCCTATGTGTAGGAAAAAGATGAATGACTAATTCAAGAGCTAATTTACTTGTGGCCAAGTTCTAAGCTGGACTTTTACCAACTCAACCTTTGAAGGGAGCTAGAACACAGAAACTACCCAAATTTTATGAAAGGAAAAAGTTACTCCAGAAAACTCTATCAGGACATGATTTAGGATGCTAGAAAGGGTGTTGTGGTGGTAAACACAGACAGAACTGACAGGTACAGCAAAGCCCACCCATATGTGGACCTTACTCAACAAGTGATAAGGTAGCTACACATATGAGAAGACTGTGGAGCTAGGACACCTTGATCCAAGAATGTGATTGAAGACAGCATATTTCACACCCTGAATCTCAGCTATTTCTCCTGTGAGATGAGTAAGTGATTGCCTAAGTATTTGGGGAGCAAGAACCCTTTTGACAAATATTGTGAAAGCTAAAAACTTTCTCCTACAAAATGCGAGCCCACAATATTGCTCTTTCTAATTTAAAAAATATACCCCATGCATCTGAGAAGATGGCTCAGTGGTTAAAATCCCCTGTTTGCAACAAATATATCTCCAGGTTAAGAACATATTATTCCTAAGATCCATTATAGTTCTGTGTCAGCTCAAAATGAGTCTTCTTCTACCCCCTCTTCCCTAAACCTCACAAAGAAAAACAAGCTGGGGCTGGAGGGATAGCTTAGCACTTAAGGTGTTTGCCTGCAAAGCCCAAAGACCCAGGTTCGATTCCCCAGGACCCACGTTAGCCAGGTACACGAGGGGGCGCACGCGTCTGGAGTTCATTTGCAGTGGCTGGAGGCCCTGGCATGTCCATTCTCTCTCTCTCTCTCTCTCTCTTCCCCTTTCTCTGTCAAATAAATAAATAAAAATAAAAAATTAAGAGCCAGGCATGATGACACACGCCTTTAATCCCCATACTCGGGATGCAGAGGTAGGAGGATCACAGTGAGTTCAAGGCCACCCTGAGTTCAAGGACACTCTAAGACTACATAGTGAATTCCAGGTCAGCCTAGGCTAGAGTGAGACTCTACCTCCAATAAATAAATAAATAAATAAATAAATAAATAAAATAAAAATAAAAAATAAAAGTTTTTTTTTTTTTTTTTTTAAAAAGAAAAACAAGCCGGGTAAGGTGGCACATGCCTTTAATCCCAGAACTCAGGAGGCAGGGGTAGAGGATCACTATGAGTTTGAGGCCACCCTGTGACTACAATAGTAAATTCCAGGACAGCCTGGACTAGAACAAGACACTACCTGGAAAAACCAGAAAAGAAAGAAAAGAAAAGAGAGGAGAGGAGAGGGAGAGGGAGAGAGAGGGAAAAGAAAGAAAGAAAGAAAGAAAGAAAGAAAGAAAGAAAGAAAGAAAGAAAGAAAGGAGGAAAGAAAGGAAGGAAGAGAAAGAAAGAAAGAGAGAGAGAGAGAGAGAAAGAGGGAGGAAGGCTGGCCTGCAGGCTGGAGAGATGGCTTAGTGGTTAAGATGCTTGCCTATGAAGCCTAAGGACCAGGTTCAATTCCCCAGTACCCATGTAAGCCATATGCACAAGGCGGCACATGTGCCTGGAGTTCATTTGCAGTAGCTAGGGTCCCTGGTGAACCCATTCATATTCTCTCTCTCTCTCTCCCCCCTCCCCAAATAAATAAATAAACATTTAAAAAACAAACAAAGAAAGAAAAACAAAAACTTGCAATCTAACTGACCAAGCCAAAACTTGGCTCCATAAGAAAGACAAACGGGTAAGGAAAGCTAAAGTTCAAATCAAGGGTATCAGGGAAACTGAGATTTGCCCTATATATAAACTCCCTGGCCTTGAAACACTTGTGGAAAAATCAGTAATTGCAGGGAGTGCTTGTAAAGAATGACATGTAAGGTCTTAGCACCTAGACTAAATCAAGTTAAAAACCAAACTCATTACATCTTGGGATGGAGCGGTTAAGAACTACCTTGGGTTTGTTTTTCTTTTTTTTAAACATATTTTATTTATTTATTTGAGAGAGAGAAAGTGGGGGTGGGGGGGGCGAATCAGTGCACCAAGGCATCCAGTCACTGCAAACGAACTCCAGATGCATGAGCCCATTTGTGGCATCTGGCTTACGTGGGTCCTGGAGAATTGAACCAGGGTCCTTTGGCTTTGCAGGCAAACGCCTTACCCACTAAGCCATCTCTCCAGCCTTAGGTTTGTTTTTCTACACCTCTCTCCACCTAGGTCTAAGTACATTTTCAGATCCTAGGCCTCAGTGCAGCAATGCAAAGAAACACGTGGTAATATGAATGTTAAATGCACAGGCTCTAAAGCCAGGCATGGTGGAACAGGCCTTTAATCCCAGCACTCAGGAGGCAGAGGTAGGAGGATTGCTCTGAGTTTGAGGCCACCCTGAGGCTTACATAGTGAATTTCAGGTCAGCCTAGGCTAGAGAGCAAGATTCTACCTCAAAGAAACAAATAAACTGGACTGGAAAGATGGCTTGGCAGTTAAGGCACTTGCCTGTGAAGCCAAAGGACCTAGGTTCGATTCCCCAGGACCCACGTAAGCCAGATACTCAAGGTGGCGCATGAGCCTGGAGTTCATTTGCAATGGCTGGAGGCCCTGCACATGCCCATTCTCTCTTTCTGCTTCTCTCTTATTCAAATAAATAATTTTAAAAAAACACGAAAAAAGCCAGGCACTTGGGAGGCAGAGGTAGGAGGATTGCAGTGAGTTCAAGGCCACCCTGAGACTACATAGTTAATTTCAGGTCAGCCTGGGCCAGAGTGAGACCCTACCTCAAAAAAAAAAAAAAAAAAAAAAAAAACATGGGCTGTACTGATACGGTAATGCATACCTCTAATCCTAGCACGAGGAGGCTAAGGTAAAGGATCGCCATGAGTTCCAGGTCAACCTGGGCTACAGAATGAGTTGTGGATCAGCCTAGGCCAGAGTGAGATTCTGTTTCAAAAAACAAGATACAGGGCTGGAGAGATGGCTTAGCGGCTAAGGCGCCTGCCTGCTAAGCCTAAGAATGCTGGTTCCAATGTCCAGCGGTTCCAATCTCCAGGTCCCACGTTTAGCCAGATGCAAAGTGACACAAGGGCGTAATGCCGCACTTGACCACAAGGGGGCGCACACATCTGGATTTCCTTCACAGCAGCTGAGAGACTGTTGGTGCACCCATTTCTGTCTCCCTCTCCCTCTCCATCTCTCTCTGTCTCTCTCTCCAAAAATAAATAAAAAATAATTTAAAAAATTAAAAAAAAAAAAACAAGATACAAATCACCACGAATTCGAGGCCACCCTGAGACTACATAGTGAATTCCAGGTCAGCCTGGGCTTGAGGGAGACCCCTACCTCGAAACCTCCCCCCCCCCAAAAAAAAAACCAGGGCTCTAGGAGCTGGGTATGATGGCACACTCAAGTAGTTCCAGCACTTGGGAGGAAAGAGGATCAAGGCCAATCTAGGCTGTATGAGACCTGTCTCAAAAACGGGGGAAAGGGTTGGAGAGATGGCTTAGCGGTTAAGCGCTTGCCTGTGAAGCCTGAGGACCCTGGTTCGAGGCTCAATTTCTCAGGTCCCATGTAACCCTGATGCACAAGGTGGCGCATGCATCTGGAGTTTGTTTGCAGTGGCTGGAGGCCCTGGTGCTCCCATTCTCTCTCTCTCCTCTCTGTCTGTCGCTCTCAAATAAATAAGTAAACAAATTTAAAAAGTGGGGGGAGGTAGGGGCTATGGAGCACAGAAGATCTGAGTGCTAATTTAGGTTCCACTGTTTAGTAGCAGTAATACAGATCCTAATGACCTTGGGCAATCTACTTACTCCCTTTAAGCCTTAGTTTTTTTTGTTGTTGTTGTTTTGTTTTGTTTTGTTTTGAATCCCCATTTGCAAAACTGAGAAGCAGTGTTTGAGATAGGGAAGAGCTTTCACTGTCCCGTCAGATGGGAACCTCATGAAATGGCTTTCCATGGCTCAGCTATGGGCTATCGTTGGACTCTGGGCTAGTTTCTTTCTGTTTAGGTTTTGGATGTCCGAAAGGCACACACTGTGGAAATGGTAACGGAGGCTGGGAGAACCAGTCGCAGCACTCACACCCAAGTGGCCTAGCAGGTGAGCGGCGCGGCGTGACCCTCGAGGACCGGACTTACCCGTGCAAGCGTGCAAGCCGCGCGGCTCACATTCCCGGAAGAACCCGGCCCAGGGGCTCGACGAGGTGGCTGCTCCGCGTACTCGCGCTCCCCGCTGTGGGCGAGAGGCGACTCCAGGCGTGACAGCAGCAAAAAGGAAGTGGAGGCTCGGGCTCGCGCACGCATCCCGGGGGCTGGAGGAGCCCCGGCCCCGCGGCCCCGCCCGGTGACACACGGCGCGGAGTCGCGACGGCCGCTCTCGCTTCCCCTCGGAGTCACAGTACCGGGTCACGGAGGGAGAGTGTAGGTCAGAGATTCGCTCCGCAGGCTCCTCACCGACGCCGGGCGAGGGCCCCGGGGGTCAAGCCCCGGGGAAACCGAGGAAGACAGCAAGGACACAAGCGCCGCCGCAGCACAGGCTTGATAGTGGCAGCAGCGGCGACCGCAGCGACGGAAGCAGCAGAAACGCACCACGGATCGCTAGGGAGACCCGATCCGGTGGCCCTCGCGGCGCACCGGAAGCGGCCGGCAGCGCGTGACTACGTGCGCAGGCGCAATTTCCGCTTAGAGGTTGGACCAGGAGGGGCCCATGAGAGCCGCTTGGAGGCTTAGAAGGGGCCGGCTAAGGCGGACGGACTACTTCCGGCTAGGGGTCTCGAGCGTGGGAGGAAGTTGTGACTGACAGCCAAGCAGTGCTGCGGCAAGCGCCAGTCACAGCGGGCAGGGGCGGCGCTGTGCGCAGCGGAGGAGGCCTGGTTGGTCGCTAGGGAGCCTCTAGCACCACCCTCTCTTCTACGTGGCGTTGAAGACCCTGACCCCAGCAGTCTTCAGGTTGCCCTTGGATCATTCAGAATACGGTTAATATATTTTTTTTAATTTTTGTTTAATTTTTATTTATTTATTTATTTATTTGCAAACAGAGAGAGAGATAGAAGAGAGGCAGACAGAGAGCGAATGGCCGCGCCAGGGCCTCCAGCCACTGCAAACGAACTCCAGACGCATGTGCCCCTTGTGCATCTGCCTTTCGTGGGTCCTGGAGAATCAAACCGGGATCCTTTGGCTTCGCAGGCGAGCGCCTTAACCGCTAAGCCATTTCTCCAGCCCAATACTTATTTATATTAACTTTTATTGGCAGCCTTCATACAAGGCATACCAAAATCATAATCCCCTCTTACCACTGTCTTTTGTGCCCTTCTTTGCAGCTAGTCCCTGCTGTATTTTGATGTTAGCAATTGCCCCTTCATATTTAGTTGGACTTGTGTAGGTTGTGTCAGCTATTGTGAGGTCACGAATGCTAAGGCCACTCCTCCTCTTCCTTTCGATATTCTTTCCACCACCTCTTCTGCGACGGTCCTTACTATCCTGTGATTTGGTTACGCTTTCTTCTCTAATGACATGTTTTCCCAACTACAGTATTTTATTTTCTATATTACATCGTTGTCTTTGCCTTTCACATATTTCTTATGTGTGGAATTCTTATGAATTCCAATTTACTTATGTATTTATTTGTTTGTAAGTTGCAAACAAACAGCAGATGCTTGCACCACTTTCTGCATATGACTTATATGGGTGACTGGGGAATTGAACCCAGGCTGGCAGGCTTGCAAGCAAGTGCCTTTAATTGCTGAGACATCATCCCCAGCCCCTGAAATACAATTTTTTTTTAAATTTAAGAATGCCCACCATAAATGTTGTTTTCTCTGTGCGGTGCACTGCCAATTCATGTTCCATGCCTGTTGATTATCCCTATTGGTGTGTTCCCATAATATTCTAACCTTTCACACACCTTACCTCTGTCTTCCCTGCTTCCCCCCTTAAGCTCCTTGATGTTGACACTAATGTTCCCTCTCTATGTCCAGCAGCAAGCACAGTAGCTGGCACATACAGGATGCCATGAATAGACGGGTGGAAGTATAGTGGTGCTGGTGTTCTTCGCAGGGGCAGTAACAGGCCAAGTTACATCTTCTTTTGTCCTCTGAAAACTCTCATATACAGTGCCTTAGCAGGCTGAGCATAGAGCTCTTGTAAGGTTAATAAGGCTGGGGGTCCCAGCAAGCATTAAATGAGTCACAGAAGTTTCTGGTGTAGTGGGGTGTTAAGGGTCTAGGGAAGTCCTTAAGCCCCAAACCCTAGGTTCATTTCTAATTTTAATCAAACAATTGAATAAAAAAAGACTGAGAATGATAATTATTAAATTATTAAATTGTTATATTAATTGAGAGAAGTACAGAGCCAAGGAACGACACCCATGTAGCTAGAAATCCCACGTGCAGGGCTTGGGAAAAACTGTGGAAAGAGAAAGGAAAGTCCAAGGAGCTCCTGCCATGTGGGTAGCTAGAGGGGATAAAGAACCCATGTGGATGGGGCTGGAGAGATAGCTTAGTGATTAAGGCATTTGCCTGCAAAGCCAAAGGATCCTGGTTTGATTCTCCAGGACCCATGTAAGCTAGATGCACAAGGGGATGCATGCATCTGGAGTTTGTTTACAGTGGCTGGAGGCCCTGGCGCACACATTCTCTTTCACTCTCTCTCTCAAATAAATAAATATTAAAATTAAAAAAAGAAGAACCCATGTGGCAAGTAAGGGCTAGGGGAACCTCCCCTTGGCTCAACCTGACTGAGGCTGGGCCCAGCTGATGGAAAAAGTCACTGACAGCTGGAAGTTCCCAAGTAGTCAGAGAGTCTGCCCTCCCCTGGCAAAGGTATTTGTAACCTTTGGGTGGTGGGCTGTCTTCCAGCTCAGGTGAACCAGAAAGACAGCTGGTTAGTTAGGGCTAAGGGCTGTCTCAGGAAGAAGCTAGCCCTGGCATTAAGTTCGGGGCGGGGGGTTAAACTTAATTAACCACAATATTTAAATCTTATGAAAGACTTCCCTCCCAGGAGGGGTCCAAGTTGTTTTGAGGAAAAAAGGTCTAGGGAAGTAGGCAAGAGATAAGAACTCAGATGTCTTTGATTTCTAGCAAGTACAAACATTCCTGTCTTTTTTTACCTTTACCTTCAGGGGTCCAATCACCCTAACTGTACCCCCTTATGGTGGTTTGACTCAGGTGTCCCCATAAACTTAGGTTTCTCAATGCCATGTCCCCAGCTGATGAAAATTTGGAAAATAAAGGGCTGGAGAGATGGCTTAGGGGTAAGGCGCTTGCCTCCTAAGCCTAAGAACCTAGTTCCAATCTCCAGTGGTCCCAATCTCCAGGTCCCACGTTTAGCCAGACGCAAAGTGATGCTGAGTGCTAATTTAGGTTCCACTGTTTAGTAGCAGTAATACAGATCCTAATGACCTTGGGCAATCTACTTACTCCCTTTAAGCCTTAGTTTTTTTTGTTGTTGTTGTTTTGTTTTGTTTTGTTTTGAATCCCCATTTGCAAAACTGAGAAGCAGTGTTTGAGATAGGGAAGAGCTTTCACTGTCCCGTCAGATGGGAACCTCATGAAATGGCTTTCCATGGCTCAGCTATGGGCTATCGTTGGACTCTGGGCCAGTTTCTTTCTGTTTAGGTTTTGGATGTCCGAAAGGCACACACTGTGGAAATGGTAACGGAGGCTGGGAGAACCAGTCGCAGCACTCACACCCAAGTGGCCTAGCAGGTGAGCGGCGCGGCGTGACCCTCGAGGACCGGACTTACCCGTGCAAGCGTGCAAGCCGCGCGGCTCACATTCCCGGAAGAACCCGGCCCAGGGGCTCGACGAGGTGGCTGCTCCGCGTACTCGCGCTCCCCGCTGTGGGCGAGGGCGACTCCAGGCGTGACAGCAGCAAAAAGGAAGTGGAGGCTCGGGCTCGCGCACGCATCCCGGGGCTGGAGGAGCCCCGGCCCCGCGGCCCCGCCCGGTGACACACGGCGCGGAGTCGCGACGGCCGCTCGCTTCCCCCTCGGGTCACAGTACCGGGTCACGGAGGAGAGTGTAGGTCAGAGATTCGCTCCGCAGGCTCCTCACCGACGCCGGGCGAGGGCCCCGGGGGTCAAGCCCCGGGGAAACCGAGGAAGACAGCAAGGACACAAGCGCCGCCGCAGCACAGGCTTGATAGTGGCAGCAGCGGCGACCGCAGCGACGGAAGCAGCAGAAACGCACCACGGATCGCTAGGGAGACCCGATCCGGTGGCCCTCGCGGCGCACCGGAAGCGGCCGGCAGCGCGTGACTACGTGCGCAGGCGCAATTTCCGCTTAGAGGTTGGACCAGGAGGGGCCCATGAGAGCCGCTTGGAGGCTTAGAAGGGGCCGGCTAAGGCGGACGGACTACTTCCGGCTAGGGGTCTCGAGCGTGGGAGGAAGTTGTGACTGACAGCCAAGCAGTGCTGCGGCAAGCGCCAGTCACAGCGGGCAGGGGCGGCGCTGTGCGCAGCGGAGGAGGCCTGGTTGGTCGCTAGGGAGCCTCTAGCACCACCCTCTCTTCTACGTGGCGTTGAAGACCCTGACCCCAGCAGTCCTCAGGTTGCCCTTGGATCATTCAGAATACGGTTAATATATTTTTTTTAATTTTTGTTTAATTTTTATTTATTTATTTATTTATTTGCAAACAGAGAGAGATAGAAGAAGAGAGGCAGACAGAGAGCGAATGGCCGCGCCAGGGCCTCCAGCCACTGCAAACGAACTCCAGACGCATGTGCCCCTTGTGCATCTGCCTTTCGTGGGTCCTGGAGAATCAAACCGGGATCCTTTGGCTTCGCAGGCGAGCGCCTTAACCGCTAAGCCATTTCTCCAGCCCAATACTTATTTATATTAACTTTTATTGGCAGCCTTCATACAAGGCATACCAAAATCATAATCCCCTCTTACCACTGTCTTTTGTGCCCTTCTTTGCAGCTAGTCCCTGCTGTATTTTGATGTTAGCAATTTCCCCTTCATATTTAGTTGGACTTGTGTAGGTTGTGTCAGCTATTGTGAGGTCACGAATGCTAAGGCCACTCCTCCTCCTCCTTTCGATATTCTTTCCACCACCTCTTCTGCGACGGTCCTTACTATCCTGTGATTTGGTTACGCTTTCTTCTCTAATGACATGTTTTCCCAACTGCAGTATTTTATTTTCTATATTACATCGTTGTCTTTGCCTTTCACATATTTCTTATGTGTGGAATTCTTATGAATTCCAATTTACTTATGTATTTATTTGTTTGTAAGTTGCAAACAAACACCAGATGCTTGCACCACTTTCTGCATATGACTTATATGGGTGACTGGGGAATTGAACCCAGGCTGGCAGGCTTGCAAGCAAGTGCCTTTAATTGCTGAGACATCATCCCCAGCCCCTGAAATACAATTTTTTTTAAAATTTAAGAATGCCCACCATAAATGTTGTTTTCTCTGTGCGGTGCACTGCCAATTCATGTTCCATGCCTGTTGATTATCCCTACTGGTGTGTTCCCATAATATTCTAACCTTTCACACACCTTACCTCTGTCTTCCCTGCTTCCCCCCTTAAGCTCCTTGATGTTGACACTAATGTTCCCTCTCTATGTCCAGCAGCAAGCACAGTAGCTGGCACATACAGGATGCCATGAATAGACGGGTGGAAGTATAGTGGTGCTGGTGTTCTTCGCAGGGGCAGTAACAGGCCAAGTTACATATTCTTTTGTCCTCTGAAAACTCTCATATACAATGCCTTAGCAGGCTGAGCATAGAGCTCTTGTAAGGTTAATAAGGCTGGGGGTCCCAGCAAGCATTAAATGAGTCACAGAAGTTTCTGGTGTAGTGGGGTGTTAAGGGTCTAGGGAAGTCCTTAAGCCCCAAACCCTAGGTTCATTTCTAATTTTAATCAAACAATTGAATAAAAAAAGACTGAGAATGATAATTATTAAATTATTAAATTGTTATATTAATTGAGAGAAGTACAGAGCCAAGGAACAACACCCATGTAGCTAGAAATCCCACGTGCAGGGCTTGGGAAAAACTGTGGAAAGAGAAAGGAAAGTCCAAGGAGCTCCTGCCATGTGGGTAGCTAGAGGGGATAAAGAACCCATGTGGATGGGGCTGGAGAGATAGCTTAGTGATTAAGGCATTTGCCTGCAAAGCCAAAGGATCCTGGTTTGATTCTCCAGGACCCATGTAAGCTAGATGCATAAGGGGATGCATGCATCTGGAGTTTGTTTACAGTGGCTGGAGGCCCTGGCACACACATTCTCTTTCACTCTCTCTCTCAAATAAATAAATAAATAAATATTAAAATTAAAAAAAGAAGAACCCATGTGGCAAGTAAGGGCTAGGGGAACCTCCCCTTGGCTCAACCTGACTGAGGCTGGGCCCAGCTGATGGAAAAAGTCACTGACAGCTGGAAGTTCCCAAGTAGTCAGAGAGCCTGCCCTCCCCTGGCAAAGGTATTTGTAACCTTTGGGTGGTGGGCTGTCTTCCAGCTCAGGTGAACCAGAAAGACAGCTGGTTAGTTAGGGCTAAGGGCTGTCTCAGGAAGAAGCTAGCCCTGGCATTAAGTTCGGGGCAGGGGGTTAAACTTAATTAACCACAATATTTAAATCTTATGAAAGACTTCCCTCCCAGGAGGGGTCCAAGTTGTTTTGAGGAAAAAAGGTCTAGGGAAGTAGGCAAGAGATAAGAACTCAGATGTCTTTGATTTCTAGCAAGTACAAACATTCCTGTCTTTTTTTACCTTTACCTTCAGGGGTCCAATCACCCTAACTGTACCCCCCTTATGGTGGTTTGACTCAGGTGTCCCCCATAAACTTAGGTTTCTCAATGCCATGTCCCCAGCTGATGAAAATTTGGAAAATAAAGGGCTGGAGAGATGGCTTAGGGGTTAAGGCGCTTGCCTCCTAAGCCTAAGAACCTAGTTCCAATCTCCAGTGGTCCCAATCTCCAGGTCCCACGTTTAGCCAGACGCAAAGTGATGCAAGGGCACAATGCTGCACTGGACCACAAGGGGCACACACATCTGGATTTCATTCTCAGCAGCTGAGACACTGCTGGCGCGCCCATCTCTGTCTTCCCCCCCCCTCTCTCTCTCTCTCTCTCTCTGTCTCTCTCCAAAAAAATAAAAATTAAAAAAAATTTGGAAAATAAAGCTTCCTGGAGGCAGTGTATTGTTGGGGGAGGGCGTATGGGTATTATAGCCAGTATCCCCTTGCCAGTATTTGGTACACTCTCCTGTTTCTATTGTCCACCTGATGTTGATAAGGAGGTGATGTCCACCCCTCTGCTCATGTCATCATTTTCCCCACCATCATGGAGCTTCCCCTCGAGTCAGTAAGCCAAAATAAACCTCCCCCCACACACAAGCTGCTCTTGCTCAGGTGATTTCTGCCAGCAATGCAAACCTGACTGCAACAGTAAAGTTGGCACCGAGGAGTGGTGTCATTTGCTGCTAGACACTTGACTGTGTGGCTTTGGCCTATTGGAGCTGATTTTCAAGGGGAATGTGGGAGGATTTGAAACCTTGGCCTAGGAGATACCTTGCAATGCTGTAAGTACAGCTTGATGAACTATTCTGGTCAGAGTTGAAAGACCTGAATGGGGTAAAAACTATGGATTATGAGGTGTTGCAGACAGCTTCAGGTTCGCTGAGATGAACTTCCAGACCAGGCACAATTATGGAGGAAGGGATATTATTTATTGAAGCTTACAGATCCAGGGGAAGTTCCATAACGGCAGAAGAAGCGGCCTGCTCTTCACAGGACCAGGCAAGAGAAAGAGAGAGCCAACCAGCCACCACAGCACACAGAGCAAAACTACAGCCAAAAGCCCAGCACACTTCAGGAACTCCTGCTAGGCACATTTGCATATCTTTACAATGGAATCTCAAACCATCACCACACCTTAAGACCAGGCCCCCAGTGACCTTGCCTCTAGCAAGGTGATTGCAGATGCAAATCATAACTAATAAAACATTGAATATATTGGGGGACATATATTCAAACTACCATATGAGGTTTGGCTTGTGAGGGTGAGGAAGAGCTTTGCCTGGACTGGGCAAGAAGCAGTTTGTGTGAGAGGCTTGCTGTTATGCCTATATCCTGAGAACTTGTTTAGGGTTGCATTGTGTAGAAATGGACTGGTGTGTGCAGAGGGATATAACACAGAAAAAAAATTAAATCTTTGGGCTGAAACTGCTGCCTGTTGAAGGGTTTCCCTTACTTTTTCCTCTGGCCTTGGACTCATGGTGATCCTTCTACCTCTGCCTCCCAAGTGCTGGCATTAAAGGCATGTACCACCATACCCGGCTTTTTCCATTAGCAGTTTCAGAGTTTCAGGTCTGATATTACAGACTTTGATCCATTTGGACTAGATTCTTGTCCCTGGAGGAGATAAGGATCTATTTTCATTCTTCTACATATAGATATACAGTTTTCCCAGCACTATTTGTTAAAGAGTCTGTTCTTTCTCCAATGAATATTTTTGGCATTTTATTTGAAAATCAGATAGCTGTATCTGCCCAGACTTACATATGGGTCCTCTATTCTTTTTTTTTTTTTTGGGGGGGGGTTGCGAGGTAGGGTCTCACTGTGGTCCAGGCTGACCTGGAATTAACTATGTAGTCTCAGGGTGGCCTCGAACTCTCGGCGATCCTCCTACCTCTGCCTCCCGAGTGCTGGGATTAAAGGCGTGCGCCACCACGCCCAGCTATTCTTTTTTTTTTTTTAATTACTTTAAATTATTTTTTATTTATTTTTGGAGAGAAAGACAGAGAGAGAGAGACAGAGAGGGAGAGAGAGATGGGCGCACCAGCAGTCTCTCAGCTGCTGTGAACGAAATCCAGATGCGTGCACCCCCCCCCTTGTGGGCAAGTGCGGCATTGCGCCCTTGCATCACTTTGCATTTGGCTAAACGTGGGACCTGGAGATTGGAACCACTGGACATTAGAACCAGCATTCTTAGGCTTAGCAGGCAGGCGCCTTAGCCACTAAGCCATCTCTCCAGCCCTATTCTTTTTTTTTTTTTTAATTTTTTTTTCCAGGTAGGGTCTCGCTCTAGCTCAGGCTGACCTGGAATTCACTATGTAGTCTCAGAGTGGCCTTGAACTCATGGCAATCTTCCTACCTCTGCCTCCTGAGTGCTGGGATTAAAGGCGTGTGCCACCATGCCCAGTTCTTTTTTTTTTTTTTATTTTTTTTATTGACAACTTCTATACTTACAAACAATAAACCATGATATTTCCCTCCCCCTCCCACTTTACCCTTCACAACTCCACTCTCCATCATATCCCCTCCCTCTCTCTATTAGTCTCTCTTTTATTTTGATGTCATGGTCTTTTTCTCCTATTATGAGAGTCTCATGAAGGCAATGCTAGGCACTGTGAGGTCATGGATACCGAGGCCAAATTCTGTTTGGACAATTGCATTGTAAGGAGTGGTACCCTTCCTTTGGCTCTTACATTCTTTCTGTGGGTCCTCTATTCTTTTCTATTGATCTACATGCCTGTCTTTGTGCTAATGTCATGCTGTTTTTGTTAGTATGTCTTTGTAATATAGCTTAAGATTGGGTATGGTGATACCACCAGCTTTATTTTTGTTGCTCAAAATTGTTTTGGCCATTCGAGGGTTTTTTTGTGCTTCCAAATGAATTTTTTTAAGAGAGTGAGTATGGACAGGCAGGACCTTTTACCACTGCAAATGAGCTACAGATGCATGCCGTCTTCCCCGCTCCTTTTTTAAATCTCAAAGGAAACTTGGGACTTTGGGACTATCTTAAGTTGGTAAAGACGATGAGGATCTTTAAGTTTGGACTGAATACAATATGCAGTGTGAGATAGTTATAAATCTACTAGGGGCCAGGGGTGGAATGTGGTAATTTGAACAAATGTCCCCCAATAATTACAGGAGTTTTATTAAAGCTTGTAATTTAGATCTTCAGCTGCCTAGCAGAAGGAGGTGTCACTGGGCAGATCTTGAGGTCCAACCCTAAGGTGTTTGAGGGTTGTTCTGGAATTCCCATACAAAGTGGAATTCCCATATACAAAGTGCCTGAGTTCTGCCATGTGGAGTTCCTGAAGTGTGCTTGCTTGTGCTGGTGGTGATTGCTTTTTTTTTTCCTTTCTGTTTGGATCTGTAAAATGGGGACAACTTTGCCATTATGGAACTTCCCCTCTATCTGTAAGCTTCAATAAATCCCTTCCTTCATAACTGTACCTGGTTTGAAGTGTCATCCCAACACCCTGAGGTTGTCTGCTATAGTAGTTAAATAATATATATGGTCAGATTTATTTCAGCAACACTCCTTGTAGCTTTTTCTCTCTCTGCTTGGACCTGTGAAAGTGGGACAGCTTCTTCTGCCATTATGAAACTTCCCCTGGTTCTTTTTTTAAAAATATTTTATTTTTTATTTACTTATTTATTGGACTGACAGAGAGAGAGAGAGAGAGAATGAATGGGCATGCCAGGGCCTCCAGCCACTGCAAATGAACTCCAGATGCATGTGCCCCCTTGTGTATCTGGCTGGGTCCTGGGGAATTGTACCTGGGTCCTTTACCTTTGCAGGCAAATGCCTTAACCACTAAGCAATCCCTCTAGCCCTTCCCCTAGATCTTTAAGCTTCAATAAATATCCCTTCCTCCACAACTGTGCCTGCTTTGGAAGTTTATTCCAGTGACATTAAACTGGCTGCTACAAACTCCAAATGGCATAACTCAGACACTTTGTGACTCCTCCTCCAGCCACCTGGCTGGAGATTTAAATTACAAGTGCCTTAACCATTAAGTCATCACTCCAGCCCAAACTCTCTCTCTCTTTCTCTCTTTTTAAATTTTTTTATTTTTTATTTATTTGAGAGATAGAGAGAGAGAGAGATACAGAAATAGGCAGGTAGAGAGAGAATGGGTGTGCCAGGGTCTCCAGCCACTGCAAACGAACTCCAGATGCATGTGCTACCTTGTGCATCTGGCTTACGTGGGTCCTGGGGAATCAAGCCTCGAACCGGGGTCCTTAGGCTTCACAGGCAAACGTTTAACCACTAAGCCATCTCTCCAGCCCTCTCTCTCTCTTTTTAACATCCATATTATTTAGCTACCAAGGAATTAGGTTCCCATATGGCTTATGCATACCATCTTTAATTTTCATTAGCCCTTCTCCCATCCTTTCCTCTCCACCGTCTGCTATCCTGACCCCACTTAGGCCATTTCGCCCCCAGTTTTCTGTTCCTATACTTAAATACCTACTTTATCCTCCTCTTAAGCCCTCCCCTCTCCTCCTTCTCTCATGAGGCCTAGCTTCCTGGCCTCTTCTACCAACTTTTACTCTACCTCATACAAATATGTAAGCACTTGAAGCTAAGATCCAAATATGAAAGAAAACATGTGGCATTTGATTTTCTGAGTTTGGGTTACCTTACTTAGTATGTTTTCCAGATCCATCCATTTCCCTGCAAATTTCATTTTTCTCCATTTGTAAATGTTTCATATCTTCATTACCCATTCAACAGTTGATGGGCATCTAGGCTGCCTCCATTTCCTAACTATAGTGAATAAAGCAAAAAAAGATGAGCAAGTATCTCTATATTAATGTGAACAGTCTTTAGGGTATATGCCAAGGAGTGATATGGATGTATCATCTAGTAAATCTATTTTTAGTTGTCTCAGCAACCTCCACACTGATTTCCACAGTAGTTGTACCAGTAATTTATATCCCACCAACAATGGAAAAGGGTTCCTTTTTTTCTTTTTTTGAGGTAGGGTCTCACTCTAGCCCAGGCTGACCTGGAATTCACTATGTAATCTCAGGCTGGCGTCAAACTCACAACAATCCTCCTATTCATGCCTCCTGATTGCTGGGATTAGTGCACAACACCATATTGGGCCAAGGGTTCCTTTTTCTCCACGCCCTAGCCAGCATTTATTGTCATGTTTTATTTATTTATTTTTTTGAGGCAAGCCCAACAGACTGGCCTTTTTGTTA
This sequence comes from Orientallactaga sibirica, assembly GCA_036365145.1. Taxonomy (NCBI): domain Eukaryota; kingdom Metazoa; phylum Chordata; class Mammalia; order Rodentia; family Dipodidae; genus Orientallactaga; species Orientallactaga sibirica. The sequence goes on along the minus strand of JAEOAD010000005.1, from coordinate 58,383,780 downwards.
TGTGGGGGAGTGAGTGAGAGAGAGAGACAGAGAGACAGAGAGACAGAGAGAGGGGGGGAATTGGTGCACCAGGGCCTCCAGCAGTAGAATTCCAGACACATACGCCCCCTGGGCACATGTGCAACCTTGCATGCTTGCGTCACCTGTGTGTCTGGCATATGTGGGATCTGGAGAGTTGAACATGAGTCCTTAGGCTTACAGTCAAGTGCCTTAACCACTAAACCATCTCTCCATCCCTCATTTGATTTTTTGATGATAGCCATTCTGACAGGAGTGAGATGGAATCTCAAAGTAGTTTTAGTTTGCATTTCCCTGATGGCTAAGGATGTAGAACATATTTTAAAATGTTTATTGGTTGTATTTTTTTCTTTTGAGAGCCCTCCATTCAGTTCTATAGTCCTGTTTTGGAGGTAATTGTGAATGGAAGTGTTTCCCTGATGTCATCTTTAGTACCTTTGTTTTTGACATATGTATATAAAGGCTACTTATTTCTGTGTGTTAATTTTGTATCCTACTACTTTGCTGAAAGCATTTATCAGCTCTAAAAGTTTTCAGGTAAAAACTTTAGGGTCCTTTATGAACATAATTATATCATGTGTAAATAGTGATAATTTGACATCTTTTCCTGTAGTATCCCTTTAATTTGTGTCTCTTGACTTATTGCTGTACCTAAGACTTCTAATAGTTTGTTAACTAAAAGTGGAGAACATGGACATCCTTGCCGTGTTCCTGATTTTAGTGGAAATGCTTTGAGGTTTTCCCCATTTAGTGTAAGTGGCTATAGATTTGTTGCAAATAGCCTTTATTATGTTGAGATAGATTCCTTCTATTCCAAGTTTCTTTAGGACTTTTATCATGATGGGATATGGGATTTTGCCAAATGCCTTTTCTGTATCTATTGAGATGATCATGTAATTTTTTAAAAAAGAAATTGATTCAGAAACCCATTTCTTTTGCTTTATTCTATTTTCTTAGAACTGATAAACATTTTTAGCAATGTAGCAGGATACAAAAATAAACATACAGCAATCAGTAGCTTTTCTATATACTAGCAATAAACATGCAGAGGATGAAATCAGAGAATCTCTCCCATTCACAGTTGCCTCAAAAAAAAAAAAAAAAAAAAAGTACCTTGGAATAAGCTTAACCAAGGAAGTGAAGGATCTACAAAAGAACTTTAAAATACTCAAGCGAGAAATTGCAGAAGACATAAGGGAATGGAAAAACATCCCATGTTCTTGGATTAGAAGAATCAATATTGTGAAAATGTCAATCTTACCAAAAGCAATCTACACATTTAATGCAATTCCCATTAAAATTTCAATCGCATTCTTCACAGAAATAGAAAAAAAGTCCTAAATTTCATCTGGAAGCACAAAAAGATCTCAAATAGCCAAAACAATTTTGTGCAACAAAAATCAGACTGGTAGTATCACCATACCCGATTTTAAGTTATATTACAAAGTCATAGTAACAAAAACAGCATGGTACTGGCACAAAGATAGACAAGTAGATCAGACCCAGATACTAATCCAGGCAGCTACAGCCATCTTATTTTTGACAAAAATGCCAAAAATATTCACTGGAGAAAAGATACCCTCTTCAACAAGTGGTGCTGGGAAAACTGGATAGCTCTATGTAGAGGATGAAAATAGATCCTTGTCTCTCTCTATGCACAAGAATCAAGTCCTAGTGTATCAGGGACCTTAATACCAGACCTGAAACTCTGAAACTGCTAGAGTAAAAGGTAGGGGAAGCCCTTCAACATATTAGCATAGGCAATGACTTTCTGAATATAACCCCAATTGCTCAGGGAATAAAACCACTGATCAACCACTGGGATCTCATGAAATTACAAAGCTTTTGTACAGAAAAGGACACTGTGAATAGAGCAAAGAGACAACCTACAGAATGGGAGAAAATCTTTGCCAGCTATACATCTGACAGAGGATTAATATCTGGAATATACAAAGAACTCAAAAACAGAACAATAAGAAATCAAACAACCCAGTTTAAAAAATGGGCTATGGAACTATATAGAGAGCAGGTTTAGTGGTTAAGGCACTTATCTGCAAGCCTAAGGATTCATGTTCAACCATCAAGAAAACAAATGATAATAAGTGTTGGCGTGGATGTGGAAAAAGAGGAACACTTCTATACTGTTGGTGGGAATGTAATCTGGTTCAGCCATTGTGGAAATCAGTGTGGAGGTTCTTGAGACAGCTAAAAATAAATTTACTGTATGATCTAGCTATAGCACTCCTAGGCATATATCCAAATGACTCTTCTTACTACCTTAGAGATACCTGTACAACCATGTTTATTGCTGCTCTATTCACAATAGCTAGGAAATGGAATAAGCCTAGATGTTCCCCCACAGATGGATGGATAATAAAGATGTGGTACATTTGCACAGTGGAGTTCTATTCAGTGGTAAAGAAAAATGAAATTATGAAATTTTCTGAGAAATGGAGGGATCTGGAAAGGATTATACCAAGTGAGGTAACCCAGGCTCAGAAAGCCAAACGTCATCACATGTTCTTTCTCATATGTGTATCCTAGTTACAAATATATAGACTTGTGTGTAAGCTGGAACGAAAAATTGGTAGCAGAGGCCAGGAAGCTAGAAAAGAGTTATAAGGGAGGGAAGAGAGGGAAGGTCTTAAGGGAATGGTATTGTATATATGAAATAGCAGAACAGATTACAGGCAGAGGAAAGGCCTAAGTGAGGCCAGGGGAAGAGAATGTGTAAAAGAAGGGCAGGGGAAGGGTCAATCAAAATTCAAGATATTCTGTGTAAGACTTATATAAACCTACTTTTTTGAATAATGGCATATCCAGAAGCTATAGATTGTTACTAGAAAATTTTCAGTGCCAGGGATGGGATACCTTCCAGTGAGTTGATGGGGAGGGAGGTCCGTGTTACCTCCAAAACATTACAGGCTATTGCCAAGGCCCTTGGTTTCCTTGACTCTATTGCTGAAGACCTCACTTGCCTGAGCAGCAAGATCACTGAGAAAGCAAGCTAGTGCTGAGCAGAAAACTTTCTCCTTGTAGACCAGCCAACTGAAAGCTGGAAAAAGCTGCACTGCATGCAGCTGTATGGGAGACAGAAATCATAAGTGAAAACTGTGGACACTGGAAACCTCAAGTTTGGCCACACAGGCCAGATGACCAAATGGATGCAATAGTGGCATGTCTGCTCTGGGGGAAACCAACTGCTCTCTAATTGGACTGAAGGTCCACTCTATGGGAGGGAATACATGCCTGGTACTGAAAAACCTAATCAAAAGTCTACGACAGGGGAGGTCATGAGCCTTAGGGGTATAAAGCCTGCTCTTGTCTGGCTAAATGTATATATTATTCCCACTAAACTGCCCTGAAAGCACTACACTTAATGTTCATATTCATATATTAATGCTACTCTCACTTCTGGTTAGAGAAGCTTCTTTTTTCAGATGGTGACGACCACTGGGATGACCCAAAAGACAACAGTGCTGAGAAGAAGGGACGGAGGAGTGTCCAGTACTGAAACATCTCTATCACACCCTCCAAGGCTCAGGGTCCATTGCAGAAGAGGTGGTGGAAAGAACATAAGAGCCAAAGGAAGGGTATGACTCCTTACAATGCAATTATCAAGACAGAAATTGGCCTTGATATCCATGACCTCATAGTGCCTAGCAATACCTTCACAAGACCCTCATAATAGGAGAAAAAGATGATGACATCAAATTAAAAGACTAATGGAGAGAGGGAGGGGATATGATGGAGAGTGGAGTTCTGAAGGGGAATGGGGGGAGAGGAAGGAAATATCATGGTTTATTGTCTGTAAATAGATTCAGAAACCCATTTCTAGATCTAGAATTCACTATGTAGTCTCAGGGTAGTCTTGAACTCACGGTGATCCTCCTACCTCTGCCTCCCAAGTGCTGGAATTAAAGGCATGCACCACCATGCCTGGCTTATTCTTTAATTTGAAATATATATATATGTTGTAAGCAGAGAAGACAGAGACACAGAGAGAATGGGCATGCCAGGGCCTCTAGCCACTGCAAACAAACTGCAGGTGTATGTGCTCTTTTGTGAATCTGGCTTTACATGTGTACTGGGGAATCGAACTCAGGTTGTTAGGTTCTGCAGGCAAGTGCCTTAACCACTGAGCCATCTCCCTGATCATGGACCCTGATCATGTGATTTCTGTCCTTGAATCCATTTATATGGTGTATTGCATTTATTGATTAGTGTATGTTGAACCATACTTGCATCTCTGGAATAAAACTCATTTGATCGGGATAAAAGATTTTTAAAAATATGTTTCTGTACTCTGTTTGCCAGGATTTTATTGAGAATTTTTGTATCTCTGTTCATGAGAAATATTGGTCTGTAGTTTTCTTTTTTTTATATGTATATATTTTTTATTTTTTTGGTTTTTCGAGGTAGGGTCTCACTCTGGCCTAGGCTGACCTGGAATTACCTATGTAGTCTTAGGGTGGCCTTGAACTCAAGGTGATCCTCCTACCTCTGCCTCCCCAGTGCTGGGATTAAAGGCGTGTGCCACCACACCCGGCTATGTTTTTTGTTTTTTTGAGGTAGGGTCTCACTCTGGCCCAGGCTGTCCTGGAATTAACTATGTAGTCTCAGGGTAGCCTCAAACTCACAGCAATCCTCCTACCTCTGCCTCCTGAGTGCTGGGGTTAAAGACATGCGCCTCCACGCCTGCTTTTATTTTTTTTTTTTTTTTTGAGGTAGGTTCTTGCTCTAGTCCAGGCTGACCTGGAACTCACTCTGTAGTTCCAGACTGGCCTCAAGTTCATAGTGATTCTCCTACCTCTGCCTCCTAAGTCCTGAGATTAAAGGCATGCCCCACCCCACCTGGCTGAATTTTCTTTTGCCTTTATCTGGTTTTGGTATCAGGGTAATGCTACTTTGAACTCATTGCTTGTTATAGGTCTGCTTAAATGGTTTATCTCATCTTGTTTAATTTTGATAGGTCATATATATCTAGAAATTCGTCCATTTCTTACAAACTCCAAATGCATGTGCCACCATGTGCGTCTGGCTTGCATGGGACCTGGAGAATCGAACCTAGGTCCTTAAGCTTCTCAGGCAAGCACCTTAACCACTAAGCCATCTCTCCAGCCATTTATTTTTGAATTTAGTGGAATATATGTTTTATGATTTTTTGAATTTCAGTGGTATATTATAATGGTGCACTTTTTTATTTTTTATTTTTATATTTTAGTTTTCCAAGGTAGGGTCTCATTGTAGCTCAGGCTGACCTGGAACTCACTACGTAGTCTCAGGGTGGCGTTGAATTCACCACGGTCCTACTACTTCTGCATTCCAAATGCTGGGATTAAAGGTGTGCACCACCATGCCCGGCTTTTCTCTCTCTCTTGGTAAATTTTGCTAAGGGTTTATCAATCTTGTCTATTTTTTCAAAGAACCAATTCTTTGGGGTTTTTTTATTTCTATTTCACTAATTTCTGCCTTCATTATTTCTTTCTGGCTATTGGTTTTTGTTTTGGCTTGCTCTTTTTTAAGGCAATAAGGGTTAGCATTACATTATTTGTGACCTAATTTTCTTTTTTAATATATACATTTAAAATTTTTAAATATTATGTTTATTATTTATCTGAGAGAGAGGCCCAACAGAGAAAATGACTGTGGGTGTGCCAGGGCTTCTTGCCACTGCAAACAAACTCTAGACACATCTTGCTTTATGTGGGTACTGGGGAAATCTAACCCCCAGGCCATTAGGCCTTGCAAAAAGCATCTTTAAACACTGAGCAATCTTTTCAGCCCTACTCTAAAAAATTTATTTGAGAGGAAGAGGCAGACAGAGAGTATTGGTGTGCCAGAGCCTCCTGCCACTGCAAATGAACTCCAGATGCATGTGCCACTTTGTACATCTGGAGTTACGTTGGCTAACTAGTGAGCCTGGTGGTCCTTCCCATCTATGCTTCCCTCAGTGCTAGAGTTACAGGCATGTGTGGTCATGAGTGCTTTTTATTTACATGGGCACTAGGGATTGAACTCAAGTCCTCATGCTGTACAGCAAGTGCTCTTACACACTGAGTCCCAGAAAAAGCTTTTGTAATGTAGTTTATGCTTTGATTCTATTGGACATTAGCATTTTGGGTTTGTTACTTTGACTTTAAAATTAAAACAGGATGTTGTCTGTTCTTGGCCTACACTCATGAGACCCTCTGTGGCTTCTCCCTACAACACTGGTCACTCTAACTCTGTTGAATGGCCACTCCACTTCTGCTCTAATCTTGTCCACAGCCCAACAGTAGGATGAGGCAACCTACTTCAGTTGTGTTGTCAAAATGATTAATTCTAAGTTTTCTCTAAATGGTATCTATTGTCATTACTGTTTGCAAGTTAACCATTGCAATCCACAGTCACTCCATGAACACCTTGGGGCTCAGTATTCCAGGAATAATTCTTCACTGGGTTACTAAGGGTTCTTTCACTCAAAAGGAAGAAAACTAAGATTTATTGATTGCCTAATCTATATCAAGCACTGTTTAATTTACCATTTAATCCTTGTAGAAAACTATAATGCAAAAGCACAAGTAGGCCCAGATAATTTAATTCCAAGATTACAGAGCTATTCATGCTATGGGCCATGTTTATCTATTTTTATTAATTATGAACTATGCTAAATGAACAAGTGGTGTGTTGGTTCTATTCCCCTTGTGTTATCCTCTTTTTTTGTGTGTTTGTGTTTTCCAGGTAGGTTTCACTGTAACCCAGGCTGACCTGGAATTCACTATGTAGTCTCAAGGTGGCCTCAAAGTCACAGTGATCCTCCTCCCTCAGCCTCCTCGGTGCTGGGATTAAAGGCATGTTCTACCATGCCTTGATCCTTGTGTTATGCTCTTATAATCCCTTCTTCCTCACTCCCATTCCACTGAGGGTTTTTTGTTCTTGTTGTTGGTTTTTCGAGGTAGGGTCCCACTGTAGCCCAGGCTGACCTGGAATTCACTGTAGTCTCAGGGTGACCTCGAACTTACAGTGATCCTTCTACCTCTGCCTCCCAAGTGTTGGGATGAAAGGTGTGTGCCACCATGCCCAGCTTCCACTGAGGGTTCTTTAAAGTGGAATGTGGTTGCATTTTCCTGCTACTAAGGGCACATGTGGGTTACATAAACAAGAGAGTTTAGCCAACTGAGGAAACCCTAGGAGTAGCCACTTACAAGACTGAGAGAAAGTAAGCAAAGGGGAAAGGGACATAGAATGTAGGACTTGTTCAAACAACTAAACTGGAACAAAGGGCCTAGAACCACCTAACCTACCCATAAATATATAATTGTACATTTCTTCACTAGAGACTTTTTTCCAGTATATTTATCATAGGTATTGTAATTGCCTCTGGATAGACATACTATGGAAATGAGCCAGTGTTGGGGAAATATTTATCCACCAAACATGTTTTAAACAAGAATTTATCATCTTATAGCTGCCCCTGGCCATAGGAGCTGTAGAGATGAAATACTTGGCCTGTTCTCAAGAAGTTTAATAGAATTTAATAAGCAGGGTAAATAAGTGGTAAATTTCATTTATTCTTATTTAGTAAATGTCATGTTAGTGAACATGCGTAGACTATATAGGAACCTCTGAATGAGAGAAATGCCATAAAAATGTTGCAAGGAGCAAAGATTATTAGATGAGGAGTCAGTCAGATGGAGCTGGGAGTCAGTTTCAAGTAGAGCACTATAAAGACTTGGGATATTTAAACAGCAGTCCCTCTTGGAACATCTAAAGTCAGAGGCTGGTATGTTAAGCAAAGCATGTGCAATAGAGCAAAAGCCTAGAGGTGTAACCAAGGACAGAATTGTTTTGGGAAGGTGGCTTATTTTTTGTTATTTGTTTTTCTTTCTTTTCTTTTTTTCTTTTTTTTTCTTTTTTTCTTTTTTGGTTTTTTCCGAGGTAGGGTCTCACTTTAGCTCAGGCTGACCTGGAATTCACTATGTAGTCTCAGGGTAGCCTCGAACTCATGGCAATCCTCCTACCTCTGCCTCCCGAGTGCTGGGATTAAAGGCGTGTGCCACCACGCCCGGCTTTGATTTTCTTTTGAGACAGTCTTGCTATGTAACCAAGGCTGGCCTTGAGCTAGTAATCCTACTTCAGGATCCTGCTGAATTCTGGGATTACAAATTTTTAAAGTCTTGTCAGATAGGCCTCTAATTTTGAGTTTATTTCTCTTGAATACTAGATAACCACTAACAAGTAGTAAGGAAGTAAGAGCCATTTTGTGTTGTTGTTTTGTTTTTAGTTAAATGTAACTGGAGCTGGACCTGGTGACTCATGCCTATAATCACAGCACTTAGGAGGCTGAGTAAAGAGACTGCTATGAGTTAGCCTGGCTAAAAAGTAAGTTAGAAGCCAGTATGAGTTATAGAATGAGACCCTGTCTCAAAAAAAAAAATTGTAACTACTATTGAGACTGGATTGTAGAAAGTTATTCATTACTGTGGAGGCTAGATCATGGACATTTAATTAGTGTGGAAGGTAAATTTTAGTAAAGCAGGTAAAATAGTTGGCTATGGAACAATCTTGAAAGGAATGAAAACCAGGTGGTAGGAACAAGATACTAAATTTGATAAGCACTTAAAAGGGCAATGGATTTGGTGTGGGACTTAAAGAGGAAGATTCTAGAAATTTCCAGGTTTCCAAAAGGTTAACTGGTTAGATAATGCCTTGATCAAGATGTTAGTAGAAGGCTGGGGAGATGGCTTAGTGGTTAAAGTGTATGCCTGCTAAGCCTAAGGACCTAGGTTTGATTCCCCAGTACCCATGTAAGCCAGACGCACAAAGAGGTGCATGCATCTGGAGTTTGTTTGCAGTGGATACAGGTCCTGGTGCATCCATTCTCTCTCTCAAAATAAATAAAAATTTTTTTAAAATTTAAAAAGATGTTAGTAGAGCTAGTAGTATAGTATAGTGGTAGATTGCCTAGCATGCATAAAGAAATGGGTTAAATTCATGGTGTTTTGAATGTGGAATGTTTCCCATATCCTCATGTGCTTGTAATTAAGCTTCATACTTAACTCTCAGCTGGCTGAGCCCTTGAGAGGTGGGGCTGTGCTGGAGGTGTGTCACTAGGGGTGGGCCTTGAGGTTTATTATTCCAACTCCAATGTGTCCATAGCTTAGCTGTTTTGTTGCTTCCTCCCTGCTAATATGTGATGAGACACCTTCCTGCTCTTGCCATGTTTTCCTTGCCACGATGAAACTTCCCCTTGAAATTGCAAACAAGAAATGCTTTCCTTCCGTAAGTTGCTTATTGTCAGGCATTTTATCCCAGTAATAAGCAGATTACTATTACAGAAAAATTGTACTAAGAAGTGGGGCCATTGCTATGATAAACCTAACCACATGGTTTCTAGCCTTTTGGAACTGGTTTGTTGGAGGAATGAGGAAAGATATGGAACTTTGAACTATAGAAGCCTTGCAGTGTTATAAGCATAGCTTGATGGACCATTCCAGTGAATTAAAAGACCAAAATGCAGAGAGAAGGGTGGAGTGTGAAGGCTTAGCTTATGAGATTTCAGAGGAGAAAGAAAGTACCTTTTTTGTTTGTTTATTGTGGTTTTTTTTTTTTTTAATTTTTCGAGGTAGGGTCTCACTCTGATCTAGGCTAACCTGGAATTCACTATGTAGTCTCACGGTGGCCTCTAACTCATGGCGATCCTCCTACCTCTGCCTCCCAAGTGCTGGGATTAAAGACGTGCGCCACCACGCCCAGCTGTTTTTGGTTTTTTTAAGGTAGGGTCTCACTCTAGCTCAGGCTGACCTGGCATTCACTGTGTAGTCTCAGGGTGGCCTTGAACTCACAGTGATCCTCCTACCTCTGCCTCCTGAGTTCTGGGATTAAAGGTGTGTGCCACCATGCCCGGCAAAAGAAAGGACTTTGTTGGGAATTGGGCTAGAGGCAGAGGGTGCCTATGTTCTGACCATGTTCTGGGGATTTGAGAAAAGTTGAATTTAAAACTATTGGACTGGTATGTTTGGTGAAGGAAAATACAGAGCAGGATATGAAAGATGTAAAGTTTTGCACAGAAGGAAATGTGATGGGTTTTGAGTCCAAAAGACTGCAGCTGCTTCTGTTTCAATTGTTTAAGAAGAGATTAACCACCATTGAGGATGGGTCAGCTGTTCTGCACTGCAACAATAGGAGCACTCATTCTTTTGAAAGGAGGAGATGAAGGCAAGAACGCTGATGCCAAATGTGGAGACCGAGGTAGGAGGATTGCCATGAGCTTGAGGCCAGCCTGGGACTGTTGTGTGAGTTCCAGGTCAGCCTGGGCTAAAGAGAGACCGTGCCTCACAAAAGGTGGCAGCTGGAGAGATGGCTCAGCAGTTAAAGGTACTTGTTTGCAAAGCTTACCATTATGACTTTAATTTCTCAGTGCCCATGTAAAGCCAAATGCACAAAGTGGCACATGCATTTGTACTTCATTTTGCAGTGGCATTCTTTCTCTCTCTCCCTCTCTCCACTTACAAATAGCAAAGTATTTTTAAAAATTACTTATTTAGCCAAGCGTGGCGGTGCACACCTTTAATCCCAGCACTTGGGAGGCAGAGGTAGGAGGATCACCATGAGTTCGAGTCCACCCTGAGACTATATAGTGAATTCCAGGTTGTGGGTCTCATTCCATTCCCATTCCCCGGGGTCATTGGCCACCGACGTCCTGGGCGAGGGAGAGAAGAGTTGGGAGGGAAGCAGCAGGGTCCTTTCTGGCTGGGCGGGTGAGCGCGACACGCGAACACACGAACACATGACGGGGCAATGAGCACCCAGGAGACCGTCTGATGGACAGCACTTGTTTATTCAAAGGAGGGGTGGGTTTATAAACACTTGGGGAAGGTTGAGATGGCACGTACAGACTATATGGCAATCGGATGCATAGTTTATGGGCTGTTTTCTAGATAGCGGAAGGACTAGTAACTTCAAAGCTATGGGGAAAGGATAAGGGAAGGTAGGGGAAGGGCGGAAGAGGAGATTAACAGGAGGCTGTGACTTCAAAACTGTGGGGGGTCTCTTGGGCAGCTAGCCACAAGGTCAGGAACTGTGGGGGCAAAGTCTGACTTATGGAATGGTCAGAGCCTTTTGGGGTCAGGGGGGAGCACCTTGCCAATTCTGCCCACTCTGGGTGATGACAGCTCACTACACCCTACAACATAGGGAAGGCTGTTACCATCTCCAGGGACTTCCTGACAGAGGGCCAGCTGCAACCCCACAGCCCAGGGTCCCTGGCTATGTCCAATACTTCAGGCCAGCCTCCTCACAGGTCCAGCCTGTTACTAGCAAGGCCCAACAACTCCCCCTTTGTTTTTTAAAATGGGGCAGTGTCATCTTGGGTAAGTTTTTTGTGGCTTAATGTGGGTCAGTTGGAGCCAAATGGTGTATAAGGACCCTATCAGTCAAGATCTGTTTATATTACAGGGAATTATGCATAAGACTAATAGCAGGGTGCCTGACACCAATAGTAGCCAAATGAAAATCTGAGGAAGAAACTGTTTGGGAGATAATTTTGCAATGTGCTCTGTAAGGCATCAAAAAATCCTTTAGCTGCCTTAGCAGGATCAAAAGACAAGTGACTATGTGAAATAACAGATATTTCCTTTTGTAAACTTTGTAAATCTATGCTAAGATTATTATGATTCCAAATACCCCGAATATGATTTTCAACCTTCCACCATTCAGTAGCAGTCCCATTGTAGGATAAAGGAGAGATACATATGAATTGATAATTTGCATGACAGACCAATTGCATTTGAGCTGCCAGATTGGCAACCCATCTTCCTAAATACATAACAGCATCCTCTAGAGCATCTAACCAGACTGACATCTTTTTATCAATATCTATCTGTGACGAAAGAGCTTGAGAAAAATTTTAATCAGTCCATTAACATGATCAGCTGTCTTCATCGATTGTGCCAGGGATACTGCTGCTGTGGTGGAAGAGGTGATGATGGTGATTGTAGCAATGATCCCCACAATTAGCCATTCTATGAATCTTCTTTTCCGTGTCAGCAATCTGTTGAGCTGCTGGAACACTTGAGCTCCGAAGCTGGAGTACCAGGGCTCAGTCATTTTGACTGGCATAATTAAGTAAGGAGGCCGCGTGACAATAAAGACTACATTGGAGGAGTAATCTGCAGCTGTGTCTCCCTTAGAATTGATACAACTGGAGATAATACACCAGGTACAATTAAGAAAGTAAATTTCATTTTGGTGATTGACCCCCCCCCCCGGGCCCAACTACAAAGATAAGGGAGGGGCAGACACATACAAAACTTAAAATGATTTTCTTTTCGGGTAACTATTACTTTCCATAATTCTGGTTGAGGCCGCCCTTGGGGACTCAAGATGGGTGGTACCTCTAATTGTTTACTTTCCTGGGGACCCAACTGTAATTTTAAGTTATATTTATTTTGGTATTTACCATCCGTAATTAATGGGTAGTTTGTATACATACTGTTGCTTGAAAAGCAGATAGGTGGCTCTGCTGCGAAAGAGGTCCAGTGAATTGGTTTAGTCGCTTCTTGCAGGAATTCTAGGTCATAATTGGCAGTGGTAAGGGAAGCATTGGAAAATATCTTAGGTAAGGGTTCTTCCCAAAGAGCAGCCCTGGCTAGAAGGGGGTCAGGTACATAAGCCCAATATGCTTGTTGAGCCTGTGCTACTTTTAAGGTCAGGATAGAAAGTAAGGATATAAATGAGTCTCTAGTGGTAGAGGCTGTTGTGAATTTCATATCAGCCTGACTCCTTGCTGGCAGAGGGCCTCAATTTGGCCCCAGGTCAGCATGTTTTCCTCCTGGGGGTCCTGGAACACTCCCGTTTCAGTGTCAGATGAACCATCGCCTTGGATTTGGATATTTTGAGCTGGGGCCCAGGCAGGCCTGGGCTGATCCTATGAAAATAGAGGCAGATCCTCTCCCCCTTGTGAGGAGGGTGTTAGGCCCCTACCATGTTTCATCTAAAGGATTTTGTCATTGCATCAGAATACAGAGGGCAGCTACTGGTGTGCCAATGGAGGGAGATAGGGGATGTTAGGAGTTTTTTGTGTATTAGCTATATTAACCATGTGAGAGAATTAAGTACTAATGAGACAATTTTAACCTTAAGATATAGTTAAAATGTTGACAAATAGAGGAACTTAATTAACTTTATTGGGTATTCTAAATTTGTCTTTTGTAACCATTATCATGACCAGATTAACATCAAGTCAAAGTTTTAAGTTTACAAACTGAATGCCATAGTAACCTGCTACCAGCTAAGGCCATGTTTTTGTTAGTCTGATGTAAGCCCTAGGTTAATAATCATTTTATTGTATCTCAAAAGATCTGTAATCCTGTTAAGTGCTTTGTCTTTAACCTTTTGTTTAGCTTTACTCAATATCTTCATTTACATATTTTTACCGTATGTAACCACTCTGTAACAATCTTTTTTTTTTTTTAATCAAATAGTTACCAACATTTAAAGTTTTTTCCTCCAGTTTTAACTTTTTTAGTCAGTTTATCTCATTACCACCAGCAAAAACTTTTATTGTCTTTACCATAAGGCTTTTAATAAAAGGCCTTTTGAAGTAACTTTATGAAAGAGTAGATCAGACTTGACTTTTGAAACACATTTTTTAAATATGTAAGTAGATTTAAACATTATTAGATATTTTTAAATAAATTTAGTATTGAGCACATATTTAAATTTAAATATAAATCTGGAGGCTATTTTTGTTAGTAGTCCCAGAAAAGCATAGAGAGGCAAAGTGAGCTGAAAACAGTTATAAATACTTATAAGAAGTCCACATCTACTCACAGTAATTTGGAATTTACCCAGACTTTAAGATTTTATGTGTTTGTAGTCCCAGGCTCTGCAAGCCAGGGAAGCTAAGAGCCTCTCTCTTTTTTTGTCCCAAAGAGGGTTTTGGACTTTTTCCCTCAGGCAATTTTTTTTTCAGGGAGGGTTTTGGACCTTTTCCCTCAGGCTATAAGGCAGCTCTCTGATCTTGTCATTTTAACCTTTTTTAAAAAGTCTATTATACAGCACTCGGGAGGCAGAGGTAGGAGGATCGCTGAGAGTTCGAGGCCACCCTGAGACTACATAGTTAATTCCAGGTCAGCCTGGACCAGAGTGAGACCCTACCTCATAAAAAAAAAAAAAAAAAAAAAAAAAAAAAAAAAAAAAAAAAAGTCTATTATCTCCTTGTTTACCCTGTTGGGCAGGTGTGGCTGGAGGGTATCAGGCCGCCTGTGCCTGAGCCCAGGTGGGGTCAGCCAGGCCCCTGGAGCCTGGGCCCTGAACCCAGCTGTGAGCAGGGAGAGAAGCAGGGCATGGGGGCGGGGGGCTTTCCCCCTCAGGTGTAGCTATTGTTGCCTCTGCTGCCTGTGGCATTTGCACAGCCCTGGCTCCAGAGTAGAGCGCAGTCCAGCAGCCGTTGCCCCTGTCAGCCTGCTGCAGCTTTGGGCATGGGCCAGCGGCCATGGCGACTAAGATCTGGAGGACTTTTGCCCAGAATAAATTGGCCTCTTTTTTTTTTTTTTTTTTTTTTTGGTTTTGCAAGGTAGGGTCTCACTGTGGTCCAGGCTGACCTGGAATTAACTATGTATTCTCAGGGTGGCCTCAAACTCTCGGCGATCCTCCTACCTCTACCTCCCAAGTGCTGGGATAAAAGGTGTGCGCCACCATGCCCGGCTTTAAATTGGCCTCTTTCTGAGAGAGTTTTATGCCCCTAACTTTAAGAAATGTCCTTAATCCACTGATTTGGGATTCCTCTTGATGGGAGCTAGTGTTCCCCATGATAGTGAAAGACCAGAAACGCCAAGGCCAGAGGGAAACATTCCTGGCTACAAATAGCACAGGGGATTCCCCAAAGGGATTGACGTAAGCCTGTCCGAAACTTTCAGAGTCTGGCGACCACCCTAGAGGCCTTTACTGGTCGATGCGTTACCAGTTTGTCGATAGTGAAGAGAAATAGATGGTTGTTGCCAATGCCCAAATGGGCTGTCGGGATATGAACAGTGAGCTCGGGGCCTTCAGTCAATGCTGGAGTGTAGCCCCAGCCAAAAGACCTCAATTGCCCTGTTGCTTTGTTTCAAATCCACGCCATGGCACAAACTGAAAATAAAGAGACCCTACCTCAAACAAACAAACATAAAAAGGATAGTTTCTGAGACAGAGATCCGCCTTTCTCTGATGGAGAAAGGGGAAGCCTGCCTGCCTTCCTTCTTACTGAACCTTGCCAGCCCTCAATGGGGAGGCGGCCACGGGGGCCGATAGCCCCAGGGGGAGGATGTCCCCAAGGGGTCACTCACCTATTAACCACGTGTCCAAAAAGTCCCTGTTCAGGGTGCCAGCTGTTGGTTCTGTTCCCGTTCCCCAGGGTCGTTGGCCACCGATGTCCCAGGTGAGGGAGAGAAGAGTTGGGAGGGAAGCAGCAGGGTCCTTTCTGAATGGGCGGGTGAGCACGACACACAAACACACAAACACATGACGGGGCAATGAGCACCCAGGAGACCGTCTGATGGACAGCACTCGTTTATTGAAAGGAGGGGTGGGTTTATAAACACTTGGGGAAGGTTGAGATGGCACGTACAGACTATATGGCAATTGGATGCATAGTTTATGGGCTGTTTTCTAGATAGCGGAAGGACTAGTAACTTCAAAGCTATGGGGAAAGGATAAGGGAAGGTAGGGGAAGGGCGGAAGAGGAGATTAACAGGAGGCTGTGACTTCATAACTGTGGGGGGTGGGAAGGCTACATGACTTTAGCCACACAAGGGTCTCTTGGGCAGCTAGCCACAAGGTCAGGAACTGTGGGGGGCAAAGTCTGACTTATGGAATGGTCAGAGCCTTTTGGGGTCAGGGAGTAGTGCCTTGCCAGTTCTGCCCACTCTGGGTGATGACAGCTCACTATACCCTACAACATAGGGAAGGCTATCACCATCGCCAGGGACTTCCTGACAGAGGGCCAACTGCAACCCCACAGCCCAGGGTCCCTGGCCATGTCCAATAGTTCAGGCCAGCCTCCTCACAGGTCCAGCCTGTTACTAGCAAGGCCCAACACCAGGTCAGCCTGGGCTAGAGTAAGACCCTACCTTGAAAAACCAAATACATACATATATATGAGAGGGGGGGGGATATATATATAGAGAGAGAGAAAATGGGTGTGCTACGGCCTCCAGCCTCTGCAAATGAGCTTCAGACACATGCGCCACCTCAGGCATCTGGCTTACATGAGTACTGGGGAATTGAACCTGGGTTGATAAGCTTCTCAGGCAAGCACCTTAACCACTAAACCATCTTTCCAGCCCTAAATATTTTTTTTAAAGAAGGAAGAATGATGAAGGAGTTTTCTGTTTCTCAAAGCTGGGTTTTATTACCATTGGATTAAGAAATTTGGTAACATTTCTGGGCATGGTGGTGCATGCCTTTAATCCTAGCACTTGGGAGGCAGAGGTAGGCAGATCACTGTGAGTTTGAGGTCAGCCTGGGGCTACAGAATGAGTGTATCAGTGCCAGGTCAGCTTGGGTTACATGAGACCCTACCTCAAAAAACAACAACAACAACAACAACAACAAAAGAAATTTGGCAGCATTGACCAGCTGGTTCTGGTTTTGGAAGTATGATAAATGCAGGAAACAAAGGATCTTTTGATTGCAAGATAGTTAAGGAGATGGCCCCTGAGGTGATGTGAAGCACCATCATAATCCCCACATGGAAGCCATGGGGGGGCATGGTATAGAGCTGTGAAGATGAACCATGTTGCACCGGAGACCCCAAGATGTTGGAGATGCCTGGACTCTGGGGCAACTGTCCCATTTTCAGTCCATGATTTGTGAGAGATGACAGCATTAGTTGATACACATATGCACAGTGTGAACTGAGACTCAGGGAGGCCACAGACTTTGGGGAAGTAATTGTGTAACTGTATTAGCCTCATGCTTTAGTCTGCATGGGTTTTTATTGGGGTTAGACAACACTCAGAAGAGAAAGGAGTCTAAGGCCACTCTCTAAGGCCAGTAGAGGTATAGATTAACCTAGGCCAAATTAGCTCCAGCAGGACAGCATGTTGTTTGACAAGGTCTCTGCAAACATCCTATATTTTCCTTACAATGCAATCCAGCAAGAGCAGATTGCAAGCTGGTGTTCCAGTGTAATGTGCTGTGTTCAGTACGCATTTCCTGCCTAATGTCTGTTGTCACATAGGCAATCTGCATAGCTCTCAGAAATGGTTGCTAGAGAAACCTTCTGGCTTGGTGGGGGCAGGGTTCTGCCCAGGCTGTAAGCAGCCCAGCTGTACAGACAGAGCTGCCTAAGACTTTATTGTTGTTGTTTTTGTTTCTCTCAAGGTAGGGTCTCGCTCTAGTCCAGGATGACCTGGAACTCACTCTGCAGCTCCAGGCTGGCCTAAGACTCAGTGATCCTCCTGCCTTACCTTCCCTCATGCTGGAGTTCAAGATGTGCACTACCATGCCCAGTCCTGCTCAAGACTTACAGAGCCCAAAGGATTTCATCACAAGTTTTGGTGGCAGACATGGAGCTGCAGGATGGGATGCTGGTTTTCTTTCTTTTTTATTTATTTTTTTCTGAGGTAGAGTCTCACTCTAGCCCAGGATGATATGGAATTCACTATTTAATCTCAGGTTGGCCTCGAACTCTCAGAAATCCTCCTACCTCTGCCTCCCAAGTGTTGGGATTAAAGGTGTACACCACCACACCTGGGTTCAGTGGTTAAGATGCTTGTTTGCAAAGCCTCACGACCCAGGTTTGATTCCCTAGTGCCTATTTAAAGCCAGATACTCTAGGTGGCACATGCAGCTGGAGTTTGTTTGCAGTGGCTGGAAGACGCAGTTCATCCATTCTCTGTCTGTCGCCACAGTCCTGAGGTGCCTGGGAGGACACAAAATAAACATGTAACACACAATATGAGGGGAGCTTTTCGAGGGAGAAACAGAGCAGAATCAAGAATGAAAAACAAGGAGGGCCCAAGGAAACCTGCTGAGACTGGCTTTGTGGCTTTCCCCAGAGTCCTGTCCTTTCTCTTATCTGGTCAGCTTGCAATACTCAGCTGCAAGCCTTCTGGTTGTCTTGACTTGGTGTTTTTTTTTTTTTTTTTTTTTTTTTTTTTTTTTTTTTTTTCGAGGTAGGGTCTCACTCTAGTTCAGGCTGACCTGGAGTTCACTCTGTATTCTCAGGGTGGCCTTGAACTCATGACGATCTTCCTACCTCTGCCTCCAGAATGCTGGGATTAAAGGCGTGCGCCACCACGCCCGGCTTTGACTTGCTGTTTTAACCCTAACATTCACTTTAACTGTTGCATTCTCAAGGCAAGGACAAAAGACAAAATGGCTAATTTTTAAGAGCCCTTCTCTAACTACTTAACAAGTTTCTTCCTCCTACGTTGTCTCATTCCCCTCTCTGAACTGGTAACCCTAACTGGCATTAGAGAAATGGGGCAAGGACCACTCTGCAAAGTAAAGAATTAAAGGGCAGGAAAGTATTTGAAAGAATAAAGTTTATTTCACAATATTTTAGGGTAATAGAGAAATAAAACCGAAAGAGCAGGCTCCTCTGGGAGGAGGGGATTTCCAGAAGACAGAAAATCCATAGCTCCAATAGGAACTGGATTTTTAATAAGTGGGGGGAAGCCCGCCTATCCAGAATCCACGATTGGTCAGCTTAAATGAAGGTGAGGGTACTGGTTGGTTCATGATACATCTGGTACTGCACGGGTCCCAGAAAGCCAGCCAAGCCAACAGAAAATTCAGCCAGGCCAGACAGAAGGAGGAAGTTGAGTCACCCCTTGCCCATCTTGGGTTAGAATATAGTTAGACTATAGCCAATTTCCAAGAGCCCTTTCTTCTTGTCCCTCTCCCTAGCCAAGGAAATGGTCTAGCTCCTACAGTGTTTCAAAGATGAATAGGTTTGTAGAGTGCAATAGTTAGGGTTCTCTTGGGGAGGCCTTATCTAAGGGACTTTGATAGTGTGCACCAGCGACTCTATCTTTAGCATCATTTTTTTTGGGGGGGGGTTCGAGGTAGGGTCTCACTCTGGTCCAGGCTGACCTGGAATTAACTATGTAGTCTCAGGGTGGCCTCGAACTCCCGGCGATCCTCCTACCTCTGCCTCCCGAGTGCTGGGATTAAAGGCGTACGCCACCACACCAGGCTTTTTAGCATCATTTTGAACTTGATTGTTTCTATATAAGAACAGAGTCAGAGGAGACAGGGTCCTTGTAGCAAGATATCAAAGAGAAAAGTTACTGGGCTCAGGAGAGATGATAGCCGAGGAAAGCAATGATGTGAATTGAGCCAGTGGTCTCATGTTTCTGTAATCTCTTGTCAGGTCTTGGAAGGTCAATAAGCTAGTCTATGAGCTGCATCTTTGACTACACCAGATTGATTATCATTAAACATTACTAGAAGCCTTAGTCATAGAACCGGGGGAAGTCAGAACAAAGAATGTTTTAGGGCTTCTTATTCAGGGTCCACTAGAGGACTTACCTGGTTCCCTTTTTGAAGAGGAACTATAGTCCCTTAATGGGCTCACAGAAGTAGCTATAGTGCCTGTCTGTATCTGATCTCTCAGGTTCCTTCTCAGATTTCTAAGATTTGACATGGGCAGGGACCTTAATTGCTGTTTCAGTGGCTAAAATTATAATGTGAGGTTCCTTCCAGATGGGTTCTAAGGAAGGAAAAATGTAGGAGAGGTATTTGAACAGCATCTGATCTCCATAAACTTGATTGTCAATTGTAGGTCTTCTGTAAATACTGTAACGTTTGTTGAAATCAGGATAGAGTTGTTATGCCCCATATTTGAGTAGCTCTTTACTTGTCAAGAAGAAAATCATTAGATGCATTTACACATATGACATTTTATGTAGGTTTAACCTTAATATTTGGAGAGTGTTTCTTTGGCATATCTCATTTGTTCTGGTGACCTGTTTGATTATTTTTAGGAGTATTATATCTTTTGGCTATACTTTCTCTTCAGTGCTTAATACCATACTGTGAGAGGTTTGAACACAGAGCCTCTGAGAACAGTATGTTTTCAGAGCGGCACAGTTTAAGAGGAGAGGGGGAGGGGCGAGATAGTAAAGGCAGGAGAGGTGCAGGGCTATGCTGATTGCCTGCTTGGTGGCCCAGGCAAGGGAAGGGAAAGTTGGTGTGGTGGCTTGATTAAGGTGTTTGCCCTAAACATATGTGCTCTGCATGCTGGGCCCCCAGCTGGTAGCCATTTCAGAACTGGAGCCTCCTGCTGGTGATGTGTTGTTGGGGGAGGGCTTATGGATATTGTGGCCAGCTTCCACTTGCCAGTGTCTGGCACTTCCTCCTGTTGCTCTTGTCCACCTAACTTTGTCCAGGAGGTGGTGTCCACCCTCTGCTCATGCCATCACTTTCCTCTGCCATCATGGAACTTCCCCGCAAGTCTGTAAGCAAAAAATCAACCTTTTTTTCCCATAAGATGCTTTTGGTCAGGTGTTTTCTGACAGCAACGTGAAGCTGACTGCAAAAGTAAAATTAGTACAGCGTGTGGGGTCATTGCTGCTAGAAACATGGCTGTGTGGCTTTTGGGCTTTGGGGGCTGATTTGAGGGAGAAATTTGGAAGGATTAAAAACCTTAGCCTAAGAGATGCCTTTCAGTGTTATAAGTATAGCTTGATGGACTATTCTGGTCAGAGTTTGGAAAGACCTGAATACAGTAGAACTAAGGACTGTGAGGTTTGGTTTAGCTTATAAGGGGAAGAACAAGCTTTGCCTGGACTGGACTAGAAGCAGTTTGTGTGAGAAGCTTGCTGTTATGCCACTGTCCTGGGAACTTGTGCAGGTTGCATTGTATAGAAATGGACTGCTGTAAGCAGATGGATGTGACACAGAAAGAAATGATGTTTTTGGGCCTAAACTGCTACCCATTCAGCTGCAATTGTTTGAGAGATTATAGCCATTGATATTGGGCCAGCTGATCTACATTGGGACAGCAGGAAGAATACAGACTCTTTTAAAGTAAGGGGCCTGCACGCTGAAGGACTGTCTTATTATTCAAAGTTGGATGTATTTCCCCCCTGGGTTAAAAAATTGGTAGCCCACCTGGCACTATGGAGTATAACAAATGCAGGAAAGAGAGGGTCATTGAATTTGCAACATGGTTTTGCTATTTAGAAATGACCATGAGAAGTGTGAAGCAGGCTTGTTGGATTATCTGCACAGAGGCCCAATGGAACCATGTGGATGAATCGTTAATTGCAGTGGAGACCCAGTGGAGATGTCAGGACCATGGGATGGCTGCCAAGGAGAGCTGCTGGCACCAGATGAAGTTTTCCTGGACTGTGAGTAGCCTAGCTGGAGGGCCAGAATTGTAATGCCAGAAACTCATCACTGGTTAGGATTATCCAACTTGGAGACTTGTCACTGGTGAGAGTCTTGAAGCTGCAAAGTTTAATGTTTGCCTTTTTTTTTTAAATCTTGTATTGGTTGACTATTTCTTTGCTATGCCAATGCCAGTGTTAATGTTTATTTTGTGCCATTATGGGTTATTTTGTGAATTATAGATCCGTTAAAAGACCTTGGACTATGGAGATGTTTGAACATCATTAGGAGCAATAAGAATTATGGGGACTTTTAAAGTTGGACTGAATGCATTGCATTTTACATCATGTGTGGCTATCAGTTTATGTGGGCCAGGGGCAGAATGTGGTGGTTTGATTCAGGCAATTCCTAAATTTATGTGTTCTGAATGCTAGATTGCCAGCTAGTTTATGGGCTGTTATATAGATAGCAGAAGGACTAGTAACTTCAAAGCTATGGGGGAAGGATAAGGGTGCCAGTTCTTCTCCGCTGGCAGATAGAGCAGAAGAGAGACAGCAGGGCCAGCCGCTCCTCTCGAGGCTGAGCGGGAAGGTGGGTGTCGGCGGCTCAGACCCCTCCCCCCCCAAAACACCGGGGAGAAAAAACCACACTGAGCCGGGAGCAGTGTTGAAGCAGGGACTCGATGTTTATTGTAATGAGAGGGTATATATATTTTGAGAAAGAGGGTGGGAAAAAGGATGAGAGAAAGTTGTAAGGGCCAATATTATTTCACCACGTCAGCAGTAGCTGGGCGGAGGCAGTTTCGGGCTGAGTCACTCCAAGGACAGGTCACTAAACTCTAGTCAGGCTCATGAAGTTCCACTAGGCCTCACAAGCGGGAGTAGGCCAAAGACAGGTCGCTAAACTTTAGTCAGGCTCATGAAGTTCCACTAGGCCTCACAAGCGGGAGTAGGCCAAGGACAGGTTGCTAAACTCTAGCTAGGCTCAGAAATTTCCACTAGGCCTCACACCGGGGCCTCTTAGGGCCCAACATAAGGGAAGGTAGGGGGAAGGGCGGAAGAGGAGATTAACAGAAGGCTGTGACTTCAAAACTGTGGGGGGTGGGAAGGCTATGTGACTTGAGCCACATGAGGGTCTAGCCACAAGGTCAGGAACTGTGGGGGGCAAAGTCTGACTTATGGAATGGTCAGAGCCTTTTGGGGTCTGGGGGGAGTGCCTCGCCAGTTCTGCCCACTCTGGGCGATGACAGCACACTACACCCCACAACATAAGGAAGGCCGTTACCGTCGTCAGGGACTTCCTGACAGAGGGCCAGCTGCAACCCCACAGCCCAGGGTCCCTGGCCATGAAGATTAGTTAAACAGATGGCCCATCAGGTGATGTGAAGCACCATCATAATCCCTTTTTGGAATGCCATGGGGGGCAGGGTCTCACTCTGTGAAGATGAACCATGTTCACTCTGAGACCCCAAGATGTTGGAGATGCCTGACTCTGGGGCAACTCTCCCATTTTCAGTCCATGATTTGTGAGAGATGACAGCATTAGTTGATACACATTTTTTTTTTTTTTTTTAACTGAGACTCAGGAGGCCAAAAGAATTTGGGGAACAGAATTATAATAACTGTGTATTAGCCTCATGCTTTAGTCTGCATGGGTTTTTAAGGAAGGTTAGACAACACTCAGAAGAGAAAGGAGTCTAAAGGCCACTCTCTAAGGCCAGTAGAGGTATAGATTAACCTAGGCCAAAAAATATCCAGCAACAGCATGTTGTTTGACAAGGTCTCTGCAAACATCCTATATTTTTCCTTACAATGCAATCCAGCAAGAGCAGATTGCATATGTGGTGTTCCAGTGTAATGTCTTCTGTTTTCTACTTTATTTTCTTTACTCAGTACCCATTTCTGCTTAATGTCTGTTGTCACATAGGCAATCTGCATGGCTCTCAGGTTAATGGTTCCTAGAGAAACCTTCTGGCTTGGTGGGGGGCAGGGTTCTGCCTTCAGGCTGCTAAGTCAGCCCAGCTGTGCAAACAGAGCTGCCTAAGACTTTAATTGTTGTTGTTTTTGTTTCTCTCAAGGTAGGGTCTTACTCTAGTCCAGGATGACCTGGAACTCACTCTGCAGCTCCAGGCTGGCCTAAGACTCAGTGATCCTCCTGCCTTACCTTCCCTCATGCTGGAGTTCAAGATGTGCGCCACCATGCCCAGTCCTGCTTAAGACTTACAGAGCCCAAGATTTCATCATTTGTTTTGGTGGCAGACATGGGGCTGCAGGATGGGATGAGGTTTTATCTTTTATTTATTTTTTTCTGAGGTAGAGTCTCAAGAGCCCAGGATGATTTGGAATTCACTATTTAATCTCAGGTTGGCCTCGAACTGCAGAAATCCTCCTACTTCTGCCTCCCAAGTGTTGGGATTAAAGGTGTACACCACCACACCTGGGTTTTTTTTTTTTTTTTTTTTTTTTTTTGCAAGGTAGGTTCTCAGTCTAGCCCAGGCGAACCTGGAACTTACCTTGTAGTCTCAGGCTGGCCTTGAACTCATGGTGATGCTCCTACTTCTGCCTTCTAAATGCTATAATTAAAGGTGTGTGCTACTATGCCCAGCTAGATGCTGGTTTTCTATACAGGTGCTTTAACCAGCTAAGTGACAGAGCCAGATCTTAGACACTGGTTTTCTATTAGGCATTGTCCAAAGTTTCCTTGTTATGCCCCAACACCTCCTTTAAAAAGTTCCTTTTTTTTTTTAGGGCTGGAGAGATAGTTCAGTGGTTAAGATGCTGGCCTGCAAAGCCTAATGGCCAGGGTTTGATTCCCCGGTACCCATGCAAAGCCAGATGCAAACAGTGGTGCATGCATCTGGAGTTCATTTGCAGTGGCTAGAGGCCCTGGTGTACCTATTCTCTTTCTCTGCTTGCAAATAAAATAATCTTAAAATTTTTATTTGTAAAGAGAGAATGAATAGGCATAGAGCCCCTTGCCACTCCAAATGAACTCCAGATTCATGTGTCACTGTGCATCTGGCTTTACATGGGTACTGGAGAATCAATCCCAGATGATCAGGCTTTGCAAGCAATTGTTTGGAACCATTGAGCCACCTCTCCAGCCCAATTCCTCCTTTTTGGAGTAGGAATATTTATTCTGTCCTATTATATGTTTAAAGTATATAACTTGTGTTTTTATTTTTCACAGCTAAGAATTAAGAGGGTGCCTTGAGTCTGATGGGACTTTGGACCTTTGAACAATGTTAGGACTGGTAAAGACTATAAGGATTTTGAAAATTAGCTGAATGGTGGCGGGGGGGGGGGACTAGGAAGATGGTTCAGTGGGTAAAGGTGCTTGCTGGCAAAGCCTGCTGACCAGGGTTTGATTCCAAGTCACCCATATAAGCCAGACTCGAACAGTGGAACAAGTGTCTGGTGTTCATTTGCAGTGGCAAAAGGCCCTAACATACCCGTATACACATATATACTCATGCAAATAAAAAATTAGACTGAATGCATTTTACAATCATAAGATGGCCAAAAGTCTATAGGGGCCAGGAATGGAATGTTATGGTTTTAATGTGGAGTGTCCCTCAAAGCCTCATACTTAACCCTCAGCTGGTAGAGCCTTTGGGGAGGTGGGGCCTTGCTGGAGGAGGTGTGTCACTAGGGGTGATGAGCCAGCTTCCTGCTTTTACCATGATGGAGCATAAACCCTTTCTTTCCATAAGCTGCTTGTGGTCAGCAATGAGAGGATGACTGCTACAAATCCCCAGCAACAACTAAAAAACAGGGTTAGCAGAAGGGAAGACAAGTTGGGTGACATGATATTTGCAATGTTTCTGGGCATTTAAGCTTAACTGTCTAATAGCTCTAGAAATCTATGTACAAGCAAGACATTCTGGTTGGTATTCTAGAAAGGTCAGGCTACAAATCTTTTTTAGATGTCATTAACTTAAAAAGCAAAGTGATTGAAGCCAGAAATGTGAATGTAAACTGGAGAGCTTATAATACAATGTATTCAAGATGAGTTTCTATGAACTAACTTTTTGTTCTTTAACACCTGCTCTCACTACATAGTGTCCCCAGCCTTGAACTTGCAATCTTACTGTTATTACAGGCATGTGCCACCATGTCTGACATCAATTAACCTTTTTTTTGTGTGTGTATAGCTAACAAGAGCCACAGTTCATCAGTTTCTACTGAATCTGAAATGAATAGCATGAATATGGTTATAATGAAGAGGGCAAGGACACAAAGCATTGAAGGACCTATGGGGATGCAGATCCCTCTCTAAGGTGGTAAAGAAGATGCCAGAGACTTACTGTGAGAGCACTTCCTCCACAGGACCCAGGAGGCTAGGGACTGGGAGCAGACAGACTGTACAGAATAGCTGATACTAGATCAACTCTCACTTTGTGGGGTAGGAATGAGGCTGGGGGCAACATGCCCAAGTTGTTTCAAAAGAAGGACTAAAAAGTGTCTTAAAGAAGGGCAGGGGGAGGGTCAATCAAAATTCAAGATATTGTGAATAAGACTTATGAAACCTACTTTTTTGAATAATGGCACATCTAGATGCTGTAGACTTACTAGAAAATTTTCAGTGCCTGGGATGGGATACCTTCCAGTGAGTTGTTGGCCAAGGAGGTCCTGGTAGCCTCCAAAACATTAA
Source organism: Orientallactaga sibirica (assembly GCA_036365145.1). NCBI lineage: Eukaryota > Metazoa > Chordata > Mammalia > Rodentia > Dipodidae > Orientallactaga > Orientallactaga sibirica. Next base: position 58,357,803 of record JAEOAD010000005.1, on the reverse strand, counting down.
ATGCTATTACCAAGGCCCTTGGTTTCCCTTGAGAAACAGATAGTAAGACCCTATTGCTAAAGACATCTCTTGCCTGAGAGGCAAGGTCACTGAGAAAGCAAGCTGGTGCTGAGCAGAAAACCTTCTCCCTGTAGACCAGCCAACTGAAAGCTGGAAAAAGCTGCACTGCATGCAGCCGTATGGGAGACAGAAGTCATCAGCAGTGAAAACAGTGGACACTGAATATTCAAGTTTGGCCATACAGGCACAATGACTGAATGGGTGCAATAGTGGCATGTCTGCTCTTGGGGTAACCAACTACTCCATAATTGGACTGAAGGCCCTCTCTATGGGAGGGGATACCTACCTGGTACTGAAAAACCTAAGCAAATGTCTATGGCAGGAGAGGTCATGAGCCTTAGGGGTATAAAGTCTGCTCTTGTCTGGCTAAATGTATATATTATTCCCACCAAGCTGCCCTGAAAGCACTACACTTAATGTTCATATTCACATATTAATGCTACTCTCACTTCTGGTTAGAGAAGCTTCTCTTTTCAGATGGCGATGACTACTGGGATGACCCAAAAGGCAACATAGTGCTGAGAAGAAGGGATAGAGGAGTGCCCAGCTCTGAAACATTTCTGTCACACCCTCCAAGGCTCAGGGCCCATTGCAGAAGAGGGGGCGGATAGAATGGAAGAGCCAAAGGAAGGGTACGACTCCTTACAATGCAACTGTCCAGACAGAAATTGGCCTTTATATCCATGACCTTGCAGTGCCTAGCAATACCTTCACAAGACCCTCAAAATGGAAGAAAAAGATGATGACATCAAATTAAAAGAGAGACTAATGGAGAGAGGGAGGGGCTATGATGGAGATTGGAGTTCTATAGGGGAATGGGGAGGGAGGAAATATCATGCATTTTTGTATCTCTGTCTTTATAAGGTGTTAGTCTTGGTTTTTGATGGGAAAAACATAGCTTAAAAGTGGCTTGCTCAAATTCAGATGAGGACAATAGTGAAACATGAGCCATAGGGTTTTCTGATCCTGGCATAGTACGGAACAGGAGTCATGCAATGTGAGAGCCAAAGGGTCTAATCCTCCTACTCCTTTCACTGAGTCTGCAAAAAGAAGAATTAGACTTTATGCTTTGTCTTTCTATAATTACATACACTTTTGTTACAGTTAGGAAAAACAAATGTGAAGTTATTTATTTGTTTTTCAAGGTAGAGTCTCACTCTAGCCCAGGCTGACCTGGAATTCACTATGTAGTGCCTGGGTGGCCTCCAACTCTCAGTGATCCTCCTACCTCTGCCTCCCAAGTGCTGGGATTAACGGCGTGTGCCACCACACCCAGCTTTATTTCATTTCATTTCATTTATTTATTAATTAATTATTTACTTATTTATTTATTTAGGTTTTTCGAGTTAGGGGTTTCACTCTAGCTCAGGCTGACCTGGAATTCACTATGTAGTCTCAGGGCAGCTTCAAACTCATCTCCTACCTCTGTCTCTTGTGTACTGGAATTAAAGGCATGTGCCACCACGACCGGCTATTTTATTTCAATTTTTTTTTTTTTTAGAGAGACACAGAAACAGAGAGGGAGAGGAAGACAGAGATGGGCACGCCAGCAGCCTCTCAGCTGCTGTGAATGAAATCCAGGTGCGTGCACCCCCTTGTGGTCAAGTGCGGCATTGCGCCCTTGTGTCACTGCATCTGGCTAAACCTGCAGATTGGAACCAGCGTTCTTAGGCTTAGGAGGCAGGTGCGCTAAGCCATCTCTCCAGCCCTATTTTATTTTATTTATTTATTTATTTATTTGGTTTTTTGAGGTAGGGTCTCAGTCTGGCCCAGGCTGACCTGGAATTAACTGTGTAGTCTCAGGGTGGCCTTGAACTCATGGTGATCCTCCTACCTCTGCCTCCCAAGTACCTATTCCTGGGGGTCATTGGCCACCAACGTCCCAGGCACAGGAGGAGCTGAGGGAGGTGGGGTCTTGGAGCAGATAAGTGCAACAGGCGGTGAACCACCCAGGAGACTGTCTGATGGACAGCACTTGTTTATTCAAAAGGGGAGTGTATTTGTAAACACTTGAGAAAGGTTGAGAAGGCACATACAGATCATAAGGTGATTGGATACATAGGTTTATGGGTTGCTATCTAATTGGCTGCTGTTGGAAGGCAGAAGTTGTGAGGGAGAAGCTGCAAGGGAGATAATAGAAGTGGCAGGAAAAGCTACATGACTTCAGCCACATATTGGATGGCTACAGCTGCAGGGAGACTGTTTACTACCATATAAGGGTCTCTTGGGCAGCTGGCCACAAGGTCAGGAACTGGGGGGGGCAAAACCTGACTATGGAATGCTCAGGTGCTTTGGGATGGGGAGGGCCCTGCCAGTTCCACCTCCTCTGGGTGAAGATGGGGCACACTATGAACCTTTAGAAAAGGGAGGGCCAGCTCCATCACCAGAGTGGGTTCCTGATGATAAGGCCGGCTGCAACCCCACAGCCCAAGGTCCCTGGCCATGTCCAACAGCCCAGGCCTCTCTTATACATAAATGTCTTGGTCTGGGTATGGTGGTGTATGCCTTTAATCCCAGCACTGAGAGGCAGAAGTAGAAGGATCACTGTGAGTTCAAGGACAGCCTGAAGTAGAGTGAGAAAAAAACAAAAACAAAACAAAACAAAAAAAACTTCAGCTGGGCGTGGTGGTGCATGTCTTTAATCCCAGCACTTGGGAGGCAGAGGTAGGAGGATCACCATGAGTTCAAAGCCACTCTGAGACTACATAGTGAATTCCAGGTCAGCCTGAGCTACAGTGAGACCCTACCTTGAAAAACCAAAACCAAACCAAACCAACACAACAAAAAAAAACTTCATGAAAGTCTTAGAACCCCCTTGCACTAAAAATAACTTGAACACAGTAATATTTTATTACATAACTATTTATTAACAAATGAAATGATACCTTTAGATCACAAACATACATATAAGATCTTACATAATATACACCAGAAACATTCTTTCAGAAGAAAACCATATGTTATTAACCAACTCCCCTTCCCTCTAACAGGCCTGTCCTAAAAGATGGTTAAGCAATGATTTATGAAAAATAACATCAAGGCACTTATTCTAATTAAAAATACTATAAAACATGAATCCTAAAAGAGAAGCAACATTATCTATCTATCAAGATGATCAATTAATCATCTATCATCCATCAATCCATCCATCCTTTATTGGCAAATAAAGACTGAAATCTAAGTTCATTTACATGTCTCCCTGTTAGTGTCTTGATTTGTACACAAAAGTACACAGAGGGAAAAAGAAAGCCAGTTTGGAATGTTCATATCTATTTCTAAGAAAAAGAAGCCATGGCAACCTTAGCACTCAAACCATAATTCCCCAGGTGACTTGCATTGAAAAGGAAAGAGCTATTTGATTTTGTATGTCTTATTAGGGGATGGGGTGTGGAGTGGGGAGAACTTCCCCAAAATAAGTTTATTAAAGCTCTAGATAAAAAGGACCCTTCCGGTCTAGGCTTATCACAGACTTATAAAATATAGCATCTTTTTTTTTTTGTTGTTGTTTTTTTCGAAGTAGGGTCTCACTGTAGCCCAGGGTGACCTGGAATTCACTCTGTATTCTCACGGTAGCCTCAAACTCACAGCAATCCACCTACCTCTGCCTCCCAAGTGCTGGGATTAAAAGCGTGCACCACCACGGCCGGCAAAGATAGCATCTTTAATAAAGTCATTTGGCATCCTTCATTATCCAGTCTTCAGATTTCAATACATTCTTAATTTACTCCAACTCATAAGGTACAATGAAATATACACCAAAGAATCTACTTAGTATAGTGCTTATTTTCTTCCTAGTTATATATAAATAGGCCTACTTTAAAATTTCAGTTGCAAAATACTTTAGAAAAATAGTCCTTACCATAATAAAAATTACCTTATAAAAATAAATCTCCCTTACTTGTACATTAAAATTCTCTATTTTTATTATTTTAAAAAACCTTAAAAATTTACTTTTGACACAAAGTGTGTCAATTCTATTTTACTTTAAAACATATCTATAACAAACCAGCTGGTGTATTATTTTGTTCTGTTCCATTATAATTTGAATTTTTTGTTTTGAGGTTTTGTCCAATTCTAGCTCAGGCTGGCCTTAAACTCACTGTGATCCTCCTGCCTCAGCCTTATGAGTGCTGAAATTAAATGCATGTGCCATCATTCCAGTTATAATTTATATTCTTACACCTGGCTCCCAAATTTATATTCACAATTTTCCGAAATTTTTATACAAAAGGGGGCAGGGAGACTGAGTTTCCAATAGGTAACTAGCTTTCTTTCTTTTTCTATTTTTAACTATTTTTATTTAGTTTAAAAACATATTATTTATTTACTTGAGAGACAGGAGGGAGGCACAGAGAAAGAGACTGAATATGGGAGCACTAGGGCCTCCTGCCACTGCAGATAAATTCCAGAGGCATGTGCCACTTTGTACATCTGGCTTTAACGTGGGTACTGGGGAATCAAATTCAGGCCATCAGGTTTGCAAGTAAAGTACCTATAACCACTGAGACAGCTCTCCAGCTCCCTTTCCCCTTTTTTGAGAAAAGGTCTTACTATGTATCTCAAGCTGACCTCAGATTCTCTATCCTCCTACCTCCATTTCCAAAATGCTGGGATTACAGGTATGTACCATCACATCCAGCTTGAGCCTAACAGCTTTCTAAGTCTCATTTCATACTTCTGAAGCCAATTTTAAATCAAAAGGCCGTGAAGAAGGTGAGATGAAGCCTAATCTTAAACTTCTCCTGTTTCTTCTTATTTTTATTTTTTGGTTTCTCAAGGTAGGGTTTCACTCTAGTCCAGGCTGACCTGGAACTCATTATGTAGTCACAGGGTGGCCTTGAACTCATGGTGATCCTCCTACCTCTGCCTCCTGAGGGCTAGGATTAAAGGTGTGAGCCACCACGCCCGGCTTTCTTATTCTTTTTTCTTTTCCCTTGGTGCTGACCTGTAATTCCCTGTACCAGGATGTGGTTTATATCCACAGTGAGCTGTTGATCAGAAAGACCTAGTAGATCTCCCCAAACAAACAAGACAGACTTCTATAAGAGCACTTGATTTCCCACCAGAGGTTAATGGTAAGACCTTACTGCTGAAGACACCATATGCTGTAGGCACCGACCATGGAGAGACCTGGTTGGAATCCAGAAGAGAGCCAGTCCCCAGACAATTAGCCCATCTAGAGCTGGAAGGTGCTACATGAGCTACCGGGGGAAAGTGGCTAACATCTGTCCGAGCAACTCAAAGTCTAAGTGACTCAGAAGCAAACAACCTGACGTGATGTTCACACAAGTGCAATAGTGGCACACAGTCATGGAGGGTAATTAACTGCTCTTGAACTGGCTAACAGATCCGCTCAGTGGAAAGGAAACCATATCTGGAACTGGGAAACAAGTCAGAATCATATCCAGATAATGATTTTGCTTCCCAATGTCAAGCTCCCACTAATCTTGGCATATAAGAGGGTCTACACCCTTTTAAGTTCTCTCTAAATTAATAATGGTTATCCCATTTAATCAGTGCTGACTTCACTCTCCATTGGAGATTCTGCTTCTCTTTTTCAGATGGGAGCTGGACCTGAGGAGCTCAATGACCCCGTGCACTTCACCCTGGCCCCAGATGAAACCACAGGAGAATTGGGGAAATGAGCAAGAGTGCTGCTTTCTAGGTGAACCTGATATCAGCAAAAGGGTGAAGGAGATAGACACTGAGGACACTCAATACCTACCAAAGCAGAGATCCAGAGGCTCCTAAGAGCCCATCACTGAAGGAGACTTAAAATGTACCCAACATGGCTCAGGGAATTTTGCGGAACAGGGGACAGAAAGATTGTTAGAGCCACAAGTTGGGACATTTTGCAGAGACATTGCCTTTTCCCCATGAATAAAGACAACACTAGCCAGATGCACATGGTGGTACATGCACCTGGAGTTTGTTTGCAGTGGTGAGAGTCCTGGCGTACCCATTCTCTCTCTCTGTGTGTCTCTAATAAGTAAATAAAAATGAAAATAAAATCTTTTTTTTTTCGAGGTAGGGTCTCACCACTCTGGCCCAAACTGACCTGGAATTAACTTTGTAGTCTCAGGGTGGTCTCGAACTCACAGCGATCCTCCTACCTCTTCCTCCCGAGTGCTGGGATTAAAGGCGTGCGCCACCACGCCCGGCTCGAAAATACAATCTTTTTTAAAAAAGAATAAAATTAAGCAAAATTCTGAAGTCTGTCAACTGTACTTTATTTTTTTGTTTTGTTTTTGGAGGTAGGGTCTTACTCTAGCTCAGGCTGACCTGGAATTCACTATGGAGTCTCAGGGTGGCCTCAAACTCACAGTGATTCTCCTACCTTTGCCTCCGGAGTGCTGGTATTAAAGGCGTGCGCCACCACACCCGGCTGTCTCTATTTTTCTACGGAATCTTCTTTCCTTGAATCAAGTAGGGCATCACTGACACCTGCTTAGGCCTCAGATCAAACATTCACCACAAAGCACTTCCTTAAGTGTCCCAGTGCATTACTTGTTTAGTACCACAGCCACAGTACCAGCAGCTGGCCCAGGGTCCCTGACTCCTAGATGTATACTCAGGAATATCTGAAGTAGTCTCTGATTCTGCAAGAAACAAGTTTTTGATTCGTCCACCATGCCCAGCTGTTTCTTGATATTTTAAACATATTGATACAAAATTATCTTGTTTACTCTGAACATAAAAGTCTAAAACATTTTATTATTGCTTGATAATTTTAAAATCCTGAATATGTTTGAATATCTTTTTTATCAAGAAACAGCTGGGCGTGGTGACACACGCCTTTAATCGCAGCACTTGGGAGGCACAGGTAGGAGGACTGCCTCGAGGCCACCCTGAGACTACATAGTGAATTTCAGGTCAACCTGAGCTAGAGTAAGACCCTACCTTGAGGAAACCAAACCAAAACAAACAAACAAAAAAAACAAAGAACAAAAACAAAAATATCAAGAAACAAATGCTACATTAGGGATATTTTTTGTTAGTGGTGATGGTGAATTAAGCTTTGGATCTAGGTTAGATTCTTTTAAATGTCAGTAATCAAAAACTTGTACTGGGGATGGGGGTTTCATTCAGCAGTAGGAGTTCAGTGAAAGGATGGACCACCCAAGGAGGGAGGATTAAATCTTAAAAATGGCTATCAAAGCAGGATCTCTTGTTTGTTTGGGTGGGACAGATTCAAACCAAAACATGACTCAAGAACTGGCTGACTATAAGCATAAAGCATCAGAGCTGGGTCTATCCACTGATGTGTCAGCTAAGGGGCAAATCCTTTTATCCATCCTGAAGAGACTTTCTATTTTTTTTTTTTAAGTTTTTTGAGGTAGGGTCTAACTCTAGCCCACACTGACCTGAAACTCATTCTGTAGTCCCAGGCTGGCCTCAAACTCACAGCAATCCTAACTTTGCCTCCATTAAAGGCATATGCCACCATGCTGGGCAGATTTTCCAAATTCTGATTGGATGAAAATTTTTTGCTTTGCTGGTATTGTCTTAAACATATACTTACTGGTATACCAGAGTACTGGACATCTATAATAGTCTCAATTCATTCCTGGTTTGAGGAAAAGGAGGAAGGGTAAACAAAGGACTCAAATACTATGGTTTTATAATTATCATTCATAAAACTAGACAGAAAGGGTAAACATTAGAAAAAATTTAAAAATAAACATAAACAACATTTAACATTTCTGAAACTCTAGGAGTGAGTTTAAGAGGGATGTCAAATTCAGGACAAGGCCAGGCATCATGGCTTCTAGCATAATCCCAGCACTCAAAAGGCTAGGCTAGGAGGAATACTGTGAGTTCAAAGCCAGCCTGGGCTAGATATTGAGCTCCAGATCAGCCTAGGCTAGATAGATACTTTGTCTCAAAAGAAAAGAAAATTCAGGACAGTGTTACATTTAATCATACAATCACCTTAAAGAAAAGAAATTCAGATTTTATTTTATTATTTTAATTTTTTTACTCAGCAACTACTTTCTTGGAACAATGAAAGGTATTTATTATATAATCAAATGGTATGCTCTACCAATAGAAAAAATACTAGTAGTTTATGGAAGGAACAAGAAAGCTAAATTTTCTGGGTGTGGTGGTACATGACTTCAGTCCCAGCACTCAGAAGGCAGAGGTAGGAGGATCACCATGAGTTCAAGGCCAACATAGTGGATTCCAGGTCAGCCTGAGCTAGAATGAGACCTACATCACACACACACACACACACACACACACACACACAAAAGTTAAATTTAAATACACACATACACACACATCCCTTAAATAAGACGTTTAAAAGTATTCCACCTCAGTAACTGTCCTATGCAGGGTTTGCTTTTCATAAATATTTAAACTGTTTAGAATTTAAGAACAGGCTAATATTTGTTTGATACTTTGGAAATCACTCTTTTGCTTAACACTTGGCTAAATGTTTTTATCTCACATGAATTTGTTCTCTATCCCTAACTTTGAATATTCTGGGTTTGTTTTTTTCTTGTTCTGTCAAGGTCCAGATATAGAACTGTAAGTTTCAATGTCACACACTTTTGCTTTTCCAATAGTGTTATGTGGCAGTAAGCATAAGCATTATTTTCATGAAAACATCTACCACTTATCATTTTTACTTATTTTAGAGAGGGAGAGAGAGAGGAACAGGCAGAGAAAGAGAGAAAATGGGCACAGCAGGGCCTCCAGCCACTGCAAACGAACTCCAGATGCATGCACCACCTTGTGCAGCTGGCTTACATGGGTCCTGCAGAATCGAACCTAGGTCCTTAGGCTTCGCAGGCAAGTGCCTTCCTTAACTGCAAGCCATCTCTCCAGCCCCAGTTATCATTTTTATACATTTCTTTCCATAAACAGTATAAACTTTTATTTGAGAAAGACTGCCAGTCACCAGAAGATCCTTGCAAAAATGACAGGGGCAGGGAGGGGTGAGGACACAATCCTTAAGGGAAACTGTTAGCCATTCTTTTTTGAAATGTCTTGACAGTTTGCCACAAACCTATTTAAGATTTTAGCTATAAAACCTGCCAGGTAAGCATTCTCCTTTGTTTGGCATGACTGTCACTGATGTTCAGAAATACCAGTTTAAGATAGATTTCATAGGCCAACACACCAAGCACAACTGAAAGTTACAACAGGGCTTAATACAGATACAATCTCACAAACAAGGACAGATGTCATAGAAAAGACAAAGGATTCCCACTTCCTCTTCCTGATTTTGAAGAACTGTTTGCTTACTTATTCTAAATAAATATGCATGATGAAAGCATCAAATGTTTAAAAAAGGTGTTGTGTATAATGTTAGGCTGACTATCAGGATTCCACAAAGCTGCCAGACTCCAAATAAGACTGTGCTCACAGTTCCTGTCTTAAGGAGCGGAGGACGGTACCTTCTAGCATAAGCCAGGGATCCTACTGCTTTCTGGGAAGAAGACTGGGAATAGAAAAGCACCAGTAAGAAGAAACTCATTTAATTAGGACCTCAGGTTTCACAAGCCTCTCACTTTGCTGGTGCAAGAAGAGTATGGACATTTTCCTGCCTTCTTTCTTTTCCTCTCCAGAACCATGCAAAGGCTCAAGTATTTCTACTGCACACCTCAATTTCACCCCTTTACCTCTTGGAGGACTGAGTCCAGAGGAATAATCCCTAAACAAGGTGGTAATTACCACAAAATTCAGTATTTATTGTACCTCCCAAATACTTCATATCTGCATGAAAGTTGAAAAATACATTTTCTTCTTTTTAACAGAGGTCCAACAATAAGATCTACTGCACTTAAGCATATTAAAAGGCCATTAGCTTCAAAGGAAAAAATTTCAAATGTGCCCCATTTTTTTAGTTTTCAAGTAGAAAATGCTACACACTGAAATTTTAATTTTTTTTTTTTTGTGGTTTTTCAAGGTAGGGTTTCAGTCTAGCTCAGGCTGACCTGGAATTCACTATGTAGTCACTACGCAACTCATGATGATCCTCCTTGACATTTTAATCTTTTGGTTAGAGCTTCCTCTTAGTGCCTCCATCTCAATCACCAGAAGGACTCAACCCATTGAGAACACAAACTCTTTTTTGGTTTTGAGATTCTTCTGCAAAAGCCACTGCTTCAGACACACTATAGAAGAGAAGGTTTTCTTCTTCCTTTTTGTAGTATTCTCCTCTGGTCAAGGAATCCCTTACAGAGGGATTACATTGAGCCAGTAGAACCTGGATATCAATGGCTTCATAATCCCTGCGTACTTCTTTCAGTGTGTGGATACCTGCTGTATCTAAAAATTGTATTGTGCTGCAGTCAATAATGATAGTATGCAGCTCCAAAGGATCATGGGAAAGTTGCACCGAAACTTCATCCTGGGTCCCACTGAAAGTCACTGTTTCTTCTTTAAGTTTTCTCATGGCTGCCTTCTTCTGAGCTGCCTTTACTAAAACTGGGTTTAGAGTTTTTTTGTATAAAGCAGATTTAAAGCATTCCTTGTTTATATAGTACAGAGGAGCTACAAAGCGGAAAATCTTGATTCCTGGCTTAGTCTGAAGGTTCTTGTAAGCAGACAGGGATTCAAAGATTTCAGACTCTTCCACCAAGCCAAGCAATGAAATCTGTGGCTTCTGAGTGCGGATAATGACACAAAACATAGAAAAACAAACCCCAATAAGCAAGCCTATTTCCGTGCTTATCAGAGCAGAGGACAACATAGTAACAAACCAGATAACTGTGTCCATTTTGCTAAGCCTCCACATCTTGGGCAGATCTCTAAATTTGCAAAAGGCACCTCGGAGATTTACAATAGTGATCACACTAAGGACACATTTCTGAAGGGAAAAGAATAAAGGTGCTATGACCAAGAGGACTAATAGAAGAACAAGGGCTGTTACCACAGCTGAAACCTGAGTTTGGCAGCCTGTTGATTCTTTAACCAATGTCTTTGCAAGAGCTGCACTAGTAGTAATGCAGTGGAAGAAGGACGGTATAATATTGCAAAAGCCAATGGCATACATTTCCTGATTTGCTTTGACTGTGTAGCCATGTTTCTTGGCAAACATCTCAGAAAGTGATACAGTGATAGCAAAACCAATGATAGAAATAGCTATTGCATCCACAGCCACATTAGGAATTAGATTCCAGTCTGGCACTTTGGGTGGCATGAATCCAGTGGGAATATGTCCAGAAATACTAGAATTGTAATTCTCATTTAGTTTTCCAAAATGAGAGGTTAATGTGGCTACCACAACAACAATGAGTTCAGTTGGAATTGGTGCCTTGAGCGTGGACTTGAAATACTCATTGAATTCTTTGGTTGGCACAAGGACCAGAAGACACAAAAAGCTGGTGATGAGATCACAGAAGTTGGTTTTATGTATGTTTCTGAAGATATGTATCCAAGTAGAGATGAGTGAGCCTACTCCATTACTGCGAGGAAGACTGAGCCCAAGGAGATACTTAGCCTGAGATGTAAGAATGGTGAAGGAGGCACCAGTGACAAATCCACTCAGCAAGGCATCTGAGAGGTAGACAGATACAAAGCCCACTTGAAAGAAGCCCATTGCTACCTGAAAAAGAGGATATGCAAGTGTTAAATAGGTATGGAAAAGAACTACCCAGTTTTACAAAACCCTGACTTTTTTTTATCCCCTTCAATACTGGGTCTAAACACATTGACTCATGAATGCTAGGCAAGTACTTTACTATTGTATATCCCAGACCTCTTGTTACTTTAAAATTTTTTGAAATAGAGTCTCACTAAGTTGGCCACATAAGCCTTGAACATGTAATCCTCCTGCCTCCACCTCCCAAGTAGCTGGGATTACAGGTTTTCTTCTTATGATATTTATTTATTTATTTATTTATTTATTTATTTATTTATTTATTTTTGCATGACAGCAAACCATCAGATCATTACAAAATAAAAGAGTGAGAATAAATGCAGAGGAAAGAATGCAGGCATTAGTGTTACCATTTTTCAAGCCAAGAAAGCTTGCTCAAGTTTACATTCATTAGCCCAAATGAAATAGGGACTTGAGAGTTTTAATTTCTCATACAAGTGTTTAAACTTGAAAAAGGTTCAGACTTATTTAAAAAAAATTCTCAAGGTTCTAAAATAAAACAGAAAAAGGAAAACATTTTATCTAAATTACAAAATTATTACTGTGAAGGTTTTTGTTCGTTTTTAAGACAGGGTTTCATCTATTCAAGACTGGCTTCAAACTTGCTATGTTACCAAGGATAACCTTGAACTCTTGCACCAACACACAAGCTAAAAATTATGTTTTAACTGGTAAAAAAAATTAGATTCAGCTGGGTATGTGGCCACATCTATAATCCCAGCACTTAGGAGGCTGAGGTAGGTTTGAGGCTGAGGCTTAAGGCCAAACTGGGCTACAGAGTGGGTTCCAGGTAAACCTAGAAAATTACCTCAAAAAATTATATTCACATCAAAACAGAATCATACTTTAAAAAATTACTGTAGCAGGGTTAGGGAGATTTTTCAGTGGTTAAAGACATGTCTGCAAAGCCTGCTTGTCCAGGTTCAGTTCTCTAGTGTCCATATAAAGACAGATGCACAAAGTGGCACATGCATCTGGAGTTTGGTTGCAGTGGCAAGAGGCTCTAGCATGCCCGTTCTTCCCCCCTCAAATAAATAAATAATAATATTTTTAAAAGTATTACAGGAAGCTAGGCGTGGTGGCACATATCTTTAATCCCAACCCTCAGGAGGCAGAGGTAGGAGGATCGCTGTGATTTCAAGACCAGCCTGAGACTACATAGTGACTTCCAGGTCAGCCTGGGCTATAGTGAGACCCTACCTTGAAAAACCAAATGAATGTATGTATGTGTGTATGTATATGTATGTATGTGTATATATATATATATAGAGGTGAGCATGGTGGTGCATGCCTTTAATCCCAGGTCAGTGTGGGCCTGAGTGAGACGCTGCCTTGAAAAACACAAACAAAAATTATTACAGGGGCCAGGGATGTAGCTCAGAGTTAGATCACTTATGTAGCATGTGTGAGGTCCTGGGTTCAATCCCAACCCTGACCCAAATAAACAAATAATTATAGAACTCTGTTTAATATAAGCATATATTGTGAATCTGTTCTCTTCCAATGTATATGTGCTCAGGCCATACTGCTTTCTACATTAATAAAATGTTGTATCTTTAAAAAAATACGTCTTTCAGGCTGGAGAGATGGCTTAGGGGTTAAGGCGCCTGCCTCCTAAGCCTAAGAATGCCGGTTCCAATCTCCAGGTCCCATGTTTAGCCAGATGCAAAGTGATGCAAGGGCGCAATGCCGCACTTGGCCACAAGGAGGCACACACATCTGGATTTCGTTCACAGCAGCTGAGAGACTGCTGGTGCACCCATTCTCTATCTGTCTCCCTCTTCTTCTCTGTCTGTTTCTCTCTGTGTCTCTCTCCAAAAAATAAATAAAACAATAAAAAAATTAAAAAAATACATCTTTCTTTTCTTTGCTAGCTAAGCCCTGGGCTGGGCAGGCAAAACCCACGTCATCTATCCTTCTCAACCTTGGAGTCTGAGGGAGGTACCTCAAAATCAAGGAGGGTATGATTTGACAGGGTTTTTTAGTTTGTTTTTGGAGATAGGGTCTCATGTAGCCCAGGCTGATCTTGAACCCCTTATCCTCCTGCCTCAACCAACTAAGAACTTCAGTTAAATGCATGGGGCCCAAAGCCTGCTTCTCACACTTTTTGATAGTGCTTGTTATCTATAAAATGTAAACTCTAGGGTTGGGGATTTAGCTCAGCAGATGAGTGCTTTCCTAGCAAGCACAAGGCCCTGTGTTCAGTCCTCAGCACATAAATAAATACATAAATAAAAAATAAAATATAACCTCTAGCTGGGTGTGGCAGCGTATACCTTTAATCCTGCAGTAGGGAGGCAGAGGCAGGAGGATCACCATGAGTTTGAGGCCATCCTGAGACTACATAGGGAATTCCAGGTCAACCTGGGCTAGAGTGAGACCCTACCTCAAAAAATCAAATATATATAATACTCCAGACTCTGGGGCCGCAAAAGTGACAGCAGTGAAAGGCACTTGCCTGCAAAGCCAAATGGCCCAGGTTTGATTCCCCAATACCCACATAAAGCAAGAGGCACAACGTGGTGCATGCATCTATAGTTTGTTTGCAGTGGCAAGAGAACCTGGCACACTCATTCTCTCTCTTAAATAAATAAAATATTATTTACAAAATAAAATACAAGCTCTATAAGAAAAAAAAAAAAAAACCACATCTTTCAGCCAGGCATGGTGGCACACATCTTTAATCCCAGCACTTGGGAGGTAGAGATAGGATCACTATGAGTTCAAGGCCAATCTGAGACTACATAGTAAACTGCAGGTCAGCCTGGACAAAAGCAAGATTCTACCTCAAAAACAAAAAAACAAACAAACAACAACAACAACAAAAAAAAAAATAATGGGGCTGGAGAGATGGCTTAGTGCTTAAAGTGCTTGCCTGTGAAACCTAAGAACTCTTGTTCAAATCTCCAGGTCACATGTAGCCAGACGTACAGTGATGCAAGCACGTGATGTCGCATATGTGCACAAGGGGGCACATGCTTCTGGAGTTTGTTCACAGCATCTGAAGTCCCTGGTGTGCCCATTCTCTCCCTTTCTCTCTTTTCTCTCTTAAAAATAAATAATAATAGGGGGCTGGAGAGATGGCTTAGTGGTTAAGGCATTTGCCTGCAAAGCCAAATGATCCCGGTTCAATTCCCCAGGACCCATGTAAGCCGGACGCACAAGGGGATGCAGGCATCTAGAGTTCGTTTACAGTGGCTGGAGGCCCTGGCACACCCATTCTCTCCCTCTCTCTTTCTCTCTCTCTCTCTCAAATAAATAAATAAAAAAAAAAAATAATAAAGATGGGCGTGGTGGCGCACGCCTTTAATCCCAGCACTCGGGAGGCAGAGGTAGGAGGATCACAGTGAGTTCGAGGCCACCCTGAGAATACATAGTGAATTCCAGGTCAGCCTAGACTAGAGTGAGACCCTACCTTGAAAAACAAAAAAATAAATAAATAAATAAATAAATAAATAAATAAATAAATAAAATAAAAATATTCCTTTTTAATTTATCTTTTCTCTTCCCAATTCCCCAGAATTCTATAACCTCTTCCCAGCTTGGTGAGGCATATAAGGCACACTAAGAAAAAAGCAAAAGTAGACACTATCAAGAGAGCATAGCTCATCTGAATACCACTTTCCCTCTGCCTCCCCACCTCATCCAAGCACCAAATAAAGACAACTACTCCTTCCTTGTTGGTCCCAAGTGCCTGCAACAGAGAATAGGTTTAATGGTGGGACTAATTCCTGGATGCTACGTGGCAGGAGCATGATCATAACAGCAGAACAGTAGGTTCTAAGAGTCTCAAGGAGAAGAATTTTTTTTTTTTTTTTTTTTTGGTATTTCAAAGTAGGGTCTCACTCTAGCTCAGGCTGACCTGGAATTCACTATGAAGCCTCAGGGTGGCCTCCAACTCATGGTGATCCTCCTACCTCTGCCTCCCCACTGCTGGGATTAAAGGCATGCATCACCACACCCGGCAAGAACTTAATTTTTAATCCTTTCTCTTGGCTGGCAATATGAAATGATGGTCCTCAGCTTTCCCACTCTCTCCAATAATCCAACAGAACTACTTGTGTGTATGCCACTGCAATGGAATACCTGTCTGGCTTTATGTGGGTGGTTGGGGAATTGAACCCTGGCTTGCAGGCTTTGCAAGTAAGTCCCTTGATGGTAGAAGACATCAGTAATTCGAAGAACGCCTGTACTGCCCCTCTCCCTACCCCATCTATTCTCTTGCTTGACTATTCATGCCGACTGCCAATAATCAGGCACACATAATCCCAAGAAAACCCAGTATCTCCTGACATATAAAATTAAAAAGTGCTACCATGTATGTGGTCTGAGGACACTTTCTGATCTAAATTTTTACAGCAAAATACAAAAAACAAAACTGACTGTCTAGATTCATTACTTAAGAGTGACCTAGAAATAGGAAAGGAAAACAGTTTTTTTCTTACCTATGGAATGGAAAGTTTGAATTTTGGCTCTACCATTTATATACTCTGAGCACTCAGTAAGTGATAGGCTTTTCCTCTTTTTTAAATTTAATTTTTATTTATTTTGTTCTTTTTTCTAATGATGGCTTAAATTATTAGATACCTTGAGAACTGCTTACAGATCTGAGATTCAATCTATAGTGATTACTTTTGCCAGATATTGCCAATTGTTCCAGTTTCTTTTTTTGGTTTTTCGAGGTAGGTCCAGGCTGACCTGGAATTAACTATGTAGTCTCAGGGTGGCCTCGAACTCTCGGCGATCCTCGTACCTCTGCCTCCCAAGTGCTGGGATTAAAGGCGTGCGCCACCACGCCCAGCTTCCAGTTTCTTTATGTGTGTGTAGATGCATGAACCTTATGCACATGCATGCAGAGGGAAGAGAAGAACATTGTGTTCTTCTCTTCTCCTACCCCTTTGGCTCATCCAAGTGACAGTCTCTCTCACTGAACCCATGAACCTGGAGCTGCCATTTTTGGTCAGACTGGATGCTAACCTGCAGAGCCCTAGCAATTCTCTGATTTTCCAGTCTCTGCTCCCAACAGGACTTTACAGGTGTGCAGAGTCCTCTCAGGCCATCATGCTTGAGCAGCTAGTGCTCTTGCCCATTGAGTCATCTCCTCTGACCCGTTTCACTTTCTTACCTGATAAATTCCAGCCATGAAGGTCACAGTGCTGCCAATTTTAATTGCATAGCAACTTTTGTCACAAATCCTGTGTAATGTGTGGTTGACTAGAGTGGTCCCATTTGAAACTATTCCTAAAGGTGAAATATCAGCAGTGTCATAGCCCGCTTTGTGTAGTTCTCGGTCAACTACCTCACCAATCATAAGACAAAGTACTCCAAAAATGCCCACAGAGATGTGACGGGAGGTACCGAATAGGAAATAGATGATACTGGCAAAAAAAGATGTGTATAGACCATAAATAGGTTCTTGGCCAGCCAACAGGGAATAAGCAATAGACTGGGGCACCAGTAATATGCCCACAATCAAACCAGACATCATATCACCTAAAAGGTTTTTCTTTAGATCATATTTTGGGAGCCACTGCAGAACAGGAAAGAAACCAAAAATCATATTTTTGGTTTTGGTTGGGCTACACTGGCAACTCTTCTGCAGCTTTCTGATGACAAACTGCTTGATGCTAGGTTTTGATTTCTCTTGCGGCTCCACATGGATCCTACGATAAGGTTTGCATTGAGCATTGATCTCAAATTGCTTGAAGTCAGTACTTGATTCCTTTTGAGCCTCCAGAGGAATGTCAGATGGCAGACTGATGTCTCCTTCTGCTGAAAGGTCATTTTGGTCTTTACTTTCTGAAGACATTTCTGGAGATAGATGGCTTTACTTCCTACCACAGAGAAAATATATATGTTAATTTATAAAGTAATTCTCAGTGCTCACATATATTAATGGTTCTACTTGTCACTCATGGGAGTTAAAGATGAATTCTGCTCAGGGGTAGGCATTTTATATGTCTACTTTCCTTAAATGAGCTTCATTTGTCTTAGTCAAGGGAGAGAATGTGGAGAAAGGTCAACAGACCATAAATAGCAAAATTAAATGAAATCATTGGTCAGTTCATGACTTCCCCAAACCATTAAGGATTCTTTTCCGTATCTTCTAGCTTTCCTCAAGATATTTCTACAGAAAAGGTATCAGGGCAGCCTGTCTCCTCCTTCCCATATGCTACCTATGTTCTTCTTCAGACAATAATGTTGCTCTGAGCCTTCATTTGGAAGATAACAAAGTGATTCTATATCTTTGGGTCCTAAATTACAGATGTGGTGCCAAAAGACCTACCACTTGGAACTATGGGAGAATAAAGGACGTTAAAAACCAAAGAAGAGTCGGGCATGGTGGCACAAGCCTTTAATCCCAGCACTCAGGAGGCAGAGGTAGAAGGATCGCCCTAAGTTCGAGGCCACCCTAAGACTACATAGTGAATTCCAGGTCAGCCTGACCTAGAGTGAGACCCTACCTTGAAAAACCAAAAAAGAAAACCAACAACAACAAAAACAACCAATGAAGAGCTGGCCGTGATGGCATGTGCCTTTAATTCCAGCACTTAGGAGGCAGAGGTAAGAGGATCGCTCTGAGTTCAAGGCCACCCTGAGACTGCATAGTGAATTCCAGGTCAGCCTGGGCTATAGTGAGACCTTATCTCAAAAAGAAAGAAAGAGGGCTGGAGGAATGGCTTATAGTTTAAAGCACTTGCCTGCAAAGCCAAAGGACCCAGGTTCAACTCCCCAGGACCCATGTAAGCCAGATGCACAAGGGGGCACATGCATCTGGAATTTGTTTGCAGTGGCTGGAGGCCCTGGCACACCCATTCTCTCTCTCGCTCTACTTGCCTATTTCTGTATCTCTCTCTCTCAAATAAATAAATAAAAATATTTTTTAAAATTAAAAAAAAGGAAGAAAAGAAGAAAGGAGAAAGAAAGAATGAACGAATGAAAGAGAAAGAAAGAAGCAATAGGGGGCTGGAGAGATGGCTCAGCACTTAAAGGTGCTTGCTTGCCTGATGTCCTGGGTTCAATTCCCCAGTACCCATGAAATGCCAGATACACAAAGTGGCACATGTATCTGAAGATCGTTTGCAATGGCAGGAGGCCCTGGCACACCCATTCTCTCTCTCTCTCTCCCTCTTCTCTTTGCTTATAAATAAATAAAAATTTAAGAAAATAAGAAGGAAGGCATAACAGGAATAAAAAAGGAAAAGAACCAGATTTTCAAAGGAAAAAAGATAAATTATTTAGTAACTACCTCACAAATGACTTCCTTTGCATAAGCTGTATGCTTAGAATGGCCATCAAGCTTTCTGTCAAGATCTTAATCACTTTTAGAAACACAGCTGAAATGCTACCATTACTACATAGCATTAACCAATCTCCTCTAGTCCAAATTCATCACTATATCCTCTGTTCCATAGTATTTTACACCTGCACTATAGTACTAACCACATTCTGTTTTAGTCAAGCAGGAGCCTCTCCAGCTCCTGTAGAAAAGGACATGACATCTTGCTTACCACTGTGATCAGGAACACTGAGGTAGCAGGCTTACAAAGATGTTTGAATAAATGAACAAATAAACAAGTTGTGATTGTGGCCAGATAGAAATGAACTAGACAGAGGACTCAGGAGGTTTTCTATTATAGAATTGACTGAAAAAAATGGACCCTTGTGAGGGTCTCTCAACCTAACATTACCAAGGTGCCACAATCTAAGAATTCATGACCTACTCAAAAATGCAATATATATGTAATTCATGTTTATTTTATTTATGATGACCAAGAGTAAAGTAATAGTTATTTTGATGGTCTTGTGAAGTGAAGAAGTGGTAAAAATCGATTTAGATGACTACTAACCCTGAGTAAGTCATTCAGATTTGTGGATATGTCCAGCAGCTCTGTGTTCCTCAATACAGACTGTGACTATCTTCTCACTTTCTGCTTCCTTGAGCTAGCTTGAGTGCATTTCCATTTTGGGGCAGCTCTTGGTGATTTCTGGGATGAGAGGCTTTTCCAAACTTAAAATAAGGAAAAAGAAGCATTAGAAAAGAAACAGCCTACTTTATTGTATTTTATTTATATATATATATTTTTGTTTCTCAAGGTCTTGCTCTAGCCCTGGAATTCACTATGTAATCATTGGGTGCCCTCGAACTCATGGTGATCCTCCTCCCTCTGCCTCCAAAGTGCTGGGATTTTAAAGGTATGCGCCAACACGGCCGGCTTTCCTTCCTTCCTTCCTTCCTTCCTTCCTTCCTTCCTTCCTTCCTTCCTTCCTTCCTTCCTCCCTCCCCCCTCCCTCCCTCCCTCCCTTCCTTCCTTCTTCTATCCCTCCTCACTCCCTCCCTCCCTTCTTTTAGCACAAGGGCAACAGAGAATTAATTGGTGTGCCAGGGCCTCAGCCACTACAACCAAACTCCAGATGCTTGTGCCACCTAATGCACATATATGACCTTGCACTGCACATATATGACATTTGTGTATTTGGTTTACATGGGATCTGGACAGAGATCAAACATGGGTCCCTAGGCTGCGCAGGCAAGTGCCTTAACTGCTAAGCCATCTCTCCAGCTTGTTAATGGCTTACTTAAACTGGGTCAATATCTGTCCCAAAGCCTGATATACAGGCCTGCATTGAAAGTGCTAATTGCACTTTCCACATCAGGGCAGGTTATAAATTAGATTTGATTGATGATCGGCTTTACCATTCTTAAATAAGCTGTATTTTGAGGCTGACTTTTGTGGTTTTTGATGTTTCCTGATTATGCTGCTTTTGTCTTCTTCTGTCATTCTTGAGGGCAGGGTCTCACTCAGCCCCAGACTGATCTAGTACCCATTACAGACCAGAAATCTCAGCCTCACAGTTGACAAGATTAAGGGTGTGTGTTGTCACACACCCTTAAAGACTTTGACTTTGTTAGGTTATCTGTTTGTTTTAATCCCCATTTTTATCTAAGTACTCTGTGCTGGTTTTGATTGTTTAGTTGAATTTTAGAATTTGCCTATATTTTGCTCCACTTACATAGCAGTCAAACCCAACACCTAGGGTCACTTTTATAATTACTATGGGAGTAATAGAAAAGTCACACCTTGCACCTTACTATCCTGAAGATATGTAACAACACACTTACATGTGTAAGAATACTGCAGATAATTAGAAAACCAAAGCATCAAATTAACTAAAGATACAAAAATCTCTACATTATAATACAAGAAATACAAAACAAAATCAAGACAATATAATTCCATCAGGAATGACCACCAGTGGGAATGATTTAGATGAAATGCCTGACAAAGAATGACTGTATCTATGTTCATAGAAATCAAATAAATCAAAGAAGAAGAAAAAAAAACACCTCAAGGAATCCCAAGAAAACACAGGAAGCCAACATAATGAAAAAAGGAAGTAATATAAGACATGAATAAAGAAATAAAAATAGTGAAAAATGACCAATCCAGAAAGACTAGAAATGCAAAACAGTTAGTCAAATAGAAAACTCTGTAGAAAGTCTCACCAGTCAAATGGATTACAGGATATCTATACTAGAAGACATGGTGGCAGATCCAATACAGTCCAACAAAGATAAAGGCAAACTAATAGGAAGGAATGAATGGAAATGTCAAGACATTTGGGACACTACAAAGAGATCAAACATAAAAATTCAGGGTATAATAGAAGGAGAAGAATTTCACTGAAAAAGCATAGTAGGTATTTTCAACAAAATCAGAGAAGAAAATTCCCCCAAATAAGGACAAAATAAGGAAAGAACCTCTCCTCAGCTTATTATAACTAAACTACTAAATACAAACCAAAGAAAATATATTAAAAGCAGTAAGAGAGAAGCATCAAGTCACCTGTAAAGGCAAGGCCATCAGGATCACAGCAGATTACTCAACACAAACTTTAAAAGCCAGAAGGGCTTGGAATGATGTATTCCAAGTTCTGAAATATAACAACTGTCAACCAAGATTATTTTATACAGTAAAGCTATCCATCAATTTGACCGAGAAATAAAGACATTCCACAACAAAAACAGGCTAAAGGAATATATGACAACTAATCCAGCTCTACAGAAAATACTCAAAGGGATCCTTCAAACTAAAAGAAAAGCACACATAGGAGGTACCAGGAAAAAATAAACCATACTCAAAGAATAGTTCACAAAAATTGGTATCAGAAGCCACTAAGCTGGTAAAAGGCTATAAGTGAGGGAAGAGAGGGAAGGACTTAAGTGGATGGTATTATACATATGTAAGTAGAAGAACAGATTACAGGGAGGGGAAAGGCCTAAACAAGGCCATGGGAAGAGAATGCAAAAAAGAAGAGCAGGGAGAGGGTCAATCTAAATTCAAGATATTGTGAATAAGACTTATGAAACCTACTTTTTTGAATAATGGCACATCCAGAAGCTATAGACTATTACTAGAAAATATTCAGTGCCTGGGATGGGATACCTTCCAGTGAGTTGTTGGCCAAGGAGGTCCTGGTAGCCTCCAAAACATTAAAGGCTATTGCCAAGGCCCTTGGTTTCCCTTGAGAAACAGATAGTAAGACCCTATTGCTGAAGACATCTCTTGCCTGAGAGGCAAGGTCACAGAGAAAGCAAGCTGGTGCTGAGCAGAAAACCTTCTCCCTGTAGATCAGCCAACTGAAAGCTGGAAAAAGCTGCACTGCATGCAGCCATATGGGAGACAGAAGTCATCAGCAGTGAAAACAGTGGACACTGGAAATTTCAAGTTTGGTCATATAGGCCCAATGACTGAACGGGTGCAATAGTGGCATGTCTGCTCTTGGGGAAACCAACTGCTCCATAATTGGACTAAAGGCCCTCTCTATGGGAGGGAATACATACCTGTACTGAAAAAACTAAGCAAAAGTCTATGGCAGGGGAGGTCATGAGCCTTAGGGGTATAAAGCCTGCTCTTGTCTGGCTAAATGTATATATTATTCCCACAAAGCTGCCATGAAAGCACTACTCTTAATATTCATATTCACATATTAATGCTACTCTCAGTTCTGGTTAGAGAAGCTTCTCTTTTCAGATGGTGATGACCACTGGGATGACCCAAAAGGCAACATAGTGCTGAGAAGAAGGGATGAAGGAGTGTCCAGCACTGAAACATCTGTCACACCCTCCAAGCTAAGGGTCCATTGTGGAAGAAGGGGCTGAAAGATTGTAAGAGCCAAAGGAAGGGTACGACTCCTTACAATGCAACTGTCCAGACAGAAATTGGCCTCAATATCCATGTTGCAGTCAGGTTCGCATTGCTGGCAGAAATCACCCGACTAAGAGCAGCTTGTGGGAAAAAAGAGGTTTATTTTGGCACAGGCTCGAGGGAAGCTCCATGATGGCAGGAAAAACAATAGCATGAGCAGAGGGTGGACATCACTCTCTGGTCAACATAAGGTGGACAACAGCAACAGGAGAGTGTGCCAAACACTGGCAAGGGAAGCTGGCTATAATACCCATAAGCCCGCCCCAACAATACTCTGCCTCAGGAGGTGTTAATTCCCAAGTTGCCATCAGCTGGGAACCTAGCATTCAGAACACTTGAAGTTTATGGGGGACACCTGAATCAAACCACCACATTCCGCCCCTGGCCCCCATAAACTGATAACCATACATGATGTAAAATGTAATGCATTCATGCAAATTTAAAAGTCCCCATAGTTTTTATCAATTCCAATGATGTTCATACATCCCCATAATCCAAGATCTTTTAACTGAGCCATAATACCAAAAATATCCCCAAAAAAACCCATAATGGCACAGAATAAAACATTCACACTGCAAAGGATGGCATTGGGCAAAACAAAGAAATACTTAACCAATACAAGATTTTAAACGACCAGGGCAAACATCAAACTCTGTAATTCCAATCCAACAACTAGTCAGTGACAAATCTCCAAGTCCGATAATTCTGAGCAGCAACAAGTCTCTGGGTTCCAATTCCGCCCCTCCAGCTAGGCTACTCACAGTCCTGGAAAACTTCATCCAAGGCCGGCAGCTCTCCTTGGCAGCCATCTCATAGTCCCGGCATCTCCACTGGGTCTCCACTGCAACCCATGGTCCATCCTCATGGCCCCATGGGATCTCCATGCAGGCATCCAGCAAACCTGCTTCACACTGCCCATGGCCATTTCCAAAACACAAGACCGCATTAAAAACTCAATGACCCTCTCTTTCCTGCATTTGTTATACTCCATAATACCAGGTAGGGTGCCAATTTGTTAATCCAGGGGGGAATAAATCAGACTTTGAAGAACAGGACACTCCTTCAGCATTCAGGCCCCTTCAAAAGAGTCTACCTTCTTCCTGTTGCCCCAGTGCAGGTTAGCTGGCCCAATCTCAAAGGTTGTAATCTCTCAATTGCAGCTGAATGGGCAGAGTTCACCCAAAGATTTCATTTTTTTTTTTCTGTGCCTTATCCCTCTGCTCACACCAGTTCATTTTTACATAAAAAAAACCCTGCACATCTTCTCAGGACAGGGCAAACTTCTCACACAAACTGCTAGCCCAGTCCAAGTAAAGCTCTTTCTCACCCTCATAAGCCAAACCTCACAGTTAGTTCTTACTGCATTCAGGTCTTTCAGCTCTGACCAGAATAGTCCATTAAGCTGTACTCAGCACTGCAAGGCATGTCTTAGGCCAAGATTTCAAATCCTTCCACATTCCTCTTGAAAATCAGCTCCAAAAGGCCAAAGCCACACAGTCAGGTGTCTAGCAGCAATCCCACTCCTCGGTACCACTTTACTGTTGCAGTCAGGTTAAATTGCTGGCAAAATCAGCCGACCAAAGCAGCTTGGGGAAAAAGAGGTTTATTTTGGCTTACAGGCTCGAGGGGAAGCTCCATGATGGCAGGAAAACGATGGCATGAGCAGAGGGTGGACATCACCCTCTGGTCAACATAAGGTGGACAACAGCGACGGAGAGTCTGCCAAACACTGGCAAGGGGAAGCTGGCTATAATACCCATAAGCCGCCCCAACAATACTCTGCCTCCAGGAGGTGTTAATTCCCAAGTTGCCATCAGCTGGGAACCTAGCATTCAGAACACTTGAAGTTTATGGGGGACACCTGAATCAAACCACCACAATCCATGATCTTTCAGTGCCTAGCAATACCTTCGCAAGACCCTCATAATAGAAGGAAAAGATGAAGACATCAAATTAAGAGAGAGACTAATGGAGAGAGGGAGGGGATATGACGGAGAATGGAGTTCTAAAGGGGAATGGGGTAAAGGGAGGGAAATATCATGTTTTTTTTGTATGTAAGTATAGAAGTTGTCAATAAAAAAAAAAAAAGTATAAAATGGTGGCATAGGAACCACGCCAAAACAGGCTGGGGAAAAAAAAAAAAAAAAAAAAAAAAAAAAAAAACAGCAAAATACACTCTTCTACTAAAAAGTGAGGTGTATAGTACATTATCAACTGCAGCAGAGAAGTAGGAGAGAGCCAAAGCATCTAGAGCCCACAGAAGCAGGCAGAAGCAGCTCCAGCAGTGGGGCGAGTTCCAAGCGGCTGCAGCTGCCAGGCTCTGCCTGAGCTGCAGGATTTTAAAGCTAGATGAGGGGATTTTCCAATCATTCCGGCCTCCTCGCAAACTCAAGAAACGTAAAAGGAGGACGGCAGAGACCAATGGAGCGGCTTGTTAGGAAGAGGATCACGTGGATGAGCAGACGGACTTCAGCCACCATCCACAGCCTCCCCTCCCCCACCACCAGCACAAGCACTAGCAAGCACCAGAGACCTGGGGAAGAAAGCTCACCTACCCAGCATCTGGCACGATCAGAACAGTGCTCCACAGATGCAGCCGACCTTCCTTAGCACACAACACAGCAAAGAAGGACCCAAGCTGCTGTGTAGCATAGCTGAGATCAAAGCCATCCCAAAAGGAAACTGGGATTACACCAGGTCAGTACCCACCAAATAAGCCTGGTGTATAGGCTTGCATTGGAAGGGCTAATTGCACCATCCATGTCAGGGTAAATTATATGTTAAACCTGATGGATGGTCAGATCTGACATTCTTTTTGTTTTGTTTTTTTTTTTTTTTGTTTTTCGAGGTAGGGTCTCACTCTGGCCCAGGCTGACCTGGAATTAACTATGTACTCTCAGGGTGGCCTTGAACTCACGGTGATCCTCCTACCTCTGCCTCCCGAGTGCTGGGATTAAAGGCGTGTGCCACCACACCCAGCAGATCTGACATTCTTAAATAAGCTATATTTTGGGCTGCTCATTTGTTGCTTCCTGATTTATAGTGCCTTTGTTTCCTCTTCTGTCATTCGTTGGGGAAGGGTCTCACTTGGTCACAAGCTGACCTTGGAACCCTCTACAGACCATAAATCTTAGCCTCTCAGTGGATAGGATTAAGGGTGTGGGGCAACACACATCCTTAGGGACTGTGACTTTGTTAAAGGCTCTGTTTGTCATAATACCTACTTTTGCATAAATAATCTGTGCTGTTTTGCATTGAATGTGTACATTGTTTACTTAAATTTTTAGAATTTGTCTGTATTTTGTTCCATTCAGCCTACTTGAATACTCTCATAGCAAACCCAACACCTAGGGTCACTTTTCTGGTTACTCTGAGAGTCTTAAGAGCACCTTAAGCTCCTACCCTGAAGATATATAACATCAGATTGATTGATACATCTAATATTACTGCAGATTATTAGAAAACCCAAGCATTAAATTAATCCAAGTTTCAAAAATCTCTACATTATAATACAAGAAACACAAAAAAATCAAGACAATATAAATCCACCAAAAAGTATTAATGTATCAGAAATGACCTTCAGTGAGACTGAATTAGAGGAAATGCCTGAGAAAGATTTCAAAAGAATGATTATAAATATGTTCAAAGAACTCAAAGAGGAAATGAAAGGGTTCAAAGACCTCAAAGAGGAAATCAACGGATTCAAAGAACACACAGGAAACCAATTTAATGAAATAAGGAGGTCAATACTAGACATAAATAAGGAAACAGAAATAATAAAGAAAACCCAGTCAGAAATACTAGCAATAAAGAACACAGTCAGTGAAATAAAAAACTCTGTAGAAAATCTCTCTAGTAGAATGGATGAAGGAGAGAACAGAGTATCTAAACTAGAAGAAGAGGTGGCAGATCTAATACAGTCCAACAAAGAGAAAGACAAACTAATAGGAAGGTATGAATGGGAATTTCAAGATATCTGGGACACTGTGAAAAGATCAAACATAAGAATTCAGGGTATAGTAGAAGGAGAAGAATTTCACTCCAAAGGCATAGTAGGTGTTTTCAACAAAATCATACAAGAAAACTTCCCCCAAATTGGGGAAGATATGCCAATGCAGATACAGGAAGTCTTTAGAACACCAAACAGACAAAACCTGGAAAGAACCTCTCCCTGCCATATTATAATTAAACTACCAAACATACAAACCAAAGAAAATGTATTGAAAGCAGCTAGAGAGAAAAAGCAAGTCACCTATAAAGGCAAGCCCATCAGAATCACAGCAGATTACTCAATACAAACTTTAAAAGCCAGAAGGGTTTGGAGTAATGTATTCCAAATTCTGAAAGATAACAACTGTCAACCAAGGTTACTTTATCCTACAAAGCTATTCATTCAAATAGATGGAGAAATAAGGACATTCCACACCAAAAGCAGGCTAAAGGAATATTTGAAGACAAAACCAGGTCTACAGAAAATACTTGAAAGGATCCTCCATGCTGAAGAGAAAGAAAAGCACACATATAAGGAAACTGGAAAAAACAAACCATACTCCAATACTAGTTAATACAAGAGAGCAAAGGTAAAACTGGAAGAACTACAAAACAAGAAAAATGGCAAAAATAAATACACAACTTTCAATAATAACTCTTAATATCAATGGCCTGAATGCCCCAACCAAAAGACATAGGTTTGCAGACTGGGTTAAAAAGCAGGATCCTTCAGTTTGTTGCCTCCAAGAACTCACCTTTCTTTTTGGGGGTGGGGGGGGGAGAGAGACACAGAGAGAGACAGAGAGAGAGGGAGAGGAAGACGGATAGAGATGGGCACACCAGCAGCCTCTCAGCTGCTGCGAATGAAATCCAGATGCCTTCGCCCCCTTGTGGTCAAGTGCGGCATTGCGCCCCTTTGCATCTGGCTAAACATGGGACCTGGAGATTGGAACCGCTGGAGATTGGAACCAGTGTTCTTAGGCTTAGGAGGAAGGCGCCTTAACTGCTAAGCCGTCTCTCCAGCCCAGAAACTCACCTTTCTACAAAGGATGGACACTATCTTAGGGTGAAAGGCTGGAAAACAGTGTTTCAAGCAAATGGGCCTAGAAAACAAGCAGGGGTTGCTATCCTAATATTTGACAGGGTAGACTTCAGACCAACATTAATTAGGAAAGATAAGGAAGGTCACTTTATATTGATTAAAGGAACGCTCCAACAGGAGGACATTACAATCCTAAACATATATGCACCTAACGGGGGCTCCCAATTTCAACAAACAAACGCTATTAGAAGTAAGGTCAGAGATAACACCAAACACACGTGTAGTAGGTGACTTCAACACCCCACTCTCACCAATTGACAGGTCATCCCTGCAAAAATAAACAGAGATGCTTCTGGATTAAATGAGGTCATAGAACAAATGGATCTGACAGATATATACATGACATTTCATCCAAATGCTGAAGAACACATGTTTTTTCAGCAGCACATGGAACATTCTCTAATATAGACCATGTATTAGGACACAACATAAATCTTAACAAATATAGGAAAACTGAAATAATTTCTTGCACTCTATCGGATCACAATGGGATCAAACTACAAATCAATAACAAGAAAAGCTATAGAGCATACACAAAATCATGGAAACTAAATAATACACTACTAAATGATGAATGGGTCAATGAAGAAATCAAGAAGGAAATCAAAAAATTCATGGAGTCAAATGATAATGAGAACACAACATACCAAAACCTTTGGGACACAATGAAGGCAGTCCTAAGAGGGAAATTTATAGCTTTAAGTGCCTATGCTAAGAAATTAGAAAGGTCGCAGGTAAACAACTTAATGTTGCACCTTAAGGCCTTGGAAAAAGAAGAACAAGGCAAACTAAAATTCAGTAGACAGGAAGAAATAATAAAGACTACGGCAGAAATTAATGAAATAGAAACCAAAAAAGCAATCCAAAGAATCAATGAAACAAAGAGTTGGTTCCTTGAAAGGATAAACAAGATTGATAAACCCTTAGCAAATCTGACCAAAATAGAGAAACAGACACAAATTAGTAAAGTCAGAGATGAAAAAGGCACCATTACAACAGATACCACAGAAATTAAACAAATCATAGGGACATATTATATAAGAACATATACTCCACTAAGTTTGAAAATCTGAAAGAAAGGGATGATTTCCTTGATTTATATGACCTACCTAAATTAAATCAAGATGAGATTAACCACTTACATAGACCTATGACAAGTATGGAGATCCAAGTAGTTATAAAAATATCTCCCAATTAAAAAAAGTCCAGGCCCAGATGGATTCACTGCTGAATTTTACCGGACCTTCATGGAAGAACTAACACCAATGCTTCTTAAACTTTGCCATAAAATAGAAGAGGAATGAACCCTACCAAACTCCTTCTATGAAGCCTGAATTACCCTGATACCAAAACCAGACAAAGATAGAACAAAAAAGGAAAATTACAGACCAATCTCCCTCATGGACATAGATGCAAAAATTCTCAACAAAATATTGGCAAACAGAATACAAGAATATATCAGAAAGATCATTCACCCCAACCAAGTAGGCTTTATCCCAGAGATTCAGGGATGATTCAACATACATAAATTGATAAATGTAATACATTATATAAATGGACTGAAGGACAAAACTAACATGATCATATCATTATATGCAGAAAAAGCATTTGACAAAATCCAACATCCCTTCATGATAAAAGTCCTACAGAGACTGGGAATAGAAGGAACATATCTCAACATAATAAATGCTATTTATGACAAACCCACAGCCAACATAATACTAAATGGGGAAAAACTTGAAGCTTTCCCACTAAAATCAGGCACAAGACAAGGGTGTCCACTCTCCCCACTTTTATTTAATATAGTACTGGAAATCTTAGCCATAGCAATAAGGCAAGAGACACACATAAAAGGGATACAAATTGGAAAGGAAGAGATCAAGCTATCATTATTTGTAGAAGATATGATTCTATACATAAAGGACCCTAAAGACTCTTCCAGCAGACTGTTAGAGCTGATAAACACCTATAGCCATGTAGCAGGATACAAAATAAACACACAGAATTCAGTAGCCTTCCTATGCTAACAACAAACACACAGAAGATGAAATCAGAGAATCATTCCCATTCACAATTTCATAAAAAAAAAATACTTTGGGATAAACCTAACCAAGAAAGTGAAGGATCTCTATAAGGAGAACTTTAAAACACTCAAGAGAGATATTGCAGAAGACACTAGGAAATGGAAAAACATCCCCTGTTCTTGGATCAGAAGAATCAATATTGTGAAAATGGCAATCCTACCAAAAGCAATCTACACATTGAATGCTATCCCCATCAAAATTCCAAGGGCATTCTTCACGGAAATAGAAAAAAAAATCCAAAAATTCATTTGGAAGCACAAAAATCCTCGGATATCTAAAACAATTTTGAGCAACAAAAATAAAGCTGGTGGTATCACCATACCTGATTTTAACCTGTATTACAGAGCCACAGTAACAAAAACAGCATGGTACTGGCACAAAAACAGACATGTAGATCAATGGAACAGAACAGAGGACCCTGATGTAAGTCCGGGTAGCTATAGCCACCTGATCTTTGACAAAAATGCCAATAATACTCATTGGAGATAAGACAGCCTCTTCAGCAAATGGTGCTGGGAAAACTGGGTATGCATCTGGAGAAGGATGAAAATAGATCCTTATCTCTCTCCATGCACAAGTATCAACTCCAAATGGATCAAAGACTTTAATATCAGACCTGAAACTCTGAAACTGCTAGAGGAAAAAGTAGGGAAAACCCTTCAGCATATTGGTCTTGGCAAAGACTTTCTGAACATAACCCCAATCACTCAGGAAATAAAACCACAGATCAACCGCTTCTGTACAGCTAAGGTCACTGTGAATAGAGCAAAGAGGCAACCTACAGAATGGGAGAAAATCTTTGCCAGCTATACATCTGACAGAGGGTTACTATCTAGGATATACAAAGAACTCAAAAAATTAAATATTAAGAAATCAAACAACCCAATTAAAAAATGGGCTATGGAATTAAATAGAGAGTTCTCAGAAGAAGAAATACAGATAGCATATAAACATCTAAAAAAAAGTTCTATATCCCTAGCCACCAGGGAAATGCAGATTAAAACTACCTTAAGATTCCATCTCACTCCTGTCAGATTGGCTACCATCATGAAAACAAATGACTATTGTAGCAGACATAAAACTTCCAGACCAGGCACAGTGGAGGAAGGGATGATCCAGGGAAGTTCCATAATGGCAAGAGAAGTGGCCTGCTCTCCACAGGAAAGCAGAGAGAAAAGCCAACCAGCCACCACAGCACCCAGAGTAAAACTGCCAAAAGGTCACACAGCACACTTCAGGAACTGCATATCTTTACAATGGACTCAAACCATCTGTGGAAATCCTTGTCTAGCAAGGTGATTGCAGATGCAAACTTCCACTGAATATATTGACATATATTCAAACTAACTATAGATCTATCACACATTGTAAATTGTACTCAGTCCAATTTCAAAGGTTCTCACAGTCTTGATCAACTTAAGATAGTGAGTCCTGTAAAATCAAACAAGTTAAATACTTTCAACATGTAAAGGCACAGAGTAAACATTTTTAACTGGTATAAGGCATTTAGAACAATGCAAATTCAACACTACATCAAACTTCTGCAGTTCAAGTTCAATATAACCAGAGACTGACAGTCAACCCCCTCCAGCTGGGCAGAGTTTATCCCATGCCAACACTGCACTCCATGGTAGCAACAGTCCTGGTATATCCAAAACATCTTCAGGTCTCCATGCAAACCACGGTCCATCTTGCAAACTTCCAGCCTATTCCTGAGATGTTCCTGCCAATTGATGAGCATTTTCATGCTTCCAGAACTAATACCAAGGACACAGCCATATTCTTAATCCAGGGACAAAATAAACCATTAGTCAGCTCTTTCCAAGAATTTGCATTTTTAACAGTCTTTCCTCAGGCATCCTCTCCATTGTTTTAATGTAAATCACGTTGGGCCACCTTCCTTCCACCTTCCTAAGAAAAATGCCTTGACAATAGAAATTAGTAACCTAAAACCGGTCTCAGTGCCTCTGCTTTTACCTTGCTTGAGGTTTTCCAAAAAATGGAATCTCAGTCCTATCTTCAGCCAAGCACATCAGTCCATTACAAATTTAACCTTGATCAAACACTCTGGGCCTGGATACTTCTAACAAAGTCCTCTGCAGTCTTTCCTTCCCCTTAGAAACCTCATAAGCCAAGTGAGGGTACTATCTGCACTTAGCATTCTCAAACTCTCATCAGAATAGTCCATAAAACTTGGCTTACCACATGTTCAGTTGCAAGCACTAAGTCCATGCCCATTCTTCCAAAACAAAGGTTCAAATGATTCATCTCACCCCCACACTCCTCGGTACCACTTTACTGTAGCAGACAGAGGTTCGCTGAGATGAACTTCTAGACCAGGCACAGTT
The DNA here is from genome assembly GCA_036365145.1 of Orientallactaga sibirica. NCBI lineage: Eukaryota > Metazoa > Chordata > Mammalia > Rodentia > Dipodidae > Orientallactaga > Orientallactaga sibirica. The sequence goes on along the minus strand of JAEOAD010000005.1, from coordinate 58,325,398 downwards.
ATGGAGGAAATAAAACTCAGATCCAGGGGAAGTTCCATAATGGCAAGAAAGTGGCCTGTCTCCACAGGACCAAGCAGAGAGAGGGATATAGAAGAAAATAGAAAAAGGTCACACAGCACACTTCAGGAAGGGGGACCTTAAGACCGGGGCCCCCAGTGACCTTGCCTCTAGCAAGGTGATTGCAGATGCAAACTATAAGTAATAAACCACTGAATATATTGGGGACATATATTCAAACTACCATTAAATGCTGGGGATTGGAAAAGGCCCTTCTACACTGTTGGTGGGAATGCAATCTGGTCCAGCCACTGTGGAAATCAGTGTGGAGGTTCCTGAGACAGCTAACTATAGATCTACCATATGACCCAGCTACACCACTCCTAGGCATATGTCTTAAGGACTTGTCTCACTACCTTAGAGATACTTGCTCAACCATGTTTATTGCCGCTCTGTTCACAACAGCTAGGAAATGGAAACAGCCTAGATGTTCCTCAATTGATGAGTGGATAATGAAGATGTGGCACATTTACACAATGGAGTTCTACTCGGCAGTAAAGAAAAATGAAATTATGAAAATTGCTGGAAAATGGATGGATCTGGAAAGGATTATACTTAGTGAGGGAACCCAGGCCTAGCAAGCCAAACGTCACATGTTCTCAGGATCAGCCTTATTGGACTTCTATGTGAGTAAAAATAAAACTCAGTAAAAAGCCAGTAAAAAAAAAATAAAAGAAATAGAAAGGGAGGAAGGGGGACTTAATAGGATGGTATTGTATAAAAAAGTAGAAGAACAGATTAATGGGGTTGAAAACCTACTTTTCTGGGAAAAGACAAAAGGAACAGTGGAGGGAGGGCTAATCAAAATCTAAGAGGATATAAAAAGTCATATGGAAACCTACTTTTCTGGACAATGGAACACTCAGAAAAGATGGTTACTAGAAAATTTTCAGTGCCAGGGATGGGATACCTTCCAGTGAGTTGTTGGCCAGGGAGGTCACAGATACCCCCAAAACATTATAGGCCATACCCAAGGCCCTTGGTTTCCCACCAGGAATAGATGGTAAGACCCTATTGCTGAAGACTCCACATACTTGGGTGGTAAGTTCACTGAGAAAACATGCTGGAGCTGAGCTGAAAGCCTCCTCCATGTGGACCAGCTGACAGAAAGTTGGAAAAAGCTACACTGCATGCAGGTCAATGGGAGAGAGAAAACACCACTGAAGGTACTCAACAGTGAACACTGCAAGCTTTAAATTTGGCCAGCCAGGCCAAATGAGCCAATGGGTGCAATAGTGGCATGTCTGTTATGGGGGAAACCAACTGCTCTCTAATTGGACTGGAGACCCGCTCCATGGGAAGGAGTACATCCCTGTTACTGAAAACATACGACAGGGGTAGTCATGAGCCCTAAAGATGTAATGTCTGCTGGTATCTTGCTAAATGTATATACTATGCTCACCAAACTGTCCAGTAAGCACTTTTCTTAATGTCAACACCCATATATTAATGCTACTCTCACTTTTGGTTAGAGAAGCTTCTCTTTTCAGACGGTGGCAACCTTGGGATGACTCAGAAGGTACCATGGTGCTGAGAAGGGACAGAGGAGTGCTCAGCACTGAAACATCTCAAACCTACCTTCCAAGGCTCATTGCAGAAGAGGGAGCGGAAAGAATGTAAGAGCCAAAGGAAGAGTAAGACTCCTTAAAATGTGCTCCTCCAGACACAAAATGGCCTGAATATCCATGACTTCACAGTGCCTGACACTACCTACATAAGACCATCATAATAGGAGGAAAAGATCATGACATCAAACTGAAAAGAGACTGATTGAGAGGGGGAGGGGATATGATGGAGAGTGAAGTTTCAAAGGGAAAAGTGGGGGGGAGGGAGGGAAATAACATGGGATATTGTCTACAATTAAAGAAGTTGTCAATAAAAAATAATAAAATAAAATAAATAATTTTTTTAAAGTTTTTATTTTTATTTATTTATTTATTAGAGACAGAGAGAGGGGGAGAGAAAGAGAGCGAGTGAGAATGGGAACGCCAGGGCCTCTAGCCACTGCAAACTCCAGACACATGTGCCACCATGTGCATCTGGCTTACGTGGGACTTGGAGAATCAAACCGGGGTCCTTAGGCTTCACAGGCAAATGCCTTAACCACTAAGCCATCTCTCCAGCCCAATAAATAATTTTTTAAAAAGAATAAAAAAATTAAAGAAAAATAAAGATAAGAATAGTTCATACAAGAGAGTAAAGTAAAAACAGGAACCACTACAAGAAAAATGGCAAGAATAAATACACACCTTTCAATAATAATTCTTAAAAGGCAAAAGATTTATGCAATCTGAAGAGAAACCAGAATATAATAATAACTTTGTGTTTGTCTATTTGTTTTGCTTTTTTGAGGTAGGGTCTTGCTCTAGCCCAGGCTGACCTGGAATTCACTACGTCATCTCAGAGTGGCCTTGAACTCATGGCAATCCTCCTACCTCTGTCTCCCGAGTGCTGGGATTAAAGGCGTGTGCCACCATGCCTGGCAATATTAACTTTTAATATCAATGTCTTCAATGTCCTGACCAAAAGACACAGGCTTGCAGACTGGATTAAAAGGCAGGACCCTAATTTAAAAAAAAAAAAAAAAAAAAAGGATTAAAAGCAAAAGGGCTGGAGAGATGGCTTAGCAGTTAAGGCGCATGCCTGCAAAGCCTAAGGACTCCCAGTTTGATTTTCCAGGTCCCACATAAGCCAGATGCACAAGGGGGTGCAAGCATCTAGAGTTCGTTTGCAGTGGCTAGAAGCCCTGGCATGCCCATTCTCACTCTCCCCTCTCTCTTTCCCTCTCTCTGTCTCTAATAAATAAATAAATAAATAAATAAATAAATAAATAAATAAATAAATAAATATTTTTAAAAGGTTTAAAAAATGGCAGGATCCTTGTTTGTTGCCTCCAAGAAACTCACCTCTCCATAAAAGACACTATCTTAGGGTGAAAGGATGGAAAATGGCATTTCAAGCAGATGGGCCTAGGAAACAAGTAAGTGTCGCTGTCCTAATATCTGACAAAATAGACTTCAAACAAACTTTAGTTAGGAAAGATAAAGGTCACTTTATATTGATTAAAGGAACAATTCAACATGAGGACATTACAATTCTAAACATATATGCACCTAACATAGATGCTCACAATTTCAACAAACAAACAATATTGGACAGAAGGTCACAAATAACACCAAGCACAATTGTAGTGGGTAACTTCAATACCCCACTCTCATCAATTGACAGGTTATCCCGGCAAAAAATAAAGAGAGAAATATCTGTATTAAATGATGTCATAGAACAAATGGACCCAAAAGATATCTACAGAACATTCCATCCAAATGCTACAAGATACACATTCTTTTTTAAAAAAAAAAAAAAAAAAAATTTTATTTTTATTTTTAGAGAGAGAGAGAGACAGAGAGAGATAAAATTGGCAAGCCAGGGCCTTAGCTACTGCAATTGAACTCCAGATGGTTACACCACTTAATGGGCATGTGCAACCTTGCACTTGCCTCACCTTTGTGCTTCTGGCTTATGTGGGATCTGGAGAGTCGAACATGGGTCCTTAGGCTTTACAGGCAAGTGCCTTAACTGCTAAGCCATCTCTCCAGCTCAGAATACACATTCTTTTTAGCAGCACATGGAACATTCTCTAAAATAGACCATATATTAGGACATAAAGCAAATTTTACAAATATAGGAAAACTGAACTAATTCCTCGTACTCTGTCTCATCACAATGGTATTAAACTACAAATCAACAGCAAGAAAAACTACAACACATACACAAAATCATGGAAACAAAACAGTACACTACTGAATGATGAATGAATCATTGAATAAATCAAGGAAGAAATCAAAAAGCTCATAGAATCAAGTGATAATGATAACACAACATACCAAAAACTTTGGGACACATTGAAGGCAGTCCAAAGAGGGAAATTTATAACCTAAAATGCCCATATTAAGAAATCAGAAAGGTTGCCAGTAAACAATTTAATGCTTCACCTTAAAGCCTTGGAAAAAGAACAAGGCAAACCAAAAATCAGTAGATGGGAAGAAATAATAAAGGTGAGGGTAGAAAATAATGAAATAGAAACAAACAAACAAAACAAAAAAAAGAATCAATGAAACAAAGAGTTGGATCTTTGAAAGGATAAACAAGATGGATTAAAAACTTTGCAAATCTTAAACCAGGCATGGTGGTGCATGCTTTTAATTCCAGCGCTCAGGAGGCAGAGGTAGGAGGATTGCCATGAGTTCAAGGCCACTATGAGACTACATAGTGAATTCCAGGTCAGCCTGAGCTAGAGTGAGACTCTACCTCGAAAAAAAAAAAACAAAAAAACAAAAAAAAAAAAAAAAACCCCAGCAAATCTGACCAAAAGAACCAGAGAAGAGACACCAATTAATAATATTTGAGCCAGGCATGGTGGCATAAGCCTTTAATCCCAGCATTTGGGAGGCAGAAGAAAGATGATCACCAGGAGTTTGAGGCCATCCTGAGACTACATAGTGATAAACTCCAGTAAATAACTTCCCACCAATGCGCATTCAAATCTGAAGTAAAATTTAAAATTATGAAAACTCAATATCAATAGTATAACAGAATATCCACTAGCTGTATGACCCATCAAACTATTTAATATATGCCTGATTAAAATCACAGAAGAATGGGCAGAAGAAACATTTGAAGATATAATGACCAAGAGTTTTCCAGATCCAAGAGGTTTAGAGACTACCAAGAAGGATAAACGTAGAAATGAAACAAAACAAAAATGCGCCTATATATTTCATATTCATGCTGTTCAAAACAAGAATAAGAAAATCTTGAAGACAAAGGAAAAACACACATTACTTACACAAGATTACTTATAAAAGATGATTTTTTTTTTTTTTTTTTTGTTTTTCGAGGTAGGGTCTCACTCTGGTCCAGGCTGACCTGGAATTCACTATGTAGTCTCAGGGTGGCCTCGAACTCTGGGCGATCCTCCTACCCCTGCCGCCCGAGTGCTGGGATTAAAGGTGTGCGCCACCACACCCGGCAAGATGATTTTTTTTATAGCTGTAATAACTTTCAACCCAGCAGTCTATACCCAGAAAAAAACACTTTAAAAGATGGAGGGGCTGGAGAGATGGCTCAGTGATTAAGGCACTTGCCTGCAAAGCCTAACGACCCAGGTTCAATTCCCTAGTACCCATGTGAAGCCAGATGCACAAGGTGGCACATGTGTCTGGAGTTTGTTTGCAGCGGCTGGAAGCTCTGGTATGCCCATTCTCTCTGTCTCTCTTCTCTCTCTCTCTTTCTGCTTGCAAATAAATAAAAAAAATATTTTTAAAATTAAGGAATAGCAGATCAGTGTTTCACTTACACACACACACACACACATTATAGAATTTTTTTTTAGTTTTTAAAATTTTATTTATTTGAAGCAGAAAGAGAGAGGGTGAAAGAGAGAGGGAGAAAGAGAGAGAACATAGCTGTGTTAGTGCCTCTCTTCACTGCAACAAAGTCCAGATGCATGTACCACTTTATGCATCTGGCTTATGTGGGCAATGGGGAATCAATCCTGGGTTGTTAGGCTTTATAACCAGCACCTTTAACCACTGAGCCATCTCTCCAGCCCTTAAGTTTTGTTTGAGAGAAAGATAGTGAGGTAGAGAATGAATGGGCACATCAGCATCTCCCATCATTGCAGATAAACTTGAGATGCATGTATCAGTTTGTGAGTCTAGCTTTATGTGTGTACTGGGTAATCAAACCCAGGCCATCAGACTTTGCAAGCAAGTTCCTTTAACCACTGGGCAAACTCTTCAGCCCAGGAATATTTTTGATTAAAAAGAGAAATTTGTACCTTTATCAGGATGGTGTTAAGCTTTAAATATACCAACTTGGTAATGAATTAATTTCTTCTGTTGTTTCTTATGATTTTTTTATTTTTGTTTTTTTTTGAGGTAGGGTCTTGCAAGAGGGTCTTGCTCTCACCCAGACTGACCTGGAATTCACTATGGAGTCTTAGGGTGGGCTCAAACTCCTGGCAATCCTCCTACCTCTGCTTCCCGAGTGCTAGGAGTAAAGGTGTACACCACCACACCCAGCTCTTAAGGTTTTTAATATTTATTTACTTATTTGAGAAAGAGGGGCAGATAGATAGATAGATAATAGATAAATAATAGAGAATGAGAATGGGCACACAGGATCTCCTGCCACTGCAAATGAACTCCAGACACATGTGCCACCTGTGCATTTGGCTTATGTGGGTACTGGGGAATTGAACCTGGGTCCTTAGGCTTTGCTGGCAAGCTCCTTAACCACTAAGCCATTTCTCCAGCCCATGTTGTTTCTTATCTTAAACAAGCAACAACAATATTAACTACAATACTGGTGGGAGTGTGGCTCAGTGGAAGAACTAGCAGGTGTCAGTTAATCTGAGATAGTAGATTCTTAGTTCTAAAAGCACTCACAAAGAAAACCATTGGTGAGAAGGAGTAAGGAAGAGGGAATGGAAGCAACTCAGAATACCTGTAATCTTATGAAATGCATGCCAAGTTTCATAAAGCTTAAAAAAATATCCTTTATTTGGTCACTTTTTTCTCTCTCAAATAATATACTGTTTCTTTGACTGTCTTCTCAAAGTATAAAAGGTATGAAATATGAGCTCTTTCAATGCATATTTAGAAATGTACAACTCAATCATTATAGAGCTGTCTGCACACTGATAAATCCCTGGATGATTCAATAACTTCTCTCTCCAGCCCCCAATTTATAAAATAACCTGGCACAAAAGAGCTAAATCTGTTTTTTTTTTACACATAAGATCTAAATATTAAAAGAAGAGCAATAATTTTGGCTGTCTTCCACATCTTCATGTTGATAAGCTTATTAAAATGTTTTGAATAATCATGTTTGGGCTGCCACTTCAAGTGAGATTTAAAACTTCAATTAGCCACCCAGACAAAACAGATAATTAAAAAGATAATTTTTTTCTATCTCCTTAACCCCTTAAACTCTGAAGTCAATTTTATGATATGACTCTAAGTACTAGAATTTTATATCAAATGCTAGATGCATTAATTCTTTTTAGAGAGGCATACCTGGTAGAACTCCAGCATGGAAGCAAGCCTTGGTCCTCCCAAAATGCATATTGCTGCATGTGGTTGTAATAACGTGTACATCACCAAATCTTTTATTTATTTATTTTTTTTGGTTTTTTGAGATAGGGTCTTACACTAGCCCAGACCTGGAATTCACTATGTAGTCTCAGGGTGGCCTCGAACTCATGACAATCCTCCTACCTCTGCCTCCCGAGTGCTGGGATTAAAGGTGTGTACTACCACGCCCGTCCCTTACATCACTAAATTTTGATGTCTACTGCCACTCATTTTCATCCCAGTATAAACAGTTCTTTTCAAATCTTTTGCAAGTGATGTCCATAATCCCTGAACATGGTGAACCTCCAGAGAAGGCAATAGTCGTGGAGAAAGTATATCTAACATCAGTAGGATAGTTCTAAATTGTTTCATTATGTCTTCTGAGATTAACTAACTCTGGATGAAAAAAAGACTTCAGGTCTCATAACCATAATCTCTCATAAGAAACATCAGTGGAGAGTTCTTTGAGAGCATTGACTCCAGTACACTGGGTTACATTTGTTAAATTTGTTCACTAAATGTGGGCAGGCATAACTATAGTGTTTCTTTACTGCCTTAACAATATCCAGGGATTGTTTTGGAGTGATTTCTATTTCTCAGTTCTTTAGCAGCTGCTGAATAAAATAAATCCATCAACTGTGGTGGTGTATGCCTGTAATCCCAACACTTGTGAGACAGAGGCAGGAAAGCCAGGCATTCAAGGTCATTCTCAGCTACAATGCAAATTCAAGGCCAGCATGGGCTACAAGAGACCTTGTCTCAAAATAAACAAACAAAACATATATCCTGTCTGCAATTAGAATGTTTTTTTTTTTTTTTTTTGAGGTAGGGTCTCACTCTAGTCCAGGCTAACCTAGGACTCACTTTGTAGTCCCAGCCTGGCCTCAAATTCTCCTACCTCCATCTCCTGAGTGCTGGGATCAAAGATGTATGCCACCACGTTACAATGTAATGTTTTTTTCTTTCTTTCTTTTAAAATCTAGACACTTATGCCACCATGTGCATCTGGCTTTATGTGGGTACTGAGGAATCGAACCTGGGTCCTTTGGCTTTGCAGGCAAACGCCTTAACCACTAAGCCTTCTCTCCAGCCCCGCTGTAATGTTTTTAGTGCAGCTACAATCACATACCATTCAGTTACATCATCTCTACTATTTATACTAGTCAATGTCCATTCCACTTTTTGAGGTCTAGGTATAGCTAAGGCAAGAATAGCCTATAGAAGGCACTGAAAAATCAACATGGAGCTGAGATGGACGCCTCCTCCCATTAACTAGCTGCCAGGGTGCTGGAAAGCGCTAGGCAGCCTTTAGGAGGAGAAAAGTCATCAATGGTTTTAATCAGCAGTTAAGACCTGCCAACTTTATGGCTGGCCATCCAGATCAAATGTACCAACTGGTGCAATGGTAGTATGTCTGTTTGGGGGGAAACCAATTGCTCTCTGATTGGATTTGAAGCCACAGGAAGGAATTCCTATCTGGTACTGAAACCTAGTCAAAAACCTGTGGCTAGGCCGGGTGTGGTGGCACACGCCTTTAATCCCAGCACTCGGGAGGCAGAGGTAGGAGGATCACTGAGAGTTCGAGGCCACCCTGAGACTACCTAGTTAATTCCAGGTCAGCCTGGACCAGAGTGAGACCCTACCTTGCAAAACCAAAAAAAAAAAAAAAAAAAACTGTGGCTAGGGGTGGAAACTACTACTGTTCCTGGCTCTTAAATGGATATATGTTGATCATCAAACTGCTGTCCAAACTCTTATGTTTATGCCTCTTTATTAATACCACTCTCACTTTTGGTTAAATAAGCTTCTCTTTTCAGATGGCATTAACCACTGGAGTGACTCAAAAATGGCCAATGCTCTGAGAAGAAATTATTGTGGAGCACTAAGTGAGACATCTTTGTCATACCCTCCAAGGCTCAGGGTCCGCTGTGGAAGAAGTGGCTGAAAGAATGTAAGAGCTAAAGGAAGGGGAGGATTGCTACAATGCTGTCATCCAGATACAAAGTGGCCTTGATATTCATGATCTCATAGTGGCTGATGCAACCTTCACAAGACCTGCATAATATGAGGGGAAAATGATAGCATCAAAATAGAAGAGAGACTAGTCGGAAAGAAGAGGGGATTCAGTGGGAGGGGGAAGGTGAGTGTTGGTTTTTTCATCAAGTCCCATTCTTCAACCATACCAAGAAGACTGGCCACACTGTTCCATTTGTAGGCTTTTCTACTGCCACATTACCAGTGAAGAAATCTAGGTCCTCGACCTGTCACTGCTCTCCTTTGAGCTTGCTCTCCTGGTACCAGTCCACCACACAGGTGGACAGCCATCCTGCCCTCTTCCTCCATAGTGCTGCTCTGCTCTGTGCTGGTTGGGGACAAGATTTTAAAAGCTATCCATAGCTGGACTACCCACTGTCCCAGGCAGGGGGCGCTGTGAAGCCACAGCAGTAGCAAAAAAAGCTGAGGCTGGGTCAGCAGCTATCAGTTTCTCAACCCATGCATGCATGCATTCCTATAGCGAGATTCTGTTGGCAAAAAGCACATGCCAGACTAAAACTCAGGTCAACATATCAAGCAAATAAATTCCAGGAAATGGAACAAATGAATATAAATCAAGTTCTTCTCAATTAAAAAATCTTTAATCTAAAAGCTAACAGTTTAAACCAAAAATAGAAATGCATTTTGCTTACGGCATATATAAAATGTGACAAAAATAGCACACATGAGGGGAAACTGGGAATTTAAGGTCTTACACTAGATGCAATATTTGAAGATAGGCTCTGTTTAAAAATATATTATAGGGGCTGGAGAGATGGCTTAGGGGTTCAGGCGCCTGCCTCCTAAGCCTAAGAACGCTGGTTCCAATCTCCAGCGGTTCCAATCTCCAGGACCCACGTTTAGCCAGATGCAAAGTGATGCAAGGGCGCAATGCCGCACTTGACCACAAGGGGGCGCACGTATCTGGATTTCGTTCTCAGTAGCTGAGACACTGCTGGCGCGCCCATCTGTCTTCCTTTCCCTCCCTCCCTCCCTCCCTCCCTCCCTCCCTCCCTCCCTCTCTCTCTCTCTCTCTCTCTCTCTCTCTCTCTGTGTCTCTCTCCAAAAAAAAAAATAAAAATATATATTATAGGGGTTGGACAGATGACTCAGTGGTTAAAAGAATTTGCTTGCAAAGCCTGACAGCCTGAGTTCTATTCCCTAGTACCCATGTAAAGCCAGATGCACAAAGTGATGCATGTGTCTAAAGTTCATTTGCAGTGGCAGGAGGTCCTGGTGCACCCATACTCCCCCCCCATCTGTCTTTCTGTCTCAAATACATAAATATATATATATATTATAAGCCAAGTGGAGTGGCATATACCTTTAGTTCCAGCATTTGGGAGGCAGGGGCAGGAGGATTGCTATGAGTTCAAGGACAGTCTGGGCTACAGAGAAAGTTCAAGGTCAGACTGGGCTAGAATGAGACCCTACCTGGGGAGGCGGGTACAACCAAAACAAAAAAACATTATAAACTCAAGGGTGACCACTAAAATTTTTTTTAGCCTCTTGAGTGCTGAGATTAAAGGCATGTGCCATCACCGCTGGCCTACCTCTAATTTTTAAGTATTTTTTATTTTTATTTATTTATTTGGGGGGGGGAGAATGGGCACACCAGGGCCTCCAGCCACTGCAAACGAACTCTAGATACATACGCCACCTTGTACATCTGGCTTACATGAGACCTGGGGAATCTAATCTGGGTCCTTTGGCCTTGCAAACAAGTGCCTCAACTGCTAAGCATTTCTCCAGCCCACCTCTAATTTTTTTTTAAGTATTTGGGTATTTATTTATTTATATTTATTTTGAGAGAGAGAGAGACAGTAGCAGATAGAGATAGAATGGCTATGCCAGGGCCTTCAGCCGCTGCAAACGAACTCCAGAAATAGTTGTGACAGTTATACAACATTGTGAATGTACTTAATATCAATGAATTGTATAGTTATTAATGGCCAATTTTATGTAATATAGTTTACTATACATGCCCATGAAGCCAAAAGACGAGAAATCAAAGACTCCTAAAGCTTCTATACTATCTATGCAAGAGTATATTATCATTTAAAGGTAGATAATAACAAGTTAAGAATATATCCTATAAGCCATAAAGTAACCCCATTAATAACAAAGAATTATGGTTAATAAATTAATAAATGGTGGAGTCACAGAAAACACTAATTCAAAAGAACACAGAAAAGACAAATAGCAACTATGTCAATAATAACCCTATCAACAATTCCCCTAAACACAATGGTCTAAACTCCCCCATAAAGACAGATTATCAGACTAGATTTAAAAATAAACCAAAACTCAGTTGTTTCCAGCTTACAAAACATAGCCAAGAATGGTGGCTCATGCCTATAAACTGCAGCATTAAGGAGGCTGAAGTAAGAAGAATGCCATGAGTTTAAGACCAGCATGGGCTACAAAGTAAGTTCCAGTTCTGCCTGGGCTAGAGTGAGACATTTCCTAAAAACACCCAACAATTGTCTTATAAATAATTATGTTTATGCTCATAGTACAGTGCTATTCTCACTTTTGGCCAAAGAAACTTCTTTTTGCAGAAGACACTGCTACTGAGGAGACTCAAAACTTATCAAAGTGCTGAGAAGTGACAGTTGTGTGCTCAGCATTAAATGAGGTATCTCATCTTCCAAGGCTCATGAACCACTGCAGAAGTGGGTGTGGACGAATGTAAGACCTAAAGGATGGGAAGAGTGCTTTGGGAATTCTGACTCAGGACATGAAGTGGCCATTACATTCATGACATCACAGCAGCTGTCCTCAGTTGCACATTACCAGTACAATGTTGAGCCCATCAACATGTCATAATGGATGATGCAGGAGGAAAAGAATGGAAGAGGGATTAGTTAGAAAAAAGGGGTTCAGTTGAAGGGGAAAGAAGGGGCTCAGTGGAAGAGGGATAAAAGGTAATGAAAGGGAATTATGATCAAAATTAATCATAAATTATAAATATAAAAGTTTAAAAATGGGGCTGGAGAGATGACTCAGTAGTTAAAGGCACTTGCCTACCAAACCTACTGGCCTGGGTTCCATTGCCTGGCCACCCACTTAAAGACCATGATATATACACTCTCTCTCTCTTCCTCCCTCCCTCCTCCCCTCCCTCCCCCAGTACCTAGGTAGAGCCAGATGCACAAAGTGGTACATGCATCTGGAGCTGATATGCAGTGGCAAAAGGCCCTAGAACATTCTCTTTCAAATACGTATATAAAATATTAATAAAATTTAAAAACCAAGCCAGGCATGGTAGTGCATGCCTTTAATCCTAGCACTTGGGAGGCAGAGGTAGGAGGATCACTGTGATTTCTAAGCCATCCTGAGACTACACAGTGAATTCCAGGTCAACCTGGGCTAGAGTGAAACCATACCTCAACCCCACAAATTTAAAAACCAAACAAAAAGAACACAAGTACAAGACATAAGTATGTTAAAAGTAAAAGGATGAGAAAAGATATACCATGTTAACATGCATCAAAAGAAAGCTAGAGCACTGGGAGTATGGCTCAGTAATAGAGTGCTTGCTACTATCTGTGAAGGCTTGGGTTTGATTCCCAGCATCACAAGCAAACAAACAACTAAAGTAGCTCCACTAGCACCAGAAGATTAGTGGAAACAGAATGCTATCAGGGATAATGTAATAAAGGATTTCATAATGATAATGGGGTCAATTCCTCAAGAAGACCTAATAACAGAGTTCCCAAATACATGAATCAAAACTGATCACACTGCAAGGAGAAATAGAGGAAGCCCTGGCTATAATCAGAACATTCAGTGGCTGTCTCTTAATAGTGATAGAATAAGACCTAAAATCTGTAAGGATTTAGAAGATTTGAACAATGCTGTATCAACTGGTACCTGAGAGACAGAGAAAGAGAGAGAGACAGACAGACACACACACACACAGTCATTACACCCAAGTTTGTATAAAATATTTACCAAGGTAAAACATAAATTCCATAAATTTAAAATAATTCAACTCAAAGCATTTTCTGACTGCAATAGAATCAAATTAAAACTAATCATAGGAAGATAATTAAAAATTCTCCAAATACTTGAAAATAACATACTTCTAAACCCAAGAGTCAAAGACATCAAAAATGAGTTTTATATGTAATGCTCCCAAAATGGGAACAACTCAAATGTTTATCAGTAGGTGACTAAGCAAAGAAACTACTATATTCAGACATGGAATACTACAGAAACAACAAAAAAGGAATGAAATATTGATATAATAGTGATGAACTCCCAAGTTTTTAGTAAAGCCAAACATGCATATAAAACTGTAGAAAATGCAAAGTTGGGGGCTGGAGAGATGGCTTAGCAGTTATGGTGCTTGCCTGCAAAGCCTAAGAACCTGAGTTCCCATGTAGAGCCAGATGTACAAGGTGGCACATGCATCTGGAGTTTGTTTAGTGGTTAGAGGACCAGGAATGCCCATTCTCTTATTCTCTATCTGCTTTTCTCTCGCTCTCTCTCAAATAAGTAATTTTTTTTGAAAAAAGTTAAATGCAAAGTTATTTATCATGGCAGAAGCAGAGTAGTGGTTGTTCCAGGACCACTCTTCTGTGATAAAAGGAGCATAAGAAGCCGGGCATGGTGGCGCACACCTTTAATCCCAGCACTCGGGAGGCAGAGGTAGGAGGATTGCTGAGAGTTCGAGGCCACCCTGAGACTACATAGTTAATTCCAGGTCAGCCTGGACCAGAGTGAGACCCTACCCCAAAAAAAAAAAAAAAAAAAAAAAAAAAAAAAAAGGAGTATAAGAAAGTTTTGTGAGTGATGAACCTGGTCACTATCATGACAAGGGGTGGGGGAAACAACCTTAAATAGTTTATTGCATGTTGACTATTATAGCTGATTTTGTGTCAATTGTAATATAATAAAGCCTTAAAAATTCTGATATTTAGCTAGGCATGGTGGTGCATGCCTTTAATCCTAGCATTCAGAAGGCAGAGCAGGAGGATGGCCATGAGTCTGAGACTACCCTGAGACTACACAGTGAATCCAAGCCAGCCTAAAGAGCAAGACCCTACCTCAAAAAACAAAAATTCTGGGCTGGAGACATGGCTTAGCGGTTAAGGCGCCTGCCTCCTAAGCCTAAGAATGCTGGTTCCAATCTCCAGGTCCCACATTTAGCCAGATACAAAGTGATGCAAGGGTGCAATGCCGCACTTGACCACCCCAACTGGTGCAATGGTAGTATGTCTGTTTGGGGAAACCAATTGCTCTCTGATTGGATTTGAAGCCACAGGAAGGAATTCCTATCTGGTACTGAAACCTAGTCAAAACCCTGTGGCTAGGCCGGGTGTGGTGGCACACGCCTTTAATCCCAGCACTCGGGAGGCAGAGGTAGGAGGATCACCAAGAGTTCGAGGCCACCCTAAGACTACCTAGTTAATTCCAGGTCAGCCTGGACCAGAGTGAGACCCTACCTTGCAAAACCAAAAAAAAAAAAAAAAAAAAAAAAAAAAAAAAAAAAAAAAAAAAAAACTGTGGCTAGGGGTGGAAACTACTACTGTTCCTGGCTCTTAAATGGATATATGTTGATCATCAAACTGCTGTCCAAACTCTTATGTTTATGCCTCTTTATTAATACCACTCTCACTTTTGGTTAAATAAGCTTCTCTTTTCAGATGGCATTAACCACTGGAGTGACTCAAAAATGGCCAATGCTCTGAGAAGAAATTATAGTGGAGCACTAAGTGAGACATCTTTGTCATACCCTCCAAGGCTCAGGGTCCGCTGTGGAAAGAAGTGGCTGAAAGAATGTAAGAGCTAAAGGAAGGGAGGATTGCTACAATGCTGTCATCCAGATACAAAGTGGCCTTGATATTCATGATCTCATAGTGGCTGATGCAACCTTCACAAGACCTGCATAATATGAGGGGAAATGATAGCATCAAAATAGAAGAGAGACTAGTCGGAAAGAAGAGGGGATTCAGTGGGAGGGGGAAGGTGAGTGTTGGTTTTTTCATCAAGTCCCATTCTTCAACCATACCAAGAAGATTGGCCACACTGTTCCATTTGTAGGCTTTTCTACTGCCACATTACCAGTGAAGAAATCTAGGTCCTCGACCTGTCACTGCTCTCCTTTGAGCTTGCTCTCCTGGTACCAGTCCACCACACAGGTGGACAGCCATCCTGCCCTCTTCCTCCACAGTGCTGCTCTGCTCTGTGCTGGTTGGGGACAAGATTTTAGGTAAAAGCTATCCATAGCTGGACTACCCACTGTCCCAGGCAGGGGGCGCTGTGAAGCCACAGCAGTAGCAAAAAAAGCTGAGGCTGGGTCAGCAGCTATCAGTTTCTCAACCCATGCATGCATGCATTCCTATAGAGATTCTGTTGGCAAAAGCACATGCCAGACTAAAACTCAGGTCAACATATCAAGCAAATAAATTCCAGGAAATGGAACAAATGAATATAAATCAAGTTCTTCTCAATTAAAAAATCTTTAATCTAAAAGCTAACAGTTTAAACCAAAAATAGAAATGCATTTTGCTTACGGCATATATAAAATGTGACAAAAATAGCACACATGAGGGGAACCTGGGAATTTAAGGTCTTACACTAGATGCAATATTTGAAGATAGGCTCTGTTTAAAAATATATTATAGGGGCTGGAGAGATGGCTTAGGGGTTCAGGCGCCTGCCTCCTAAAGCCTAAGAACGCTGGTTCCAATCTCCAGCGGTTCCAATCTCCAGGACCCAAGTTTAGCCAGATGCAAAGTGATGCAAGGCGCAATGCCGCACTTGACCACAAGGGGGCGCACGTATCTGGATTTCGTTCTCAGTAGCTGAGACACTGCTGGCGCCCATCTGTCTTCCTTTCCCTCCCTCCCTCCCTCCCCTCCCTCCTCCCTCCCCCTCTCTCTCTCTCTCTCTCTCTCTCTCTCTGTGTCTCTCTCCAAAAATAAAAAAAAAAAATATATATTATAGGGTTGGACAGATGACTCAGTGGTTAAAAGAATTTGCTTGCAAAGCCTGACAGCCTGAGTTCTATTCCCTAGTACCCATGTAAAAAGCCAGATGCACAAAGTGATGCATGTGTCTAAAGTTCATTTGCAGTGGCAGGAGGTCCTGGTGCACCCATACTCCCCCCCCCATCTGTCTTTCTGTCTCAAATACATAAATATATATATATTATAAGCCAAGTGGAGTGGCATATACCTTTAGTTCCAGCATTTGGGAGGCAGGGGCAGGAGGATTGCTATGAGTTCAAGGACAGTCTGGGCTACAGAGAAAGTTCAAGGTCAGACTGGGCTAGAATGAGACCCTACCTGGGGAGGGCGGGTACAACCAAAACAAAAAAACATTATAAACTCAAGGGTGACCACTAAAATTTTTTTTAGCCTCTTGAGTGCTGAGATTAAAGGCATGTGCCATCACTGCTGGCCTACCTCTAATTTTTAAGTATTTTTTTTTTTTATTTATTTATTTGGGGAGAATGGGCACACCAGGGCCTCCAGCCACTGCAAACAGACTCTAGATACATACGCCACCTTGTACATCTGGCTTACATGAGACCTGGGGAATCTAATCTGGGTCCTTTGGCCTTGCAAACAAGTGCCTCAACTGCTAAGCATTTCTCCAGCCCACCTCTAATTTTTTTTTAAGTATTTGGGTATTTATTTATTTATATTTATTTTGAGAGAGAGAGAGACAGTAGCAGATAGAGATAGAATGGCTATGCCAGGGCCTTCAGCCGCTGCAAGCGAACTCCAGAAATAGTTGTGACAGTTATACAACATTGTGAATGTACTTAATATCAATGAATTGTATAGTTATTAATGGCCAATTTTATGTAATATAGTTTACTATACATGCCCATGAAGCCAAAAGATCAAAATCAAAGACTCCTAAAGCTTCTATACTATCTATGCAAGAGTATATTATCATTTAAAGGTAGATAATAACAAGTTAAGAATATATCCTATAAGCCATAAAGTAACCCCATTAATAACAAAGAATTATGGTTAATAAATTAATAAATGGTGGAGTCACAGAAAACACTAATTCAAAAGAACACAGAAAAGACAAATAGCAACTATGTCAATAATAACCCTATCAACAATTCCCCTAAACACAATGGTCTAAACTCCCCCATAAAGACAGATTATCAGACTAGATTTAAAAATAAACCAAAACTTAGTTGTTTCCAGCTTACAAAACATAGCCAAGAATGGTGGCTCATGCCTATAAACTGCAGCATTAAGGAGGCTGAAGTAAGAAGAATGCCATGAGTTTAAGACCAGCATGGGCTACAAAGTAAGTTCCAGTTCTGCCTGGGCTAGAGTGAGACATTTCCTAAAAACACCCAACAATTGTCTTATAAATAATTATGTTTATGCTCATAGTACAGTGCTATTCTCACTTTTGGCCAAAGAAACTTCTTTTTGCAGAAGACATTGCTACTGAGGAGACTCAAAACTTATCAAAGTGCTGAGAAGTGACAGTTGTGTGCTCAGCATTAAATGAGGTATCTCATCTTCCAAGGCTCATGAACCACTGCAGAAGTGGGTGTGGACGAATGTAAGATCTAAAGGATGGGAAGAGTGCTTTGGGAATTCTGACTCAGGACATGAAGTGGCCATTACATTCATGACATCACAGCAGCTGTCCTCAGTTGCACATTACCAGTACAATGTTGAGCCCATCAACATGTCATAATGGATGATGCAGGAGGAAAAGAATGGAAGAGGGATTAGTTAGAAAAAGGGGTTCAGTTGAAGGGAAAGAAGGGGCTCAGTGGAAGAGGGATAAAAGGTAATGAAAGGAATTATGATCAAAATTAATCATAAATTATAAATATAAAAGTTTAAAAATGGGGCTGGAGAGATGACTCAGTAATTAAAGGCACTTGCCTACCAAACCTACTGGCCTGGGTTCCATTGCCTGGCCACCCACTTAAAGTCCCTGATATATACACTCTCTCTCTCTTCCTCCCTCCCTCCTCCCCTCCCTCTCCCAGTACCTAGGTAGAGCCAGATGCACAAAGTGGTACATGCATCTGGAGCTGATATGCAGTGGCAAAAGGCCCTAGAACATTCTCTTTCAAATACGTATATAAAATATTAATAAAATTTAAAAACCAAGCCAGGCATGGTAGTGCATGCCTTTAATCCTAGCACTTGGGAGGCAGAGGTAGGAGGATCACTGTGATTTCTAAGCCATCCTGAGACTACACAGTGAATTCCAGGTCAACCTGGGCTAGAGTGAAACCATACCTCAACCCCCCCCCCACAAATTTAAAAACCAAACAAAAAAGAACACAAGTACAAGACATAAGTATGTTAAAAGTAAAAGGATGAGAAAAGATATACCATGTTAACATGCATCAAAAGAAAGCTAGAGCACTGGGAGTATGGCTCAGTAATAGAGTGCTTGCTACTATCTGTGAAGGCTTGGGTTTGATTCCCAGCATCACAAGCAAACAAACAACTAAAGTAGCTCCACTAGCACCAGAAGATTAGTGGAAACAGAATGCTATCAGGGATAATGTAATAAAGGATTTCATAATGATAATGGGGTCAATTCCTCAAGAAGACCTAATAACAGAGTTCCCAAATACATGAATCAA
The DNA here is from genome assembly GCA_036365145.1 of Orientallactaga sibirica. Lineage (NCBI taxonomy): Eukaryota > Metazoa > Chordata > Mammalia > Rodentia > Dipodidae > Orientallactaga > Orientallactaga sibirica. The sequence goes on along the minus strand of JAEOAD010000005.1, from coordinate 58,306,573 downwards.
AACTGATCACACTGCAAGGAGAAATAGAGGAAGCCCTGGCTATAATCAGAACATTCAGTGGCTGTCTCTTAATAGTGATAGAATAAGACCTAAAATCTGTAAGGATTTAGAAGATTTGAACAATGCTATATCAACTGGTACCTGAGAGACAGAGAAAGAGAGAGAGACAGACAGACACACACACACACAGTCATTACACCCAAGTTTGTATAAAATATTTACCAAGGTAAAACATAAATTCCATAAATTTAAAATAATTCAACTCAAAGCATTTTCTGACTGCAATAGAATCAAATTAAAACTAATCATAGGAAGATAATTAAAAATTCTCCAAATACTTGAAAATAACATACTTCTAAACCCAAGAGTCAAAGACATCAAAAATGAGTTTTATATGTAATGCTCCCAAAGTGGGAACAACTCAAATGTTTATCAGTAGGTGACTAAGCAAAGAAACTACTATATTCAGACATGGAATACTACAGAAACAACAAAAAGGAATGAAATATTGATATAATAGTGATGAACTCCCAAGTTTTTAGTAAAGCCAAACATGCATATAAAACTGTAGAAAATGCAAAGTTGGGGGCTGGAGAGATGGCTTAGCAGTTATGGTGCTTGCCTGCAAAGCCTAAGAACCTGAGTTCAATTCCGCAGTACCCATGTAGAGCCAGATGTACAAGGTGGCACATGCATCTGGAGTTTGTTTAGTGGCTAGAGGACCAGGAATGCCCATTCTCTTATTCTCTATCTGCTTTTCTCTCGCTCTCTCTCAAATAAGTAATTTTTTTTGAAAAAAGTTAAATGCAAAGTTATTTATCATGGCAGAAGCAGAGTAGTGGTTGTTCCAGGACCACTCTTCTGTGATAAAAGGAGCATAAGAAGCCGGGCATGGTGGCGCACACCTTTAATCCCAGCACTCGGGAGGCAGAGGTAGGAGGATTGCTGAGAGTTCGAGGCCACCCTGAGACTACATAGTTAATTCCAGGTCAGCCTGGGCCAGAGTGAGACCCTACCCCAAAAAACCAAAAAAAAAAAAAAAAAAGGAGTATAAGAAAGTTTTGTGAGTGATGAATCTGGTCACTATCATGACAAGGGGTGGGGGAAACAACCTTAAATAGTTTATTGCATGTTGACTATTATAGCTGATTTTGTGTCAATTGTAATATAATAAAGCCTTAAAAATTCTGATATTTAGCTAGGCATGGTGGTGCATGCCTTTAATCCTAGCATTCAGAAGGCAGAGCAGGAGGATGGCCATGAGTCTGAGACTACCCTGAGACTACACAGTGAATCCAAGCCAGCCTAAAGAGCAAGACCCTACCTCAAAAAACAAAAATTCTGGGCTGGAGACATGGCTTAGCGGTTAAGGCGCCTGCCTCCTAAGCCTAAGAATGCCGGTTCCAATCTCCAGGTCCCACATTTAGCCAGATAAAAAGTGATGCAAGGGTGCAATGCCGCACTTGACCACCAGGGGGGCGCACACAGCTGGATTTTGTTTGCAGCAGCTGAGAGGCTGCTGGTGCGCCCATCTCTTATCTGTCTTCCTCTCCCTCTCTCTCTGTCTCCCTCTGTCTCTCTCCAAAAAAAAAAAAAAATTTAAAATTTTTTTTTTTTTTTTTTTTTTTTTTTGAGGTAGAGTCTCACTCTAGCCCTGGCTGACCTGGAACTCACTTTGTAGTCTCAGGCTGGCCTTGAACTCATGGCGATCCTCCTACCTCTATCTGCAAAGTGCTGGGATTAAAGGCATGTGCTACCACACCTGAAAAATTTTGATTTTTATCTGAAGGGAAAAAGACCAACTTGAATATGTCCTATTACATAATCACTTTGTTTTCAATCTTTGTTTACATTTTAATTATTAAGGAAACCTCCTAGGTCCCAAATATATACAATTAACTTTGGGAGACTATCAAAGCCATTTTGCTTCTTTTTGTAATATTTTTTCTTTTTGGTGTGCATGTGTGTGTTCATATGTCTGTAGTACGCATATATGTGTGTATGTACGTAGGCTTGAAGTCAGCGTAGGTTATCTTCCTCATTCTCTACCTTCTTTTAATATGCATGCGTGTGTGTGTGTGCATGTGCACACGAGCACACATGTGCCAGGGTCTTTTGCCACTGAAAATGAATTCCAGACCCATGCACCACTTCTTGCTGCAAAATCAAACCTAGGGTGGCAGGTTTTTCAAAGTAGGTGCCTTAAACACAGAGCCATCTCCCCAGCTGCCCCACCTTATTTTATTTGAGACAAGGTCTCTTGCTGAACTCAAAGCTCACCAATTTGGCTAGACTAGCTAACCAGTAAGCACTAGAGATCCCCCAACCTCTGCCTCTCCAGTGCTGGGATTACAGACATTTTTACATGGGTGTTGGGATCTGAACTAAGATCCTCATGCTTGCACTACAAGCACTTTTCCCATTCAGCCATCTCCAGCCCAGTATAATATTTTTCTAATAACAGTTGTATTTAATTGTAAAATATGTTCTCTTCAGTGGATACATTTCATCAGGTCTCTTTGTGTTTTTCTTTCTAGAGGTGCTGGGATCAAACCCAGGGCCAAATACATGCTAGGTAAGAGTTCTACCACTGAGCTATACTCCAGCTCCCTTTAGTAGGTACATTTGATGATCTAATATTAATAAGACAATGAGATTTTCCCAAGTTAATAGCCCTCGGGATTAGAGAGATCTTGTCTGAAAAGAGAGAGAGCACTTAGAGAGTAAATGAGTACTTAGCATCATGCTGTGAATATTACCATGGGTGATACAATTTTCTTTTTTTAGTCGGGGTCTCATTCTACTCAGTCTGTAGCTCCAGGCTTGCCTTGAACTCATGATGATCCTCCTACCTCAGGATTAAAGGTTTGTGCCATTATACCGGGCTATTACGGGTGTGGGAGGTGTGTGTATGTATATTTTTTGTTTATTTATTTGAGAGAGTGAGTGAGAGAGAGAATTGGCAAGCCAGGGCCTCCAGCCACTGCAAATGAAGTCCAGATGCATGTGCCACCTTGTAGATCTGGTTTTTGTGGGTCCTGGGGAATTGAACCTGGGTCTCTTCACTTTGCAGACAAGTGCCTTAACTGCTAAGCCATCTCTCCAGCCCTTTATAAAAATTTTATTTATTTATTTATTTATTTATTTATTTATTTATTTGAGAGAAAAAGGCAGAGAGAGAGAACGTAGGTTTTTTATTTTTAAATTTAGTTGCATATGTGTGTGGGTGGGCTGGTGGGGGCAGGGTCTTTTGCAGTTGCAAACAAGTGTCAGATACTTATGCTACTGTCTGGTTTTATGTGAGTGGCTGGGGAATTGAACTCTGATTGGCAGGCTTTGCAATCAAGTGCCTTTAATCACTGAACCTCAGGGTTTCTTTAAGTACTGAGAAACCAAACCCCCATCTTCAGGCTTTGCAAACAAGTGCCTTTAGCCACTGAGCCATCTCCCCACCTTTTTCCTCCCAATAGGTGTCTATACCATTTTCTTGCTATATGTATTAGATATTACAGGAAAACTGGACTCATCCCAAAAGTAACCTGGAGACCTAAACTTTGTGGAAAACTTGAAGTCTTAACATTAACTCAATACTAATGTGAACACATCAGGAGAAATTTATCTCAGTAGATGGGTGTGCTCATATCTGTATTCATACCATTTATAAAGAGCAGAACCATGGTCTCAACATGATTTGTTTGATTCAAACTATCTCCTGACTGCTTATTTTGAAGCTTCTAAAAACATCTTCAGAAAAGTTGAATGAATACTACATGGAACACTGGCTTAACAGCTTAGTCTGACAATTAATTGTTAGCTGATGTTTTGCTATATTTACAGGCTTGGTGTTCCAAATGATTTAAAACATGCATAGATACTTCAGTCTTCAATACTTCACTGACTTTTTATTTTTTATTTTATTTATTTATTTATTTATTTTTATGTTTTGGTTTTTGAGGTAGAGTCTCACTCTAACCCAGGCTGATCTGGAATTCATTATGTAGTCCCAGGCTGGCCTTGAACTCACAACAATCCTCCTACCTTAGCCTCCAGAGTGCTAGGAATAAAGGTGTGTACCACCACACCCGAGAGAGTAAGAGAGAGAGAGAATGAGAATATGGGTTCACTAGGGCCTCTAGCCACTGCAAACAGACCCTAGACTATGTGGCCACTTTGCACATTGACATCAGGTCCTTAGGCTTTACAGGCAAGTGCTCAAACTGCTGACCCACCTCTCCAGCACTGCTTTACTCAATTTTTGACCACTGTGCTACCTGCTTCTTCTTCAAAAGAATAAATCTTTTTTAAAAACTTTATGTGAGAGAGAGTGAGCATGGGTGCTCTAGGACTTTTTGCCACTGCAAACGAACTTCAGTTGCATGTACTACATTGTGCAACTGGCCTTATACATGGGTACTGGGAAATTGAACCCACGCCTTTAACTGCTGAGCCATCTCCCTAGTCCAAGAAGAAATCTTTTAACAATATGAGACCAAAAACTTGGATATGCTTCTCAACAATTTGCAATGGTTTCCACCTCTTCTATGTATAATCTAAACACTTCAGGGTAACATTTTGAGCCCTCAACTGCAGCCTCTCTCTGCTTCCTCCCATCACCCATGGTCCAGTCAGTCATCCATGAAAATATGAAGTACCTTATGTTAGTGTGTGACCTTCTGACTCAGATGCCTTTTCCTGTTTTTTTTTGTTTTTTTTGGTTTTTCGAGGTAGTATCTCACTCTAGCTCAGGCTGACCTGGAATTTATTATTTAGTCTCAGGGTGGCCTCGAACTTATGGCGATCCCCCTACCTCTGCCTCCTGAGTACTGGGATTAAAGGCATTTGCCACCACGCCTGGCTATCTCTCTTTTCTGGGGGGAAGGGTTTTTTTTTTTTTGTTTTGTTTTTTGGTAAGGAGTATTGCTGGGGATTGAACCTAGGGACTCAACATGCTAAATACGTGTTCTACTACTGAGTCACTCCCAAGCCCCTCATGTAGCTTGGTCTTTTTTCTAATCCTATTAAAGCACATCTCAAATGCCACAGGAAAAGGGGGTTTAAACTTCCTAGGTTATACTTCTTCAACATTTATATTTTGTTACTTAACACAAGTTCAAGTAAATATAATAAGAAAATACATTTACTTTCCAGTTATCAAAAACAACTAAGTAGGGCTGGAGAGATGACTCAGCACTTGCAAAGCTGAATGGCCCAAGTTTGATTCTCCAGTACCCACCTAAAGCCAGATGTACAAAGTGGCGCATGTATCTGCCTCCTTGGCCCCTCTGCTTCATTTAATTTTTTTCCATGGCCTTTTGATCATCCCATTCACAAATATTTGCTGAGTGAATGGATGAATGGCAGATAAACAGCTTTGCAAGAAGAAAAAGGAAGTTTATTTTCCTCATCGTTCTTATTTGTGTGTGTGTATAATACAAATGTATGAGTGTGCCATGACATGCATGTGGAGGTCAGAGGAAAACTTTGCAGTGTTGGATTTTCTCCTTCTACCTTGTTTGGAGACAGGGTCTTTCTTTGCTATTATTTTGCCACTAGAAAGACCAGTCTAGTTGGTCCCCAGCTTTGGAAGTCTCCTGACTCCACCTCTTATACCACCTCCCATGTGTTAGTACTACAGATGCTTGTGCCACTTTGCAACCAGCTTTATGTAGGTGCTGAGGACTCAAATTCAGGTCACCAGGCTTGCAGAGCAAGTGCCTTTAACCTCTGAGCCATCTCCCCAGCTCTATTTTTCTAATAATCATTGAACTCACCACCTACCATTTTCCTCAGGACATAACTGAGCTTGTATCATATTATTGTTTGGCAAGTATCTGCCTGGGGTTTTTGCTCAAAGTATATATCTATTCTCTAAACTGAGCCCTAGTAAATACAATTTGGAGATCTCTAAAGCCCCAAATATGTTCATCTCTAGATCTTCCCCTAGGAGGCAGCACATTACAGTACTATATAATGATTTTCACACAGAGAGCTGTAGAAATAGATTCTTGGGCCGGTCCTTTCAAATCCAAAGAAATGCAAGCCTCTGTACCCTGATGATGCTGAGCTGATGGGCTTGGAGTCACACTTGAAGAATCACTAGTGTGTTCTAGATCCCATATACACTGTCCAACAGCTTTATGGTATTGGGTGAACACTCTACTCAGCATCAATATCTGACCTGCAAAATGGACACAACATTACCAAGTAACTTGTTGGGTTGTTCTAAGGCTAACACAAGTATTCAGGACAGTGCCTCACTCAAAGCCTTTACTTAATAAATGATAGCTATTAGTCTGGTCTCTTGCAAACTTTAAGATTCCTAAATGAGGGCTGGGGAGATGGCTCAGTGGGTAAAGGCGCTTATTTGCAAAGCCTGCTGGCACAGGGTTCAATTCCCTAGTACTCACATAAAGCCAGATGCACAAAGTGATATAAGTGTCTGGAGTTTGTTTGCAGTGGCAAGAGGCCCTGGTACACCCATATACTGTGTGTGTGTGTGTTTGAAAATAAATAAAAATATTTTAAAAAAATTCCCAAATGATCTTCCATTTCTTATAGATCTAATTTTCAAAAGCAAAGCAAGAGTTTCTGCTCTGGCAAACAGTATATCACACTGGTTCTAGATGTGGCATAAAGAACCACAGTGTTGGGGCTGGGGAGATGGCTCAACAGTTAAGATGCTTGCATAAAATCCTAAGGACCCACGTTCTGTTCCCAGCTCATTTGCAGGGGCTAGAGGCTCTGGTGCTCCCATTCTCTCTATTTGCCTTTCTCTCTCTCTCTCTCTCTCTCAAATAAATAAATAAATAAAAAGAATCATAGTACTGAGGCTGAGAATATAACTCAAAAGAACACTTGGGAGAGGCGTTGGGTTCAATCCGCAGCAGCCCTGCCTCAAAGGAAGAGCCATGGGAAGGAGGGCGGGGGAGATGGTACTAGAATAGATGTCAGAAAGGAGTTTCGGTTCTGGATGCTTCTAAATTACTAGCAGTCCCAAGTCTGTGCAAGGAAAGGGCCCCTCTGACATCTGCATTAGGGAGAGCTGGGGTTCACATGCTAGCCCTGCAAATGACTTGATCTGTAATTTTTGGAGGCCCCAGCCCTCGTTGACATCCTCAGTGTTCCCACCTAACCAGTGAAAGAATTCCAACTTTAGCCTATGAGTCTGAAAGATTTTGTACTTAGGTAACCAAGGGCTTGCTCTCCTCCCCAGGTCTGTTTCTCCCCTCTGTCCTCTCTCCTGTGTACAGCTCCCACAGATCTGAGTCCGAGTCGGGCTCAACTTAGAACAAAACGCGAGGTGGGAGTGTGAGGTAGCGGGTGGCACTTGCCCTGACCCTGTCCCAGCCTGCTCGAGGCTTCTCCCGGACGCACGCCCACCGCCCGGCCACCCAACCCTCCTCCAAGGCCAGGCGACAGCGCGGCTGCCGCGCCGCCCCGCCCCTGGCGCGGCTCACCTTTTCCGTCAGTGCTGCCCGGGTGGCGCGGGGCGTCTCCCGGACGGCGGACGGGCTGAGGGGACACCGCGGCACCCGCACCGGCAGCCCGGCCCACCGCCGGTCTCCCTTTTAACCTGCGACACCGAGTGCCCGCCCATTGCCCGGCCCCGGAGGAGGCGGCCCAGCCAGCCTGGCCCGAGGGGCGCGGCACCCAGCCGAAAGGTGCTGGAGGCTCCCCCGACGCACGCCTGTGACCGTGGCAGTCACGTGGCTCTGAGGTGAGCGCCTCGGCCGCCAGGCAATGACGCGCCGTTTCTGGCCAATGACACGGCCTTGTTTAGCGAAGTGTCCCGCCCCCGACCACTCTCTTTCTCGTGATTGGCTGTCCTGACCTGTCAGACTACGAGGCCGGGTTATTAGGGGGTTGCTCCAAACCAGACAGATGAATCATCTGTGAAGTGAGTTTGGCCCAATGAGAAGGCCGAGGGGTGCTCTGCATCCGTGACTTTTTGGTTCCTTTTGCTCCCTTTGTAGAGACTGAATGGCAGAAGGTCGGTTGTAATATTAAATAAAGCTCCTGACTCAAGACTCATTTTAAGCCGGGCGTGGTGGCGCACGCCTTTAATCCCAGCACTCGGGAGGCAGAGGTAGGAGGATCACTGAGAGTTCGAGGCCACCCTGAGACTACAAAGTTAATTCCAGGTCAGCCTGGACCAGAGTGAGACCCTACCTTGCAAAAAAAAAAAAAAAAAAAAAAAAAAAAAAAAGACATTTTCCACCAAAGAGCCCAGTAACCAGAGGGTCCTTTATAAATGTAAATGGGCTATTAAAAGCACTTGCTTGCAAACCCTCACGTTCCTAGTCCTATTCCCCAGTACCCAGGTAAAGCCAGATGCACCATCGTTTTTTGTGACAAGAGGCCCTGGCGCGGCCATACTTTCTCTGCCTCTTTTCTCTCTTTCTCTCAAAGAAAGAAAGAAAGAGAGAGAGGGAGGGAGGGAAGGAAAGGAAGGAAGGAAGGAAGGGAGGGAGGGAGGGAGGGAGGGAGGGAGGAAGAAGAAAGAAAGAAGAAAGAAAGAAGAAAGAAAGAAAGAAAGAAAGAAAGAAAGAAAGAAAGAAAAAAAAGTTAGTTAAAAATATAAGTGTGGGGCTGGAGAGATGGCTCAACAGTTAAGGTGCTTGCCTGCAAAGCCTAACTACCCTGGTTCACCCATGTAAAGCCATATGCACAAAGTGGCATATGCATCCTGAATTTGTTTGCAGCGGCTGAACGCCCTGGCGCACCCATTCTCTCTCTCCGTCTGTTCTATATCTCTGCTTGCAAATAAATAAAATGTAAATGTGGTGGTACATGCAGGTAGGAAATTGCTGAAGAGGCAGAGGCAGGAGGATTAGGAGTTCGAAGCCAATCTGGGCTATACATTTTCCCTGGGCATGTTGGGACACGCCTTTAATTCCAGCATTGGGGAAGCAGAGGTCGAAGGGTTGCTCTGAGTTTGAGGCCAGCCTGGGGCTATAGAGTGAGTTCCAGGTCAGCCTGGACTAGAGTGAGATCCTACCTCGAAAAAACACCTCCCCCCCTCAAAGTAAATAGAAATATAACACTAAACGTGGAATTTAGTTTCAACTCTTGTTTAAACCCCTCTGTGGCTTTCTGAGACTGATAGAGAAACCCAGTCCCCAAGTCCTAAGCCTCTTCCTTCACTGCCCACCACGTATATTAAACTCTGGTAACTCCTCCCCCCTCTCTTTTTCTCTGAATCCTGGTTTGTCACCTCTTGATCCAAACCATATATATATATATATATATATATATATATATATATTATATATATATATATTTGCTTTTTTTTTTTTTTTTTTTTTTTTTTTTTTGAGGTAGGGTTTCACTCTAGCCTAGGCTGACCTGGAGTTCACTATGGAGCCTCAGGGTGGCCTTAAACTCACGGCGATCCTCCTACCTCTGCCTCCCGAGTGCTGGGGTTAAAGGCGTGGGCCACCACACCCGGCTTCAAACCTTTATATTTTTATCCTTGCTTTAGTGAGGTCATCCTTGATTACTCTATGTAAAGTTACCAGCCAGTCCCATCCTATCATGCATTATTTTTAATTTTATTCATTTATTTGAGAGACGAGAGGCTGGGGAAGGGGAGAGAGAGAGAGAGAGAGAGAGAGAGAGAATGGGCATGCCAGGGTCTCCAGACACTGCAAACAAACTCCAGATGCATGTACCACCTTGTGCATCTGGCTTACATGGGTCTGGTAGTCAAACCTGGGTCCTTTGGCTTTGCAGTCAAGTACCTTAACTGCCAAGCCATCTCTCCAGCCCAACTTTTTTTTTTTTGTTTTGTTTTTTTTGAGGTAGGGTTTCACTCTAGTCCAGGCTGACCTCAATTCACTATGTAGTCTCAGGGTGGCCTCGAACTCTCGGCAATCCTCCCACCTCTGCCTCCCAAGTACTGGTATTAAAGGCGTGTGCCACCACGCCCGGCTACAGCCCAACTTTTTAGGATACAGGTATAACAGCAAGCCTTCCACACAAGCTTCTAGCCCAGTCCAAACAAAGCTCTTTCTCACCCTCACAAGGCAAACCTCACAGTCCTTAGTTCTTATTGCATTCAGGTCTTTCAACTCTGAACAGAATACTCCATCAAGCTGTACTTATAGCACTGAAGACATCTCTTAGGCCAAGGTTTCAAATTCTTCCACATTCCTCTTGAAAATCAGCTCCAAAAGGCCAAAGCCACACAGTCAGGTGTCTAGCAGCAATCCCACTTTTCGGTACCACTTTACTATTGCAGTCAGGTTCACATTACTGGCAGAAATCATCAACCAACAGCAGCTTTTTGGGAAACAAAAAAGGGGGGGATATTTTGGCTTACAGATTCGAGGGGATGCTCCACCCATGGCAGGGAAATGATGGCATGAGCAGAGGGTGGACATCACCCCCTGGCCAACATAAGGTGGTCAATAGCAACAAGAGAGTGTGCCAAGCACTAGCAAGGGGGAGCTATACGGGATGTTAAACTTATTCTCCCCCCCCTTTTTTTCCCCTTTTATCTCCTTTTCTCCCTACTACCACTTCCCAGAACCCATTTTGGACAACTCTTCTTAGGCCATACTTGTTTGGTGCAGTGGGCCTAGATTCTCATGCTTTTCCTAGGCTTTATTTTAGCCACTCTATTTCACTATATTCCTCCCCACTCACAAACTACTTCAATCCCTAATGGCTTTATCCATAAAGACTAAGTATTTCTCCAGGCCTTCCGGTCAGCCTATACCCTTAGCAGCCTCGGCCTTTACAGATGCCAATAAACATACCTATGGGCTAATTATTAAGAGAGCCAATTGATCAGATGAGGCCCTTAAGTTCCCTAACCCCCATTCAGTCCAGCTAGGGGAACTATATGCCATCATCAGAATCTTACAGCTCTGTCAACAAGAGCCCATCACATGTGATGATCCCTTGGGGCCTGGGTTCAACAATGGCTTTCAAAAAACCATACCAGGCCATTCCCCTTGGGTTTTCTCACCAAGGTGGCGAGTAGCCAATGATGGGTAAGACTCCATAAGATGGGACAACCTAAGACAGGCACCGTCACATATGATGATCCCTTGGGGCCTGGGTTCAACAATGGCTTGGCAAAAACCATACCTCTCAGGGTTGCCAATAATAAAAACAAAAAGGAGGATATATATGGCACAATACATGCCTGGTCCTAGCCAGACCACATGGCAGAAGAAACCAGGAAGTGGCTTCTGTGAACATGGCGTTCTGCTCAGGCTTGGTGTGACAACAGTTACAGTCCCATGCTCGCGAGAAGCCTGCTACGAGATGTCCTGTCCAGAGACAGGCTGTCATTGGTCACAAAAAGAGGGACCACCCCATACAATGATTAGCCAGCCAAGCCCCTTAAAACCCAAGTGCACTTCCTCAATAAATGAGTTTGCAGCAGCTTGCCCTCTGCTGCTTCCACCCAACTCCTGGAGTCTGTGTTGTGACTCTGCACTGCTCACCCCAACTTGGCAGAGACCGGCCGTCCCTCCTGGGCTGGCCTTAGGGGGGACCACAACATCCACCCATAAATCTGCCCCCAACAATACACTACCTCCTGGAGGTGTTAATTCCCAAATCTCCATCAGCTGGGAACCTAGCATTCAGAACACCTTAGGTTTATGGGGGACACCTGAATCAAACCATGTTTGAACATTCCTATGATTATGTCCAGCTGAATGAATTGGAGTTCCTGAAGAAGCTTCCTCTGTGGTATGCTTTCTACTGTCCTCTGTAGCTTCCTTTGTCACCAGACAGATGGTGTCTGTGGGCAGGGGCCAGTCTCTGTATACTCACTCATATGACATACCAGATCATGACAACTGGCCCATAGGAGTTGGGGAGTTGTCTACCGTCAGGAAGATGAAGGAATCTTTTAAACAGAGAGCCAAGCTCTAAGCCAAGGAAACAACCAGCTGCCTTTTGTTCCCTAGTGCTTTAACATCTTGAGAATGTATTTCTATAAATCACAAAGCCTTATAATTTCTATGGGAAATTTTAATTTATGAGTTCTCAAGAGCTTATAATTTCTATGGAAAATAATTTTTTAATGTTACAAGTGAACTCTATGTTAAAAACTACTCCTGAAATACATGCATGTGTATGTCCCAACCAATATCTTTTAACTTGTAATGTTTCTTAAGGAACAGAGATTGACATACTGAAATGATTATACTTCTTATTTCTTTTAAAAAACAATACCTTAAGCTGGGCATGGTGGTGCATGCCTTTAATCCCAGCACTCGGGAGGCAGAGGTAGGAGGATCGCTGAGAGTTCAAGGCCACCCTGAGACTACATAGTGAATTCCAGGTCAGCCTGGACCAGAGTGAGACCCTACATCACAAAACCAAAAAAAAAAACAAAAAAAAAAAAAAAAAAAACAATACATTATAATCTATTTATTTATTTTATTAGATCGAGAAAGGTAAAGAGAGAAAGAGAGAGAGAATAGGTGTGCTGGGGCCTTCAGCTGCTGTAAATGAACTCTAGACGCATGTGCCACCTTGTGCATCTGGCTTATGTAGGTCCTGGGGAATCAAACCTAGGTCCTTTGTCTTTGCAGTCAAACACCTTAACCTCTAAGCCATCTCTCCAACCCTATACTACTTTTTTTTTTTTTTTTTAGGTAGGGTCTCACTCTTGCCCAGGCTGACCTGGAATTCACTATGTGGTCTCTATACTACTTATTCTAAGAGAAGTGTTAAAAGAATTTTAAAGTGCCAAGTGTGGTGGTACACACATTTAATCCCACACTTGGGATGCAGAGATAGGAGGATCACCATGAGTTTGAGGCCACTCTGAGACTCATAGTGAATTCCATGCCTGGGCTAGGTCAAACAAATAAATAATTGGGGTAATAATAATCAGGGGATCACAACTGGGTGTGATGGTCCATCTGTGATCTTAACACTTTGTCTTGTGCCATCCTGGGCTTTAGTCAAACACCTTAACCTCTAAGCCATCTCTCCAACCCTATACTACTTTTTTTTTTTTTTTTTGAGGTAGGGTCTCACTCTTGCCCAGGCTGACCTGGAATTCACTATGTGGTCTCTATACTACTTATTTCTAAGAGAAGTGTTAAAATAATTTTAAAGTGCCAAGTGTGGTGGTACACACATTTAATCCCACACTTGGGATGCAGAGATAGGAGGATCACCATGAGTTTGAGGCCACTCTGAGACTACATAGTGAATTCCAGGTCAGCCTGGACTAGAGTGAAAACCTACTTCGAAAAACAAACAAATAAATAATTGGTAAGGTAATAATAATGAGGGGGATCACAACTGGGTGTGATGGTCCACATCTGTGATCTTAACACTCTAAAGGTGGAAGCAAGAGGATCTGGAGCTCAAGATCATCAGCTATACAGCATGTTTGATGCCATCCTGGGCTTCATGAGACTATATCTAAAAATAACAACAAAATAAATGAATAGATCACAAAGTCTCAGAAGGCTTTACAATGGGATTGCAAAGAAAATAATAAAATCTGAATTGTGGAATAATTATGATTACTACAGCAGAGTCATATTATGACTTGTTTTGTGGCAAATATATTTGGATCAACAAAAGCCTATGGCAATTAAAAATATTTCTATTTATTTATTTGCAAGCAGGAAGAGATGCACAGAAGAGAGAAAAAGAGAATGTATGTGCCAGGGCCTCCAGCCACTAAACTCCAGACACATGCTCCACTTTGTGCATCTGGCTTTATGTGAGTATTAGGGAATCAAATTCAGGTCATTAGGCTTTGCAGGCAAGTGCCTTAATGGCTAAGTCATCTCTCCAGCCCTGATTTATTCTTTTTGAAAAATTAACAGTTTCATTGTTTTTGAAAACAGTCACACAAAGTTAGTAAATTCAAAGGATTAAGGAAAAGCTGGGAATGTAGTGTGATGTATGTGCCAGCATGTCTAAAGTCCTACATTCAATCCTTAGCACCCACCCCCTCAAAGAGTTTATAGTGTAATGTAAATCTCCCTCATTTCTCCATCCACTCTTGCCCAAGGGTGCCTTGTAGAACAAACACACAGCAGCTGCTCCCTGTGTTGCCTGCCATATTTATTCTATAGCATTAGTTCTCAATGGGATTTGAATTAGAATTAGAATTTGTTGAGGCAACTTTTAAAAGATTGCAATATTTAACATTTGGGTCCCACCCCTGAGATATTATTTGACCTAATTGGTGTCGAGTTCAGGTACAATTTTTTTTTTTTTGTGTGGAGGTGCTAAGATAAAAATTATAATGAAAGAATTTAAGTCAGAAAATCTAACTCAGCCCATAGCCCAGACCAATCAACTTTCACTCTGGCTCACCTGTGCCTGCAGGTGAAACCCACTACAGTAAAGTTATAAATAGACCCTTACCAGGGGTCAGGGTCTCTTTACCGGATCCTGAACCTCCAGGTTCTGGTAAGCCTTCCCTCGTCTCAGCCCACCATGCCTACTCCCACATGGGTTCTCTACCTCCTCCTGCCCTCCACATGGCAGGAGTTCTCTCTCTGCACTTTCTTCTCTTTCCTTCCTTTAATCTAATAAAGTCTCTCTAATCAGAAGAAGAAGAGAGAGAGAGAGAAAGAGAAAGAAAGAAAGAAAGAAAGAAAGAAAGAAAGAAAGAAAGAAAGAAAGAAAGAAAGAAAGAAAGAAAGAAAATCTAACTCAGAAACTAACAGGGCTCTGAAGCCCCTGTTTCAAGGTCAAGTCTTATACTATAGTCTTAGTATTTCTCCAAGGTCATGTCCTGTTGCACAGTTTTATTTCTGTACTATAACTCATCAAGGTTTTTGTTGTTGTTGTTATGTTTTTACTGTTTTTTGTTTTGTTTTTCATTTTAAAAATATTTTATTTTCATTTATTCATATGAGAGAGAAAGAGAAAAGACAAAGGGAGGGAGGGAGGGGAAGAGAGAGAGAATGGACATGCCATGGCCTCCAGACACTGCAAACTCTAAACACATGTGCCACCTTGTGCATCAGGCTTATGTGGGTCCTGGAGAATTGAACCTGGGTCCTTTGGCTTTGCAGGCAAGCACCTTAACCATTACACCATCTCTCTAGCCCTGTTTTTCATTTTTTTGAGGTAGAGGCTCTCTTTAGCCCAGGCTGACCTGGAATTCACTATGTATCTCAGGGTGGTCTCGAACTCAGGGTGATTCTCCTACCTCTGTCTCTGAGTGCTGGAATTAAAAGCATGCCCCACTGCTCCTAGCTTTTTTACTGATTTATCTCCATGCACAGCTGCAAGCTTCTTCCTCAAACTACTTTCTGCTTCTGGAAAACTTGCTTATAGCAGACACCAAACAGGTGCTCTGCAGCCCACCGGTAATGAAAAGAGTCTTAAGCCAGGCATGGTGGCGCAAGCCTTTAATCCCAGCACTTGGGAGGCAGAGGTAGGAGAATCACCCTGAGTTCGAGGCCATCCTGAGACTACATAGTGAATTCCAGGACAGCCAGAACTAGAGTTAGATCCTACCTTGAAAAACAAAACAAAAAGAAATAAAAAGAAAAAAAAAGAAGAAGAGTCTTAGATGATGTGTAGAAACTCTGAACCATCAGACCTCAGTGTCCAGGCTTTGAAAGAGATTCCCCTGGGCCCACACTGGTGTGTTACTAAACATTCATCTTCATTCTCCACTCAGTCTCTGATGCAGGTTCTGAGTGCCTCAGTTTCCTGTGAGAGCTAGCGATCTAACTCAAGGCCTCAAACAGGCAAGTACTCTATTATTCAGTTACAAGTGCAGTTCTATTTTGCTGATAATATGAACAACATTTTACATGAAATAGATATTTCTCCTCTGCCCCTCACCTCCATTCCTTAGGTGTGGGGGGTGACTTTCAGAGCTACTGGGTTTCAGAAAGCAGTCATTCTCACTGTTGGTCTGGGAGGGAAATTTTTCCTGAATGGGAGAGAAGGAAGGGCCAAGTAGCTAGGTAGAAAACAAGGAACCTTTTGACAACCTCCCATACAATTGAGAGAGTGCCAAATTCTAACCACTAGACCACCAGGGAACATGAGAAAAGAGTTGCAGGAAAACAAGGAAAGAGCCAGGTGTGGTGGTGCACACCTTTAATCCCGGCATTTAGGAAGCAGAGGTAGGAGGATCGCTGTGAGTTCAAGGCCAGCTTGAGATGACATAGTGAATTTCAGGTCAGCCTGGGCTGGGTGGGGAAAGAGTTTGGTTTTGCAGGATCCTTAAGTAAAAAGACCCTGAGTCTATTCCTTCCCTAGAGAGGAAGGAAGTTCTTCTCTGTGGGTGGCCCACAGGAGGAATCCTGGGAGTAGGAAAGCTTAGTCAGAGCAATGACTCTTGAGCCCCAGCTCAGAGGAGACTGTTGGCATTTCATGGTCACACCATCTTGGGTAGGGGCATGCTTGTGGTAGGATAGTGGCTAAAAAGGTCAGAGGTTCTTATGGGCTGGCCAAGTTGTACCAATATGCTGTCACATGACCATATAGGGTGGGTCATTCATCATAACTATTAAGATTTAATACCCTGTTATCACTTGTGGGATAGAAATTTGGAACACATAAAATTTTATTTATTTATTTTGAGGCAAACCTAACAGACTGGCCTTTTTTATGCGAGAGAGAGAGAGAGAATTGGCATGCCAGGGCCTCCAGCCACTGCACTCCAACTCCAGACATGTGTACCACCTTATGAGCATGTGTGACCTTGTGTGCTTGCATCACTTTGTATGTGGGGCTTACATGGGACCTGAGAATCAAACATGAGTCCTTAGGCTTCATATGCAAGCGCCTTAACTCTTAAGCCATCTCCCCAGTGCTGGAACATATAAAATTTGATTTGGAGAAAGAAAAGAAATGTGACTCTTACACCCAGTGTGAAGGAGCACAAATTACTCATTATAAATATTTAGGTACAGAAAATGATCTGTTATTTGGCATCTCATGGCAATCACAATCCCAGAATCCCCGATCTGTTCTTTCAGGAACATGGGCTAAAAACTGTGGGAGGTGGACATTCAAAATGAAACATGATCTTTGCATTAAAATCCTGACTTTCCCATTATTTCTTTATTCAAGCCCAAATTGTTGAATAGTCACGATAACATCCTAAAAGATTAGAAATGAATTTGTTCTATCTTTCTGGTCAAGCATTTGATTAAGAAAGTAAGCAAACAAGTATGAAAACATTTCACCATTTAATGTTCATTAAATAGCAACAAATTCGGTGTGTTGGCACCAGCACTTGTATGGTAGAGCAGGAAGTTGAAACTAACCTGGGCTACATCAAGACTCAGTTTAAAACTAAACAAAGCAAAACATATCACATACAAAATGAAACAGCTTGAATAACAGTTGTTAATACGCTGAATACATAAAGCTGTGTTGCAGGCTCAGCAATTAAGAGCACTTGCAGCTTAAGCATGAGGACCTCTTAGGTCAGAGACTGACATATGTGACTCCCCAGACCCATGTAAGCCAGGTGCACAAGGTGGTGCATGCATCTGGAGTTTGTTTGCAGTGGCTGGAGGCTCTAGCATGCCCATTCTCTTTCTCTGTATCTGGCTGTTTCTCTCTCTCTTTCTCTCAAATAAATTAATTAATTAAAAAAATTTTAAACTGGACATGGCCACACACATCTGTAATCCCAGTGTATGGGTGGTGGTGGTGGGAAGACTAGAGAATTGCTGACACTTGCTGACAGATAACAGCTCTGGGTTTGAAGGAGAAACCCCACCTTAAGGAGGAGCAAAAATGAGAGACACCTGATATTCTCTTGAAGATGGGATACATGCATCTGCAAACACACACACATGCATACAGCATGCATCTCACTCACACACACACACACACACACATGCCATGCTGCACAACTACAGTTTTGTTTTTAAAATTCCATGATTGGAAAGGAAGGCTGTCCATCAAAATGTTTTTTGTGTGGTAGCTATTTTCTTTTTATTCACCTGTATTTTTAAATTTTTCTGCAACACAGAAATGTATTTATACATTATTTATGTATTTTATAAAGGGAAAAATAATAAAAAATTGCCTTTTTTAAAAGGAGGTAGGTGGGCTGGAGAGATTGCTCAGCAGTTAGAGGCATTTGCTTGCAAAGTCTAATGGCCTCAGCTGGATTCCCCAGTGCCCACATAAAACCAGATGCACAGAGAGACTTTGGAGTTTGTTTGCAATGGCAGGTGTCCTGGTATGCCCATACTCACTCTCTGTGTCTTCCTCTTTCTCCTAAATAAATAAATGAATAAATAAATAAATAAATGAATGAATAAATAAATAAATAAATAAATAAATATTCTTTTAAAAAAGGAGCTAGGCATCATGGTGGAACATATCTCTAATCCCAGGACTCAGGAGGCTGAGGTATATAGATCACAAATTCAAGGTTAGCTTGGACCACACGGTGAGACCCTGTCTCCAAAGATGGAAGGAAGGAATAAAATAAGGAAAGGAAGGAAGGAGTAAAGGAAAGAAGAAAGGAAGGAAAAGAAGGGAAAGCAGAGAGAAGAAAATAGCCTGACATGGAGGCACACACCTGTAATCCCAGCACTTTAGAGATAGACATAGGAGGAGCCAGAGGCCAACCAGGGACTGTCCAAAAAATAAAATAAAATAAAATAGAAAAATAGGTATGTGTATTACTTTTGCTTTCCAGTATGTATTACTGCCTCATACTTAGCTTACACTATCATTTTTTTATTTCTTTATTTGATAGAGAGAGGAAGAGGCAGAGAGAGAGAGAGAGAGAGAGAGAGAGAGAGAGAGAATGAATGGGCATGCCAGGGCCTTCAGCCACTGCAAACAAACTCCAGACACGTGCCACTTTGTGCATCTGGCTTATGTGGATATTGAATAATTGAATCTGGGTCCTTTGACTTCACAGGCAAGGAAGGAAGGAGGTGGCCTTAACCGTTAATCCATCTCTTCAGTCCAACATTATCATTCTTATGCCTACATTTTGGAGCAATTGTCAATGAAGTTCAAAGCATAATTCTCACAAGAGTTTTATTCATAAGTATGATTGTAATCTACAATTTGCAAATGAGGAAATTGAGGCCATAGATTAAATAATTTTTCCCAAATAAAAATGTATAACTTGCATGGCTTTTTTATGTTAATTTTTATTTATTTACTTGAGAAAGGCAGAGAGACAGAGAGAGAGAGAGATTGAGAGAGAGAAAGAAAATAGGCATGTCAGGGCCTCTTGCCATTGCAATGAACTCCAGGCGCATGCATCACTGTGTGCCTCGGGCTTACATAGGTACTGAGGAATTGACCCTGGGTCCTTGGGCTTTGCACCTTAACTGCTAAGACATCTTTCCAGCCCTTGCATGACACTTTAGGTTTATCTTGTTATAGTTTATATATGGTTTGATGTTCTGGAAGACTGGTCTCTAGTGTAGTGAGGCTGAAAGATGTCTATGATTTATTGTAAAGAGGGAAAAACCATGTTACAGTCTGGTATGGATAAGTATTCTCAAAAAAATTAAATATTAAAAAATTATTTGTCAGCCAGATATGGTGGTGCATGCCTTTAATCCCAGAACTAATGAGGCAGAAGTAGGAAGGAACCCCGTGAGTTTGAGGCCAGCCTGAGAGTACATAGTGAATTCCAGGTCAGCCTGGGCTAGCATGAGACCCTATCTTGAATCCCCCCATATATGTTTTAGGATTATGTTTATTTCTTTTAAAATTATTTATTTATTTATTTTTGGTTTTTTGAGGTATATACTCTTTTAGGCTTACCTGGATTTCTTTTCTCAATTATTTATTTATTTACCTTTGCCTTTTGAGGGCTGGGATTAAAGGCTGGTCACAGGCTGACCTGGAATTATTTATTTATTTATTTGGCTGGCCTCAAACTCAGATAGATAGATCCTAGATCTGCCTCCTAGATAGATGGGATTAAATGGGTGTGCCAGGGCTTTCAGCCACTACAAATGAACTCCAGAAGCATGCATTACCTTGTGATCTGGTTTATGCGGTTCTTGGAGAATCAAACCTTGGTCCTTTGGCTGTGCAGGCAAGTGCCTTAACTTGCCAGGATTATGTTTGATTTTTATTTTCTCCTTTGTATTTTCCTTTATTTTCTTTTTTTTTTTTTTTTTTTTTTTGTTTGTTTGTTTGGTTTTTCGAGGTAGGGTCTCACTGTAGCCCAGGCTGACCTGGAATTCACTCTGTATTCTCAGGGTGGCCTCGAACTCATGGCGATCCTCCTACCTCTGCCTCCCAAGTGCTGGGATTAAAGGTGTGAGCCACCACGCCCGGCTTATTTTCCTTTATTTTCTAACTTATAAACAAAATTAAAATAAATTAAAGGTGTGGTGGCACATGCCTTTAATCCCAGCACTTGGGAGGCAGACAGAGGCTGGAGGATCACTGTGAGTTCAAGGCCAGCCTGGGACTACAGAGAGAGTTCCAGATAAGCCTGGGCTAGAGTGAGACCCTACATTGAAAAAACAAAACAAACAAACAAACAAACAAACAAAAACAACAAAAGATATTCCAGATAGCATTTTAGGGCCTGAGGGATCACCCCTGACAGGTCGTTTCCCTCACAAAGCTCCCCAAAGACAGATAGTAGGACAAAGGAATGACAGCCAAGATAACTTCTCATAGGAATAAATGTGATAAGGGAAATAAATAGGATATATGAGAGGCAGGAACTGGGAGATAGTAGTTGGATTAAGAGAATCAGAGATGGTAAGTAGAGCCAGTGGGCAATGAAGAACCAGAGATGTCCAATGTGACTGAAACTTCACAGTCTGCAGATGGCAGGTACAGAGCTAGGAAAGGGTATTTGGACCTGGCGCTCAGATTTGTTATGGTAGCAAGTTTGGAGAAGTTCAAGTTGCTGTGTAGGCTGCCAGATAGAGGCACCTTTTCCTTCCTTCCTTTCTTCCCTCCCTCCCTCTCTCCCTTCCTTTCTTCTTTCTTTCCTTCCTCTCTTTCTTTCTTCCTTATAGATAAATAAATGACGACTTTTTCATCTAATGAATACTCTAAAACAAGAATGAAGTACTACACATAAGGATATAGATGAATGTCACAAGCGTATGTTGAATTAAAAATCTTGTAAATGGTCTGGAGAGATGGCTTAGTGATTAAGGCACTTGCCTGCACAGCCTAAGGATGCAGGCTGGATTCCCCAGAACCCATGTAAGCCAGATTCACATGGTGGTGCATGTGTTTGGAGTTTGTTTGCAGTGGCTAGAGGCCCTGGTGCACCCATTCTCTCTGTCTCTAGTAAGTAAATAAAAATAAAATATAAAAAATCTTGCAAAGCTAATCTATGCAGAAGTCATAATGTTTATTATTGTGTGAGGAGGGGCACTTTGTACACAGTGTTTAATCGGTGCAGTGATCCCAAGAACTTATTACACTCTGCAACAAAGGAAGCAATCTACTTTCCAGTAAAGTCCCTTTATAAAGTTCAAAGGGCCAGCAGTTGCTTATAATCATTCATTCCACACTGTTTAAAAGATATACAGCATAGAGATGTCATGGAACCTAAAACAAGGTTTTTCCAAAAAAGAAAGGTGTTCTTTTCCACCTCCCTGGTGTGCAGAAGGGGCACATTAATGAGCATTCTGGTGTTTCCGTGTTTCCAGATTCATTCAAGTTGATAGCCCCTGGATGTTCATTTCTGATAAACAATCCAAGAAGAATACATATTTAAAGCACCAAGAAAAAGATTATGTTGGAAAGAAATGTTTTTTTAAAAAAATATTTTTATTTATGAGAGAGAGAGAGAGAGAGAGAGAGACAGAGAGAGACAGAGAGAGACAGTGTATGGGCATGCCAGGGCTTCTTGACAGTGCAAACAAACTCTCCAAACATATGTGCCACCTTTTTTTTTTTAAACATGTGTCAGTTTGTGCATCTGGCTTTACTTGGGTCCTGTAGAATTAAACCCAGGCTATATATAGGCTTTACAAGCAAACACCTTTAACTGATGAGCCATCTCCCCATCCACAAGAAACAGTTTTTTAAAGATATTTTTCCCCTGGAATGTACAACAACTAAAATGTTAACTAAAGGTTACCTCTGAGCAGCAAGGTTATGGGTGATTTTAATTGTCTTCTTTGTGATTTTTTCTATAGAGTACACGTATTACTTTTGTAATAAACGAACTATGAAATTATACTGTTTTTATAAGGGCCCTTCACATGCTAAAATTAGAGTCATTGAAATCTAAAGCCAAGAAAGACCTGTGTATAGTGCTTATGAAATCAGTATGAGGAGGTGGTGCCAGTTCCATGATATACAGGGAGTAAACAGGCTGAGCAGCGGCCATGTAAACTGAAGCCTTTGCAGAGGGGGGAATGAATAGAAGGCTAACAAAGGGGATTTGGAGGCGTCAGTCATATCCAGCTATTTCTGCATGAAGGAATATGGACAGAGTTGTTAGCTCTTCTCATTGCCCAAGAGGACCCATGAATAGGTGGTGGGCTGCTCTGCATCCATTCACTGAGGCTGTTTAAGCTCACTTCCTTCTCTGTGTGGAATTCTCTTCTCAGCTCTTAGCAGACCTAAGAGGAAAGGGGTCACTTAGCTTCTCTCACCTGGGGCCCAGTGGCATCTGGAAGGCCCTGATCCTCATAATCCTTAGTCTTGGGAAATATTAATAACTTAATTCCCCAGTTTGCTTCTACTCCACTGTGGGGCCTCCACAGTAAGTTACACAAACAAGACAGAGAAGTCCACTTGAAGCAGAGTGCCCACAGGCAATAAAGTTACCTGTGAAAGTCCTCAGTCTCACTCCTTGGAAGAAGTGCTAGAAGGATTTCCAGCCATGGGGGATGTGACAGCAGAGGAGGTAGAGAAGTTCCTGGACTCAAATATTGGTTTTGCCAAACAATACTACAACCTCCACTATCGGGCTAAGGTCATCTCAGACCTTCTTGGGGCCAAGGAGGCAGCTGTGGACTTTAACAACTACCATGCAGTGAACAGCGTGGAAGAGAGTGAAATCATTTTTGATCTCCTGCGGGACTTCCAGGAGAATTTACAGGCGGAGAAGAGTACCTTCAACGTCATGAAGAAACTGTGTTTCCTCCTGCGGGCTGACCGTATGAGTCTGTTCATGTACAGGACCCGCAATGGCATCGCAGAGCTTGCCACCCGGCTCTTCAATGTCCACAAAGACGCTGTCCTGGAGGACTGTTTGGTGATGCCCGACTCAGAGATCGTCTTCCCTCTGGACATGGGTGTCGTGGGCCATGTTGCACACTCTAAAAAGATCGCCAATGTCCCCAACACAGAAGAGGTACTCTCATTTCTATGAGTGGGGCACTACTCCTGGAATTCTGGGATACAACTGGGCTGGGGGCCTGCTGGCCACCAAGACTAGGTTAATGATAACATGGTTCCTCTATTTTATTTTGCTTCTATTTTATTTTACCTTTTAAGTTCCTGAAGTTTCGGTCCTTAATTCTTTTTAGTAGGAAACTTTTTTTTGCATATGCATAGCATGTGTAGTGTGTGTGTGTGTGTGTGTGTGTGTGTGCATGCATGCATGCACGCGCTGTTCTCAAGACCCTCACTATTCTCCCATCTCTGTTTCCCACAAGACTGGAGTTATAGGAGTACATAGCCATGCCCAACTATCAATGAAGGTTCTGGATAGTGGAATTCCAGTGGTCTCAAAAGCCCCTTTAAGAAGGTCCTAGTGATAGTGAAGGCAGCACACTCAACCCTTGAAACTCTTTAACTTTTATTTTTATTTTATTAATTTATTTACTTAAGGGAGAGAGAGAGGGGGAGGAAGATGCAGATAAAGAAAGAGAGGGGCATGCAAACTCCAGGCCCATGTGCCATCTTGTGCATCTGGCTTATGTGGGTGCTGGGCAATTGAACCTGGGTCCTTAGGCTTTGCAGGAAAGCACCTTAACCACTAAGCCATCTCTTCAGCCCCTCTTTACCTTTTTTCAACATTTATTTATTTGAGAGAGCGAGAGAGGCAGAGAAAGAGAGAGAGCGAGAATGGATGTGCCAGGGCCTCTAGCCCCTGCAAATGAACTCCCAGATACATGTGCCGCCTTGTACATCTGGCTTTATGTGGGTACTGGAGAATTGAACCTGGACCCTTTGGCTTTGTCTGTTAGTGTCTTACCACTAAGCTATCTCTCCAGCCCTCTCTTTACTTTTTATTAGCATATATTTGATTATACATAATAATGGGTTTTATTTGACATTTTCATACATAATGTTTTTGATCATATTCTCACCTTTTTGTTCCCCTCCAACTCCAAATGATCCCTTATCTCTTTACAGCTAGTCCTCCTTCTATTACCTCTTTACAGCTAGTCCTCCTTCTATTTTCTTTTCTTTAAAAAATTTTTTAATTATTGACAACTTCCATAATTAAGGCAATAAACCATGATAATTCCCTCTCCCCTCACTTTCCCCTTCACAACTCCACTCTCCATTATATCCCCTCCCCCTTTCAATCAGTCTCATTATTTTGATGTCATCATCTTTTCCTCCTGTTCTACTAGGTAGTGCCATGCACTGTGAGGTCATGGATATCCAGGCCATTTTATGTCTGGAAGAGTGCGCATTATAAGGAGTCCTACCCTTCCTTTGACTCTTATATTCTTCCTGCCACCTCTTCAACAAAGGACCCTGAGCTTTGGAGGTGTGATAGAGATGTTTCAGTACTGAGCATTCCTCTGTTACTTCATCTCAGAACTATGGTGCCTTCTGAGTCATCCCAGATGACCACTGGGATGACCCAAAAGGCAACATAGTGCTGAGAAGAAGGGAAGGAGGAGTGCCCAGCACTGAAACACCTCTGTCACACCCTCCAAGGCTCAGGGCCCATTGTGGAAGAGGGGGCGGATAGAATGGAAGAGCCAAAGGAAGGATACGACTCCTTACAATGCAACTGTCCAGACAGAAATTGGCCTTGATATCATGACCTTGCAGTGCCTTAGCAAGACCATCATAATAGAAGAAAAAGATGATGACATCAAAGTAAAAGAGAGACTGATAGAGAAAAGGAAGGGATATGAGGGAGATTGGAGTTCTAAAGGGGTATGGGGACAGGGGAGGGAAATATCATGCATTTTTTGTATGTAAGTATAGAAATTGTCAATAAAAAAATAACAATATAAAAAAAGAAAAGAGAAGCTTCTGTAACTAACAGTGAGAGCAGTATTAATATATGGGTATGAACATTAAGAAAAGTACTTACTAGGCAGTTTGGTGAGCATAATGCATTTTGCCAGATAACAGCAGGTGTTACACCCCTAGGGCTCATGGCTTGCCCTATCATAGGTTTTCAGTATCGGGCATATATTCCCTCCCATCTATTCTTGGTGGGAAACCAAGGGCCTCAGCAATGGTCTGTAACGTTTTTTTTTTTTCCAGGGACCTGCCTTCCCCTGACCTCACTTGTTTTTCTACTTACATATATACAGTACCATCCCCTTAAGTCCTTCCTTCTCCTCCCTCCCTTTAAGCCCCTTTCTAGCTTACTGGCCTCTGCTACTGACTTTTATTCCAACTCACATACAAGTCTAAACATTTGTAGCTAGGATCCATATATGAGAGAACATGTGGCACTTGTCATTTCATTTTTCTTTACTGATGAATAGAACTCCATTGTATAAATGTACCACATCTTCATTATCTACTCATCAATTGAGGGACATCTAGGCTGGTTCCATTTCCTATCTATTGTGAATAGAGCAGCAATAAACATGGTCGAACAAGTAAGGTAGTGAGACAAGACCTTAGGTATATGCCTAGGAGTGGTATAGCTGGGTCATATGGTAAATCTATTTTTAGCTGTCTAGGAAACCTCCACACTGATTTCCACAATGGTTGTACCAGATTACATTCCCACCAAGAGTGTAAAAGGGTTCATCTTTTTCTGCATCATCGCCAGCATTTATTGTCAATTGATTTCTTGATAATAGCCATTCTGACAGGAGTGAGATGGAACCTCAAAGTAGTTTTAATTTGCATTGCACTGAAGGCTAAGGATATAGAATATTTTTAGATATTTATATGCCATCTGTATTTCTTCTTTTGAGAACTCTCTATTTGGTTCCATAGGCCATTTTTTAAAATTTATTTTTTATTGAAACCTTCCATAATGATGGACAATAAATCCTGGCAATTCTCTCCCACCCCCCACTTTCCCATTTGAAATTCCACTCTCCATCATATCCCCCCCTTTCAACCAGCCTCTCTTTTATTTTGATGTCATCATCTTTTCCTCCTATTATGTTTGTCTTGTGTAGGTAGTTTCAAGCACTGTGGGGTCATGGAAACCAGGCGACTTTGTGTCAGGAGGAGCACATTGTAGGGAGTCCTACCCTTCCTTTGGCTATTACATTCTTTCCACCACCTCTTCCACAATGAACCCTGAGCCTTGGAAGGTGTGATAGTGATATTTCTATGCTAAGCACTTTTCTGTCGCTTCTTCTCAGCACCATGGTGCCCTCTGAGTTATCCCAAGGTCATCACCATCTGAAAAGAGAAGCTTCTCTAACCAAAAGTGAGAGTAGCATTAATATATGGGTGTGAACATTAAGAGAAATGCTTACTGGGCAGTTCAGAGAGCATAGTATATACATTTATCCAGACACCAGCAGACATTACACCCCTAGGACTCATCACTACACCTGCCATAGGTTTTCAGTATCAGGCATATATTCCCTCCCCCCTCCCCTGGAGCAGGTCTCCAGTTCAATTAAAGAGCAGTTGGTTTCCCCCATAACAGACATGCCACTATTGCACCCATTGGCTCATTTGATCTGGCCAAATTTAAGGCTTATGGTGTCCACAGATGAGTATCTCCACTGGTGATTTCTCTTTCTCCTCCATAGGCTGTTTTTTTGTTTGTTTGTTTTTTGAGGCAGGGTCTCACTCTGGCTCAGGCTGACCTGGAATTCACTAACATAGGCTGTTTTTAAAAAAATATTTTAGTTATTTTTTCAAGAGAGAGGAAGAGGCAGATAGAGAGAAAGAGAGAATGGGTGTGCCAGAGCCTCTAGCTACTGCAAATGAACTCCAGATGCATTCGCCCACTTGTGCATCTGGCTTATGTGGGTCCTGGGGAATTGAACCAGGGTCCTTAGGCTTTGCAGGCAAATGCCTTTAACCACTAAGCCATTTCCCCAGCTCCATAAGCCATTTTTAATTGGGTTGTTTAATTTCTTATTATTTCGTTTTTTGAGTTCTTTGATGTCCTGGATATTAATCCTCTGTCAGATGTATAGCTGGCAAAGATTTTCTCCCATTCTGTAGGTTTCCTCTTTGCTCTATTCATAGTATCCTTTGCTGTACAAAAGCATTTGAAGGGCTGGAGATATTGGGTAGCAGTTAAGGCACATGCCTATGAAGCCTAATGACCCAGTTTTAATTCTCCAGGTCCCATGTAAGCCAGATACACAGTGGTGGCATATACATCTGGAGTTCGTTTGCAGTGGCTAGAGGCCCTGGCATGCCCATTCTCTCTCTCTCTCTCTAAATAAATAAATAAATAAATAAATATATTTTTTTTTAAAAAAAGCGTTTTAATTTCTTAAGGTACCAGTGGTTGATTAGTGGTTTTATTTCCTGAACCACTGGGGTTATATTCAGGAAATCATTGCCTATGCCAATATGTTGAAGGGTTTCCTATACTTTTTCTTCTAACAGTTTCAGAGTTTAGAGTTTGGTATTAAGGTCTTTGATCCATTTGGACTTAATTCTTGTGCATGGAGAGAGATAAGGATCGATTTTCATCCTTTTATATATAGATATCTAGTTTTCCTAATACCATTTATTGAAGAGGCTGTCTTTTCTCCAATGAGTATTTCTGTTGAAGATCAGGTGGCTATAGCTGCCCGGACTTACATCTGGGTCCTCTATTCTGTTCCATTGATCTATGTGTCTGTTTCTGTGCCAGTACCATGCTGTTTTAGTACTATGGCTCTGTAATATAGGTTAAAATCAGATATGGTGATATTATCAGCCTTATTTTTGTTGCTCAGAACTGTTTGGGCTAGTTGATGTTTTTTGTGCTTCCAAATTAATTTTAGGATTGTTTTTTTCTATTTATGTGAAGAATGCCATATAAGAAAGCTGATTTATTTTATATTCTGCTATGTTGCTAAAAGTATTTATCAGCTCTAACAGCTTGACTTAGACTACTTTATGTATAGAATCATATCATCTGTAAATAATGATAATTTGATCTCTCCTTTTCAATTTGTATCTCTTTTATGTGTGTCTCTTGCCTTATTGCTATAGCAATGACTTCCAGTACTATACTAAATAAAAGTGGTGAGAATTGACACATTTGTCTTGTTCTTGATTTTAGTGGAAAAGCTTCAAGTTTTTCCCCATTTAGTATTATGTTGGCTGTAGGTTTGTCATAAATAGGCTTTATTATGTTGAAATATTTTCCTTCTATTCCCAGTTTCTATAAGACTTTTATCATGAAGGGATGTTGGATTTTGTCAAATGCTTTTTCTGTATCTATTGAGATTATCATGTGATTTTTGTACTTCAGTCCATTTATATAGTGTATTACATTTATCAATTTGCATATGTAGAACCAGCTCTGCATCTCTGGGATAAAGCCTATTTGGTAAGAATGAATGATCTTTTTGATATATTCTTGTATTTTGTTTGCCAATATTTTGTTGAGAATTTTTGCATCTGTGTTCATATGGGAGATTGGTCTGTAGTTTTCATTTTTTGTTCTGTCTTTGTCTGGTTTTGGTATCAGGATGATGCTTTCTTCATAGAAAGAGTTTGGTAGAATTCCTTCCTTTTCTATTTTATGGAATAGCTTGAGAAGCATTGGTGTTAGCTCTTTCCATGAAGGTCTGGTAAAATTCACCAGTGAATCCTTCTGTCCCTGGACTTTTTTTAGTTGGGAGATTTCTCATAACTGCTCAGATCTCCATACTTGTTATTTGTCTATTTAAGTGGTTAATCTCATCTTAATTTAATTTTGTTAGGTCATATAAATCAAGAAAATCATCCATTTCTTTTAGATTTTCAAACTTAGTAGAGTATATGTTCTTAAAATATGTCTTTGTGAATTTTCTGAATTTCTTTGGTACCTGGTGTAATGATGCCTTTTTCATCTCTAATTTTATTAATTTGTGCCTCTTCTTTCTTTCTTTTGATCAGATTTGCTAAGGGTTTAATCAATCTTGTTTATCCTTTCAAAGAACCAGCTCTTTGGTCTCATTGATTTTTTGTATTGTTTTTTAGATTCCTATTTCATTAATTTATGCCCTAATCTTTATTATTTCTTCCCATCTACTGATTTTTGGTTTGCCTTTTCTTCTTTTTCCAATGCCTTAAGGTGGATCATTAAATTGTTTACTTGCAACCTTTCTAATTTTTTAGTATAGGTACTTAAATGTATAAATTTCCCTCTTAGGACTGCCTTCATTGTGTCCCAAAGTTTTAGTATTTTGTGGACTCATTATCAATTGATTCTCTGAATTTTTTGATTTCTTTGTTGATTTCTTCATTGACCCATTCATCATTTAGTAGTATATTGTTTAGTTTCCATGATTCTGTGTATGCTGTATAGCTTTTCTTGCTGTTGATTTGTAGTTTCATCCCATTGTGATCAGATAGAGTGTAAGGAATTATTTCTATTTTCCTGTATTTGTTAAGGTTTGCTTTGTGACCTAATGTATGGTATGTTTTAGAGAATGCTTCATGTGCTGCTGAAAGGAATTTGTGCTCTGGAGCATTTGGGTGAAATGTTCTGTAGATATCTGCTAGGTCCATTTGTTCTATGACCTCATGTAATCCAGATTCATCTCTGTTTATTTTTCACTGAGATGACCTGTCAGTTGATGAGAGTGGGGTATTGAAGTCACCCCCTACAAATGTGTTTGTTATTATC
This sequence comes from Orientallactaga sibirica, assembly GCA_036365145.1. NCBI lineage: Eukaryota > Metazoa > Chordata > Mammalia > Rodentia > Dipodidae > Orientallactaga > Orientallactaga sibirica. The sequence continues at coordinate 58,276,728 of JAEOAD010000005.1, read as the reverse complement.
TGTGACTTTCTGTTTAACATTGTTTGTTTGATGAAATTGGGAGCCCCCATGTTAGGTGTATTTATATTTAGAATTGTAGTGGCTTCCTGTTGGAGTGTTCATTTAATTAATGTAAAGTGACCTTCCTTATCTTTCCTAACTAATGTTGGTCTGAAGTCTACTCTTTCAGATATTACGATAGTGGCACCTGCTTGTTTTCTAGTCCCATTTGCTTGAAATACCATTTCCCAGCCTTCCACCCTAAAATAGTGCCTGTCTTTTATGGAAAGGTGGGTTTCTTGGAGGATCCACAAAGGATCCTACTTTTTTTTTTTTTTTTTTTTTTTTTTTTTTTTTTTTTTTTTCAAGGTAGGGTCTCACTCTGGCCCAGGCTGACCTGAAATTAACTATGTAGTCTCAGGGTGGCCTCAAGCTCATGGTGCTCTGCCTCCTGAGTGCTGTAATTAAAGGCATGTGCCACCACGCCTGGCTTTTTTTTTTTTTTTGGAGGATCCTGCTTTTTAATTTTTATTTTTTTATTTTTGGAGAGTGACACAGAGAAAGACAGACAGAGAGAGAAGGAGACAGATAGAGAATGGGAATGCCAGCAGAATCCTGCTTTTTAATCCAGTCTGCAAACCTGTGTCTTTTGGTTGGGGCATTGAGGCCATTGATATTGAGTTATTATTGAAAGTTGTGTATTTATTCTTGCCATTCTTCTTGTTTTGTAATTCTTCCTGTTTTTCCTTTACTCTCTTGTATTAACTGTTGTTTGAGTATGTTTTTTTTTTTTTTTCCTGGTTCTTTATGTGTGTGTTTTTCTTTTTCTTCTGAATGGAGGATCCTTTCAAGTATTTTTTGTAGAGCTCATTTAGTGCTTATATATTCCTTTAGCCTGTTTTTGTTGTGGAATGTCCTTATTTCTCTGTCTATTTGGATGGCTAGCTTTGCAGGACAAAGTAATCTTGGTTAGCAGTTGTTATCTTTCAGAACTTGGAAAACATCATTCCAAGCCCTTCTGGCTTTTAAAGTTTGTGTTGAGTAATCTGCTGTTATCCTGATGGGCTTGCCTTTGTATGTGACTTGATTTTTCTCTCTTAACTACTTTCAATATATATTTTCTTTGGTTTATGTGTTTTGTAGTTTTATCATAACATGACAGTGAGAGGTTCTTTCCAGGTTTTGTCTGTTTGGTGTTCTAAAGGTTTCCTGTATCACCATTGGTATCACTTTCCCTGTTTTGGGGGAAGTTTTCTTCTATGATTTTGTTGAAAATAATACTATGCCCTGAATTCTTATGTTTCATTACCATTTATGCCTTCCTATTAGTTTGTGTTTCTCTTTGTTGGCCTGTATTAGATCTGCCACCTGTTTTTCTAGTTTAGATATTCTGTCCTCTCCTTGATCCATTTTACTGGTGAGACATTCTACAGAATTTTCTATCTGACTTACTCTGTTTTTCATTTCTTCTTCTTCTTCTTCATCTTTGTCTTCTTTTTTGAGGCAGGGTTTCTCCCTAGCTCAGGCTGACCTGGACTTCACTATGTAGTCTCAGGGTGGCCTTGAACTCATGGCTATCTTCCTACCTTTGCCTCTCAAGTGTTAGGATTAAATGCCACCATGACTGGCTCTGTTTTTCATTTCTAATATTTCTGATTGTCATTTTTCACTATTTCTATTTCTTTACTCATGTCTTGTGTTGACCTCTTTATTTCATTAAGTTGGTTTCCTGTGTTCTTCTTCAGGAGTTTGTTTTCTTTTTTGATTTTGTTGTTTTCTTCTTTGATTCCTTTTATTTCTTCTTTGATTTATTTGATTATAGACATAATCATTCATCTAAAACAGTCTCACTTGGGGTCATTTCTGATGGATTTATATTTTTGGTGGGATTGTATTGTCTTGATTTTTGTGTTTCTTTTATTATAATGTACAGATTTTTGCATCATGAGTTAATTTGATGCTTGGGTTTTCTAATTATCTGCAGTGTTTTTAGCTGTGTAAATCTGACTATATAGCTTCAGCGTAGGAGTTTAAGGTGCCAAGTATAGCTCTTATACTGCAAGAAAACAGCAGGAGTGACCATAGGTGTTGTTTGCCAGCTGTTCAAGTGTCCTAGTAGACTGGGTGGAGCAATTTATTGGCAAATTCTAATAGTCAACTGAGTAATATACACATTCAATCCAAACAAGCACAGAGTATTTATGCAGTAGTGGGGATTAAAACAAACAGATAATCTAATAAAGCCAAAGTCCCTAAGAGTGTGTGTTGTCCCACACCCTTAATCCTGTCAACTGGAGGTTAAGATTTCTGGTCTGAAATGTGTGACAGGTCAGCTGGGACTGAGTCATACCCTGCCCCCTATAATGACAGAAGAAAAAGACAAAGGCTCTATGAATCAGGAAACATCAAAGGCAACAATAGTCAACCCCAAAATACAGCTTATTTGAGAATGGTAAAGCCAACCAAGAATATGTAACACATAATCTGACCTGACCTGTGCAGGCCTATGTACCTGTATTTGTATAAGTAGGCCCTGTTACCTTTTGGGATGGTTTCCAATCTCACCAATGCTGAATGCCCACCTTGATCCCTCATTGTTGCGCTGTGGATCTGGTGTTCTGATTGGCTGTGCTGGATGCCCTGTGGCTGGTGTTGAATGAGTTCTCTGGAGGTTCATCACCCTGACAGTTGGGGGATGGGAAGCTGTGCAAGATGCTTGGAGTTGTACTAGAGCTGCTTAGCTAGTCCTATTTGTGTTCTCCTTCAGCATCTGCTCAGCTAGTACTTGCTGTCTTCCCCGTCATGTTTCTTGACTTTGAGAGGAGGCTGATATGAGTGGAAAATGCCTCCACCTGGTTTGTGCTCCTGCAGCTCTGTGTCAGGCAGGTGGGTGGTTGTGGACTGAGGTGGCAGGCACCTTGGTGGGATTCTGGCTGGTTTCCTCCTTTCTGGAAGATCTTAGTCTCTCCTGTTTCTCTGCTGTGGTTGATAATAACTTATACATCTTCACTTTCCAGTAGAAGAGTGTATTTTGCTGTTTTTCTGCTTATTTCCCTGTCTAGACTGCTTTGGCATAGCTATACTATGCCACCGTCTTACCAGGAAGTTGATGATGTTCTTTTTTTTTGGAGGCAGGGTCTCACTCTAGCCCAGGCTGACCTGGAACTCACTCTGTAGTCCTGGGCCTCGAACTCACAGTGATACTCCTACCTCTGCCTCCAGAGTGCTGAGATTAAGGTGTGCACCATCACTTCTGGCTTCTCCTTCTATTTTTATCTCTTTTCTTTCATTTTTTAAAATTTTTTTTATTTATTTGACAGAAAGAGAAAGGAGAAGAGAGAGAAGAAGAGAGAGAGAGAAAGAGACTGGGCATGCTAGTGCCTCTAGCCACTGTAAACAAACTTCAAATGCATGCACCACCTTGTGCATCTGGCTTATGTGGGTCCTAGGGAATCGAATTGAGGTCCTTTGGCTTTCCAGGCCAGCACCTTAACTGCTAAGTCATCTCTCCAGCCCTCTTTTCTGTCTTTTATTTTCTTTTTTATATTTAATGGAGAGGCGCAGAGAAAGGGAGAGAGAGACCTTTTCTTTCTTTCTTTCTTTCTTTCTTTCTTTCTTTCTTTCTTTCCTCTTCTTCATCCTTCTTCTTTTTGGTGACTTAGTGAGTTTAATTGAGATTTATTGAGTTTAAATGAGATTGATTACATGAACAAAGGTGAGAGGTTATTTACAATAACACGGGAAATTTACCAAAGACAATATCTCCCTTCCTCAGCACACATTAACTGTCAATAACTCCATAGGGAAGGGTGGGGACTCATGACATCCATAACAGAATGTTGATAGCCCCAATATTGCAGGTAATCACAGCTGATGTGAGTTCATGATGCAATGGATATGGCCCCTATCTTTCTTTATTGACTTAAAACTTTTTGTTTAGAAAAAAGTTGAAAGTAGCAGGAGTTTCAAATAATGGAAAGATGGGATGGAGAGATGGTTTAGTGGTTAAGACACTGGCCTGCAAAGCCTAAGAACTCATGCTTGAATCTCCAGGTTTCATGTAAGCCAGACACACAGTGAAGCAAGTGCTCAATGCCGCACATGCGCACATGAGGGTTCACACATTCTGGAGTTTGTTTTCAGTGGCTGAAGGCCTTGGAGCACCCATTCTCTCTCTATCTCTCCCTTTTTCTCTCAAATAAAAAAAGCTTCCCCACCCAAAAAAAGAATCTTAAAATTAAAAAGAGGGAGCTTGGTGTGGTAGTGCATGCCTTTAATTGGGAGACAGAGGTAGGAGGATTGTTGTGAGTTCAAGGCCAGCCTGAGACTACATAGTGAATTCCAGGTCAGCCTGGACTAGAGTGAGACCCTACCACAAAAAACCAAAAAAAAAAAAAAAAGAAGGGAAGGGGCTGGAGAGATGGCTCAGCTGTTAAGGCACTTGCCTGAAAATCCTAAGGACCTGGGATCAATTCCCCAGTACCCATGTAAGCCAGATGCACAAGGTGGCACAAGCATCTGGAGTTCGTTTGCAGTGGCTAGAGACCCCTGGCACATCCATTCTCTCTATTGGCCCCTTCTCATAAATAAATACTTTTAATTAAAAAAAAAAATTTTTTTTTGGAAAGAGAGAGAGAGAGAGAGAGATAGAGAGAGAGAGAGAGAGAGGGGAAGACAAGAGATGGGTGCACCAGCATTGTCTCAGCTGCTGAGAACGAAATCCAGATGTGTGCGCCCCCTTGTGGTCAAGTGAGGCATTGTGCCCTTGCGTTACTTTGCATCTGGCTAAACGTGGGACCTGGAGATTGGAACCAGCATTCTTAGGCTTAGGAGGCAGGTGCCTTAGCCCCCAAGCCATCTCTCCAGCCCATAAATACTTTTAAAAGAGGAGAAGGGGACCTCACAGCTAATCTTTAAAAACAAAACTTATTTATTTTCAATTAGATAGAGAGAGAGAATGAGTATACCAGGGCTATTAGCCACTGCAAACAAACTCCAGACGCTTGTGCCACCTTGTGCATCTGGCTTTATGTGGGTACTGATTAATCAAACACTGGTCCTTAGATTTTGCAGGCAAGTTCCTTAACTGCTGTGTCATCTCTCCAGCCCAGAGGCTCATCTTTTTAACTGCATTATTAATAGTTAAGGAAATAGACCTGGAAGATGTGTGTGTGTGTGTGTGTGTGTGTGTGTGCGCGCGCGCGTGTGCATGCATGCATGTTTGTGTGTGAGACCAAGGGACTCCTCAGGTATTGTTCCTTAAATGCTGTCCACCTTTTCTGAAATAGTTTCTCTCTGGCCTGGAATTTACCACAGCTGATCCACCTGTGTCTGCCTCCCCAGCGCTAGATTACTGGATTACAAGAGTGAGCCACCATGCCTAATACTTTTACATGGGTACTGGGAATCAAACTCAGATCCTCATGCTTGGAGGAAAACACTTTAGCACCTGAGCTATCTCCCCCAGCTCCTAGATCCACGAGTTCTTGAGAAGGGGCTTGCCCACAGTCACCAGAACATTAGTTCCAAGCTAGGACTTCAAAGGTGTCATCAAGTTCAGCTTGTATGGGAAACTCCAGATAGATACTCTCCCCCATAGGACCCTTGGCATCTGCGGCTGAGACAGTAGCTCTCTACTCAGTAGGCTTTCAGGAGGACTTGTTGGGCTGGATGAAAGTCTGTGTTTCTCCAGTCTTTAATTGCACCCAGTATGGTTTATCTCTCCCATTTTACCTTCCTAACAATGTTAGGTCATACTTTTATTATCTCAGTATTATAGATGATGAAACTGAAACCCTTGCTCAGGGTCAGGGAGGAAAAAAAGGTACACACGAAAGGAATCTAACTCCAGGTGCTTTGACCTTGAGTCCATGATCTTAGCACTCTGCTACTCCATACTTTCTCCCTGTCTATAAAGAGAGAGCATGGGACCCAGTGTCATTTGGAAAAGTTCATTTCTAATCATAGACCAGGAGTTAAGACCTTACTCTTTTAACTTAGAGCTGGGTGTGAATCATGTTACTTTCTAAGAACACAGCCTTGACGAATCATTTAGCCTGCCTGAGCTCACAGCATTAGAAGCACGGAACAAGAGAATTCTTTATGTAGCTGTGTTCTTGGTGCATTGTGATAGCTCATATTGGCAGCACCCATCCCTTACTATTTCATGGTTGTTATTGAAATTCTGTTCTAAGTAACAGATGCCATACCAGGTCTATGTGGAATATGGAAAAGCATTTAACCTTCCCTTCTGGAGCTTCCATTTGGACTCTGTGGTAAAACAGAGAGCAGAAGTGCTGAGAGTTCCTTAGACCTTGGAATTTGGGATTGAGGATTTAGGAAGATTCTCTGATTCCACAAGATCCAGGCCTGACAGCTCGCTGAGCCTCTGTGCTAGCTAGCATATGGCATGTTGCTTATGTTCAGCTTCAAAGTTCACCCTGGAATCCATACCTATCTCTCCCTGGAAGCCTGTAAGCCCTGGGGCACTGTCCCTGGCTGTGACTCAGGATTAGGTGTGAAGTCAGTCAAGGCCAGAAAGCCCTGTGTGCTCAACATTTTCATAATTCTATTCTCCCAGGGAAATCCACTCCATTCTTGGCTTTGGGAAGGACACAGTTGTATTAACAGTAATTAGAAGTTGAGTGGAAGAGGAGGAAGATGGTGTGGGTTAGGATCTGTGTTGTCCTTAAATGACCACCAAGTCAGACTTTTAGCCTCCATTGTCCTCAAAATTCTGGCCAACAGTTACAATCCTGTATTGTTGGGATATGAAACTACAAAAAAAGCTTCCAAGGGCTGTACTGTATTTCCACAACCCTGGAAACATCCCTCTCATCCTTCAGCCCTCTTTAGAAAAGTTGAGACCAGCATTAGCAAATAAAATGGAAGATGATCAGTTACATTTGCCCTTTAAATATTTATTTATTTTTAAACAAACATAGAGAGAAGAGAGACAGAATGGGCACTCCAGGGCCTCTAGCCACTGAAAATGAACTCCAGATGCATGCTCCACTTTATACATCTGGCTTTATGTGAGTACTAGGGAATCAAACCCAGGTCATTAGACTTTGCAGGCAAGCACCTTAACTGCTGAGTCATCTCTCCAGCCTGTCATTTGGCTTTTAGATAAACAGAGAATGTTTTAGCACAAGTATGTCCCAAGTGATACATACTTCCTAAAATTATTTATTATTTACCTGAAATTCTAATTTAACTGGGCTTTTGTATTTTTATTTATTGAAGCTAGAAATTCTACTTGCCATTCAATATTTACTTGTCCTGGCAGCAAATCCATGCAGCTGTCTGTCTCTTTGTATCATGTTCACTGTTGTCTCTGACACCTAGTCTTGTGCCTGGGATGGAGTGGGTACTCACCACAGTGGACTGAGTGAATGAATTGAATAAGTGACGACCCTTTGGGGGCTCTGTTGTGGCTTACCAACTCCATTTCTGAAGGCTGAGCCAGAGAGGACTGTCAATTCCAGAAACTCTCAAGTCTAGTCTGCCTCTGTTCTCCTTTCCTGGAGACCTCAAGAAGGACACCATCCATCACTTTGACTTTACTAAAGGGGAAACTGAGGCAGTGTACTGAGAAACCCCAGAAGCCAATAATGACAATTTTTTTCCTCTCTAAGACCCCAGTTTGTTACTTGACTCACACTATAGCTTGAGTTGTGGGCTCATGTTTAACATTATACCCCACTAAACTGAGTTCCTAATAAGAATAACCTCATATAACTTCTCTTGACATATTCAGTGCTTGAAACAGAGCTAAGGCTCAATAAATATGAAAGAAAGAGTGGATGAATGAATCAATCAGTGAATAAATCAATGATGAATTAATGAATGAGTAGCTGTACTACTTACCAACAAGGGACTTTTCTAGAAACAAAGAAGAGGATATCTCTATGTGGCAGGGCTGATGAGATAATACATGTGAGTTGTCTGGCTCTGAGCCTAGTAACCCTTATTATTCAATAAATAATGGATCTCACCATGGAGTTCAACAGCGCTTAGCACCATGAATGTTGAAAAGGAGAACCAGGGATTAGAAAATGGGAAACAGAACCACAGTGCAATTTAAATCTAAACTCTTAAGCCAGCCATAGTGGTGCATGCTTATAATTCTAGAAGTCAGGAAGCTGAGGCAGGAGGAAAGTGAGTTTTGAGGCCACTTTCAGCTACATAGTGAATTATAGGCCAGCTGTGACTGCATAGTGATCCTGCCACAAAATTAATTAATTAATTTTAAAAGCCTAGTCAGGGGCTTGAAGATAATGGCTCAGCAGTTAAAGGCACTTGTTTGCAACATCTGATGCACCACGTTTGATGCTCCAGTACGCACAAAGATGCACAAAGTGGCACATGCATCTGGAGTTCCTTTGCAGTGACAAGAAGCCCTAGTGCACCTATTCTGTCTCTCTCTCTCTCCTATCAGTCTCTGCTTTCAAAAAAATAATAAATTTAAAAACAATCTAGCTAAGCATGGTGGCATATGCCTTTAATCCCAGCACTTGAGAGGCAGAGGTAGGAGGATCACTGTGAGTTTTAGGCCAGCCTGGGACTACAGAGTGAATACTAGGTTAGCCTGGGCTAGCGTGAGACCCTAACTTGGAAATGCCAAAAAAGAATAACATTGTTTGAGTGGCATAGCTTCTAAGTCCTTTTCTGCCTCTGATCCTATGAGGTTCTGTGATGTGGTTGTCTAGAATGTTGAAAATACAAGCTGATAATGATTGTATGGATATCAGTCATTTGGTAGCTGGAGTGCTCATGAGGGAGTTCCTAGGCTCAGAACTCAGTGGATATAATGATTAATATGATTGTCAACTTGATAAGTTCTAGAATCTCCCAAGAGACAGACCTCTGGGCTGAGAGAGAAGTTTTAGATTGAGTTAATTTGGGTGGGACAATCTAGTAGTCAATGGGCTGAGATTCTAGATAGATTACATAAAAATGAGAGCAAACTGATCACCAGCATTTGCAGCTGTCTGCTACCTGACAGTGTATGTAATGTAACCTGCTGCCTCCTGTTCCTGTCCTGTGTTTTCCCCACTGTGCTGGTATGTAACTCCTCAAATGATAAGCCAAAATGAACCCTTCCTCCCTTAAGTTGGTTTTGTCAGGGATTTGATCACAGCAACTAAGACAAGTAGTTACAGTGAGAAAGAAGATTCTGATAGGTTTAGAAATATGTGCTTCAGATGCGGATGGGCCCCAAGTATTTGCTTTGCTGGTTAGAAGTAAACATTGCAAAACTGAACTGACTTCATGAAATGAATCTGAGCATGTCCCATCTTAATCTGTGCCCAGGCATTTATCAGTGTCCTTGGAGAATAACACAGAACACTTAATGTCTTTGGCTAATGCTGCTTTAGAGATTTTGTGTAATCCTCAAATGCTAATTCAAGTAGAGCATGACCAGCTTCTCTTAATTGCTTTACCCTCCCTTTGCTTTGAAACCACTTCACTGATCATAGTGTTGTTATTTAATCCCACCGTACCTGGAAGAAGCCCAAAAACACAGAACATCTCATTCAGAATTTATAAATTGTGGGGAAAATTCTTCAGTCTTAGTTCCAGAAGAGTTGACTCTATGAAACACATTTCATTCTTGGGACAGCATGCACTGTGAAAGAGTGAGTGAGCCAAGCACATCTGTAACCATAGTCCCACAGGGGAATAGAGACCTGAGAATGGAATTAGCAAAGAGAAACTTCAGCTCAAAAACAAGACCAGGTGGAGGAGCAATGGAGTGGTTCACAAAACATTCCACTCAGGCATCTACAGGCAAGCGACACCTGATGCAAGCAGCTCCACACTGCTGGGATGAACCTCCAAACCAGACACAGTTTATCGAAGGAAGGGATTCATTTCAGACTTACAGATCCAGGAGAAGTTCTATAACGGTAAAAGAGAAACCCCACCAGCAGCACCACCAAACGCCAACAAAACCAACAGAGATGTTGGCCGAGCTCACTCTGCACACCTTAGGCTGGAATTCTGATCCATGCTCAGAGACACCTTAGGGCTGGACCCCAGGACCTGCCCACAGTGACATTTCCAGCCAGGTGGAGATCCAAATTACAAGCTTTAATAAAACATCTGAGTCTACTGTGGGACATGCATTCAAACTATCACAGCTGTGAATCTTAGGCACTTGCCATAGGCCTGAAATAGTAGGGTTTCCATTGAGATTTGTGGAATGACTGTGTGGTGCTATAACCAGATTTTTAGAAAAGATGTAAGTACCCAACCTATGGTCATGCAAGCAACCTTAGTTAAACTCAGTTGATCACAAAACACACACACATACACACATACACTTTATTTAGGTAAATAAGTAACAGCAAAAGGAAAACAAAGCTGAAAATACCAATTCATTTCACTGAAGACCAAGTTTGAGGTAGACCCAAACTTAGCCTTATCAAGACTTCTGTGAGAGGCAATAGAGCTGAGCACAGGTTCTAAAGACACAAACAAGAATGGCATTAACTTTGAGTTATAGGTCCCCCTTCTGTAGAACGAGATAATGGTACCTAACTCAAAGGTTATTGGGAGGGTGAAAATGAAAGCATGCAAGTAAGTTCCATGCACACTGCCTGCTAGCAATCAACATGTCATGCCTTCTGAGGTCCCTTACTCCCTTTCAGCTCCCACTCAACTTTCACTTTGGGGCTTCATTGTCATGAGCTCAGCAAAGCCTTCCTGAAGCCTCCCTTTATAGTCACTGTCCCTCCATCACTTTGTGTGCACCTCATCCATATGCTGCTGGGCTGTCTCTCAGGATTTTGCAGGCTTCCATAGCCACCTCTGGTTGCCCTTCCCTTGCCCAAAGGGAGCACATAGAAATACTTTCATTGCTTTGTCAATAGCTTTACAGTTTTTAAAATTAAATATTTTATTTATTTATTTAAGAGAGAAAGAGGCAAATAGAAAAAGAAGGAGAAAGGGAGGGAAAGAGAATGGATATATCAGGGCCTCTTGCCACTGCAAACAAACTCCAGATACATGTGCCACCTTGTGTGTCTGGCTTTAAATAGATACTGGGGAATTGAACCCCAGCAGACAAGTGCTGTAAGTGCCAAGCCATCTCTCCATCCCTGATTTACTGTTCTTCTACTTCATTTGCCCACCTGTTCTTGTCTCTGCCTTCCTTTAGGATGAGCATTTCTGTGATTTTGTGGACAACCTCACAGAGTACCAGACCAAAAACATCTTGGCTTCCCCCATCATGAATGGGAAGGATGTGGTGGCTGTAATCATGGCTGTGAATAAAATAGATGAACCTCATTTCACCAAGGGAGATGAAGAGGTAAGACTACTTGAGAAACTTCTGGAGTAGGCTATCTTATGAAATCCCCTGAGTCTTGTTATTTGGCTTGGCTTTAGTTTCCCTGCGTGAAGAAGGGAGATAAACTAGGCATGGCAGCTCATACTTTGTGGTGGGATGTATGTCCCACATAGCCTGAGGTATGTTTTTTCTGTTTTTTTTTTTTTTTTTTTTTTTTTTTGAGGTAGGATCTCATTCTAGCCCAGCCTGACCTGGGGGGAGAGAGAGAGAGAGAGAGAGAGAGAGGGAGAGAGAGAGAGAGAGAAAATGGTCTCACCAGGACATAGCTGCTGCAAACAAAGTCCAGATGCATATGCCACTTTGTGCATCTGGCTTACATGGGACCTGGGGAGTTGAACCTGGGTCTTTTGGCTTTGCAGAAAGTGCCTAACTGCTAAGGCATATCTCCAACCCCTGAGATATTTTTGATTAAGCTTGCAACTTAAGTCTCCAGCAGCCTGGTGGAGGTGCTGTCACTGGGAGCAGATCTTTTAGTCCAGCCTTAAGGTGTGTAAAGAGCCTGTTTGTGCTTGCTGGTTGTTGGTGACGACTCTTTGCTATGGATCTATGGACATGAACCAGCTTCTTCCACCATGATGGAACTTCCTCTGAATCTGTAAGCATGAAATACACCTTTCTTCCTATAAGCTGCTTCTAGTTGAGTGTGTGTTTCAGCAATGAGAAAGTAACTGCAACAGAAAACTGGTACCAGGAGTGAGGTCGTTGCTCCAATGAATCTGACTATGTGGGTTTCGGTCTTTTGGAACTTTATTGCAGGAGGAATGTGGAAAAATTTGGTACTTTGGACTGGAGAAGCATTTCAGTGCTATAAGCAGAGCTTTATGGATTATTCTGGTGAGAGCTTGAAAATGCCAAATGCAGAGAGAATTGTGGACTGTGGAGACTTGGTTTATGAAAATTTTTAAAATTTTATTTTTGGTTTTTCAAGATAGGGAATCACAATAGCCCAGACTGACCTGGGATTTACTATGTAGTCTCAGGGTGGCCTCAAAAATCACAGTGACCCTCCTACCTCTGCCTCTCAAGTTCTGGAATTAAAGGCGTGTGCCACCACATGTAGCTGGCTTATGAACTTTTATAGGGGAAATGTGATAGCTTGAATAGACTCAGCAATTTTATCAAAATTTGTAACTTGAAGTTCCAGCTACCTGGTTGCAAGAGGTGTCACTATGGGCAGATTCTGGGGTCCAGCCCTAAGGTGTTACTGGAGGCAGGTCTGAATTCCAGCCTAAGGTATGCAGAATGAGTTCTGGAGGTCCTGCTGCTGCACATTTGTGCTCTTGCTTGTTTGTAGTGCTGGCTGGCGGGTAGTGGCTTTTTCTCTTTGTGTGAATCTGTGAAAGGGGACCAGTTTCTTCCACCATCAGTGGAATTTCCCCTGGATCTGTAAGCTTCAAATAAACCCCTTCCTCCCATAAACTGTGTCTGGTTTGACAGTTCATGCCAGCAGATTGGAGCTGACTATGACAGAAAAAAAGCTTTGTTGGAAATGGGCTACTGGTGAAAAGGCTGGTTGCATTCTTCCCAAGCCCTAAAAATTTGAACAAAGTTGACCTTAAAAGTAATGGACCAGGCCAGGCATGGTGGTACATACCTTTAATCCCAGCACTCGGGAAGCAGAGGTAGGAGGATTGCCATGAGTTCAAGGCCACCCTGAGAATACAGAGTGAATTCCAGGTCAGCCTGGGCTAGAGTGAGACCCTACCTGGAAAATCAACAATAAAAAAATGTGATGGACTGGCTGGGTGTAGTGGTGCATGCCTTTAATCCCAGCACAAAGGAGGTTGAGGTAAGAGGATCACTGTGAGTTTGAGGCCACCTGGGACTACATAGTGAATTCCAGGTCAGCCTGGGCTATAGCAGGAGACCCTACCTCAAAAAAATTAATTAATTAAAGTAAATTAAATTAATGGACTGGTTGCTTGGCAGAAGGTATAGAACAAAAAGATATGAAAAAATGCAGTTTATCACAGGAAAAATTCAAACAGGTTTGAAGTTACAGGCACAGAGACAGGTTTTAAGTTACTGAAGCTAAAATTGTTAAGTTGATTACCACCATTAAAGGTGGGCCAACTGTTTTGTAGTGAAACAATGAAAATGATGCCCCAAGGTTGAGCCTTTGAAGGGAGGTGGCCAGAAGGAAGACTTGTGAAAGAGAATGCTGCTCTTCAAGATCAAGGTTTATTCCCAACCACCCAAAAACAAATTTACAAATTTGGCTATGCCTCATACCTGGTGATGGTTTTGGAAGCATGAAAAATGCAGAGAAGCAGGTCAAGAAGTACAACAGTTTTGCTTTTGAAAATGGCCCCTGGGCAAAGTGAAGCAGGATTGAAATCCCTGTATGAAGACCCAGTAAGGCCATCATATTAAGGACAGCTAGTTTCAGAAGCCGCTGAGATGTAACATGTGAAGCAGGGTTGAAATCCCTGTGTGGAGACCAAGTAAGGCCATTGTATGGATCTATAAAGATGAACTGTGGTTTGCAGTGTAGACCCAAGGAAGTTTTGGATGTACCAGGACTGTGGAACAGCTGCCATGGAACACTGCTGGCTTGGGACAGAATTTTCCCCAAAGCTACTTAGCCCAGCTGGAAAGGCAGAGTTGAGAATCAAGAGACTTTTGCCACTGGTTATGGATTCTGAATTTGAAGTACAGATGTTTGATGTTTTCCTGTTGGTTATTGATTTTGCACTGGTCTCTCCTTGTTATGCCTTTTAGCAATGAAAATGCTTACTCTGTGCCATTATGTGTTGAAAGTATATAAATTGTGTTTTGAGCTTATGGAACTTACAGTTCAGAGACAGTCTTAAATCTCAGATGAGGTTTTAAACTTTTCAACAATGTTAAAGTTGATGAAGGCTATGAGGGCCACATAGCCTAAGGTATTTTTTAAATATTTAATTTAATTTATGAGAGAGAGAGAGAGAGAATGTGTGCATCAGGACTTCCAGCCACTGTAAATGAACTCCAAATGTGTATGTCACCCTACAAATCTGGCTTATGTGGGTCTTGGGGAATTGAACTTGGGTCCTTTGGCTTTGCAGGCAAATGCCTTAACCACTAAGCCATCTCTCAGCCCAATCTGAGGTATTTTTGACTAACCTTTCAACTTAAGTCTCCAGCAGCCTGCTGGAGGAGGTGTCACTGGGAGCAGATCTTTCATTGCATATATAAAGAGCCTTTTTGAGCTCTGACTGTTTGTGCTTGATAGCTGTTGGTTCTCTCTGCTGTGTATCTATAAAGGTAAGCCAACTTCTTCCACCATTATAATGCTTCCTCTGGAGCCGGGTGTGGTGGCGCACGCCTTTAATCCCAGCACTCGGGAGGCAGAGGTAGGAGGATTGCTGAGAGTTCGAGGCTACCCTGAGACTACATAGTTAATTCCAGGTCAGCCTGGACCGGAGTGACACCCTACCTCACAAAACCAAAAAAAAAAAAAAAAAAAAAAAAAAAAAAAGCTTCCTCTGGATTCTGTAAGGCTGAAATAGAACCTTTTCCTCCCATAAACTGCTTTTGGCTGGATTTTTTTTTTTTTTTTTTGATTTTTTCAAGGTCGGGTCTTACTCTAGCTCAAGCTGACCTAGAATTCACTATGGAGTCTCAGGGTGGCCTGGAACTCACAGCAATCCTCCTACCTCTGCCTCCCTAGTGCTGGGATTAAAGGCATGTGCCACCACACCCAGCTTGGTTGGATGTTTGTTGCAGCATTGAGGAAGTAACTGCAACACACCTATAATCTCAGCACTTGGGAGGCATCATCTGGAGGATTACCATAAGTTCAAGACCTGCCTGGGCTGCAGCTAAGACTATTTCAAAAATATATATATAAAAAAATCGCTGTACATAGTGACACATGCCTTTAATCCCAGTACTTGGGAGGCAGAGGTAGGAGGATTGCTATGAGTTTGAGGCCATCCTAGGATTACAGAGTGAGTTCAAGGTCTATTGGGCTAGAGTGAGACCCTAGCTCAAAAAAGCTAAAGAAATGGGCTGGAGAGATGACTCAGCAGTTAAGGTGCTTGTCTGTAAAGCCTAATGAGCCAAGTTCAGTTCCACAATAGCCATGTAAAGCCAGTTGGATAGTGATTTATGCATCTGGGGTTCATTTGCCATGGCTGGAGGCCCTAGAATGCCCATTCTCTCTTTCTCTGTCTCTCTTTGTATCTCTCTCTGCTCACAAATAAAAAAACAAAAATATTAAAAAAAAAAAAAAAAACAACAAACAAAAGACAGGGAGTTCATCTGGTAATCTCTGGAGGCAGGTAGGATGATGGTCTAGACACTGGGTTTATTTAGGTAATTATTCTGGTTCTTTTGGCATCTTGCTGTTTAACTTCACCAAATTGCTTAACTTCTTTGAACCTGTTTTTTTAATTTGTAAAATGGGGGTGATTTCATAGTATGTACCTCATAGTGTACTAGTACAATCAGGTAATATACATACACAATATCACAGGAGCATCACATTCCATTAATATTGGCTATCTATTAATACATTCACTTTAATAAATCAGCATGCTACACTGTGAGATTACATTCACAATGCAGCATTTTGAGTATGTGTGCCATGTCTCATCTGTACAAATTGCCTCTTGTTGAAGCTGTGGAAATATTTGGACATTTGCTGGTGGTAGATGGGGCCACAAAAGGGATTTCTTTTTTTCACCTGCCTCCTCTTGCTGTTTGATTTTTTAGATTCTTCTCAAGTACCTCAACTTTGTGAATCTAATCATGAAAGTGTTTCATCTGAGTTACCTGCACAACTGTGAGACTCGGCGTGGCCAGGTAAGCAGCTCGGCTTCAGGGAATGGACTAGACTGGATGTGCCCTTCCACTAACACATTTATGTGGTCAGGGCAAGTGGTAAGGAAAGCACCTGGAAACCATTGTGCATTGTCTAAGAGTCCCCAGCAGCATGAGGTGATGGGTGCTGTAAATGTTTGTGAGATTGTAGCCCAGGGTGTACAAGTTTCCAAGTCAGAATTTTTGGAGTTGAATCCTTGCTCATTAACTAGCACTTAGACTCTAAGATATCCATTTAGCCTCTCTAAAAACAGAAAGCTAATAGTGGTGGCACATGCCTATAATCCCAGCACTTGGGAGGTAGAGGCAGGAGGATCAAGGAATTCAAAGTCAGCCTTAGTGGGACCTGGAGAGTCCAATACGAGTCCTTAGGCTTTGCAGGCAAGTGCATTAACTGCTAAGCCACCTGCCCAGCCCTCACTGTTTTTAAACCATACCTTCTTCCATGTTTCCAAGGGAAAATAGCAATGTGTTTTAATATTCACAACCAACCACTCCACTGCTGACACAGAAGAGCAGCCCTCCTTCCCACTTTTGTTATGATTTAACACATACCAAATATTGTTTGAGATATATTTCAAAAATCAGATATGGTTCTTAATTTTACAAACTTATTTACTAAGCATTTACAGAGCACTTGCTATGTGCTGGGCATACAAAATAATTACAATATATATGTGCTCTTAGTGGCTCAGTGGAATTAAACCTCTTTTTTTTGTTTGTTTTTTTAAGACAAAAATACATGAGACTAAGTTTCATGTTTTCAGTGCAATGTATACAATTGTGATGCAATTAAGTTCACAATGAGAATATTGCTAAATACAAAATAAAATGCTAGATGCACAAGAAAACAAAGTCAGCCTTAGATACGCAATGATTTTTAAAAATATTTGCTTATTTATTTTAAATATTTTTATTATTTATTTATTTGCAAGAGATGTGTATGAGAGGGAGAGAGAGAGAGGGAGGGAGAGAGAGAGAGGATGAATATGGGCACACCAGGGCCTCCAGCCACTGCAAATGAAGTCCAGATGCATGTGCCACATTGTGCATCTGGCTTTACATAGGTACTGGGAAATCATACCTGGGTCATTAGGTTTTGCAGGCAAGTGTCCTAACTGCTGAGCTATCTCTCCAGCCCTTATTTATTTATGAGGGAGAAAAGGAGAGAGATCGAGAGACAGATGTACAGGAAGAGAGAGAGATCAAAAGAGAGAGAGGGTATGCCAGGGCCTTCTGCTACTGCAAATGAGCTTTAGATATATGTACCACTTTGTGCATCTGGCTTTATATGGCTACTGGAAAATCAAGCCCAGTATGTCAGGCTTTGCAAGCAAGCACCTTTAACCACTGAGATATCTCTCTAGCCCCTACACAGTGAGTTTGATGCCAGCCTGGGCTACATGAGACCCTGCCTTAAAAAACCAAAAAAATGGAGATAATTACATTCTACCTTCAAAAGATTGCTAGTAGAGCTGAGGAGATGGGTTAGTGGTTATAGGCTATTGCTTACAAAGCCTAACAATCTGGGTTTAATTCCCTAGTACCCACGTAAAGCCAGATGCACAAAGTGGCAGGTGCATGTATCTGGAGTTCATTTGTAGTAGCAAAAGATTGCTAGCAAAGTAAGATAATATGTGTAGGGAACTTGTGCTCAATTAATGTTTGTTATTTATTGTAATTTTACAGTTTTTGCAATGCTAGAT
This sequence comes from Orientallactaga sibirica, assembly GCA_036365145.1. NCBI lineage: Eukaryota > Metazoa > Chordata > Mammalia > Rodentia > Dipodidae > Orientallactaga > Orientallactaga sibirica. The sequence continues at coordinate 58,258,881 of JAEOAD010000005.1, read as the reverse complement.
ATTAAACTTAGTGTCCTATGTATATAAGGCAAACATTCTACCACTGAACTACATTCCCAACCCCTTGTTCTTTTTATTTCAATTAATAATATATGAGAGGGACTGGAGAGATGGCTTAATAGTTAAGGCATTTGCCTGCAAAGCCAAAGGATCCTGGTTCGATTCTCCAGGACTCACATAAGCCAGATGCACAAGGGGTCCCATGCATCTGGAGTTCATTTGCAGTGGCTGGAGGCCCTGGCACTCCCATTCTCTCTCTCTGTGCGCCTGCCTCTTTCTCAGTCTCAAATAACTAAATAAATAAATAAAATATATTAAAAAAATAATATGAGATACAAGAAATAGGAAAGAGTTGAGCCTAATGTAAGCCAGCTAGCTACTGTATTTCTCCAAGCCTCAGTTTCTCCATCTCTAAATTGGGGCCAGTGAGGCTATTTCCCTAGGTTATTGTGAGAGTTAAATGAATAAATGCTACAGACATTTTTTCTCTGTTCATTTTTTTATTGACAACTTCTATACTTATATACAAAAACACATGATATTTCCCTCCCCTCCCCCCATTCCACTTTAGAACTCCAATATCCATCATATCCCCTCCCTCTCTCCATTAATCTCTCTTTTAATTTGATGTCATCATCTTTTTCTTCCATTTTGAGGGTCTTGCGAAGGTATTGGTAGGCACTGCAAGGTCATGGATATCGAGGCCAATTTCTGTCTGGACAGTTGCATTGTAAGAGGTCATACCCTTCCTTTGGCTCTTCCATTTTATCCGCCCCCTCTTTCGCAATGGTCCCTGAGCCTTGGAGGGTGTGACAGAGGTGTTTCAGTGCTGGGCACTCCTCTATCCCTTCTTCTCAGCACTATGTTGCCTTTTGGGTCATCCCAGTGGTCATCGCCATCTGAAAAGAGAAGCTTCTCTAACCAGAAGTGAGAGTAGCATTAATATGTGAATATGAACATTAAGTGTAGTGCTTTCAGGGCAGCTTGGTGGGAATAATATATACATTTAGTCAGACAAGAGCAGGCTTTATACCCCTAAGGCTCATGACCTCTCCTGCCATAGACTTTTGCTTAGGTTTTTCAGTACCAGGTATGTATTCCCTCTGGTAGAGAGGGCCTTCAGTCCAATTATGGAGCAGTTGGTTAGCCCAAGAGTAGACATGCCACTATTGTACCTGTTCAGTCATTGGGCCTGTATGGCCAAACTTGAATATTCAGTGTCCACTGTTTTCACTGCTGATGACTTCTGTCTCCCATATGGCTGCATGCAGTGCAGCTTTTTCCAGCTTTCAGTTGGCTGATCTACAGGGAGAAGGTTTTCTGCTCAGCACCAGCTTGCTTTCTCTGTGACCTTGCCTCTCAGGCAAGAGATGTCTTCAGCAATAGGGTCTTACTATGTGTTTCTCAAGGGAAACCAAGGGCTTTGGTAAAAGCCTTTAATGCTTTGGAGGCTACTGGGACCTCCTTGGCCAACAACTCACTGGAAGGTATCCCATCCCAGGCACTGAAAATTTTCTAGTAATAGTCTACAATGCTGCAGACTTTTATAGAATTATTATTATTCTCTAGCTAAGCTACTGATCTGTACTTCAAAATCTCTAAATACATTTTTGTTTTTCTTAAGATACTGCTATGGTCTGGGAGCAAAGTCTTTGAAGAGCTCACAGACATTGAGAGACAGTTCCACAAAGCCCTGTACACAGTCCGCGCTTTCCTCAACTGTGACAGATATTCCGTGGGTCTCTTGGACATGACCAAGCAGAAGGTGAGAAAACTTCACAAACAGAACTTTCCAATAAAAAGCTAAATACCTGGGTATGGTGGTATACACCTTTAATCCCAGTACTCAGGAGGCAGAGGTAGGAGGATCACTTTGAGTTTGAGGTAAGCCTGAGACTACTAGTGAATTCCAGGTCAGCGTGAGCTAGAGTGAGACCCTACTTTGAAAAGCCAAAAAAAAAAAAAAAAAAAAGTTAAATAGAGACCAGAGCGAAGTCTTGTCACACATTTAGTGCTAGCACAGAACAGAGGCTGGGCGAATTTGGACAGTTGTAAGAAGTTTTACACAGGTCTTTACTGAAGAGAGGCATATAGCCTTTAGAAGGGAAAATCAATCTAGAGCCTGGGTGAGTACAAACAACCTGTATGTTCCTTCATCACTGGGAGAGAAAGCATATGTGAAGAAAAGGTGGGTGAGGTGGTGAAGGTGAATGATGGAAAAGTTTCTAACCAGGCACTTGGGAGGCAGAGGAGGAGGATTATGCAAGTTTGAGGTTAGCTTGGTCTACAAAGTGAGCTTCAGGCTAGTCAGGGCTACATAATGAGAACTTGTGTCAGAAAATAAACAAACTGGGCTGGAAAGATGGCTTAGTGGTTAAGGCACTTGCCTGCAAAGCCTTAGGATTCAGGTTCAATTCCTAGTGCCCATGTAAGCCAGATGCACATGGTGGCACATGCATCTGGTGTTCATTTGCAGTGACTAAAGGCCCTGATGCACACCTTCTCTCCCCCTCAAATAAATAAATATAAAGAAAATAAACAAAGCAGTTAAAGATACTTGGAAGAATATTTGATCAAAACAACATTCAAGAGAAAGGGATTATTTTGTCTCCAAGTTTCAGAAAGAAGGCATGGTAAAGAAGAGCAGGTGACACATTATGGTGACAGGAAGCAGAGAGTGATAGAGATTGCCTATGCCATTGGTTTTCTCCCTTTTCCCTATCTGAGACCCTCAGACTAGGGACACTAGCACCCACATTCAGGTTGGGTCCCTCTTAGTTCATCTTCTGTAGGGCATGCACTGTGCCTTACTCATTGTTGCCTATCTAGTGGCAAGCCAGATATAGTCTCAGATAGGCCTCCAGTTCAGTCTCACCTAAAACTAAGTTTCTGTCTATTGTGAGTAATCTAGAAAAGGAGCCCACCTGGGCAGAAAGCTGCAGACATGGAGTCTGAATTTCATGTGGCCTCCCTCCTGCTTGTACTCTGGATGATTCTCAGTAAGCAAACCATTGTAATAAACTGTCCCAAAACGAGATAGTCAAAGGAACAAGATGGGGAGGTGGCATCCTACCCAAACAACCCAGTGCTAACAGATTGCTGTTTGCCCCTAAACAGTAAGAGTAGCAACTGAATGATCAGAGAGGGCCTGGGAGGAGGAAGGCCTCTGTTGCTGGGCCAGACCTGACCCAACATAGAGGCTGACAGGACCGCTCCTTTCTTCTGTCTAGGTCTTGAGCCATGGTAAGAGAAAAACCTAAGAGAAATTTAGTAGAAACCGGGCGTGGTGGTGCACGCCTTTAATCCCAGCACTTGGGAGGCAGAGGTAGGAGGATCGCCATGAGTTCAAGGCCACCCTGAGACTACATAGTTAATTCCAGGTCAGCCTGGGCCAGAGTGAGACCCTACCTCGAAAAAAAAAAAAAAAAAAAAAAAAAAAAAAAAAAAATTAGTAGAATTTACTTCAGCAAAGAATGATCATGGATCAGGCAGCACTCAAGATGGAAAGATTGAACAGTGAGCTTGTAGGCTGAATGAGGAAGTAAAGCTCAAGTAAATAACTTGATTTAATTAGACATCTGCTGTGTTTAGATGTGATTTGGTCCATGGTCACCTGTGATTAGCTGAAACTGCTATTTGTTACAAAACATACTTAGCTTTTTAGCCAGTGTTGGGAATGGAATCCAGGGCCTTGCACATGCTAAGGAAGAGCTTTATTACTGAGCTAAATTTCCAGGCCAGGTTTCTGTTTGTTTATCAGTATTTTACAATTTATTTATTCTCTAACTCTGCTCTTCCAAGCTTAGGTTTCAGTGAACTCTTCCTACCTTCAAATTTCAGTAATAGGCAACTCATGTAAGTTGGGCTTCTTTTTTTTTTCTTTTTTTAATTTTGAGGTAAGGTCTCACTCGAGCTCAGACTGACCTAGAATTCACTATGGAGTCTCAGGGTGGTCATGAACTGTGGCGATCCTCCTACCTCTGCCTCCCGAGTGCTGGGATTAAAGGTGTGTGCCACCATGCCTAGCTTGGGCTTCTTTTTTTTAATAATGTTTTTAAAATTTATTTATTTATTTATTTGAGAGAGAGGCAGGCAGAGAAGGAGAGAATGGGCACACCAGGGCCTCTAGCCACTGCAAGCAAAGTCCAGATGCATGCTTCACCTTGTACATCTGGCTTACGTGGGTACTGGGGAATCAAACTTGGGTCCTTAGGCTTCTCAGGCAAACATCTTAACTGCTAAGCCATCTCTCCAGCCCTGGACTTCTTTTCTTAATCTCTTTTTTCTTGATCTATTTCAAAACATGTAATTAATTTTTTTCACTTCTAGGAATTTTTTGATGTGTGGCCAGTTCTGATGGGTGAGGCTCCACCCTACTCAGGTCCCAGGACTCCAGATGGAAGGGTAAGTTTCTTTGTAATCTTTTCAGTTGAACAAATGTTTAATGAAATTCAAATGTGAGGCCCAGTAGACCCTATTGAAGGACATTTCTTTATAACATATGTATTTATCCTCTCTGGATTAGGTTGTCTCTCTTGAGTTGTAATAATTCTTCATAATAGCCAAGCCCTATCATTTGCAAATGTTTTAAATACCTTTCTGGAGTTTCATAGTGAGAATAGAAATCAATACTCTCAATTCACAGGCAATTCAGAGAGGTCAAGCTATCTGCTCAAGGATTTACCCAGCAGGAAGTTAGAATCAATTAGCACTAGAAAGAAGCTTCAAATCAAATCAAGAATATTCAAATCAATAGCCAAAAGGCCAATTCCAGCCACTAGATAAACTTGTTTGGCTATATCAATTTAAAGGTTTTTTTTTTCTTTGTACTTAAAAAAAAAATGGAGTTGCTAATATTTAATAATCAAATATTTCCAATAAGTATTTGGATTCTTAATTTATTTTGAAAAGTATATGGAAGGTCAGTCAAAACTAGACCTACCATCCCACAAAGTGAATTTGTTTGGAGCTGTGTAACATCTGCCTCTTTGGAATGCAGTCTAAGCTTTGTGCATGCTAGGCAAGCACCCTACCAACTGAGCTATTCTTAGCCCAAGGTCAGCTTTTTAAAGTCCAGCCTTTTCATGTTAGCATGAGATCCCATGGAGCTCTTTCATGGGCTCACATATAAGCTAAACCTGTATATGCTGTGGAAAGTTAGAAGCTGAGACACCAGAGGAGAGACTAAACATGGCCTTCAGACAAGCTTCAATTAATTCCCAGCCTCTTGGCTGCTCTGCTATGTAGCTCTCTAAGCAGAACTCTTAAATCAAAGGCCATTGGTCATCTCTAGTGTCATGAATATCAGCCTCTAATTCCTCTGGTTCTTTTCCCTCAAATGCCACATTGATGGAGAATGAGCTTACCAGGACATTTTCTCACCAAGACCAGACCAGTAAGAACTGCCCAATGTTGACTACTTTAAGAAATGTCATGGAGGTGACTGTCTCACCCTTGGTTAGGGCTTTCATTTTGAGGCTTCTTGTGAACAGATTGTGACACTGGCAGGGAATGGAGAAAGGGAGCCCAGGTGGGAGAAACAGTGGGGAGAAAGAGTGGAGAACTAAACAGGAGGCCTCAGTGCTGCTGACAGAAATAGAAATCTACGAAGTCAAGAAGCTGCTTAGGAGCCAGCAGCTGGCCGCAGCAAAGGCACTGGTCTGTCATTGGCCATTTTTCTCAGACTGTCGTGAGCCAGGTGTGGTGGTGCACACCTTTAATCCTAGCACTCGGGAGGCAAAAGCAGGAGGATTGCTATGAGTTCAAAGCCAAAAAAATAAAAAACAAAAACAAAAGACTATTGTGAGTAGCAAAAATGTCAACAGGTGAATTTGGAAACTGCATCTAGCATGGAGTCACAAACTGTCTTTCAGTCTTGGGAGTCATTATAGGCACCTAACAAACTTCATAGCGCTTCCAGATAATGGTTTCTCTGGGATATGTGCAGATACGTGCAGGACTTCTCTTATATTCCCTTGGAGCATACCAAAAAGTGTATACTTCTACCTATTATAATCAAGCTGCACTTAACCATTATCTGAAAGCAGTGCTATAAACCTCTATGGAACTTGTCACAAAAACACAGTGACACATTAATTGATTTGAAAGGCCCAGGGTAAATGTTGACTTTCTTTTCTTCTTCTGAGCAATCAGAGCATTTGAATACTTCACTATGAAGTTTGTTAGAGCTACATTGTGAGTTCTAGACTGGTCTGGGCTATAGTGAGAAACTGTCTCAAAACAAAACAAAGAATGGAAAAGCATCCCAGCTGTTTAGGAGAATGAAACAGAAGGATCATAAGTTCAATGCCTGCCTTGGTGTCAGAGTGAGCTTAAGGCCAGCTTGGGAAACTTAGTGAGACTGCATATCTCTTTCAAATAAATAAAAGTTTCAAAAATTCACAGCAGTAAATTCATTTTTTTTTTCACATAGGGTCTTGCTGTAGCCCATGCTGATCTGGAATTCACTATATAGTCTCAGGCTGGCCTCAAACTCATAGTAATCTTCCCACCTCAACCTCCTAAGTGCTGAAATTAAAGGTGTGTACTACCATGCCTGGCTAAATTCATTTTTTAAAAAGCCCTTTTACTTCCCTAAATTTTTCCCATCTCAGGTAGTAAGGGCTTAGTCCTTACAAGACTATGTGACATAAAGCTGTGACACAAAAGGCCATAGTTAAGGAAGCTAGAGAGATTGCTCAGTACTTAAAGACACTTGCTTGCAAAGCCTCACAGCCCAGGCTTGATTCCCTAGTACCCATGTAAAGCCAGATGCACAAAATGACACATATGTCTAGAGTTTATTTTCATTTGCAGTGGCACCCATACTCTCCCTCTCTCTTCTCTCTCTCTCTCTCTCTTCTTTCTGCTTGAATTAAATAAAATATTTTGGGGGGAAGCTTTTTCAAAGTAGGGTCTCACTCTAGCCCAGAATGACTTGGTACTTACTCTGTAGTCCCAGGGCTGGACTCAAACTCATGGCAGTTTTCCTACTCTGCCTCCCAAGTGCTGGGATTAAAGGCATGCACTACCATGCCCAGGCTCCTAAAGTCCTTTTTAAAAGACTATAGTTAAGATGAAAGATTCAGATTTTGCTCACCTGTAGAGAGATTGAATTTGATCAAATAATCCCAAGGCTCCTCAATATTCTTGCCCACTGGGTATTATCCATGAGTTAATCTCCAAAGACAGTTGCAGGTCTAGGACATCACCGTGAGGGAGACACACACAGGCCTGAATCGGGCCCAGATGCAGGATTGGTCACAGGTAGATCATCTGTAAAGAATGTGGGTCTAGGTTGGGCGTGGTGGTGCATGCCTTTTAATCCCAGCACTCAGGAGGCAGGGGTAGGAAGATTGCTGTGAGTTTGAGGCTATCCTGAAACTCCATAGTGAATTCCAGATCAGCGTGGGCTAGAGCAAGACCTTATCTTGAATAAAACAACAATAACAACAACAACAACAACAACAAAAAGAATGAAAGAATGTGGGTGTAGTGTGAAGGCACCTAAGTTCTGACCCCAGCTAGTCTTGTGGCCTCGGGATATGTCCAGAAGTCTCCCCTTCCTCATCTGTCATGCGGAGGTAGTTTATCTTGTAGGACGGCAGTCACTGATGCCTGTCTCACCCCAACATGCAGTCAACATGTAGATAGACAAAACCATAGCTGGTTAGGGTTGAGCCTCATTGTCTGCTGGGCAAGTTACCTGTTTTGTTTTTGTGGTGCTTCGGATTGAACACATGTTAGCCAAATGGTCTATCACTGAGCTATTTGCTTGGCCCTTTTTGCAATTGTTTTTTTAAACTTATTTTTATTTTAAGACACTAAGTTGCCTGGGAAAGCCTTAAATTCACTATGTTGCTCTAGCAGACCTTAAGCTTGCAATACTCTTGCATCAGTCTGTCAAATAGCTGGGGATATAGGTCTGTGTCACTAGGCCCAATCACTATCTATTATTTTAAATAGTTTATGAATGGATTATCCTTGCTTTCTCCATCTGACAGTTGAATACGTTGGGAGAAAACAAGAGAGAAAGAGAGTTATTTTAAATTATGGAAACTTAGGCTTCATGGAAAAAAACCCCAAATCTAGCACTTGTTTTAAAACTACCATATTTCATGACTCATGACTTGGCTGCTGTTATATTGGTGGCTCTTTCAAAGACTCTTGTGTCACAGTGTTCACTGCTCAGTGGAAGGTAACAAAGGTGCTCTTCATGGCTCAGGTTTGATTTTCCAGAGTCTGTGAATTCATTAATATACCCTTGAAGGCAACATAAATAGGCTGCAGTGTGAAGTAAAAGCTCTATTAACCTAGAGCACACTGATTTTTTTTTTTCTTTACCTGAAAGCATTTTGATCCTCCCATGAGTTTCAAAAGAATGTCTCAGCCCAGCGTGGTGGTGCACACCTTTAATCCTAGCACTTGGGAGGCAGAGGTAGGAGGATCGCCATGAGTTCGAGGCCACCCTGAGACTACATAGTGAATTCCAGTCAGCCTGGGCCAGAGTGAGCCCTACCTCAAAAACAAACAAAAAAAAAAAAACAAAAAACAAAAAAAAAAAAGAATGTCTCTTTCTAGCTTTTCTAAAGTTGGTGACTCCTGGAAAGGGCAGACTGCCAGACCCAGAACCCATCATGCCTGAATGTATAGAGTAGCCAAGCCAGGCCTCAGGCAAAGACAAAGGTAGTCAAGAAGGCCACTCTGTGTTCTCCCCTGTCAGTGACACAGCTTCACCAAATTGCATAGATAATGTATGGCTTTAAGAACCACTTGTAGGCTACAGGCTCACTATTTGAAAATATTTTGGACTACAATAGAAACTGCTCAAAATCAGTTAAAACTACACTTGGACAGTGGGTCTTCGCCTGGGCTCCAGACATGTGGTAGTATACTTAGTTCTATGCTCTCTCAAACATGCTGAGGGGCAGTAGTGGCCACACGAGCTTGGGAGGAAACCACCTACATGCTACAACAGACCATGTTGCTAAGCTAGGCTGTTTAGGCTTTGCGGGGGCAGGGGTTGGGGGAAAGGGAGAGAAGTGATGCATATATATGTTGAGGAGGGTCTTATGGGCTGGGGAGATTGCTCAGTGGTTAAAGGCACTTGCCTCAAAGCCCAGGTTCAATTCCCTAGAACCCACATAAAGGCAGATGCATAATGTGTGGTGCATACATCTGGAGTTTCTTTGCAGCATCAGGAGGTCCTCACAACCTATATATTTCCTCTTTTTCTTTCTCTCTGTGTGTCCCTTTCTCTCTATCAAATAAATAAATAAAGGTATTCTTTTTTTAAAAAAAGAGATTGGGTATTTGTTTGAGACAGGGTTTCACAGTGGAGCCCAGGATGGCCTAGAATTTACCATGTAACCCAGGCTGGCCTCTGCCTCCTCAGTGCTGGGACTGCAGGTGTGAACCACTGTCTCCAGCTGAGCTGTAGCCTACAAGTGGCTCGTATGTAGCCCAAACTGGCCTGGAACTCAAAATCCTCTTGCCTCAGCTTCCCACATTGTTAGAATTATAAGCCTGAGTCATCAAGCCCAGCTGACTTACAATAATTTCAATTTAGAATGAGTTTATTGGACTATAACTCTTTTTTAAAAAATATTATTTATTTATTAGAGACAGAGAGAGGGAGAGAGAGAGTGAATGAGAATGGGTACATCGGGGCCTCTAGCCATTGCAAACGAACTTCAGATGCATGTGCCACTATGTGCATCTGGCTTATGTGGGACCTGGAGAATGGAACCTGGGTCCTTAGGCTTCACAGGCATACACCTGAACCACTAAGCCATCTCTCCAGCCCGATATAACTCTTTTGAAAAATGATAGATGTGATAAGGCTGTAGCCTGCTCTAAGTTACTCCATATTGCATAGAACAGCAACTTTTAAAAATATATTTATTTATTTATTTGAGAGAAAGAGAGAGAGAACCAGTGTGCCAGGGCCTCTAGCTACTGCAAACAAACTCCAGATGTATGTGTCACCTTGTGCATCTGGCTTTACGTGGGTACTGGGGTGTCGATTCTGGATCATTTGGCTTTGCCAGCAAGTGCCTTAACTGTTAAGCCATCTCTCCAGCCCCTAGGATGGTAACTTTAAACTGTGCCTTTCTGAATGACTCCAAGTTATAAAATAGCAGCTTGCTCCAATTGAGTGCAAATTATTTTGCATATAATTTTTGTGGGTAAACAGCCATCATCTGTCTAGCACAAACTATGAGGCCAGGCCTCATGCAAAGACAAAGGTAGTCAAGAAGGCCACTCTGTGTTCTCCCCTCTCAGTGACACAGCTTCACCAAATTGTATAGATAATGTATGGCTTTAAGAACCACTTGTAGGCTACAGGCTCACTATTTGAAAATATTTTGGACTACAATAGAAACTGCTCAAAATCAGTGAAAACTACACTTGGACAGTGGGTCTTCGCCTGGGCTCCAGACATGTGGTAGTATACTTAGTTCTATGCTCTCTCAAACATGCTGAGGGGCAGTAGTGGCCACACGAGCTTGGGAGAAACCACCTACATGCTACAACAGACCATGTTGCTAAGCTAGGCTGTTTAGGCTTTGCATGGGGGCAGGGGTTGGGGAAAGGGAGAGAAGTGATGCATATATATGTTGAGGAGGGTCTTATGGGCTGGGGAGATTGCTCAGTGGTTAAAGGCACTTGCCTCAAAGCCCAGGTTCAATTCCCTAGAACCCACATAAAGGCAGATGCATAATGTGTGGTGCATACATCTGGAGTTTCTTTGCAGCATCAGGAGGTCCTCACAACCTATATATTTCCTCTTTTTCTTTCTCTCTGTGTGTCCCTTTCTCTCTATCAAATAAATAAATAAAGGTATTCTTTTTTTAAAAAAAGAGATTGGGTATTTGTTTGAGACAGGGTTTCACAGTGGAGCCCAGGATGGCCTAGAATTTACCATGTAACCCAGGCTGGCCTCTGCCTCCTCAGTGCTGGGACTGCAGGTGTGAACCACTGTCTCCAGCTGAGCTGTAGCCTACAAGTGGCTCGTATGTAGCCCAAACTGGCCTGGAACTCAAAATCCTCTTGCCTCAGCTTCCCACATTGTTAGAATTATAAGCCTGAGTCATCAAGCCCAGCTGACTTACAATAATTTCAATTTAGAATGAGTTTATTGGACTATAACTCTTTTTTTAAAAAATATTATTTATTTATTAGAGACAGAGAGAGGGAGAGAGAGAGTGAATGAGAATGGGTACATCGGGGCCTCTAGCCATTGCAAACGAACTTCAGATGCATGTGCCACTATGTGCATCTGGCTTATGTGGGACCTGGAGAATGGAACCTGGGTCCTTAGGCTTCACAGGCATACACCTGAACCACTAAGCCATCTCTCCAGCCCGATATAACTCTTTTGAAAAATGATAGATGTGATAAGGCTGTAGCCTGCTCTAAGTTACTCCATATTGCGTAGAACAGCAACTTTTTAAAATATATTTATTTATTTATTTGAGAGAAAGAGAGAGAGAACCAGTGTGCCAGGGCCTCTAGCTACTGCAAACAAACTCCAGATGTATGTGTCACCTTGTGCATCTGGCTTTACGTGGGTACTGGGGTGTCGATTCTGGATCATTTGGCTTTGCCAGCAAGTGCCTTAACTGTTAAGCCATCTCTCCAGCCCCTAGGATGGTAACTTTAAACTGTGCCTTTCTGAATGACTCCAAGTTATAAAATAGCAGCTTGCTCCAATTGAGTGCAAATTATTTTGCATATAATTTTTGTGGGTAAACAGCCATCATCTGTCTAGCACAAACTATGAGGCACAGACTGACAACTCATTTATGCAAATAAAATATTACAATCTATGAGGCTGAGCATGGTGGCACATACCTTTAATCCCAGCACTCAGTTGGCAGAGGTAGGAGGATTGGCCACTCTGAGACTACATAATAAATTCCAGGTCAACCTGGGCTAAAGCAAGACCCTACCCCCGCCCCCAAATAAAAAAAAGTGCTGGAGAGATTGCTCAGTGGATAAGGCACTTGCCTGCAAAGCTTAAGGACCCAGATTGAATTCCTCAGTACCCACATAAAGCCAGATGCACAAAGTGCTGCATACATCTGGAGTTTGTTTGCAGCAGCTGGAGGCCCTGGCAATCCATTTTCCCTGTTTCTCTTCTATCTCTCTCTGCCTGAAAATAAATAAAATATTAAAAAATATATTACTACCTATGAACATATCAAAATAAACCAGGAGCAAAGTGTGGTGGTGCAGGCCTTTAATCACAGCACTTAGAAGACAAAGGTAGAAGGGATTGATGTGAGTTTGAGGCTAGCCTGAGAGTACATAGTCCCCAGGCTAGAAAGAGACCTGACTTCAAAAGAACAAAAAAATAAAAATAATCAGTTACATATGGATACATGTGTACATCAAAACTATATTAGAGGGCTAGAGAGATGGCTTAGCGGTTAAGGCATTTGAGTGCAAAGCCAGAGGATCCTGGTTCCACTCTCCAACACCCACATAAGCCAGATGCACAAGGGGGCACATGCATCTGCAGTTCATTTGCAGTGGCTGAAGGCCCTGGTGTGCCAATTCTCTCTCTCTCTGCCTCTTTTTCTCTCTCAAATAAATAAATAAATAAATAAATATTTTTTAAAAAGAATGAAAAAAATACTATATTAGAAAAACCTGGCCTGTGAACCCACTGACACACTAGACCAATGAATGAATGAAAGATATAACCCGTACATTTGGATCATATCAAATGAGGGGCACCCAACACTGGGTACTCCAGCATTCATATCCCATCATCAGACCATTCTGTGCCCAAGTCATGGGATCAACTGGTGATGAACTCCTGTCTTCTGTAACATATATGTGTGTGTGTGTGTGTGTGTATATACATACATACATATATATATATATATATACACACACATAGACACATACATATACATATATGTGTGTCATTTACATTATGCTGAGTGGCAGTAGTGGCCATGTGAAATCACCTACACTCTACAATAGACCATGTTGCCAAGCTAGATTGTTTAGGCATTTTTTTGGCAGGGGTGGGGGAAAGGGACAGAAGTGATGTGTATATATGTTGAGATAGGGTCTTTGGAGCTGGGGAGATTGCTTGCTGGTTAAAGTTAAAGTGAAGTTAGTTTGCAGTGGCTAGAGGTACTGTTATACCCATTCTCTATCTATTTGCCTCTTTCTCTTTCAAATAATCTATTTTTAAAAAAAGATTATTGGTTCAGTTTTATCCCTCTCCCAATTGTTCTTACAACCAACTCTAGAGTTGGAAGCAGGTGCCTTAGCCATGGATTAATGGGTGAGAAGGTCAGGAAGGGAGCCAGAGGAACACAGAGAACCACAGGATCTCTATGCATCCCACTCAGCTTTGGCTTTGGCAGCTTTATATGATGAGGTTCTATACTTTGGGGAAACAGTAGCAGCAAATAAGAAAACATGCATCATTAATTTAATTTTACAGCTGGGGAAATGAGCCAGAGAGCACACACAGTACAACCAAGTGTGTGGAGTCTTATTCATCATACACAGGATCATTCTGCTTGAATGCTTCCTATTCTGGGGAGCTCCTTACCCCTGGGCAGCCCACACCACTGGAGTAATTCCAGCTTCAGCTTTGTTTGGCCAGTTTATCTTCCAGAAGGGTTCAGTTCAGGTGCTTTGAGGAGTGGGGCCTCTCCCTCAGAAGCTGAAGTAGGCATGATCTTCTGCCAACCAAAGAGACATGCAGAACCCATAACTGGTCAGACATTTCTCTCTATAGGACTTGAGTCAGGAAGCTCAGGACCGGGCATCTGCATCTAAATTTCTAGGGTAGTACTTCTCAGAATGTCTGTAGAAAAGAAAGAGATTGGTTTCTCAGGGTCTATTGTGGAAGAGGGGGTGGAAAGAATGTAAGAGCCAAAGGAAGGGTTTGACTCCTTACAATGCAACTGTCTAGACAGAAATTGGCCTCGATATCCATGACCTTGCAGTGCCTAGCAATACCTTCGCAAGACCCTCATAATAGTAGAAAAAGATGATGACATCAAATTAAAAGAGAGACTAGTGGAGAGAGGGAGGAGATTTGACGGAGAGTGGAGTTCTGAAGGGGAATGGGGGAGGAGAAGGAAATATCATGGTTTATTGTCTGTAAGTATAGAAGTTGTCAATAAAATATTTTTTAAAAAGCCGGGCATGGTGGCAGACGCCTTTAATCCCAGCACTTGGGAGGCAGAGGTAGGAGGATCACCGTGAGTTCAAGGTCACCCTGAGACTACATAGTTAATTCCAGGTCAGCCTGGCACAGAGTGAGACCCTACCTCAAAAAACCAAAAAAAAATTTTTTTAAAATAAAATTAAAAAAGAAAGAGATTAGTTTGTTTAATAGTCCCATATTTTTGGACCAATGCTTTTCAAAATATGATAAAGCTATATTATCAAAAAGGGAACTTTATAAATACAAACAAAATATAAGATTAGATTTCACAGACATAAGCTAACCAAGTCAGATCATTATAAAACTTGCTGAATGGTGACCCTCAATGTCTATTTTTAACCTCATTGTGAAAAGGTAATGTCACTGTGCATTTAGATTCATTAAACCACTGTATAATTTCCCAGGACTTTAAAAACAAATTAGGAAGCAGAAATTGATAAAAGGAAGTGGATATATTTAGAGTTTGGCCAACTGTGTGGAGGGGAGGAAGTCTAGCCCCAAACAGTAGGCCTTCTTACAATTTATAGAAAATCATAGGAAAAAGGCTGTATTCTACAGGTGAATGTAACTGTCAGTCTTTTTCTTGTGAGAAGGGGCCCTGGATCCAAGGTTTTCTCCAGACAGCTTAAAAAAACTTTCTTGGAAGAAAATAGGGTTTGAAAGATATCCCACTTAGAAAGAAAAGAATTAGATTTGTGGGATGTAGAATTTCTACCTATTCTAGGTCTGCCAGAGTTCTTTGAAACACCATTCCTTTCGCAGATAGAGAGTGTAAACCTCTTGTATCTTTTCTTTGGAGGTCAGCTTCAAAACTCTAGACTCTTAAGCTAGGCATGGTGGCTGACATCTGTAATCCTAGCACTTGGAGGGTGGAGGCAGGAGGTCATTGTCAGTTATATGGTGAGCTTGGGGCCAGCTTGGGCTACAAGAAACCCTGTCTCAAAAAACAAAAACAAAGAAACAACAACAACCAAAAAAAATCTAGACTCTTGCCGCTAAACACTCCTGTACTCCTGTTAAACATACTAATTTTGAAAATGATAAGTGCTAGTCCCACATTTGTTAAGTCCAGCCCACTAATCTGCAAAGGGATGCTGAATGCAGTTTTTCACATGTTTAAGCCAAATTTAAGACATGTTAAAACCCTAATCAAAATCTCTGATTTGGAGAAAGCAGGGGCATGGACTTTACCTTGTACAGTCAGTAACTATAAAATCAAGGAAGCCTGCCTGCTCCCCCACAGGGTGGTGATACATGTATGAAATCCCAGCACCAAGGAAGCAGACAGATTGCCACAAATCAACAGGCCACCTTGGGCTAGAGTGAGTTCTAGGCCAGCCTGGACTAGAGTGAGCCTTAGAAGTAAATAAGTCTTTTAAAAAAATCAGGCCTGGTGTGGTCCTGCACTCAGGAGGCTGAGGTAGGAGGATAGCTGTGAATTTAAGGCCAGCATGGGCTAGAGCGAGACCTTACCTCAAAAAAAATAGACCAACAAACAAAAAAAGCCAAATCATGAAACATCAAAACCCCAGAAACACCAAAAATAGTTTAATCTGGGTCTTCTAGCCCTTGGACATAATAGCCTAACTGCTTTTCTGAGTTCTAATTCAGAAAGTGTTAACTTTTCTTTCTTTTTCTTTTTCCCTTTGTCTTGTTTGAATGCCAGAGAAAATCCCAAGCATACTTGCCTGATTATTTTGGGCTTTCAACTTTTTTCTTAATAAATATCCTCTACCTTACTTGCAAAATAATAATCATAGCAACTAAACTCTAAGCATGAAGCACCTATCTACAGGAACAGCACTCCTCACCCTTCCCTTAATTGTAGTCATAAATTCCTGATACATACCAAATAATTCGTTCTACCTGGTTAAGATGTGCTCTTCCCAAATCATTTTAGTATGGCTAGACATGAGACGAATGCCTTTATTTAACTTTATTGGGGGCGGGGATGGAGAAATTTGCTCTCTAGCGCCTCCCACCACCGCCTTCTGGGTGGGCTGCACAGCTCGCCTGAGGTGGGGAGCTTATGGTTTCCTTGCTCCAAGGCCTGGAAGCAGGTTTGCAACATTTTTTTTTTCACTAATGATGGGCAATTACGTAGTCCATTTAGGGTCTGCAAGGAGACCTGGAGAGGAGGGGGAGAAGCACAAGTGTTGGTTCCTCTGGGAGGATGAGCTGGGGGCAGAATGAAGGAAGAGGGAAAAAAAACTATACTAATTTTACAAGAGGAAAAAGATGACAGTCTGATTGCCAAAGGGAGGGTACAAGTGTGGAGTCAGTACTTCTTGCAAAAGCAGTTTCTAAGTGTCTATTTCAGTAACAAGTAGTTTATAGGATAGAATCAGTCCGAAGCCCCACCATCTGAGTAGCTATATTCCAAATAGTGAGGCAGATATCACACAATGATTTGAAGTTTTTAATCCATAAATGACAGCTGCAAGGGTTCTGAGCCTGGAAGTCAAGGTCCTAGGCTCTGGTGTTAGCTCACTGTCTCACTCTATAGGAGTCCTTCCCGCCCCTTAACCTGTTATTCCCGTCTGTAAATGATTGCTAAACTGCCAATCACACTTGGATCTGATAAAGTCATGGGGTTTTCCCTGGAAAATGAGAGAGCTGAAGCCACCTGCCCATAGCTATGTGCAGACTAGGAAGTCATATAATTGAGCAATCTACTTTCAGAGAATGGGAGGGTTAATGATGCAAGAAGGTAGGAGGGATGGAGGAAGGGGAAAATTATCTAGAGGTGATGACACAGGAGAGAGCCATTGTGTGAAACTGTGACGGAGGGGAGTGTGCCCACACAGCAGCTGGTGAGATTGACTGTGTCTGTAGATAGATGGGAACCTCCTTCCCAGCTCCTTCTCTCTGGACTCTTTATCTCTTTCTCCTTACACTGCACCTCCAGATCTCCTTGGAAAATTTCCCATCCCTCTTCCCTGTCTCAGATTCCAGCCTCTGCCTGACCGCTGCCAGCTGGTTCCAAAAAGGAACATGCTGAATCCTGTGGGCAGGTTGAGGACAGAGAGTACCAGAGGCTGTAAGACCACCCTTAGAGAGCCAGGGACAGGCTTGGTGCTTCTTGACAAACACCGGATAAATGACAGTACAGAACAAGATCCAGGCCGATACTCCCTAGGCATGGACTACATTTTGCATGTTCTTTCTCCTGTTAAAAGAAAAGAAAATGAATAGGACCTGTTTCATGGTTGCATACATGTTGAAGCACTCCCTCTCTCACTGTGTAACTTTTCTACCTCTTTTGCCAGGAAATTAACTTTTACAAAGTCATTGACTATATCCTGCACGGCAAAGAAGACATCAAAGTAATTCCGTAAGTTGCATCTCCAAACATGCAGAACAGCAGGCATATTATCAACCGCCATAAGCTTGTGGCTACTTGTTCCAAGATAAAAGCTAATCAAACCCAATATGGACATGCCTTGTGTTAGAGACAGAGAAAGCAGGGGACAGCCCCAACATTTACTCTCCAGTATTCCTTTCAATTCTATTTCTCATATGCATTTTAAAATCATTCAAGATCGGCTAAGCTATGCTTAGATCGGATGCCCTCCCCTCCAAGGAGGATCATGAGAAGGACAGAGAAGGATACTGAGCAGACCTCTAGGGAATTGGGACTCAAGGACCATTTTGAGTAGAGTCTTCCAGAAAGTTTCAAGGCCTTCTCTCAAGTGCCTCTTGCTGCTACAAATGAACTCCAGACACATGTGCCACTTTGTGCATCTGGCTTTACATGGATACTGAGCAATTGCAGGCTTTGAAAGCAAGTGCCTTTAACCACTGAGCCACCTCCCCAGCCCCCCAGTGCCTTCTTATCTATTTGAATTTCACCTTGTACCAACAGCTAAACCCAGAGCTCTGTCTTGGCACATGACAAGCTTTCTCAGAGGTATAATTGCAGACTCCTTGAGGTACAGTCAGGCTCTTAGAAGAGCCACACCTTAAGTAACCTCCCCCCCCTTGCAGCTTTCCCCTAGCTGAGGAGCTGAAGGGATTTACTGCATGCTGCCTTAATCTTCAAACAGTAGGTGCAATTGGAAATGCTGACTCAGCCTTCGTCACCAGGCCAAATTCTAATACCTCTGTCACTCAGATAAGCAAGCTCTTAGGTTTCTCTTTTGCTGTTGAGAGATTCCTTCTGGTTTCTCTGATTCTGGGTTTTCTATTCCCTTACACTCCTGCTTGAATAAAGACTGATTCATTCTCTCTCTACCCCTTTTCTTCCCTCCCCTCCCCCTCTTTCCTACAGGGTTTCACTATATAGCCTGAACTAACTCATCATAATCCTCCTGCCTCAGCTCCTAAGTGCTGGGATTGTAGGTGCACACCATTATATCTGGTTCTCTGATTATTTTCTAAGCTCATGTCTTTTTCTTCTTCCACTTGTCAAATGCACACTCTTCAACCATTCTGCTTTCTTTAAAAAATTTTAATTAAAATTTTTTTTATTTACTTGGGCTGGAGGGATGGCTTAGTGGTTAAGGTGTTTGCCTGCAGAGCCAAAGGACCCAGGTTCTATTCCCCAGGACCCACGTTAGCCAGATGCACAAGGGGGTACACACATCTGGAGTTCATTTGCAGTGGCTGGAAGCCCTGGCCCTCCCATTCTCTCTCCCTCTTTTTCTGTCAAACAAACAAACAAATAAATAAATAAATATAAAATATTTAAAAACTTTTATTTACTTATGTGTGTGCACACCAGGGTCTGTTGTCATTGTCTGGATTTACATAGGCAGCTGGGGAATTGAACCCAGGCCAAAAGGTTGAGCAAACAAGTGCTTTTAGCCACTGAGCCATTCCCCAGCACTAATCATTCTGCTTTCTAACAACTCCTGTGCTAGAGTTTCAATCAAACTCAATTTATCTTCTTTTTAAAGAATATATTTTAGTAGGCTGGAGAGATGGCTTAGCAGTTATAGCACATGCCTGTGAAGCCTAAGGACCCCGGTTCAATTTTCCAGGTCCTGTGTTAGCCACATGCACATGGTGGCACAAGCATCTAGAGTTCGTTTGTAGTGGCTAGAGGCCCTGGCACGCCCATTTTCACTCTTTCTCTCTCTTTCCCTCTCTCTAATAAATAAATAAAAATTAAATCTTAAAATATACGTAAATCCTGGAGAATCGAACTGGGATCTTTTGGCTTTGGCAGGCAAACACCTTATCTGCTAAGCCATCTCTACAGCACCCAATTTATCTTCTTTTAAAAAATATTTTATGTATCTGAGAGAGACAGAGAGAGAGAGTATGGGTGCGCCAGGGCCTCCTGCCACTGCAATGAACTTCAGACACATGTACCACTTCATGCATGTGGCTTTATGTGGGAACAAGGGAATCAAACCCAGGATGCCAGGCTTTGCAAGCAAGTGCCTTTAACCACTGAGCTATCTCTCCAGCCCTCATTATCTTCTTCTTCTTTTTAAAAATATTTTATTGGAGAGAAAAAGGGAGAGAGAGAGAGAGAATAGGCACACCAGGGCCTCCAGCCACTGCAAACAAACTCCAGATGCATGTGCCACCTTACACATCTGGCTTATGAGGGTCCTGGAGAATCGAACCTTGGTCCTTTGGCCTTGCAGGCAAACGCCTTAACCGCTAAAACCATCTCTCCACCCCATTCTCTTCTTTTACATGATCACTGGTCACAGTTTCCCCAGATGTTTTATCAGCACTTATCAAACATTACATCTCTCCAGCTTCAGATAACAGTTCCCTTGTTCCTTCTAGCCCTAGGCCCATGTCCTCTGTTTTAAGCTTTATAAATGGCAACACCCTGTTTCTAAACCAAAAAGTAAATCAATAATTAAAAATAAAAATAAGCCAGGATAGGCTGGGTCATGGTCTAACCACAAGACCTTAAAATAAAGCCCATAAGCAACAACGCTTTATTGTACCATCCCATGACATGCTCTTTGCCAGTTGGTGGGTGTGGTTGGGACTATTTGTCATCAGTAAGGGACGATGCTGATGAAACAATCACCATTCTGAACCTTAAAAGATTGACAAACATTGCCACAGGGAAGAGAGTTCATAGGAAAGTACATACTAGTACATACTAGCTCTTAAAATGTTGGGCATGGTGGCGCACACCTTTAATCCCAGCGCTCTGGGAGGCAGAGGTAGGAGGATCACTGTGAGTTCAAGGCCATCCTGAGATTACATAGTGAATTCCAGGTAGGCCTGGGCTAGAGTGAGACCCTACCTCAGAAAACCAAAAAATAAAATAAAATAAAATGTCAACCTGGAGGTGACATACATTACTTTCACTCACTTTTCATTGGCCAAAGCTAGTCATATGCCATATGTCACTTCAAATAAATAGAGACTATAACCTGACCATGTACCCAGAAGGAAGGACAGCCAGAATATTTGCAAGCATCAGTAATAGTAGCCATAGTATGTGCCATGCAAACTAATAGGAGAAAACTTAATAATAAATAATCACACCAAGGGAAGGCCAAATAACAGTTTTGGCAGGAGGCAGGACATAGAGCAGATGGGAAAACAGAAAACACATGTTAAGTTGATATTCAAACCCAAGTATATCAATATCAAGTATATCAATAATTTTTTAGACAGGTATGGTGGTGCACTTGAGAGGCAGAGGTAGAATAGCTGTGAGTTCAAGGCCAACCTGGGACTACAGGATGAGTTCCAGGTCTGGGCTAGAGTGAGACTCTTCCTTGAAAAAACCAAAACAATAATTTCTTTAAACATAAATCGAGGAGCTATTTCAGTTAGGTAGTATCGTTGCCTGCTTAAATATGAACTTAGTCAGAACCGCTTATATTGTATCTATTATAAATGCATCTTTTCTAACTTTGCTACTTGTCTATAGATGTGCAAATGATTTTGTCTGTTGATTTTCTATTTAGTTACCTTTTTAAATTCCCTTATTAAATTTTCACATTTTGAGGCTAGGAAATGGCTCAGAGTTAAAGGCACTTGCTTACAAAGCATGCTGGCCCAGGTTTGATTCCTTAGTACCCACATAAAACCAGAAGCACAAAGTGGCCCATTTGTCTGGCATGTTTATGGCAGCAAGAGGTCCTGGAATGCTTGTATTTTCTCTCTCTCTTTCCCTTCTCTCTCTTTCTCTACTTACAGATAAATAATATTTTTAAAAACTTATACAACATCAGTTCAACTGAAATTACAAATAAAGGCCAGGCGTGATGGTGCATGCCTTTAATCCCAGCACTTGGGAGGCAGAGGTAGGAGGATTGCCAAGAGTTCGAGGCCATCCTGAGACAAAATACTGAATTCCAGGTCAGCCTGTGGTAGAGTGAGATCTTACCTTGAAAAACCAAACATATATATACATACATATATATATATATACATACATATATATTTATAATACAAATTTAGGTTCTAAGTGAGTTAGTGGGTCTAATATTTTATGTGGCACATGGGGTATGTGTGTTTTGTGTGTGTATATGTGCACACATGTGCAGACAGGACATGGGGTCTCCTGTTGCTATTCTTCTTTATTTCCTTGAGATAAGATCACTCACTGAACCTAGAGCTTGCACTATATTTTGGTTAGATTGGCTGACCAGCAAGCCCCGTGATCCTCCTGTCTATAGCCCCTTAGCACTAAGGCTATAGGCACGTTGGACTATGCCAAGCTTTTTATGTCGGTGCTGGGGATTGAACTCAAGTCCTCATGCTTACACACCAAATGCTCTTATCCATGGAGCCATCTCTCCAGCCCCAAGTTAGGAGTTTAAATACGAAAGACAGCTAGGCAGAGGTAGGAGGATCACTGTGAGTTCAAGACCTGCCTGGGACTATAGAGTGAGTGCCAGGTAAGTCTAGGCTAGAGTGAGTTTCTGTAGGATCCCAGAAGCAGGAGGAGGTTACTGGAGGACATTTTGCATGCAAATGACCTCAAGATGTTTTGGAACATTGTGAGCCTTGAGCACATCCCACAAACAGGTGGGCCCTTTCTTGCCTGCAAACAGGAGGAAGATAAAGGCTATAAATTCTGTGTTCCAGTTGATATCAGTCAAGGCTAATGGTTACAGAAAGTTCTGGGAACTGAAATAGATTTTCTTTGTGTGCTAAAAGTAAATCATACATTACATATCAGAATTTGTCACGTAAACTGCTTTCACGAAAGATATATAAAGCTGCAATAAAGTGAGCACGGTGCAGCCGCCGTGTCTGTCTTGTCTGTTGTGTGTCTTTGTCATTTCTTTCAGCCTTGGGCCCTGATAGTTTCTACCTTGAAAATAAACAAAAATAAAAATAAATATGAAAGACAAAACTATAAAGCTTTTAGAAGATAATATAAATGGATTTATGATCTTAAGATTGAAAAATAATTTAAAATAGGATTCCAAAACACATCAATAATATCAAAAATATTGATACATTTGATGACATTAAGAACAAGGATTTGGGCTGGAGAGATGGCTTAGTGGTTAAGGCACTTGCCTGCAAAGCCAAAGGACTCAGGTTCAATTTCCCAGGACCCACATAAGCTGGATGCATAAGGTGGTGCATGCATCTGCAGTTCATTTGCAGTGGCTGTATGCCCTGGCACACCCATTCTCTCTCTCTCTCTTTTTCTCTCTTAAATAAATAAATAAATAAAATTTTAAAGGAACAAGAATTTCTGTTTATACTAGAAGATATTATTTGAGAGAATAGTTAACTTTTTTCTTTTTGGTAGGGTCTCACTCTAGCCCAGGCTGACCTAGAATTCACTATGTAGTCTCAGGATGGCCTTGAACTTATGGTGATCCTCCTACCTCTGCCTCCCGAGTGCTGGGGTTAAAGGTGTGTGCCACTGCACCTGGCAAGAGAGAATAGTTAACTTATACATATCATTCCAAAGTTAGTGGCTTAAAACAACAATAGCAACAGTAATAATATGTGATCTCTATTTGTTATTATTCTATGGTTCAGGTGTGGTTGGCTGGGCAGTTTCAGTTAAGAATGGTTCGTGGGGTTAGAGCTGCAGTCATCTAAGGATGTAGATGGAGACAACAGGGATTGGAGATCTGTTTCCTTAGGAGTTTACTCACGAGGTTGGCAAATTGATTCCGAATGTTAGCAGCAGGCTTCAGTTCCTGATTACGTGGACCTCCACACAGGATCATTGATTTACCTAATGGCATGGTGAGCTACTTCCCCAGACACACAAGTAGAACTTACAAAGGCTTTCGTGATTCAGTCTCAAAAACACCATACTCATGGGGCTGGAGAGATGTCTCAGTGGTTCAAGTGCTTGCTTACAAAGCCTGATGGCCCAGATTCAATTCCCCAGTATCTACATAAAGTACAAAGTGGTGCATGCATCTGGAGTTTGTTTGCAGTGCCTAGAGGCCCTGACACACCCATTTCCTCTTTCCCTTTCTCTCTCTCTCCTTGCAAATGTGCCCATGTATGTATGTATATATATATGTTTTTCGAGGTAGGGTTTCACTCTAGTCCAGGCTGACCTGGAACTTACTGTGTAGTAGTTGCAGGGTGGCCTTGAACTCACAGTGATCCTCCTAACTCTGCCTCCTGAGTGCTGGGATTAAAGGCATGCACCACCATGCCCGGCAATAAAAATATTTTTTAAGGGCTGGAGAGATGGCTTAGCGGTTAAGGTGTTTGCCTGCAAAGCCAAAGGATCCTGGTTTGATTCTCCAGGACCCATGTAAGCCAGATGCAGGAGGGACACATGCATCTGGAGTTTGTTTGCCATGGCTAGAGGCCCTGGCATGCCCATTCTCTCTCTGTCTACCTCTCTTCTCTCTCTCTGTCTCTGCTTGCAAATAAATAAAAATTGAAAAACAATCTTAAAAAACAACATATATATAATTAGACTTTTTTTTTTTTTTTTTTTTTTTTCTGAGGTAGGGTCTCCCTCTAGCCTAGGCTGACCTGGAATTCACTCTGTAGTCCTAGGGTGGCCTCGAACTCTCTGCAATCCTCCTACCTCTGCCTCCCAAGTGCTGGGATTAAAAGCGTGTGCCACGACGCCCGGCTAAAAATTTTTTTTTAAAAAAAAATACTTGGAGAGCCGGGCGTGGTGGTGCAAACCTTTAATCCCAGCACTTGGGAGGCAGAGGTAGGAGGATCGCCGAGAGTTTGAGGCCACCCTGAGACTACAGAGTTAATTCCAGGTCAGCCTGGACCAGAGTGAGACCCTACCTCGAAAAACCAAAAAAAAAAAAAAAAAAATTATACTTGGGCTAAAGAGATGGCTTAGTGGTTAAGGCATTTGAACCCAGGTTCAATTCTCCAGTGCCCACATAAGTCAGATGCACAAGGTGATACATGTGTCTGGAGTTTATTTGCAGTGGCTAGAGGCCCTGGTGTGCCCATTCTTCTGTCTCTCACCCATTCTTTTAAATAAATAAATACCATACTTATCTCCATCATATCCTAATCACTCAGCCTAGCCATGACTCATGGTTTGAGGGAACTCCATGTCATTATACCAAGGTATAAAAACAAGAAGCTGAGAATCTGAGAGAACCTGGGAGACTGAGTACTAAAAAGTGTGAGGAAAGGTATCACAACATATAACTGACAGAAAGTTTATAAGTTCATATCAAGAATATACAAAGTCAGGGGCTGGAGAGATGGCTTAATGGTTAAGGCGTTTACCTGCAAAACCAAAGGATCCTGGTGCAACTCTCCAAGACCCATGTAAGCCAGATGCCCAAGGGGGCTCATGCATCTGGAGTTCGTTTGCAGTGGCTGGAGGCCCTGGCACACCCATTCTCTCTCTCTCTGTCTCTTTCTCTGTCTCTTAAATAAATAAATAAATAAACAAAATATATTTTTATAAAAGAATATACAAAGTCAGGTGTGGTGATTCACGCCTTTAATTCCAGCACTCAGGAGGCAGAGGTAGGAGGATCACTGTGAGTTCAAGGCCACCCTGAGACTCCATAGTGAATTCCAGGTCAACCTGAGCTAGAGAGACACCCTACCTCGAAAAACAAAAACAAAAACAAAACAACAACAAATATACAAATATACAAAGGATTATAGGTCAATTAAAAAGAACTGGGCTGGACAGATGGCTCAGCAGTTAAAGATGCTTGCTTGCAAAGCCTGCCAGCCTGTTTTCAATTCCCCAGGTCCCACGTAGGGCCAGATGTGCAAAGTGGTGCATGCATCTGGAGTTCGTTTGCAGTAGTAGGAGGCAGTGATGAGTTCCCTCTCTCCCTCTCTCTCTTTTCCTCCCTCCCATAAATAAATAAATATTAAAAAGAAGGGTTATAGAACAATAAGAAAAAGACATTTGTAAGAACTTTACAAAAGGCAATTCATACAACAAATACTTTTATATAAGGCACTTTTGTTTCATGAATTTTACAGAGAAATACAAAAAACCCACAACAATGATATTCTAGGACTCTATCAGAAAAGCTATAATTTAAGTCTGAAAATGCTAAGTATTAACAGAGATATGGAGAGAGGAAACTTTAACACACCAATAATGAGGTGTAAGTTGGTACAATTACCTGCGAAAGAAGTTTTGCCTTACCAAACAATAAAGTTAAGATGCACATCTTGGGGCTGGAGAGATTGCTTAGCAGTTAAGGTACTTGCCTGTGAAGCCTAAGGACCCAGGTTCAATTCCCCAGAACCCACATAAGCCAGATGCACATGGTGGTGCACGTGTCTGGAGTTCGTTTGCAGTGGCTGGAGGCCCTGGTGTTGCTCATTCTCTATCTCTCATAAATAAATAAAATATTAAAAAATATACATTTTATGAACCCATTCCTAGGAATACGCCATATAGAACTCAGAGAGCAGCACTATTTCAATTAGTCCCAGACTGGGCTTGGAGATAGGGCATGACATTGGAGTTGATAAGCTGTTCTACTGTTACAAGTGGGAAAACTATAAATCAATTAAAAATTGGATTATAGCAATGTGAAAAAGTAGACAAACAAAATTATATACATTGAAAAATTCCATCCAAATGAAGTTGAAAAACAGGCAAAATCAAATTAAAGAGTACAGAGAAGTGTACCTAGGTGGTAAAACTCTACTGAAAAGCCAGAATGTAATGATCATGCTAGAATGGTTGCCTTTGGGGGTAAAGAGAAGACTGCAATTGGGAGGAACAAGTCTGCTCTGAGCTTTCTTGACAAGAACCCTGACAGTGGTGTTCTTGACTTGTATGGGGTTTCCAAGGTGTTTATTTTCTAATAACTGATGAAGGTTGTTATGCATTTTTCTCTATGTATTTTCCCAATAGATAAGCAAAATATAATCAAATCATGTGTCCCTTAAGGAAGGCAAGAAAATTTGAAAAATGTATTGTCAGGTGGCTTTTTTCGTTGTGTGAACACCAAAGATTGTGCTTACACTCACTATGGAGACTGCAGCATAAGTGGGTAATATCATCATATGGGACCACTATCATAGGTGTGGTCCACTATTGACTTAAACACCATTTTGCAGAGCAGGGAAGATGGCCCCGCAGTTAAAGTTGCTTGCTTACAAAGGCTGTCTGCCAAAGTTTGATTCCCCAGTACTCATGTAAATCCAGATGCACAAAGTAGTGCATACATCTAGAGTTCATTTTCAGTGGCAAGAGGCCCTGGTATACCCATTATCTCTGCCACTTTCTGCTTGAAAATGAATAAAAATATTTTTTTAAAAAACCAGGGCTGGGGCTGGAGAGATTGCATAGTGGTTAAGGTGCTTGCCTGCAAAACCTAAGGATCCATGTTCGATTCTCCAGGTCCCATGTAGCCAGACGCACAAGGTGATGCAAGCACACAAGGTCACACATATGCACAAGGTGGTGCATGGCTTCTGAATTTCAAATGCAGTGGCTGGAAGCTCTGGCATGCCTCTCTCTCTCTCTCTCTTTCTCTCTCTCATATTAAAAAAAAAAAAAAAAAAGGGGCTGGAGAGATGGCTTAGCAGTTAGGTGCTTGCCTGCAAAGCCTAAAGACCCAGATTTGATTCCCCAGTACTTACATAAGCCAGATGCATCAACTTCATTTGGATGCCTCTAGAATTTGTTTGCAGTGGCTAGAGCCCTGGCATGCCCATTTTCTCTCTCTCTCTCTCAAGTACATAATAAATAAATAAATAAATAAATAAATAAATAAATAAATAAATACAAAATATATTTTTTAAAATACGAAAAGTTGTGATATTGTTGCTATTTCTGGAAATGAGTATGTAAAGCAACTTAACTTAGTACCTGTAGGAACACATGGTCATTGGGCTTTTCCCACTGACCATGTGTGAAGCTACTAGGAGGGAAGTGATGGTGTCTGGTTTTGCTCAGCTTCCGTTAGCAATCTGTGGAATGAATGTTTATAGTTATACTTCATGGGCAATTAGTAATGGGTTCTATTTATATCCCTATTCTCCATCTCCAAACTCACAGTAAGATGGTTAGCAGCCTTCTAGGGTCAGCCAGTTGCAGTGAATGTAAAGTGGGGAATGGGATCAAGGAGAAAGTAGAAGAGGGACAGTCTCTGAATTGAAAGTCACCATTTTTGTCTTTGGTTTTTACAGGAACCCACCTCCTGATCACTGGGCATTAGTAAGTGGTCTACCCACTTATGTTGCTCAAAATGGCCTGGTAAGTGATAGAGCTTAAAGGGGCAGGGTGGTTGTTGAATCAAGTGGAGAGAGAAATGATTTCAGATCAAAAGAGTGGGGAGAATGAGGGTGAGTATGAATTTCTAAAGCCTGGTTGCTTCTTTCCAATTCACTTGATATCTGACCCACAGAAATGAACAGCAAATTAACATTTGGGGAAATAGAAAATTCAGAGAACTAGTCCTTAGATGGTGTATCAATTACTTTCCTTGTTGCTTTGACAAAACACACAAGAAGCAACCTGGGCCTAGAGATATGGCTCAGCAGTTAAAAGTGCTTGCTTGTAAAGCCTGAAGGCCTGGTTTTGATTCTTCAGTACCCAAGTAAAACCAGATGCACAGTGTGGCATATGCATCTGGCATTCATTTGCAGTGGTGGAAAGCCCTTGTCTCTTTCTTTCTCCTCTCTCTCCTTGCAAATAAATAATAAAAGAAGCAACTTGCCAGGCCTGGTGGCACATGCCTTTAATTCCAGCACTTGGGAGGCCAAGGTAGGAGGATCACTGTGAGTTCAAGGCCAGCCTGAGACTTGTAGTTGTTGTAGTCAGCTCCATACTTGCTAGGATGAATTTCCAAACAAGACAAAGTTTATGAGAGATCCAGGGGACTTTCCATTGATGTTGGCAGAAGCTAGTTTCCTTTCACAGATCCAAGCTGAGAGACATAACCACACCACAGAGTGAAACTGGCAGCAAAACAGTAGGAACCCAGGCAGAGCTCAAGCACTCTGCACACCTTTAGGCTAGAAATCAGACCTACCCCCAGTGATACCTGTTCTAGCCAATGGCTAGAAATCCAAGTTAGAAGCTTTAGTAAAACTCCTGAGTTTTGAGGGGACATATATTCAAACTACCACAATAGTAAATTCCAGGTCAGCCTGGGCTAGAGTGAGACCCTACCTTGAAAAGACATAATAAATAAATAAATAAATAATAAATAAAATTAAAAGAATTTTTAAAAAGCAACTTAAAGAAAGAAGAGTTTATTTGGGCATACAATTTAAGAAGATACAGTGTCTCATGCCAGGGAAGGCATGGTGGCAGGAGCATGAAGCAGCTGGTCTCATCCAGTCCAGGCAAACAGCAGAGAGAGAGAGTGGTGCTGGTTAGCTTGTTTTGGCGCATGCCTTTAATCCTAGCACTTGGGAGGCAAAGGTAGGAGGTTTGCTATGAGTTCAAAGCCACCCTTTTTCCTTTTTTTTTTTTTTTCTGAGGTAAGGTTTTGCTGTAGCCCAGGCTGACCTGGAATTCACTATTGTAGTCTCAGGCTAGTATCAAACTCCTGGTGAATCTCCTACCTCTGCCTCCCAAGTGCTGAGATTAAAGGTGTGTGCCACCATGCCTGGCTTGTTTTTTCCTTTTTATTCAGACCCAGTCCATGGGATGGTACCATCCACAGTCCTCCCACCTTCATTGACCTAACTCCCTCACAGATGATTTGTCTCCTAAGTGACTCTAGATTCTGTCAGGTTGACAATGAGATTAACCATCACAGAAGGAAAAATATATAGTCTCAGGCTGAAGAGGTGGCTTAGAAGTTAAGGTGCTTGGCTGTGAGGCCTAAGGACCCAGGTTTGATTCCCCAGTACTCACGCAAGCAAGATACACAAGGTAGTACATGTATCTGGAGTTATTTTGCAATGGCTAAAGGCCCTGGCATGCCCATTCTCTCTGTCTGTCTGTCTGTCTCTCTCTCTCTCTCTCTCTCTCTCTCTCTCTCTATATATATATATATATATATATATATATATATATATATATATATCTATATATCTATATATATACACACACACACACCCCTCTTTCTCTCTCTCATATAATAAATAAATAAAATATTTTTTAAAATACAGTATCACTGAGAACTAAGGATACTTATACAGATGTGTCAGGGACAGTGCCATGACTGGGTGGTCTACCAGGCTCCCCAAATACTAAGTACCAACCCCTTATACAAGACTTCATTCCAATTCCCAACTTCCCACCCCATCGCATTTCCAGCTATGTCATATACAATAGCACCATTGTATTGCCTCCTCTCATTCCTGTGTTAGTCAGACTTTTCATTGCTGTGACAAAATACCTGGCCAGGAGCCAGCTATATTCTTCTAAGGTATACACCAAGTGACCTACTTCCTCCAGGTGGGTGCCACCTCTTGTTTCCATCTCCTCCCTAAATAGTACAACCAGCTCTGAACCAAACATTCCACACATGAGCCTGTGGGAAACATTTCATTGGAGAAATGGCTTAGTGATTAAGGCACTTGCCAGCAAACCCAAAGGACCTCTGTTCAATTCCCCAGTACCCACGTAATCCAGATGCACAAGGGGGTGCATGCATCTGGAGTTCATTTGCAGGGCAGGAAGCCCTGGCATGCCCATTCTCTCTCTCTCTCTCAAATAATAAAATAAATAAAAATTGAAAATAAATAAATTAATTAAATAAAAATAAGAAAAAAAATGAGAATCCTGTCAAATTTGGCAGTTGAGAGGTGATTGCTGGCATTGATGAAAACAGATTTGGTGGTGAAAACCAGCAGGTAACCCACTGAAGCATGATGGGTAAGGAGCTGGCATAGAATTCAAAAGAAAGGAGAAGAATGCCTGCTTGGATAGTTGCCACCTCTGCTGGTGAGTTAGAGACCAGCCTGAGACTACATAGTGAATTCCAGGTCAGCCTGGACTAGAGTGAGACCCTACCTCAAAAAAAAAAAAAAAAAAAAAAAAAAAAAAAAAAGCAATCATCTTACAAACATTACTTTTTTCCTTTCTCTTTCTTTCTTTCTTTCTTTCTTTCTTTCTTTCTTTCTTTCTTTCTTTCTTCTTTCTTCTTTCTTTTTTTTTGAGGTAAGGTCTCACTCTAACCCTCGAATTCACAGTGATCCACCTACCTGTCTCCTGAGTGCTGGGATTAAAGGCGTGCACCACCATACCCAGCTTGTAAGATGATTTTTCTATCCAGTAACCTCAGTTAATAACCCCAAAGCCATCTGGAGCATGCCTGCTTGATGACGGCAATGCAAATGCCTTGGGCAAGGACATGGCATTCTGAATAGAGCACTGCCCTGGGTGCTAGCTCAGGTCTAACTGTAGCTCCTTTATTCCTTCTTTCAGATTTGCAATATCATGAATGCACCTGCGGAGGACTTTTTTGCATTCCAGGTAGACCATGTTGGTTTGTTCTCTAAGTCATGTGACAGTTTTTTGTCCCCAGAAGGAGCATTAGAATCCATTTACTTTCTTGGGAAGCAGTCTGAATAAAGTAAAAGCATGAATTGAGAAAACAAAAACAAGCCATGTACCAGTGGAAGGGGGAGATAGGATAATTTTCCTTTTCAGTTTTACCCCTCACAGGCTTTTCTTTCTGACCTTGGCACCTTTGCTTAGGTTGGTCACT
Organism: Orientallactaga sibirica; assembly: GCA_036365145.1. Lineage (NCBI taxonomy): Eukaryota > Metazoa > Chordata > Mammalia > Rodentia > Dipodidae > Orientallactaga > Orientallactaga sibirica. The sequence goes on along the minus strand of JAEOAD010000005.1, from coordinate 58,227,681 downwards.
GTCGGAGATGTTTCTTGCCTCATTGTGTCCCTGAAACCATTACTATCTCGCTTCAGGAGTTGCAGCCATCAGGGCTGTTTGCTCAAAGTGTTTATAGGTGACTAAACCGAAACCCATGCAAAGTCCACCAAGTCCTAGCCTTCTCAGTACCTCTACTCAGCTAGTTAATCAGGGTCCTGCCCCAGCCCCAGTCTATTCTGCTTGCCTGTACAGGTCAGAACCAATGGAGGCATAAAGCCTAGCTGTTCTTTTGTAGAAAGAACCTCTGGATGAGTCTGGATGGATGATTAAAAATGTCCTTTCCATGCCAATTGTGAACAAGAAGGAAGAAATTGTTGGGGTGGCCACGTTTTACAATCGCAAAGATGGAAAGCCTTTTGATGAGATGGATGAGACTCTCATGGAGGTATGGGATGCTGGGCGGCCCTTTGCTGCTAGTGAAGGAGGATAGGAGAAGGCTAGCTTTTTACAGACACTGTCAGTTAAGGATTGAGTCTCAAGAAGAACTGGGAGGTGCCAGCTCGCACCGTGAAACAAAAATAAAACTCTTGACAAAAATGAAATGCATCTGATCAAGACCTATCTACAGCACCTCTTGCCCCATAGCCTACTGCACTACCTGGGTGGGCTGACCCAAATGGGCTGACCCTCAGGTTCATCCTTCAAATTTACTAGCCAATCAGGTCCTCCCCTTACATACCTGAATCTGATGCTATAAAGGCTGTGGCCTTTAAGCCCTTCCCTCTGCTCTCTGGACACGACCCTTTGTGTGTGTGTGTGTGTGGTTTTCTCCAACTCTTACCCTATGCTGCTCAAACACACATAAATCTGGCGTCTACCCCACCCACTCTGGCAGGGTGGGGGTGGGAGAGCATTGCATTGTTTCTTGATCTAAACTTTTAAAAAAATTATTTATTTCATTTTTAAAATTTTTATTGACAACTTCTTTAATTGTAGACAATACCCCATGGTACTTCCCTCCATACCCCCCACTTTCCCCTTTGAAACTTCACTCTCCATCATATCCCCTCCCCCTCTCAACCAGTCTCTTTTCAGTTTGATGTCATGAGCTTTTCCTCCTATTTGATCTAAACTTTTCTACTTGCCTCTGCTTTATAGTTTGGGTAACTTCTCACTTTAATTACATGTATGATTTTTCTCTGATCTCCACATCTAACACATGTGTGCTCTTACCAACTCTAGACTTGCTACCTGTGTACTTACACTAAACTCAGGGCAGCCCTCTTCATCACTCATTTCTCCTCTGAATTTCTTAGTTGCTTCTTTGATATCCACCCTCTCAGTTTTTTTTTTTTCCATTGAGCCTCATTGTTTGTCCTCTTAATGCCTCTAAAAACACATGGCAGATGCCATGTGGGTTCCTTCTAGGTCTCACTACACAAGCTCTTAGATTCTGCTTTCCATGTGCCAACAACTTTACCCTAGATTCTCTTTAAAAGCCTCAGTTTCTCTCAAGTCCATGTGCTTGCAGCTTTATGCTAATTTCTTGCAAAAGCCTCAGTTTCTCTTCAGCTTTACCCTAATTTCTCTTTAATGTCTCAGTTTAGGGCTGAGATATGGTTTAGCAGTTAAGGAGCTTGCCAACAAAGCCAAAGGACCCAGGTTCAATTTCCCCATCTCCATGTAAGCCAGCTGCAAATGCAAATTGTGGTGCATGCATCTGGAATTTATTTGCAGTGGCTAGAGGCCCTGGCACCCCCATCCTCTCTCTATATATATCTGATTCTCTCTCTCTTCTCTTAAATAAATAAAATATTTAAAAGTTTCAGTTTAACTCTCCTACATGTGTTTTGTGGCTCTACTCTAGTTTTCCCCTCAATTTCTCTCTGGTTTTGATACTTCCCTCTTTAGGAAAGGACATGGCAGATGCGCGCGCGCGTGTGTGTGTGCGTGCGTGTGTGTGTGTGTGTTTGCTGATTCTCTCTACATATACATCTAAGTGCTACTTTCCATGTGCTTACAACTCTGTACCAGTCCTTTTCTAAAGACTCATTTTCTCTTAAATGAATCTTATAAACTATATAGTACTTCCACATGAGAGCTTGTTTCCTTCTTTCTACATGTTTAGCCTTTCTTCCTAGATCCCAATCTCCCTTAAATTAACCCCACAATTTGTGATTTCCCCTTAAATAAACTTAATAATTCATCCTTGTTGAGTCCATCTTTATTAATTCTTTATTAAAGGTAGCACAGAAGCTAAAACTTGGGGTTCATAAATTCTGGTAGACCTCTCATGAACCCCAAAATCATGCATCACTATGGTTTGGAGTCCACCAGCTTTGGGCTGGGTCCCAGAGCTGTGCAATGGGTCCCTGGTGTGTAGCTGCCTGACCATCTGGAGGGATGGGAACTCACCAGTGGCACCATCCTAAAGATGGCCAATTTCTTCACTCTCACTTCTGTACTGCCTCATGCTGCCAAAGAAGTTCACATTCCTTTTAAAAAAATATTTTATTTATTATTTATTTGCAGGCAGAGAGAAAGATAGGGGGGATATGGGTGTGCCAGGGCCTGTTGCCACTGCGAATGAACTTCCAGACACTTGAGCCACTGTTTGCTTTACTCATGGGTACTGGGGAATTGAACCCAGGCTGTCAGGCTTTGCAATTAAGTGCCTTCATCCACTGAGCCATCTCTCCAGCCCCTCTTCATTCCTTTTAAAAATTGTGGGCTGGAGAGATGGCTTAGCAGTTAAGGCGCTTGCCTGCAGAGCCAGAGGACCTAGGTTTGACTTCCCAGGACCCACATAAGCTAGATGTACAAGGGGGCCCATGCATCTGGAGTTTTTTGGTTTTTTTTTTTTGCAGTGGCTTGAGGCCCTGGCACGCCAATTCTCTCTCTCTCTCTCTACCTGCCTATTTCTATATCTCTCTCTCAAATAAATAAATAAAAATATTTTTTCAAAAATTATTGGGGCTGGAGAGATGGCTTAGCGGTTAAGCACTTGCCTGTGAAGCCTAAGGACCATGGTTCAAGGCTCAATTCTCGTGTACCCACATAAGCCAGATGCATAAGGGGGCACATGCATCTGGAGTTTGTTTGCAGTGGCCAGAGGCCCTGGTGCACCCATTCTCTCTCTCTCTCTCTCTGCCTCTTTCTCTCTCTGTCTGTTGCTCTCAAATAAATAAATAAAAACAAAAAACTTAAAAAAAAATTATAATCAAGGGGGCTGGAGAGATGGTTTAGTGGTTAAGGCACTTGCCTGCAAAGCCTAAAAACCCAGGTTTGACTCTCCAGAACCCACATAAGCTAGATGCACAAGGTGACACATGTGCATAAGGTGATGCATGTGTATAAGGTAATGCATATGCACAAGGTGGCACAAGCGTCTGGAGTTCAATTGCAGTGGCTAGAAGTCCTGACATGCCAATTCTCTCTCTCTTGCTCTTCCATAAAATGAATAATAAATTTTTTAAAAAATTGTAATCAAGGAGCTGGGGAAGTGGCTCATGAATTAGAGTACTTGGTGTGCTCTTGCAAGCATGAGGGCCTGAGACAGCCTAAGTTCAATCTGTAGCACCCACATAAACAGCTGCCTATGGCCATGCATGTCTGCAACCCCAGTCTGGTGGTGGGAGGGAGGAGACAGGAGAATTGCTGATACTCATCCCAGGGGGACACCAAATGTTCTCCTCTGGCCTCCCCATGTGTGTGCATAGGATGTGCACATGTGCCTCCACACACTACATACACACATGCATTCCAAAAACTGTAACCAATAACCTTCATTGGGGGGGCAGTTTTAGGTTCACGTGAAAACTGAGAAGAAAGCACATATACCTCCTACTCACCATGTAGGTCAGAGCTTTATTTAAAATGCATTTCTAGGCAGTATATTTATTTATTTATTTATTTATTTATTTATTTTCAAGCAGAGAGAAAGAGAGAGAGAATGGGTATGTCAGAGCCTCTATCTGCTGCAAATGAACTCCAGATACATGTGCCACTTTATATGAGGGTACTAGGAAATTAATCCCAGGTCCTTGGGCTTTATAGGTAAGCGCCTTAACTGCTGAGCCATCTTTCTACCCCTCCAGGCAGTATTTTATTGTTTCTTCAGAAAATATCTGCCTACTTGGCAGCACACAGCTTATCAAAACCATTTTATAGCTGAGAAAACAGATACCTTGAGAATCTTGCCTAAGTTAGGTTTGGATCAAGCCTGCTGCTGTCTCTAATTCTTCCTTTTTTTCTTTGCAGTCTTTGACTCAGTTCCTGGGCTGGTCTGTCTTAAATCCTGACACCTATGAGTCCATGAACAAACTTGAAAATAGGAAGGATATTTTCCAGGACATTGTAAAATATCACGTTAAGTGTGACAATGAAGAAATTCAGAAAATCTTGGTGCGTAATGTTCATTACTCTTTCACTTTGTGCCTTGGAGGTACAGGCAGACTGAGGCCAGACAAGGCGCCTGTGCACAGCCTGGGTGTGGGTTGCCTCAGACCTTTCTCTCCTACCTAGAACAGATGCGGCAGGCCTCAGAGTCGAATGGGTGATGGACGAGTGGCAGAGTAGTCAATAATGACCGCTCTTTGTGGCCTGAAGACCAGTATTCTTCGCAGAGTCACCGTGGTCTTGAGGTCTGACTCTAGCTTGACAGGTCTAAACCCTCCGATCTTCACTCAGCTCAGTGCTGACTTGGTACTAGAAACAGAGACAACCAACCTCAGTTCCTGTTCTAACAGACGAGTGGATGAGGGTCTGTTCCTCAGAGCCTCCCTCCTATGGATGAGGTCAGCTCAATTAGACGAACCCCAAGTAAGTGACAGAGAGAGAGAGAGGTTGGTGAGCAAAGCAGTAGTTCACAGGGAGTAGAGAGTCCTCACTTAGGTTTCTCATGTCACAGTTTAGAGATGAGGAAGTAGCTTAGTGGTAGAGCACTCGCCTAGTATACATGAGGCTCTGGGTTCAATCCCCAGCACCAAGTAAAAAGAAAGTGTGGTGGTACAGGTTTGTAATTCCAGGACTGGGGGGCGGGGGGCAGTGGAGGCAAGAGAATCAGAAGTTCAAGATCATTCTTGCCTATATAGTGAATCTGAAGCTAGCCTGGACTACAAGAGACCCTGTCTCAAAATAAAACAAGGGCTGGAGAGCTGACTTAGCAGTTAAGGCACTTGTCTACAAAGCCTAAGGATCCAGGTTTGATTCCCCAGTACCCGCATAAACCAGATGCATAAAGTGGCACATGCATCTGGAGTTCATTTTCAGTGGCTAGAGGCCTTGATGCGCCCATTCTTTCTCTCTGTCTTCCTCTCTCTCTCTTTCAAATAAGTAGATAGATAGATAGATAGATAGATAGATAGATAGATAGATAAAATAATACAAATAAAAACAAAAGTAGCAAGGCATGGTGACACATACCTTTAATCCCAGCACTCAAAAGGCTGAGGTAAGAGGATTGCTGTGAGTTTGAGGCTAGCCTGAGACTACATAGTGAATTCCAGTGAACTCCAGGTCAGCCTGGGCTGGAGAGAGACCCTACTGTGAAAAACCGAAAACCAAAAAAGTAAAACAGTTTATAAAACAATTTTTCATTTATGATCTTGTTTGATGCTTTATAAACATTAGCCTAGTAAAGTGGGCAAGTAGTATTTCTAACTCATTGTAGAGATGAAGAAATTGAGGCTCAAAGTGAGAGGAAACTTGTCCCCAAATCACCCAATGTGTGATTAGGTTTCACTTAATTTTATCAGGAAAATGAACAAATTCTTTGTCACTCTTCTGAATGGGATGCCTCTGGAAATGATAAGCACCCCATCCAAGAATGATCTAAACTGATGCCAGATGGTCGCGTATCCGGATGCTATTATGAGGAATCCCATTGAAATAGGAGGGATATCAGCTCTACTGGAGGGAGTCCTTTGCCCAGGGGTTGATAAAACATTAACATTCTGGGCCCAGAGACATCCACAAGGCCAGTAGAGGAGTGTATAATAGGCTTTATTAACAGGATTCAGAGATATAGTACAGGCAGAAACATTAGACATGCAAGAAAGCATCCATTGATTGAAAGGAGCCCCAAAAGTGGGACACCCAAAGGCTGAATTTGGGGGCTTAAAGTATGTTGGGTCTGTCTCTACCTATAATTGAGAGTGGCCTAGGCTGATTGAAAGTTTAGTAGTAAGCAGGAATTCTTTTTTTTTTTTTTTTTTTTTTTTTTTGAGGTAGGGTCTCACTCTCTGGCTCAGGCTGACCTGGAATTCACTATGTAATATCAGGGTGGCCTCGAACTCACGGCAGTCCTTCTACCTCTGTCTCCCGAGTGCTGGGATTAAAACGTGCGCCACCACGCACAGCCAGGAATTCTTTTGTGTTGAGGAAGGAACAGGGAAGAGGGCAGGCTGATCACAGAAACAGTGATTAACTGTCCTGGCTGACTACAATGTTTTTGGATGAATTCCCAGAGTCCCACCCTGTTCTCAGCCAACCACGTAGTTTCTCAGTCTCCAAGCCAACTATATAGTTTCTTAGCTGTATCATTACCAAAAGTGAGGCATTTCTTCCTTAGTATCGGAGTTGGGAAATTGAACTAGATGTTCAAGTATATGTGAGAATCAGTGGTTCATTGTTCCTGAGGTTTTGATGTTAAAGAGACCAAGATCCTACAAGCAAATTGAATTAGCCAAATGGCCTGGATATGATAGCCCACCGAGCTCTCAAGTCAGTGTACACTCCTCACAAGTTGAAACAACACAAGCCCAATATCCTCAGTGACTGACCCTTCCTCCCTTTCTTCCTCCCATCCCTCCTGCGCTAGCTTTCCTTTCTTTCTATCCTTTTCCCTCCCTCCTTCCTTCCTTCTTTTCTCTCTCTCTTTCTTTGTATTTATTTGAAACATGTATCTCAGGCTAGTCTCAAACTTGTTATGTAGCTCAAGGATTACCTTGAACTTAAAAAAAATATTTATTTATTTGCAGGCAAAGAGAGATAGAAAGAAGAGCAACAGACAGAGAGAATGGGTGTGCAGTGCCTTCAGCTGCTACAAATGAACTCCAGATGCATATGCCTCTGTGCATCTAGCTTTATGCAGGTACTGGGGAATTGAACCTGGGCCATTAGGCATGTAGGCAAGCACCTTAACTGCTGAGCCATCTTGCCAGTCCTACCTTGAACTTATGCCTCTATCTCCCAAGTGCTAGGATTATAGGTATGTGGAGTTTGGGTAACTTCTCACTTTAATTACATGTATGATTTTCTCTGATCTCCACATCTACCACATGTGTGCTCTTACCAACTCTAGACTTGCTACCTGTGTACTTACACTAAACTCAGGGCAGCCCTCTTCATCACTCATTTCTCCTCTGAATTTCTTAGTTGCTTCTTTGATATCCACCCTCTCAGTTTTTTTTTTTTTTCCATTGAGCCTCATTGTTTGTCCTCTTAATGCCTCTAAAAACACATGGCAGATGCCATGTGGGTTCCTCCTCGGTCTCACTACACAAGCTCTTAGATTCTGCTTTCCATGTGCCAACAACTTTACCCTAGATTCTCTTTAAAAGCCTCAGTTTCTCTCAAGTCTATGTGCTTGCAGCTTTACGCTAATTTCTTGCAAAAGCCTCAGTTTCTCTTCAGCTTTACCCTAATTTCTCTTTAATGTCTCAGTTTAGGGCTGGAGATATGGCTTAGCAGTTAAGGAGCTTGCCAACAAAGCCAAAGGACCCAGGTTCAATTTCCCCATCTCCATGTAAGCCAGCTGCAAATGCAAATTGTGGTGCATGCATCTGGAATTTATTTGCAGTGGCTAGAGGCCCTGGCACCCCCATCCTCTCTATATATATATCTGATTCTCTCTCTCTTATCTTAAATAAATAAAATATTTTAAAGTCTCAGTTTAACTCTCCTACATGTGTTTTGTGGCTCTACTCTAGTTTTCCCCTCAATTTCCCTCTGGTTTTGATACTTCCCTCTTTAGGAAAGGACATGGCAGATGCCATGTGTGTGTGTGTGTGTGTGTGTGTGTGTGTGCGTGCGTGCGTGTGTGTGTGTTTGCTGATTCTCTCTACATATACATCTAAGTGCTACTTTCCATGTGCTTACAACTCTGTACCAGTCCTTGTCTAAAGACTCATTTTCTCTTAAATGAATCTTATAAACTATATAGTACTTCCACATGAGAGCTTGTTTCCTTCTTTCTACATGTTTAGCCTTTCTTCCTAGATCCCAATCTCCCTTAAATTAACCCCACAATTTGTGATTTCCCCTTAAATAAACTTAATAATTCATCCTTGTTGAGTCCATCTTTATTAATTCTTTATTAAAGGTAGCACAGAAGCTAAAACTTGGGGTTCATAAATTCTGGTAGACCTCTCATGAACCCCAAAATCATGCATCACTATGGTTTGGAGTCCACCAGCTTTGGGCTGGGTCCCAGAGCTGTGCAATGGGTCCCTGGTGTGCAGCTGCCTGACCATCTGGAGGGATGGGAACTCACCAGTGGCACCATCCTAAAGATGGCTGATTTCTTCACTCTCACTTCTGTACTGCCTCATGCTGCCAAAGAAGTTCACATTCCTTCTTAAAAAATATTTTATTTATTATTTATTTGCAGGCAGAGAGAAAGATAGGGGGGATATGGGTGTGCCAGGGCCTGTTGCCACTGCGAATGAACTTCCAGATGCTTGAGCCACTGTTTGCTTTACTCATGGGTACTGGGGAATTGAACCCAGGCTGTCAGGCTTTGCAATTAAGTGCCTTCATCCACTGAGCCATCTCTCCAGCCCCTCTTCATTCCTTTTAAAAATTGTAGGCTGGAGAGATGGCTTAGCAGTTAAGGCGCTTGCCTGCAGAGCCAGAGGACCTAGGTTTGACTTCCCAGGACCCACATAAGCTAGATGTACAAGGGGGCCCATGCATCTGGAGTTTTTTTTTTTTTGCAGTGGCTGGAGGCCCTGGCACGCCAATTCTCTCTCTCTCTCTACCTGCCTATTTCTATATCTCTCTCAAATAAATAAATAAAAATATTTTTTCAAAAATTATTGGGGCTGGAGAGATGGCTTAGCGGTTAAGCACTTGCCTGTGAAGCCTAAGGACCATGGTTCAAGGCTCAGTTCTCGAGTACCCACATAAGCCAGATGCATAAGGGGGCACATGCATCTGGAGTTTGTTTGCAGTGGCCGGAGGCCCTGGTGCACCCATTCTCTCTCTCTCTCTCTCTGCCTCTTTCTCTCTCTGTCTGTTGCTCTCAAATAAATAAATAAAAACAAAAAAAAATTAAAAAAAATTATAATCAAGGGGGCTGGAGAGATGGCTTAGTGGTTAAGGCACTTGCCTGCAAAGCCTAAAAACCCAGGTTTGACTCTCCAGAACCCACATAAGCTAGATGCACAAGGTGACACATGTGCATAAGGTGATGCATGTGTATAAGGTAATGCATATGCACAAGGTGGCACAAGCGTCTGGAGTTCAATTGCAGTGGCTAGAAGTCCTGACATGCCAATTCTCTCTCTCTTGCTCTTCCATAAAATGAATAATAAATTTTTTTAAAAATTGTAATCAAGGAGCTGGGGAAGTGGCTCATGAATTAGAGTACTTGGTGTGCTCTTGCAAGCATGAGGGCCTGAGACAGCCTAAGTTCAATCTCTAGCACCCACATAAACAGCTGCCTATGGCCATGCATGTCTGCAACCCCCAGTCTGGTGGTGGGAGGGAGGAGACAGGAGAATTGCTGATGCTCATCCCAGGGGGACACCAAATGTTCTCCTCTGGCCTCCCCATGTGTGTGCATAGGATGTGCACATGTGCCTCCACACATTACATACACACATGCATTCCAAAAACTGTAACCAATAACCTTCATTGGGGGGGGCAGTTTTAGGTTCACGTGAAAACTGAGAAGAAAGCACATATACCTCCTACTCACCATGTAGGTCAGAGCTTTATTTAAAATGCATTTCTAGGCAGTATATTTATTTATTTATTTATTTATTTTCAAGCAGAGAGAAAGAGAGAGAGAATGGGTATGTCAGAGCCTCTATCTGCTGCAAATGAACTCCAGATACATGTGCCACTTTATATGAGGGTACTAGGAAATTAATCCCAGGTCCTTGGGCTTTATAGGTAAGCGCCTTAACTGCTGAGCCATCTTTCCACCCCTCCAGGCAGTATTTTATTGTTTCTTCAGAAAATATCTGCCTACTTGGCAGCACACAGCTTATCAAAACCATTTTATAGCTGAGAAAACAGATACCTTGAGAATCTTGCCCTAAGTTAGGTTTGGATCAAGCCTGCTGCTGTCTCTAATTCTTCCTTTTTTTCTTTGCAGTCTTTGACTCAGTTCCTGGGCTGGTCTGTCTTAAATCCTGACACCTATGAGTCCATGAACAAACTTGAAAATAGGAAGGATATTTTCCAGGACATTGTAAAATATCACGTTAAGTGTGACAATGAAGAAATTCAGAAAATCTTGGTGCGTAATGTTCATTACTCTTTCACTTTGTGCCTTGGAGGTACAGGCAGACTGAGGCCAGACAAGGCGCCTGTGCACAGCCTGGGTGTGGGTTGCCTCAGACCTTTCTCTCCTACCTAGAACAGATGCACGGCAGGCCTCAGAGTCGAATGGGTGATGGACGAGTGGCAGAGTAGTCAATAATGACCGCTCTTTGTGGCCTGAAGACCAGTATTTTCGCAGAGTCACCGTGGTCTTGAGGTCTGACTCTAGCTTGACAGGTCTAAACCCTCCGATCTTCACTCAGCTCAGTGCTGACTTGGTACTAGAAACAGAGACAACCAACCTCAGTTCCTGTTCTAACAGACGAGTGGATGAGGGTCTGTTCCTCAGAGCCTCCCTCCTATGGATGAGGTCAGCTCAATTAGACGAACCCCAAGTAAGTGACAGAGAGAGAGAGGGTTGGTGAGCAAAGCAGTAGTTCACAGGGAGTAGAGAGTCCTCACTTAGGTTTCTCATGTCACAGTTTAGAGATGAGGAAGTAGCTTAGTGGTAGAGCACTCGCCTAGTATACATGAGGCTCTGGGTTCAATCCCCAGCACCAAGTAAAAAGAAAGTGTGGTGGTACAGGTTTGTAATTCCAGGACTGGGGCGGGGGCAGTGGAGGCAAGAGAATCAGAAGTTCAAGATCATTCTTGCCTATATAGTGAATCTGAAGCTAGCCTGGACTACAAGAGACCCTGTCTCAAAATAAAACAAGGGCTGGAGAGCTGACTTAGCAGTTAAGGCACTTGTCTACAAAGCCTAAGGATCCAGGTTTGATTCCCAGTACCATAAACCAGATGCATAAAGTGGCACATGCATCTGGAGTTCATTTTCAGTGGCTAGAGGCCTTGATGCGCCCATTCTTTCTCTCTGTCTTCCTCTCTCTCTCTTTCAAATAAGTAGATAGATAGATAGATAGATAGATAGATAGATAAAATAATACAAATAAAAACAAAAGTAGCAAGGCATGGTGACACACACCTTTAATCCCAGCACTCAAAAGGCTGAGGTAGGAGGATTGCTGTGAGTTTGAGGCTAGCCTGAGACTACATAGTGAATTCCAGTGAACTCCAGGTCAGCCTGGGCTGGAGAGAGACCCTACTGTGAAAAACCGAAAACCAAAAAAGTAAAACAGTTTATAAAACAATTTTTCATTTATGATCTTGTTTGATGCTTTATAAACATTAGCCTAGTAAAGTGGGCAAGTAAGGATTTCTAACTCATTGTAGAGATGAAGAAATTGAGGCTCAAAGTGAGAGGAAACTTGTCCCCAAATCACCCAATGTGTGATTAGGTTTCACTTAATTTTTATCAGGAAAATGAACAAATTCTTTGTCACTCTTCTGAATGGGATGCCTCTGGAAATGATAAGCACCCCATCCAAGAATGATCTAAACTGATGCCAGATGGTCGCGTATCCAGATGCTATTATGAGGAATCCCATTGAAATAGGAGGGATATCAGCTCTACTGGAGGGAGTCCTTTGCCCAGGGGTTGATAAAACATTAACATTCTGGGCCCAGAGACATCCACAAGGCCAGTAGAGGAGTGTATAATAGGCTTTATTAACAGGATTCAGAGATATAGTACAGGCAGAAACATTAGACATGCAAGAAAGCATCCATTGATTGAAAGGAGCCCCAAAAGTGGGACACCCAAAGGCTGAATTTGGGGGCTTAAAGTATGTTGGGTCTGTCTCTACCTATAATTGAGAGTGGCCTAGGCTGATTGAAAGTTTAGTAGTAAGCAGGAATTCTTTTTTTTTTTTTTTTTTTTTTTTTGAGGTAGGGTCTCACTCTAGCTCAGGCTGACCTGGAATTCACTATGTAATATCAGGGTGGCCTCGAACTCACGGCAGTCCTTCTACCTCTGTCTCCCGAGTGCTGGGATTAAAGGCGTGCGCCACCACGCACAGCCAGGAATTCTTTTGTGTTGAGGAAGGAACAGGGAAGAGGGCAGGCTGATCACAGAAACAGTGATTAACTGTCCTGGCTGACTATAATGTTTTTGGATGAATTCCCAGAGTCCCACCCTGTTCTCAGCCAACCACGTAGTTTCTCAGTCTCCAAGCCAACCATATAGTTTCTTAGCTATATCATTACCAAAAGTGAGGCATTTCTTCCTTAGTATCGGAGTTGGGAAATTGAACTAGATGTTCAAGTATATGTGAGAATCAGTGGTTCATTGTTCCTGAGGTTTTGATGTTAAAGAGACCAAGATCCTACAAGCAAATTGAATTAGCCAAATGGCCTGGATATGATAGCCCACCGAGCTCTCAAGTCAGTGTACACTCCTTACAAGTTGAAACAACACAAGCCCAATATCCTCAGTGACTGACCCTTCCTCCCTTTCTTCCTCCCATCCCTCCTGCGCTAGCTTTCCTTTCTTTCTATCCTTTTCCCTCCCTCCTTCCTTCCTTCTTTTCTCTCTCTCTTTCTTTGTATTTATTTGAAACATGTATCTCAGGCTAGTCTCAAACTTGTTATGTAGCTCAAGGATTACCTTGAACTTAAAAAAAATATTTATTTATTTGCAGGCAAAGAGAGATAGAAAGAAGAGCAACAGACAGAGAGAATGGGTGTGCAGTGCCTTCAGCTGCTACAAATGAACTCCAGATGCATATGCCTCTGTGCATCTAGCTTTATGCAGGTACTGGGGAATTGAACCTGGGCCATTAGGCATGTAGGCAAGCACCTTAACTGCTGAGCCATCTTGCCAGTCCTACCTTGAACTTATGCCTCTATCTCCCAAGTGCTAGGATTATAGGTATGTGGCATCACACCTGGTTTATGTGGTATTAGGGACTGAACCTGTGGCTCCATGCTACATAAGCTCTCTGCCAGCCATTTCTTTTTTTATTTTATTTTATTTTTATTTTTAAATTGTTTTTATTTTATTGACAACTTCTTTAATTGAAGACAATATTCCATATTATTTCCCTCCCCCCCACTTTCCCCTTTGAAACTTCACTCTCCATCATATCCCCTCTCCCTCTCAATCAGTCTTTCTTTTCAGTTTGATGTTAGGATCTTTTCCTCCTATTATGATGGTCTTATGTAGGTAGTGTCAGGCACTGTGAGGTCATGGCTATTCAGGCCATTTTGTGTCTGGAGGATCATGTTGTAAGGAGTCCTACTCTTCCTTTGGCTCTTACATTCTTTCCACCCCTTCTTCAACAATGGACCCTGAGCCTTGGAAGGCAGGTTTGAGACATTTCAGTGCCGAACACTCCTCTGTCACTTCTTCTCAGCACCATGGTGCCTTCTGAGTTATTCCAAGGTCTCCACCATCTGAAGAGAGAAGCTTCTCTAATCCAAAGTGAGAGTAGCATTAATATATGGGCGTGGACATTAAGAGAAGTGCTTACTGGGCAGTTTGGTGAGCATAGTGAGCATATTATATACATTTAGCCAGACACCAGCAGACGTTATACACCTAGGGCTCATGACTTCCCCCATCATGGGTTTTCAGTATTAGGCATGTATTCCTGCCTGTGGAGTGAGCCTCCAGTCCAATTAGAGAGTGGTTGGTTTCATCCATACAGACATGCCACTATTGCACCCATTGGCTCATTTGGCCTGGCTGGCCAAACTTAAGGCTTGCAGTGGCTACTGTTGCTTATCTTCACTGGTGATTTCTCTCTCTCCCATTGAACTACATGCAGTGTAGCTTTTTCCAGCTTTCTGTCAGTTGGTCTACACAGAGGAGGTTTCCAGCTCAGCTCCAGCAGTATTTCTCAGTGACCTTACAGCCCAAGTATGTGGAGTCTTCAGCAATAGGGTCTTACCATCTATTCCTGGTGGGAAACCAAGGGCCTTGGCAATGGCCTGTAATATTTTGGGGGGCATCAAGGACCTCCCTGGCTAACCACTCACTGGAAGGTATCCCATCCCTGGCACTGAAAATTGTCTAGTAACAGTCTATGTCCAGTGCCCCCCTTTTTTGAGACAGGGTTTTGCTATATAATCCAGGCTGAGATGACATTCTCCACATATCCAAGGCTGGCTTCAAGCCTTTAATTCTCCTGTCTTTCCCTCTGAATGCTAAGATTATAGGTATGTCACCACGCACTATTAGTTGCACATATTTTGTTTAAAAATGAGTTTGCAAGCCAGATATGGTGGTGCATGCCTTTAATCCCAACACACAGAAAGTTGAGGCTAGAGGATCAAAATCCCAGGCCATGGGCTGGAGAGATGGCTTAGCGGTTAAGGCACTTGCCTGTGAAGCCTAAGGACCCATGTTTGACTCTTCAGATCCCATGTAATCCAAATATACAAGATGACGAAAATGCACAAGGTTGTCCATGTGCATAAGGTGACACAAGTGTCTGGAGTTCAAATACAGTGGCTGGAGGCCCTGGCACACCAATTCTCATTTTCTCTCACTCTTGCTCTTGCTCTCTCACATTAAAATAAAGGTCAGTCTGTTGGGCTTGCCTCAAAAACAAAATTTAAAAAATCCAGGCCAGTTTGGACAACATAGCAAGTCTGAGGTCACCCTGGACTGCTTAATGAGACCCTGTCTCAAAGATAGAAGCGTGAGGAGTAGCTCAGTGGTAGAGCACTTGCCTAGCCTGTGCAAGGCCCTGAGGCCATCTTCCGTACTGCCAAAAATAAAAAACAAAACAAACAAACAAAAACCCAAAAACCAAACCAAAGAACACTGCACTATCAAGTATATCAGTTAAAGACCTTTATCATCCCCATTTTACAGACGAAGAAATTGAAGTTCAGAGGCATTCAATAACATTGCAAATAAATGGCAGATGCAGGTTTCCATGGCTCCAGGAATGTTGAAGCGTAGCCTCTCTGAGTGGGTAATTCTGTTGCAAGGATGTTGGAGGAAGAAGCAAAGTGGGAATGGAAGAGTGGAGGCTTAGAATTCTTGGTGATTCTCCTACCTCGGTCTCAGGAGTGCTGGGATAAAGATGTGCTCCACCATGCCTGACCAGCTCCTAGTTGAGCTTTTTAAAAAAAACGATTTTATTTATTTGCAAGCAGTGAGCTACATACAGAGAGAAGAGAGAGAATGGGCGCTTCAGAGCCTCTAGCCAATGCAAATGAATCTGTGCATCTGGCTTTATGTGGGTACTGAGGAATTGCACCCAGATCATTAGGGTTTGCAGGCAAGCACTTAACTGCTGAGTCATCTTTGCAGCCCCATAGTTGAGCTTTTGATGTAATAACCTATCTCTTTTTCTTTGTTTTTTGGCCCTGGCAGAAAACCAGAGAAGTGTATGGGAAGGAGCCTTGGGACTGTGAGGAAGAGGAGCTGGCTGAGATCCTGGTGAGTGGTCTGGCCCTGAGGCAGCCCTGGCTCACGTGCCTGAGTGTGTATTGGTGGCGGTCTGTGTTCCTTCATCCTTCCCTAGTTATCCTGGCAGAGCTGGGTCTGGAGACCAGGAATAGTTCCTGTCGCCTAATCAGTTGGCTCCACTTCTGATATAGCAAGCAGAACTGCCAGATCCAGAGAAATATGAAATTAATAAATTCCACTTCAGTGACCTGCCCCTCACAGAACTGGAGCTGGTGAAATGTGGGATTCAGATGTATTATGAGCTCAAAGTGGTGGATAAATTCCACATTCCACAAGAGGTAAGGTCAAGATCTTTCATTTCCCCTTTTCTTCTTTTTTCTTCCCTTCCCCTCCTTCTCTCCCTCTTTCCCTCCCTCATTCTTTCCTTCCTCCTTTTTATTTTTTTTGAAACAGGGTCTCACTCTGTGGCCCAGGCTATACATCACTATGTAGTCCTGGTTGGCCTTGAACTCCTGGCTGTCTGTCCACCTCAGTCTCTAAAGTGCTGGTTTACAGGTGTGAGCTGATGCTCCCAGATTTTTCTTTTGATCCTATTTTTAAGATAACAGCTCTATCTGCAGAGTACTGTGGAAAGAGTGAGCACTCCATGTTTGGATTCAGAGCTCAGGCCCTTTGTAGGCTGAGGTGTGATATTCCTTTGCACTGCTACTGTCCTCATAGCCCTGAGCTCTGAAGTTCTCACAAGGAGGGAAGATGTGGGTTAGGCCACATCTTTCCCTGCAAGATTCCTTATGAGGTGCCTTGTGGGTTTAGAGAATGGGGGATGGGTAGATAAGGGGTATATGTGTGTTGGGGGGTGGTACACAGAATTTCCCAGGCTTTGATGAGAGTAGTAGTTTTAAAAGTGCTGCCCCTGGGTTGGAGAGATGTCTTAGCAGTTAAGGCACTTGCCTGCAAAGCCAAAGGACCTAGGTTTGATTCCCTAGTGCCCACATAACGTCAGATGCACAAAGGGCACATGCATCTGGAGTTCATTTGCAGTGGCTAGATGGCCTGGCGTTCCCATTCTCTCTACCTGTCTCTCTTCTATCTCTCTCTGCTTGCAAATAAATAAAAATATTTTTAAAAAGAAGTAAAAAAAAAGTGCTGCCCTACCTGAGACATCAGTCTTGAATTCATTTTACACACTCACACCCACCCACCCCAAACACTCCCAGCTCTAATGAATCCAAAACTATTTAACAAGACCTCTCTGTCTCTATCTCATATTCAATGATGGGGTTGGAGGACCTTAGGTCTCAGGAGGAAGGTCCTGGGCACCTGTCCAGGTCCACTATTCCATAACACAATGTGTGTTTGCAGGCGCTGGTACGATTCATGTACTCCTTGAGCAAGGGCTACCGCAGGATCACCTACCACAACTGGCGGCATGGCTTCAACGTGGGGCAGACCATGTTCTCCTTGCTGGTGGTATGGAGGGGCCACAGGGTAGGGGGAGACTGGTTTGGCTTTGAGCAGGGGCCACATGGTAGCCCTGGCATTGTCATTTTTATTTCTCACCTTTTAAGAATTGTAAAAAGAATACATTCATAAAAGAGTTCCAAGAGCACGCTGAGTGTGGTGTTCACCTCTGCAACCCCAGCACTCAGGAGGTAGAGCAGGTCACCTAGGCTGTACAGCAAGATTCTATCTCAAAAAACAAAAAGGAAAAACCAAGAAATGTATAAAAATTTTTAAAGTTTGGTTATTTGAAGATAACTATGGCAAAAGTCCTTCCAAAGTTTCTCTTTGTATACAGAAAGAGAGAAGTGTGCACACCACTTATTTTTTTTTATAACTAATGGAATACTATTCTGTTGTAACCTTTTCATTTGAAAATATATAATTATTATATTCTTCTATTAAACATAAATATACCAATCAGATTATTTTGTTATATAAATATACATATAAGAAACACATTTTCTGTTATATGTAAGACATAAAATTTACCACTTAAACCATTTTTAGATGCACAATTCCACAATATTAAGTATATTCACAGTGTTGTACAGCCTCTAACCACTATCCATTTCTAGAACTTTTCATCACTTCAAACAGATACTTTGCACCCACTAAACAATATCCAATTTCTCCCAGCCCCGCATCTCTCTCTGCTATTTCCTGTCTCTCTGAATTTGACTACTCTAAGTACTGCATGTAAGCGAAAGCACAGTACTTGTTCTTTTGTGTGTCTTCAAGGTTCATCCATTTTAAAATATTGGGGTACACAGTACAATTGTTCCTTGTTATCTTGGGGAGGGGCTTGTTATTCCTCACAAATAGCACAGTATCTGCGTATAACCTATGCATATCCTCCTGAATACTTTTTTATTTTATTTTATTTATTTATTTGAGAAAGAGAGAGATACAGAAATAGGCAGGTAAAGAGAGAGAGAGAGAATAGGCGTGCCAGGGCCTCCAGCCACTGCAAACGAACTCCAGATCATGCGCCCCCTTGTCCATCTGGCTTACGTGGGTCCTGGAGAATCGAGCCTCGAACCAGGGTCTTTAGGCTTCACAGGCAAGCGCTTAACCGCTAAGCTATCTCTCCAGCCCCCTGAATACTTTTTTGTTTAAGACAGGAGCTCACTACGTTGTTCACACTGTCCTTGAAGTCATGATCATCATGCCTCAGCTTCTCAAGTGTTTACACCTTGTTCCTCCCATGTCCTTTCAGTCATCTCTAGTTATCTATAATATCTAACACAATAGATATGCTACATAAACAATTGTTATACTTAGGCACTAATAATAAAAATGTCTGTACATATCCCAAACAGACATGTTTTTGAGTCAAGGACTCGTATACCAGGCTGGCTTTGAACTCACAATGTAGCTGAGGATAATCTTGAATTTCTGACCCTCCTGTCTCTGCCTCTGGAGTGCTAGGATTACAGGTGTGTGCCCACTATGCCTGGTTTATATGGTGTTAGGGATGGAACCCCAGGCTAGGCAAGCACTCTACTATCCAAGCCACACCTGTAGCCCCCAGACGCAATTTTAAAATTATATATATTTGGTCCACAATTGTTTGGACCCAGAGATACAGAGGGCTGGCTGTAATTTGTGGCTCAAATGTAGCATAATTTCTTCACCCAACACCCTATTGTTGAATGTGGAGGTTGTTTTTAATATTTCACTTTGACAAATATTGCTACAATGTTCTTGGGTGGCTTTTGTATATTTTTTTCAGTTTTTTGGCTCAGAATATTCAGATCCCATTATATCTCACTACACACTTTTCCCCACATAGGTCATCTACAAGTGTCCACTGTGGCTCAGGCTCCTTGTATCCATTCCTTCCCCTTCAGCCTTACCAAGGTCACGGCCAAGCAGGTGTTAAGCTAGGGTCTGAAGGCAGGAGTTCTGGCCAGGCTACTAGAAGTATACTTAGTTTGGTTTCCATTTATTTATTTATTTATTTATTTATTTATTTATTTATTTATTCATTTATTTGACACAGGGTTTCACTCTAACCCAGGCTGACCTGGAATTCACTATGTAGTCTCAGTGTGGCCTCAAACTCATGGTGATCCTCCTATCTCTGCCTCCCAAGTGCTGGGATTAAAGATGTATGTCACCATACCCAACTCTTTTTTTTTTTTTTTGAAACAGGGTCTCATGTAGCCCAGGCTGGCCTCAAACCCTCTATGTAGCTTGAGGATGACCTTGAATTCCCGATCCTCCTGTCTCCATCATTACAGGCATGCACACCACCGCACCTAGAGATTTGGTTTATTTCTTATGGTCACGGCATTAGCTTTCCCCAGCTTCACTCCAATCCCAGCATAAATAAGGGAGTTTGAGGGAAAGATCCCTTTGGTCTCAACTGGTAGACCAGGTTTGGAAAGTTTGTTTTACCAGTCTGGCAACATTCAAAGACTTACAAAGTTTCCCACACATGATGGCTGTAAGTGTCTCAATACTCTTCTGGTCCAGTGCCCTCCACCCCCAATGTGTACATAATGAGGATACAGAGGCTAAGAAGGACATGGGTCCAGCTGAAGTCACATAGAAATAGAATGACCAGCTGACCCTATCTACCTGGGACTGTCCCAGTTCTAGTGTCTTAAATCCCATATCCCAAGAAATTCCATAGCCTGGAACAAATCTCTAGTCACTTTGTGAAGCAAGAGATAGAATAAGATCAGACCTGGCTGGGTATTATAGCTCAGTTGATAGAATGTTTGTCTAGCAAACACAAAGTGCCGAGTTCAGTCCTTGGTATTGCATAAATTGGATATGACACATGCTAGTAATTCCAGAGCTCAAAAGGTAGACATAGGAGGATCAGGAGTTCAAGATCATCCTACATAGTCAAGTTGAGGAGAGCCTGGGCACAAGACCCTGTGGAGAGATGGCTTAGTGGTTAAGGCGTTTCCTACAAAGCCAAAGGATCCTGGTTCGACTCTCCAGGACCCACGTAAGCCAGATGCACAAGGAGGTGCATGCATCTGGAGTTTGTTTGCAGTGGCTGGAGGCCCTGGTGTGCCCATTCTCTCTCTCTCTCAAATAAATAAATAAATAAATAAAATTTTTAAAAAAAAAGAGGTTGGGGAAATACCAGATATGGTGGCAAATGCATTGGGGAAGTGGAGATAAGTGGATCCTTGGGGCTCGTTAGCCAGCTAGTCTGGCCTAGTTGGTGAGTCCAAGCCAAGGAGAGACCCTACTCAAGCCTGAGGTTGTTGTTCTCTGATCAACACACACATTGTTGCAGTAAGTTTCATGCTGCTGGACAAACGTCAGACCAAAAGCAGCTTATGGGTTTATTTCACACTTACAAATTCCAGGGGAACACCATCAATGGCAGAAGAAGCTGGCTCATTTCCATAGATCCAAGCAGAGCGACACCACCGAAGAGCCAGCACCACAAAACCACCAGAGCTCCAAAATGTTCTCCACATACCTTAGGGCTGAACGCAAAATCCACCCCCAGTGACATACCTCTTCCCCAGTAGAGCTCTGCCTACTGGAGGCTCAAGTTGCCAGCCTGAGTCTATGGGGCCATATACACTTAAACCACTATATACACGCATATAAAATTAGCCCCATGTGTGTAAACTACAGGCTCTCCCCTATCCATGCACTCTCAGCCTTGCTTCCATCCCATAAAATAATAATGACTTGTTCTTCCAATTGCCTTTTCAGACAGGAAAGTTGAAGCGATACTTCACTGATCTAGAGGCCTTGGCCATGGTCACTGCTGCCTTCTGTCATGACATTGACCACAGAGGCACCAACAACCTCTACCAGATGAAGTGAGTCAGCTCTTACTGGCCTCCCACTTTCCATAGAGCCATTAGTCATGTCTGCAGAGACCCTAGACTGACTGTTCACAGCATGCCACTTCCTCCTGCACTTAGGATCTGGGTTACCTCCAGCAGTAAACAGAATAAGACTTCCTAGAAATGTCTACATTGCAAATCCAGGAACCTGGGGACATTGACTGACAATCCAGGGACATTGCAGATGTGGCTAAGGAGTTGGGATATGAGCTAGGATGCTGCATTCAGCTCCTGTAACCTGAAGGGTCCTGGTAAGAGGAGGCAGGAGGTCAGGAAGACATAAGATGCTATTGCTGTCTTTGAAGATGATGGAAGGAACCACCAGCAAGGAATGTAAGCAGCCTTTAGAAGATGGAAAGAGGGCTGGGGAAATGGCTCAGTGGCTAAAGGCACTTACTTCCAAAGCCTGATGGTCTGAGTTTGAGTGCCCAGTACCCACATAAACGTAGATGCACAAAGTGGCACATGTGTTTGGAGTTCATTTGCAGTGATAGGAGGCCCTGGCATTTTCTCTCTTTCTCATCGCTCTTTGAAAATAAATATTTTTTTCAAGCCTGGCGTGGTGGCGCACACCTTTAATCCCAGCACTTGGGAGGCAGAGGTAGGAAAATCGTCACGAGTTTGAGGCCACCTTGAGACTACAGAGTGAATTCCAAGTCAGCCTGAGCTAGAGTGAGACCCTACCTCCAAAAAAACAAAAAAAAAAATATTTTTTATTTATTTGAGAGAGAGAGAGAGAGAATATGGGCGCACCAGGGCCTCTAGCAAACGAACTCCAGACACGTGTCACCTTGTGCATTTGGCTTATGCGGGTCATGGGGAATTGAACGTGGGTCCTTTGGCTTTGCAGGCAAGCACCTTAACCACTAAGCCATCCCTCCAGCCTAAAAATATTTTTTAAAAGATGGAAAGAACAAAGAAACAGTTTCCTTCAGGGTTTTCTGAAGGAAGGCAGCCCCAGGATACACTTTACATGTCTGAACTCCAGAGCTATAAGGTCATCCATTGTTGCTGTTTTAAGCCATTAAGTTAGTGACAGTTTGTAACAACAGCAATAGGAAACTAGACCATGAAACTTCTGTTGTCCTCCTTCCCTGTCTCACCTGTTGAACTAATATGAGCCAACATGATAGTAACTGAAAACTGTTCATTCAATCACCTTCTATTTGTTATGCTCGAATACGGTGTGGCAAGCTATATGTCAAATCAAAGACCCTGTCCTACCCAAACCAATATTCCAGTCAGCCTCTGAAGCATAGACCTTGCAGCACAGTTTCCTTGGAACTTCTTGGTAGCCTTTGGGCTGGGCAGAGCAGGGACAGGTGCTATCCCTATGTTACATGAAGACTCCGGGATTATGCTCAGGACCCTGAAAGGTAGTATGAACACTAGAAATCATGCTTCCCTGCCTCCTCTCAATGTTCCCAGGATGCTCTAAGGCAAGAGATTGTGTTTACTTTCTCTTTTTAAAATATATTTTATTTTTATTTATTTACTTGAGAGAAAGATACAGAAAGAGGCAGAGAGAGAGAGAGAGAGAGAATGGGTGTGCCAGGGCCTCCAGCCACTGCAAATGAACTCCAGATGCATGTGTCCCCTTGTGCATCTGGCTTACGTGGGTCCTGGGGAATTGAGCCTCGAACTGGGGTCCTTAGGCTTCATAGGCAGGCATTTAACCGCTAAGCCATCTCTCCAGCCCCTGTGTTTACTTTTTACACTGTGGGACTCTGAATACTAGGCACAGCTTTGACACATGTTAAAAATATTATTTATGAAATAAAGGAATAAGCACATTGCTTGTGGGAATTCAGTACCTTCCCCTAGGCTTGGGTATTATCAAAGAATAGTTCAGTGCTAAGGCTACAGGGAATCCAAAACTCTAAAACAGCATGTGGTATTGTGTGTGCCAGTGTCATTTTCTGCTGTAACAGAGCCTTGAGTTGTCCATGATCCAGAAGAGGTTCTCAATCCCTTGTGGAGAAGCCAAAGATAGTCAGGAGACTTGATGTCTCCTCCTTGTTTGCCATAGCCTCACTGTGTGATCTGGTGTGAGATCCTCCTCAGTTTTGGATTTCAGTCTCTGCCTGAAGAATTAGGAGGTGGCCGGACTGGATTATGAAGTCTTTAACCTCCATCTTGTCCATTCCTTGTTGAGAGTGTCGCTCTCTTTCTCTCTCATTCAGGTCACAGAACCCACTGGCTAAGCTCCATGGGTCCTCAATCTTGGAAAGACACCACTTGGAGTTTGGCAAAACACTGCTGAGAGAGGAGGTAGGATGAGGTCTCACTCACAGGAAGCCTGAATGTGTGGACGGTCTTCTTCCTGTTGGCGGGGGCTGTCATTCTAAGCATCATCTAGAGTGGCTGCTGATAGGTGGGTGACTCAACTGCCAACATCTTTTCTCACTTTTCTCCTCAGAGCCTGAATATCTTTCAAAACCTCAACCGCCGTCAGCATGAACATGCAATCCACATGATGGACATTGCGATCATTGCCACAGACCTTGCCCTATATTTCAAGTTTGTATTTCTTCTCATTTAAAAAAATTTTAAATTTATTTTAATTTATTTATTTGAGAGCGAGAGAGAGAGAGAGAGAGAGAGAGAGAGAGGGAGGGAGAGAGAGAGAGAGAGAATGGGTGCGTCAGGGCCTTTAGCCACTGCAAACGAACTCCAGATGCATGTACCCCCTTGTGCATCTGGCTTATATGGGTACTGGGGAACTGAGCCTCGCACCGGGGTCCTTAGGCTTCACAAGCAAGCGTTTAATAGCTAAGCCATCTCTCCATCCGTTCTTCTCATTTTAATAACAATGATCATAATGACAAATACTATGGTTCCACCTGACCTTTGCTATGTGCTGGGTCCAGACTACGACTATGTTAAGATGTCCTTACTTCCATTCTCCAGATGAGGAAAGCAAAATCAGACAGCAGATCTGTGCAGTCTAGTCTAGAACCTAGGTTTTCACTCTGAGGACTTGATTCTTTGCTCATTGCTTTGCTAATTATGTTAATTTAACAAGCCCCACCTGAACAGACCATGTTAGAGGCCCAGATGTTGCCTCAAACACATGCCCCTTTTAACAAACTGGTGTGTTTTGTAGGAAGAGGACTATGTTCCAAAAGATTGTGGACCAGTCTAAGACATATGAGAGTCCCCAAGAGTGGACCCAGTACATGATGCTGGAGCAGACGCGGAAAGAAATCGTTATGTGAGTGGAGGCTGGTCTGTACAGTCTGGGCCCAACAAGGGGTTGGTTGCACTGACAGCTATCAACAGAGCTCTGAGACACTTGCCAGTTCAGAGGGCCTTTGACATATGAGAACATGGATATATACCCAAACTAAATGGCACAAGTTATGACACATGATGTTTTTCTTTTATTTTAGCACTAAAATACAATATACTAGTGCTCCATTTCTCTGCACACAAAAGCCCAGTAATTGAAGTATTTCAGTGGTAAAATCTAAGTATTGGGTAGTAAAGTGATGTAACTTTCAAGGATTTTTATTTGTTTCTTTTGAGGTAGGGTCTCACTATAGCCCAGGCTGACCTGGAACTCATTCTATTGCCCCAGGCAGGCCTCAAACTCACAGCAATCCTCCTTAGCCTCCTATCTCAGCCTCCTGAGTGCTGAAACAAAAGGTATGTGCCACTATGCCAGCATCAAGTTATTATTATTTTTTATTATTTATTAGAGATGAGAGAGAGAGAGAGAGAAAGAGAGAGAGAGAAAGAGGAGAATGGGCATGCCAGGGCCTCTAGCCACTGCAAACAAACTCCAGATGCATGCACCACCATGTGCATCTGGCTTATGTGGGACCTGGAGAATCGAACCAGGATCCTTAGGCTTCACAGGCAAATACCTTAAATACTAAGCCATCTCTCCAGCCCAAGTTATTTTTTAAAGTATTTTATTTTTATTTCTTTATTTGAGAGAGAGAAAGAGGCACAGAGAGAGAGGGGGAGGGAGAGAATGGGCATGCCAGGGCCTCCAGCCACTGTAAAAGAGCTCCAGATGCATGTGCCACCTTGTGCATCTGGAGAATCAAATCTGAGTCCTCAGGCTTTGTAGGCAAACACTTTAACCACTAAGCAATCTCTCAAGCCCTCAAGTAATTTTTTTCCTCTGAGGTAGTATCTTACTCTAGCCCAGGCTGTCCTGGAACTTACTCTGTAGTCCCAGGCTAGCCTCAAACTCACAGCTATCATCCTACCTCTGCTTCCTAAGTGATGGGATTAAAGGCTCAGCCTCCAGTTTTTGATGAAACAAAAAAATATTTACTAATGATGATTCAAATGGTACCTATGTCACTGGCTTAATTTTTAGGTGTTCCTTTATATATGACAGTCTTCTGTAATACAGTTATGTTATTCATTACTTAGTTACATGACTTATATGAAGTGTATAAAGCATATGTACCTGGTAATGGAATTATAACAGGCCTCAACTTTCCACTGTCTGTCGTCACCTCTATGATTCACCTGCCATGATTCAACTCAATTACTGGAGGGGGAGAAATGGAACTGTGAGTGTTTTTGAGTTTGTAACCTATGTTGAATGGTTCCTGTTTCTCTGGGAGGATCCTGGTCACAATGGTGATGGTCAGGAAGGGTTTTTTGTTTTGTTTTGTTTTATTTGCACAAAGCAGGTTAATGAAAGAAAATACAACATCGTCATGATAGTTAAGCCTTCAAAGTGCTTTATAGGGATGAGGGAATTTCAAAAACTGGGCAAGCTAAAGACTTAATAAAACATGGGCCCATTGAGTCTACTGCTTGTGTGAAAATAAATTTCAAACAAATCTAGGACTTTATTTGTCATCAGAGACAGCATTCACCTGGGAATCCCTAGAGAATGCCTTCTGAATGGATTCTAAGAAGTGGGAAGAAAGACAAAAGGAGCAAGACAGGCCTTGGGTGCCAGGAAGCAGGCCCCATGGGAGAATAGGAGACCATGAACAATTGACAAGAGTCATTTATCCAGAACTTTCACCTCCCTCTTGCCAGTGCAGAGGGATACAGAGAACCCCTGCCACCCCACCCCACCTGTTCCTCTGACCACCCATTAACCTTCTCAGCACTTCCCAGGTGACCACAGATACATCCTGGGCTTTGATCGCAGACATGCACCAAGGTGACAGCAATGGTAGCAGGGGCCAACATTTCAGGAAGGGTTTTGAAATAATAATTTATTTGCTTATTTATTCAAGGAAGAGAGGGAAAGAGAGAAAGAGGCAGATAAAGAGAGAGAATGGGTAGACCAGGGCCGACAGCCACTGCAAATGAACTCCAGATGCACGTACCGCCTTGTGCATCTGGCTTATGTGGGTACTGGGAAATCAAACCTGGGTCTTTAGGCTTCACAGGCAAGTATCTTAACCACTAAGCCATCTCTCCAGACCTCAGGAAGGATTTTAAGTAAAGGACAGCCTAGCCCTGATCCCAAGAAAACATTGTGTTTATCCCCAGATGCTTCCAAGGAAATGAATGGTAATCCTGTCACAAATGCTAAAATCTTAACAAAGGAGGCATGCACTAGGATAGAGCTGTGGACATGCAGCAAGTTGATCTTCCCTTAGCCCTGCAGTTGTCTAACCATGCCTCCAGAGACATCCTGTAATGCTGGGGAGCAGTGTGACCTGCTCCTTCTGAACAAGGGTGACACTGAGTCTGTGGCCACTCCCAGGCAGCCAGAAACTGTTGCAATAGCATTTCAACATGGCACAGTAGAAGAACTGACTGGGTGGAAAGGGCACACTGTTTTTGGT
Organism: Orientallactaga sibirica; assembly: GCA_036365145.1. Taxonomy (NCBI): domain Eukaryota; kingdom Metazoa; phylum Chordata; class Mammalia; order Rodentia; family Dipodidae; genus Orientallactaga; species Orientallactaga sibirica. The sequence goes on along the minus strand of JAEOAD010000005.1, from coordinate 58,200,865 downwards.
TGAGGGGACTTAAGATTAGAACATAGGGCTAGAGAGATAGCTCAGTGGTTAAGGCACTTGTCTGCAAAGCCTAGCGACCCAGATTTTATTCCCCATTACCCACATAAAGCTAGATGTGGTACATACATCTGGAGTTTGTTTACAGTGGCAAGAAGCCCTGGCATGCACATTCTCTCGCACTCTTTCCCTCCCTCTTTCTCCTTACAAACAAATAAATAAAATATTTTTTAAAAAAGATTAAAACATAAACTGGGTGTGGTGGCCTATTCCCATTACTGTGGAGGGTGAGGCAGAAGGATCACTGTGAGTTCCAGGCCAGCTTGGGGTAGAATGAGATGCTGCTTCAAGAAACTAAAAAATATGGGGGGCTGGAGAAATGGTTTAGTAGTTAGGTTGCTTTCCTGTGAAGCCTAAGGACTCATGTTCAATTCCCCAGATCCCACGTAAACAGGACACATAATATAACAAATGTGCAAGGTTGCACATGTGCCCAAGGTAGTACAAACATCTGGAGTTCCATTACAGTGGCTGGAAACCCTGGTGCGCCAATTCTCTCTCTCTCACTCTTGCTCTCTTACACTATCTCATTAGAAAAAAAAGGGGGGGGCTGGAGAGATGGCTTAGCGGCTAAGGTGCCTGCCTGCTAAGCCCAAGAACGCTGGTTCCAATGTCCAGCGGTTCCAATCTCCAGGTCCCATGTTTAGCCACATGCAAAGTGAGGCAAGGGCGCAATGCTGTACTTTCCCACAAGGGGGCGCACACATCTGGATTTCGTTCACAGCAGCTGAGAGACTAATGGCGCTCCCATTTCTGTCTCCCTCTTCCTCTCTGTCTATCTCTCTCTGTCTCTCTCTCCAAAAATAAATAAAATAATAATAATAATAAAAATTTTAAAAAGGGGGCTAGAGAGATGGATTAGCGGTTAAGGCACTTGCCTGTGATGCCCAAGGACCCCAGTTGGATCCTCCAGGTCCCATGTAAGCCAGATGCACATGGTGGCGCATGCATCTGGAGTTCGTTTGCAGTGGCTAGAGGCCCTGGCAAGCCCATTCTCACTCACTCACTCTCTCTCTTCCTCTCTCTGTCTCTAATAAATAAATAAAATAAAATAAAAATAATTTAAAAAGGGAACCATTTTTTTTAAAAAAGGCCAGTTTGTTAGGCTTGCCTCATTAAAAAAAAAAAAAAAAACCAGGGCTGGAGATATGGCTTAGTGGTTAAGGCATTTGCCTGCGAAGCCAAAAGACCTTTATTCAATTCTCCAGGACCCACATCAGCCAGATGCACAAGATGGCGCATGTGTCTGGAGTTCATTTGCAGTGGCTAGAGTCCTTGGCACACTCATCCTCTCTCTCTCTCCCTGTGTCTTTCTTTCCCTCAAATAAATAAATAAAAATGTGTGCGTGTGTATTTGTTGTGTATTTGTTTTTCTTTCGTTTTTTTCTTTTTTTGTTATTTATTTATTTTATTGACAACTTCTTTAATTGTAGACAATATTCCATGGTACTTCCCTCCCTCCCCCCACTTTCCCCTTTGAAACTTCACTCTCCATCATATCCCCTCCCCCTCTTAACCAGTCTCTCTTTTCAGTTTGATGTCATGATCTTTCCTCCTATTATGATGGTCTTATGTAGATAGTGTCAGGCACTGTGAGGTCATGGATATCCAGGCCATTTTGTGTCTGGAGGAGCACATTTTAAGGAGTCCTACTCTTCCTTTGGCTCTTACATTCTTTCCGCTCCCACTTCTGCAATGGACACTGAGCCTTGGAAGGTAGGGTTGAGATGTTTCGATGCTGAGCACTCCTCTGTCACTTCTTCTCAGCACCATGGTGCCCTCTGAGTTATTCCAAGGTCGCCACCATCTGAAGAGAGAAGCTTCTCTAATCAAAAGTGAGAGTAGCATTAATATATGGGTGTGGACATTAAGAAAAGTGCTTACTGGGCAGTTTTGTGAGCATAGTATATACATTTAGTCAGACACCAGCAGACATTACACCCTTACGGTTCATTACTACCCCTGTTGTACATTTTCAGTATCAGGGATGTGTTCCCTCCCATGGAGCGGGTCTCCAGTCCAATTAGAGAGCAGTTGGTTTCCCCCATAACCGACATGCCACTATTGCACCCATTGGCTTACTTGGTCTGGCTGGCCAAATTTAAAGCTTGCAGTGTTCACTGTTGAGTACCTTCACTGGTGTTTTCTCTCTCCCATTGACCTGCATGCAGTGTAGCTTTTTCCAGCTTTCTGTCAGCTGGTCCACCTGGAGGAGGTTTTCAGCTCAGCTCCAGCAGGATTTCTCAGTGACCTTGTTGCCCAAGTATGTGGAGTCTTCAGCAATAGGGTCTTACCATCTATTCCTGGTGGGAAACCAAGGGCCTTGGCAATGGCCTATAATGTTTTGGGGGTATCTGTGACCTCCCTGGCCAACAACTCACTGGAAGGTATCCCATCCCTGGCACTGAAAATTTTCTACTAAAAATCTATGGCTTCTGAGTGTTCCATTGTACAGAAAAGTAGGTTTCCATATGACTTTTTTATATCCTCTTAGATTTTGATTAGCCCTCCCTCCACCGTTCCTTTACTCAATCTCTTCCCCTGACCTTTTCACCCCCATTAATCTGTTCTTTTACTTACATATATACAATACCATCCTATTAAGTCCCCCCTCCCTCCCTTTCTATTCCCTTTATATCCCCTTTCTAGCTTACTGGCTTCTGCTACTGAGTTTTATTTTTACTCACTTAGAAGTCCAATCATTTGTAGCTAGGATCCACATATGAGAGAGAACATGTGATGTTTGGCTTTCTGGGCCTGGGTTACCTCACTAAGTATAATCTTTTCCAGATCTATCCATTTTCTAGCAAATTTCATAACTTCATTTTTCTTTACTGCTGAGTAGAACTCCATTGTGTAAATGTGCCACATCTTCATTATCCACTCATCAGTTGAGGGACATCTAGGCTGGTTCAATTTCCTAGTTATTGTGAATCGAGTGGCAATAAACATGGTTGAGCAAGTATCTCTAAGGTAGTGAGACGAGTCCTTAGGATATATGCCTAGGAGTGGTATAGCTGGGTCATATGGTAGATCTATTTTTAGCTGTCTCAGGAACCTCCACACTGATTTCCACAGTGGCTGGACCAGATTGCATTCCCACCAACAGTGTAGAAGGGTTCCTCTTTTTCCGCATCCTTGCCAGCATTTATAGTCATTTGTTTTCATGATGGTAGCCAATGTGACAGGAGTGAGATGGAATCTCAAGGTAGTTTTAACTGCATTTCCCTGATGACTAGGGATGTAGAACATTTTTTAGATGTTTATATGCCATCTGTATTTCTTCTTCTGAGAACTCTCTATTTAGTTCCATAGCCCATTTTTTTTGTTGGGTTGTTTGATTTCTTATTATTTAATTTTTTGAGTTCTTTGTAATATATATATATGTATGTTTTTTTTCGAGGTAGGGTCTCACTCTGGCTCAGGCTGACCTGGAATTCACAGTAAAATATATTTTTAAAAAGCCAGATATGAGCCGGGCGTGGTGGCGCACGCCTTTAATCCCAGCACTCGGGAGGCAGAGGTAGGATGATCGCTGAGAGTTCGAGGCCACCCTGAGACTACATAGTTAATTCCAGGTCAGCCTGGACCAAAGTGAGACCCTACCTCACAAAACCAAAAAAAAAAAAAAAAAAAAAGCCAGATGTGGTGGTACACATCTTTAATCCCACCATTTTGGAGGCTGAGGTAGGAAGATCACTGTGAGTTCAAGACCAGCCTGAGATAAACATAGTTAACATAGTAAACATAGATAAACTTGGGCTAGAACAAGACCATACCTTGAAAAACCAAAATATATATATATAAATTCTAGATAACTCAAGAATTTTAAAATAATGAGCAGGGAGAGCATTTATTAAAAGGAATAATTTCGACTGGGCGTGGTGGCTCATGCTTTTAATCCCAGCACCTGGGAGGCAGAGGTAGGAAGACTGCTATAAGTTCAAGGCCATCCTGAGACCACATCGTGAATTTCAGGTCAGCCTGAGCTAAAGGGAGACCCTACCTCGGTAAAAAAAAAGATTAAAATAAAAGGAATAATTTCAGGGCTGGAGAGATGGCTTAGCAGTTAAGGTGCTTGCCTGCAAAGCCAAAGGACCTCAGTTTGATTCTCTAGGACCCACATAAGCCAGATGCACAAGGTGGTGCATGCATCTGGAGTTCATCTGCAGAGCAGGAAGACCTGGCGCACTGATTCTCTCTCTTTCAAATAAATAAATATAAAATAAAATATAATAATAAAAGGAATAATTTCAGAGTGAATTTTTTCCAAGTGTGGCCTGAAATTCATAAGCTATAAACATAGGTGGATAGATTTGACTATATATAAAAATCAGCAATCTGTATATCACACATACTGACACACACACACTAATAAGCACACATACACTAACACACACATACACACAAATTGAAAGCCAAAGTGAAAATGCAAGTGAAGGGCTAAGGAAAAAGTACTGTGTTTTGTTTGTTTGTTTGTCTTTTGTTTTTCGATGTATGGTCTTGCTGTAGCCCAGGCTGACCTGGAATTCATTATGTAGTGTTAGGGTGGCCTTGAACTCACAGCAATCCTCCTACCTCTGCTTACTAAGTGCTGTGATTAAAGGTGTGTGCCACCATGCCCAGCTTGCACCATCTTTTTTGATGATATTAATCTCTTTAACAACCACATCCTTGTCCACAACTTTTTTGTTTAGTTATTTTTTTTCATTGACAACTTCCTTAATTGTAGACAATATCCCATGGTTCTTCCCTCCCTCCTCCCACTTTCCCCTTTGAAACTTCACTCTCCATCATATCCCCTCCCCCTCTCAATCAGTCTCTCTTTTCATTTTGATGTCATCATCTTTTCCTCCTACTATTATGGTCTTGTGTAGATAGTGTCAGGCACTGTGAGGTCATGGATGTCCAGGCCATTTTGTGTCTGGAAGAGTGTATTGAAAGGAGTCCTACCTTTCCTTTGGCTCTTACATTCTTTCCACCACCTCTTCCACCACGGACCCTGAGCCTTGGAAGGTGTGTTAGAGATGTTTCAGTGCTGAGTGCTCCTCTGTCCCTTCTTCTCAGCACCCTTCTCAGACTCAGGTGCCTTCTGAGTCTTCCCAAGGTCACCACCATCTGAAAAGAGAAGCTTCTCTAACCAAAAGTGAGAGTAGCATTAATATATGGGTGTGGACATTAAGAGAAGTGCTTACTGGGCAGTTTGGTGAGCATAGTATATACATTTAGCGTGACACCAGCAGATGTTACTACCCTAGGGCTCATGACTACCCCTGTTGTAGGTTTTCAGTATCAGGGATGTATTCTCTCCCATGGAGCAGGCCTCCAGTCCAATTAGAGAGCAGTTGGTTTCCCCCATAACAGACATGCCACTATTGCACCTGTTGGCTCATTTGGCCTGGCTGGCCAAATTTAAAGCTTGCAGTGTTCACTGTTGAGTATCTTCACTGGTGTTTTCTCTCTCTCCCATTGACTGCATGCAGTGTAGCTTTTTCCAGCTTTCTGTCAGCTGGTCCACATGGAGGAGGCTTTTAGCTCAGTTCCAGCAGGATTTCTCAGTGACCTTGCAGCCCAAGTATGTGGAGTCTTCAGCAATAGGGTCTTACCATCTATTCCTGGTGGGAAACCAAGGGCCTTGGCAATGGCCTATAATGTTTTAGAGGTATTTGTGACCTCCCTGGCCAACAACTCACTGGAAGGTATCCCATCCCTGGCACTGAAAATTTTCTACTAACAATCTATGGCTTCGGAGTGTTCCATTGTCCAGAAAAGTAGGTTTCTATATGACTTATTTATATCCTCTTAGATTTTGATTAACTCTCCCTCCACCTTTCCTTTACTCAATCTCTTTCCCTTTTCCACTTAGGCCTTTTCACACCCATTAATCTGTTCTTCTACTTACATATATACAACACCATCCTATTAAGTCCCTCCTCCCTCCCTTTCTATTCCCTTTATACAACTTTTAATTTATTCTTTTTCTATCCATACCGTGTGTTTCTCAAATTCTTCTGTTATTCTTTTTGCTCCCAGTTCTCACTCTAAGCCTGGCTAAAAGAATCTAGTAATCTTCATGCCACAGCCTGAACAATACATTGTTTTAAATTTTCCTCCACAAAATGAATTAGTCCATTACTTTCTTAAAATTTTTAAAAAATTTTTTATTTATTTATTTGAGAGGAAGAGAGAAAGAAGAAGGGAGGGAAGGAGGGAATAAGGGAGAGAGAGAGAGATGGAGAGAGGGAAAGAGAGACAGAATGGGTATGCCAGGGCTTCTAGCCACTGCAAATGAACTCTAGATGCATGTGCCACTTTGTGCATCTGACTGACATGGGTCCTGGGGAATAAAACCTGGGTTTCCTCCAGGTAAATCCTACCTCCTAAAGTTTCCAGAACCTTCCAAAATAGCACCACCAGCTGGGGATCAGGCATTCAATACATGAGCCTGTGAGGGACACTTCATATTCAAACCATAACACCATCAAAATTACAAGTGCTCCTGTTCTGACCTAGCAGGCCTACTTCTAGGATGTCCTCACTAGTATATGAAGTCTTTCATTGCCACACGATTTCTTTTCACAGAAAATTAAAAACAATTTATATAACTACCAATCAGCCCTGGTTTAGTAAGTTATATTGCTTTCAATAATCATATAGTCTTTGCAAAGATATACTGTCATATAAAAGATATAATATCTAATTTTTTTTTCAAACAGAGGTAGGATTTCAGTCACTGTAAAAGCCCAGGTAATCTAGCCAGCAGGTTTAAGATTGAGTATATATATCTCCACAAAAACTCAAAGCCTTCCAAGGTACACATCAGTGTGGGTGTCTTTAAAGGAATTAGTGTTATCTTTCAGGAAAAGGGTGTCTTAAGAGAGCCAGAGCCTTATCTGAGCTCTTAGGTGGGCTTACCTCAGGAACTATGGTGCTGGACTTTCAACAGTTATCAAAGCTAACTAAGCTTTGACTCAAGCTCTACTGAGTCAGAGACTTATGGAATTTGTAGAATAAATATCATGGACAGTAAATGATGAATTGTAAAGGAGAAACTGTTTCAAAGAAAAAGCAAGTTTAGAGAAAAAGCTTATTGCACAGAGGGAGCAAACTTTATTATAAAGAAATAGTGGCCAGGTGAAAACCAAAAAATAAAAATAAAAAATAAAAATAAAAAATAAAAAATAAAAAAATAGTGGAGGGAGGGAGCTGGGGAGATGGCTCAGTAGTTAAGATGCTTGCGTACAAAGCCTAGCGATTCAGGTTTAATTCACCAATACCCATGTAAAGCCAGATGCACAAATTGGTGCATGCATCTGGAGTTTGTTTGCAGTGGCTAGATGCCCTGGTGTGTCCATTTCTCTCTCTCTCTCCTTTCTCTCTTTACTTGCAAATGAATAAATTATATATCTATGAAAGCATGGATCGAAGAGGTCTCATACGGGGAGAGTCCTTCCCATAGGTGACACAGAGGCAAGTTGCCATCCAGCACTCTGGATCAGAGATTTAAGTACTGAGGATGAACCAGCCTTTGGTCCATATGAACATTAGACATCAAGTTGGGATGAACTTTACTGGTTGAGCTTAAATGGAATAGAGGGCTTTGACTATTGGGTCATGGAGGAGAGCACACACTGAGTCTACAGGAAAGTGTTAAGGGTTGGGGGTTGTTTTTCCTAGAACCCTGTTCTTCCTCTGTTCTGCTTTGTCATCTCATACCCTGCTGCAAGCCTTCTTATTCTTCTCTAGCATTCCCAACTTTACTGTTTTAACTGTAATGTTCACTTTAACTGTTCCAGTCTCAAGGCCAGGACAAAAGACAAAACTGTACCTGCAGAGCAGCCAAATTGTAGGAAAGGACACAAAGCAAGATGCTGACTCTCAAGGTTCCTTCCTTCACTATTTAGCAAGCTTCTAAATTCTGTTCTCTAACATGAATCATCCTGAAAAAGCAGATACACAGCAGGTGAGGCAGTCCTCACTCTTCTCCCACTTAACAATTTATTTCTTTTAAAATTTTTTTAATTGACAACTTTTATACTTACATACAAAAATGCATGATATTTCCCTCCCCTGCCCCCATACCCCTTTAGAACTCCAATCTCCATCATATCCCCTCCCTCTCTCCATTAGTCTCTCTTTTAATTTGATGTCATCATCTTTTTCTTCTATTATGAGGGTCTTGTGAAGGTATTGCTAGGCACTGCAAGGTCATGGATATCAAGGCCAATTTCTGTCTGGACAGTTGCATTGTAAGGAGTCGTACCCTTCCTTTGGCTCTTCCATTCAAATTTATTTATTTTCAAGGAGAGAGAGAGAGAGAGCGAGCATATGAGAATGGGCACACCAGAGCCTCTTGCCACTTCAAACAAACTCCACATGCATGTACTAGTTTGTGTGTCTGGCTTTACATGGGTACTGGGGATTTGAACACAGGCCATCAGGCTTTGCAAGCAAGTTCTTTTAACCATTGAACCATCTCCCCAGCCCTCTTCTCCCACTTTACAAAATAAAGACACATTCCTCCTTTTCTTCAGTCTTCCTAAGGTAGGTCATTGGCCCAGGTGCAGAAACCTCTGGAATGGGGGAACTATTTGCCATACTGAACCATTTGGAAGATTTTTCTAATAAGACATTATAAGTCTGAGGAAGGCTTCATGCCTTTCCTGTCTTATATATTCTGATAAAAGTACACATTTAATCCCAGCACTTGAGAGGCAGAGGTAGGATTGCTGTAAGTTCAAGGCCAGCCTGGGACTGCAGAAAGATTTCTAGGTCAGCCTGAGCTAGAATGAGACTCTACCTCAAAAAACCAAACACCCATGCCGGGCGTGGTGGCACACGCCTTTAATCCCAGCACTCGGGAGGCAGAGGTAGGAGGATCGCCGAGAGTTCGAGGCCACCCTGAGACTACATAGTTAATTCCAGGTCAGCCTGGACCAGAGTGAGACCCTACCTCGCAAAACCAAAAAAAAAAAAAAAAAAAAAAAAAAAAAAAAAAAAAAAAAAAAAACACCCCTGCTACCACATTTCCTTACACTCTCACACAGAACACTTGTGACTCAGGGTGGGCAGATTTCCTTCCCTCACTCCTATGATTCTCTGTGGTTCCCACTGGACAATCTGATTCAATGCTGATAATAGCTACCTGGAGTTCAGATCAGATCCTACAATTTAGGGGCTAATTCCAACTAGACTACCCTCATTTCTGCCTTTCTTTTTCCAGTGCTGGGGAAGGAACCCAGGGCCTTGAACATGCGTAGGCAAGCACTGAGCTCTACCTTCAGCACTGCCTTCATTTCTGATGTGCCTCACATACTTCTCATCGATTTAAAAGTCAGGTGTTCTCATTTCTTCTTCAGTTATGATAATTTGCTAGAATGGCTTACAGAACTCAAGAAATCTTTTATCTATATTCTTATATATCAGTATAAAGAATATAATGGCAACAGGTGGCCAGGTGAAGCATATACAGGGACAAATCTGGTGACATGCCACTCTCCCAGCACGTAGATGTTCACTAACCTAGAAGCTCATCAAGTTTAGTTGTTTAAAATATTTTTAAATATTTTATTTTTTTAATTTATTTGACAGAGAAATAGGGAGAGAGAATGGGCATGCCAGGGCCTCCAGCCATTGCAAACGAACTCTAGACGTGTGTGCCCCCTTGTGTATCTGGCTAATGTGGGTCCCGGGGACTCGAACCTGGGTCCTTTGGCTTTGCAGGCAAATGCCTTAACTGCTAAGCCATCCCTCCATCCCTGTTTAAAATATTTTTCAAATCTTTGCATCTGTACATGAGCATATGACATGTGCTTGTGTGTTCGTGTGTGTGGGCGCAGGCAAATGCACGTGTCAGTTCTTCCTTCTATCTTGTTTCAGATGAGATCTCTTGCTCACTGCTGCATACATAAGGGTGGCTGGCCCATGAACTTCCAGGGATTCTCCTGTCTCCACCTCTTATCTTGCTGTAGGTGTGCTAGGATTACAGGTGCACACTACTATGTCTGGCTTCATGTGGGTTCTGAGTATCTGAGCTCAGGTCCTCATGCTTGTACAAGTACTTTATCCACTGTGCCATCTCCCCACACTATTCAAAAGTTTTTGTTTGGTTTTGTTTTGTTTTTTTGAGTTAGAGTCTAACTCTAGTCCCAGGCTGACCTGGAACTTACTCGTTAGTCCCAGGCTAGCCTTGAATTCACAGTGATCCTCCTACCTCTGCCTCCAAAGTGCTGGGATTAAAGATGTGTGCCACCATGCCTGGCCCTCAAAAGTTTTAATATAGCTCACTACCAACTTTCCCTGCTCAAACATTGATGAATAGGGCTGGAAGTACTAACCCCATAAGCATTTGGTCCTCCTGGAGATGAGCCCCAACACAGGGCTATCTAGAGACTCCATCACCCCAACTTAAGTCACTTCATTGGCATAAAATTAGATGTAATCAAAAGGAGTTTATTACAAACAAGACACTCCTATTATTCAGAAACTTCCAAGGGTTGTAGGAGCTATGTGCAAAGAACTGGGAACAAAGATCAAATATATTTCCTAGTAGTCTACATTATATGAAGCATTTTTTAACTTTTAAAAATATTTTTTTATTTATTTGCAAGGAGAGAATAAGAAAGAGAGAGTGAATGTGTCAAGGCCTCTCGCTACTGCAAACAAACTCCATATGCATGTACCACTTGGTACATCTAGCTTACATGGGTTTTGGGGAATTGAATTTGGGTCATTAGGTTTTGCAGGCAAGCAACTTAACTGCTGAGCCGTCTCTTCAGCCCCTATTTTTTACCTTTATATACAACAAACCTCCATATGTACAGACAGTATGCCATGATCATAATCCCCTCCCACCATTGTCCCTTCCCCAAATCTCTTCTCCACTGAATCTCTTCTTCTTTCCAACTAGTGTCTTTTCTTGTTTGTTTTTTCAAAGAAGGGTCTCACTTTAGCCTAGACTGACCTGGAACTCGCTCTGTAGCCACAAGCTGGCTTCCAACTCATAGTGATCCTCCCACCTCAGCTTCCGTGCTGGGACTAAAGGTGTGTACCACCACACCTGACTCTTTTCTGTTTTCATGTCATCATTTTCCCTCTCCTAATATGCAGGTCTTGTGTAGTCGCATCAGCCATTGTGAGGTCATGAATACCACAGCCTCTTTGTGTCCAGAAGACAGTGTTGCAAAACACTCCTTTCCTTCTCTTGGTTCTTAAATTCTTTCTGCCACCTCTCCCACAATGGTCCCTGAACTTTGGAGGGTGTGGGAGAGATGTTTCACGTAGTGCTGAACACTCCACTGTCACTTCTTCTCAGTGCTTTGGTGAGTTTTGAGTCTTCCCAGTGGTACTACCATCTGAAAACAGAAGCTTCTCTAGCCAAAAGTGAGAGTACCATTAATATATGGACAAAAATATAAGTATTCAGAGGGCAATTTGAAGGACATGATATGTCCATTTAGCCAGACAACAGTAGCAGTTTCCCCCCTAGGGTTTATGACCTCCCCAGCCATAAGCTTTTCATTAGCTTTCAGTACCAGTTAGAAATTTCCTCCCTCCAGTCCAATCAGAGAGCAGTTGGTTTCCCCCATAACAGACATGCTTGCAGGGTCCACTGCTGGTTAAGACCATTGATGACTTTTCCTCCCCAGCAAGCTGCATAGCTCTTTCTATAATCCTGACAGCTAGTCAGCAAGGAGGAAGCTTTAAGCTGAGTTCCAGCTTGATTTCTCAGTAACCTGCAGCCTAAGCACGTGGTTTATATGCAGCATTTTAAAAGCAAAACAAGACACTGGAAATACAGGACTTCGTCTTGGGTGATTCAACAGGCTGGCAATATTGTAAGCATATTTCATTTAACAATTACCCTTTCTTCAGAGGATGCATCATCATCTAGGGACCACAATATTAGAGCAAAGGTGTCAGCAGTACGTTTTGAAGGTCCTGATTTTGTTTTTTGAGTGTAAGGATATCAAACCTCACGATGCTAGGCAAAGACTCTACTAATTTTTATTTGTTTATTTTTCAAGGTAGGAACTCGCTGTAGGCCCAGGCTGACCTGGAAGTCACTATGTAGTCTCAGGCTGACCTTGAACTCAGGTGATTCTCCTACCTCTGCTCCCTGAGTGCTGGGATTAAAGGAGTGTGCCACCATGCCCAACTATTTTTTCTTAATTTAAAGAAAAGAGTTTATTTATTATTAACAATCAGAGAAAGACAGAGAGAGAGAGAATGGGTGCAGCAGGGCTTCTAGCCACTGCAAACAAACTCCAGATGCATGCGCTACTCTGTGCATTTGGCTTTATGTGGGTACTGGGGAATCAAACCCAGGCCATCAGGCTTTGCAAGCATCTGCCTTAATTGCTCTACAGCCCCAGACTACTATTTTTTCAGTGTGAACAAGGTATTTAATAAATTACTCTATCAGCAGAACATGTGCACAAGGGTGCACACGTGTCTGGAGTTTGTTCACAGTGGCTAAAGGCCTGGTGCACCCATTCTCTTTCTCTCTCTCTGCCTATTTCTTTCTCTCCCTCCCCCTCTCTCTCTCAAAATAAATTTAAAAAGGAGGAAAGGTTTAATTTAGCCCACAGTCTTAGAGGTTTCAGTCCATGGTCACCTGGCCCTATTGCTTTGGGTCTGTAGCTACACAGGATATCATGGTGACATAAAGTATATAGAGGAGGCCTACTCACTTCATGGTGGCCAAGAAACAAAGAGAAAGGAAGAAGATAGCCAAAGGTCTAAATATCCCCTCCAAGGGGATACTTCCACTAAGTCTTATCTCCTAAAGATTCTACCAAATGCCAATAGTGCATGGGTTAGAAATTAAGCCTTCAACACAGGGGTCTTAGGAGTACATTCAAGATCCAAAGCCTAGCATTGTCTATCTATCTGTCTCCTGTTTCCGTCCATCCATCCATCCATCCATCCCATATTATCTATCAACCTCTCTCTTTCTTAGAATTAAAAATAAAAGGGAAAAAGGTACAAATATTAGATTAGGTGGGTGTCATTGGGATGGACTCTAACATGTTTATTAACTGAAAACTTTCCGGTAAGATTCTTTCTGAGGGAAGTAAGCCTGATTTGCCTACTTTAGCAGACAGTGCAAGCTGCCATTTCCAGTGATGTTATGTGGCAAATATTTTCATAAACTAGTGAGTTAAACCTATAGGTTCAAAGTTTTGATGAAAACATAATTGACATTATTTTAAGATAAAAGCATTTTATAAAAAGCATAACACTGGAAAGATATATTAAAATTAATAATGTTTAAATTTAGCTGTTCATTTTCAGCATCTTGAGCTAACACAAGTGCTTCTGAGAAAATATCAGAGGTGTAATTAAGAGTCCTATGAGAAATCTTTGTTCTGTCTTCTTGGCATGATTCCCAGAAATGGGAGAAGTAGGATTCTAGTGTTGACTTTCAACAAAATGGAAGGTGAATCTAACTGGACTGTTGCTGCTAGGTCACTCAACACATTCATCACAGTAGGGTTTTCAACAACTAACTCAAAAGACGTCCAAAACTGAGTGACATTGTTGCAACTAAACTTCCATTTCTAGGGATTCAAGTACTTGCATTTATAAAAATAAAAAATGAAGCCAGGCGTGGTGGCACATGCCTTTAATCCCAGCATTCGGGAGGCAGAGGTAGGAGGATTGCCGTGAGTTCAAGGCCACCCTGAGACTACATAGTGAATTCCAGGTCAGCCTGGGCTAGAGTGAGACCCTACCTCGAAAAAGAAAAAAAAAAGAGCAGAAAATAGATGTTGATTTTATCTTAGCCTAGCAATAAGAAATTAATTCATTGACATGCATATATATATAGTTGTATATGTGTATATATATATATATGGTTGTTTATTTGTTTGTTTGTTTTCTTTTGTTTTTAAGGTAGGTTCTTGCTCTTGCCCAAGCTGACCTGGAATTCACTATGTAGTCTCAGAGTGGCCTCTAACTAACTCACAGCAATCCTCCTACCTCTGCCTCCCAAGTGCTGGGATTAAAGGCGTGTGCCACCATGCCTGGCTCAAAGGAAAACTTTTTAACACTTAGAGGCTTATTATCAAAGAAAAACATCCAAATTAGGGCTGGAGGGATGGCTTTGCAGTTAAGGTGTTTGCCTTCAAAGCCAAAGGACCCTGGTTTGATTACAAGACCCACATTAACCAGACGCACAAGGGGGTGCACGTGTCTGGAGATTGTTTGCAGGGGCTGGAGGCCCTGGTGCACCCATTCTTTCCCTCTCTCTCCCTCTTTCTCTGTCAAATAAATACATAAATACATACATAAATAAATAAAGTTTTAACAAAGAAAAACATTTGAATTATATAACTTAATAAATATATTTGCAGATCGTATGAAAGGGTGATCAATGAAAGGCTGAGGCATATATATGTATACATAAAGAGAAACATATTGACATATATGAACATGTATATACAATATTAGAATTCAACTCTGTAGAAAAAGTCAAGTAGAAATACAAGTTTAATGAGAAAACTTTTTGTTGTTGTTTTTGTTTTTGCATATGAGTATGTGTGTGTGTGAGCATATGTGTAGGTGAAGGCCAGAGATCAATCTCCACCTTTATCTATCTATCTATCTTTTTCTTTCTTTCTTTCTTTCTTTCTTTCTTTCTTTCTTTCTTTTTTTTTTTTTTTTTTTTTGAGGTAGGGTCTCACTCTAGCCCAGGCTGACCTGGAATTCACTATGTAGTCTCAGGGTGGCCTTGAACTCATGGCAATTCTCCTACCTCTGCCTTCGGAGTGCTGGGATTAAAGGCGTGAGCCACCACGCCTGGCTCTCCACCTTATTTTCTGACTGAACCTGGAGCTCACTGATTGGGCTAGACTAGCTAGAGAACAAGCCTCCTGAATCCCATCTCTGCCTGTACAGGCTTTTATGTGGTTATTAATGTCTTCATGCTTGTGAAGCAAACACTGTGCTGACTGAACCATTTCTCCAGCCTTTGGTTTATTTTTTTTTTATTTATTTTGAATCATCTAGATGATGCTTTTTTAAAAAACTTTTTTAGTTTATTTATTTATCTGAGAGAAAGAGAGAGAACAGAGACAGAGAGAGAATGGGCATGCCAGGGCCTCTGACCACTGCAAATGAACTCCAGACACTTGTGCATCTGGCTTACATGGGTCCTGGGGAATTGAACCTGGGTCCTTTGGCTTTGCAGGCAAACACCTTAACCGCTAGGCTATCTCTCCAGCCCTAGTTGATGCTTTAAAAAATATATATATTTTTTTTACTTATTTGACAGGGAGACAGATAGAGAGAATGGGTGCACCAGGGCCTCTAGCCACCGCAAATTAACTTCAGACGCATGTGCCACCCTGTGCATCTGGCTAACATGGGTCCTGGAGAATTGAACTTGAGTCCTTTGGCTTTGCAGGCAAACACCTTAACTGTTAAGCCATTCCTCCAGCCCTAAATGATGGGCTTTTGAGTGGAATCAAATTATTATGCTGGGCTAGTGAGATGGCTCAGCAGTTAAGGCACTTGCCTGCAAAGCCTAAATACCCGGATTTGATTCCCCAGTACACACATAAAGCCAGATGCACAAAGTGATGCATGTATCTGGAGTTCATTTGCAGTGGCTGGAGGTCCTGGCATGCCCATTCTCTCTGTCTGTCTCTCTTCTCTCTCCACTTGCAAATAAATAAATAAAAATATTTGGGCTGGAGAGATGGCTTAGTGGTTCAGGCATTTGCCTGTGAAGCCTAAAGACCCTGTTTCAATTCTCCAGGTCCCACATAAGCCAGATGCACAAGGGGGTGCATGCATCTGGAGTTTGTTTGCAGTAGCTAGAGGCCCTGGCCCTCCCATTCTAACTCTTTCTCTCCCTCTCTCTGTCTCTAATAAATAAATAAATAAAAATTAAAAATCTTTAAAAATATTTAGGGCTGTAGAGATTGCTCAGTGGTTAAGGCACTTGTCTGCAGAGCCTAATGACCCGAGTTCAATTCCCCTGTACCAACATAAAGCCAGATGCATAAAGTGTTGCATGCATTTGGAGTCCATTTGCAGTGGGTGGAGACCCTGGCAAGCCAATTCTCTATTTCTCTCATTTAAAAAAAAAAAAAAAAAAAAAAAAGCCAGTCTGTTGGGCTGGCCTCAACAAAAATATTTAGAGAAGTAAAAAAAAATTACTATGCTATTTAATTACTTTGAATTTATGCTATATTAATTATAATAAATTGTCTCTTACTGTTGATATCTATTTGCTACAAACTAAATCCTTTGCAGATTCTTAAACCTATAATGAAATAGTTTTAGCTATATAAGGAGGTTATCAATTTTCAAAACTATTTAAGTAGATTGTCCATGAAAACTGTTCAGAGACCTACAAAGTAGGGTTTTGCAACCTTGACACTAATTGACATCTTGGGCCAATTAACTTTGTTCTGAGCTTGCCCTGCACAATATAGAATGCTTAACAGCATCCCTGGTCTTTACCTTCCAGGTGTCAGTAGCAGCCCCTCCTCCCCAGCTTTCAGATGATGGCAAAGATCCAGGCCTCCCTGGCTAAGAATCATTGTGACTCATTTAGCCATTAGTTGTCTAATTAGAATTGCTTCTCACCTGGGTAAGGTGGAGCAGTTGCACCCTTGGGGCTTTAGTGCCAATTTCCATTCTCCAGGGAGGGAAAGAGGTAAGAGATTGAATTAGTCACCAGTGGCTAATGGTTTAATCTATCCTGACTGATGGGATAAAACATTCATAAAAACCTCTTAACACAGAGGTTTTGAGAACTTCTCGATTGGTGAGCACATGGAGGTGCTAGGAGGCTAGCATGTTTAAAGAGGGCATGGGAGCCTGAAACACACAGACTTTACACACACTCCTGGACTCATGGAAGCATGCTTTTTTTTTTTTTGTTTGTTTTGTTTTGAAAAAAATCTGAGATGACCTAAATTTAATTTCAAGGCAGGTGTGTGGGGGGCAGTGAGGGATAGAATAGAGGAGAGATGATAAAAGAACTATTTACCCAACAGTTTTGTCAACCCAACAAAAAGCAAACTCTCCAGCCCTCAACTCTGATTTTAAAAGAAATTAAAATTCAGGCATTTTCAAGGGTCCCCAAAAGTATGGTGAGCCCTTGGCATTCTGCTGAATGGATAAGTCCACCACTCTGCTTTGCTTATTAAGTAGGACTAAAATAAAGAGATGAAATACAGACCTTGTCTTTTGTAAAACTGAAAATGTTCACCACTTGGCCCTTTGCAGAAAAAACAACAACAAAAAAACCTTCCCCAACTCTGTTTGTTTGTTTGTTTGTTTGTTTGTTTGTTTGTTTATTTATTTATTTATTTATTTATTTATTTTGTGTGTGTGTTTTGAGTCAGGCTAACCTGGAACTCTCTCTATAGCCCAGGTTGGCCTTGAGCTCATGGTGATCCTCTTAACTCAGCTTCCTGAGTGTTGGGATTAAAGGCCTGTGCCAACACACCCCGCTGGTTTCCCAACTCTTGGTCTATTTTACAAAGGAAGAGAGTGAGCACCAGAGAGACAAAGACTTACTTAGTGACACATGGGCATTTGTGGGACACGCCGGCCCTCTCCAAACACCCACTGCACCCTCAGGCTGCTTCAGGGACTTCCAGAAGGGATTTGAGGGAGTGACTGCAGGGCTTGGGTGATGGGATGGTCAGAATGCTCATGAAAGTTGGCTAGAGGGCAGGAAGAAGGCCACTGGACCTCAAAGCTGAGTTCGAGAAGTGTTGGCCTTGGGGATGGACACAGCTTCCCTGAAGCTGAAGCAAAGTGAACTCCGCCCCAGCCACCCTGCTAAATGGTAACTCGGTAAAGTGATGACAAGTTGAAAGTGAGTGTTCTTGACTATGGTCTGTGCTCGTCACGATGCTATCTGGAGGGACATATTACATCAGACCATGTGAAACCACTGACGTTCACCTTCTTTTACCCACAAAATCAGAATTTCATAGGCTCCAACCTAGTCTGCTTGTGTCATTTTACAGACAAGGCTGAGTGACATTAGGCATCTTATTCTGGACACAGCAGATCAGGAGAAGATGGCAGATGGGATTCAGCTAGGTCTCATTCCAAAGCCCTGAGTACAGTTACTTAACTCTACCTCTCTTGGTGACTCTGGCCTGCCAAGAGGATAAGGTTTGGGTTTCTGAGCCCACAGATCTTCCTGACTTTCCTTCCCATTGTAACCATACCCACTTTCTCTCTCTTCCATCTGCAGGCCTCCATCTTCCTCCTGTTTCATGTCTGTTCTACCTCTAGGCCTCATTGAGTTTACTTTAAAAAAAAAAAATCTTTAATGCCGGGCGTGGTGGTGCATGCCTTTAATCTCAACACTCGGGACTTCCTGTTAAGATGGTGGTGTAGGAACCATGCCAAAACAGCCTAGGGGAGAAAAAGTTAAAAAAAAAAAATAGCAAATACACTCTTCTACTAAAAAGTGAGTGTATAATAAATTATCAACTGCAGCAGAGAAGTAGGGGAGATCCAGAGGGTCTAGAGCCAAAACTCAGAAGGCAGAGGTAGGAGGATCACTGTGAGTTCGAGGCCACCCTGAGACTACATAGTGAATTCCAGGTCAGCCTGGGTTAGAGTGAAACCCTACCTCGAAAAATGTTTTCATTTACTTATTTATTTGCAAGTAGAGACAGACAGAAGACAGACAGAAAGAATGGTCATGCCAGGGTCTCTAGCCACAGCAAAAGAACTCCAGATGCATGTGGCACTTTGTGCATCCGACTTTATGTGGGTACTGGGGAATAGAGCCACAGTCATTAGGCTTAACTGCAGAGCCATCTCTGCAGCCCGAGTTTACTTTTTTTTAAACTTTTTCATTGACAGCTTCCATAGTTATAGACAATGAACCATGATAATTCCCTCTCCTCCCCCACTTTCCCCCTCACACCCTGAGTTTACTTTTGAAGTGCCATGACTCCCTGACTCTTTCCTTATCCCTTCCTCCATCTCTAGTCTAGTCCCTACAGTAGCTTCCTCTTTAGCACCCCACTATGCAAACTAGTGGTCTCTGTGAAATGCAATGCAAACTTGTCCCTGGCCCAGGTTCCCAGGTTCCCATGGTCTGAGCCTGCCTGTAACCTGGGTTCCCACCAGTTCGCCTGAGTTCCTCCCATCTCCCATCTTTCTGAATGCCAGACTTCCTTCCACCAGGACTTCGGTGCCCGGTGTTCCCTCTACCTGGAATGTGTTTTCCTCTCCCTTCTTTACCAGTTAACAGATATATCACAACCTTACCCAAAATTAATTACCTTGGAAAGGCCCTACTTCCTAATACAATCATATTGAGGTTAGGGCTTCAACATATGAATTTAGGGAAACAGTTTTTCCTAAAGGGGAAAGTTTAGAGGCATACCAGAGAGTGCCTATGCACCCCTCAATGTCCTGCTATATTCTAACTTCTTAGATGTCCCGAGTAGAGCTAGTTATTCTCCCGTAACCTTTGGACCTCGCTTTCCTTTTTGCTTTGGTACCTTGAGCTTGTTATCTCACTTAGCCCTGTGATGAGATTGTTTTTCTGTGTCCCTTGGGTGACTGTGAGCTCTGTATACACCTCTCTGGCTCTCCCATGTCCAGAACAGCACCTGGGACTCCAGTGCACACCTAGGGTGGTACTGAAGGGAATGTAATGCCTCACCTTTAAGGCATAAGGCTTTGGATTTTCTGGGGCCTTTATGTCCTTCCCCTAGCTCATGCACACTCCAAGTCTCTAGCTATAAAGCACTTGGGTGTGTTTCCCCAGCTTCCAGGATTATTTCCATGTGACCCTTCAGCTCAATAAAGCAAATGCCCTGTGCTCTCCTGGCCACACCTTTGGATCTAACATGGGGACAATGACAGGTACTAGGGGATTCTGACTTTTGTATGTACAACTAAGCATTTGTTTCTGATGTATTTGCTAGTAAGTGTCACATGTCCACAATGCTTAACATTAAACCCAGGACACATATTCTGCAGTTATTACAAAGTATAAAGGTGTTTCTAGGGCTAGAGGGATGGCTTCGCAGTTAAGGCGTTTGCCTGCAAAGCCAAAGGACCCTGGTTCGATTCCCCAGGACCCATATAAGCCAGATGCACAAGGTGGCACATGCATCTGGGGTTCATTTGCAGTGGCTGGAGGCCCTGGCATGCCCATTCTCTCTGTCTCTATCAAATAAATAAAACTTAAAAAATAAAAAAAAAATTTAAAGGTGTTTCTAGGAAATGGTTGTATTTCTGAAAAGTGATCCACTTAAAAGAATCATATACATTTTGAGGGTTTCTAGAACTAAAGGTTTTATTTAAACTAGTTAATATTTTATGAATGACTCTTGCGGTCTCCCAGTCCAGCTTCTATAAAATGTCCCGGATATAGCTGATTACTTATAAAACCATCCAAGTAGATGAGGTTCAAGCTCTGCCTCCCCTTGCCACTCCCCTCCCCAGCAACTGCCCTTGGGTCTAACTTAGATTGAGCCATACTTCCTGTGCCTCTTGTGGCAGGTATGCTGTAGGCTAGCCCTTTCCCTCTCTACTGTCAGCTCTTTCCTGCAGCACGGTTTTGAGGAGGTGGCCCTGCTTTAAACCTTCGATTGCTTTCCTGTGCGTATCCCAGCATGTGCACCTCAGCATGGATTTTTTCCCATGTGTGTGTGTATGTGGTGTGTATCTGCATATTCGTATGCATGGGGACATGTACGTATGTGGGTGGATGTGTGTGGAGGTCAGAGGTAGATGTTGAGTGTCTCTCAAGCTTATTTTGAGGCAGAGTCTCTTGCTGAACCTAGAACTCATCAATTTGACTAGAGAAGTTAGTCAGTAAGACCCAAGGATTCTCCTGTTTCTGTCTCTCCAAGTGCTAGGATTACAGGTATATACCACCATTCCTGGCATTTGTGTTGGGGCTAGGGATCCAAAGTCAGGTTCAGGTTTGTGCAGCAAGCTCTTTGCCCACTGAGACATCTTTCCAGCCTGCCCCTCAGGGCTCTGGAGGACCATCTGTGAAATATCTGCTGAAATTCCTACACTCCCAACTTTGGCTCCAGTTCTTCATTTTTGTCCCTACCTTTCCATGGTACCTACCTGTGTAGGAGTGCATGGTGTGAAACTGCTTTGAGAGGCAACCTCTAAAGCCATTCTTCCTCACCTTCCCTTCCACTGATCTTCAAGCACAGCCCCTCCTTACATACTGGCAACGCTGCTGTCTGTACCATTCATTTGTAGCAGGGTCCTATGTACTCCAAGGGAGCAAAAGGTGTCTCCAGAGGAGGAGGGGAACCAGAGATCTCAGTGGTTACAATGGTTTGTGACCCTCCAAGCATATCTTTAAAAGTTCATGGTTGGGTCAGGCATGGTGGCGCACACTTTTAATCCCAGCACTTGGGAGGCAGAGGTAGGAAGATTACCATGAGTTCAAAGCCACCCTGAGACTACATAGTGAATTCCAGGTCAGCCTGGGCTAGAGCAAGACCCTACCTTGAACTTGTAAAAAAAAAAAAAAAAAAAAAAAAAAGTTCATGGTTGGGGCAACTAGAGAAAAAAAAGTGGGTAAAAGGTAGGGAACAATAATGAGAAAGAGGTTGAAACACATTACTATGTGCTAGATAAGAGAGAAGGGGCTCTGATAGTGAGGTGAGATTTAAATGAATTTGATTAGATGTCTAGAATAGTGTCTGGTAGACAATAAAAACCCAGTGCATGTTTACTGCACACATACTATGTCAGGACACTACATGAAGATTTTTTGTTGTTGTTGTTTGTTTTTTGAGGTAGACTCTCACTCTAGAACAGGCTGACCTGGAATTCACTATGTATTCTCAGGGTGGCCTTGATCTCACAGTGATCCTCCTACTTCTGCCTCCTGAGTGCTGGAGTTAAAGGTGTGCACCACCATGCTCAGCGTTACATGAAGATTTTTACATGCACCATCTCATTGAATCTTGTACCTATTCTGTGAGAGAAGCACCATTATCATCATAAACAGGGAAATGGAGGCCGAGAGAGATGGGTTTAATGGCTCAGTGTCAAACTTCTGATACTTCAGAGGCAGGATTCAACCTGACAGCAAATCCCAGATATAGTGGGGAAGTGAACCAGAGTAGAATCAGTATGTGTAGCTTTCCATGCCTCTGGACTGATAGAAAGTGTCCTGTGTATCCAGGGCCATGATGATGACCGCCTGTGATCTCTCTGCCATCACCAAGCCCTGGGAGGTGCAGAGCAAGGTATGGAGTCCTCCTGTCCCAAGAGGAGGGAGACAGTACTACTGACCACAGGTAACAAAGCTGGACTCTCAGCCCAGCTCCACCCATTTGGCCAAGACATGGAGACCAGTCTGTCCAGTAATGACTAGTGGGGGTGGCGGAGCTGGAATGGGTTCATCTCTTTGACTGAGTTGGAAACACAAGTAGGGTGGGAACAGGGGTAGGAAGATTGGGGTTGAGACTTTGGTCTGTCTGCGTGCATGTGTGTGCATTTGTTTGATGGAGCCCATCTGTTGCAGGTAGCTCTGCTGGTGGCTGCTGAATTCTGGGAGCAAGGAGACCTGGAGCGCACAGTGCTGCAACAGAATCCCATTGTGAGTAGACAGGGGACGTCAGGTGTGTGGTCTCATCCTCACCCTGAGGTGTGACCACAGACAGAGATGTGTGACCCTACCTAATAATGGTGCTCTGACCACCCTCAACTGCATTCCTTGAGAACAAATTGGGAGAGGGGCAGTAGTGTTCGCTTTAATTATAAGCCCTTCTGACAGTTTGAAGGTCCTTACCTCACTCAGCTACACAGAGTTTGGACACAAAACACATTGCTTTCCTTTCCAGTGGCATAGAGCTATCTCATTCTCCCTAGTCCTGTTCTAAGTGTGCAGGGCCAGCAAGGAGAAGCTTGTCCTGTGTGAACATCATTGACCGTGGGGATAGGAGGAGTTAACTTGGCAGGGACAGTCAGCTGGCTTTCCACAGGTAGTAGGACCAGTTAGAGGCTTTCTCTTGGAGTCCTGTGGGGGGAGCAGGTTTGGAAAGGATAAATAAAAAAGTGGTGGTGCTGGAGGGATGGCTTAGCAGTTAAGGTATTTGCCTGCAAAGCCAAAGGACCCAGGTTCAATTCCCTAGGACCCAAGTTAGCCAGCTGCACAAGAGGGCACATGTGTCTGGCGTTCATTTGCAGTGGCTGGAGGCCTTGGTGTGCCCATTTTCTCCCTCTCCCTCTCCATCCCTCTTTCTCTGTCAAATAAATAAATAAAAATATATATTTTTAAATGTGGTGGAAAAGCCGGGCGTGGTGGCGCATGCCTTTAATCCCAGCACTCAGGAGGCAGAGGTAGGAGGATTGCTGTGAGTTCAAGGCCACCCTGAGACTACATAGTTAATTCCAGGTCAGCCTGGGCCAGAGTGAGACCCTACCTCGAAAAACCAAAAAAAAAAAAAAAAAAAAAAAAATGTGGTGGATAGCTGGGTGTGGTGGCACATGCCTTTAATCCCAGCACTTTGGAAGCAGAGGTAGGAGGATCGCCACGAGTTCAAGGCCACCCTGGGACTAATTCCAGGTCAAGCCTGGGCTAGAGCAAGACCCTACCTTGAAAAACCAAAAAAAAAAAAAAAAAAAAAAAAGTGGCCAATGCATATGGAGTTCATTTACATGCTCTCTCTCCCATCACAAATAATTAATAATCAATTAATTTATAGAAAAAGATACATGGTGATCGTAGCAGTTACCTTTTCATTGCTGGGATAAAGCACTCTACCAGAGCGGCAGCAGCTGGGGGAAGAAAAGGTTTATTTCCGGCTTACAGTTTCAAGGGGAAGGTTCAACATAATGAAGAGAGCGTCTTCATATAGTAGCAGCTGGGCAGGATCATCTGCATGAACTTGCTCTTTATAGCCAGTGGGCTGGACTAAACCCCAAGACCCATCCCCAGCAATATACCTCCTCCATCAAGGCTCTACCTCCTGAACCAGCTGGGGACTAGGTAGGAGGCTTAATCATAAACACTTGAGGTTCTGGAAGACATTTTATATTCAAATCACAAGAACAAACCATTAGCAGGGATGGGCTGAACTATGAAAGTATGCTAAGGGTTCAGGGACCACCACATCAGGCATAGGCTCAGGGAGAGGGATATAGGAAAACCAGCCAGGATCCTGAAAATGAGTAAGAGCCCCAAAGGACTTGTAGTCTCCCCCATATCCTTCCACCTCTCTTTTCTTTTTTTTGAGGTAGGGTCTCACTGCAGCCCAGGCTGACCTATAACTCACTATGTAGTCTCAGGCTGGCCTTGAACTCACAGCGATCCTCCTACCTCTGCCCCCAGAGTACTGGGACTAAAGGTGCGTGCCACCACACCCAGCTAAGCAAGCACCTTGAACAGCTGAGTCATCTCTCAGTCCCTAAGATACAAGATTTTATTACAAACTAAAATATAGGTAGAAAGGCTGGATAGTGGTACACAGGTCTGTAATCCCAATGTGCTTATGGCTTTGGAAAACAGACAGGAGAATCCCAAAGCTTGCAGCCAGCTAGTCTAGAATTCATGGAGTAAACAAGAGAAATCCTATCTCAAACACGGTGGAAGGTAGGAGCTGACACCGACATCGGAATTTGTCTTCTGACTGTGGCATGCATCACCCATACTTACACACATACATAATTTGAACACACACAAAGTAAGTACATACAACATCCTTCTCAGACTCACAAAATCAGCAAGGATGCTTTAATATCATCTCATTCCCAGGCTCTGCTCATATTCTAAAGTCTGTTGAGTTGCGTAAAATAGGACCCAAGCACAGAACACAGTGCCCCAGTTTGTTAAATCTCTTTTAAGCATCATCTGCTCCCTGCTTTTCTTTTTCTTTCTCTTTTCTTTCATTCTCTCTTTGTAATATGCCATGTGTTTATTGAAGTCAGTGGGTGTTTTGCTGGGCTAAATTTCCTACATTGTGTGTTTGGTCAATCACGTCCTCTGTATATTATTGAACATTATTGCCATCCCTCCCCTATTTTCTGTAAATTGCTAGTCAGATCTGGAAGCCTGATCAGTTTAGGGCTTGAATCTTTTTCTGTTTTGTTTTTCTTTCTTTTTTTATTTTGTTTTTCTCATGGAAAATATAACTTATATTAAATGATGATAGCATTCATGATTATTTTAAGAATTTTTCAAATTCCTTTCCAAGAATTTCTTTTTTTAATTTTTCTTTTATTTTTCAGAGAGAGAGAGAGAATTGGTGCACCAGGGCCTCAGCCACTGTAATCAAACTCCAGATGCTTGCACCACCTAGTGGGCATGTGCAGCCTGATGCTTGCCTCACCTTTGTGTGTCTGGCTTATGTGGGATCTGGAGAATGGAATATGGGTCCTTAGGCTTCACAGGCAAGCACCTTAACTGCTATGCCATCTTGCCAGCCCAATTTTTTTAAAAGAAAATATTTTATTTTTATTTTATTTTTAGTGAGAGCAAGAAAATTTCTTTTTTTAATTTTTTTTTTTTTTTGCTTTTGTGTGTGTGTGTCTTTCTTGTGTGTGTATGTGTGTGTTTGCAAGGTAGAGTCTCATTCTAGCCCAGGCTGACCTGGAATTCACTGTGTGGTCTTAAGGTGGCCTCGAACTCATGGTGATCCTCCTACCTCTGCCTCCCTAGTGCTGCAATTAAAGGAATGTACCACCATGCCTGGCTGACATATTTTCTTGTATGAACATGAATGCTTCATCGGTTGGTTGAATCCTTCTTGCTCCTCAAACATGTAACTCTTCCTCCCATGACAGCCCATGATAGACAAATATGTAACTCTTCCTCCCATGACAGCCCATGATGGACAAACATGTAACTCCTCTTCCTCCCATGACAGCCCATGATGGACAGGAACAAAGCAGATGAGCTCCCCAAGCTTCAAGTCGGCTTCATTGACTTCGTTTGCACCTTTGTCTATAAGGTAGGCCCTGACTTCCTCAGCACCAAATAAAAGTTTCTGTCAATGAAGGATTCCCAAAGACAGCAGGGATAATGAACCCTAGCACGTTTTGTGACAGTTTGCATATGGCTGTCATGTCCAATGGTACTAGATCTTCTGGAAGCAGAGTGACAGTATCCTAGGCTGAAGGCTAGAGATGGCACATCTAAGTTGTTCTATAGTCAAGACAAATGACTAAACACACTTTCAGACACAAAGTCATTGTGAAAACAGAATCTAGAATTCTTCATTGAGCTCTTGATCAAGGTCATTCCCCCTCCAACCCACGATCCTCCTGCCTTAGCCTCCACAGTGCTGGGGAAATAGGTATGCACCACCATGCCAGGCTCCAGGCTCCAGGCTCCAGGCTCCAGGCTCCAGGCTCCAGGCTCCAGGCTCCACTTCCCTTTTTTTTTTTTTTTTTTTTTTTTTAGAGACAGGGTCTCACTCTAGCCCAGGCTGACCTGGAATTCACTATGTAGTCTCAGGGTGACCTTGAACTCATGGCAATCCTCCTACCTCTGCCTCCCAGAGTGCTGGGATTAAAGACGTGCACCACCACACCCAGTTCTACTTCCCAGCTTTAATCTTTTTATCTTTCTTTCCCTTTCCCTCCTTTTCCCTCCCTTTCTCCTCCTTCTCTTTTCTTTCCTTTCCCTCCCCTCCTTCCCCTTCCTTCCTTCTCTCCCTCCCTCCCTCCTCTATCCTCCCTCCTTCCCTCCCTCCCTCCCTCTCTTCCTTCCTTCCTTCCTTCCTTCCTTCCTTCCTTCCTTCCTTCCTTCCTTCCTTCCTTCCTTCCTTCCTTCCTTCCTTCCTTCCGAGACAGGACCTCAATATGTAGCCAAGGCTATCCTCAAACTCCTACTTTTGCTTTTGAGTGCTGTGATTAAAGGCCTGAACTACCATGCCTGGCTCCACTTCCCCCCACCCCCGAGGTAGGGTCTCACTCTAGTTTGGGCTGACCTGGAATTCACTACGTAGTCTCAGGGTGGCCTCAAACTCACAGTGATCCTCCTATCTCAGCCTCCCAAGTGCTGGGATTAAAGGTGTGTGCCACCATGCCTGGCTTCCGGCTCCACTTTTAATTTTTCTTTTGTCCATATTACACATGACGAGATAGGCCAGAGATGAGAAGTGAAAGGCCAAAATATCTGGATGAAAATATTAGACAGGACTAGAGCTGGACTCCTAATATCCAGTGCAGTGCTCTCTGCTGAGTGAGCTACAGTTCTGCTGAGAAGAAGTACAAATTCTCCCACAAGGTTTAAGAGCATCTGTGGCATTAAACAGACCAAGCAGAGTCTCTGGTCAAGATGGTCGTGTAGCAACCAGTTCTGTGCTTTTCCTGCCTCACTGCAGCTACCCTTTGGTAGATGCTGTTACTGTCCTAACTTCTGGATGAAAGTGAGCTTTGGCATCAACTTGCCCAAGGCCACACAGCTTGTCGCGGGGCCTAGACCCAGCCCAGGCATCTCTGAGCCAGATGACCCTGGCTGGCCTCTGCTACAGTGGCCCTTCCCTGGACAAGCCTACTCCATTCATGTGCACCTTGGCTCCTCACCTGCAAATGCAAGAGTGATGAGACAAACCTTGTTTCCACCTTGCAGGAGCCTCTGAGGACCCAAGGAGATCAACTGCCTCTCTCTCTCTCCTTCCCTTCTTTCTCCCTTAGGAATTCTCTCGTTTCCATGAGGAGATCACCCCTATGCTGGACGGGATCACTAACAACCGCAAGGAGTGGAAGGCGCTAGCTGACGAGTATGAAGCTAAGATGAAGGCACTGGAGGAGGAGAAGCAGAAGGAGCAGGCAGCCAAGCAAGGTTTGCAGAAGGGGGAGGATGGAATCCTGGCCATGCACATATACTACATGCAGACTACCACCCCCGTTCTGAGGCTGGCAGAGGCAAAGTATCATGGCCAAGTCACACAGTCAGTATGTGGCAGAACCTGGTCCCCAGATTGAGGCTGAGGGACACTACAGACCCATGGTCAGTACTGCTACTAGCATAGAGCAGTCTCTGATTCCAAGACTGAAGACATTCACTCCTATCCCTTGGCCTAGGGGAAAAAACCTAGAATGACCAGTTGGAGGAAACTGTAGAAGTCGGATGGATTTCTGGCCTTCTGTCTGTTTGAATTCTATCTAGCCCCTCATGAACCTTTGCTTTCATAGTACAGGGACAAAGAGCACTCTATCTACCACACTCCCATCAGTCCCACAGTTAGAAAGAGCTCCCTTGAATTCCAAGTGAGTTTGACTTACAAAACTATTAGTGCTGTCCCCACCTTTGTGGCTTCCCACACTATCCAGAGCAGAACAGAGCTAGGGACCTGACCGTGTCCACATTAAGAACCATGTGTACACAGGGTTGTGTGGAGCCCCATATGGTGATATATGCCTATAACCCCCATTGCAGAGGCTGAGGCAAGAGAGTTGCTTTGAATTCAAGGCCAACCTGGTTTCTCTTGAGAGAGACACAGAGAGACTGTGTACAGAGGAAGTCAGCCAGGGTGGGGCAGAGGCTAGAAGCCAAGTCCTATAAGAAACCAAAGTACACAACTAGTCAAAAAAAAAGATTCCTTGTTGAATTTTCTACGAAGCTTTAATTAAATAGGATGTTTGTCCAGCTAAACCCTGTCACGACACCATCCTCCTCCCACTCATTTCTTGTCTAGCTGTGTACTCTGATTCTTCATAGCACTGCCCCATGCTGCCTGACTTCCTGTGTCCCTCTGACATGTGGGCCTTAGCTGCTGGGTCCCTGCTCTGCTCTGGGCAGGCCTAGGGTGCAAGTGGGGCTGCCCCTGTAGTTACAAGTCATGCTTTGCCATACTCTTAGGATTGTCCTATATATCCTGGTCCCTACAGATATACAGAGCTGTTAAGTTTACCAAACAATGAGAGTGAACTGTGCAGAAGTGTCTCTTTAATCTACTTAAACTGTCTTTTGGTCTGTGTAAACCTGTGGCCTGCAGTTGTTCCCTTTTAAAAATAACAGTGCTGGGGATTGAATCCAGGTCTAGTGCGTGCTAGGCAAGTTCTCTACCCCACAGACCTAAAGCTATTCTTTAAAACGTGAATTCACTGCCCATATTTTAGAGTTGGGATATCCCAAATTTAAAAAATCCAGATTTCTAGCTTTTTGCTTTCAAATATGGAGAACTGACCAGTCTTATATTTCTTCATGACAAATAGTTGGAGCTAAGTGGCAACTTCCACTTTGAGGTGGCACAGGGACTTTCTCCCTCAACTGCCAGTGTCCATCACTCTTGGTGTGTCCCAGACATTGCTGCCAAGTGTTGTTTGCCATTTGTCACCCTTAGAGAAGGGTTCTTTTAATTGTCCAAAACTCCGGTTTGCCCTCTGCACATGTGGCTGTCTCTCTGCTAGCCACGGAAAGCCCTTGAGGTGGGTCCAAACAGGACTATGGGGAATCTGCTGTAGCCTCCTCTTACCTTCTGGGTTCTTTTCTGTCTTACTGCAGCAGCATCAGGAAACCAGCCTGGGGGGAATCCTGGCCCTGGTGGAGGGCCGGCGTCCAAATCCTGCTGCATCCAGTAGCATGCCGGGAGCTGCTGGCAGATGGTGCTGCCCTCTGGAGGGAAGAGTCACCTAGGCCAGTGGAAAGGCCTACGTCTGCTTGAGAAGCAAAAGACTTGGAAGTTGAGAGCCGGTGAAAATACAGCACACATCTCATTGAGGGGTTTTCCAACATTTTTCTTTTAGCCTTGCAGACTATTGAGTTGAAGCTCAGCATTCTACATTTCACAGACATCAATTAGACTTTTACTTACTGCCAGATTTATCAGCTTGCTGTGAACCTTTGCTTATAATGCTTTCACATATAATGCTTTCAGTTTTTAGTCATTTTCAATAGTAGAGAGGATATTGAATAACCATGGTCTCACCCAGATTTGAATACTTAAGATTCGGTCTTATTTGTTTCATTTATACTTTTTACATTTTTCCTCCTTTCTTTCTTTTTTGTGGCAGGGTGTCAGTACATAGCCCAGGCTGACCTCAAACCCTCAATCCTACCTCCTACTCCCCAGTGCTGGGATTATAGATTTACACTACCATGCCAGTTTAACTAAAGTATATAATGGCAGCTTCCACACACATCACTTAATTCTTCCAACATCTTTAAAGGAATTACACATCGTTAAAGATTCCACATCTTTCCAGGGGTGGTGACACATGACTTTAATCCCAGCACTCAGGAGGGAGAGATAGGAGGATCAGGAGTTCCAAGGAAGTCTGTTCTCTCCACAGCATGACCCTACCTCAGAGAAAGGGTGGGGGAAGGACACATCTGTACAGAAATAAGGGTATTTTCTATCCTAACACTGTCACCTGGAGAAGAACAGCTCACACATAGCTGTGGTGGTCACTGCTGAGCCACAAAGCCTACTCCTTCTGCAATAAAGGACTTGGAATTATCAACAGAGAGCTTCTCCAGGGATTTCTTCATTTACATTTTCCAGGAGGACTTATACCCAAGGACTGATGTGAGCCACCTGAGAAGGCCTGGCCATTGTGCCCAACATGGGACAACGGTGCAAAGCCATTCCAGGTGCAGGTCTCCTGAGGATCCCACTGGTTACTCTAGGCTCTCACCTCTCACCTCCCCCTGCTGCCCAGAGTACAATTTAGTCAGCCTTTTGGGGAATCTAACTGTGATACTAGTCCTGAGTCAACTTTCCCCATCATCACCCAAAAATGTCTTTAGGAGTTGGTTTACTTGAATCTAATACAAACAAGTTTCACCCCCTGAATTTACTTGGTTTGTTTCTTTTTGATTGCTTGCTTTCATAACATATTCTTGTGTGTGTGTGTGTGTGTGTGGTGTGCATGTGTGTGTAGAAGCTAGAGGACACTCTCGGGTGTTATCCTCAGGAACATCATCCACATATTTTGTTGAGACAGGGTGTCTCATTGGCCTGAAGCTTCCAAATAGCCCCAGGAATCCTGCTTTCACATAGGTGTATACTGTTATGGCAGGCTTTCTTTCTTTCTTTCTTTCTTTCTTTCTTTCTTTCTTTCTTTCTTTCTTTCTTTCTTTCTTCTTTCTTTATTTATTTTTCTTTCTTTCTTTATTTATTTATTTATTTATTTTTCAAGGCAGGGTCTCACTCTAGTCCAGGCTGACCTGGAATTCACTATGCAGTCTCAGGGTGGCCTCAAATTCACAGTGATCCTCCTACCTCTGCTTCAGAGTGCTGGGATTAAAGGCCATGCTAGGTTTCTCTCTCTCTCTTTCCTTTTTTTTTTTTTTTTTTTTTTTTTTTGGTTCTGTTGTTTTTTTCTAAGTAGGGTCTCACTCTGGTCCAGGCTGACCTGCAATTAACTATGTAGTCTCAGGGTGGCCTTGAACTCATGGTGATCCTCCTACCTCTGCCTCCTGAGTGCTTCAATTAAAGGTGTGCGCCACCACGCCTGGCTTTTTTTCTTTCCTTTAAAACAAATATTTGAGAGAAGACAGAGGGAGAGAATGGGTGTGCCAGGGCCTCCTGTTGCTGAAAATGAACTTCAGACACATGTTGCACTTTGCGCATCTGGCTTTACATTGGTACCGGGGAATTGAACCAGGCCATCAGCTTTGCAAGCAAGCTTTAACTGCTGAGCCAGTCCCCAGCCCACTGTTTCTCTTTAAATCTGTTCCTCTTATTTCTTAAGTTTGCCAGTGACTTCTTACAGAAACCTGGTCAGTTGTCCCACATTCTGGATTTTTCTATTTACTTCCATGGTGGCATACAACACATTCCTATCTCTCACAAATAGACCTCAGGTCTAGAACACTTTCTCCTTTCACAATGAGGGTTTTGTAGAATCAGTTAAAGCAGTTGATTTGAGGACAGTGGACCACACTGTTTGGTCTCTCCAAGCTGCTCGTATGTGGATCACACATCTAACTCTAATCTTCCCTTTTAGAGAACGGAAGAAATTGAAGGCCAGGAAAGGGTGGGGCTGGGCCAAATTCATAGCCCAGTTCTCTGGCTTCCCTCCAGATGTTCAAGGTCAGAGAACACCGTGCACATGTCCCATGACTTCCTTGATCTGTGCTCTTCAGGCTTTAGCTCTCTCCATGTTACATGTAAAATGGCTTAGGTCACGTTACAGTGGGATACATCTGTCCTCCCACCTTTTAATTCCCAAGCTGGATTTTCAGCCCTGCTGTCAGTGATACTCTAAGAGCACTGGTCCTTCAAGCAGAGGCATGTCCCTAAGCATATTGCTTAGTGGTGAAGTGGCAGAGTAGGGAACATACAGGCATGCTGCTGCTGGTGTCTTGGCCTTATCACTACATTTCTGAGCCCCTGGGACAGGTTCCTTTTGCTGCTCCATGTCTCAGCTGACTCAGTCAGTCCAAAAAGGGTCAGAATCCTTGCCCTGGGCTGTGGGCAGCACCACAAGTCTGTGCAAGATGAGGATCACAGTTAATATTAAGGGGTGTCTTTATCCTAAGCCCTATGCATGGAATAGTGCTGCCCTCACAGCCCTACAGAGGAGAAACTGTTACTAGTTCCGCTTGGCACATGATGATGAAGAGACTTGGAGGTTAGAAAACCTGGCCAAGGACAACCAGCTCATGAGGGGTGGAGACAGGATTCCAATCCAAGTAGCCTGACCCCAGAACCCCAGCTTGGAACCACTTTCCCTTGAACAGCATGGCTTCTGAGAATCAGCTTCCTAAGAATAGCAAGGATCTCTTGAGTGTGCCTAAGCAATTCTTGTTTCATGTCTAGGGAAGCAGGAGTCAAAGAGGGGGGCTTGTCTAAACTCACACTATTAGAAGTGTGGCACAGTGCTGAGTCTCAAACACAGGTCTCAAGGTGTCTGCCACTCCATTCCTTGTACATGGTGGCTTGAATGAAATGTTCCACATAGGCTCATGTGTTCTGAACAACTTGGTTCTAACTGGTACCAATTTGGGAAAGTGTGGGGCCTCCAGGAGGCGGATCCTTGCTGGAGGAGGTGTCACTGGGGTGGGCTTTGGGACAATGTAGCCCAGCTCCACACCCAGTGTTCAGGACTGCTTCCCTCTTGCTGCTGTGGAGATGTGGTGCCTAGACTGTCAGCTCTACCATGCTTTCCCCACCATGATAAAACCACTCCTTAAAACTGTAAGCCAAGCCGGGCGTGCTAGTGCACGCCTTTAATCCCAGCACTTGGGAGGCAGAGGTAGGAGGATTGCCTTGAGTTCGAGGCCACCCTGAGAATACAGAGTGAATTCCAGGTCAGCCTGGGCTAGAGTGAGACCCTACCTCGAAAACAAACAAAAGAAGAAGGAGGAGGAGGAGGTAACTGTGACATTGTACTATAGGTTAAGCCTATCTAGAAAGTCCTGGCTGATGGAGTGAGGGCTCTGCAGGGAACAGACAAGCAACTAGAGCTTATCTACCATTCATAAGGCCAGGACAGCAAACACTGAGCAGTCATACAGATGTTAGATTCTAACTCATGCCAGAGTTCTGTCCAAAGTAGGAACGGTTCTATTCACTGTAATGGGAAAAATCATGATCTGCTTCCTTCTACCTAAGACATTAAAAAAAAACTATTCATTCATTTATATGTATGTATGGGCATGCCAGGGCCTCTTGCCCTTGCAAAGAACCATTAGACATTTATCCAGTTTATGTGGGTGGCTTGGGAATTCAACCTGGGGCCAGTAGGCTTTGCAAATAAGCACCTTTAACCAATGAGTCATTTGCCGACCTCTTCAACCTAATAAATTTTTAGATTGAGAAAATATAGCATCTGTCTAGATAGGCTTAACCTATAGTACAATGTCACAGTTACCTCCTCCTCCTCCTCCTTTTCTTCTTTTGTTTGTTTTCGAGGTAGGGTTTCACTCTAGCCCAGGCTGACCTGGAATTCACTCTGTATTCTCAGGGTGGCCTCGAACTCAAGGCAATCCTCCTACCTCTGCCTCCCAAGTGCTGGGATTAAAGGCGTGCACTAGCACGCCCGGCTTGGCTTACAGTTTTAAGGAGCTGTTTTATGACATGAAACTTTGTGCATAATGTGAAATTGTAATCTGTTATTGTACCTTTTTAAAAAACATTGTTTTCTCAGTAGCCATCCAATAATTTACAGATTTGATTTGCAGAAACTTTCTAGCATACTGTGGATTGTCTTTCTACTTTCTTTTTTATTTGTTTTAATACATTTAAAAATATTTTATTTGCAAGGAGAGAATGGGTATGCCAGAAGCCTCTAGCTGTTGTAAATGAACTCCAGATGCATGTGCTACTTTGTGCATCTAGCTTTACGTGGGTACTGGGGAATCAAATCTGGGTAATTAGGCTTTGAAGGCATGCGCCTTAACTGTAAGCCAGCCTTGTACCTGTTCTTGTTAGCATATCATTCTCTTCACTGATATTTTAACCCTCTGTGGGGGCTCATGGGTATCTTGCACAAAGACTGCCCTTAAAAGGACTGGAGCTGCCATTCATAGATACAGCACTTGTCTAAACCCAAAACAGTTTTAAAGCAATATAAGAGTTATACCCTCTAACACATGAGGAAATCACCCCATCACACACACCACACATACACACACACACACACACACACACACACACACACACACCCCAGTCTTGGAGATAATGCTTTCTCACCTCACTCACAGGAAGTACATAAACAAAGGAAAATGTTTCAAGTTCATCCAAATATGCCTCATAGTTCAGATCTGCTCTCTGTAAAATCTGTAACTGTGAATAAATGTTTTTATCTGAAACTATGCTGGCCAGCTATCACTGAGAACATTTTTACTTAGTATGCTTATGGGAAGTAGCTGATACACTAAAACAAGGATGTCTCTTCAGAAAGTGTAGTTCATGGCCAGAAGTCACTCACGGAACAGTTGACATGTGAGATGAGTCTGAGTGGTTAACAAGAACTGTAAGTGTTGGGTGGGGAGAGTGAACTGAGAACTTTTTAAATGTTTTTATTTATTTGCAAGAAGGGAGGGAGAGAATGCCAGGGTTTTCAGCCACTGCAAATAAACTCCAGACATGAGCCATGTCTCCAGCCCCAGAACTAAGAATTGTGATGAGGTGTGAAGGGCAATCTTTGCCTGGGTTCTGCTGTGGTTGTGTGTGCCTGTAATCTCAACATTCAGGAGAAGAATTCTAAATTTGAGGCCAGCCTGTGCTACATAGTGAGTTGTAGGCCAGATTGAGCCAAATAAGTGACACTGTCTCAAAAATTCAAAGGCAGGGGGACTGGAGAGATGGCTTAGCAGCTAAGATGCTTGCCTGTGAAGCCTAAGCACCTGGGTTCAATTCCCTAGAACCCATGTAAGCCAGATGCACAAGGTAGTGCATGCATCTGCTGGATTTCATTTGTAGTGGCTGGGGGCCCTGGTGCACCCTTTCTTTCTTTCTTTCCTTCTTCCTTCCTTCCTTCCTTCTTTTTTCTTTCTTCTTTCTTCCTTCCTTCCTTCCTTCTTTTCTTTTTTTCTGCCTCTTTCTCTCACACAAATCAATAAATAAAATATTTTTAAAAAGGAAAAAAAAAAGAAACAAGTAAAAATTCAAAGGAGCAGAAGATGTAGCTCAGTGGTACTCATACCCATTAGACTTTGAATTCAATATTCAGCACTAAAGAATAAATAAATAAATAAATAAAATAAAAATCAAAGTGAAGCAGACCTGTGACTAGGTCCTTCTCTGAGAAGGTGAGAAGATTTTAGTGGCTAGTGTCCCCAATGAGCTCAGAGGACCAAGAAAGAACAACACATCTGGGCAGGACTGTGGGTGGTATTTTCTTTTTAATCCCCATAGTGTAATTAAGTTTATTTATAAGCAGATCACTTCACTATTTACAGTACATGAGCATAGAGATTCTACAGTTTTTGTGATGTAAACAATAACTCCACAGTGGGAGCTTGAGAAAAGAAGCCAGTTCTGAAGTATTTACAGACAGTAAAATAGAACTTTATACTCACAGAATAATAATACATAGAGCAATTTGGTTAAATTATCTATGAAACTATAGAATCTGACAATGTACAAATACAGGAAAACATTTTCTCATTTAGAAGGTAAGACAGAGAAATCACACCAGAAATAAAATAGGGACAATGACAACCACAATAATTAAAAGCCAAGGTTTCTACCTTGCCTCTTACAGATAAAGTATATATATATATATATAAATATGGACACAAACCAACAAAATGAAAAAAATATATAAAAATCCTCTACCAATTAAAAAAAATAGCAAAACTAAAAACTCGATTCTCAATCATTAGCAGTGTCCTTTAAAAAAATTAAAATTTAGCTCTTTATTATAAATAACAAAGCAGATGTGTCCCTCTGTGTAGGTGAAATTCTTGCACCTTTCTCAAGAAATGCATCAACGTGATTACACACATAAACACACACACTCCACACCCTATAAACACAAGCTTCCACTCATGCACCCCAGACTGTAGTTACCTTGTTGAGCTTTCTAATAAATAATGCCCCTACAGTGTTACCCCTGGGGATGACAAAACCTCTCAAGTTTAGCCATTCCCTTGTTTGACCCTGTCAGAGCCAGGAAAGCTCTGGCTCCCTATTGCTAAGAATTCTCTAGGCTGCATGGTCACACCAAGAGAAAAGAATTTTAAGCCCAAGATTTGGAAATGATGGAAGGGACCATAGGGATCACTTTGCCCAGTAGATTAAGGCTGGCTACAGACACCACCTCGTGGACCTGGGGGTTGAGGAGCTGGAGCTTGCCTTGGCTTATACTAGCAGCTGCCTCCAGGACAATGCTAACAGCAGGAGGTGAGGGAGTGAGTGTGAATTTCTAGGGCAGACTACAGTGGGCTGGACTTTTGGATGGTCATCTTCTCTATAACCATCTGGAAATCCAGGTGCACACTACCTTGACCCATGTGCCCCCAGTTGAGACCATGCTCCCTGTAAGATTTCCAACCTGTTTCAATTGGAATCTGAACATCCCTCAAGAAACAAAGTTGGGAATAGTTTATGACTTTTTATTCCTAACACAAAACACATTTGACAAGATTTTAAAATATAAAATACAAAAACAAAAAATAAAACCTGTTTGGCTATTCAGTGGACCATATCAAAGATCATGGCCAGGGCCCTTCTTCCCCCAATCCTCACACCCAACCTTTGCTCTTGTCCAGAGAGTACAGTGTG
The DNA here is from genome assembly GCA_036365145.1 of Orientallactaga sibirica. NCBI lineage: Eukaryota > Metazoa > Chordata > Mammalia > Rodentia > Dipodidae > Orientallactaga > Orientallactaga sibirica. Next base: position 58,163,699 of record JAEOAD010000005.1, on the reverse strand, counting down.
GGTCACCTAGCACAGGTTCACATAACAAGATCAGCAGCTGAGCTGCCAGTATTGCAGTTATAGTAAACCCCTTCCCATCCATCTTCTCTACCCACAGGATAACTAGTGCATTTATCAGACTATGTGAGACTTTAAGTGACTGCTCCTGGAATTCTCTGGAATTTGGTGAGCTCTGAGCACACAGACAATTCACTCATGCCATAGTAATTTCTTTCCCAAGTTAATGTTGGACAGCATGGTGGCATGCCAAAGTGAGTCATCTGCCTTTCATCTGGGTGGCTGGTGAACACAGTCTTTGGCCACTAAATGGCAACCATATGTTGATAAGGCAAAGTGCTAAGGTGAAAACTCATTCCCTTCTACTAGGACACTGGGCAAAGCCAGCAGAGGGAGAAAGGAGGCTTGTTAAGGCTTCCTTGGAGAATCCTTTGACAAAAAACGAGTACAACGTGGAGGCTCACAGCCATATGAACATCTCTGGTGTTGTTATATAACACAAGACCTACAAAACCATGTATCCCAAACCTCTACTTTGGGCAATTGGATTTCAGCACTCCTTTCAATGTGTGACATTCTTAGGAAACTACCTTGTGAAAGTCTATTACTTCAAATCCTGAAGGCCCAGTCACTGGTGCTATACCACTAAGAATCAAGAAACAAAAGCTGCCCTAAACATATGCAGTATGATGCTCATGTCTTTTACAATCATTTGAAAGAAATGTGTGAGAAGTACTGAAGTTAAGCTATTCAGGGAAAACAAGTATTGCTAAGGGATTGTCTGCAACTAAGACAGAGAAACAACCAAGTGGTCACAACATTCAGATTAAAAGCTGTTCAGTGGGGATGATAACAGGGCTAACGTGAGGATGGACATAGCCACCAACCCCACAATAAACTATGGCTTGGATCTGTCCTGGACAGCTGGCCTACTCATACAAGGTGACTCAGCCAGGACTGTGGGGTCTGATCCTTCTGGGGTGTGGTGACCTTGCAGAGAGCCTTTCCCTGAGCCAAGCAGGCACAGCCAGAGAGTAGAACCGACTCCCAGGGAGTGACAGGCTATTGCCTCATTTGCTAGCTCAGGAAATAGGCCCTAGATTGCAGAGCAAATAAAGAAACCTTGGGTTTCTCATTCTGAGATGGCTTATAGTCAAATGATTTGCTCCACAAAGCATTTCAATGGGCTGCTTTTAATTTTTACCAAGGTGGTAAATCCATCAGTCCTTGTTTCTAGGGCTTTCAGCAAAGAAGCCAGGCAAGTGTTGGGCCCTTGGAGTTTTTCTTTCTGTGGCTACTATGTGGAACCCTCCTCTGCTCTTTCCCTCACATCAGTCCTCTTTCCAACCCTGACCTAGTTAGTCTCCAGGACAGCACTGCCCACAGACAATGGACACCCACATTTGCCAGAGAGAATGTGGAGCCAGGCTCTACGTTGAGTTTTCTCAAAGTGCTTTCATTGGCTAGTGCAAATGTCCACCCCTGCCTACCTACTTCCTGGGCATTCTGCAGCTGACAGCAGAGGCTCCCCCTAGCTCCTCTGTTCTAGGCCAAGGCCATCTCTGTGCATGTGGATCTCTAGCTCCCGAGCTCTCTCTGTATTTACCCTGTACCTCCAGACTTTGCAAGCAGTCCTGGAGCCCATCTCTGTGTGCAAATGCCTCAGGAACTTTGGGACCAGCTTTCACAAATTGCACCTGGGTACTAGTCAATTTCCTTCTGACCTGGTGGGAATGGTGAGAGGATCAATCCCTCTTCTTTGGCCAATGAAACCATTAAGTTCACTCTATTTGTGATTACACTTTCCTTGGTCACATCTGACTTTGGGATATGGGATACCCCAAGCTGAGGACAACTGCTACATTTCAAACGTTAAGAAAAATACTTTTGACCTCAGTGAATCACATCAACACATCTTCTAAGATTTATTCTGCTTCACAGAGGCATTCCCTGCCTCTCCAGAGGCAGGCTCAGTGGAGAGGTGAACTGAACTCAAGGCCTGGGATGGACTCTGGCTGGAGCTGACAGTGCAGAAGAACTGGGCTGCCCATGTCTCCACAGCCCTGCACTCACCATCTGCACAGCAGCTTTCACAGCCATGTTGACAGTGACCCACAAGGGAAAGAGAGAGTGAGGGTCTTAGCTGCACTCCATCCACTCATGTTCTTTACCTCTTTGATGCATTTTCCTTCGGTAACCAGAGCCCTTGAGATCAAGGATTCTGATTCAGCCTTGTACCGACTGAGGAAGGAGATGGAAGAATTCCACTTAGTGGTTGAATCAGACATTTCTGGAAAACACCAGCATGGCACAGAGATAACAGCAAGCCTACCCTGCCTTGGCGGCTGTCAGCAGTCTACAGGACGCTGTATGGCAATCACATGTAAACATCATCAAGACACACTAGGACAGAGCTACGATGAGATGCTTGCCAATGGCAGCTGCTCCCTCTGGGCTCCTCCTTAATTTGTTGGGAAAGACAATGGTGGACTCGTGGTTCTTGAGGGACCTTGCTGTTTCCTCGGAAAATAATACACAGCACCACGTGAGTCTTGTGGAGAGAGGTCACCTGTAGGACTGCTCGTCTACAGAACTCGTCACCGTTTTGTACGGAAGGGCAAACAGAGACTGCTGGATACTGTTGGCTGGCACCCTCCCCTATTGTGCCCCAGCAGTGACCTTCCATATGTCAGTCCCCAACGCCCTGTTCTGCTCAAGCCAACATTTAAGTGACTTCTAAGTACCCTGGACTGAAAAGACAAGGCAGCTTCCACTGACTCTGACTCTGAGGGGGGCTCAAAAGACTCCTCTGTTGCAATCAATAGCCCAAGGGAGAACCCTTGTCCTAGCACAACTGAGGAAGAAGAAAACGGGGGGGGGGGCAGAGTCATCCGGACAACTCTTGTCACACCACAAGGCTCAAGAAGAGACACAGTAAAGATATGCAGGAAATTCATGGAGTCAGAACTCACGCAGCTCTCTGGACTGAATCTAGACTCTTTCCTATCAACTAATTTCTGAGGGAAAGCTTTCTTTCTCAGATACATTCCTGTCTGCCACTCTACTCCTCCCCTTCCTATAAAGCAGTGTGTCACGGTGGTACTGGGAGTCTTGTGCCAAGTACTGGCTTTCAGGGCTTTTTCTTTCATGGATCAGGACATAACAGGAATAGGCCAGTGGAAAACCCAGCTATCATATGGTACTGTAGAATGATGAGCATCTTCCAAAGATTAGACCAGGCTGTCAAAAAATGAAAATACTGGCCGGGCGTGGTGGCGCATGCCTTTAATCCCAGCACTTGGGAGGCAGAGGTAGGAGGATCACTGTGAGTTCAAGGCCACCCTGAGACTACATAGTTAATTCCAGGTCAGCCTGGACCAGAGTGAGACCCTACCTCGAAAAACAAAAAAAAAAAAAAAAAGAAGAAGAAAAAAAATGAAAATACTGATCAATTAGTAATGACTGCCCAGCACACTGTACCATGATAGCATGTTCAGGCTTAAAGAATAAGTGGGCTATGATCTAGTAGTTATAATAGTGGTATATGTGCTGTAGCCTTCTTGCCATCTTGCACTAGACACTGCCTTGAGAGAAGCTATGACTGTGGGAACCTGCCTCCCCCTCCCTCTTCCCCTCAATCCATTTTGCAGAAAAGGAAACAGGTCTAGAGTCAACTGGCTTGATATATATAGGTACTCAACTTCCCCATTTCTGCTAAAGCTTGTCTCCTCTAGCCGTATCTGTGAGTGGGGACTATCCCCAAACCTCAGGACAAGATCACAGGCTTAATTTCCCTACTTGAGGTATTTGATGATCTTTAAAAGAAAGAGCAATCACTAATTCTCAAAGGACTAGGCTTGACATTAGCAGCAGATTAATTTAGCTTAGTTTAATGAGTTACTTTCAAACTTTCTTAGAATGGCAGGATCTTAAAAAAAAAAAAAAAAATGTTCTAAGAAACCCTGTTGTATAAAAGCGATCAAGGAGGACTGTCTGTGTACAAAGCACATGCGTGCTCATCCTCTGTCGCCGCCACACATCACCATACATGTGGCTTTGACGGCAGTCAAGAAGTAGAGCCACCACCAATGGTCCATGAGCTGTCACCTGGAAAGTGCCTTCCTCACCCTCAACCCTCACACCCTTCTAGCTCCCACAGATAAGAGCAATCATAGGCTGAACTAGCAGCTGTCCCCCCAAAATGACTGCTCCCAGATGGAGTCTGGGCACTACTGCAGGTATCTTAAAGCCCCAGGAGGTATCCACAGGCAGGGCAAGCCTTTCCCCATCAAAGCTTCAGGCACACCTGAGCATGTGCCAGAGCTAGAATATGCTTAATGCTGGTAAGCCAACTGTTGACTTAGCCCCACAATGAGCCTTTGGGCTTCTGGCTGTTGCCTACCTTAGCCAAACACACCTCTTCCAGTCCCTTAGCTTTGTACATTGGTTCTAACCTTGGCAGTAGTCTGGGACAAGGCATCAGACCTGTTATGAGGTCACTGCTCTGTCTACTCCCTGGCCATGGGACCTCAGGCAAGACATTTCCCCCCTCAGGACATAATCTTCCTCCCTTGGGGAATGGAACAAATGCAGCTCACCCCACCTTCCTATTTATCACACACTTCAGGCTCTGAGCACTAACAGCTGCATTCTCTCAGTGTGAGCTGGGAATGAAAGGGAGCTCTCACTGTCACTTGACCCAAACTTGTTCAAAGTAAGAGATGGATATGGGCTTGGCAGAAGATGATGAGACCCCTCTCCCCACTCTTTGGAGTTGTGACTGCGCGGCATACTCTTGGGACCAGCCTACTGGTCTCTCAGCATCTCCAGGACAATGTGACCAGGGGAGCAGCACAGCTCACTGGCAAACATCCTGTGACAGTGCATAGTTAAAAAATCAAGGAAGCAATACAATAATCCCAGGCACAGTACATCTGAGCCATAAATACATTGTTTTAAGGATATACTTTTTTTCTTCAATTAAAAATGAGTTTATAATCCTGATTCTATTCACAGGTAACAATTTCATCATCACACGCTACAGACAAAAAATGTTATGGTGAACACAGCTGCAAGTCTACAAGAGGAAGTCAGTTGGGCAGAAGGGGCAGAAGGTGACTGACCCAGCACTTCGAGGTGCACCCAGGACAATCCGTTGGAAGCGAGGACACTAATGTGGCAGTGGAACGTCAACACCATGGAAACTCACGGGCAGAAGCAGCTTTGTTCAATGTAAACATTGATTTGTTTTTAAAAGGAAAGGACAACAGGTTCACTCTCATGTGTGTTCTCTCACACTTGCTTGCTCGCTCTCCTTCTCATATACTTGTTTCTTTGAAAACGTAAACATATTGGAAGGGCCTTGTCTGAGGTATTGAGGTATTCCTCGAAGGTTAAGGCTGATATTAATGCAGGCTCCTCTGGGCCTCTTTCAATAAGCTGTCAAAATCCATGGCTTCATACTTGCTTTTCCCAGATGTGGGAAGGGCCTCTTCTGAGGTGGGATCTGGGGGTCAGTGAGAGGGAAGGTGGTGAGCAACTCGGAGAGCCCAGATGACCCATGAACCTGCCTCTGAGGGTGGGCACCATGGAGCAAGTATGGCCAGGGTGTCACAAAGCAGGAATGTAAGAACCAAGTGCCATCCTGCTGTGACGTCTCTGCCATGCTGTCCACATCTTAGGGTCTCAGTGGCAAGAGATCCCTAAGCAGTGTACCCCAAAGCTCCTGTCCAGCCAAACATCCTAGATTTCTCCTTCCCTCAGACTTTTCTTCCCACCCACTAGTAACATATTGCCAGGTCACAGAAGAGAAGGCTGACAAGCTTATCTTGTCGGCGGACACGCAGCCAAGTGGACTAGGATATGACTTGAACCCGCCTGGGTCTCCTGAGACCCACCCTGTACAGGCTCCCTTGGGTTCTCCCCTACAAATACGTCTTTCCTATACTGTCCTTTGTCCATCTTCACCATCCTGTTCCCAAATGCCAAGGGCACAACAGTGCTGGAACACTGCGGTCCACTCATGGCAAGGTTGCTGCTTGGTCAGGGGGATGGTGACCCTTCATGGGGGAGGGTAGCAGCTGTCCTGTGAGGTCAAAGTAGCATGACAGCCGTGCCCTGACAGCCAGCTGGGAGCACAGAATCCAACTTCCTAAAGGCACAGGAAGCTGACTTTCTGTTGTTGGTACTAATTGCAAAACAGAACAAGATGTACAAGATGCCAAAAGAAGCAAAATGGCAGAGTTACAGCCATCAGTAAGTAGGCACAATGGAGCTTGCTATGAGTATGTCCTGAGGGACTCAGTCTCTCAACCTGGGTGTCATGAAAGGAAGCCACTGCCCTTTCCACTCTGTTCTCACTAGAACAAGGCTGGGCTGTGCATGCTTACCATAGTTGGTGTATCTGGGCCAGCAGAAGTGCCGGAGCCTCCCATAGCTCAGCTGGAAGGAGGGCTCACTGCGCCTCCTCAGGGCAGCACCATTCCTCAGGGACAGGGCTGCGTGATCCGAACACCGGAAGGTGATGAAGCCATGCTTCTCACCTCTGCGGGGAGAGGACAAGGGAGCATGTTTCTAGGCCAGCATGGTAGACACCTGAAGACCCCACCACCACTAGATGAGAAGCAGGAAGCCACAAAGGTTTGGTACCCATGTCACGCTCCCCCGCCCCCATGAGAGATGACAACATTCTGTTCAGCCTCTGCAGCATGAGCAGGGGACGCTGACCTGGATGTCTGTCAGCCATTGGGTACCATGCCCAACGTGAAATCAACGCTCTCCACAGTCCCCTGTATTTCCCTCCTCATTCCTGCCTTTGCCTTTGCCATGCTTCTTCTCACAAATATCCTACTCTGCCATCCTTTGCACCCTTCAAAACTGCCCTCAGCCTCCACTTTCTTGGCAGCCAACTTGCCACCATCCTAATGTTGCATCTTATCTTATACGGACAACATCTGTTACATCTGCCTGCTCAGTGTTCACGCTCTTTCCCCTGCAAAGAGTAAAGTCTGCTGATGGTAGCCCTCCCTGGTTATGAGCTTGTCACTCAAAGCCAAAATCCAAAGGGCTCAATCCCAGATCTTTGCCTGAACTATGAGGGAAACTCCTGCTTCCCTTGGGGTCTCTAAGCTGCTAAGAGCAGCTGGAGGCAGACACGGTACCCAGGAGGAAAGCCACAGGGAAGGGTTCTGATGCACAATCTCCTCCAGCTACTCAGGACAGGCTGACAAGCCGTCCTGAAGGCAATCACATCCACCAACACTTCTCTAAGCCAGGGCAAAGTTGGAACTCTTCTACCTCTTCAAATGTCTGAAAATGGCAGTATGTCCAAGACTTCATGTTAAAGAGCTTATTTAATAAACTGACCCTTCTCCTTGGATTAATTGTTTTCTTTGTTTTTCCATGTTATACTTATATGACAACCTAAAGACTAGAAAACTATGAAGTTCTATCTGTGTAATCTGAATGTACTTTGAATGTAAAACACCCTCCAAAGGCTCATGCATTTGAACACTTGGTCCCACCTAGTGTTTGGGAAGGCTGTGGAACCTACTGGAGGTCACTGGGGTGAACCTTAAGGTTTTATAGTCTAGTTCCACTTCCTGTTCATCTTCTGCTTATTACTTCTGGCTTATTACTTCAGGCTGGCCTGCTGTGACTTCCCCATCAAAATGGATTCAAAACCTAAGCTGAAATAAACTCTTTCCTTAATTGCTTCTGGTCATGTATTTGGTCATAACAAGAAAGTAATGGATACAATAATGACTAAAAAACTTGTGGTAAAAATCCATTGATTACTTTAGATACATCATATGGATGGAAATATACAGTATTGGTCTTTTTGCAAGTAGCCTGTTAACAGTATAATGTTGCCAGTGGCTGTCCATATATATTCATCCATATGATAGCCTGGATCAGAATTTGCTTCTTTTTAGGTTCTTAAGGCTTGACTATATGTATACACTACATTTGGGTAGTTTCTACTTCTTGACTGTTGTGGACAAGGATACTTGTGAACAAGGTGACCAGCATCTCTTTGGACTCTTGTTTTCAGTTGTTTTGAATGTATACTCATAAGTCAAACTCCTGGATCATATTGTAGGTCTATATTTCTTTTTTTTTTTTGAGAGAGAGAGACAGAGGCAGAGAATGGGAGTGCCAGCGGCCTCTCAGCTGCTGCGAACAAACTCCAGATGCATATGCCCCCTTGTGCGCATGTGTCATTTTTGCATGTGGCTAAACGTGGGACCTGGAGGTTCAAATGGGCATCCTTAGGCTTCGCAGACAGGTGCCTTAACCACTAAGCCATCTCTCCAGTCCTATATATATTTCTTTTATGGAACTACTAAAGTGTTTTTCATATTAGCTTGTATCATTTTATATATCCATCCATATTTCACCAGGGCTCAAATTTCCCTACATCCTTAGTAGTATTTATTTTCTGTTTTGCCTTTTTATAACTATTTTTCTATTTATTTGAATCACAGTTTTAAAAAAACTGGCACAAAAAAACCCTGGTACATTAGAAATTTAGTTGCACAAGGTACAACTGCCATTAATTTGAGGAACATCATGCAGTTTAGACACAAAGCACGCGTGCGCGCGCACACACACACACACATTTGATTTTTGAGGTAGGGTCTCACTCTAGCCCAGGCTGATCTGGAACTCGCCCTGTAGTCCCAGGCTGGCCTTGAAATTACAGCAATACTACCTCTGCCTCCTGAGTGCTGGGATTAAAGGTATGTACCACCATACCTGGCATCATACAGTTTAAAAAAGAGGAAATAGGGCTGGAGAAAAGGCTTAGCGGTTAAGGTATTTGCCTGTGAAGCCAAAGGATCCTGGTTCTATTCTCCAGGACCCATGTAAGCCAGATGCACGAGGGGTACATTCGTCTGGAGTTCGTTTGCAGTGGCTAGAGGCCCTGGCATGCCCATTTTCTCTCTGTCTGCCTCTCTTCTCTCTCTCTCTCTCTCTCTGTCTCTCTGTCTCTCTCTGCTTGCAAATAAAATTTTAAAAAATTAAAAAAATTAAAAATAGGAACTAGGGGAATGGGGAGATGGATCAGCTCTTAAAAGCACTTGCTTATAAAGCCTGCCAACCTGAGCTCAATTCCTTAGTACCCATGTAAATACAGATGTGCACAAAAAGAGGAAATAGAAAATTTGCCTGTTTTGAACACTGCAACTATTTCATTTTTTAAAAGATTTTATTTTTATTTATTTATTTGTTAGAGACAGAGAGAATGGGCATGCCAGGGCCTCTAGCCACTGCAAACAAACTCCAGATGCATGTGTCACCATATGCAGCTGGCTTATGTGGGACCTGGAGAATCAAACCTGGGTCCTTAGGCTTTGCAGACATGCCTTAACTGCTAAGCCATCTCTCCAGCCCAACTATTTCATTTTTAATAGTAGTCATCCAGATGAGTATGAAATATGTAATAATTGTTGGAAAGAGACTATTTTCTTTTTTTAAGTTTTTTGAAGTAGGGTTTCACTCTAGCCCAGGCTGAAGAGACTATTTTCTTACTGAAGCTTTTTATTATCAGTTAAGTCAGAATATTAAAATTCTAATAATTCAGTTTGCAGGTATAATGGGAGATAATTAATAAATGTTTTAAAATAGAAATTTCTACAGAATATTCTTAAGCAACTAGTTTTGTGTGTTTGTTTTTTGTCTTTTTGTTTTTGTTCACTTGCTTGTTTTGCAGATTCCCTGGCAGATAAAAAAAAGTCCTGCTCCCTCAGGTAAGTGAGGACAAGCCAGGGCTGCCTAGCAGATAGAAGGCCACGACTTGCTGCTACAGAGCAAGAGCGGCATGGAGATGTACTTTAGCGACATCCCAACACAGGCACCACTTCAAGCTGCCAAAGGGTGCTTGCTGTTTTGCACAACTACTGGGACACAGGCTCAGAAGTAGACACGGACTCCAGTTCTGGCTCACTGTTTTGTCTGAGCTCCTCCAGAGCGGAGGGCAGAAGAAATAACAACACTGAGTCACAGCAGTGTCAAATGTTTAGATGAGAGAATGCACAGGAACTGCCTGGCATTTGATCACCTGTCAGCATCGTTCACTGCCATCACTGGTTCCGTGACCACCACCGGCCTGGCTTTCTAGATGTAAGCTGGGAATTTCATCCCATTTGTTCCCACACATCTTCTCAGCAACTTCTGTGTGCAGACCCCTGGATGGACACTGTGTCCTTCCCAGTTCTCCCTGTCTGTAACGGCCTAACTCACCTCTTATTTCTTGTCAGCACCTGGCACTCCACAATCTCGCCAAACACCTCAAAGCGCTTCTTCAGTTCCTGAGAGCTCATGTCGCTAGAGAGATTTTGAATGTATACCACACGGCCTTCACCCTGCTCAAGAAGAGGGATGGAGAGGGTCCCTGTCATTGGTTATTGCTCCCACAGAATCCTCACCCCTATCCACACCTGGCTGAGCACATTGCTAGAGTCAGAGAAAGGACAGTGACAATCACTATACCAGAGGATCTGCCCTCATGCTGGAGGAAGTGGCCTCCAGGGGAAGCACCCATGTGCACAGAGACTGAGCAGAACTGGCACAACTGCAGATTCTGTAGCTTGGCACTTGTTTCAAGCCTAGCTGGGGGCAGGGGTGGTTTGACTAGGCTGAGGATGCACTGGAAACGTGATGGTTTGTAAGGGTCAGAGTGCACTGTAAAGAAGATAATGAGACAGAAGCACTTGGCTAATGGAACTACCACCATCTTTGAGTTTTCCAAGGCAAGATGGCTGAAGCCATAGAACACTATGTCTAAGAGGTCACCTTCAGGGTGGGTACCCAAACAGACTGGCAGAGGGAATAGAACTGGGATTTGATGGAGTGGAAGGTACTGCCTGGACATCTGTGAGCAAGATATAGTGTGGGGCTCATACATGCTTTCTCTGAGAACAGGCATTGCCAGCGACTCTCCAGGCAACCCACCTGCCAACCACAGGGAAGAAACCCCAGGGCTAGCCTCCAAAGCAAGACTGTATACACAGTTACCAGAACTGTACGCCCCACACTATGACATGTCTGGGTCCACTTAGATCAGTAGAGAAAGCTCCTCCTCAAACACTCCCAGCAGTTCCTGAATTCCTGAAATTTGCTGCCCCAGATGCTCCTTTCATCCTTCTAGGCCAGCTCCTCTCCCTCATCACCATGTAAAGACATCACCTCGACAGTCTAAACACGACTGCTGAGTTCAGACATTTTGGTCATGACTTCATTAATCTCACAAAGTTTATACCAATTCTGAATGCCATGACTGCTCCTTTGTTTGCAGGTCTATTGTCTTTCCTTCTGCCTCAACCATAGGTGTGGGAACCTCATCTGCCTTGGATATCACTGTCACTGAAAACCTAGGATTATACCAGGCTTGTCAAACCGCTGAATGATCGATCTCCTGTGTTCTCGAGGAAGATTCTCTAGGACCAGCCTTTGATTTTATGTCCCTCTGGCAGACAACCATGCCCACATCCCCTACACATCCCCCAATTCCTTAAAGTGCAGCAGTCATTTTGTCTTTCTGTATTTTATATTGTCTTTCCTCCCTCCTTTCTAGACACATGACATAGCTGGCTATCCCCAGCCCCACACCGTAGGCTCCTGGTGGGTCCTCTCTGGTAGCTTTGTGGGCAACTGTATATGTCAGGACCTAGGGCCGGATTCTGGGAAGATCCAGGAGTTGTGTAGGGAAGGCGGAATAGGCTCTCTAGCTCTTTTAGCCTGAATTATATTGAGGGGACCCTTAAGGAACTATCAAAATGATCCCTGAAAGAATAGTCCTTGAGGGGCCCTTAAGCACAAGGCTCAAATCCCTGCTCCCCAGGGAAGCCAGGAGCCCGCACAATTTGTGGCCTATAGCCTGGTCAATCTGACTCCCCCTCCCCATCTTCCCTCTTGGTTCTTTTAAGGCCCCAGAAGCTGAGCCTTAAGTGGCCACCAACTGCATATTATGACCAATCTAATGGCTGGACTGTACATGTTATCGCCTTCGATGGCTTTCAGTGAGCCTTGTGATTTTCAAATGAGAAACATAATCATGGTCTGCATGAAGACCACAGTCCCTTATTCCCTAGGCAGGTGCTGAAAGCTGACAGGCTTGGCACTTCCTATTACTCCAGCTAGTCCCATTCACCTGGGGTTCTGGGGCCCCAGATCACTTACAATGGCCTTTTCCCGCTGCTTGCTGCTGTGCCGGGTGCTTGGGGCTCCATCTGAACATGGCCCTCTGCTCTTGTATCTGTCAGGGAACGAGCAAAGCAGAGAGTCACTCTCAGGAGCATACTGGGCAAGTGGGGAGCTGCCCAGTCTCACTCGTGCAGAAAGCCAGCTTTGGCTTGGCCTCATGTGCAGGCTGTGTGGATCTGAACACTAGGACATATGTCCAATGCCAGCTCCCAGATCTCAATCCATAATTCCAGTCCTACCCTTCACAAACCTACCTTTCTCTGCCCTAGAAAAGACCTTTCACATCCTTGTCTTAATTGATCTGATGAAAAACCCTCAGGAGGTCTTATATGTTCCCATTTTCCAAATGAAACCTATTTTGTCTCAGTGCTGGGGGCCAAACCCAGGGTCTTGTGCTTGTTAGCCAAGTACTCTACCACTAAATTTTAACCCTCCCCACCCCTACCCGGATGAAACTCTGAGATTCAGGTTCATGTTGAGATTTGTTCACGTTGAGCTAGAAGCAGATCTCCCATTCTAGAGCCACATTGGTTTGTACCCTGGCCTGGAACAGCTGTATCCAAGGATCACAGTTTCCATGACTGGCCAACTCCCAGGCTGATCATCACCCACAGTACCACATGCTGAATGCAGCTTGGAGGCTAAAAGCATGGGCTCTTGAGTCACATAGCCTGTGCTTGTTCCACAACCTCCCTGTTGATGACCTTGACTCAGTGATATAAAAACCCTCCTTCTCAGCTTCACTTCTTCATCTGAAAAATAGGGAAAACCAACTGTGCCCATCTCTGGTCAGGTCACTGGTGAACATTAAATCAGAAAATGCATTTAGATGCTTGGTCTAGGAACTGCTTCATAGAATGCCTGTTCTGTTTTTCTGTTTGCTCTCTTTAAGCCTCAGCTTCCCTATAAAATGGAGCTAAGAAACATATGTGTTCTCCAAGTACATCTGCGAAGCCCAAATAGAAGGGGGCATGCCTTTCAAATGCTACTGAGTAAGAGATCATCATTCATTTGGAACAGGATTGGTGGACTTTCCCTCCAGTGGGCAAAAACTAGACAGGATGGTGGAGTTAAGCTGGTGGTGTTAAACTGGCCTCAAAGTATCTCCTGTTGATGGAGGCTTGGCCGAGGGGAAGAGAGTGGGCTGAAGAAGACAAAGGGGGTAGTTTTCCAGTCTTGTCAGGTATGGATCTCTACAGGAACCTATGCAGGAACCAGGATAACCAACCCATTCTCTTCAGTGATACAGCCAGGCCTGTACCCAGCCTACATGTGAGAAGAGAAAAAGGGGAAGCAATGGAGTCTCGAAGAGACTTGGGACCTGGGAATGCAGAACCTAGTCAAAGCCCCAAGCTGGGTGGGAGAGGAAAAGGCTGATGCTCTTATGCTGACCCAGGGGGATGGGCACATGTGGGAACTTTAGTGGTCCTATGAGCAAAGCTTCACAGAGGGGACTGTCTCCCATGGAGATTGGAAAGTTTAGCTCAGCCCAACAAGACCTTGACCACAAAGGACTTTGAGGCAGGACAGAGAAACCCCCAGGAAAGGAGAACAGATCCAGAGAGGCAAGGGAGGTCTGAAGAACATGCCTGTTCCAACTGCTGCAGGCTTATTATAGAAAACAAAAGACAAATTATTTGGAATAAAAGAGATGTGATGAAGGGCTTCTTCACATTGGCTTGTGGGGAGTCCATGAACCCCATAAAATTGATGCTTGTGCACAGTTTGATGGGAAGACGGGTGTTTGCTTACAGGCCTCTTTCAAACAGTTAAAAGCCATTAGTAGAGATGTATAAATATAGAAGCAAGCTATCTATTTGATCTGAACACTGGTTTCAGAGTGTGGGCACTTTGGCAAGATCATCATTTAAGAACTTGTTAGATGTGAAAACTACCCACTCCTGCGGAACCACATGTTCAGGGTGCCCCTACCCCAACTTCAGCATCTAGACTCCCAGGTAATTTGGTTGCTCTGCTCTGGATCCAATTGCACCATCTAGTGGCCACCCGGGCACAAAACTGCTCTACTTCCCCCCTACCAACTCTGCTAAGTCTCTGTGCTTTCTGCCTGGCTCCTAAGCTGGGTTTTGGGCTGGCTCCCTCTCTGGATCCAGTGTACAAAGATGCTATGTGCAAACTAGCTCCCGAACCATCTACTTGGCTCTTTGAAAGCCACTCACTACTGCAAGTAATGGGCAATGCACAACACAGTAGGGCCATGACTGGGAAAAAAAACTTCTTCATGGCTTTCATCTGGGTATTTTTTAGAAGTTTGGAATTACATTCATTTTCTTTTACATGTTAACATCACATTGATTTTAAGCCATATAGGTCTGTTTGTTTGCAACAAAATCTATCTGACACACATAAAAGAGAAAGCAAGGGAAAGTTCATTGGGACATGGGCCACACATACCCAGAAGGTAAGCTTCTTTCTCTCCAACAGTCTCGTGCCAGGCTTTCCTTGCTTCCAGGACTCCCCATGCACATACTGCCTCCTACCCCAGAAGCAGCCCACCTCAGCTTCTGACACACCAGGAGACACAGCCCCTGCTTCAGAACAAGTTTCTGGGGTTCCTCCATCCCTTGGCACTTAGTGGGTGATCAGCTACCCTCACTCCTCCTGAGGCCACCAAGCATACCTTAAATTCCTCCTGGTGGCTGGTGACCATGAACGGCAGGATGAGGAGCCAGAGCTGGAGCGGCTACGGGAACAGAGCTGTCGACTGGCCTTACTAGGTGGGCTTTGGTAGGGGCAGTGGTCAGAGCAAGGGGGGCTGACCCCTGAGTCCTCTTCTTCATCGTCATCCTCCTCTCCACCCTCCTCTTCTTCCTCCTCCAGGAGGAAGCTGCTCTCACCACTGCTGCTGCTGCTATCCTCAAAGACAGTGTCATACTCTGGGCTCTTGCAAGAGGCCAGGTCTTCATCTTCCAGGGCAGTCTCCAGCAGCCCAAAGTGCTTGGTGAGGCTGGCACGGATTTCGTGATCTCTCAGCTGCATGCTGTCCTTGGGTGGGGCATCACAGCTCTGTTCTGCCTCCCTCCCAGAGGCCTGTGTCTCAGTAGGCAGGGAGGCACCCTGTTGGGGCCAGTCCTTAAGGTGGTTCCCTGATGGTTCCCAGGACCTCAGCACCTTCCTCTGCAGGGCACCCTCTGGTCTGAGCACCTGGCAGTAGTCGTGGTCTCCAAAGGAGCAGGAAAAGGGACGCTTCTGGCCAGCCTGGGAGGCTGGCTGGGCTGTGGCATGCCGCAGGTGAGACAGGAGTTCACTCCTCTCTGGGTGCCTCTTGGGCAGCTTATGGGCAGCCCCTGGGGTGGCTGTGAGATGAACAGCCTCAGGGGAGGGGAGAGTGGGAACGGTGTCTTGGCCTAGGCTGTGCCTGATGTCGGGCTTGAATGAGTCCTCCTCCATGGGCTTATATGGAGGTGTGGTGGGTGGGGTGAGTCCTGCCCAGGAAAGAGAAAAGACATGGGGAAAGGAAAGGACAGTAAGAATTCAGTTTGGAGGTAGCAAAGAAGTGGCTACATGTCACCTCTTTCCAGTGGGTGGATGCGTGACCGGCATCAGGCCTGAGCTCTTCCTTTGGTAGCTTTGGAAAGGGCACCTAATGTGTCCAGGTCGTCAGAGGTGTCTGCTCCTGATTCACCTCCTATCTTTCAAAGAGCCCTGCCTCGCCAGCACAAAGCAGGGTAAGCACCATAGGGAAAACATCTGCCTGGATTTCACCACTACTGTGCCCTTGATGCTCCTGTACCTGACCTTGGCCTCTGATATCCCTACTATTGCACAGGAACTTGCTAAAATGCCCATCTCTTCCTCTGGTACCTCTTGAAGCCTACAGAATAGGCATGAAAACACCTCTGTGTTCCAATCCTTTTCTGACTGCTCTTTCCTCACTCTACACTTCCACGGCAGGACCAGGTGACCAGCACCTTGGAAGCATCAATTTTGCTTCTGGGCACACTGCCTTTTGTTTTCCCAATGTTTGTTGGTCCTACAAGGTCAGTTTCAATGCTTTCCTGTGTTAGACAAACAGCAGTCTGACCAGGCCACACTCCTGCCAAGGACTGATCCTCTTATGCTCCCAGAGTTCATGTACATAACTTTGAAATGAGCATATATTAAACAGTGCTCTTGAGGGGGTGACCATGGGCTTTTTGTGTGTGGCTTTGGGATGGAACCTAGAACTTTGCACATGCTAGGCAAATACTCAACTAGATCCTCAGCCCTTTTTATACTTTTTATTTTGAGACAAGGTCTCATGGGAACTAGCTTGGAACTCACTCTGTAGCTAAGGCTGTTCTTGAACTTTTAACATTCCTGCCTGTACCTTCCAAGTGTATGGACACTTACAGCGATGGGCCTCGACATCCAGCTTTCTTTTCTGATCCCCGTATCACTTCAGCCACCACCACTGGAGGTGGAAGGGCTGGCTCCAGGCCTTGACCCTCCTCCCAACATACTCCCTGCATACCTCAATGCCAGGACAGCCTGTGGAGCAATGGCAGCAGGAAGTGCTCCTTTCTGAGATGTTGCTTGAAGATGAAATATGCATCTTAACTGGGGCATTATGGCCAGGGGCCTTCCCAGCTCCCCAACCCCTGGCTCACCTGCTGTGCCACAGAGCTCCACTGTCAAGGTCTGCTCAAAGCTCTTCTTGCCAAAAGCAGAGTCACTGGTAAGAGAAGGGCAGAAAGTAAAGAGGCCAGTCAGCAGCAGGTTTCCATAGCCTCTAGATTAAGGGGAGCAAGGGATACTGTGACAGACCCTAGTTCTGCTGCCAGGGAAAATTCAAGTTATACAGCTCTTGGGAGACACAGGCAAAGTTTGCTGGAGGGTGGAGAGAGGACAAACACCATCATTCTTTGCTTTACAGAGCAAATGAGGCCTGGAAAGGGTAAGAAACTCACTACAAGTCCCACAGCCTTGTCAAATTTTGCCCCAGGGAGAAAAGAAGCATCTTCAGAACCCTGATAAGGACAGCTTATGAAAATGGCTCAAGTCCTCTTCTTTGTCCTGGGCCAACAGAGACCAGCTTATAAAACAAGCTCCCTTTTAAGTCTGGCTCCTCAGGGCCCTACGGCAATCAGGCCAAGGCCTGGGGAAAGGGCCAGCTCAGGGGCTCATGATCTCCCTCCCCAATGCACAAGTCCACAAGTTCAATAAGACAAAAGTATCACAGAATACTATACCAATAATTTCTAAAATCTACCTTTGTGACAAGGCCATCATGAGGCACCTGGGGGAGTCTGAAAAGAAGACAGAAAGAAAGAAAAATAAGATTCCCCTACACACATCACAAATAGATGTTCCCCTCTGGGAAGAATTCACACTTCCAGGGGTGCCAAGCACAGCTGTCCTTCATACAGATGACATATGGCCTTGGCCATTTTTAGAGGGGTAGGAGCATATATTTGCACCCCAGGGTTTCAGCCAGTGGACCTTCTGACTTTGTAGAAAGAGCAGATGGGCACAAGGGGGACTCTGCTGGGACACTGTAGCACAGAGGCTCAGAGGTGTTCTGAGTTCTAACTCCCCAGGATCCAAGCTGTGGGATCTGGACACTTATAGATGGGATGCTTCTTTAAACAGCTCTGAGCATCAGTTTCTTTTTATTTGTTGAAACAGGTCTCCTTTTAAAACCCAGACTGGCTTCAAACTCTCTGTCCTCTTGCCACTACCTCCTGAGTACTGGGATTACAGGGGTGCCCAGCTATTTACTCTTTATTTGTCTGTCTCCCCTACTAAACATGAGCCCTATGGGGGCAGACCCCATGCTCCTTGTTCAGTAAGAAGTGCCTAGGTGACATATACAGGTGTTTTCCTGAAGATATGCCCAGTAGCTCATTGTATAAAGAGGGAAGTAGAAGAAAGCCAGAGGGAATGCCCAACCCAGTAAGGCATGCTATGCCCGCCCCCAACTCCTCCTGTAGACCACACACTGACTACCTCTGAAGGGGAGTTGCAGGCAGCTGGAGTCTTCATCCGTGTCCCCACACCCACTCTCACATGGGCTCTCCAGGGCAGTGATTTGGGATCCCAGGAGGAGTTGCTGGTCTTGACCACTATCCTCATCTGTGGGGCTACCCAGTTCCTCCTCCATGCCATAGGTCTCAGGAGCCAGGCATGGTGAGGGCAGAGCACTCTGGGGCTCTGAAGGGACCAGCAGCTCGTCAGCGAATGTCAGCCAAGGACCTAGCTCAGGGTTCAGTCTCCTAGAACGCCTCACAGGGCACACAGAGCTCGCCAGCTTCCTCCCCTGCTTGGTCCATGGCAAGCCTCGGCCTGGCCTCTTCCTGCCCCATTCCTCTTCCTCCTCTTCCTCCTCTTTTTCTTCTTCTTCCTCCTCCTCCTCGTCTTCCTCATCCTCCTTCAGCCTGGTGGACCAGCCAACGTCCCCTTTTACCTCCAGCCGCAGTGGGCGCAGGCTGGGTCTGGGCCCGGTGCTTTTAGGGGAAGCTGTGATCCTCACCTCTTCCGCTGGGGAGGGGTGGGAAGGGGAGGCCTGGCTGTCTCTGGAGTTCCTGGACCTGGGTGTGAGGGAAGCGTAGACAGGTGTGGCCAGGCGGTAGGGTTTGCTGACATCACAGGGGACATCCTGAGCCAGAAGTTCCCTCAGGATGGAGAATTCTGCCCAGGAAGCTTTGGCAGGGTGCCAAGGCCGGGGAGGAACCTGCCTGGAGGGGCTGCAGCAGGACTTGGGGGCCAGCTCTGGGGCATCCAGGGGCAGCTTCCTCTGGGGCAAGCAGTAGGTATGCATGTAGCGAATAAGCTGCACCATGGCCTGCATGTCCTCCTGGGAAACCTGGGCATTGGGGCTGGCCATGCCCAGTACAGTGGAGTTCTGGGGGAAGGCTGAATCTGGGCAGGGGCTTGGACAGCCCTCCCCCACCTCCTCAGTAAGGAGCTGGGGACTCAGGTGTGGAGTTGGGGAGCAGGCTTTAGGCCGGGGACAGGGTTTAGGCCGGGGACAGGGTGGCACCGAGGTGAGGTGCTTATGCAGTTCTGTACAAGCTCGGCTCTGAGACCGCAGAATGGGGGCCTTCTTGTCCTGGGTGCTGTCCACCTGGAGATGGAAAGAGGCCAAAGTGAGAAGGGAGTAGCACAATGCTCGCTCCTTCTCTGCCTATTCTGTGGCCCAGTGTGCCTCACCAGGCTCATGGGAATGGCCAGAGGGCTCCTTCACCCCACGGAGCCTCTGGCAGAGCTAAGCCTTGGCATGCTGAGTGGGTGAGGGAGAGATAATCAGCTTCCTAAGAGGGCTCCTAGACTTGGAGCCCCTGAACACCTTTCCAGATACACCACCAAAGCCTGCTCTGAGAACTGCATTCCCTGTCCCACACCTTCTGGCAACAGGGCCAGGACAGATATGGGTGTCACCTGGAGCTGGGCCCTGGGAGAGTTCCCTGTAAATAGAGGCATAAGGTGATCAGTCTGGAACCACAGGTATGTCTTCCAACTAAATTGTGGTCATGGCTACATTAGAATACATTTACTAAATCATCATAGAACTGTACTTTTACAATAATAGATAGCTCTTAGACTAGTACAGTGACAAATATATATTGTCCCAACACTCCGAAGGCTGGGGCAGATCACTTGAGATTAGGTGTTTGAGGCTAGTTTGGGTAACACAACTAGACTCTGTCTCTAGAGGGATGAAAGATGAATAGATGTTTGTGATATGTAAATGGAACACAAAGCCGTTATAAAAAGAGGAAAGCTGGGCGTGTGCTTTTAATCCCAGCACTCAGGAGGCAGAGGTAGGAGGATCGCTGTGAGTTCAAGGCCACCCTGAGACTACAGAGTGAATTCCAGGTCAGCCTGAGCTAAAGCGAGACCCTACCTCGAAAAACCAAAAAAAAAAAAAAAAGAGCAAAAACTCAGACTGGAGAGATGGTTCAATGGTTAAAATACTTGCCTGAAAAGCCTAATGACCAGGGTTCAATTCCCCAGTACCCAGGTAAAGCCAGATGCACAAAGTGGTGCATGCATCTAGCATTCATTTGCAGTGGCAGGAATCCCTTGTATGTTCATTCTCTCTCTCTTTCTCTCTACCTCTTTTCTCTCTTAAATAAATAAATAAATAAAATTTTTTGGAAAGAAAAACTCAAGCTGGGTATGGTGGTGCACACCTTTAATCCCAGCACTTGGGAGGCAGAGGAAGGAGGATCTCCACGAGTTGGAGGCCCCCTTGAGACTACACAGTGAATTCCAGGTCAGCTTGAGCTAGAACAAAACCCTACCTTAAAAAACTGGGGGTGGCTGGGAGATCCCTTAGCGTTTAAGGCACTTGCCTGCACAGCCAGAGGACCCAGGATCAATTCCCCAGGACCCAAAAAGCCAGAAACACAAGGGGGCGCATGTATCTGGAAGTGCATTTGCAGTGGCTGGAGGCCCTGGCACGCCCATTCTCTCTCTCTCTCTTCCTGCCTATTCTCTCTATGCCTGCCTATTTCTCTCTCTCTCTCTCTTTCTTTCTCTCAAATAAAAATAAAACTTTAAAAAAAGAAAAACTCAGTGGCTTCCTACTGTCCAGGGTGCTCTCTAGGTGGGTATCTGCCACCTTAGCCATGTGGCACCAGACACCAGCCCATGTCTCTCTCCAGCTCTATACATCCCATCTATCTGACCACAGGAGCTTCCCTCTACCCTTTTTTTTATTGGAGAGAAAAGCAGATAGAGAGAGAATGGGTGTGTTACAGCCTCAATAGACACTGCAAATGAATTACAGATGCAAGTGCCACCTTGTGCATCTGGCTTGCGTGGGAACTGGGGAATCAAGCGTAGGTCCTTAGGCTTCTGAAGCAATTTTTTTTTACTTATTTGAGGGAACGAGATACATATATAGAAAGATTGGGTGCATCAGGGCCTCTGCAAACAAACTCCCGAAGCATGTGCCACCTTGTGCATGCAGTACCTTACATGGTGGATACTGGGCAATCAAACTTGGATCCTTAGGCTTCACAGGCAAGTGCCTTAACCACTAAGCCATCTCTCCAGCCCCCTTTTCACTTTTGGCTAGATATTTCCCACATGGCTGCCAGGTGTGTCTCACCTGGTTACCCAAATTCAGGACTCTGTCTAGACCCTCTAACTGTGCTGGGCCTCCTTGAGGGCAAAAAGACACTCTCAGAACATCCTGGCAGTCCTTTGAAAAAATGAGACAGGAAAGGGGTCTTTGCTTTAGGTCAGTAGAGACCAATAGGGAGGGAGCATAGGGACAGGCCTATCCCCCAGAGAGCCCAGGCAAAAGAGGCTCCTGCCACCGAGCTATTCGGTGATGGGCACCCAGCTCTGCCTGGGGGGGGACCTGTGCACAGTCCACTGGAGGGCCGTATGAAGGGCAGCAGCTATCAGTAGCAGCAAGCCTTGGAAATTAGTTGTTTTACCCATTTTAGATCTGAAAGAGGGGGCCCCAGGAGAAAGAGGTACATGCTTCAATCCTTGGTGTATAGGGCTCTAAATTGGTAAAAATAAATCCCCAAATTCCAGCACTACAGATTGTGGCCTCCACAGCCAGTGAGGATCCTGTTCCTTTCAATCCCATGAGATCTTGAGCCCTGAGGGAGAATGTGCCTTCCTGTTCCTGCTCATAAACCAACATCTTACTGCTTGAAATACTCCAGTGTAAGGAAATCCAGACTCTTTCTAGAAGCTGCTACTGTGCTGAGATTTAAATAGTAGAGCACAAGATACCAACTCAGCAAGAACTATGTGAGGAACAGGGGATTGAAAGTGAGGTGGACTGAACTTGTCACTCCTAGCCAAAGCTGATAGTGGTTTCCCAAGATACTATACAGGGGTCAAAGCCACTTCTGAGCATGTGCAGAAATACCTTTACATAAGGTCGCTGGCTTCTGGACCTGAGGCTGGCCTGGCGCCAGGCAGCTCCCTCCTGGGATTCAGAGCTTGATGTTGGAGATGATGTGGCTAGGAGGAGCTTCTGAAGCTGGGAAGAGGCAGAGGGAGAGAGGTTTGGATCAAGCATGCTCAGACATGGTATACTACACGGATGCCCCCAGGGACCCTGGGGAGACTTGAAAATACAGAAAGCAGATTGCCCATCAAAATCCCCAACACCATCATCCTACAAGCAGCAGAGCCAATGACCCAAGAAAAACAAGTCCTGGGTGATGCCCATTCATTCTTGTGTTAAAAGATTATTGGGGGCTGGAGAAATGGCTTAGCTGTTAAGGCACTTGCCTGCAAAGCCAAAGGACCCAGGTTCAACTCCCCAGGACCCACATAAGCCAGATGCACAAGTGGGCGCATGCATCTGGAGTTTGTTTGCAGTGGCTGGAGGCCCTGGCATGCCAATTCTCTCTGTCTCTCTCTCTACCTGCCTAGTTCTGTCTCTCTCAAATAAATAAATAAAATAAAATATTTAAAAAATAAAAATAAATAAAAATTAAAAAAAATATTATTGGTATGCTTTGCATAGACATGTGTATAGTAGGTATGTGTGTATGCAAACACATAGACATGCAGACTGGGAAATTAGGTACCAAAATGATTCTCTGATATGGGACTCCAGAGTTTATATGACATTTTAAAAATGTATTTATTGGGCTGGAGAGATGGCTTAGCAGTTAAGGTGCCTGCCTGCTAAGTCTAAGAACACCCAACCAAACAACAACAACAAAAAAAAGTGGACAACTCACAATCTGATAAAATAACCATTTAGGAAAAAAAAAAGTAGACAATTAAAGCAAGTCTCCCTTCTGCCCGTGGTCTCTTTTTCCTTCCCAGAGGCAACTACTACTAACTACTCACTTGTGAGGCTATCATAAGGTGAGCTTTAATCAGATAAGAGTACACATACATGTTGCCTCCAACCTACCCAGCTTTTTGCACACAAGTAGAAGAATGCTAAATTTTCATTTGTCTAAGCTTTTCTTTGCTGTATTTTGAGGTACGGGTCTCATTTTGTAGCTCAGGCTGTCCTCAACTCACTGTATAGGCTAAGCTGGCCTTAAACTCACAGCAATATACCGGCCTGCTGAGATGACACATGTGACCGTCCATGCCTGGCTTTCCCCTTCTCCCCTTTGGAGACAAGGTCTTATACAGACCAGGCTGGCTTCCAACTCAAACTTACTATGCTTCCCAAGTGCTGGGATTATAGGTGCACTCCACCACGCCTTGGTCATGTGGTGCTGTTATGGAATCTAGGGCTTTGTGCATTCTAGGACAGCACACTATCATCTGAGCTGCAGCCCAGCCCTCAGCTATTTTTTAAAATAGAACACTACCCCTCTTCTGCCTGCTGCAGACAGGTACACAGGTGAGAGAGCAGAGGCTGAGCACATCTGCAGGTTCCCCACACCTAAGGGTAAGAATGAGGCACGAGGATTTCTTTTACTGCAGAGGTACCACATGTTTCCTGGGGAGCACCTCCTAAGAACACCAAAGGCCCAGGAGACAGAAAGCCCACACCCCACATGTTGAGGAGCTGAAGGGTTCCCCACCACCAGTGACCAGCACAGGTATTTGTGACTCCGTGACTTTGGATAGGAAAGACCCCCGGACCAGAGGAAAGAAGTCTGTGGCCCAACTCAACCCCATCCCTGGTGACACCTTGGGCAAGCCATTTTCTCCTGTGCATAGGCACAAGGAGTAGCAAAAAGGTGAAATAGCTGAATTTGAAATTTTGTTCTTTCATGCTAAGAGTCCAACAGATCCTAAGATCCGGACCTCAGGAAATGCAAAGATATATAGAGGTGCACAGGTCATTCTAAGTCCATGGGTGAGTTCTCTGGGATCTAAGGCAAGACTTAGAGTCTAGATGACTTCTTAGTGCCTTTCTAAAACTGTCAAAACACTGGTAGACTAGTGAGCCTGCTACCCATGAACTTAGCAGTGTCTGAAACAGAAGCCTTCAGACAGACAACTTGTGTGCACCAAAGGCACCAGAGGAAAGTAACCTTTGACCAGTAGGGGTCACACTTTCCCTCACTAAAATCTGATCCCTCTGCAGAAGCCCCAGGCTACCCTGAGACAACATAGTGAATTCCAGGTTAGCCTAGGCTACAGTGAGACCCTACCCTGAAAAACAAAACAAAAAACAGACTTCCGTGGTAAGAATCATGCAAAAACAGCCTAGGAGAGAAAAAGAAAAAATAAAAAAGCACAACAACAACAACAAAAACAGCAAAACACACTCTTCTACTAATAAGTGTGTAATAAATTATCAACAGCAGCATCTAGAGCCCACAGAGGCAGGCAGAAGTGGCTCCAGCAGCAGCGGCACCACTTTCATATGGCCACAGCCTCCATGCTCAAGCTGAGCTGCAGCCAAAAAAAAAAAAGGCAGACAAGGGGATTTTCCACTCACACCGGCCTCCTTGCACTCGCAAACTCAAGAAATGTGGAAGGAGGATAGCAGAGACCAGAGGAACAGCTTGTGAGGAAGAGGATTGTGAGGACCACCAGGAAGACTTTAGCCACCATCCACAACCTTCCTTCCCCACCACCTGCACCAGCACTAGCAAGCACCAGACACCTGGGGAAGGGAGCTCACCAACACAGCACAGGAAATCAAAGCAGCGACCCACTGACTCAGCCAGCCTACCTGAGCCCACAGTACAGCAAAGAGTGACCCAAACCAAAAGGTAACTGGGATTACACCAGGTCAGTACCTGCCAAATAAGCCTGGTATCTAAGTGCTAATTGCACCATCCATATCAGAGTAAATTATATGTTAAATCTGATGGATGGTCGGATTTACCATTCTTAAATAAGCTATATTTTGGGCTTGTTGTTTGTTGCTTCTTGATTTACAGTGCCTTTGTTTCCTCTTCTCTCTTTCATTGGGGAAGGGTCTCACTGTTACAAGCTGACCTTGGAACCCTCTACAGACCAGAATTCTTAGCCTCTCAGTGGACAGGATTAAGGGTATGGGGCAACACACATCCTTAGGGACTGTGACTGTGTTAAAGGATCTGTTTGTCACAATATCTACTCTTGCATAAATACTCTGTGCTGTTTTTCATTGAATGTGTACATTGTTTAGTTAAATTTGTAGAATTTGTCTGTATTTTGTTCCATTCAGCCTACTTGAATACTCTCATAGCAAACCCATCACCTAGGGTCACTTTTCTGGTTACTCTGAGAGTCTTAAGAGCCACATCTAGCACCTTAAGCTCCTACCCTGAAGATATATAACATCAAATTGATTGATGCATCTAATAATACTGCAGATAATTAGAAAACCCAAGCATTAAATTAATCCAAGATGAAAAAATCTCTACATTATAATACAAGAAACACAAAAAATCAAGACAATATAAATCCACCAAAAGTATAAACCCATTAGAAATGACATCCAGTGAGACTGATTTAGAGGAAATGCCTGAGAAAGATTTCAAAAGAATGATTATAAGTATGTTCAAAGAACTCAAAGAGGAAATGAAAGGAATCAAAGAACACACAGGAAACCAATTAAATGAAATAAGGAGGTCAATACAAGACATAAATAAGGAAATAGAAATAATAAAGAAAAACCAGTCAGAAATACTAGCAATGAAGAACACAGTCAATGAAATAAAAAACTCTATGGAAAACCTCTCCAGTAGAATCAATGAAGGAGAGAATGGAATATCTAAACTAGAAGACAAGGTAGCAGATCTAATATAGTCCAACAAAGAAAAAGACAAACCAATAGGAAGGTATGAATGGGAATTTCAAGATATTCGGGACACTATGAAAAGATCAAACATAAGAATTCAGGGTATAGTAGAAGGAGAAGAATTTCACTCCAAAGGCATAGTAGGCATTTTCAACAAAATCATAGATGAAAACTTCTCCCAAATTGGGAAAGGGAAGCCAATGCAGATACAGGAAGCCTTTAGAACACCAAACAGATAAAATGTGGAAACTCTCCTTGCCATATTATAATTAAACTACCAAGCATACAAACCAAAGAAAATATATTGAAAGCATTTAAAGAGAAAAATCAAATCACATACAAAGGCAAGCCCATCAAGATCACAGCAGAGTGCACAACACAAATTTTAAAAGCCAAAAGGGGGGGCGGGGGCTGTAGAGATGGTTTAGCATTTAAGGCATTTGCCTGCAAAGCCAAAGGACCCAGGTTCATTTCCCCAGGACACACATAAGCCAGATGCACAAGGGGCGCATGCATCTGGAGTTCGTTTGCAGTGGCTGAAGGCCCTGGTGTGCCCATTATCTCTCTGTCTGCTCTCTTCTCTCTATTTCTCTCTGCTTGCAAATAAATAAATGAATTTTTTTTAAAAAAAAGCCAGAAGGGCTTGGAGTAATATATTCTGAGTTCTGAAAGATAACAACTGTCAAACAAGGTTACTTTATCCTGCAAAGCTATCCACTGAAATAGACAGAGAAATAAGGACATTCCACAACAAAAACAGGCTAAAGGAATATTTGAAGACAAAACCACCTCTACAGAAAATACTTGAAAGGATTCTCCAGGCTGAAGATGTTTATATACCATCTGTATTTCTTCTTCTGAGAACTCTCTATTTAGTGCCATAGCCCATTTTTTAATTGTGTTGTTTGATTTCTTATTTTTTAATTTTTGAGATCTTTGTATATCCTAGATATTAATCCTCTGTCATATGTATAGCTGGCAAATATTTTCTCCCATTCTATAGGTTGCTTCTTTGCTCTATTCACAGTGTCCTTTGCTGTACAAAAGCTTTGTAATTTCATGAGGTCCCAGTGGTTGATCTGTGGTTTTATTTCCTGAGCAATTGGGGTTATATTCAGAAAGTCTTTGCCAAGACCAATATGTTGAAGGGGTTTCCCCTACTTTTTCCTCTAGCAGTATCAGGTCTGATATTAAGGTCTTTGATTCATTTAAACTTAATTCTTGTACATGGAGAGATAAGGATCTATTTTCATCCTTCTCCAGATGCATATCCAGTTTTCCCAGCACCATTTGTTGAAACGGCTGTCTTTTCTCCAATGAGTATTTTTGTACCTATTCTGTTCTATTGATTTACATGTCTGTTTTTATGCCCGTACTATGCTGTTTTTGTTACTGTGGCTCTGTAATATAGGTTAAAATCAGGTATGGTGATACCACCAGCCTTATTTTTGTTGCTCAAAATTGTTATAGAAATTCAAGATTTTTTGTGCTTCCAAATGAATTTTGTTTTGTTTTGTTTTTCGAGGTAGGGTCTCACTCTAGTCCAGGCTGACCTGGAATTCACTATGTAGTCTCAGGGTGGCCTTGAACTCATGGCGATCCTCCTACCTCTGCCTCTTGAGTGCTGGGATTAAAGGTGTGCACCACCATGCCCGGCTAATTTTTGGCTTTCTTTTTCTATTTCCTTGAAGAATGCCATTGGAATTTTTATGGGAATTTCATTAAATGTGTAGATTGCTTTTGGTAAGATTGCCATTTTCACAATATTGATTCCTCCAATCGAACAATAAGAGATGTTTTTCCATTTCCTAGTGTCTTCTGCAATTTCTCGCTTGAGTATTTTAAAGTTCTCCTTGTAGAGATCCTTCACTTCCTTGGTTAGGTTTATCCCAATGTACTTTATTGTTTTTTTTTAATGCAATTGTGAATGGGAGTGATTCTCTGATTTCATCCTCTGTGTGTTTGTTGTTAACATATAGGAAGGCTACTGATTTCTGTGTTTATATGTGTATATATGTTTGTATACTGCTCTATTCACAATAGCTAGGAAATGGAACCAGCCTAGATGTCCCTCAACTGATGAGTGGATAATGAAGATGTGGCACATTTACACAATGGAGTTCTACCCAGCAGTAAAGAAAAATGAAGTTATGAATTTTGCTGGAAAATGGATGGATCTGGAAAGGATTATACTTAGTGAGGTAACCCAGGCCCAGAAAGCTAAACATCACATGTTCTCTCTCATATGTGGATCCTAGCTACAAATGATTGGACTTCTATGTGAGTAGGAATAAAACTCACTAGCAGACGCCAGTAAACTAAAAAGAGGATATAAAGGGAATAGAAAGGGTGGGGGGACTTAATAGGATAGTATTGTATATATGTAAGTGGGAGAACAGATTAATGGGGGTGAAAAGGCCTAAGTGAGGTCAGGGGAAGAGATTGAGTAAAGGAAAGGTGGAGGGAGGGCTAATCAAAATCTAAGAGGGGGTGTGGTGGTGCACACCTTTAATCCCAGCACTTGGGAGGCAGAGGTAGGAGGATGGCCATGAGTTTGAGGCCACCCAGAGACTACATGGTGAATTCCAGGTCAGCCTGGGCCAGAGTGAGACACTATCTCAAAAAAAAAAAAATAAATAAAAATAAAAAAATAAAAAAAATAAAAAAATAAAAAAAAAAAAAGCAAAAAACAAAACACACAAAAAAAAAATCTAAGAGGACATAAATAAGTCATGAAAACCTACTTTTCTGGACAATGGAACACTCCGAAGCCATAGATTTTTACTAGAAAATTTTCAGTGCCAGGTATGGGATACCTTCCAGTGAGTTGTTGGCTAGGGAGGTCACAGATACCCCCAAAACATTATAGGCCATTGCCACGGCCCTTGGTTTCCCACCAGGAATAGATGGTAAGACCCTATTGCTGAAGACTCCACATACTTGGGCTGCAAGGTCACTGAGAAATCCTGCTGGAGCTGAGCTGAAAGCCTCCTCCATGTGGACCAGCTGACAGAAAGCTAGAAAAAGCTATGCTGCATGCAGTTCAAAGGGAGAAAAAGAAAACAACAGTGAAGATACTCAACAGTGGACATGACAAGCTTTAAATTTGGCCAACCAGGCCAAATGAGCCAATGGGGGCAATAGTGGCATGTCTGTTATGGGGGAAACCAACTCCTCTCTAATTGGACTGGAGGCCCATTCCATGGGAGGGAATACATCCCTGATACTGAAAACCTACGACAGGGGTAGTCATGAGCCCTAAGGATGTAATGTCTGCTGGTGTCTGGCTAAATGTATATACCATGCTCACCAAACTGCCTAGTAAACACTTCTCTTAATGTCCATACCCATATATTAATGCTACTCTCACTTTTGGTTAGAGAAGCTTCTCTTTTCAGATGGCAGTGACCTTGGGTTGACTCATAAGGCACCACGGTGCTGAGAAGAAGAAACAGAGGAGTACTTATCACTGGAACATCTCTAACAGACCTTCTAAGGCTCAGGGTCCATTGCGGATGAGGTGGTAGAAAAAATGTTAAAAAGGAAGGGTAGGACTCCTTACAACACAAAATGGCCTGGATATCCATGACCTCACAGTCCTGACACTATCTACACAAGACCATCCTAATAGGAGGAAAAGATGATGACATCAAGATGAAAAGAGAGACTGATTGAGAGGGGGAGGGGATATGATGGAGAGTGGAGTTTCAAATGGGAAAGTGGGGGAAGGGAGAGAAGTACCATGAGATATTGTCTACAATTAAGGAAGTTGTTGATAAAAAACAAACAAACAGCCGGGTGTGGTGGTGCACGCCTTTAATCCCAGCACTCGGGAGGCAGAGGTAGGAGGATTGCCGAGAGTTCGAGGCCACCCTGAGACTACATAGTTAATTCCAGGTCAGTCTGAACCAGAGTGAGACCCTACCTTGCAAAACCAACCAACCAACCAAACAAACAAACAAACAAACAAACAAACAAACAAACAAACAAACAAACACAAAAAGTACTCTCAACCTTGATAGTAACAATGATTGTGCCAGGACTATTAACCAGTATATCCTGGGAAGGTCTGTATACCAGGCACTGTTCTAAGTGTCTCTTGCAGTGTTTGACTCAGGTCCACCCCCAGGAGTCAGGAGGATGAGTCAGCAAGAGGATAAGGGAGGGCTTCTGCCTTAATTGGCAGGACTGGAATTCAAACCCAGGTGGTCTGTTCCAGGCTGGAAGGAAGTAGGAGGACTCCCAGCAGCAAGAGGCGCAGTGTCAGACTGAACACATTCTGTGTCAGTACATGGTAAGATACTTACTAAATGTTTCCCACTGCTTTGGGGACCTTAAAGATAGTTAGAGAGGGACAGGACCATAGCACACGTCAGAACACCTAAGTTCTAGGCTTTGCTGGATGCCAACTCACCATGTGACCATGGCAGAGACCCTCCTCTCCCCTAGGCCTCAGTTTCCCCCAGAGTTGAGTGAAACAAGGGCCTTTCCAGCTCCAACCCTCCATGATCTGAAAATTCTCCCACCCCACCCCACCAGCGCCATGGGCTGATTTCGTAGCTGAGTCTAACCAGCATCAGAAGCCAGAGCTCCACAGAGAGAGAACCCAAGGCATCTGTATGAAGCTGGACTTTACACCCTACCATGCCTTCAGCTCCAATCGAGAGCAAATGCCCTTGGTAACTGGGGATGTCCAAACCCACTGCAATGCCAATCAGCTAGTATCTTCTCCCCGCTCCACATAAACTCCACACACACTCACCTTCAAAGCATTTAACTTATACTGGTAGGAACAGAAACTCGTCCAGTCTCCATGAAGGGAAATTTAGAAGGGTCTGTCTGAACTGAAATATATCCACAGACCCAGAAATTTCATTTCCAGTAAGTTATCCAGATATTGCAGCCAATGACCATAATACAATGGAGCAGTGGACAGCATGGGTTTCCACATCAGGAAATGTTTAACTACATAATGGCCTATTCTTACATGGGGTACTACATAAGCAACAAGAAAGAAGAGACAGAGCTCCACACACTCATCTGAAGACTTTCTAAGATGCACAGTTCAGTAAAGACAAAGGGCAGGCTCCGTTTTGTAAGCTAAAAAGAAGAAGCTGGGCGTGGTGGTGCACACCTTTAATCCCAGCACTCAGGAGGCAGAGGTAGGAGGATCACTGTGAGTTCAAGGCCAGCCTGGGACTACATTAGTGAATTCCAGGTCAGCCTGGACTAGAGTGAGATCCTACCTGGAAAAAAATGGGCGGGGGGGGGGGGAAACAAGAGGGAAGACAAGCAACAGATGGCCACCATCATCTTACAACCAGACATCCAGCCCCAGCTGCCACCATGTTCTTACCAGTGAGAGTTCATCCACCTCAGACACAGGGGCAGGGCTGGGGGGTGCAGACAAGGGGGCAGGAGAAACGGGGACACAGGGCCGTGTGTCTTCTCCACCATCCAGGCTTGGGAAGGAATCCAGCCCCACGTCATCTTCGGGGATGTCATCCAGGGTCTTGGTGAGTGCGGCCAGGAGAGCTTCATTCTCACTGTCAATCTAGAGGAAAAAGACCAGGAGGGACTGTGTGGCAACCAGCTATTTGCAGGAAGGAAACCTGCTCTTGCCCAAATGAAGCACCATCACCCTTCTGCCAATCTCCTGCGCCCTTATTCCACCAGCTCTACTGAGTACTCCTGGGATAGCACATGTCCACTTGTCAAACTCTGAGAACCATGAAATTGGAGTTCTTCCCTGCCTGGAGTTCTAGTCCTGCCTCTGCTGCTCTTCAACTGTGACCTGGGGCAGAAGGTGGTCCACCAGAAGACACTAGCTTTCTCCATTAGGGTCTCAGCCCTGGAGAGGCAGAGAAAGGCAGTTCCCTAGCTAGCTATTCTAGCCCAATTAGTAAATTCCTGGCCAAGACTGCCTCAAAAAAGGTGGACAGCATTTCCTGAAGACGAACCTGAGGTTGTCCTCTTACCTCCACACACATATGTACATATGTGTGCCAATGCATATGCACGCATGTGCACACACAAGAAAAGACTGAGCAAGGGGAGAGCAAGTACAAAGGCCTGGCCATGAGAGGGAGAAGAAGATTCTACCAATAGCATCAAAAGAATTCCCACAACACCCCTGTGAGGGAAGCACTACTGTAATCTCCATTTCGCAGAAGAGAAAACTGACCCCCCAGCAAGTACGGGGCAGAACTAGGGCCTTGCCCACGTGTCCCATGCACTGACGAACCAGGGCTCTGCCTCTCCTGCTGCCTATATCTACGAGGAGCACAACCCTCAGGCCCCATGCCAGCGGTCAGGAACAGAGGCCACACTGCTTCTAGGTGAGGCCACAGGGCCTAAGTCAGAAACTCCAATTCCTGAGACCATCCTGGTAGAAGTACATGATGTCACATGATGCCTCCCCAGGCATACTTTCCTGCTTTCCCATCGCAGAATAGGCTGTTTATCCTTCCTTCAGGAAATGCATCTAAAATATGCATCTTGTCATGGCCTTTCAGCTGCACTAAATCTGTTCCAGGCCTTACGGCCAGAGCTGCAGCTGAGTGACTCAAAGGGCAAACTTGGGAAGAGGAGAATAAAAGTGCTTGTAATTTTTAGAACAGAGCTAAGAATAAAAGAAAGGTCAAAAAGAAAACTTTAATGGGTTTGAGCCAGGGCCCATGGACTCATGGCTGCCCCAAGTTGTAAGTAACCCCATCTTTAAACCAGACCCCAAAGGCTCTGATCCCAAAATAATTTGTCCAGACTAATGAGGAATTAAGATTTTGAAACTTGGGGCCCAATGACCACACTTGGGGCTAAGCAGATGGGACTCTGCCACTGCCAGGGTGACTCTCAGCAAGTTGTGTCCCTCCTCAGGCTCTACATGAAGGGAAGACATAACCCCTAGCTCCCCTCTCCCCCCTCAGTCTGTGGTACTGGATGCAACAAAGTTCCTGAATGAATGACACAGACAAGGAACAACATGGATATAGCTGAATCCAGTGCCTCAGAGGCCAGAGTCTAGAAGGAAGGCATCCAGAGATGACATCAGCAGCACTGGATGGAATGAAAATCCCCACTCTTTCCACAGGATGCTGTGAATTATCACCCATTGGAGCTGGAAGGGCTCTCTGTCATCTAGTGACCAGGGTTGTCAAATACATGTTATACATATTCCCATATTCCCACATGGCACTGACTCTTTCCAGACCAGCATGTCTGGTGACACAGGGCTATAGGCACCCACTCCCAACCAGGCTCAACTGGCCTTCCTCAGGGAGCCTACCTACTGTTCTTTCAACAACAGGGGGCCTGAGGCCTCAGAACACAGACTGAGATCACAAAGCCACATAGATCAGGGTCAAGGGTGAGAACTGGGACTTGGAAAGTCAGCACCGATTTACTAAGCTCAGCCATGGGGTAGAAATGAGCGCACAAGGGCAGAGACCTCGAGGCACCATGCTGTTGGATAAAAACAATAACGAATACAAAGCCTGCCCATCACTCCTTTACCATAGTTGCTCAGCTCTGGAGCAGTGGAGGTAGGCTGGAAGAAAGGCCATCCCTGCTTATGCTGCCATGGCTCCCTCTGGGCCTCCAGGCCATCCTTAAAGCACCTTAAAACAGAACAGGACATCACTGGAGCCGGCCACCCAGCCTGTGCCTGGACCCATTAGCTCACTCTCCCTGCTTGGTTTAGAAGCGGAGTGCAAATTAATGGAGTGCTAATGAGCAGAGGAAGGGATATTAATAGACTTGCCCCACCCCCACCTTCTTCAGCTCATTTCAAGCTGGAGGAAAGAAGCCTTTGAGAAATCTGAGGGAAATACTTTAGTTGGGGGTTAGGGGTGATTTGAGGGAATGGTACATTGCAGCATTTAGACTGTCAGGGCTGGAAGAACACTCAGAAATCCTCTCCTGTCCAAGGTGCCTCACAAGCTGGAGAAGCTCAGGAAGTTGCCCACTGTCCCACAAGCCATTTTTCTGGGAAATGGTCCATGATTTATTTCATTAGCAACTGAAAGGAGCCAGTGGCTCTTCCTCTACCCTCAACAGATTAAGAGCCGAGATCTAGTCCATGTTCCTTCCTTGTTACTCACACAGGGAAACTGAGGCTCCATCAAAGGGGGATACCTGCCTAGGCCACACAGCAAACACCTTTTTTGAATAAACAGTCACTAAGTACCTGTCTGGGACATACAGAGAAATAGAAAGCAATGTCCCTGGCCCTAAAAGGTTGTTAATTGTTATAGCTGTTTCTTGCTCTCCACTCTCCCTGTTTGTCCCCACAGCAAGGATGTCATTCAATTGTTAGAAACAGGGCTCTGACAAGGGTTTCAGGCTCAGCACTGCCCACCCATTGTACTCAGGAGGAAACTGTCTGAGCTAGTAAGAAAAGGAAGACCTAGGCTGGAGAGATGGCTTAGCAGTTAAGGTGATTGCCTGCGAAGCCTATGGACCCAGGTTCGATTCCCCAGTACCCACGTAAAGCCAGATGCACAAAGTAGTGCATGTGTCGGGAATTTGTTTGCAGTGGCCATTCTCTCTCTCTCTCTCTATATATATATATGCCTTTCTCTTTCTTTCTTGGATGGATGGATGGATGGATGGATGGATAGATAGATAGATAGATAGATAGATGGATGGAATATTAAAAAGAAAAGGAAGTGGGCGTGGTGGTGCACGCCTTTAATCCCAGCACTGGGGAGGCAGAGGTAGGAGGATAGCTGTGAGTTCAAGGCCACCCTGAGACTACAGAGTAAATTCCAGGTCAGCCTGGGCTAGAGTAAAACACTACCTCGAAAAACCAAAAAATGAAAAAGAAAAGAAAAGAAAGAGTCTCAGTTCATGGTTTTAGAAGGGGTCATGGCCTGGCCCTTGGCAGGACAGAAAACATTACAATCAGTTCACCGATTTAACACCTAGGAATCAAGCCCTTACCATGTGGGAGGGCCCCAGAATTGTAACTGTTGTCTTCAGGGAGCCCACAGTCACAGGACATGTGTCTATGATGGCAAGTAACTGACCAAATGAATCAGGAGAAGCAACCTGAGCTCCGGGTGTCTAAGGCTTTATTCACGTGATGACTTAGGCACCAACAGAATACTGGACATGGACAGGGCGAAGTCCTAGGAATAATACAATATACACAGTGAAGACACAGCCCCAGAGCTTAGGCTGGTGAGGGTGGTGGCAGGGGATGTTCTGATCACATCATCTTCTGCACAACTGCTGTGCTGGGGTGCACTAGAGAGCACTGACCTGGTCTGGGGACAGCTTTGCCAGCTTTGAGGACTGCCTCCTTGGGCTGGGAGCCTGGCAGCTACACCAGGCTCTCTTGGGTCTGAACCTACGTCATGCAATAGCAGGACTTCAGAAGCTTATTGGGGCTGTCTGGGAGGAGTAGGCATGGAGGATCTGTGAAGTTCAGCAGGGTGGTCTCCAGCAGTACCTTGGCCCTTCTCATATTAACCCTCCACAACTAGAACGTGTTTTGGGGGAAAAGGTCCACTAGTTCCCAAGGTTCAAATTTATTTAAAAATGAAGGTCCAGGGATGGATATATAGCTTAGCAGTTAAGGCCCTTGCCCGCAAAGCCTAAGGATCCGGGTTTGATTTCCCAGTACCCACATAAAGCCAATGCACAAGGTGACAGATGCATCTGGAGTTTGTTTATAGTGGCTAGAGGCCCTGGCATGCCCATCCTCCCTCTCTCTCTCCCTCTCCCTCTCTCTCTCTCTCTCGTGTGCACGCATGTACTCTCAAATAATTTTTTAAACAATGGAGGTCTATAGCCGGCCATGGTGGCACCTACCTTTAATCCCAGCACTTGCTCTATCCCAGGAGGCAGAGATAGGAAGATCACTATAAGTTCAAGACTACCCTGAGACTACATAGTAAATTCCAGGTTAGCCTGGGCTAAGGCGAGACCCTACCTCAAAAAAACAAAAAGAGCCGGGAGTGGTGCTCATGCCTTTAATCCCAGCACTTGGGAGGCAAAGGTTGGAGGATTGTTATGAGTTCGAGGCCACCCTGAGACTACATAGTGAATTCCAGGTCAGCCTGGGCTACAGCAAGATCCTACACCAAAAATAATAATAACAATAATAATAATGATGTACAACTTATAGGTTAGAATAGTCTTGAGAAAAATCCAAACTCTTTAGCACGGGGCACTAGACCACATGATGAGGCCCTGGCCTATGGTCCACACTTATCTCCTAGCACTTCCCATAGCCTTTGTTCCACAGCACTGCAAGCTTCCTGCTTCTCCAGTCACCACGTCTGCTTCTGTGGCTGCAATGCTCTTCCTTGAAGAGGATCTTCCTGACACTGGTCTGCAGGGTGTACTCTGCTCCTGTACCCGGCCATAATCTCTGCTGCTGGTGGATATGTGTGCTGATCTAGGGATGAGCTTCTCTCCAGACAGTGAGTCTCATAGGCAGGAAAATTGCTAGGACTTTCTAGAAGGACCAATAAAGTTCACTGGCAGCACTCTCTGAGATGACACAGTAGCATATGGGCACAGCACATGTATACTGTACAGTATTCTGTTTGCCAATGGGCACACACAGCTATGGTGTCTGCCCCTCATCTCTATGGGGGAGATTGCAAGGACAGAATTATGAGCCCAAAGGCCTCCATCACCCAGCTTTGACATGGCCACTCTTGTTTAACTGCAGCCCTCCATGCCATGAACACATTGCAAAAATTTGCAGAGCCTGCTTTATTCTGAGGCACACTCCAGACATCCCACCCCATCCCATTACTCCACAGAAGTGGACTTCGTAATGGGAACGTCACTTTAACATAGGCTGAAAGG
Source organism: Orientallactaga sibirica (assembly GCA_036365145.1). NCBI lineage: Eukaryota > Metazoa > Chordata > Mammalia > Rodentia > Dipodidae > Orientallactaga > Orientallactaga sibirica. The sequence continues at coordinate 58,127,044 of JAEOAD010000005.1, read as the reverse complement.
CCTGTTGCAGAGTGGCTCTTGGCACTACCTTCTGTTAAAAAACCTTTAGGTCCTCTCTCTATCTGAGAATCATTGAAAGAGCAGAATAAGTTAAACATACAGACTGAGCTCTGTGGAACAAGGTGCTCAGTAATGCCAGTCTGCATTCTGGCATTCTGCTGGTCCTCCTGGCTCAGGAAGCAGCAGATTGGGTTTTTGTAGCAGTGGTCATTTTGGTTTTTTGAGACAGGGTCTCACTTTGTAGCCCAGGATGGCTTCAAACTCTCGGGAATTTTTCTGCCTCAGTCTCAGCATTGTGAAGAAAAAGTGCTGTATTTGTTTACAGATATAAGCCACCACTTAAGTAGACTGAGTCTAGTTCAGCTACAGAATAGGTTACTTGCCCAACTTTTCCAGGCCTGTTCCCCATTTATAAAATGGAACTGTATAATTAGGAACAGAGGACTTGGAGATCCCTGGCCCATAGTGTGGTTTGTTCCTGCCTGAGAGGATAGAGGGGCAGCTCATTCCAGAAGTGATAACACAGGACTCTTCTTTCCTGAAGTGACAACATAGGACTGGGGGACAAGAGAGAACTAGCCCAGATCCCAGGCAGGAAATAGGGTATCAAGAGCCTGGGGTGGTGAGGAACATCTTGGCCTGGGCAAGCACTGAAGGTGGGAGAGCAGTGCAGAGCTGGCTTTGGGAGACAGAGAGGGACATGGAAAAGGGCTGGTGAGAGTCAGGGGCCTACCTGGAAGAACTCAGGGTCATCTGGGCTGTATTGGCTGGGCTCAGTCTCTGAGGTCTCCAGACACCACTGTAGCTCCCCAAAGCACGTAGCTGAGTCAAAGTCACTGGCATCCAGCTGGGACAGGTCAAGCTCTGGCAGGTCAGCACAGAGTTGCTCCTCCTCGGATCCCCACCCTGAGGAAACAGGAAGGAAAGAGGTGATCAGAACTGAGCTAGACCCAGCCAGGGACCCTCTTATTCACAAAGCTCTAGATCTGGGCCCTCCCTCCCAAGGCCCAATTCTGCCAGATGAGCAACACATGGAAAGATATGCCCCGTCCCTTGCAACTGTTTAACCTACTGTGCCCTGGCAGCACAGACCCTCTGTGCCTCCTCCCCTTCTCCTGTGCTCTCCTACACACCCCTCAAGAACCTGCCCTCATTACTAGAACTTTATTAGAATACGTTATTAGACCCCCAAAGCAGAGTTACTCCCTTATACAAATGTCCCACCTGTAAAGGGGCTTCTAAAGCTAACATCCTTGCATAATCACCACGACACAACATTCAGCAATAGTAATGACTGACATTATTGAGTGATTATCAGGTTCTGAAGAAACACCCATATCCCCAGGGATCTCAGGGGGTTACTTGTAATGTTTAAAATGTGGAAGACCATCTGTCAGTAGGTAAGAGGCAAATCAACCCATATACACTTGTATCATGAAATACTATAGCTCCATTGAAAAGAATGAGGCAAATCTATGGATCACCTCAAAGACATGACAATCAAAAATCTAAGTTTAGCCGGGCATGGTGGCGCACACCTTTAATCCCAGCACTCGGAAGGCAGAGGTAGGAGGATCCCTGTGAGTTCGAGGCTACCCTGAGACTACATAGTGAACTCCAGGTCAGCCTGAACTAGAGTGAGATCCTACCTCGGAAAACCAAAAAATGAAAAACCTAAATTTCAGGGCTGGAGAGATGGCTTAGCAGTTAAGGTGCTTGCCAAAAAACCTAAGGACTTAGGTTTGATTCTCCAGATCCCACGTACATGGTGGTACATGTGTCTGGAGTTCATTTGCAGGGGCTAGAGGCCCCGGAACACCCATTCATTCTCTCTCTCTGTGTCTAATAAATAAAAAAATACATATATTTAAAAATTTAAGTTTCAAGTCAGGTGTGGTGGCTCATGCCTTTAATCCCAGCACTTGGGAGGCAGAGGTAAGAGGATCATGAAGAGTTTGAGGCCAGCCTGAGACTACAAAGTGAATTACAGGTCAGCCTGGGCTAGAGTGACACCCAACCTTGAAAAACCAAAATAATAATAATCACCATCATCTAAGTTTCAGAACAGCCACAAATAGCAGAAAATCCACATGTGGAAAGAGAAGGAAATGAGAATTGTCCATTGCTATACTTGTCCATGTCTACATGGAGGTTTACAGGGTCCCACATCCACCAGCAGTGTGGGGTAGAAGGGAGTTGGAGGGGACTCTATTAATAGCAATCTTTTGATCAGCATTCTCAAAGTACAAAGGAACCTGTTATGGTAGAAATAATAAAGATTCTCAGACTAGCCGAAGACCCTGAAGACCCACTGAATCAGAAGGTGATCACTTCTTTACCTGATAACCCAGGTTACCAGTCACTAGTTGAAAGACTACCCTGAAGACTGAGCCCCCAAGGCTGTTCCTGCTGTGGGATACCAGAGAGATGAGGAAGGTGGCCCAAGGCCCAGCTAACCTGGGTTGAAATCTTCACTCACCAGCTGTGAGTAGACAAGACCCTTCTGACCCTCTGAAACAGAACTGCCTTGTCTGTAAAATGGGGACAGTAATAGTACCTGCCTTACAGGTCAAGAGCAAAAGAGGCAATAGTACAGCCTGGTCCAGTAAGCGCTCTATAAATGTCAAGGAGTAGTGACTTCAGATAAGGTCATAATAAAAGCAGCAATGGTTCATGGCAGGCAGAGAAGGGTGGAACCTGCCTCAGAGAACAAAAAAGGCAAATGCAACAGAGAAATAGATTTTGCCCAACCCATTTCCTAATTGTTCCCACTTACTAGGCCTCATAAATTATGACTAAATGCATATAATTAGCTCAACTTGACACAGGAAAAGGGTTTTGATTCAAATGTGGGTCAAATTGGCATTTTGCAAAAATCCTGCCTGCATGGGCAGGGCAGGAGCCTGGCCTTCACACACAGCCATGTCTGGCTGTCTAGATCATGGCACTGCTGTGCCCAAAAGTGTGTCTCCAGAGATGTGTTCCCGCCACTCCTGCTCTCCACCTGTCCATTCCTTTTCCAATCCACACATATTCAGCAACCCTAAATATTGAGCTCCAAGTCATTCTGAGCCAAGCAATAGGCCATGGACAACCATGGACACAGACCCCAAAAAAAAAAAAAAACTATCATCCACTTGGAGGCAAATAATCACACAAATAAAACACACAACCAAGCCGGGTGTGGTGGTGCATGCCTTTGATCCCAGTGCTCAGGAGACACAGGTAGGAGGCTCACCATGAGTTCGAGGCCACCCTGAGACTACATAGTGAATCAGCCTGGGCTAGAGTGAAACCCTACGTCAAAAAGAAAAACAAAAAACAAGAAAACAAAACAAAACAACAACAAAAAAAAAAAAAACCACAATCGAAGTAATCTCCCCTTATCTGTGGGTTCACTACTTACCCACAATCAATTGCGTGGAACATTCCAGAAATAAGTACTTTCTAAGTTTTAAATTATGTGCCATTCTGGGAGCATGATGAAGCCTTAAGGAGTACTCCTGCTCAGTCTCACCAGGATGTGAATATGTAAATATGAGGCCTCCCTTCACCCGGGGTATCCACACTGCACCCATGTCAGTCTCTGCAGCAATCCTCTATAGCATAGGGACTGTTGCAGTCAGCGCAGCAGTGCTTATGTTCAGTTAACCCTTCTTTTACTTACTAACGGCCCCAAAGTTAAGGGCAGAGATATAGATATGGCGAAAAGAATCGGTAAAGTACTTCCTTTAGGTGAAAGGTGAGAGTTCTTGAAATAGACAGGAAAGAGAAAAATCCTATGCTACGGTTGCTAAGATAAAATAAAGAATCTATCCATGGATCTAAGCTATCCATGGATCTATAAAGAGGGGGAAAGAAGTATGTACTGGTTTTGCTTTCACACCTCAAACTGCAAAAGGGTCCCAAGACCAGTTGCACACCTTGGGCCTGGTTGGGAGCCTGAAGACCAGAGAGAATCTACTGCCACGTCCTGCATGATGAGTCACGCCTTGAATCCCAGTACATGGAAGGATTGCCATGAGTTCGAGGCCAACCTGAGATTAATTCTAGGTTAGCCTAGGGTAGAGTGAGACCTTGCCTCAAGGGAAAAGGGGTATTAATAATAAATTTGAGAGAGAGGAAGGGTCTACGGCCATACCACCTTGAATGTGTCTAATCTCATCTGATCTCGGAAGCTAAGCAGAGATGGACCTGGTTAGTACTTGGATGGGAGACAGAGGCAGGGAGAATAGCACTACCTTGAAGTCTGGATCTCCACAGTCTCACCAGGCCCTTGATCATTATCCAATCCCTATTAGGAATCCCCAGCACCCAGCAGCAGTGTGGGCACAATGACCTCAGGATAGTTCTCTAAGCTGCTTCTTAGAGCTTGTGTCCCCTTTGTGCCCAACCAGGCTGTGGCAATGCAGAGGTTTTGCCTGCTCTACATGGACAGCTGCTTTGCTTCTAAGTTTTGTCCATTATGAATACCTCTGCAATATTTGTATATGTCTTTTTATATAGACATATGTCTATTTATCTTGGGCAAATACTAGGTGTGTGTGGGTTTAAGTGCTGAGTCATTTTGTATAACTTAATAAAATCCACAGGTTGTTCTCTAGGGTGGCTGTGGCACTTTATACCCCCATCAGCTGGGTGAGAGTTCAATTGTTCCCCATCCTCACCAACATTTGGCATTGTCAATCATTTTGATGTTAGCCATTCTGGCACTGATGCATGATGAGCCAAGTACTGTGACATATAGGATTCAGTCCCTTCTTTGTGGGGGAAGAAAGCACATGGATATTTGATGACTGGTTGGGTTAGCATTATGAAGGAAGAGAAAAGCAGGTGCTCTGGTAGTGGGTAACAGGGAGCCTATGATCTTAGATGAGGGTGGGGGCAGGTAAGGCTTCCTGGAGGAGCAGGAAGAGAGGAGGTAGGAGGAGCATTCCAGGCAGGTCAGAGCAAGGCAAAGACCCCAGTGGGGACTGAGGCTTGGGCTCAAGGTGTTGAAGTCAGCAAGACTGCAGGTCAGTGACAGGGGTTCGAGGGATAGTGGATGATGACAGCAGAGAAGCTGGGGGTGGGACAAGCAGAGCAGCAGGAAGCTGGGTTACTCTGCTGGGACCATCCAGGAAAGGGGAGGCGACAAGTTGGAGAGCCACCACTTGAACACCACCTAGGACCTATGGGATAGGAGAGGGCCAAAAGCTGAGATAGAAGGTACTGGGTAGAAGAGGCCTGTTTGGCTAGCCAAGCTCTCAGCTGTAATTACACTCTTGGGACACTCTTTTACTATGTCTTTGATCCCTCGGAGCAGTCACATCCAGAGGACCTGTTTCTCAGAAACAACTTTAGAATCAGAATCCCAGACCAGCCAGGCAGTCAAAGCCCCCTTAGAGAACCAGATAAGGGGCTGAGGTGGTGGTGGGATATTGGTAGAGTGCCTCCTTAGCATGCATAAGGTCCAGGGTCCAATCTCCAGTGTTGTCAAAAAAAAAAAAAAAAAAAAAAGAGGGCTGCAGAGATGGCTTAGCAGTTAAGGTGCATGCCTGTGAAGACCCAGGTTTGACTCCCCAGAACCCATGTAAGCCAGATGCACATTTTGGTGCATGCGTCTGGAGTTTGTTTGCAGTGGTTAGAGGCCATGGCATACTCATTCTCCTCCACCTAATAAATTTTTTTTAAAAAGAAAAGCCACATAAGCACTCTGGATTCTTCCCCAAGATGCACGCTCACACACAAAGTTCACACATAACTTTCAGGCCTCCACAGATATGGCTTAAGAACGCTTGATCTAATTGTTCTGTCTCCTTTATTTTGCCAATATGGAAATTAAGGCCCAAAGAGGATAATGAACCTGCTCATGGTCATCCAGGGAGTGTCCCTCCCTGGCAGTCATGCCACCTCCTTTACAAAATGCCCATAAAGTGGCCGTGATGACAGTACTTACTGATCCCACAGTAGTTCAACACACTCTGAGTGCAGCCAGCACAAAACATAGAGCCTCAGCTTTACAGCCTGTCAATTAGGCCAAGACCACTCCAGCTAAAAACCATTAGGCACTAACCTAATGGGGAGTCCTTGCCTTTTTTGCATTTAGAGGCTTTTGAAGGGGTGCCTTAGGTAACCCACATCCCTGGGAAAGGTCCCAACTGAGGCATTCTGGCCCTGCCCCAGTTTCCTGCCTTCTACAGCCTTTGCCAGTGGAGTCAGAAGGTCACACACAGGACTAATAGGCACTGCTGTTATTGAGTGTTATTTTTCTAATTTTTTAAAATTTTTATTTATTTATTTGACAGAGAAAGAGGGAGAGAAAGAGAAAGAGAGAGAGAATGGGCAAGCCAGGGCCTCCAGCCACTGCAAACAAACTCAGACATATGCGCCCCCTTGTGCATCTGGCTAATGTGGGTTCTGGGGAATTGAACCTGGGTCCTTTGGCTTTGCAGGCAAATGCCTTAACTGCTAAGCCATCCCTCCAGCCCTTGAGTGTTATTTTATGCCAATGGCCCTTATAAGTCCCTCATACGGACCTAAAATAACACAGCAGGGTAGGTGCCATTGTCCCCACCTTACTGATCAGGAAACTTGGAGATGGAACACTCGGATTACTTTACTGGGGCCACAGTGTTGGTGGACATAAACAATGGAAACACACAATCTCACATGACTAGAGGCTGGACACCAGGCTGCCAGCTGAATGAGCTCCTCTGACCCACTAGGAAAGGATTTAGTTTCTCGGATGCCTTTCTCCTGGCTTGGCAGGTAGCTAACTGTCTTCGCTCTATGCAAGCCTCTCTGCATACATTTCCTTTTATATAAGTATTTTATTTATTCATTTATTTAAGAGAGAAAGAGGGAGAGAGAGATTGAGAATGGGTGTGCTAGGGCCTCTAGTCACTGCAAACGAACTCCAGACACATGTGCCATCTTGTGCATCTGGCTTACATGGGTACTGGGGAATCAAACCTGGGTCCTTAGACTTTGCAGGCAAGTGCCTTAACCATTGAGCCACCTCTCCACCCCACATTCCTTGTTTTGTTTTTTTTTGTTTTTTCAAGGTAAGGTTTCACTCTGGCCCAGTAGCCTCGAACTCACAGTGATCCTCCTGCCTCTGCTGGGATTAAAGGCATGTACCACCATGCCCCACTCACATTTCCTTTTCTAATAAAGATACTAGACATGTAAGATCAGGCTATGTGTACCCTAATGGTCTTATTTTAATTTGGTCTTCTCTGTAAAGACCCTATCTCCAAGCTGGGTGTGGTGGTGTACACTTTTAATTCTAGCACTCAGAGGCAGAGGTAAGAGGATTGCAGTGAGTTTGAGGCCACCCTGAGACTACCTGGTGAATTCCAGGTCAGCCTGGGCTAGACCCTACCTCAAAACACCAAAAAAGACCCTATCTCCAAATAAAGTCCCATTCTGAAGACTTTAGTATATCATATATGGAAGGTACAATTCAACTCAAAGCACACAGGGTCCCAGAGAGGTGATGCTGAGAGTTAAATCCAAACTTTTCTTCGTCCTAGAAAGTCTGTACCATGGTCTGTCACTGCTGTAAGCGAAGGTAATACTTAAGACCATTCATTCGCACTTACAGAGGGCAAGTGTGGCTTAGGACAAAGGTTGGGAATGGCCCAAGTCACCTAACAAGTATGTAGCTGAGCAAGGACAGGTCTGTAGACAACAGTGATGCATGATGTCTAGCTTCCTGTGCACAGCCACTGGCCTCACTTTGGCTCATACCCCCTGGGTCACCCACTCAGGTATTGGCTGTGTGTCCCTTCCTCCAGGAACACCACATCCCAGAGGGCTGTGGCTTCCTCAAGCCAGGGAGATCAATGACCATGGCAGGAGATTAACAGGGTTTATCCAGACGCACATAAGTGGCTTCACTGGAATCCTATGTATCTTGTCAGAAATCAATTCCCTGTTTCGGAAAGAATGCATCTCTAGGAAAAAATGGTGGCTGCATAGTCCTGCCTACAATCAGCAAATCACCTAGCTTAGTGCCTAGCTCAGAGCAAATTCTCAGAATTCCTGAGTAGAAGGAAGCAGGAGGAGTGGAAAATGGCTATAAGGACAGGTTAGGTTCTGGACCTATGCAATAGGCACCCTGAATCCTTCAGTGAGTTACCCTGCCCCCTTTGGTTCTCAAAGAGAATTTGAGAACTGGACAAAGCTCTAGGATCCCTCCAGCCCAAGCCTTCCAGACAATTCTGAACTTATCAAATGTCTTAGATCTTCTGGGTGTGGTGGTGCACGCCTTTAATCCCAGCACTTGGGAGGCAGAGTTTAGAGGATTGCTGGGCCTCACAGTGAGACCCTACCTAAAAAAAAAAAAAAGTCTCATATCCCAGTAGGTTTGGGGAAAATATCTTGCTAGAACTCAGTACTCAGTATTTAATGAGCAAATCAATAAATGAATTAATGAATGTATTTCCAGACGGGAGACATAAATGCAAAAAGGACCACCTTGAAATGGAAAGAGTACAGCCAAGGTGGGCAGGCTCTGGGTTTACTACCGACACGAAGACCAAGATAGGAACCTTCGCTGCTTTGGTTCCATAGGCAAACACTGAGAGTAAAAAGCAGCTTACTTCCTAGGCCTCTTACAAAAATAAGGAAGACAGACAGACTGAGAGCCTAGCACTTGCCAGAATAGTGGTCACAGATTGCTATGGTGTGAGTGTTTGTGAACCCACATTTGTTGAAACCCTAATCCCCAAAGTGACAGTGTTAGGAGATGATTGGGTAGTGAGGGTGGATTTCTTGGGAACAGGATTTGTGCCCTTATATCATGGAACCTTAGCAGCCAGTACTAATCAATTACCACTGGCCTGGTCTAGACTTTAACCCTGTGACTCTGGTTGCCTTCTAGAAAGAAAGAGAGAGAAATGCATATGAAACTCCCACAAAGCCATTTCCTGTCAGTGAGTGGGACCGACCACCAGGATTGTGCTAGAGCATTTGGTCAAGGGGGCTCAGCTACTCCAGAGAGACTGGCGGCCATCTTTGTCACTGCTGGGAGCAGCAGTTGAAGAATGCAGCCACCAGAGCAACACAAAGCCAAGCAACAAGCAATGCAAAGGAGAAGTTTCTAGACAAAATAATTTACATTCTGTATCCAGCTGTGCCCCCCTGTGTTCTGCAGTTGTAAGTGAATAAATCCCCTTTGTAGGTTGTGTGCCAGTTGAAGCTTGTATCACCTATCAATGAAAAAATGAAGGCTAATTCATCTCTCTTAAGAAAAACAAAAAAACAGCCAGGCATGATGGCACAGAGGTAGGAGGATCATTGTGAGTTTGAGGTCATCCTAAGACTACACAGTGAATTCCAGGTCAGCCTGGGCTGAATGGAGCAAGAGCCTGCCTAGAAAAATGGGGGTGAGGAGGAAAAGAAAGAAAGAAAAAATAATCTTCTTACTGCCTTCCAAATTAATACAACATTCCTAAAGTGACTTCTGGAAGAACAGTAGGAAGAGTAGATGATCTTAGTTCCCACTGAAATACAGCATCACCAGAAATAAAACCCAGAAGGCACAAACACAAGGTTAAGCTCCAGAAAGAACTGCATGAAGATGAACTATACCAAGACTCTTGGAAAGGCCTACCCCCCATCACTCAAGGCTAAGCCCCTCAGCTGGCACACCGTGGACGCATATAGCCAGGCCCCAAGCTCCAGCCAAACAGAAGGTCAAGGCTAATGAATGGAAGGGGACTGGAAAGAAGGTCTGGTAAGAATGGGTCCTCCAGCCCAGAAAGCAAGAGAGGGTCCAGTGCTCAGAAGTAGGCTATGATCCTGGGCCTGACTCTGCCTACTTCAAAGGAGCCCAGGTACCACTATGACATGAGCAGGGCATCAAGACTACCCTGGGTGCCTCAACCTCTACATCCTGGATGCGAGTCCACTCAGAACTTCTTGCCATTTGGGTTTTCTGCTACTTGCAGCCAAACCTAACCCTATGAGGTGTCTGGTACCCAGCACATAGGCCCAAGCTGACCCACCAGCTAGGTCTGCCCACGTTTGCCTCTCCTCCAGTCCGCATCCTCACTCACCTCTGCTGGCCTGTTGAGTAGCCTGTGTTCTGGGAACCACTGCTTCTTTCCAACCCATTTGTTATTATCTTTACAAAGTTTAGCAGAATGGTGCATAAGCAGAGAACATGAGCAAAAAAGAAGACATCTCAATAAAACTAAGTGGTGGGCTTTAGAAAGGATCAAATAAATTGTAAGTTACTAAAAACAAATAAATTGATGTCAAGTTTTGTGTGGATCAGGGTCAAAGATGAGTAGCTAATGGCAAGAACCTGGAAGGATCTTGCATTTAGATTGCTTGATAAGACTCGAAGGTCTTGATCCAATTGCATTAATCCCCTGACAGGAAACTGGGGCCCTGAACATGGGACATGGACTTTAGAAATAACGTGGGATCTCAACCCAGCACCACAAACAATCCTCTAGCCGAAGTGTAGCAAAATGAAAGCACAGATCACATGGCTTTACTTAGATTTTAGGCACTGGATTTCAGGTTTTGGCACTTTATCTAACCTTTGCCTAGGAATTCCCATCCCCCACCACAGTTTCTAATCATCAGATAAGGCGACTGTTGCACACAGATTCTGCGTCCACTGCACAGGAAACAGCCTCACAGGGATTGCTGAACACTGCAGGGGTTTGGGCACTGCCATAGTCTGTTGCTACACTTTGAAAGACCAATCTCTTATCTTGCAAATAAAATTGAGTGAGTGAGGTTCACAGAATGGAAACAAGTCACCCAAGATCCACCCAGCTAGCTCCTAGCAGGGTCAAGACACCAACAAGGATTTCCTGTATCTTCTGTTCAAAGCTTTCCAAAATGACAGGTCACTGCTTTAACAGCTGTGGTCCATACAACAGATCCCCACCCACTATGAAAAGGCAAGGGAGAGACAGAGGTCCCCAGGATAGGTTTTATCCTGCTTAGTTGTCACCGTTCCCACTCTCTGTCACCTCCGAGCAGCCCCTTACCACTCAGATGTATCTCAGATCTGTGGCCTCCGGTTGCTGGGCAGGGTGGGATTACCTGGGAGTGGGGAGCTCTGCAGGGTCTGGCACAGTCTTTGGAGTCTACTCCTCTCATGTGGCACTGAGGTCTCAGAGGGTGTCCCTTCCCACCTGTGGCAACATGAATATTGGCCATTGCCAGGGGCTCCTCTCAGCAGGCACACAGCTGCCTAGGCCCAGGGAGGCAGTGCTTGTTTTGAAACAGTATGAGACTGGAATATGTGCTGTGATAAAGCACAAGGTGCTGAGCTATGCACAGTGTACTTGTCTGCCCTTCCAGTCAATTTTACTCACTTGAGCTCAAGAGTCTCTTGTATTCAAAGCAGAGTGGCAGGAAAGGCACTTGCTAAACTGCCAAGTGATGCACAGGTATAGATCTGAGGCAGAGCTGGCCCTGGCTGTGCCTTCCTGGTCACAAGTAGTAGCTGTGCCTCCTGCATGCGGCAAGGAGTGGCTTGGATTTCTACCTGGCCTCTGCACTGGTACCCTTCACCTCACTGTGGCTGCTTCCTTCTCATCATCTCCATTCCAGATTAAGTCTCCCTCCCCATGTGGGCCTCCCTGGCCTCTGCATCCTGACCAGACCACACTCACTAACTTTCCTAGCACCATGCTAGGAAAATGAACACTTTTCTGATATTCTCCCCACCCCACACCCCTCCTTAGTGTTTTAACTAACCAAAAAAAAATTATACTGAAACATATACATCATAAAAGTTAGTAGTTAAACTAGAAGAGGAGAAAAGAGGGAATATGGGTACACCAGGGCTTCTTGCTGCTGCAAATGAACTCCAGATACATTCACCACTTTGTGTTATCTGGCTTTATGTGGGTACTGGGGAAGTGAACCCAGATTTGCAGGCTTTGTAATCAAGCACCTTTTAACTGCTGAGCCATCTTCCCAGCCCATTTTTAACTACCTTTTTTTTTTTTTTTTTTTGAGGTAGGGTCTCACTCTAGCTTAGGCTGACCTGGAATTCACTATGTAATCTCAGGCTAGCCTTGAACTCACGGTGATCCTCCTACCTCTGCCTCCCGATTGCTGGGATTAAAGGAGTGTGCCATCATGCCCTGGCTTTATTTTTATTTATTTATCTGAGAGAAAGGGAGAGAGCCAGAGAAAGAATGGGCATGCCAGGGCCTCCAGCCACTCCAAAGAACTCCAGACGCATATAGCACTTTGTGTAGCTGGCTTACATGGGTCATGGGGAATTGAACCTGGGACCCTGGCTTTGCAGTCAAGTGCCTTAACCACTAAGCCATCTCTACAGCCCACATTTCAACTACTTTTAATAAATGAATTAATGAATGTATTTCCAGACGGGAGACATAAATGCAAAAGGACCACTTTGAAATGGAAAGAGTACAGCCAAGGTGGGCAGGCTCTGGGTTTACTACCGACACGAAGACCAAGATAGGAACCTTCGCTGCTTTGGTTCATTAGGCAAACACTGAGAGTAAAAAGCAGCTTACTTCCTAGGCCTCTTACAAAAATAAGGAAGACAGACAGACTGAGAGCCTAGCACTTGCCAGAATAGTGGTCACGGATTGCTATGGTGTGAGTGTTTGTGAACCCACATTTGTTGAAACCCTAATCCCCAAAGTGACAGTGTTAGGAGATGATTGGGTAGTGAGGGTGGATTTCTTGGGAACAGGATTTGTGCCCTTATATCATGGAACCTTAGCAGCCAGTACTAATCAATTACCACTGGCCTGGTCTAGACTTTAACCCTGTGACTCTGGTTGCCTTCTAGAAAGAAAGAGAGAGAAATGCATATGAAACTCCCACAAAGCCATTTCCTGTCAGTGAGTGGGACCGACCACCAGGATTGTGCTAGAGCATTTGGTCAAGGGGCTCAGCTACTCCAGAGAGACTGGCGGCCATCTTTGTCACTGCTGGGAGCAGCAGTTGAAGAATGCAGCCACCAGAGCAACACAAAGCCAAGCAACAAGCAATGCAAAGGAGAAGTTTCTAGACAAAATAATTTACATTCTGTATCCAGCTGTGCCCCCCTGTGTTCTGCAGTTGTAAGTGAATAAATACCCTTTGTAGGTTGTGTGCCAGTTGAAGCTTGTATCACCTATCAATGAAAAAATGAAGGCTAATTCATCTCTCTTAAGAAAAACAAAAAAACAGCCAGGCATGATGGCACAGAGGTAGGAGGATCATTGTGAGTTTGAGGTCATCCTAAGACTACACAGTGAATTCCAGGTCAGCCTGGGCTGAATGGAGCAAGAGCCTACCTAGAAAAATGGGGGTGAGGAGGAAAAGAAAGAAAAAAAATAATAATCTTCTTACTGCCTTCCAAATTAATACAACATTCCTAAAGTGACTTCTGGAAGAACAGTAGGAAGAGTAGATGATCTTAGTTCCCACTGAAATACAGCATCACCAGAAATAAAACCCAGAAGGCACAAACACAAGGTTAAGCTCCAGAAAGAACTGCATGAAGATGAACTATACCAAGACTCTTGGAAAGGCCTACCCCCCATCACTCAAGGCTAAGCCCCTCAGCTGGCACACCGTGGACGCATATAGCCAGGCCCCAAGCTCCAGCCAAACAGAAGGTCAAGGCTAATGAATGGAAGGGGACTGGAAAGAAGGTCTGGTAAGAATGGGTCCTCCAGCCCAGAAAGCAAGAGAGGGTCCAGTGCTCAGAAGTAGGCTATGATCCTGGGCCTGACTCTGCCTACTTCAAAGGAGCCCAGGTACCACTATGACATGAGCAGGGCATCAAGACTACCCTGGGTGCCTCAACCTCTACATCCTGGATGCGAGTCCACTCAGAACTTCTTGCCATTTGGGTTTTCTGCTACTTGCAGCCAAACCTAACCCTATGAGGTGTCTGGTACCCAGCACATAGGCCCAAGCTGACCCACCAGCTAGGTCTGCCCACGTTTGCCTCTCCTCCAGTCCATCCTCACTCACCTCTGCTGGCCTGTTGAGTAGCCTGTGTTCTGGGAACCACTACTTCTTTCCAACCCATTTGTTATTATCTTTACAAAGTTTAGCAGAATGGTGCATAAGCAGAGAACATGAGAAAAAGAAGACATCTCAATAAAACTAAGTGGTGGGCTTTAGAAAGGATCAAATAAATTGTAAGTTACTAAAAACAAATAAATTGATGTCAAGTTTTGTGTGGATCAGGGTCAAAGATGAGTAGCTAATGGCAAGAACCTGGAAGGATCTTGCATTTAGATTGCTTGATAAGACTCGAAGGTCTTGATCCAATTGCATTAATCCCCTGACAGGAAACTGGGGCCCTGAACATGGGACATGGACTTTAGAAATAACTTGGGATCTCAACCCAGCACCACAAACAATCCTCTAGCCGAAGTGTAGCAAAATGAAAGCACAGGTCACATGGCTTTACTTAGATTTTAGGCACTGGATTTCAGGTTTTGGCACTTTATCTAACCTTTGCCTAGGAATTCCCATCCCCCACCACAGTTTCTAATCATCAGATAAGGCGACTGTTGCACACAGATTCTGCGTCCACTGCACAGGAAACACAGCCTCACAGGGATTGCTGAACACTGCAGGGGTTTGGGCACTGCCATAGTCTGTTGCTACACTTTGAAAGACCAATCTCTTATCTTGCAAATAAAATTGAGTGAGTGAGGTTCACAGAATGGAAACAAGTCACCCAAGATCCACCCAGCTAGCTCCTAGCAGGGTCAAGACACCAACAAGGATTTCCTGTATCTTCTGTTCAAAGCTTTCCAAAATGACAGATCACTGCTTTAACAGCTGTGGTCCATACAACAGATCCCCACCCACTATGAAAAGGCAAGGGAGAGACAGAGGTCCCCAGGATAGGTTTTATCCTGCTTAGTTGTCACCGTTCCCACTCTCTGTCACCTCCGAGCAGCCCCTTACCACTCAGATGTATCTCAGATCTGTGGCCTCCGGTTGCTGGGCAGGGTGGGATTACCTGGGAGTGGGGAGCTCTGCAGGGTCTGGCACAGTCTTTGGAGTCTACTCCTCTCATGTGGCACTGAGGTCTCAGAGGGTGTCCCTTCCCACCTGTGGCAACATGAATATTGGCCATTGCCAGGGCTCCTCTCAGCAGGCACACAGCTGCCTAGGCCCAGGGAGGCAGTGCTTGTTTTGAAACAGTATGAGACTGGAATATGTGCTGTGATAAAGCACAAGGTGCTGAGCTATGCACAGTGTACTTGTCTGCCCTTCCAGTCAATTTTACTCACTTGAGCTCAAGAGTCTCTTGTATTCAAAGCAGAGTGGCAGGAAAGGCACTTGCTAAACTGCCAAGTGATGCACAGGTATATATCTGAGGCAGAGCTGGCCCTGGCTGTGCCTTCCTGGTCACAAGTAGTAGCTGTGCCTCCTGCATGCGGCAAGGAGTGGCTTGGATTTCTACCTGGCCTCTGCACTGGTACCCTTCACCTCACTGTGGCTGCTTCCTTCTCATCATCTCCATTCCAGATTAAGTCTCCCTCCCCATGTGGGCCTCCCTGGCCTCTGCATCCTGACCAGACCACCCTCACTGACTTTCTTAGCACCATGCTAGGAAAATGAACACTTTTCTGATATTCTCCCCACCCCACACCCCTCTTTAGTGTTTTAACTAACCAAAAAAAATTATACTGAAACATATACATCATAAAAGTTAGTAGTTAAACTAGAAGAGGAAAAAAGAGGGAATATGGGTACACCAGGGCTTCTTGCTGCTGTAAATGAACTCCAGATACATTCACCACTTTGTGTATCTGGCTTTATGTGGGTACTGGGGAAGTGAACCCAGATTTGCAGGCTTTGTAATCAAGCACCTTTTAACTGCTGAGCCATCTTCCCAGCCCATTTTTAACTACTTTTTTTTTTTTTTTTTTTTGGTTTTTCGAGGTAGGGTCTCACTCTAGCTTAGGCTGACCTGGAATTCACTATGTAATCTCAGGCTAGCCTTAAACTCATGGTGATCCTCCTACCTCTGCCTCCCGATTGCTGGGATTAAAGGAGTGTGCCATCATGCCCTGGCTTTATTTTTATTTATTTATCTGAGAGAAAGGGAGAGAGCCAGAGAAAGAATGGGCATGCCAGGGCCTCCAGCCACTCCAAAGAACTCTAGACGCATATAGCACTTTGTGTAGCTGGCTTACATGGGTCATGGGGAATTGAACCTGGGTCCCTGGCTTTGCAGTCAAGTGCCTTAACCACTAAGCCATCTCTACAGCCCACATTTCAACTACTTTTAAGCATACAGTTTAGTGACATTAATTATCTACACTGTTGTGCAATCATCCTCCAACTCCAGAATGTTTGATTTTAAATTTACATGCTTTTTGTTGACTCCCTCAATCAGTAGCTTCTTGGGAACAAGGGCCCCATTCATCTTATCCCTACCATGTCCCCCCAGTGCCTAGCACAATGTCTGGCATGTAGTGGGTGGTCAATAAAGATATATGCAAAAGACAAAATGAGTGCTTTATGAGCTGGGGAGATGGCTTAGTGGTTAAGGCGCTTGCCTGCAAAGTCAAAGAACCCAGGTTCAACTCCCCAGTATCCACATAAACCAGATGCACAAGGTGGCACATGTGTGTGGAGTTCATTTGCAGCAGCTGGAAGCTCTGGCATGCCCATTCTCTCTTCTCTATCTGCCCCTCCTCAAATAAATAAAGTAAATTAAAAAATTGAGTGCTTTGTGAACTGTAAATGGTGGTGAACAAGAGCAAAAGAGCACGTGTTAATTATTTTTCCATACAACTCAAAACAAGCCTGTATTGCCTGGAGGCCTCAATTACCATATAATAATTTCATGTTTGGTCAAATCCTATGGGGACAAAATTGCTGCACGTTCCTTCTCTTTCCTAGTTCTAGGCCGCTCTAAGAGGTCAGGAATGAAGACATATGATCACACAAGCCAGCTGACATCAACACTCACCATTTCAGCACATCAACTCTGCCCAATGCAACATTTATCAGTTGCTGAAGGGCAGGCCCAAAAATAGACTGTGGGGATCAAATGCCACCCTCAGCTGCTCTCTTGACACTCGGGAGTGGTTGAAAGGCTTTGGGAGGCCTGGGGACTTGGGGAGGGGGTCAGAGTCATCTATCACAGTAGTGCACAGGAACTGACTAAGAATAAAATCCTTGTTTTAAATGCAGTATTCCTTTTGTTTTTGCCTGTGTATGGTTGCATGTGGTGTGTGTACTTGTTATATGTGTGGACATATGTACATGTGCAGATGAACACACACAGATATGTGCATGTCTGTGGAGGCCAGAGGTCAATATCAGGTATCTTCCTTTGTTGCTCTCCATCTCATTTCTTGAAACAGAATCTCTTGTTGGACCTAGTAAGCCCCAAAGATCCCCTGTCTTGGCCTCCTCTGTGCTGGTACTCAAGATGTGCACCACCACACCTAGCATTTACATGTGCTAGGGATCCAAACACAGGTCTTCGCACTTGTGTGGCAAGCACTACACTGCCTGAGCTGCTCCCCAGCCCTAAATGCAGTATTTAAAAAAAAAAATCCACCCATGATTAACAAAATACCAGAGTTCCAAATAAAAGGAGGGTCAGTAATAATTCTTAGTTTTCCTTTAGCCCCAGGCTCCAGTATGGCTATCATGATACACTTAGACTCCTGCATTTATTTTAAAATGTGGTATTTTGTTCAGCATATGTATTTTGTACTAACTGTTTTGTTTTTTAAACAATTAAATTCAATTTATTTTTATTACTGACTCATTTGTACTGGAGCCAAGTGTCTCATGCTGGTCCCCACTAGGGTGGAATGTGATGGACTTACTGCAGGAGATTGAAATGGAATTATGCCCTAGGTCATGTAATTTGCTAGGCTTCTATTTTTTTATTTTCGAGGTAGGGACTCACTCTAGGCTGGGCTGACCTAGAATTCACTATGTAGTCTCAGGGTGGCCTCGATCTTGCAGCAATCCTCCTACCTCTGCCTCCCAAGTGCTGGGATTAAAGGTGTGTGCAGCATTACGCCCAGCTACTCTATTTTAACATCTCTGCAATGGAGTTTCTAGCCTTTTTTTTCTACTAGCTATAGAATTCTACAGGCCCTACAGGTGTTTTGGATAGAGCTAGTGACCTTCAGATTTTTGTTGTTTTGGTTTGGTTTTTGAGACAGGATCTCACTGTATACCCAGGATGGCCTTGAACTCTTCATTTCTTGCCTAGCCTCCTGAGTTACATACACACACACCTACCTGTTTGACCTTCAGCTTGCTTTGTTGTTGGTTGGTTGGTTGGTTGGTTTTGAGGTGCTGGGGATTGAAACCTAGGCCTTGCAAAAATGTTCTACTACTATACTACATCCCAAGCCCTTTCCATATGTTTTTATCTTAAGACAATTGCCCAGGCCAGCTTTGAATGTACTTTGTAGACCAGAGAAGCCTTGAATTCTCCATCCTCCTCCCTCAGTCTCCTGAATAGCTGGAATTACAAGCCTGGCTTTGAGTTTTGAAGTGAACTGCAAAACACTTCCTTTGTTTATAATAAAGGCTTTAAGTGAATGGAGTTGGCTTAGGAAGAGTGAAAGATGAAAGCAGATTCCAGGTTGCTAGAATTGGGGCATCCGCTCACATTCTGACCCCTTCCTGAATAAGAAGGAAAGCTAGAAGGCCCTGCCAGCCCCAGGAAATATTCCCATTCCTCCTCTCTGCTGCTGAAGGAGCAACCTCTGGACTTCTTGTCATACGCTGCCCAGCATTCCACTTCTTCGCCACGTTTCATGGAGGTAGGGGTGTAGGGGTGGGTCAGGGGCTTTAGAAGCTGCCACCCTTCTGGGTGACGTGTATGAAAAAATATTGGTTTGAGAAGATGGAAAATGTTTTAGAAATGGAGACTGGAGGTGACTGTACAGCACAGTGAATGCACTTAATGCCACTGTTTTGTATACATTAAAAACAGTAAATGCTATGTTTATTTTATCACAATAAAAGGAAATAAATGCTTTAAAAAAAAGTCCCAGAGAATTAAGAAAAAGAAAGAAAGAAAGAAAGAAAGAAAGAAAAAGAAAAGAAAAGAAAAGAAAAGAAAAGAAAAGAAAAGAAAAGAAAAGAAAAGAAAAGAAAAGCTGCACACCCCCTGGAGGCCCCTCTGAGCTCTGCAGCTAGCTCCACTTTCTCTGTAGCTTCTCTTCATGTGGTCTCCTGCCCCAGCTGGCAGGAGAGATGGCACAGCCCAGTCAGGACTCAGCTGAAAAGCCCTTTGCCTGTTAGCACTGTTATAAATAACCTAGAAAGAGGCAGAAAGGGGTCCTGGCAGGAGAATGAAGGTCAGGCAGCCCCTGTGTAGCAGCTGAGGAAATGTCACACTCAACAGGCCAGCAAGGTACGTGTCTGAACTTTCAGCTGTGGCTCACTGAAGCCTTGCTGTTCCTTGCCCAAGACAGGCAGCCCTGAGGTGGCTGGTTCCTGGGGGATTTTTTGCTAAGAATGGATCCTCAGGTAGGAATCTGGGGAGTCTCCCTTGGCCTTAGCAAGCAGGGTGAAAGCAAGGCTGTATAGCAGCCTGGGCTCCTCAGCCTACTCTCAAACCCAACCCACAGGGGAATGATGACTCAGCACTCAGCCCACTACCACCCCTGCTGCTGCACTACATGGAAGCTGAAGGACCGCGTGAGCCATCTGGTCCCGTGGTTCCCACGTTGGGCTCCTTGGAGAACTACCAGCCTGTTTTCTACCCTCACAACCCCACCAAGGACCTGGGCTTTGAAAAGGGAGGGATCCTAAGGAAGTTAATTGGGTTTTCCATTTTTATTAACCAAGAGCCATACAGTGGCCAGTGAATTCAACATGATATACCTAGACAATAAGAAATACATTTAACTAGGTGTGGTGGCGCATGCCTTTAATCCCAGCATTTGGGAGACTGAGGTAGAAGGATCACTGTGAGTTCAAGGCCACCCTGAGACTACATAGTAAATTCCAGGTCAGCCTGAGCTAGATTGAGACCCTACCTCAAAAAAACAAAAATAAATAAATAAATAAACAAACAAACAAACATTTAGCTGTGAGTGGTGGCTCATGCCTTTAATCCTAGCACTTGGGAGGCAGATGTAGTTTGAGGCCACCCTGAGACTACAGAGTGAATTCCCGGTCAGTGTGGGCTAGAGCAAGACTCTACCTTGTAAAATCAAACAACAACAAAAGAACAAGCTGGGCATGGTGGCACACACCTTTAATCCCAGCACTCGGGAGGCAGAGATAGGAGAATCACTGTGAGTTCGAGGCCACCCTGAGACTACATAGTGAATTCCAGGTCAGCCTGGGCTAGAGCAAAACCCTTCCTCAAAAAAACAAACAAACAAAAACAAAACAAAACAAAACAAAACCCTCTATTTCTAGGTTGACATCTTTTACATTTGAAATCTGTTTGTGTGCGCACACAAATATAAACACACACATATTATCCACACAAACCGTTTGATGGTGATTTAAGGGCTTTATGAGATTAATTTGACCCAGACTGCAGACTAAGCAACCACTCCTCAGGTCCATAGTCTGAGTGGTCCATAAGAGCCAAACAAGGGTTGGTGAGATGGCTTAGTGGTTAAAGCCTGTGAAGCCCAATGACCCAGGTTTGGCTCCCCAGCACACATGTAAGCCAGATGCACAAGGTGGCGCATGCATCTGGAATTCATTTACAGTGCCTGGGGGCCCTAGTGTGGCCATTCTCTCTCTATCTGCCTCTTTCTCTCTCAAAATAAATAAATAAATAAATAAATAAATAAATAAATAAATAAATAAATAAATAAATAAAATTTTAAAAAAGAGCGCAGGGGCTGGAGAGATGGCTTAGCTGTTAAGTGCTTGCCTGTGAAGCCTAAGGACCACAGTTTGAGGTTCAATTTCTCAGTATCCATGTAAACGAGATGTGCAAGGTGGCGCATGCATCTGGAGTTCATTTGCAGTGGCTGGAGGCCCTGGTGTGCCCATTCTCTCTCTTCTCTCTCTCTCTCTCTCTCTCCCTCTCCCTCTCTCTCAGCCTCTCTCTGCTCTGCCTCTTTCTCTCTCTGTGTTGCTCTCAAATAAATAAATAAAAATAAAAAACAAAACAGGGAGAGCCAAACAAAGTGTGCGACACGTTTTATAAACAGAGAAGCTGAGGGGCAATGTGGCCAATGTGAGCCCAGACCACAGCCTGAATTCCTTGCTGCCACTACTCAGGCTAACCAGTGCTGTGACTGACACTGTGGAGAAAGTTCTGGCTTGGAGCAACTTTATCAGTTAGATTTTGAAATAACAGGAAGGGGAAAGTTCTCAATGCCTATTGGCTCCTTTGAGTCTTTCTGGTTTAGAAGCCCAGGCTACACCCCAGTGAGGTACCCAGAGAGAAAAGGGGAGGACTGGCCCATATCCCACCCAGTAAGCCAGGCAGGATGCAGATTAGAGTCAATCACTCGCTCCTGCTGAAAACTCCTCCTGCCATCTCCTGGCCTGTCCCATAGCAGCATACACAGTGGACTTCCTTCCTGAACACAGCCCTCAAAGCTTGAAATCCCAACCTGAACACCTCAGTGCTCCCATGTCTAGGCCATTGTCCTGCCCTTCAAATTTTAGGATAGAGGCCCCTGACCCACCAGGGCACCCACTCTCTGAGGATCATAGCACTAGTTTTACTTATAGTCACAGTGCCAACCTGGGAACTGACTGTCTCCCCAGTGCAGGGCTAGATCAGGCCTTTTTCTCTCTCACTGACCCCAGAACTTACTTAGAATGGTACCAAGCACAGACTAGGTGATCGCTAAGCCTGTGTGGGATGGGTAGGAGGGGTGGGGCAGAGGAGAGAGCCCCACTTGTCTGGTCAGTTTTTTCATCTGTCTCACATTACAGAAATAATCACGGTCTCCCTCACACTCACCCCCCTTTGGAGGGGGGAGGGTTCCATATCCATTTATTCTCTATGGAAAACTTTTTCTTTTCCAGTAGGTTAGATGATGAGAAATCCAGACCTACAAGCTCCCACATAAAACTGTGGGAAAATAGATTTTTTAAATTATCGTTATTATTATTTTTTTTTTTTTGGCCCTGCAGGCCCTCCTTGGTCATGCATCCAGGAAGAGCCATAGGCCAGGCAGGATGTTCCATAGGACAAGCTCAGCAGGCCTTGGCCAAGGTAGAACCTGCCTTCTGCAGAACATGTTCCAAAGTGAAGGAATGGAAGGGGCAAAGAGACTATCACTGAATCACATTGATCCACTACCTTTAAGAAAGAGGGCAGTGTCTGGCATGGGGAGGTGGTAATACTGCCACAGGATCTGCCACAGGGCTCTGTACAGCACACGGATGATGGTACAAAAAAACTGGAAATGAGCAGAAAATGCCTGATTGTCATCCAAGCCAGTCAGGAAACAGAAGAGAGGCTGCACAACACAACAGTGAGATCAAGCCTCTCCTCCTGCCCTACTAGAACTGGGGGTCTCAGAGCTCATAAAAGACCTTTGCAGGCTAAAGCATTCTCCCTTTTGCTCTTCTCAATAGGACAAATGGCAAACCATGTTTCCAATAGGATGCGAAGAAGCAGAGAAGAGAAGTGACGTCTGTAAAGTTATACAGTAAGTTCAAGAGAAGATGGGCTGGAGAGATAGCTTAGCAGTTAAGGTACTTGCTTGCAAAAGCTAACTACCCAAGTTCAAGTCCCCGGTACCCACATAAAGCCAGATGCACAAAGTGGCACATACATCTAGAATTCATTTGTAGTGGCTAGAGACCCTGGCACACCCATTCTCTCTGTCTTCTATCTCTTTCTGCTTGCAAATAAATAAATAATAAAATATTTTTAATCTGTTTTAAAAAGAGAAGAAGAGCCGGGCGTGGAGGCACACGCCTTTAATCCCAGCACTCTGGAGGCAGAGGTAGGAGGATCGCGGAGAGTTCAAGGCCACCCTGAGACTACATAGTTAATTCCAGGTCAGCCTGGACCAGAGTGAGACCCTACCTTGCAAAACCAAAAAAAAAAAAAAAAAAAAAAAGAGAGAGAAGAAAAAAACTAGACCCACACAATGAAACAGTAACAGATAATGTCATGACCTGAATTGTTTGTGCTAACGGCATAGTCCCTTGGATGGGTCACTTTAGCTCTTTAAGCTTCTATTCCCCATATTCTAACACTGGTCACCCTTGAGACCAAGGGCAGCCAACCAAGGCCTTGGTACATTCTGGGCCAGCATGTGACATGTTGGGTGTGACAAAAAGCCTCAAGGGCCCCATCAGCAACTCCTCAGGAGAAAGAAGAAGTTGGGCTGGAGAGATGGCTTAGCATTTAAGGCGTTTGCCTGCAAAGCCGAAGGATCCCGGTTCAATTCTCCAGGACCCACATAAGCCAGATGCACAAGGGGCGCATGCATCTGGAGTTTGTTTGCAGTGGCTGGAGGCCCTGGTGTACACCCATTCTTCTCTTTCTCTCTCAAATTACACACACACACACACACACACACACACACACACACACACACACACACACACACACACACACACACATATATATAGGTTTTTCCAGGTAGGGTCTCGCTCTAGCTCAGGCTGACCTGGAATTCACTATGTATTCTCAGGGTGGCCTTGAACTCATGGCAGTCCTCCTACCTCTGCCTCCCGAGTGCTGGGATTAAAGGCGTGCAAGTAATATATTTTTTTAAAAAAGAGGAAGAAGATGAGGGACCAAGTGTCATGGCAGTGCTAGCTCCTCACATGCTTCTCAAAGTGGGTCTCTACGGCCAGTAGTGACAGCTTCATTTGGGGCAGACCCTGGGAATTAGAACCAATGCTTAACAAGATCCCCTGATAAAACACATGTATATTCAAGTTTGTGAAGCAAGATTTTATATATATATATATATATATTTCATTTTATTTATTTATTTGCAAGCAGAGAGACAGAGACAGAGAGAATAGGTGTGCCAGGCCTCCAGACACATGGACCACCTTGTGCATCTGGCTTTATGTGAGAGCTGGGAAATCGAACTCTGCTCCTTAGGTTTTGCAGGCAAGTACCTTAACCACTAAGCCATCTCTCCAGCTGGGAAGCAAGATTTAAAATAAGGAGGAGAGCTTAGCATGTCAAGTAGGTGCACCCCCAAACACTTCTGACTGGCTTTCCACATCTAGACACAGCTGCTAACACTGTGGACTGCTCTAGGCACTGCCATGAGGCTCAGTGAAATCACAGAAGCCAACAGCTGCACCTGGAGCCCAGCAGGTAACAGCTGCCCAAATTGCTAATTTCCATCCCTCCAGAGAGAAGCCAGGAGGAAAAAGGCCTCTTCTTCCATTTCAAGTCCTGCCTGCATATCTGAGAGTAGAGAGCAAAAACCCTGTGGTAGCAACAGAGGGAGGAGGAGGGGAAGGGCAGAGGAGAAGAAGGAAGAGGGGGAAAGTCAAGAAGAAAACAAATAGCAAAGACCATTTGAATCTGAGAGGTATCTGAGAGGCTCAGCTTACATGCTAAAATCAAGAGCTGCCAAAAGCCAGCAGGCCTGATCAAGAATCAAGGGCCACATGACTGTGTCCACTCAGGCCAAATGCAACACTGCCTTCTTTGGCTCTGAACCAATTCTTGTGGCCGAAACACTGAGAGTCACTGAAGCAACTAGTCTGAAACCAGAGCCATGGGCCTTACCAAGAAGTCTCCAAGTGGACCAAGAACAGGCATCTAGAGAGGCCAGGGCAGGTGGAGGACCTGTACTGTGTACTTCTGAGCCTTGGTACCATGAAACAGAACATCAGCCCTATCCAGCAACTTCAGGTTCTTATCAGGATTGAATGAGAAGAGCATTGCATGGTGTCTGGGGCAGTCAGGGCTCAGACAACTGCCATTAGTGAAAAATAACTCAGTCCTAAAGCAACTGCTGGAATAGCTGCAGACACTCTGGGTCACTGGGCTGCTCCAAAGCTTCCTCACCACCCAAGTAGTAAATTAACCCTTAAATTTGGAGATTGTTCCAATCCATAGCACCAGCATGTCATACGTCAAGGCAAGCACAGCCTCCTGCCTTCGCTTGGCCCATTCCAGGCTGCTGGGCCTGAGATGCAGATCTGAGCTTACTGACCACTCCAAGTGTGTCCAAGGAAAGATCAAAACCCTCTCTGGCCTGTAAGCCTTGCAGGGTCTTGCTCCTGCCTATCTCTCTTCTATATCATTTTGTGGTAGCGCTCGCCTGCCTGAGCGCTCAGCCTTGCCCAACTATTTTTGGTCCCCAACATCAGTCAGCATCTCTTCCCATAGAGCTTTTTCTCTGGAACACCCTTTCTCCACAAATGCTTTGCCTAGCTAATTCCTATTCACTTGTCACTTTTACTCCCTCAGGGTTTCTCGAGCCTGGAGGCCACTTGAGGAAACCGATTATCTACTCTCATAGCCAGGTACAAAACATTCTAGAACTGTATTAACATTATTTGCATGAGTATTTTGCTAATGGCCACAACTGTATCCCTCTTGCCTGGCATGTGCAAGTGCTCAATCACCACCTGGAGAGATGATCCGAGAGGCCTGTCTATTCCTGGGCTCCCACTCATCACACAAGGTCAGGCCTTCCCTCTCACTTCATCCTCTACCTGCCCCCACTCACACCCAGGACAAACCCTGATGCTGCCAGATCCATAGCTTAGCCCCAGTACCCACAGGCCCTATGCCAGAGATCCCAATGTTTCTAGATCTGATTTTCTTGAAAGCAGCATTGGGCTGGGGCCAGGGGAGGCATGGGTTGTGGCCTCAGCAGTAAACGCTGATGAAGCTTTGTCTGGTCCAGCTGAACCAAGATCAGGAAATGCCAAGATTTAAAAGCATCCGGAACCCATTTATTTATTGTTGTTCTTGCACTTCCAGACTATTTTGAGCTGCAGATCAATCAGCTGGCTCTCCCCCTTCCAAATATCACTTCTAAATTGCCCAGCATGCACCTGGCCTGCCTGTCAGGGGTCAGCTCTCCAACCCCACCCATCAATCACATGATGACAACAGCAGCAAAAACAAGGTGCCTGTTCTTCTTGATCAGGTGGCTCTGGGCAGAGTAAGGGCTCCCCCTGAAAGGTCCCCAGTAGCCCCAAAGGGAAGAATTATTGGTTCCATTTGAGGAATGGGGAAATTGAAAGTTGGAGACACAAAGAAACTTTTCTATAGTCACATACAGCTAGAAAATACTGAAACTGGGATTCAACACCAAATCTTCTGAATCCAAAGACAAGGCTGCTAGCCACTTGGTAAGGTAGCTCTAACCCCTTTGTTCCATCCAAGCTTCCCTATATACTGTGGGCTTTCTCATCTCTCAGTTCTTAGCAACACCCTTCTAGCCATGTGCAATGACTACCACTGTTCCAACAACACCGATCAAAAACCTCCTTCTCCATGAACACAGCCATTGCCAGGAGTGAAAGACAGAGTTGGCACCATATGACCTTGCCTGTGGTTTTATACTAATGGATGAAGTCTTTCTTATTGGCATAGATGACTACCAAGACACACAAGGAAATAGTAAGAGTATGAGGGAAGGGGCTAGAGAGATGACTCAGTGGTTAAAAGTACTTGCTTTCAAAGTCTGATGGCCCAGGTTCAATTCCTCAATATCCACATAAAGCCAGATGCGCAAAATGGTGAATGCATCTCAGGAGGGGATTCTCTCTCAAATAAATAAATAAATAAACAAACAAATAAATAAATAAATAAATACTTTTTTTTTACAGAAGCTGGAAAAAAAAGAAGCTGGGCATGATGGCACATGCTTTTAATCTAGCTCTCAGGAGGCAGAGGTAGGGCGATCACTATGAGTTCAAGACTAGCCTGGGACTACAGAGTAAGTTCTAGTCCAGTCTGGACTACAGTGAGACCCTACCTCAAAAAAAGCAAGAGTATGAGGGAACAGGAATAAAGGACTGCTCGTGATGGGGAAGGTAGAGATTATTGCTTCCTAGTTAATACCCTTTGCCAGCAGCAGGTTTTGGTTTTGGTTTATCATATAAAACCCAATTGTACACCCCACTTAGCCAGCCCTGACTACCCCAGCTTGTCCCTCTTCTCAGTCTCCTTCTGGACACTTAGGCCACTGGGTGTGTCCTCCATGCACACACATTATCAGAGCCCTTCTCTCCTGAGTCAGGTCCCGGGTCCCCAGGGTCAGCCCCCATCCAGAGCCTGGGCCTCGACTGGATGTGACAGGTCACTGAATGAGCATGAGAATACTGGCAAATAAGCTGATGTTTGGCTATCTATCTAGGTCCATGGCCCCCTGAAGCCAAAGAAGTTGAAAATCCTAAAATGGAGCCTGGGGAGGGGAGGAGAGGGGAGGGAAGACAGAACGCAGAGAATCAGAGGTAAATTCCACTGCTGGCAGTCAGCCAATGGCTTGTCCCTGGGCAATGACTCAAGTGCATCTTCTGCCAGCAGACAGTCCATTTGGGCCCTGAGGTCACCAAACCTCATCATGGTCCTGCTTATTAAATACAGAGGTGTGTGAAATAGAGCCTCCATTGCTCATACTGGGGCAGGAACAGAGAAATACAGGGATAAGAGGCCTGTCACTACCCTGGTGGCTCACCTAGGATGCTGTTAGCAATAGCTAAGGCCTCAGTGGGAGCTTAGCAATTGTCCCAGCTCATTTCAGGCAGCAAAGAGGTATCTGTCCTTCTTGGCCCACCCTTCTAGGGATCTCTGAGAGCTAGGTACTATCCAGCCAATAATAACCACCACTCTCAAGATACCAAGTACCTTACAGATGCCTTACGTCAATGTAAAGGCAAACATACTGTCCAGGACACCTTAGGAAACTGAGTAACACGGTCAAGATTACAGTGCTAAGTTAGTGACACAATAGAACTGTGGTCTGCCATATCAGAGCTGTGCCAAGGCTACTGGCCAGGGCTAGAGAACTAGAGGCTGGCCCCTGGCCCTGGACTCTCTTTGTTGCTTGCTCACAGCTGTTCCAGTCTACATTCTCTGTCTCTGATCACACACTCATGGGAGCAAACCGGGACAAGAAGTACTCTCAGAACTCCTTTCATCCAAAGATCTTCAAGACCAGATAGATCATTTACCTGTTAAGGAAAATGTTTGCTGATCCCAGGAAAACAAGGGCATGCTAGGAGTTTAATACAAAAATTGCTTTTCTCTTTCCTTTATATATACTTATATATTTTGGTTTTTCAAGGTAGGGTCTCTCTCAGGCACAGGCTGGCCTTGAACTCACAGTGATCCTCCTGCCTCTGCCTCCTGAGTGCTGGGATTAAAAGTATGTGTGCCACCACTTGCTATGTAACTTGCTATGTAGCTGAGGATGGCCTTGAGCTACTGACCCTCCTGCCTTTATACCTCCCGAGTGCTAGGATTACAGGTGGCTTTTTTATTTTCAGATAAAATATAATTTGTGTGTGCGTGGTGTGGACTCTGCACTTGATCTTAGCCAAAAGGTCAAGAAGCAATGTGGCGTGGACTCTGTTCAAAGCCATTGCAGGTTTAGCTGATGGGGCTACTTTTGAGACACGGACAGGTTGTGAAGAATACTGACTTTGGAATAGGAAAGATCTGCATAGATTTGAGCATAGTCACTCAACCAGCTCTGAGACTGTGACCAAGATCTCCAGCAACTCTGAACCTCAACTCATTTACTATAAAGTAGGAGTGATTCTAAAACAAGCATTGGGGCTGAGGAGATGGCTCAGTGGTAGAAGTTGCTTGCTTTCAAAGCAAGCCTGCCCCAGGCTTGATTTCCCAGTACCCACGTAAATCCAGATACACAAGGTGGTACACATGTCTGGAGTTTGTTTACAGTGGTGAGAGGCCCTGGAATGCCCATTCTCTCTGTCTCACATAAACAAACAAAGGTTCATTGCTATGTGGTAAAGTTACAGACATCTTAGAACATCTATGAATGCGTACACAAAAATAAAATTAGGGCTTGGAAGATGGCTCAACAATTAAAGGCATTCACTTGCAAAGCCAGATGGCCTGGGTTTGGTTCCCCAGCACCCACATGTAAAGCCAGATACACACATCTGGAGTTTGAATGCTGCAGCAAGAGGCCCTGGTGTGCCCATGGTATCTTTTCTTCTCTAATAAATAAAATATTTAAAAAACATTTTTCTAAATATTTTATTTTTATTTATTTATTTACTTATTAGAGACAGAAAGAGGGAGTGCACGCACGTGCGCGAGAGAGACTGAGAATGGGCACGCCAGGGTCCCTAGACACTACAAACAAACTCCAGACGCATGCGCCACCATGTACATCTGGCTTACGTGAGACCTAGAGAATCGAACTGGGGTCCTTAGGCTTCACAGGCAAATGCCTTAACCACTAAGCCATCTCTCTAGCCCTAAAATATTTTGAAAGATATAAATAAATAAATGAAATTATTTCAAGTGAGAAAAATAAAATATAGAATTATGAGCCAGGCATAATGGCACAAGCTTTTAAACCCAGCACTAGGGAGGGTGATGTACAAAGATCCCCAGGAGTTTGAGGCCAGCCTGGGGCTACAGAGTGAGTTCCAGGTCAGCCTGGGCTAGTCTGCCTCTGGGGGAAAAATAGTAAATAAATAAAGGATTATGAAAGGAAACAATGATATCAAAGCATTTATACAATATTTAAAAGGGTAAATTCTGTTATAGAATTTCCTTACTGACATATCAAATAATGAAAGTTAATGGCAAGTCTAATTATCCACAATTTCAAAGTAGCAATAACTCTAAATATTTCTAGAGAACTGAGACCTCTGTAATGTGATATGAAAATATCTGTGATCTGTACTAGTGACGATGTCATAGGCATCAATAATAGATTTTTGTCACCTACATTTATAATTAAGGAAATGCTAAATTATACTTAGAAATTAATGAAAATAAATATATTTTTTCCCCATCCAAGTTGACAGACCTCCTAAGCATGACATTGTCTAGTATTTTATACAGTGTCTGGAAGTCTCCGTAACTGTTCTTTGTAACAGCCACCCAGGCTTTGTCCCCAGACAAAACAAAGCTCAAGGATCCACCTGTGTACATTCTGCAAAGGAGCATTTGGAGCAGCTCTGGGCCCCAAAGACTCAGGGTAGGATGTGGGTCATATGAGGCTGTAGGGTAACAGAGGGGGGGAGCTTGATACTAATCCAGAAGCTTAGCGATGGGAGGAAGTTAAGTCCCCATCAGACTTGGGCACACAGGCTGACCCAATACATGTAAAATCACATGATATCACCATACCTGCTATTCAAAAATGTCTGACGACTCTGCTACTATGCTTAGGAATCTAAACATCTGTGGTTTACAAGGTCCTTGCCAACTGAACCAGTATCCCCCTGACCACTCTGCCTCACTTACCAAGCCCCAGGGGTTCCCATATTTCACCTCTTCCAAGAGGCTGTGACTCTCGTTCTCAAGTGGCCATTCATTCCTCCCTTTTGTCATCCTCCCCATCCTGTGGCTGTATCTTACTTGCTTCATGACATACATCACGGTGTGAAATGATTGTACTCATTCTGTTCACATGTGTGTGATTTGTCCCCACCCACCAAAATGGAAGCTTTGCTCTCAAATGCTGTCTTACTTCCTACAGTTTTCTGCCCAGCACACAGTAGGCACTTTCCGATTTTACCATGGGCTGATCTTATGTGGGAAAGTGAACTACGTTCTTACATGCATTGTCACTTAATCTTTCCGCTGGCATCATCCACATTTTACAAAGGAGGAAACTGAGTTTTCCCAGCTGGTGGAAGGATGTCAGACTACAAAAACAGGTTCTTAGTTACTATATTATAATGCTTTAAACATATATGCATTCACACACCCCACCCCTACTCAAATCAATCCCCAAAAGAAGCTACTGGAAAGAGGATTGTCTAGAAAAATGGGGGAGTGGGACGGAGGTGATAGCCTCACTCTTCTTAGCTGTCACAGCTTCTTAGATCTGGTGCCTCAAAGGGGTTAGAGCTGGCAGGGTTGTGGTACCCACACCTTGACTCACATTTGCATGTAGCACTCTGGGAAGCCCATGGCTTCCTGCTCCTAAGATTTGTACCAGGCCTCTAATCTCCAGATCAGGTTTCCAGAACTTGCAAGTCTCCTGTGCTTGGGAAATTCCCTAGCCAATGTTGCACAAGAGGCTGGAGGTCTGGGGTGTACACCTACAGGCTCCAGTGGGAACAGCCCTTGGTCCAGTTTCCACCCAAGGCTGTAAGCATGACAGCTGTGGGAGTCCTGTCTATCCCCATTTTACAGATAATTCTGCTAATTTCCTTTGGTGATTTGGGAACCCTAAAGTGTGACATTTAACCTCTATGCTAGAACATGCAGAGAGGGAATCTTTGCCACAGCACGTCTAACATTTTTTTTATTTATTATTATTTTTTATTTATTTTTATTTTTTTGGTTTTGCAAGGTAGGGTCTCACTCTGGTCCAGGCTGACCTGGAATTAACTATGTAGTCTCAGGGTGACCTCGAACTCTCAGCGATCCTCCTACCTCTGCCTCCCGAGTGCTGGGATTAAAGGCGTGCGCCACCATGCCCGCTACGTCTAACATTTTATGATAAGAGGAAACTGAGGCCCAACATGAGAAAAAATGTTTTTTACTGAGTACTCTTTTTTTTTTTTTTTTGGTTTTTCGAGGTAGGGTTTCACTCTGGTCCAGGCTGACCTGGAATTACCTACTTAGTCTCACGGTGGCCTCGAACTCACAGCGATTCTCCTACCTCTGCCTCCCGACTGCTGGGATTAAAGGCATGTGCCACCACGCCCGGCCCTACTGAGTACTTTTGTACTGGGAAATGAACCTAGGGCCTTGTGCATGCTAAGTTATATCTCCAGCCCTCTTTTTACCTTTTATTTTATTTTTTTTAACTTTAAAAAAAATTATTTTATTTATTTTTGGAGAGAGACACAGAGAGAGAGAGAGAGAGACAGACAGAGAGGGAGAGGGAGACAGATAGAGATGGGCGCGCCAGCAGTCTCTCAGGTGCTGTGAACAAAATCCAGATGTGTGCGCCCCCTTGTGGGCAAGTGCAGCATTGCGCCCTTGCGTCACTTTGCATCTGGCTAAACATGGGACCTGGAGATTGGAACCGCTGGAGATTGGAACCAGCGTTCTTAGGCTTAGCAGGCAGGCGCCTTAACCGCTAAGGCATCTCTCCAGCCCTACTTTTTATTTTGAGATAGCATCTCACTGTGTAGCCCATGCAGGCCTTGAACTTGTGATCCTCCTGCCTCAACTGGGATTGCAGGCCTGTGTTATCAGACCTGGCTAGGAAAGTCTGTGATGTCGTTTGGCAGGGCCTTTGACTGTATTAAGCTACCTTTTGTGCCCCCATGGCCCTGGATACAAGTTAGGATGCACAGGGTCACACATCCATGAGGGACTGGCCTCCACAATGGATGCATTCCAGGATGTTGGGTCCAGTGGAGAAAGCCTGTGTTCCAACTGAGTTACAGCAAGAAAGGCAGGTGCTAAACAGACAGCAGGCTATCAGCAGCAGAGAGGCAGCTGCTGTGCAGGAGTTGGCCCTGAACAGAAGTGCCTGTGACCATTTTAGCCCTGTTGTTATGGGGCAGGCCTGGCCAGGACAACAGCCTCCTTATATAGGGCAAGACAGGAATCTGTGCCCACTCTTCTCTTTGCTCCAAGGCAATGGTCACAGAAGAAACAAAATAAGCAACTGCCCTTTACAGGCAAGTACATCTGTCACTTTATTAGAACAAATTCCGCTTGTGAGTGGGTGGGTGGGGGTCATACATTAATACATGTGTGCAGTAAAACAGCAAATCTGAACAAAATACTTTGGCCAGGGTTCTCTTGAGACTGAGCTCTGCCACACTTGTTCTCCAGCAAGTTCCCTTGCCTCCATGGGTCTCAGTTTCTCGATATGGTTGTGCAAGGGTCAACCTGACACTGTTATCCTTCTGGCCTTAACATGAAACCCAGATGATGACACCTTCCCAGAGACTTTGTGCATCCTGGCCTTATGTACCCAAAGCTGACCCTTTAACCTTTCCTATACAGCATACATCATCAGGAGCTGGTAGGTTTTTCTGTTTAGACTTTTGAGCCATAAGTTCTCTTTACAATCACCCCATATGTCCTGTGAAAGCAGTCTCAGAGACCACTTAAACAAATGGGCATGGCAGGTTCTAATATATCTTTATTTACAAAAATAGACTGTGGAGGGCTGGAGAGATGGCTTAGCGGTTTAGGCGCCTGCCTGTTAAGCATAAGAACTCAGTTCCAATCTCTAGGTCCCACGTTTAGCCAGATGCAGTGACACAAAGGTGCAATGTCACACTTGCCCACAAGGGGGTGCATGCGTCTGGAGTTCCTTCACAGCGGCTGAGAGGCTCCTGGTGCGCGCCCATTCTCTATCTGTCTCCCTCTCCCTCTGTCTCTCTCCAAAAAAAAAAAAAAAGAAAGAAAGAAAGAAAAAGAAAAGAAAAGAAAAAGAAAAATAGGCTGTGGATAGGGATCTGACCCACAAGGCTATAAAGTAGCTTGTTGACCCCTGGAATCATCATTGTCTGACACACACACACACACACACACACACACACACACACACACACATGTCCGTTTCTTTGCTTCCATGCTGCCTCAAGCACTGGAGTCTTTTTTTTTTTTTTTTTTTTTTTTTTTTTTTGGTTTTGCGAGGTAGGGTCTCACTCTGGTCCAGGCTGACCTGGAATTAACTATGTAGTCTCAGGGTGGCCTCGAACTCTTGGTGATCCTCCTACCTCTGCCTCCCGAGTGCTGGGATTAAAGGAGTGCGCCACCATGCCCGGCTGGAGTCTTAAGAGTTGCTACCTCAGGCTGGAGAGATGGCTCAGCACTTAAGGCACTCGCCTACAAAGCCTAACAACCTGGGTTCAATTCCCCAGCTCCCACATAAAGCCAGATGCACAAAGTGGCACATGTATCTGGAGTTTGTTTGCAGTGGATAAAGACCCTGTGGTGTCCACTCTCCCCCCCCCTCTCTTCTGTATCTCTCTGTTTGTAAATAAATAAATAAATAAATAAATAAATAAATAAATAAAAAAAAAGAGTGGTGGGCAGGAGAGATGGCTTACATGTTAAGGCACTTGCCTGCGAAGCTTAAGAACACTTGTTTGAATCTCCAGGTCCCACATAGACACAAAAGTGACTCAAGTGTGCAATGTCACGCATGTGCACAAGGAAGCACATGCATCTGAAGTTGGTCCACAGCAGCTGAAAGGCCCTGGCGTGCCAATTCTCTCCCTCCCCCCTCCCTCCCTCCCTCTTTCTCAAAAATAAATTTTTAAAAAAGTGGCTACCTCTGCTCAGGTGTAGCATCTGACCTCCAGTTTCTCAGAGCTGGCTCTCAGCTAACTTGCCTCTCTGTCTGTTGCCTTCAGGAAGTGCCACAGCTCAGGTGCTGTCCCTTGCT
This sequence comes from Orientallactaga sibirica, assembly GCA_036365145.1. Taxonomy (NCBI): domain Eukaryota; kingdom Metazoa; phylum Chordata; class Mammalia; order Rodentia; family Dipodidae; genus Orientallactaga; species Orientallactaga sibirica. Next base: position 58,092,653 of record JAEOAD010000005.1, on the reverse strand, counting down.
TGCAATGACTGGCCCACCAGCCCCCAAACTCAAGGATCCATGTAAAACAAGAATCTCTGGGTTTTGAAGAACTGTTTTATGGACAGCACCTGGTTTTTGTGATGGCTGTGTCAGGGTTCTGTGCTGGATTACAGAAGACAGGCTGGCTATGCAAGATGTGTGGGAATGCTCTAGTGTAACCTGCCTCCCCCACTCATGTACAGATTGGATGCCGAGCAGGGCAGTACAGGGCATTCCTTTAAGCAACATGCTCAGCTCTTTCAAGAGACAGAGTCTTCCCTAACAAACCAACTTCCTTCTGTTTTCCCCCTGGTACTTGATGATATAACTACTTCTTTCTACTGGCAAGAAACCTCTCCTCTGAGTCAGGGGCTCCTGGCAGGCAGAAACTACTCCCTGCCCACACAGAACACAGCTGCCTCCACCTGTTCTCAGAAAGACCAGGAGAGAAGAACAGTAGCAGCCAGGGTGAGGGAGGGGATCCAGCAAAGGTGGGGGATAAGGAACCCATAGGAAGGTGACCTGGAGGAAGTGACAGAGGATATTTGGCCTGTCATTTAATCCACACAGCTCTGAAGGCTTCAAGAAGAGGAGGCACACACTTCTTTTGTGGGACCTCAAGGATGGACATGAGATACCAGTGAGTGGAAGTCACATTTTTTTTTTCTCCCAAGGAAGCATGCCATAAAGAAATTGACAATTTCTTCTTTGAAGAAGATGGCTCTGCCAACTGTAAAGGAAACTGGAGCATGCAGCCAATCTAGTGAGTTAGTACAGCGAGACACACAGCTCTGTCTGTTCCAGCTTGACTCCTTCAGCACATACTTCCAATCTCACAATAATCCTCAAGGTGTCATTGCAATGGGAAAACTCAAAGGTTGTAACATGGACTGGGGAGATGGCTCAGCAGTTAAATGCACTTGTTTGTTGTGGTGGTTTGATTAGGTGTCCCCCATAAACTCATGTGTACTGAATGCTTGGTCCCCAGCTGATGGCAATTTGGAAGGTGGAGCCTTGCTGGAGGAGGTATACTGTTGGCAGCAAGCTTAGGGGTGTTATAGCCAGCACCCCCTTGCTAGAGTTTGGCTCACTCTCCTGCTGCTATTTTCCACCTGCTGTGGCAGAGGTGATGTCCAGCCTCTGCTCATGCTATGCTGTCCCCTGCCATCATGAAGCTTCTCCTCAAGACTGTAAGACAAAAGAAATACTTTCCTCCCACCAGCTGCTTCTATTCAGGTGTGTTGTCTCAGTGATGAGAAGGTAATTACAGTACTTGAAAAGCCTGTAGGCCTGGATTCACTTCCCCAGTACCCATGTAAACCGCCAGATGTATAACCTGGTGCATGTGTCTGGAGTTCGTTTGCAGCAGCAAGAGGCCCTGGTGTGCCCATTCTATCTGCCTCTTTCTCTCAAATAAATAAATAAAATAAAAAATTTAAAAATTTATTTGTTTGAGAGAAGAATGGGCACACCAGGGCCTCTTGCTGCTGCAAACGAACTCCAGAACACATGAGCCACCTTGTGCATCTGGCTTACACGGGTACTGAGGAATTGAACCTGGGTCTTTGGGCTTCACAGGCAAGTGCCTTAACCACTAGGCAATCTCTCCAGCCCCAAACAAGCAAATTAAAAAAAAATTTTTTTAAAGGTTGTAACAGATAGGCAAGGAAGTCCTAAAGTCCATAATTAGAATCCCGACTACCCAGTGCCAGTGTCCATATAAAAACTCATTCCTAGCCAGGCATGGCAGTGCATGCTTTGAATCCCAGCACTCGGGAGGTACAGGGAGGAGGATCATATGAGTTCAAGGCCACCCTGTGAATACCTAGTGAATTCCAGGTCAGCCTAGGCTAGAGGGAGACCCTACCTTGAACAACAAAACAAAAAATAAACAAACAAAATCCACATCATTCCTGGGGCTGGGTTTGTATTTCTTTCTTTCTTTTTTTGGTTTGGTTTTTCGAGGTAGGGTCTCAGGGTGGTCTTGAACTCATGGTGATCCTCCTACCTCTGCCTCCCAAGTGCTGGGATTAAAGGAGCGTGGCACCACGCCTGACTTGGGTTGTTTGTATTTCTGCTTAGCATGCACAAGGCCCAGGGGTTGTAGCCTCAGCACCACATAAATCTGGCATTAGTGGCACATGTCTGTAATCTCAGCACTAGACTATAATCCCAACACTTGGGAGATGAAGGCAGGAGGATCATAAATTCAAGGTCATCCTTGGCTATATAGTCAGCGTGAGGCCATCCTAGAATATATGAGACCCTGTTTCAAAATTAATAATCCAGGTCCCAACACTGAATGCCTTTGCCTTCCTTTGGTCACTCTGCTTCTGGGGAGTTGTTGTACAGCATGAGAATGGGGACTCCACATCTGCCTCCCATTTTCTACTCTACCCTCAAAGGATCACAAGTGTCCCTTGAGAGTGGGAACTCCAAAAGAGCCCTCTGGGTCCCAAGGACTCCGGATGCAAAGTCTACTTGCTAGTTCCTATTTTACAGCCTTGTGTCCTGCCCTCCCACCCTTTACTTGAATAGCATGTGCGGGCTCCGCCTTTTCCATGCCCTGTCCTAGCCTGCTCAGCCAGGTGTGTGTTCTCTGAATTTCAACACCCTCTTTCTTGATTTTGCCCAAGGGACACCTCACACCCTACTGACGCCCCTTATGTGGCTTCAGCCATGAGGAAGCTTTGGACCTAAGGCAGGGATTTATAATATGTGCCCTGGGGGTGTGTCCCTGGGCCTAGAAAGGGCTCATTCATCCAGTTTGCTGAGTGTACCTTTATAGATGTACCCTTTGTATATAAAGAGGAAAAGCCTGCAGCACTGAGATAGGCCCTTGTCCTAATATGTAAAACATTTAATGAGGATGGAGCCAGGGCAATGTCTTCTTTACTACTGTGGCCTTCAAGGCCTTCAAGCTGGACTTCCTTTGCAGACAAGTGCTCCCACAGTGAAAGACTCCCTTTTGGTGCTAATATTCTCTACTACTTGTTCTGCAGAAATACTTCTGCTGTGGAAATGCTTGTCTCTCTGGGCTATGAAATCATAGCATCATAGCAGCAGGGGATGATGCAAGGTCAGGCTCAGCCAGCTCCACGAATGAGAAGGCCTGAGTGGAGCTCCTGGCCCACCTCTAGGAGCCAGAAGCTTATGGAGAGGGAGGGGTATCTCCAGACGCTCTAAATCAGGTGCCAGGGCCTGGCATCTTGTGCTCTAAAGAGAAGGGTGACAAGAAGAAACCTAACAGAAAAGATTTGTTTGTTTGTTTGTTTGGTTGGTTTGGTTGGTTTGGTTGGTTGGTTTTTTTTTCGAGGTAGGGTTTCACTCTGTTCCAGGCTGACCTGGAATTAACTACGTAGTCTCAGGGTGGCCTCAAACTCACAGCCTACCTCTGCCTCCCAAGTGCTGGGATTAAAGGCGTGAGCCACCACACCTGGCTTTTGTTCATTTTTTTAAAGGTAGGGTTCACTCTAACCCTTACTGATCCGAAGCTTACTCCATAGTCCCAGGCTGAACATGAACTCATGGAGGATCTTCCTACCTTAGCCTCTGGAGTTCTGAAAATAAAGGTGTGCATCACCACACAAGGCCAGAAGATTTTAAAATTCACATGGCTATTATATGTAATGCAGCCCTAACTGGCCTTGAACTTGTGATCCTCCTTGCATCTGCCTCCTGAGTGCTAGGATTACAGATGTGTGTCTCAAACTGGGCAAGAAGTTTTATTTATCTGTTTGGTTTTGATGCTGAGGATTGAACCCAGGGACTCACACATGCTAGGCAAATGCTGTACCATGGTCTATCTAGCCCTTTTTGCATTTTTTACTTTGGAGAAGGGTCCACTAAGTTGTCCAAACTGGACCTAAACTTGCTCTATAACCCAGGCCGACCTTAAGCTTGTCTCCGCCTCCCCAGTAACTGAGATTACAGGCCTACTCCACTAGACTCATCTCTGGCAGAATATTCTTATGAAGAAATTCAGTATTCCACCAGATTGTTTTTTGGCTTTAATTCTTTTTTCATATTTTTCTATTGACAGCTTCCATAATTGTAGAAAGTAAACCATGACAATTTCCTCCCCTCCCCCACTTCTCCTTCACAAATCTGCTCTCCATCATATCCCCTCCTCCTCTCCGTCTCTCTTTCATCATCTTTTCCTCCTATTATGAGGGTCTTGTGTAGGTAGGCACTGCAAGGTCATGGATATCCAGGCTATTTTGTGTCTGGAAGAGTGCATTGTAAGCAGTCCTACTCTCCCTTTGGCTCTTACATTCTTTCTGCCACCTCCAGATTTGGTTTCTAACCACCCACTGCAGAATCTTCCTGGGGGGGGGGGTTGAACCTGGGTCCCAAAGGTATTGCATCCATCTCAGGGAAGACCCAGAAATCTGTACTTTATCCAAGCTCCAAAGTAATGAAATAACCATTACTGTCACTATCTAGGTTCCAGGGTCCTGGAATCTATACTTCACACACAATCCCACAGACTACAGGTCCCACTGCACAAGCAGATCTCACTGAAACCCCAGCAGAACAGACTCAGAGCAAGCGATGGAAAGGACCCTTGGTGAACTAACATCTGTCTTTGCTCATTCCACTGGCATAGCACTGGCTCACACCTGAGCCAGGAGCCGCTCCACTGTGCTCCTTGCCACTGTAATTTTTTAAGCAGCAGCAGAGGCCGCCAGAAAGCAAGCTCAGGCTGCAGACCAGCTCACTCTGGATTGGACTGGTTGAGGCTACAGCAGCAAGGACAAGGAGTCTGCCACCAGCTGTTGCCAGCAGAGCTGTCTCTGCCTAGGGAGAGCAGGTGGAGGGGAGAAGGGCTGAGGGCACAGACACGCCTCAACCGATCAGCAAACCTGAGATCTGGAGTGGAGAGTGTGAGAGGAAGAACGTGCTCACAGCTGACCAGGGAATTTCTATAAATAATACTGCAGAAAGGTCCTGGTCCTAAAATGAGCAGCACAGGCTGCCACTTCCCTTGGCCTTGGCACCCCCATGTTATCAAACATCTCTTACATTATCCCACTGACTGCCTAGCATAATCCTACACAGTACGTGTGATTAGCACCCATGTTCACAGGTGAGGAAACTAATGCTCAGAGTCATTAGGTAACTTGCCCAAAGTCACTCAGAAGTATAGCCAACAGGTGAACACAGACAGACTAGTGATCAGGGCAAATCCTTAAGTTTGTACTTTATCCCCTTCCTTACTTCCTTACTTAAGGTCTGGGGACAGTGTCATTAGGTCCTACAAGGTCAACACAGTCCATAGCAGACCCATTTCCACCTGATTCATGAGATATTTCCTAAGCAAGAAAGGATTTAGAGGTGCTGCCTTGGGAACCCCATCCAGGTGCATGGCCCTGCAGTCTGCAGAAAGAGGCACCTGAATAAAGGGGTTCAGAATACAGACTCTACAACCAGGCTGCTTGGGCCTGAACCTTGCTGTACACTTGTGTGATGTGGGGCATGTGACTTGACATTTGTGCCCAAATATCATTTTCTATAACCAAGGAGAACCATAGTAAATACTTCATGGGGTAATTAAGAATTAAATGAGGATATAAACAAAGAGCTTAGCACAGTGCGTGGCACATTAAAAATGTCATGTAGCTGGGCGTGGTGGTGCACGCCTTTAATCCCAGCACTCGGGAGGCAGAGGTAGGAGGATTGCCGTGAGTTCAAGGCCACCCTGAGACTACACAGTTAATTCCAGGTCAGCCTGGGCCAGAGTGAGACCCTACCTCGAAAAACCAAAAAAAAAAAAAAAAAAAAAAAAAAAGTCATGTAATTGTTGCTGCTATTTTAAGTATGACAAAATGATTTCACAGTATGGCTTCATCCCATCCTCCTTAGTTCACAGGAATGGATGGTTTGTCCCATTTTGCAGATGAGGACAATGGACTTCAGCAATAACATAACTTCCCCAAGGACACACACCCAGTAGTTTAATTCTGAATTCTCAGGTCACTTTCCATGCAAGTGTCTATCTTCCATTTGCTTCTCTTTTGAGCCCCGAGGCTGCTCTTATTTGTTCTGTTGATTCACATTTAAAGTGAAAGAGCAGAAAAATGTGCATGAGTGGCATACCACCACTTTTAATGTCTTTGCCTATGACAAACATTACTAATCAATCACAGGAATCACAGGCTTCTTCTGAGCACATCATAGCTTTGGATTTTCCAACAGCTGTTAACAAATGATCACAGATGGAAGATCACCAAACCCAATCTTCCCATTAGACAGAATCTTCCATCCAAACTCAAGAGATTTCTAAACCGAGTTATGTCTGGGAGACAGGGTGCATGCCTCTATATATATCAACATTTCTGTAGATCCAGTCATTAATCACAGGGCCCTGTGGGTAAAACACGATCATAGCTACATCTATCTTTCTCTAAGTCCCAACTTCTGGACACAGATGCTTTGCTTAGCTCAGCCCCACGGCCTCACCTTCCTGCAGCCAAAGCGCATGAGCAGATGTTCTTGTTCTGCATCAGCACAGCCCCTCTGGATGGCTGTGGACACCAGTGGAGGGTATGGGAGGCAATATGTTACTAATCCCATTCAAATCCTAACCCAGGAAGGGCCTGGGTATTTAATATAAAAGTGGGGAGACTGTGTGGACATGAGGGGTCTAAATCCCTACATCATCTTCCTCAAAGACAAGGCCTCTCATCCCAGTTCTCTTAATGTCAGTGACACATTCTTGTCCTACCAGTTGAGTCCAGGGTCCAGTCCTAGGCAACCAAAGAGTCACTTTTCTCAGCCACCACAATCAATTCAAGGCTGAATATGTGTCCCATTAAACATGGACATATCTGGAAAAGAGGTACTCTCCTGCTGTTAGCACCAAGACGACCCACGAGGAACCCTGTGGCAGTCAGGGCTGATGGTACAGGTTTGTAATCCCAGCGGACACAGGAAGACAGCAAGTTTAAGGCTTGTCTGAGTTCAAGTCCAACCTGGGTAAGTGAAACCCTGTCTCAAAAGAAAAAGTTTTTTAAAAAGATTGGAAATAAAGCTGGGCGTGGTGGCGCATGCCTTTAATCCCAGCACTCAGGAGGCAGAGGTAGGAGGAGCGCTGAGAGTTCGAGGCCACCCTGAGACTACATAGTTAATTCCAGGTCAGCCTGGACCAGAGTGAGACCCTACCTCACAAAACCAAAAAAAAAAAAAAAAAAAAAAAAAAAAAAAGATTGGAAATATAGCTCAGTGATAAAGCAACTGCTTAATATGCCTGAAGTCCTAGGTTCAATCCCCAGTACTAAGGGGAAGAAAAAGAAGAAAACAATAATAACAACATCGAAAACACCCTTGTAGGTATTTCTTCATTGACTAAAAGAGCCTGCAGGGAAACAGAACCACATCAGAGGAAGGTAGAGTTGAGAGATTGAGCTCCTGCATCCAAATGAAGCTGAACCCTACTACTGTATGGCAAATTCCTCCACAATTGAAAGCAGTAAACAACTATTGCCAGCTTTATCAAAAGCAGATGGGACAACTCACAAGAGACTTGTGAGACTGGGTCTGTTGACATTCCCCCATAGAAGGAAGGGTGTGGGGAAGTCAGCCTCCCACCTGAGATCTCGGGCTCACATGAGCCATCTGTATGCAATGACAGAGCTCATGGCCAAGGGGGAGAGTAAGTGAGTATATAGAGGGTAAAAGATCAAGGGACGAGGCTGGAGAGATGGCTCAGTGGTTAAGCGCTTGCCTGTAAAGCCTAAGGACCCTGGTTCGAGGCTCAATTCCCGAGGACCCATATAAGCCAGATGCACAAGGTGGTGCATGCATCTGGAGTTCATTTGCAGTGGCTGGAGGCCCTGGTGTACATATTCTCTCATTCTCTCTCTCTCTCTCTCAGTCTCTCTCTCTCTCTCTCTCTCTCTCTCTCTCTCTCATGTGCATGAGCCTCCCTCTCTCTGTGTCTGTTGCTAATAAATAAAAATAAAAAATAATAAAAAAATAAAAGATCAAGGAATAATGAGCTCCACCCGAGCACTATGGGAAGGGAAGGTTATCAACCATGCTGGGATGAGTCTTCTCCGTGGTACAGCTGTCTTGAGGTCTCCATGCTCTGTAAGTTAAGGCTGCGGAAAGAGCATCCACAGGGTAAGCCTGACACAGTGAGCTCCTTGAAGTGGCCATGGGGAGGTTGTCATCCGTGCTGGGATAAGACTTCTTGGTGATACAGCTGCTTTAGAGGTTCCATGTTCTTGTAAATAGTCCCTCACTGTGCTCTGTAAGCAACCCCATTAAACTCACTGGTTCACCAAAACCGGTTTTGGTGTAATCATACTTTGGTCTGTTGTCTGTGTCCCATCTGTGGTGAATAGATGTGTGTTCATGTCTCCTCAGGGAAAAAGTTTCATGGAACACCTACATTTTTACTTATAGGAATCAACCAATTCCTTCTGGAGAGAGGGAGCTATTAAGTGAACTCTTGTCACTTATAATCAAAACACGCTTGACATGCTTAAATACACTATGAAGGTAGGAAAAAAGTATAGTGGCATGGATGCTGCAGCTTCTCCTAAACATGCCACCACTGTGATCTGGGCATGCTTAGGCCAGCAAGCCTGTTTTGTCATCATTTTTGTTGTTGTTTGTTTGTTTTTAAAAAGCCTGGCTTTTAACATACATGATAGGAAAAAAGTGTTGTGAGAGTCACAACAGCAATTTGGTTCGAATGCATTTTGCTTACTTACTGACTCTGGGAAACATAATTGGTAAGAGCTCAGCCAAGTGACTTAATGCTCTGTTCACAGGCCTGGGAGAGGATTCTGCTTCTACTGAAAGGTCATTCATTCCCTCCCTCACCAACATTTACTGAGATCTAATGGTCTCTACCCTAATTCTTCCCCTTTGCTACTACAGAAGACGATAGTGTGCATATGGCAGGACTCGCAGGAGCCCACCCTCTGACAAGGGTATGTGGGATGGCAAATATATAGATACTTGCTTCTGTACAGTGGCTCCTGCCCAAGGCTCCTTTCTAGGAAAAAGGTGTGTCAGCCTCTGCCAGTGGCTTGCCTTTGCTGCAAGCCAAGCACAGCCTGAGCCTCGGGTCATTCACCACATAGATGAGGGGAAGAGTCAACAGGACCTTTCTATTCTCTGCTTTCAGTAGTACCAACCTGGGTTGCGGTGTCACCAGCACCTGACAGTCACAATCCTAACTCACAGACAGACCTGGATCACTCACCTGGCATCTTCAGAAGACCAAAAGAAAAAGGGCTGGAGAGATGGTTTAGCAGTTAAGGCATTTGCTGCAAAGCCAAAAGATCCCGGTTCAACTCTTCAGGACCCATGCAAGATAGATGCACAAGGGGGCGCATGCATCTGGAGTTCATCTACAGTGGCTGGAGGCCCTGGCATGCTCATTCTCTCTCTCTCTCTCTCTCTCTGCTTCTTTCTCTCTCTCAAATAAATTAAATAAACAAGTAAAAAAATTTTTTTAAAGACCAAAAAAGAAGAGTCTTGCCTTTGTTCATGTAGAGGAGAGAGGGGGACCAGGGTTCACAAGCTGTCTATGAACACTTGATTACACAAGATAAAGGGGGAAAAGCAAAGAATTCTTCCTGATGTGAAGAATCCGCAGACATTTGAGCTACCTGGTTCCAATGTCAGACTGGAGGAGGGTACCATTTTCAGTGTGCTTACTCAGTGTCATCCTTGAGCTATCTCATTTGATCCTTCTAGTACCTTGAGAAACAGAAACAACTACCCCATCCCTCTTCACAGATGAAGAAAACCAAGGGTCACAAGAAGCCCAAGATCACCCAGCTAAAGGAGTGCTGAGAGTAAGATCCCAATCTGGGTCTGGCTGGCTACACAACAATTTGTTAGGAGGCTCTTTGCCTCTTTCCCATGCTACCTTTAGAACAAGCGGGTCCCTAACATAACAACAGCTGGCCCAATTCCTGGTACACAGACCACTGAGGCCCTGAGAGAAGCTGGTCCCAGAGAAGATCCTACCCAGGACTCAAGGTTCCCGCTGCCCTAAATTAGGCTTTCCTCCATACCTCCTAAACTCCAAGCATCAGTGTGGAAATCCCCTTAGGGGGCCAAGATCACCTGCGAGAAGAAAATGCACACTCTCCCCTGTCCTGAGCCATGACTCAGTGCTAACCAACACCACATCCCTACCTGAGGCTGAATAAAAATATGGCAGTGGTATATAGATTTCCCCACCATTGGTCAGATGGGGCAAGACTCCAGGCCAGGCCATTAGAACCTGAGAGAAGCTTATCCCGCTGGTGTGGGGGCCCATGAAGGATGATGGCAAGGAACACTAGGATATACACTGATGGGCTGTCTAGGCCATGGTGAGGCTGGCCTTTGCCCTAAAATCATGGAGCTACTGAGCCTCTGCAAGACATAGACAGGATGGAGATATGGTGACAAAAATGACAGCAGGAGACCCAATTAGGTGGCTATTATTGGGTTCTGGGGAAAGGGAGTAAAATGAAGAGAAGTGGCTGGATTGAATTATTTATGATCTAGATTTGGAGGTAGAACTGACCAGACCAGGTGACAAGCAAGCTATGAGCAGTAAGGAAGGAGGAACTCAGGAAGGCTTCCTGGTTTAGACCTGCAGCAGCCCAGAGAGGGCAGGTGCCTAGAGGAGGAAGGGATGGGCGAAAAGAGAAGATGGAAGGGAAGGGGAAACAGCTGAGACCCAACAGAGCAAAAGAGGGCAAGGAGGCTACTGGGTCATGACATGCTCATTGGTGGCTGGTCCTGGATTTCAAAGAAGAGTATTGTATTAGTTTCTGAGGTGCTGAATGTGGCAGGAGGGACCAACGTACTTCAGGATGATGATGGCCTGAAGGAGCTAATGTTCATTCTCTCCCTTCCTCCCTCCTTTCCTTCCTTCCTTCCCTCTCTCAATCCAGTGTGCTTTCAGCACCAGAACTCAGGCGTGCTCATGTCCACCCCAGGAGCCCTGTCCTAAGTACCATGTCCTTGGATCCCTCTGCAGGCTCAGGACCCTGGTTGAGCAGACCCACTGGCTATTGCACGCACGCGCGCACACACACACACACACACACACACACACACACACTTTTCCCTTCCTCCCTGCACCCCCATCTGTATCTCAGCAGATGTTTGGCAACACCCCAGAAGCCTGCTGGGAGTTAGGAGGGAATGCTGAGCATCTAGTAGGAGGCCAGACCAGCCCTATGGGTTCATATCAGGGCACCTGAAAATGTGTGAAACCTCTGGGCCAGCGGGCCTGGGATTGGCTAGCAAAGCAAGGCACCCAGCCATGACAGTACCCAGGGCCACATGATCCCAAATCCAGCTATAAATAGATGAGAACCTGTCAGCCCCCTGCCCAGACCAGCTGCCCTTCCACTCAGCCAAGAATGAAAGGGCGCCTTGCAGTGGTGCAGAGACCTGGATACCAGCTTGGTGGCTCTGAGCTCAAACCTTCTACAGACTTCAGAGAGAAGACTCCATTCTCTAGAAGTGCAGGGATCTATCAGATGTCTAAGCCCCACTCAGCCCACATCTTTGCTTCTTCCCCCAATATCTATCCTAGTAGCTACTGCTTCTGGCCCACACATTTCTGAGTCACTTGGATCTCACTGTGGTAGGCTGCCACCACCAAAACATTTATTAGGAGCCTAGTTCCTGACAAGAGGGAAGGTATGCACATGCGTGTGGTGTTGTGATTGTTGATCTTTGCAAAACAACAAAAAACAAGTAAGAGCTCCTTAATACCTTGGCCAAGGTCACATAGCAAGTGAGTGGCAGAAGGGGTCAGATTCCAAGGCAGCCTTGCCTCAATCCCAGCTGACCACAAACCGTCTCTCAGCCCCTACCTCTTAACCCTTTGGACTGTACCATGTTCATGGCCAAGTTTTTGCCTCTCTTCTCTTAATCTCCCCCTTTTCCTTCTTGGGCTCAGCCCGTAACCACCTCTACCAAGAGTTCATCCAAGGCTAATTTTGGGGGAACAAATCACATTTATCTCCAACCCCACTCACTCCCTGGAAACATGCACACACTCCCCTTACTACATCAACTGAGTCATTTCAATCAAGAATGGCAGTTATGCTTATTTTCCTTTACTTAGCAATGACAAATAGAGTCTAACTCATAGGTCAAGTCTTATTAGTTAACAATAAGGTGTCTGATGGAGAGTGAAGTTATGAAGGGGAAAGTGAGGGAGGAATTATCATGGTTTATTGTCTATAATTATGGAAGTTGTCAATAAGTAAAAATTTTAAAACAAGAAAAAACAGGACCCAGGCGTGGTGGTGCATGCCTTTAATTCCAGCACTTGGAAGGCAGAGGTAGGAGGATCACCATGAGTTTGAGGCCACCCTGAGACTACATAGTGAATTCCAAGTCAACCTGAGCTAGAGTAAGACCCTACCTCAAAAAAACAAAAACAAACAAACAAACAAACAAAACCCAGTAAGGTAGCACTGTACATATGAAGATGTACATATAATGAACAAATAAATATCCAAGACCAGCAGGAGAAGGTAGAGATGGACTGGTGATGTCTACACTGGTGATGTTGGCACTCATTCCAGGTTTGGCTATCCCTTATTTATTTCTTTTATTTACTTATTTGTGTACTGTGTATTTATGTACGAATCCGGGGTCTTATGCATGCTTAGACAAGTGCTATACCTCAGCCTCCTGAGTCCTGGTATCACGTACAGCTGTGCATCTCCAAGCCCAGCCCTGCTTGTGTATTTAACCTTCACTCAGCTGTCCCCAAAACTAAAGTCCTTAAAGTGGTAATTCAGCTATGTAGATGAGTTGATTTAAGCTCTGAAAATAAGAAACTTCCTCTCCCTGCCCACCCCCTACATGCCAGCATGCTGGCACATAGAAGCGTCTTCAGTGGTTGCCCCGCACAGGTTGGACTCCACTGTCACCATGTCAAGGAGCCACAGGGGCAGACAGGCATGCTGTCTCCTTTCCACAGGAGGAAACTGAGGCATGACTGACCTAAGGTCATTTGGCAGGCCTAAACTTGAATCCAAGCCATAGAATGGCAGTCATCCAGAACCAGCAGAATCACCCAGGCCAGTGCTCCAAAGGACAAAGGACAGCCAACTGTCAGGTGCCCATCCCATGTGCCCTCGCATACCTCCTCCAGCAGGAAAGTACCTACAACCCCAGGCAGGAAGCTCCTTCTATCTGGGCCCAGTTCTGGCTATTTGCTCCTCTCAGCCCACACTGGCACCTCTTCCATGACCTCCAGTCACCAAGGAACCTGTCTCTGTGGCAAAGATTTGTAGGCAGCTCTCATGCCCTTCTCAGGCTTATGTCCTCTGATTTGTACACTTCCCACAGCCATTGCCTACTTGGAAGAAACCTGGTTTAGAGTCTTCCTGTTTTTCATTCAGCTTCTCTAAGACTATGTCTGCTTTGGTGATAGAATCACCTCCTCCCCAGTTCTGAGTCCCAGACTTGTAGCCTAATGTTAGAAATATCAATGCTTTTTGAGATTCATCATTCTTCATACTATCCACCCTTCCCCCACTAAACCTCTCCTCTGCCAAGGATCTACAAAAACTAGAACAGGAAGAATAGACTGTCAAAAACCAGAAGGGCCAAAGAGACCCTAGCTCAAACCTCTCACTGGCTAGATGGGGAACGTGGGGCTGGGGAGGAAGGAGGCTCTGTCTCCCATTCAGTGGAGAGACAGTGATTAAACCCCCAAGTATTTTCTTCCCAAGCTAACTCTACCCACCGAATACTAGGCTATGTTTGACTGAAAGTCCTATACCCAATTTAAGGTCAAGAGGGCCAAGCAAGGTCACCTGAGGCTTGAAAACAAAGTTAGTAGGCGAATGTGAACCCTTTAGGCCTGGGGCCAGGCCTTGGCCACATGTGGTTCCTGCTCCCCTACTGTGGCTCATGGTGCTGGAGAGGCCAAGCTGCGGGCTCAAGCTGCCTCCCCCTCGCACGCCTCTACTTCAATACAGGAACAGCTTGGCAACATGAGCCTAGGAGTTCATCCCAGGTTCCAGTCCCTCCACCCAGCCCCATGAAAACCCTTTCACCCAGATGTCCTTTCGGCTGCTCCACTGGGGGTAGTCACTCACTGCCAGGTCAGGCAGAGGGTGTTGAAACACCACCTGGTGATGGGAGCAATCTGGCTGAACCACATGGAGGGGCCAGGAAAGGTCTCCTGTTGTTCCTTCATCAGACATTCATAGCATTCACACACCAGGGCTAGAACCCTGGGACTTGAGGCAGTCCTGTCCACCCCTCTCTGTCCTCCACACCTATTCTTACCACACCGGCCTCTCTAGGGGCTCCTTCAAATGTTCTTTCCTGCCAAGCAAAGTTGCTCCTGGAGCAAGTCTTTCCTGATTCCCCGCCCCCAGCCCTCATTACTTCTTCCCTCAGCCTGGTCAGCTATCTCATCTAATTTGTCTACTTATCGATATGTCTGTCACCAGAGCTCCCTGAATGCAATGGGCTCACTGGTAATCTGTGGACCCTTGGTGTCTGCTCAGTAAAAGTCCCCTAAAAATATCATTGTTGTGGTGGTGGCTGAGACAATCCAGCCACACAATGTGGTGAGGGGGTACCAAAACTTGACCTTGAGGACAAGAGGCAGCCCCCCTCCCCCCAGGGGCAAGAGAGTATGCTACTGAATATGCCAGGCATGATACATCATGTTTACATTCATGCCACTGAATTCTAACACCTTTCACCTTTAAGGCTTGTTTTGTTTGTTTATTTGTTTGTTTGTGTTTGTTTGTTTGTTTATTTTTCCAAGTGCTGGGAATAGAAGCCAGGACTGCTAGGAAGTGCTCAGCTACTGATCCACACCCCCAGCTCCTCACTTCTGTCTTAACTATGAGAAGACTGCATCAGAAAAACTTAGTTTAGCAAGCCTTTAATCCCAGAACTCAAGAAACAGAGGTAGGAGGATCGCAGTGAGTTCAAGGCCATCTTAGGACTATATAGTAAATTCCAGGTCAGCCTGTGAAGCCTAAGGACCCAGGTTCAACTCCCCAGAACCCATATAAGCCAGATGCACAAGGTGACACATGTACACAAGGTGGCACACACATCTGGAGTTCATTTGCAGTAACTAATGCCCTGATGCATCAATTCTCTCTCTCTCTCTCTCTCTCTCTCTCTCTCTCTCACACACACACACACACATACACATACACACTCTCTTATAAAATAAAATAAAATAAAATAAAATAAAATAAAATAAAATAAAATAAAAAGGAAAAAAACAAGAATCTAGCCCTCTTCCATAGTACTACAAACACAATGATCCTGCAGAGACCAGCTTGACACTGGCTCATGCATGTAGGCACCAGGATGCCGTGGACAGCTTTCAAATCTCTACTTCCCAGTGTCTCCTCCTGGGAAGCTACAAGCCCTGGAAGGAGGACTGAGCTGTGCAGCTCTTCTGGGAAGAGAGGACCAAAGAAGGCAAAAAAGTTCAGATGCAGGGGGAGGGGACGCTGCCCAATGGTTTCCTGAGAAGAGCCAGACTGTAAAAGGAGTGAAGAGGCCTCTGTGATCCATGGGCACGAAGCAGCCACTTAACTCTTCCTGCCTAGCACCCCAGCGTAGGAGGGTAGAGGAATTTCCCAACACATTCTTGGGCTAGCAGCCAGAGGCCCCCTCCCACTCCTGGCTTTCAGATCAGCTCGGGCCAGTCCTTGCTACACAGGAGCAGCCAATAGCCCAGGGGGTGGTGGCTTTTTTTGGGGAGGGGGACGCAGGAAGGGAACAAGCTCTGGAGACACAAAACTTAAGCAACTAGGACCCGTGTTGTTTCTGGACTTCTCTCTGAAGAACAGTTTCCGCATCTATAAACTAGGCAGAGAGTGTGTGTGTGTGTGTGTGTGTGTGTGTGTGTGTGTGTGTGTGTGTTTAGCCATGGTTCATATTAAGTACCTGATAAGTAATAGAAGAAACAAACCACAAACTTGCTTTGGCAACATGAAGTCGGATTTACTAGGCTTGGTGGTGCACACCTTTAGTCCCAATGTTCGGGAGGCAGAGGTAGGAGGACAACTACATAGTGAATTCCAGGTCAGCCTGGGCTAAAGAGAGACTCTACCTCAGAAAAAAAAAAAAAAAAAAAAGGAAGACTCATTCACACTGACACCAGCCCTGGCCTTTGTGGCTCCGCACAAGTCAGGGCCCCCATCTGAGGCTGGTGTTCACAAAATGGAAATTACAACCTCCCTCTTGTAAACTAAAGTGTGCTACCAGCCAAGGAATGCCTGCCACTATCACAGAAGACATGGTGGGGGCAGGGCAGGCCTCAGGAGCAGGAAGCAGGTGGGGCAGCATGAGGGTGTGTGTGCATGTGGGGGGTGTGGGGGGGACAGAGTTCAGAGAGTCTGAACTGCCTTGCCCTACCCACTACAGCTGCCAAAGGGAAAAGGTTCTGGGCCATTTCCACCAACAATAAAGAACCACACAACCATCCTGTTGGAACTGCCTGAGGCCCACAACTGGCCAGAGGCAGAGTGGAGATTCAATAAAGGGAACCCTCCATTACCAGACAGTGGGGCCTCTGGGTAGGTCCATCCCTCAAGGTCTACATCACATCCTCACTACAGTTATCACCAACCATCCACCCACCTCACTCACAATCTCAAGATCCCCGGGGCCAACAGTTGCCAACCTTAGGTAGTATTAGGGCCCGGATGGAAGCGTTGGGTACTCTACCTTGTACATTGATTTGATTCAGGCTTGGGAAGCTAAAAGTGTATGTGCAGGACAGTCCCAAAGAATAAAAAACTATCCAACCTAAAATAAATCTGTCACTCTGGGAAACATTGCATTCATGCAAACTTTTCATACTGTAGATTGGCAAAGCAAGGCCCAGGGAGAAAACAGCAAATGGCCATGGTGACAAGCTAGCAACGGTAGTGGAGCTATATATAGTTTGGCTCTTTCTACTCCTAGTCGTATTCTTCCATCACCTTCACTCCCCACACACTGCTACCTTTTTTTGGCATGTTACAGTTAGTGCAGAGCACAGAAGGGGTCTCAAAGGAATGGACTAGGAAAGGAGTGGGAAGGGGGTAGGCTCAGAATACAGCAGCCAAGGAAGATGTGTTTGTGCTTTAAAAGCTAACAACCAGAGGATAGTGCTGGCCTCAAGCAGCTTGGTTGTATTGAAAGAATGTCAAAAGAAGGCCAAAGTCAGTAAACAGAAAGGGGAAGACTATATTGAATATTGATTTCTGACTCGGTTGATTTACTTTCCTTACGGACAACCCGGTGCTCCAGAGTTGCCTGGGAGAGAGGTTGGGAGGGGGGAGGGGGAAGAAGGGAGAGGGAGAAGAGGAAAAGCTTGATGAGCCAGGCATAATGGTGCATGAAGGTAGGAGGATCAAGAGTTTGAAGCCATCCTTGGCTACATGGAATCCTGTCACAAAAAGGCCTGAGATCAAAAAAAAAAAAAAAAAAAAAAGAGCCGGGCATAGTGGCGCATGCCTTTAATCCCAGCACTTGGGAGGCAGAGGTAGGAGGACTGCGGTGAGTTTGAGGCTACCCTGAGAATACAGAGTGAACTCCAGGTCAGTCTGAACTAGAGTGAGACCCTACCTCGAAAAACCAAAAAAAAAAAAAAAAAAAAAAGCCTGAGATCTAGAGCTCTGAGCGCTTCCTGGCTCTCCTTCTGGGGCAGAGGAAGGGAAGTGGCAGGCCTTGTGTTAAGGCTAAATTGCTTAGCACACAGCATGCCTATCCAGTAGTTCTTTCAGATCTCCTAGGAAAAGGGCCAGCTCCATAAAGAATGCAGGAGCATCACAGGGGTTCTGAGTCCTATCTAGATTGAAGGGTGAAAGTACAGCCACTGATAAGTTCTGCTTGCCATGGGTGCTAAAAGGGCCTCAGTCTCTGTGCCATCTCAGTTCTGCCCTTTATCCCATCTCCTATTGCATCATCCAATGAGGTGCCAGGATGAGTGGATCCTCTGAAGGGAAGGAAAATGAAGGGAAACTATCCAAGAGTCCATGCTGGGGATGGGGACAAGCACCTGGGACTCCCTGGCTCCTCTCATGACGCAAGTACATTGGCCTGTGGGCTCTGTTTTTGTAGTAAACCCAAGGAGGGTGAGAGTTCACAGCTGGGCTGGGCCCCACCCCACCCCATCCCACCCTACACACCTCTTCCATACTGCTCACCTGCCAGGTGCACAATACCAAAGGGGGGAGGTGACTCCAGGCGGAGTCAGGAACCAGTTTCACCATCTGCACCTATCAGTGCCGGCTGCAGCTCTCCCTGCTCACCAACAAATCCGTCTTAACCCTGAGAAGTATGGAGCAGGACAGAGCCAGCACTGAGCACGTAGTTCCCAGCCAGCAGCCTCGCCCTATCTCAATGACTACTGAGCAGGTCCTAGAGAATCCCAGTCACTTTGTGACAGGCCCTGAGCTCAGTGCAGGGTGGGGGAGGGAGGCACTAAGGCTCAGGCTCTGTAGCTAGATCACACAAGTGCCAGGGACCCCCACCATTCTCATCCCTAAAGGTCTGGTGTCCCAGGGGGACTTGGCTCTAAAGGGTTCTGTGGCCTGCATGCTGAATGTCAAAGCTGGGAGTCAGAGAACATCCCAACTTATCTACTCTAATGCTTTGGATGTGATAACTATGGCCAGGTAGTCAGCATAGAATCCAAACCCAACAGAACAGGAACAGCAAATTTGAACAGGCCCTGACTATGTGCCAGGGGGCTGGCTAGAAATATTGCCTGTATGTACCACTTCCACTTCACAGACATTGGGCTAAGTCATATCTCTGAGCCTGCTTTGCAGATGATGGAATGGGACCCATGCATGACCAAAACTAGTAGAGCCTGTGTAGCTGCTTTGAGGATCTCTACCACGGTGTACTTCACAAGACAGGGACAGGGCTCCGTCAAGCTTCCACTGCATGGGGCCATCCCTGACCTCCCACTGGGGCTCAAATGCCCTATGCTACCATGAATTTCTCTCAGAAGGGTACTCGGGCCAACACTGAGAGGGGACACCAGGAAAATGTCTCCTCTGCTCCTAACTGGGATTAAAATGCCTAACAGACCAAGCTCAGGCCAGCGTGCCAAGGTGTACTGTCAGACACCACCTTTGTACATGATGAGACGTGCTGGCTGCCATGGATCCTAGGCTAGGACACAACCTTGCCGCCGCCCCCCCCCACCTGTACTTCAGCCTACAACGGCTGGAGGTATCTTCCCCTCCTGTGGGTAACCATGATTGAGCAATCACCACAGACAGTCCTTGTGATCGTCCCAAACACCAAGAAAGCAAAGCCCAGAAACACCAAGTGTGGGCCTGGCTGGCACAGTGACAGGACAGTTCTATGAAAAACAAACAAACAAACAAACAAACAAACAAACAAACAAACAACTCTCCTACCTGGAAACCATCTCCAAGTCAGATCCATCACCTCCCATACCAGACACAGTCCCAGCTGAGCACAGCTTCAGGAGGCTGCCATACTGAACATGACATATCAGCTGCCCAGGCATTGTCCCATCACCTCCACCCCACCACCACCACAGTGCTGAGCAATTACAGAAAGCACTGCCTATAGGAACTAGTCTAAGCTCATAAGGAAGCCTTAAACTCTCCCGTCAAATGTGACTTATGGAAGAAGGGTCTTCAGAGAGGGACATTAAAGTGAGGGTGATGTAGAATGCTGCCTTCCAGGCACGACACAGTTATTGCTTTCCTGAGCTTTCAGAAACTCTCATTGCCTCAAAGAGCCCTGCACACAATTGAGCTCCTTAACGTTGTGTCATGGGTGGGGAGACTGTTCATGAAGTCCCAGTCCTTCCCAAAGGTATAGAGACAGATAACTGCTTCTAGGGGAAGGGCTCAAGAGGCTCTGTCCCTCCCTGAAGATATACAGGCAGTTAACAACTGCTGGGGAGAGGCTTTCTCTTAAGTTGCTCATGCTCCTATAAGTAGCCCTAAAGAAATTCACCGATTCACCAAGAGAAACGTGAGTGGAAATAATTTCTCTTGGTCAGTCCTCCTGTGCCTTTTGGGGAGAACACACTGGCTCATCTTCCCAGAAGGTCATAAGATAGGCCAACATCACTGGTGGCAGCACAAGGAGAGGAGACGAGGGAGGACCCAGGCATGTACAGCTGGTTGGCAACGTAAATGTGGGCTCACAGGGAAAAGATGTCATCTATTTCCAACCAGAGAGATCTCACAAAACCAGCCCTGCTGGATGTCCATTCTCTAGGAGGGTGTAGCACTCACCTTCTCATTGCTTACCAGAAGCAGCTTACAGAAGGACAGGGCTTATTTCAGCTTACAGTTTTGGTGGAATGTTTCATCGTGGCAGGGAGAGCATAGTAGAAGCATGCAGCCAGGCATCACATTCCACAGCAGCAGGAGGAAAGAAGTCTGAGCAGTGGGCTTGGAGCTGGCCTATATCACTCCAAAGCCTACTCCCATCAACACACCTCTTCCAGAAAGGCTCCACCTCCAAAGGCCGCACAACTTCCCCCAACTTCTACCAGCTAGGGATCAATTCAAACATATGAACTTATGGGAGACATTTTAGTTTTAAACCACCACAAAGGGTGAGAAGATGAACTTCTGTTGTTTAAGTCATCAGGTCTGTGAGACTTTACTACAACTGTGCCAGCAATGAAACAGACCATATTCCCTGGAGCAGAGAAAAGGGCTAGAGGCAGAAGACATATGTAGACTCTGGTATCTCCCTGCACAAACAGCTCTAGACCCCAGAGCTTTCCTCCTTGGATGTGACCTGTGAACCCACCCTCTCCCCTCCAGCAAAGCTAGTGTGGGAAATGGTTTGAGATGCCCAACTTTCTAGAAAGAAAACTGTTGTTCTCCAGTACAGGGAGAATTCCTCCCCTGGTACAGAGGGACAGCCTTGCCAGTGTCCAGGGTATTGTAGAACAAGTCTCTCCCCACTCAACAGGGGACCTGGACCTCCTTGCCGTGATAGCCACAGTAGGCCAGTACCACCAGCCAAAATGACTTGAGAAACACCCTGGTTGTTTCCTGCTCATATCCCTGCCACCTCCCCTTGGACTGGTTCTAGAGCCAGCTTCTCCAAGTACAAACCCAATCCCTGCTTCACTCAGAGGCACAGAGAACTTTTCTGAAGAGGACACTCAGCTGAAATGGAGTAGGGGAAAGATAATTCTATCATCCCACAATTGCCTTTGGTAGGATGCAATGAAATCATGTGAATGGGCGCCACTGTGTTCTGTAAAGGCACAAACACAGGCCCTATGGTAGAGACCAAGAGCACAGCCCACTGAGCCCTAGCCCAGGCTGACCTTGAATTCACTATGAGTCTCGGTGGCCTCAAACTCCACCGCAACCCTCCTATCTCTGCCTCCAGAGTGCTGAGATTCAAGGCATGTGCCACCATACCCAGCTCGGAATTAGCCTGGTATTAGTTCAGAGATTATTTACTTCCTAGAAGGCTGAATCACATTGTCTGGTCCAGGTTTCTGCTGTATTTTACACAAGCTGTGTATTGTTAGCAGAATTAGCTGGTTATTGCTAAGCCTCAATTTCTTTTTAAAAATATTTTATTTTTATTTATTTGCAAGAGAGAGAAAGAGGCAGATAGAGGGAAAGAGAGAATGGGCACACCAGGGCCTCCAGCCACTGCAAACAAACTCCAGATGCATGCACCCCCTTGTGCATCTGGCTTGTGTGGGTACTGGGGAATCGAACTGGGGTCCTTAGGCTTCACACACAAATGCCTTAACCACTAAGCCATTTCCCCAGCCCTTCAATTTCTCTTTTTGAAACATGGCACTAGTGATACTGCTCTTGCTATGTAAAATGGACTGAAAACACTGAATTCAAAGTGCTAACCAAATTGTCTGGCTTTCAGAAAATGCCTCATAAGTGATAACTTTAACTAACATGGATTAGTTTATTCATTAAAGCTCTACCAGGCCTGGTATATTCTTTCCTGGTTACCCTCAATTTTCTAATTGGTTCCTTTATTTCAGACTACCTCATTACTGCAAATAATAAAATAAAATGGGCTAGGAGTAGGTGAGATGGCTCAGCAGTTAAGGTGCCTGCATGCAAAGCCTAAGGACCCTAGTTCAGTTCCTCAAAACCCACTTAAAGCCAGATGGACAAGGTAGATCATATGTCTGATGTTCATTTGCAGTGGCTACAGGCCCTGGTATGTGTGCACTCACTCTTGCTCTCTCTCTTTAGTAAATAGATAAATTATTTTTTTTAACTTTTTATTTTTTATAATTTTTTTTGGAGAGAGTCACAGAGAGAGAGACAGAGAAAGAGAGCGAGAGAGAGAGAGAGGAAGACAGAGATGGGCGCTGCAGCAGGGTCTCAGCTGCTGCAAACGAAATCCAGATGTGTGGCATTGCGCCCTTGCATCACTTTGCATCTGGCTAAACGTGGGACCTGGAGATTGGAACCCTGGAGACTGGAACCAGTGTTCTTAGGCTTAGGAGGCAGGCGCCTTAACCCCTAAGCCATCTCTCCAGCCCGATAAATTATTTTTTAAACCAGAAACTACTTATTTTTCCCCAAAAAGTTCCTTTATTTTTCTCTGATGACTTCATTAGGCAGTTACAAAATCCAAGTGGTTTTAATTTCTCGAAAGCTTAAATTTCAACTCTGAAACAACCTACAGAAATGTAAGCTCTCATTTGTCAAAGGCCTTGTCCTCTGTTCTGGCTAGCCTTGAACTCAGGGTAATCCTCCTACCTCTGCCTCTCAAGCGCTGGGAATAAAAAGCGTGTGCCACCATGTCCACTCCTTCTTTTTTTTTTTTTTTTTTTTTTTTTTTTGGTTTTTGGAGGTAAGGTGTCACTCTAGCCCAGGCTGATCTGGAATTCACTAGCTAGTCTCAGGGTGGCCTTGAACTCATAAGGATCCTACCTCTGCCTCTCCAGTGCTGGGATTAAAGGGATGTGCCACCACACCCAGCTATCCACCTTTTTTTTTTTTTTTTTTGGTTTTTCGAGGTAGGGTCTCTAGTTCAGGCTGACCTGGAATTCACTATGTCGTCTCAGGGTGGCCTTGAACTCACAGCGATCCTCCTACCTCCCGAGTGCTAGGATTAAAGGCGTGCATCACCACGCCCAGCTTATCCATCTTATTTTTTGAGATAGGGTCTCTCACTGAACCTGAAGCTCACTGGGGCTCACTACTTGGCCTGACTTGCTAGCTAATCACTAGGTCCTTGTTGCCCTGCTGGGGTTATAGACAGACAGTATTGTATCCAGCTTTCATGTGAGTGCTGGGGATCTAAACTCAGATTCCCACACTTGAGCAGCAAACACTTTACTGATTGGGCCATCTCTCCAGCCCTCCTAACATGTTTATGTCACCTACAGACATAGCCCACAGCAAGCTTTCCTACAGTTTCTAGAATGGGACCTGCAGGACCAGGGCCAAGAACAAGCAGGGAGGCTTCAGGGCAGGGAAGGGCCTGGGTGGGTGCTCATGGGTTCTCCACAATCCACTCTTCCCAAAACCTCATCGCCTACAGGGAAAAGCAGAGGATGGAAACCAGATTTATTCAGTTACACCCAGGCTGCCTACAGAGACAGCTACCTCACACAGCAATCATCAGGTAGATAATCTAAACCCACCCCAGAGGATGCTGGGTAACACATCCTCTTATCCATTCTCCCCCTCCCCACCCCAGGTAGGGTCTCCCTGTAGCCCAGGCTGACCTGGAATTCACTATGTAGTCTCAGGTTGGCCTGAACTTATGTTGAACCTCCTACTTCTGCCTCCCGAGTGCTGGGATTAAAGGTGTGTGCCACCACGCCCAGTTCCTTTTGTCCATTCTTGAGGGCCTTGGAATTCCCCCTCAGAACAAAGAGAAGGCTGAGGCTGAGAAAGTAGTGGCCAGAGCTCTGTGAGTATTCTGTTACCACCTGTCTCTCTGCTTGTCACTGTCCTTATGCCTTACAAGGCCCCCTCACCTAGGTCCACACATGAACCCAGCAAGAATCAGGTCTGAAGGCCGGGCGTGAGTTCAAGGCCACCCTGAAATTACAGAGTGAATTCCAGGTCAGCCTGAGCTAGAGTGAAACCCTACCTCAAAAAACCAAACCAAGAAAAAAAAAAAAAGAATCAGGTCTGGTCAAAGAAGAGGCCAGGAAGCATCCTGAGCTTTTCTGGGGAGAAGGGACTGGCACAGGACAAGCAGAAATCCATCTGAAACTCCGAGTGCTTCCCAGGACAGGGCTAAGTTCCTTATCACACAGTCTCTTGGTTAGCTTCATGATACTACTATGAAATTGGCAATACCTCTGGCTGTCCATAGATGACACAAGTTCCTGGGCTATGGATGAGAGAACTGAAGACAGTGGGATCCACTGTCACAACTGTTTTATTCAAGTCTATGTGTGTAAGTAAAATCATGTAGTATGTGTTCCTCTGCATGTGGCTTCTGTCACTTAACATCACGACCCCCAGTTCTATCATATTTTACTTGCAAAGGAGAGAATTTCCTTCTTTTTTAAAATATATTTTACTTTTATTTATTTGAGAGCGACAGACAGAGAAAGAGGCAGAGAGAGACAGAATGGGCATGCCAGGGCCTCCAACCACTGTGAGCGAACTCCAGATGCATGTGCCCCCTTGGGCATCTGGCTTATGTGGGTCCTGGGGAGTGGAACCTAGGTCCTTTGGCTTTGCAGGCAAGCGTCTTAACCACTAAGCCATCTTTCCAGCCAGAATTTCCTTCTTGATAGCTGAATAATATTCCATGCTGTACCACATTTTCTTTATTCATTGGTGGGCATACAGGCTATTGCATAACATGACTATTATAAATAATGCTTCAGTGACCATAGAAGTACAGCTATTTCTCTTTTTTAATTAGTATACAAAGAACTGAGTTTCATTATAGTGTCAAATCTTTTTTGTTCCCCCTCCTCTTTGGGTTCCCCCACACATACACAACACAGCCTCTTTTCTGTTTTCATACTACATGTTTCTTTTTGTCTCCCCCTCCTTTCACCTTTTGCTCCCCTCTTTAGATCAAGGTCTCAAATCTTAACCTATACTCACTCTCATTTCCCTTATTTACACACAATCATTAAATGTTAGGATCCACATATGAGAGAGAGTATGTGATTACTATCAGTCTGGGCTTGGGTTACCTCTCTTGATCTAATTTTTTTCCAATCCACCCATTTCCTACAGATTTCATAACTTCGTTTTTCTTTACAGCTGAGTAAAACTCCACTGTGTATGTGTACTACATTTTCATTATGTAATCATCAGTTGATGGGCATCTAGGCTGATTTCATTCCCTAACAATAGTGACTAGATCAGCAACAAACATGGATGTACAAGTACCTCCGTGGCAGGATAGAGAATCCTTTGGGTATGTGCTCAGGGGTTGTAGAGCTGGCTCATATGTGGTAGTTCAACTTTTAGAGAAGCTTCCACACTGACTTCCATGGAGGCGAATACATCTATCTCTTTAAGGGCCTGGTGTTATTTCCACTAACTACATACTCCATGGTAAAGCAGACAGCAAAATGGTGGTGGCCAAAAGCAAAGGGTGGGGTGATAGGAAAGTACTGGTCAAAGGGTACAAAGTTTCAATAGGCAAGAGGACTAAGTTCTAGAGAGTTGCAGCAAATCCATGTGGCTATTATAGCATAATATCGAACTCTTAAAATATACTGAAAGGTGCCAGACATGGTGGCACACACCTTTAATCCCAGTACTCGGGAGGCTGAGGTAGGAGGATCACAGTGAGTCCCTGGGCTAGAGTGAGACCCTACCTCAAAAACACACACACACACACACACTGCACTGCGGGTAATATATGAATTAGCTTGATTGTAGTCATTTCACAAGATGAACATGTATCAAATTATTGTATGTCTTAAGTTTCTACAATATGTACTTGTCAAGAATACCTCAATAAAGGTGGAAAAAGAAAAATATCAGAGGCAGACCCACAAAGTCTTCCTTTTTACCTTTTTTTCCCTTATTTCACAGATTGACAGGCTTTCCTGAAAGTGCAATGGGCCAGTTCAAATGGGATTCATTTATACCTTGATACACACAGAAGGAAAACTCTATTCTCCCCCCCAGGGGCAGCCATGAACAGCCTTACTTGTGTGGCCAGTGAATGAGATTGTTAGTAAGACAATGTGTTAGATTTGCATAATATTGGGGCTACAAGGGACCCACTGGCCTGGGCAGCCTAGATCAATCCTCCAACGAGGCTATTTGCTGGCTCACTGAGGTCAGTCTTCTCACAGAAGCAGACATCAAGCATGGACCTACACGGCATATGCTGAAGGAATAAGTCCATGTACTACCTTACTGTGCACTGGCTCTTGCAGATTCTCTGCATTATGAGGTGCATGTCCCAAGGCTTCCTTCATTGTATCTTTCCCCTACAGCTTCTTACACTGAATGCACACTTTAGATCTCACTTCTGCCACTAATAAGCTGCCTGACTTGGGCAAATGGTATACAGCCTGACCTCTCATAGCCTCAACAGCCAGGGTAGGTGTGGGTGGTTGATAGCCAGGCACCTCCCTGGTTCAAAGCCTAGCTTTACAGCTGCTCCATGCTGCTGCTGGATGAATGTCTAGTGATGGATTGTAGGTCTTTCTTAACCAAATCCTTGCTTCCTGTGGTTGGTGAAGAGAGGGGAGGTGCCCCATCTTTACAGTGCACCAGTCCATCCAGCCCAGGCTCAGCCCAGCCTTCATTTGTATGCTGTTCCACAGCTGCAGGGGCAGGTGACTCAGCTCCAGCCTCCCACTGGCCACCAAAAAGGAAATGGCAGCATCTCCCCACCCTCCTGCCCCCACGTTCCAACTATACTGTTAAGGAAGGTGCGCTGCCTGCAGCAGGCCCACTGCTGGTTCACGCCTCAGGACTATTCAACATGGATAAGCATTTTCCCAGGGTCACAAGAAAAGGAGGCAAACAAGAAGCACTTCCTCGCCAAAGGTCAGGAGTAAAACATAACAAGCTCACAAGAACAAACCACAAAACAAATGCAAACCAGACCATGAAACATATCACCCTGCCATCATCAAGACAGTGAGTTAAAACATTTAACACCAGTTTAAAAAAATTATATATATATATCTATATATCTCTATCTATCTATATCCATCTCCATGGAAAAGAACTCTCAAACTTTAATAAAGATTAATAAGACCTAGTAAAGACCAATATACAACACAATGCTAAGTGAAAAGATAGCACAGATAATATGAATGGATAGTAATTTTTAAAATAAATTTTTAAAACTATTCTTATTTGAGAGAGAGAGAATTGGCCCACCAGGGACTCCAGCTGCTGCAAATGAACTCCAGACAAATGTGCCACCTTGTGCATCTGGCTTATGTGGGTCCTGGGGAACTGAACCTGGGTCCTTTGGCTTTACAGGCAGGCATCTTAACCACTAAGCCATCTCTCTAGCCCTGGATAGTTTTTAAAAAGAAAAATGAGGGCTGGAGAGATAGTTTAGCAGTTAAGCGCTTGCCTGTGAAGCTTAAGGATACTGGTTTGAGGATCAAATCCCCAGTACCCACATTAGCCAGATACACACAAGGTGACACATACATCTGGAGTTCGTTTGCAGTGGTTGAAGGCCCTGGTGCACCCATTCTCTCTCTCTCTCTCTGCCTCTTTCTCTATTTGTCTGTCACTCTCAAATAAATAAATAAATAATAAACAAAAAAAGGAAAAATGAATATGGGAAGAAAATTGTGCTCATGGTGACAACTTAGTGAAATAATGACTGGGTTTTATTTCCTTTGGAAGAATATATCTGTACTTCCTAAATTTTCTTCCATAAAGATTCAATCACTTTTGCGGGTGTGGTGGCACATGCCTTTAAGCTTAGCACTTGTGAAGCCAAGGTAGGAGGATTGCTGTGAGTTCAAGGCCACCCTGAGACTACATAGTGAATTCCAGGTCAGCCTGGGCTAGAGTGAGACCCTACCTCAAAAACAACAACAACAAAAAAAATCACTTGGCCAGGTGTGGTGGCGCATGCCTTTAATCCCAGCACTCGGGAGGCAGAGGTAAAAGGAGGATTGCCATGACTTCGAGGCCACCCTGAGACTGCATAGTGAATTCCAGGTCATCCTGAACTACAGTGAGACCCAACCTTGAAAAAAAAAAATCACTTTGTAATACAACTTTAAGTTTTGTTTTAAATTTCAAAAACAAAGGACACCTGAGAGGTGGAGGCAGAAGGATCAACCTCAAGGTCAACCTCAGTAGGGTCTCAGTGAGTTCAAGGTCAGCCTGGACTACAGGAGACCCTCTCAAAAAGAAGCGGGTAGAAAAGAAGATAAAGGCACTCATGAGTACCAGGATTTTGAATGTATACAATTAACTGTATCTTCAAAGATATGAAAAATTTATGGTTATTAAATTTTTTTATTTAAAATAGAACAGAATCCAGTGAGAGAGTAGAGATACAAGACACCATGGAAACTGAAAGGAAGGTTCTAGTATGTGGGCATGGCTGCCCAAAGCACCCTGAATCCCTGTGATTAGCTTCTGGGAAGCACATCTTAACTGCCTACTTCCAAAAGAGAGAACGGAGCATCTGCCTGGGCACATAACCACATACCTCTGTGAGCTGTACCCTCATGTGGCCATCACATTGTCACAGTGCTGAGGGGTGGATGGCAAGGATATTGGTTTATAAGGAGACAAGGAGAAAGTTAACCACTACTCAGGCTGAGTCAGGGAGATTAATCCAAGCCAGAAAATGCCTCAAGCTACCTACCTAGCCTTCTCTAGAACTTAAACTGGGGTTACAAGGACTCCCTCCCTGAGCAGAAGTTCAAAGATATCAAGGCCTACCAATGATCACTACTTCTCCAGCTTTGTGGCCAGTGGCTTTCTTCAGTAGGGCATCCTTTCCCACTGCCAGCCAATCCCCTTCATCTGCCCATGCTGCTTTCCATGCATAGTGATTTCACCTGAGGCCCAAGTATTCCAGCTATAGAAGCCACCCTTTGGTTAAGCAACCAAATTAGCCCCTCTGACCTCCACTCTCTGCAGTTCTCCAAGCAGCTGGGCATTAAATAGGAGATCCAAAAGTGGAAATTGACTTTGTGTCCACGGTGGCTGTGAATGCTGACACCATGAGATGAGGGGCCAGCAAAGAAGCCTTCATCTATCAAGACAGTCTGCCAGGGCTACTCTGAATTCAGGAAGCCTTCATTCTGCATCCTATAGAGGCCTTGTAGAATTTACTCATTTCAAATAATACTGCAGCAGCCAACCTCTCAGGTGGGGCCAGCATTAACTAGCACAATGTCTACTAAAACAATGCTCCTATGTACAAGGGGCCTTTGCAAGACCTCCTCCCATTATTTGTGTCTGTTGTGATGAGTGACAAGTGAAACAACTCAAGGTCTTTGGCTGGAATATTTTCCACCAAAAGGTTGCTTACTTTCTGGTTCTTCAGCCTACAGCATGAGAACCATCTTGGTGAAGTGTTGGCCCACCCTCCCTTTAGTACAGCCTCCTTCACACACACCCATGCTGTTGGATTGTCTTCTCAGGTTTGACACTAGCTGGAACACATTTTGCCTTCTTGTGTCAACTGCAGGACCGTCTGAGGACTGAACTCACTGCTGTATTGCCAGGCCCAAGCCCATGGTTGGCACATAGGAAATGGGTATTAAACATGGATTGTCTGAGGAAGAAACTCCCCTTGACACAACAACCAGCTGGTAAAACACAAGTCCAGATCCATAAACTAAATTCACCATTCATAAGGTTTAACAAGGCCAGAACACAGGGCTAGAGCCCAGTCCTGGTAGCTCTGATGGCTTCTGCTCAGACCAGATAGGTAAGCCCACCCAATTTTGGGGGAAGGAGGAAATGGGAGAGTTGGATTTCCAAGGGTTACACAAAGAGTATCTTGGGGTTGGGGAGATTGTTTAGTGATATCCAGAGATGAAAAGCGCTTAGGGCACAAGCGTGAGTCTCAGAGTTCAGATCCCAGAACCCACATAAAGACAGACACAGTAGCACAAGCATCTATAATCCCAGTGTGCCTATGGTAGAATGGGAGGCGGAAGCAGGAGAATCCCTCCAAATCTTATGAACCAGCTAGCCTGGTGATTGTGGTGGTGACAATGAGACCTTGCCTCAAACAATGGAAGGCAAGGATCATCACCCAAATGTTCCCTGATCTCCACACACATGCCATGGCATGCATGTGCCTGAGCTCACACAAAACATTCTTTTTCTTCTCTCCCCCCCATACACACACACACACCAAAATAAGCATCCCACAGGAAAAAAATAAATTCCCAAACTTCCTCAGAATACATGCTCTACAGCTTCCAGGAGCCACCCAACAGACAATGCATCAGGTTCTGACACTGGTCCACAAGGCCAGAGACCCTGCTTCTCTGCTAAATCACCAATATCTGGAAATGAAACAGGCACTTCAGTATTTTTTTAAATTTTATTTGAGAGAGAAACAGGCAGATAGAGAGAACGGGCATGCCTGGACCTTCAGCCACTACAAACAAACTCCCAACCCATGCTCCACCTTGTACATCTGGCTTACGTGGGTCCTGGGGAATTGAGCATGGGTCCTTTGGCTTTGCAGGCAAATGCCTTAATCACTAAGCCATCCCTCCAGCTCCACTTCAGTATTGTAACTGTGTGTGTGTGATCATACACATGTGCACACTAGGGTTTCTTGCTGCTACAAACAAATGCCTTTAACCGCTGAACCATCTTCACCAATAAGTATTTTTAACATGTATGTGTTGACAATATATACAAAGCCCGTTGGGTTTATTTGTTTGTGGTAGTATCTCATACTGGATTCCAGGCTGGACTGGAACTTACTATACAGCCTAGACTGGGTTTGAAACTAATGGCAATATTTCTGCCTCAGCCTCACAGTGCTAGAATTACAGGAATAAGCCACTATATCCAGTTAAGATTCATCAAATAGACAGGACTCCCTTTGTTTTCTGAGAGGTGAAGTCATAGTGTGCCCAAGGTCACCCAACCAATAAATAAGAGCTGAGAAAGGCCTTGAATCTGGACTATGGGGTACCACACCGCCTACAAAGCCAGGCAGTAATAATAACACCAACTACCAAACCCAACCCTGTGCCAGACTGACAGGGCTCTGCCCTGTGACCTCAGGGATCTCCGCAGACCTTTGCACTCCACAGATAAGGCCAATGTTGCCTGAAAAGGGTAACTACTAGTCCAGGGTCTGCAGCCAAGAGTAGGCAGAATGAGAATTCCAATAGACATTTTGCAGTGTAAAGGTTCAGCCACAAAAGAGAAAGGCTGTTCTGGAAGGTGGAATTATTTGCCATGTAACCCAGGAGCCATGGCTCCTAGGAGCAAGACAGATGAGGTGGTTATCACCTGTCATGCCCAGCCTCTGACAGGTGTCTGTCTTTCTGTTGGTGGCTAAGGAATTGAACCAGAGCCAGCAGGTTTTGCCTTTAACCACTGAGCCATCCTACCCACTATGTATTTTTTACATGTGCCTCCTATGTGTGGACTCTATATACAAAGCCCTTTCTCCTCTGGGCCTAGTCTACCTATTTAACCAGATCACTCAACTCTAAGGTTCTTGAGTCTAAAATCTTATCATTTATTTGAAACCAAGTAAATATGCTGTGATATGATATTGTGACAGCTTTCCAAAGTTTATAAAAACATATTTATGAACAAAGAAAACAAAAAATATTTTTTAAAAACCACATTTATGGCTGGAGAGATGGCTTATTGGTTAAGGCATTTGCCTGGAAAGCCAAAGGATCCCGGTTCAACTATCCAGGACCCATGTAAGCCAGATGCACAAGGGGGTGCATGTATCTGGAGTTCATTGGCAGTGTCTGGAGGCCCTGGCACTCCCTCCCTCTCTATCTGCCTCTCTCTCTCTCTCAAATAAATATACAAATTTTTTTTTAATTTTAAATATTTATATTATTTTATCTAATCCAGCATGCCTACTGCTCACCATTACATACTAACAGTACAAAGTAGGAAACAGGGACTCAGAAAGATGAAGTGACTTAGTCCCACTCACAGTGGGAAGGTGGCAGAACCAGGGTCAGGACCCCAGCCCTAAGGTCCTTCTTCTGCCAACCAAGCTGCAGAGGACTAGGAGAGCACTAGAAAGATCCCAGGTCCTGTTAGAGAATATGGGGGAAAACAAAACAGTCTTACCTGTGATGTCAGTAAGAAATCAACAACCTGACGGGCAATTCACAGGAAAGGAAACACAATGAGTCTTAATTATGTGAGAAATACTGAAAATTAAAATCTCCAGAAGGGCCAGGTATGGTGGTGCACAACTTTAATCCCAGCACTTGAGAGGATCGCTGTGAATTTGAAGCTATATGGGACTACAGAGGGAGTCCCAAGTCAGCCTGAGCTAGAGTGAGATCCTACTTCAAAAAAAAAAAAAAAAAAGACTGTCCCCCCCCCCCAAATAAAACTCCCAAGAGACACAAGACCTTACCTCGAAAAACAAAACTTTTTTTTTTTTGGGGGGGGGGTTCAAGGTAGAGTTTCACTCTAGCCCAGACTGACCTGGAATTCACTATATAGTCTCATGGTGGCCTTGAACTCATGACGGTCCTCCTACCTCTGCCTCCCAAATGCTGGGATTAAAGGTGTGCACCACCACGCCCAGCAAAAAACAAAAAGCTTAATAGGGCTGGAGAGATGGCTTAGCTTTGCCTGCAAAGCCAAAGGACGCGCATGCGTCTGGAGTACATTTAAAGTGGCTGAAGGCCCTGGTGCGCCCATTTTCTCTCTCTCTCTCTCTGTCTCTCAAATAAATAAAAATATTTTTTCAAAAGCTTAATAAAAAAAAGTTTAATAGTATGAAAGTTGATGAAGGCTGAGGAAACAAAGATTTCTTCTTATTCATTTCTGTGACCACATAAAGAAGACAGTGTCCATACTCACCAAAATGCAAATACACCCTTGAACCTGGACAATTCCTCTCTAAGGACTTCATCTTGTGCATATACATGTGTGCAAAAAGACATTTAGGGGCTAGAGGCCCTGGCATGCCCATTTTCTCTCTCTCTCTCCCTGTTTTAAATAATAATAATAAATAAATAAAAGACACTTGGGCTGCAGAATAGCAGCACTAAATCAGAAATAGTTTAAACATCCAAAAGAAGATTAAACAACCTCTGGTCAAGCCAAAAATTGAAGTGTATCTTTACACAGTGACATAAAATGATCTTTAAAAAATACTAAGTGGGGCTAGAGAGATGGCTTAGCTGTTAAGGCATTCGCCTGAGAAGCCAAAGGACCCAGGTTCAATTCCTCAGGACCCATTGAGCCAGGTGCACAAGATGGCGCATGCATCTAGAGTTCATTTGCAGTAGATAGAGAGAGGCCCTGGCATGCCCATCAGTCTCTCTTCTCTCTCTCTCTTTCTTGCAAATAAATAAATAAATAAATAAATAAATAAATAAATAAATAAATAAAATTTAGAAAAAAAATAGCTGGGTGTGGTGGCATACTCCTTTAATCCCAGCTCTTGGGAGGCACAGGTGAGAGGATTGCTGTGAGTTCGAGGCTGCCCTGAGTATATAAAGTGAATTCAAGGTCAACCTGGGCTAGAGCTAGACCCTACCTCAAAAAAAAAAAAAAAAAAAAAATGAAGTTGGTTCAGCAGTTAAAAGTGTTTGTTTGCAAAGCCTGCTGGCATGAGTTCAATTCCCCAGTACCTACATAAAGCCAAATGTGCAAAGTAGTGAATGCATATGGAGTTCATTTGCAGTAGTAACAGGGCCTGGTGTCTCTATGTCTATGTCTCTATGTCTCTCTCTGTTCCAAAATAAATAAATTATTTTTTAAGTGTTAAGTGGAGAAAAGAAAGTCACACAACAATGTTCTTAGTTTGCTACTGTTTTTGAAAAAAATGAAAAAGGACTATAGAGGTGGCTTAGCAGTTAAGGTGTTTGCTGCTAAACCAAAGGACCCAGGTTGGATTCCCCCAGGACCCACATAAGCCAGATGCTCAAAGTGGCGCATTCATCTGGAGTTCATTTGCAGCAACTAAAGGCCCTTGTGTGCCCATTCTCTCCCTCTCCCTCTCTCTCTTAAATAAAAATAAATTTTAAAAAAATGAAGGCAGGGCTGGAGAGTTGGCTTAGCAGTTAAGGCACTTGCCTGCAAAGCCAGAGGACCCAGGTTCGATTCCCCAGGACCCATGTAAGCCAGATGCATAAGGTGGCACATGCATTTGAAGTTCATTTGCAGTGGCTGAAGGCCCTGGCATGCCCATTTTCTCTCCCTCTCTCTCTCTTTCTTTCTCTCAAATAAATAAAATTAAATTTAAAAATGAAGGCAAGAAAAGTCATACCATCTACCTGCTGTGTCCACATTGTTTCAGGGGCATATTAAAATTGGTACAAAATTGCTCTAGGAATAGAAATACAAGAATAGAGGCTGAAGATATGGCTTGGTGGTTAAGGCGCATGCATGCAAAGCCTAAGAACACATGTTCGAATCTCCAGGTCCCAGGTAGCCAGATGCATAGTGATGCAAGTGAGCAACGTCACACATTCGCACAAGGGGATACACGTGTCTGGAAAGGCCCTGGCATGCCCATTCTCTCTCTCTCTCTTTCTCTCTCTCTGCCACAATCTCTCTCTTTGTCTCTCTCTCAAAAATAATAAAAAATATTTAAAAAAGAAATATAAGAATAGGAACACAGGGGATGACTTCTATTTATAACTTTCATAATTTCTTTATTTCTTTATTTATTTTGGTTTTTCAATGTAGGGTCTCACTCTAGCTCAGGCTGACCTGGAATTCACTCTGTAGTCTCAGGGTGGCCTCGAACTCACAGTGATCCCACTACCTCTGCCTCCAGAGTGCTGGGATTAAAGGTGTGTACCACCACACCCAGCAACTCTCACAATTTAAAAATAAAAAAGTACAAAAGCAGGTCCATTCACTTCTTTCCAGCAGAACCATGGTGGAAACCAATGTGGAAGTCAGCTTGTCAGGCAGCTGGGTCTCCTTGGGGGATGGGTGGCTTCTCTTGGCCCTCCCCAGTCATTTCCCTTTGGTCTGCTCTGGCTGCTGCAGCCTGAATCACAGGATGGATCAGTTAACACTTCAAACACTCCAAATGAGTAATAGACTATGTCAGGAAGCCTGGGTATAAATGCCTTGCCTTCCCTGCCAGCAAGGGAGTTCAGCTTATTCGGTACACATTTAACAAATGCACATAAGGCACACTTCATGTGCAGGGTGGCCTAAAAGCCAAAGCTTCAGGGTGATGGAAGCCTGACAGAATACTTGGCAGTGACCATCAACTGACTAAGATGGGTACTACCTGTTTTAAAACAAGCATGGTAGGAGGATCGCCATGACTTCGAGGCCACCCTGAGACTACATAGTGAACTACAGGTCAGCCTGGGCTAGTGTGAGACCCTACCTCAAAAAAAAAAAAAAAAAAAAAAAAAGTATGGGGGCTGTGGAGATGCTCAGTGGTTAAGGCACTTATCTGCAAAGCCTAACCCTCCAGGGTTCTATTCCCCAGTACCTATGTAGGGGCAGATGTACAAACTGGTGCATGCAACTGGAATTCATTTGCGGTGGCTAGAGGCCCTGGCACACCCATTCTCTCTGTCTTGCAAATAAATAAGTAAATAAATAAAAATTTGAAAAGTCAAAGGAAGAGTAGGACTGCTTACATACCATACAATCTTCCAGACACAAAATGGCTTGGATATCTATGACCTTGTAATGCCTGGTACTACCTACACAAGACCCTCATAACAGGAGAAAAAGGTAATGACATCAAAATAAAAGAGAAAGTTTGGCTGAAGAAATGGTTTAGCAATTAAGATATTTGCCTGCAAAGGCAAAGGACCCAGGTTCAAATCTCCAGGACCCATGTAAGCCAGATGTACAAGGTGGCGCATGCATCTGGAGTTCGTTTACAGCGGCTGAGGGCCCTGGTGCGCCCATTCTCGATCTATCTATTGCGCCCTCTCTCTCTCTCTCTCTCTCTCTCTCTCATCTCTCTGAAATAACTAAAATAAATAAATGAAGTTTAAAAAAGAGAGAAAGTAACTGAGAGGGGCGGAGATATGATGGAGAGCAGATATGTGAAGAGGAAAGCGGGGGAGGGAAGGGGAAGGGAGGGAATTATCATGGTTTACTGCCTATAATTATGGAAATTGTCGATAAAAAGTCTACATTTTAACTCTGTCTCTCTCCCTCTCCATGTCTCTAACAAATAAATAAATAAATAAAAATTAAAGGGCTGGAGAGATGGCTTAGTGTTTAAGATGCATGCCTGCCAAGCCTAAAGACCCAGGTTCAATTTTCCAGATCCCATGTAAGCCAGATGCACATGGTGTCACATGAATCTGGAATTGGTTTGCAGTGGCTAGAGGCCCTGGCGTGCCCATTTTCTTTTTTGTTGTTGTTGTTGTTTTCCCCATTTTCACTCTGTCTTTCTCTCCCTCTCTCTGTCTCTAACAAATAAATAAATTAAATTAAATTAAAAAGTTAAAAAAATACACAGGACCTCTTATTGTTTCTTATAAATATATACAAGTCTTGAATATAAATTATGAGCATAAGGTGATGCTTGCATTAATAAAAAGCTCAAAAGTAAAAATAAATCAAAAAAACAGGCATGGCTACAGTAGCTGTGGTGTGTGGAGACTAGTGAAGTTCAGTGACTCAGTCGAGCTTCTGTTTATGACAGTGAGGTGGACCGAGTTTTCAGACCCATTATGATTGTTCTTATAGCAGAGCAGAGGCTGTTCCTACTTGGTGAAAGAGGAGGCAGAGGCTCAGAATGTCATGTGGGGGTAGCAGTTAAACTACATGCTAGGACTTTCTTTCTCAAGGTCACAGAAAGACATCAACCCATAAATAGGACCTTGGAGGACAAGTGTGCCCAAGGATAGAAGCTTGGCCAAAGGTGAGGTCTACAATGTGGCTGTTTTAAAACCCAGGTTCGATTCCCCAGTACCCACATAAGCCAGATGCACAAGGTGGCACATGCATCTGGAGTTCGTTTGCAGTGGCTAGAGGCCCTGGCACGCCCATTCTCATTCTTTCTCTCTCTCTCTGATAAATAAATAAACATATCTTTAAAAAGAAAATAAAAGTATTAAGAGCTGGAGAGATGGTTTAAAGGTTAAGGCACTTGCCTGCAAAGCCTAATGCCCTGGGTTTGACTCCCCAATATCCATGCAAGCCATATGCACAGGGTGGTACATGTGTCCAGCGTTCATTTGCAGGGGCTAGAGGCCCTGGCATGCCCATTCTCTCTTTCTCTCTTTATCTGCCTCTTTCTCATAAACAAACAAACAAACAAACACACAAACAAAAAATATCTCTTAAAATTATTAAGCACCTCTTCTTGTGACTGATTATTTCTGGATGCTGGGATTATTTTCTTTCTTTTGCCTATTTGCATTCTCTGGAATTTCAATAATTAGCATCTATCAGTTTATTTTTTTTTTAATTTTATTTATTTGCAAGCAGAGAGAGAGATAGAAGAGAGGCAGACAGAGAAAGAATGGGCACGCCAGGGCCTCTAGCCACTGCAAATGAACTCCAGATGCATGTGCCCCTGTGCATCTGGCTTACGTGGGTCCTTGAGAATTGAACCAGGATCCTTTGGCTTCACAGGCAAACACCTTAACCACTAAGCCATTTCTCCAGCCTTCTATCAATTTATTTTATTTTATTTTACTTTATTTTTGAGGCAGTCTTGCTATCTAGCCCAGGCTAGCTTCCAACTCAGTATCTTCCTGCCTCCCCTTCGCAAATGCTGGGATTATAGATGTACATCAGCACACTTTGCTCACACGTCTACCACTTTTTAACACGAAAAAATAAGTACAATTTAGGGGCTGAGGTGTAGCTTAGTGGTGGAGGGCTTAACATACACAAGGCTCTGGTTCAATACCTAGCACACGTGTAACACACACACAACCTTGCAAAAAAATTTAAAAAGAGATCATTACACACTCAGTTGAAAGGCATTTAAACACTAAACCACTAAGAGTGGCTGTTTACTAAGGAGAAAAAACTGTGGGAAGGAATAGCCTCATTTTTTTAAACAAGTTAATCCCTGATACTGTTTTTTTTTCAATATTACTTTTTAAGTGTTTGTAAATGTTGGTTTTAAAAATACATATAGCTGGGGCTGGAGAGATGGCTTAGTGGTTAAGGTGTTTTCCTGCAAAGCCAAAGGATCCCAGTTCAGTTCTCCAGGACCCACATAAGCCAGATGCACATGGTGGCACATGCATCTGGAGTCCGTTTGCAGTGGCTAGAGGCACTGGTGCATCCATTCTCTCTCTCTCTCTCTCTCTCTCTCTCTCATATACATAAATAAATAATAAAATATATTTTTTAAAAACTTAAAAAAATACATATAGTATCCAGGCATAGCAGCACATGTCTTTAATCCCAGTACTCTGGAAACAGAGGTAGAAGGATCAACGTGAGTTTAAGGCCACCATGAGAAGACTACATAATGAATTCCAGGTCAGCCTGGGCTACAGTGAGGCCCTACCATGAAAAACCATAAATGTATATGTATATTTAGCCAGGTTAGGTGCTACACGCCTTTAATCCCAGCACCTGGGAGGCAGGAGTAGAAAGATCATTGTGAATTCAAGGCCAGCCTGGTACTACAGTGTTTCTGGTCAACCTGGGCTAGAGTAAGACCCTACCTTCAAAGAAAAAAAAATACATATATGATATTTGTTGTACAAAACAATTAAAATACGAAATTTAAAGATATGTGAAACTGGGCTGGAGAGATGGCATAGTGGTTAAGCCATTTGTTGGCAAAGCCTAAGGACCCAGGTTCAATTCCCCAGTACCCACATACAGCCAGATGCACAAAGTGATGCATGCATCTGGAGTTCATTTGCAGTGGCTGGAGGCCCTAGCACACCCATTCTATCTGTCTTTATCTTCTATCTCTATCTGCTTACAAATAAATAAAAATATTATTTTTTAAAGGTATGTAAAACTAAAAGAGGTTGGCATGGTAGATGGAGTATACCTGTAATCCCAGCACTTCACAAGGCTGAGGAGACTGAGGCCAACCTGGACTATATAATTGGACCCTGTGTCTTAATTAATTAAAGGCTAGAGAGATGGCTCAGCAGTTAAAGGCTCTTGTTTAATTAATTGATTAATTAAAGGAATATAAAGCAAAAAAATTTCTCTCAATGTTTGGAGTTAATAATAAGCTATACAGCCCAATTAAACAAATGTCTGAATTTTAGCCATACAAATTTTTGTTTGAAATTTTGTCATTTTTTAGCTTATTACTTTATAAAATGGCTCTGGGCTGGAGAGATGGCTTTGCAGTTAAGGCGCTTGCCTACAAAGCCAAAGGACCCAGGTTTGATTCCCCAGTACCCATGTAAGCCAGATGTATAAGATGGTGCATACACATGGAGTTTATCTGCAGTGGCTGGAGGCCCTGGCATGGCCATTCTCTCTATATATATTCTCTCTCTCTCTCTCTCTCTCTCTCTCTCTCTCTCTCTCTCTCTCTCTCTCTCTCTCTCACACACACACACACACACACACACACAAATAAATAAAATGGCTTAACATTTGCAAGGCTCAGAGCACAGCTCCCCAGGAGCCAGGCAGATTCAGTACCCAGGCTGGAGTGCACAGGCTCCCACTGTGGGCACTTGGCCCTGCCTGTCAGTTCAGGTCATCTAATCCACCAGCTGCACAATCTGGCAGCTGGCAAGAGTCAGAGGAAGCTAGGTAGCTCCGGTGTTGAATTGCCTATTGGCCATATGGCATGGTAAGTGTGGTCACTCTTTCCACTTGATGTGAGCTTTCTTTAAATAATTACAGACCTCATAGTCAACAACCACAGCTCAGTGTGAAAGACAACAGAGCCAGCACCCAACAGTGACCATCCTGAGCCTTGGAAACTGCCCTCAGCCTAGTCTGCAGACCCTATGGACATCTGAGAGCTCACCCACACTGCCTCACTTATTTAAACACTTTTGAGCAGGGCGTGGTGGCGCACACCTTTAATTCCAGCACTTGGGAGACAAAGATAGGAGGATCATTGTGAGTTCAAGGTCAGTGTGAGACTGGATAGTGAATTCCAGGTCAGCCTGGGCTAGAGTGAGACCCTACCTTGAAAAACAAAACAAAACAAACAAACACTTTAACTAAAAACAGATTCAAAAACTATAAAGCATTTAGTTTTTTAAAAATATTTAATTTATTTATTTGAGAAAGAAGCAGATAGAAGAAAGCACTTAGTTTTAGATTAAAAAGAATTGGTTCAAGATAGATAAAATAGTACTGTAATGAGGGAAAGGAATAAATCATTTTATATATAATCTGTGAGTGGAGGATTTTAATTACTTGTGCCTTAAAAAAAAAAAAAAACTCTCAAGAGGCTGCAATAGGAGGATCACCATGAGTTCAAGGCCAGCCTAGGTCATAGAGTGAGTTCCAGGTCAGCCTGAGCTACAGTGAGACCCTGCTTCAAAACAACAACAAAAAAATCATAGTTCCCCATTTTTACCCAATCTTGCTACCCCCATGTGTTCTGTGATTCACTGGGGAGGTGAGGAATCAGGGATTCTCTTGCTGGAGTTCCTCCTCCACCTTCTCTTCCTTCCAACCCACTCACTTAAGGCACATGATTTCATGACAGATTTCTTCCAACTTATAGTTCAAAGAGAAGTCAGCACCTGTCACCAGGAAAGGGAACACAATCTAGGAGTTAAGCACCTGCAACTGGCTTTGCCTACTGGATGTGGAGGCAGCATACATGAGATCAGTCTGAGACAGACCTGTTCCATCTGTCTGCAGAAATCTTGATGTCCCGCTCTGCCCAATACTTGGTGGGTCCTGCTGCAGCATTTACCAAAGAGCTTGGGATACTCAGAACAGTTCTGTTTCAGGATTGGAAGGCATGGAAGAGTGGGAAGAACATGGGCCCAGAGAAGGGACAAGATTAGTTCAAGATCACATGACAAAGGGGGATAGCTTAGACCTCCCTCCAGGCTTCCAGGCATAATGTTCCCACCACAACACTAATCTCCAAGCAGCTGCAACAATTTTTTTTTTCTTCCCTAACTCACAACTTAAGAGAAAGCAATGGAAGTTATATTTTTTCTGGGGGAGTTCACAGTTGCAATTGTTGCAAAATCACAGAAGGGGAGGATGCTGAAACTTCAAACAGGCTGGGGATCATTGCTCCAAAGAGAATGCAAGGTATGCCAGAAACTCAGTCTAGACAAGGCACAGACATGAATGGCTGAGGGGTCCCTTCAAAAACCATCCCTTGGGCTGGAGAGATGGCTTAGCAGTTAAACGCTTGCCTATGAAGCCTAAGGACCCCGGTTCGAGGCTCGATTCTCCAGGACCCACGTAAGCCAGATGCACAAGGGGGTGCATGCATCTGGAGTTCATTTGCAGTGGCCGGAGGCCCTGGCGCACCCATTCTCTTTTCTCTCTCTCTCTCTCTCTACCTGCCTATTTCTGTATCTCTCGCTCTCAAATAAATAAATAAAAAATAAAATATTAAAAAAAAACCATCCCTACTCCAGATTGGGAGGGAGGGCGTGAGTGTCACAAGTCCCGCATTCCTGCCAAGTTCATGCACCACAGGTGACCTTACTGGGCAAGTTACTTGAACATCCTTGGGCCTCAGGCTGCCTGTCAGTATAATGGAAACAAAAATGTTCGTAGTGATGGGACTTTTGGATATGGAAATAAATTTTACAGTGATATATGCAAGGTCTAATGGTGGAAGAGGGGTAACGATTATTATGGTAATAATGAGTATCCATATTAAATTTAGTAAGGGTTTACTCCATTAAAACAACCAGTTTGCCTGTCCATCAGGTACGTGGTGGATTCAGGTTATGATAAAGGTAGACTCCAGTCAAGACTAATATGAGAACTGTGCCCCAGCCTTACTGTCTGCAAATTCCTCTGTGACTTCCTCTTCATATCCTGTGAGCTGTGCAGACCGCAGGACAACACTCTTTCCACCCTGCCTATATGGCCTGGGAAAACCAAGTCACTGTCAAAGTCACCCTCCCTCGGGACCTTTCCTAAAGCCTCCTCACTTCTCCACTTAAGCAGCCTGCAGCTGGTTTCTCCAGCTGAAAATCTTGCTGTTCCTACTCGTGATTCCTCCACTAAGTTCCTCCTGCCTATTCTTGACCTCCCACCGGTCTCCTCCATGCCAGGTCATTCCACACAGTCATCACCCAGTCACCAACAAGGCCCCTCCCACATGCCAGCCAACTCCTGCTCAGACTTCAATACCCTTCTGCTTTGGAAGTTGTCTTCACTCACTACCCTGGCCACTCTGTGCAACCTTCTGAAGATTATGTCCAAAACAGGGAGCGAGTGTTCAAATGTGTCACCCCAACTTTTGGTACAGAGGGTGTGATTGCTGCATGAATAGGAAAAGAAAGAGGTATTAAGCAATTGTCCACAATCCTAGAACACATGGGGCCTACTGGTTTCCTTCACCAAGCAGTCATCAGACCTTCAGTTCACTGGTAAATGTCCCTACTAGTGATAAGAACACACACACACCACCTTAAACAGATTTTATAGATGGTCATTAATTCAATCACCCACTGAGATAGACACTGCTACCCATTTTGCAGACAAGGAAGCCAAGGCCCAAACAGATTAAGCCCGGCACTCAGCTGCTAAATGGTGGGC
Source organism: Orientallactaga sibirica (assembly GCA_036365145.1). Lineage (NCBI taxonomy): Eukaryota > Metazoa > Chordata > Mammalia > Rodentia > Dipodidae > Orientallactaga > Orientallactaga sibirica. The sequence goes on along the minus strand of JAEOAD010000005.1, from coordinate 58,049,931 downwards.
CCTGACACAGGCCACTCTTAACCAGCTCTAGCCTGAATCCCAGGCTATGTTCATTACCAGGAACTAGTTCACACTTCTCATCTAGTTGTTCAGCAACCAGACTGATGAAACTCCACCAACTGAAGAATAGATTCTGCACCCACTCCTCCCTCTCCGGCTTGTCTCCTCACCTCCTCCTCTGGCCCACCCCTGTCCCTAAGACTTCAGTAACCAGTCTGGGAGTGGAGGAGGACCACATGGATCTACTTTGACTCTAAGGAGAGAGACTGGGCTGGGGAGATGGCTCAGTAGTTAAAGATATGTTCTTATAAAGCCTATCAACGTAGGTTCAATTCCCAGTAAAGATAGATACACAAAGTGGCACATACATCTGGAGTTTGTTTGAAGCAGCAAGAGGACCCAGTGTGCTCTATCTCTCCTTCACACAAACAAATAAAAAATATTTTTAAAACATAATATGGAGAGAGGCCTCTGGCAGAACAACCTCCACCCAGACACACTAATTGTCCTCTGGGCTGCCTAGCTACAGTGCCCTGCCCAGAACAACCCTTACCATCCCCAAGCACACAAGGTCATAGGCTACAGGGGGTGCATTGCCACATGTCTGCTGGAGGATGGACCACAAAGTGGGGACAGAGTGGCATTAGCCACTAAGACAAAAAACAAGAGGCCTCTAGCCCAACGCTCTGCAAAACAGGTAGGGGCCACACCCACATGACAGGGAGGAGCTGTGGCATAACTTCAGGAAGAAAGTGGCCTGAGGTCACTGCGCCACTAGGGCATGACTTTGGGAGCAGGGCACTGGCATCCCTGCCTGCTGGGTCAGGGAAGGGATGGACCTCTGCATGGCTTGGTCAACAAAAGAACTATAACCCAGCACCACACTCACACCTGAGCCCCAGGTCTCTCCTGCAAAGAACAGGCCAGGAATATTTATTCATAGTGGGTGCAGCACAGAGACCAGTACATCATAGTCAATTTATTCATTTGTTCATTCATCCATACAAGAAATATTACGGGGCTGGAGAGATGGCTCAGTGATTAAGGCACTTGCTTGCAAAACCTGACCACTCAGGTTTGAGTCTAGTACCTACATAAAGCCAGATGCACAGACTGATAAGTAACATCTGAGGTTCATTTGCAGTGGCATGACCCCTAGTGTGTCCATTCTCCCTCCCTCTCTCCCCCCTCCCTCTCCTTGCAAATAAATAATATTTTTTAAAAAAGAAAGAGCCAGGCGTGATGATGCACACCTTTAATCCCAGCGCTTTCGTAAAGCAGAGGTAGGAGGATCACCATGAATTCAAGGCCTCCCAGAAAATACAAAGTGAATTTCAGATTAGCCTGGGCTGGAGCGAGACCCTACCTTGAAGAAAAAAAAAAAAAAAAAGAGCTGGTCATGCTGGCGTACGCCTTTAATACCAGCACTGGGGAGGCAGAGGTAGGAGGATCACCATGAGTTCGAGGCCCCTGAAACCACATAGTGAATTCCAGGTCAGCCTGGGCTAGAGTGAGACCCTATCTTGAAAAGAAAAGAAAAGAAAAGAAAAGAAAAGAAAAGAAAAGAAAAGAAAAGAAAAGAAAAGAAAAGAAAAGAAAAGAAAAGAAAAGAAAAGAAAAGAAAAGAAAAGAAAAGAAAAGAAAAAGAAAAAGAAAAAGAAAAAGAAAAAGAACTATTACAAACATGAAGGTAGACCCTTATGTAACACCACATACAAAGATGAACTCAAAATGAACTAAGCACAACATGTAAGACTTAAAACTACAAAATGCTTAGGGGAAACAATGGGGTAAAAGCTTCATGACACAAGATTTTCCAATGATTTCTTAGTCACAGCATCAAAGGTGCAGGCAAAACAAGAAATTAACAAAGTGCATTTCATGAAATTTGTTTTAATTCTATTAACCAAAAGACACTATCAATAAAGCAAAAAGGCAACCCACCAAATGGAGGAAAATACTTACAAATCATATGCCCGATAAGAGATTAGTACCTTAACTACAGCGACTAAAATAGTCAAATGCCAAACAGTCTGATTCAAAAATAGAGCTGGACATGTTGGCACACACCTGTCATTCCAGCACATGGGAGATGAAAGCAGGAGGATCATGAGTTCAAGGCCAACTTCAGTGACCAAGTTCAAATACCAGAGGCTACATGAGATCCTATCTTTAATAATAATAACAATAGTAACAAAAAACTTGAGCAGATAAGATATGCAAATGAAGAGATGCTCAATCATCAGGAGGGAAATGCAAACCCAACCTTAATGAGCTGGGCAAGGTGGCTCACACCTTTAATCCCAGCACTAGGAAAGTGAGTTCAAGGCCAGCCTAAGACTATAGAGCAAATGCCCATCAACCTGGGCTAAAGAGAGAGACCCTACCTCAAAAAAAAAAAAAAAAAAAAAAAAAAACTCAGTTGGAGGATGGCTTAGCAGTTAAGGCACTTGCAAAGCCAAAGGACCCAGGTTCTATTCCCCAGGACCCACATAAGCCAGATGCACAAGGGGTGCATGAATCTGGAGTTCATTTGCAGTGGCTGAAGTCCTGGTATGCCCATTCTCTCTATATCTGCTTCTCTCTCTCTCTCTCGTAAATAAAATAAATATTTAAAAAGCTCAAGCTCAATGAGGTGCCCACCAGAATGGCAACAACAAAAACCCAGGGAACAGCTAAAATTCATCCATTGCTGCTGGAAATGGAAGGTGGTACAGCTGTTGTGGAAACCAGAATGGCAGTTCCTCAAAAACTCAAAATAGAATTGACATAGGATTGATCCAGCAAGTTCCATTTCTGGGTATATACTCCAAAGAACCAGAAGCACAGTCTCAAAGTCAGTATCTTTATATCCATGCTTATGGTGCTATCATTCATAATAGTGGAAACAACCCAAATGTCCACCAACAAATAAACAAAATATGGATACATGCATGCACTGGAATATTATCTCACCTTAAGAAGGACAGAAATTGTGACACATGCTAACAAATGAGGACATTATACTAGTGAAGCAGGTTAACAATACTCAAAAGGCTAAGGTAAGAGGATCATCATGAGTTTGAAGCCAGCCTGGGGCTACAGATTGAGTCCACCAGCAATTTTATGTGTATTTTGCTACAATTTTAAAAAAACAATGAAGCCAGGCATGGTGGCACACACCTTTAATCCCAGCACTCGGGAGGCAGAGGTAGGAGGATCTGCGTGAGTTCGAGGCCACCCTGAGACTACATAGTGAATTCCAGGTCAGCCTGGACTAGAGCGAGACCCTACCTCAAAAAACAAAAAAAAGATTTATCCAGGTGTGGTAGCCCATCAACTTTAATCCCAGCATTTGGGAGGCAGAGGTAGGATGTGAGTTTGAGGCCACCCTGAAACTACACAGTGAATCCCAGGTCAGCCTGAACTACAGTAAGACCCTACCTCAAAAAAAAAAAAAAAAAAAAAAAAAAAAAAAAAAGGCTGGAGAGATGGCTTAGAGGTTAAGGCATTTGCCTGCAAAGCCAAAGGACCCAGGTTCAATTCCTCAGTACACATGTAAAGCCAAATGCATAAGGTGGCACATGTATCTGGAGTTTGCAGTGGCTAGAGGCCCTGGTGCACCCATTCTCTCTCTCTCTCTCCCTCTCTCAAATAAATAAGTAAAATATTTTTAAAATCTCAAAAAATATAAAAATAAAGAAAATTTAATAAAAAACATGCAATGAGGAAAGCCGGGCGTGGTGGCGCACGCCTTTAATCCCAGCACTCGGGAGGCAGAGGCAGGAGGATCGCCGAGAGTTCAAGGCCACCGTGAGACCCTACCTTGAAAAAACCAAAAAAGAAAAAAACAAACAAACAAACAAAAAAACATGCAGTGAGAGCCAAGCATGTACCATGACCTAATAGGTCCAAGAGATGCCAATGGGCACCACATAGGCAACAACAGTCCTGAGAACTGTCTGTGCTTAGATGGGTGAGAAGCAATCAAGGAGATGTATACTAATAAACAAGAGTGACCCCACGTGTCACATGCCTTAAAGAAAAGAGAAATAGGCTAGAGAGATGGCTTAGCGGTTAAGGTACTTGCCTGCAAAGCCTAAGGACCCATGTTTGACTCTCCAGATCCTATGTAAGCCAGACACATAAGGTGATACAAGCACACAAGGTCGCACATGTGCACACAAGATGGTGCTTACGTCTGGAGTTCAACTGCAGTGGCTAGAGGCCCTGGCCTGCCAATTTTCTCTGTCTCTCACTTACTCCCTCACCAAAAAAAAAAGAAAGAAAAGAAAAGAAAGAAAAGAGAACTAGGTCTCAGAGTAGACAGTGGGGAGAACAGGAGGGTCAGGGAAAGCTTCTCTGAGATGTCACCAAGGGCCTACTTCAGAACATTCAGGAAGAGAAACAACAAACACAAAAAGCTGGGCATGGTGGTGCACATCTTTAATCCCAGGATTTGGGAGGCAGAGATAGGAGGATCAATGTGAGTTGGAGGCCACCCTGAGACTATATAGTGAGTTCACAGGTCAGCCTGGACTAGAGTGAGAACAAACCTTGAACCCCTCTCCACCAAAAATAAATAAATAAATAAATAAATAAATAAATAAATAAATAAATAAAGCAAAGCAAGCCAGGCACGGTGGCGCATGCCTTTAATCCCAGCACTTGAGAGGTAGAGGTAGGAGGATCACCCTGAGACTATATAATAAATTCTAGGGCCGGGCGTGGTGGCGCACGCCTTTAATCCCAGCACTCGGGAGGCAGAGGTAGGAGGATTGCGGAGAGATCGAGGCCACCCTGAGACTACATAGTAAATTCCAGGTCAGCCTGAGCCAGAGTGAGACCCTACCTCAAAAACAAAAACAAAAACAAAAACAAAAACAAAAACAAAAACAAAAACAAAAACAAAAAAAAACAACAAAAAAAATAAAATAAAATAAATTCTAGATCAACTTGGGCTAGAGGGAAACCCTACCTTGGAAAAAAAAAAAAAAAAAGAAAGAAAGCACAAAGCAGACAAAAGCTTTTGCTTTCTAAATTATGTATAAACTTTCCCTCTGCTCACACTTCTTGATATGCCAGGTAACTAAAGTGTCAGGGCAGCCATAAACCTTTGAGACTTAATGCAATCTGTGAAATTGGAGTATTGTCTTCCAGGTTCCCAGACTGCATGGGGTAGTACAAAGAACACTGTCTTGGGTGACAAACACTGACTGCCCTCATGATGCTGCAATTTAGCAATTAGTGGAGCTTTAGCCTCAGGGTCAGACTGTCTGGGTCAATTTTGTGGCTTTTAGCTGTGTGATCTAAGAAGTGAGACCAGCTGCTCTGTTGCTCTACTTAGCTAGCTCCCAAATGAGAATAATGATAGACCTTACCTTCTAGGACCTGGAGAGCTAATCAGTGGTTCTCAACCACAAGCATACATTAGAACCAAATGCAGTGGGGGAAAAAAAAAAAAAAAAACTCTTAATTACACATCTGGGGTTGACCCAAGCTCTTTGAATGAGAATCTGTAATGGACTGTCAAGTTTGTATGTCTTTTTTTTTTTTTTTTTTTTGAGGAAGGGTCTCACTCTAGCCCAGGCTGACCTGGAATTCACTCTGTAGTCTCAGGGTGGCCTTGAGCTCATGGTGATCCTCGCATCTCTGCCTCCCAAGTTCTGGGATTAAAGATGTACACCACCATGCCCGGCTTTTTGTCTGCTTTGAACAGACTTTTTTTTTTGTAATTTCTCAAAATGTATTGCACACGTTTTTTGAACAGAATATACTTTCCTTGGGTATGATATACACTGTTCTGGTTTCTTTTTCCTTTTTGAGACAGGGTCTCATGTAGTCCAGGCTGGTCTTGAACTTGTATGTAGCCAAGGATAGCCTTGATCTTCTAATTCCTCGGCCTCTACCTCCTGAGTGCTAGAATTACAGGCCGATTTCAGACTCAGCCACCATGCTAGGTTTATGTGGTGGTAGGGATTTCAATCCAGGGCTTCAAACCTGTTAGGCAAACACTCTACCAACTAAGCTACAGCTATAGCCCATGATACACTGAAGGCCAATTAACTTTGCTTTTTCATAGAGTAACAGAGTAACGAATTCAAGAGCAGGAGGTGCCCTCTTGGCCCTTCACTAAAATGGTCCTAAGTTACCACTAGTGCTACAGCTGCCCCAGTCCATTCTCCCCAGGCCAGCATGTCCTATTCCATTATAAGGAGCTGATTTCAGTCTCCCTATGATGTGGGGACATTGACCCAGGCACCTTCCTTAGTTCTGAGGATTCCTGAAGCTTCATCTCCAGTGAGTTAGAGCCAGGTCCTGAAACTGATGGATTCTTGGAAAGGCTTAACATTCCATAAGGCTCCACCCTCTGGAGGTGTGTTCCCACAGAGTTGCAGAGGCTCCACAAAGGGTTTACCTTTGATTCTTCTGTGTGCAAGACTTATCTTGGTTGGTGACAAGGGCAGTGGCCCTCTGTGGCGAGGATAAAAATATGCCCTCCTATATCTTTTTTTTTCTATTGGGGAATATTTATTAATATAATGTTGATTAGCAGTTGTTAATATTTATTTATCCCTCCTATATCTTACTGACTTATTACAGAACAGCTCCAAGCACAGGGAGCCTTGGGGGCCAAGCAAATATTAGGTGCATTTTCTGAACAGTCAAAAGTCATTCGTTCACTCAACAATCATGTATTGAGGACTGCAGTGTGCCAAATGCCATTACAACACAAGGGAACCTCATGTATACTAACTGGCTTACTGAGGTCCCTTTTCCTTAGAGAACCTCAGAACTGACAGGACAGAGAAGAGTGAAGGACAAACACATAAACCAAGTCTGTAAAAGGAAGAGACCACCATTTTGCACTTAACCAGGCTCACAGCGGGGCCATAGGTAGGGACAGACCTGGCACACAGTGGGCCCTGAATGAACGGATGTCTTTCCCGTGCAAAGCGTTCCTCAAACCAAATCCGTTTTTTGGTTGAGGACTTACCTTGATCCCCACTGAGGAGGCCAAGTGCAGGCCCCACCTCTCACCCAGATGCCTCTACTTACCCATCCCAGTGTTTCTGGACCCAGACAAACTAGTCACACTGCAGTGGTCAGGACCAAGTACTTTGAAGCAGGTACACCTAGGTTCCCATCCCAGTCAAGTGACCTGCAGAGAGTAGCTGCAATTTCCTAAGTTTTCTCAGGTAACACAGTACCAACCTCCCTAGCTGGTGGAAGATTAAACAAGACAATGCACCTGAAGGTCCTGGCTTGGGCCCTGACACATACCAACCTGCCTGTGTGGTCACTACTTGGTATGATTACTATTAATAATGATAATGATACCCTTACAGGCTCTTAACTACCTGCTGAGCCAATCCTCATTGGGTATTCAAAGCTCTCTTTGTTTTGTTGGTCAATGTGTGGTGTTTCAGTGTGGCTGGAGGGCAGATATAAACTGCAGATATAAACTGCAGGCAGGGTTCAGGGCTCAATGCTTCAGTGCCTGCTTCGAATGTGGAAGGTCCTGGGTTCTATTCCTAGCACCAAAAGAAAAGAAAGAACTCCTCAGGGTGGCAGAATACACAGCCAAAGTAAGAAACACGAAGTGTAACGGACTGGAATCACAGGACAAAAAGGGCACTTCTGAGAGGGAGAATAACAGCAGGTGAGGCTTGAACTGGGTCTTGAAGATGCAGGTTGAGATGAGAAAGGAGCAGGTAGACACCTATGGGCAGATCTCAGGGACTTCTTGATCCAGAAGAGGAACTTCAGAATAGCACCAGCACCACAAACTTGGGTTCAGTCTGAGTGAGAAGGAGCTCCATGAGGACTGCTTTCACGGGCTGCTCTGCAATGAACTGTGATTGTATGGAGGAAGAATTTAGTACAGAGACTGGCTGAAGAAATCTCTTAAAGGATTACTTAGCATTGTCACCTGTCTGCTACCATGTTACTATGGAAGGATATGGTTGAAGAAGAGGCCAGACTGGGAACACTTAACACCATAGCTCACATTGTGAATACTGTTTTTCTGCTCTTGTCACAGGTGGTACAATATGGCATGGTCACAAATTCAGTGGTGGACCAACAGGTGCATAGGTAGATAGGTGGGCATTTGAGGCCTTGAAGGTCATACCCAGAAGTCTGCTTTTGTAGCTCATGCAAGGGTGGGCTGCAGGTGGTTTGAGAAGCGGCCACTATGGCCTGGGATTTTTAGGAGCATGAAGCAAGGTCATCCTCAAGGCCAAGAAGCTAGGGTAGAGCTTCCCCATATTCTGAGTCCCACATTTTCCCACAAGTAGCCTGAGACCAGAAATAAAGGCGTGAGCAACCACGTTGCCAAGGCTGTTTGCCATGGCAACATCAGAGAGCAACTCGTGGGCTGGCTGCTGCAACTGCTCAGGGCCTGGTTTCTGGTCTCCTTGCTCTCCCTCTAGTAAATGACTGTGTTATGCCAGGCAACCACAAGGAAAAAATACGGCTGCAGAGCTGTCAGGGAGCATCCATCTCAGCCAGGCAGGGCTCGCCCAGCTGATTGCCCAGACAGTGAGTCTCAGACAGTGGAGTTCTGGCTCTGCAAAGCCAGCCCTGGCAAGAAGACAATAGCTCAGGGTCTGATTCTGCCCCTGCTGAGTGAGCTGGAGGCTCAGATCCCAGGACGTTTCTTCACTTCACGGTAAGAACATTAAGCAAGATGTCCCTGAGGCAATCCCAACTCCCCGAAAGCTCCACTTGACGTGTTTTATGTACATTTTACATTTGCATCACTGTCATTGTCATCATCATAGTGACTATCATTTATGGAGCGCTTACTTAGTGTCAGGCAGTGCAGCAAGCCTTCCGCAACCTCTGCAGTTAGCATTTTCCCAAGATGATCATACAATTATTATTCCCAATTCTTCATATTAAGCAATGGTGGTCAGAGACATTAAAACACTTGCTCAAGGTCACACAGCTAAGAAGTGGTACAGCCCTGAAGGAAAATTTACCCAGTTAAACTCCAAAGCCCCAGAGTTCTTAGTCACTACCTGATACTTCATCTCTCTTCAAGTGGCATCCAGCTGGACTTGTTTTTCTAAAAGTCAGTCTAGGACTGGAGAGATGGCTTAGCAGTTACAATGCTTGCCTGCAAAGCCAAAGGACCTCAGTTCATTTGCGGTGGCTGGAAGCCCTGGCATGCCCATTCTCTCCCTGCCCCTCTTTCTGCCTGTTTCGCTCTCTCAAATAAATAAATAAAAATAAAAGTCAGTCTAGCAGCAGTCGCTAAGATTCCATGGGACTTTTCTCTTTAGTTTTAGTACAAAGGAAGAAAACAAACAAGGGAAGGAACTCATGTCTGACATGAGTTCAAGGCCAGCCTGAAACTACATAGTGAGTCCAGGTCAGCCTGGGCTAGAGTGAGCCCCTACCTCAAAAAAAAAAAAAAAAAAAAAAAAAAAAAAAAAAAAACCTTGGTTTGGTTTCCCTTGAGAAACAGATAGTAAGACCCTATTGCTGAAGACATCTCTTGCCTGAGAGGCAAGGTCACTGAGAAAGCAAGCTGGTGCTGAGCAGAAAACCTTCTCCCTGTAGACCAGCCAACTGAAAGCTGGAAAAAGCTGCACTGCATGCAGTCTTATGGAAGAGAGAAGTTATCAGCAGTGAAAACAATGGACACTGAACATTCAAGTTTGGCCATACAGGCACAATGACTGAATGGGTGCAATAGTGGCATGTCTACTCTTGGGGTAACCAACTGCTCCATAATTGGACTGAAGGCCCTCTCTACGGGAGGGAATACATGCCTGGTACTGAAAAAACCTAAGCAAAAGTCTATGGCAGGAGAGGTCATGAGCCTTCGGGGTATAAAGCCTGCTCTTATCTGACTAAATGTATATATTATTCCCACCAAGCTGCCCTGAAAGCACTACGCTTAATGTTCATATTCACATATTAACACTACTCTCACTTCTGGTTAGAGAAGCTTCTCTTTTCAGATGGCGATGACCACTGGGATGACCCAAAAGGCAACATAGTGCTGAGAAGAAGGGATGGAGGAGTGCCCAGCACTGAAACACCTCTGTCACACCCTCCAAGGCTCAGGGACCATTGCGGAAGAGGGGGCGGATAGAATGGAAGAGCCAAAGGAAGGGTATGACTTCTTACAATGCAACCGCCCAGAGAGAAATTGGCCTAGATATCCATGACCTTGCAGTGCCTAGCAATACCTTTGCAAGACCCTCAAAAATGGAAGAAAAAGATGATGGAGAGAGGGAGGGGATATGATGGAGATTGGAGTTCTAAATTGGAATGGGGGGAGGGGAGGGAAATATCATGTGTTTTTGTATGTAAGTTTAGAAGTTGTCGATAAAAAATAATAATTAATAAAAAAACTGTTTAATGAGTACATTGTTTCACCACTACACATGAATGACTCCAATGTGATAGCCTTGAAGTGCTGTAACCACTGTGGATGGAGGTATTAAGTCTGAGTTTATTAAATAGATATTTATTTAGCATGCAGAGTAATTTGTGAATTTGTTTTGTATTTATAAAATTTATATGAAACATGCAGCACCAATAGCACGCCTGTAGGGACAGCTAATTAATCAATGACTCTACCTACTGTTTTCAATATATCTACACTAGAGCAGCAACTCTCTCTGTCCTAGGAAAGGGAGATGGGAGCAGGAGTCCGGGGCCACCATAAGCCTGAAGACCTATGCCTGGCCTAGCAGTGTGACCTCAAGCCACATCCCTCCTCTCTGAGCTTTGAACCAGTTTGCTGCCCACTAAATACCCACACATTCCTAATGCCCCCTCCAGTCTCCCACACTGGAGGTCTTGAACATTTCATGAGAGGACTCATATGAGTCAACTACAAGGGGCATAGGTGGGCCTTGGGAATTTAGGAATGTGAAAAAAGAAAGAAAATTCTAGACTGGGTTCTAGCCACCCAGATTGCAGCCACCCCAGGCAACAATGTTTCAGAGAGGGATACCTGCCCTGATCTCCCTCAGAGCCAAGATCTCAAATCCCAGTCCTAGATAAGAAGTGGCTGAGCCAGGCGTCATGGCACATGCCTTTAATCCCAGCCCTCAGGAGGCAGAGGTAGGAGGACTGCCATGAGTTCGAGGCCATCCTGAGAATAATAAAAAAAAAAGTGGCTGAAGGGTAGGGGAAGAGCCTGGGTCTCCTCGCACCTCTGCTGGGAAAGGCAGGCTGAATGTGATGCTTTCCAAGTACACAGCCAGGGAAGAAGCTGCTAGGGGACAAGGTTCAAAACTCAGGCCAAGCCGGGCATGGTGGCTCATGCCTTTAATCCCAGCAATCAGGAGGCAGAGATAGGAGGATCACCATGAGTTCAAGGCCACCCTGAGACTACAGAGTGAATTCCAGGTCAGCCTGAGCTAGAGTGAGACCCTACCTCAAAAAAAAAAAAAAAAACTCAGGCCAGCCAGGTGTGGTGGTGCACGCCTTTAATCCCAGCACTCAGGAGGCAGAGGTAGGAGGATCATCATGAGTTCGAGGCCACTCTGAGACTCCATAGTGAATTTCAGGTCAGCCTGGGCTAGAGTGAAACACTACCTTAAAAAAAAAAAAAAAGAAAAAAAAAAAACTCAGGCCAACCGAGTGTGGTGATGCATGCCTTTAATCCCAGCACTGGGGAGACAGAGGTAGGAGGATCACCATCACCGTGAGTTCGAGGCCACCCTGAGACTACATAGTGAATTCCAGGTCAGCCTTACCTCGAAAGACAAAAAAAAAAAAACTCAGACCAGGGCTGAAGTGATGGCTTAGTGGTTAAGGTGCTTGCTTGCCTGCAAAGCCTAAGAATGCAGGTTCAATTCTTGAGGTCCCACATAAGCCAGATACACAAGGTGGCGCATGAATCTGGAGTTCGTTTGCAGTGACTGGAGGCCCTGGCATGCCCATTCTCTCTCTCTCTTCCTGCCTCCCCCCTGTCTCTAATAAATAAATAAAAAGAAACATTAAATAAAAAAAATTCACTGGCTATAAGCCTCTGAACAACTGAGCCAATCTCTCTGCACCTCAGTTCATCATTCACAAAATAAGGGACACAGGGGGCTAGAGAGATGGCTCAGCAGTTAAAGGAGCTTGCTTGCAAAGCCTAATGGCCCAGGTTTGCTTCCCCGGTACCCACATAAAGCCAGATGCACAAAGTGTCATATACATCAGGAGTTCATCTGAAGTAGCAAGAGGCCCTGCATGCCCAATTCATATTCTCTATCTCTATGTCTACCTATCTCCCTCCCTCCTTACAAATAAGTAAAAATATACTTTTTTACGAAATTAGAGTGAAACCCTCCCTCGAAAAAGAAAAAAAAAAAAAGGCTGGAGATGGAGAGATGGCTTAGCTGTTAAGGCACTTAACTGTGAAGCCTAAGGACCCATGTTCAACTCGCCAAATCCCACATAAGGCAGACATGAAAGGTGACACATGTGCAAGGTGACACATGTGCATACATTCAGTTATAGTGGCTGGAGGCCATGATGGACAAATTTTCTCTCTCTTACTCCTGCTCTCTTATATATTAAAAAAAGGGGGGGGGCTAGTCTGTCAAGAAAGAAAGAAAGAAAGAAAGAAAGAAAGAAAGAAAGAAAGAAAGAAAGAAAGAAAGAAAGAAAGAAAGAAAGACAGGAAGAAAGAAGGCAGGGAGGGAGGGAGGGAGGGAGGGAGGGAGGGAGGAAGGAAGGAAGGAAGGAAGGAAGGAAGGAAGGAAGGAAGGAAGGAAGGAAGGAAGGAAGGAAGGAAGGAAGGGCTGGCCTGCCAGGCATGGTGGCCCACACCTTTAATCTCAGCTCTTGGGAGACAGAGGTAGGAGGATCACCATGAGTTTGAGGCCATGCTAGGACTAAATAATGATTCCAGGTCAGCCTGGGCTAGAGCAAGACCCTACCTCCAAAAAACAAACAAACAAACAAACAAACAAACAAAAAAAGGCCAGGAGCTGGGCATGGTGGCACATGCCTTTAATCCTAGCACTTGGAAGGCAGAAGACATAGGATTGCTTGAGTTCGAGACCACCCTGAGTTGACATAGTGAATTCCAGGTCAGCCTGAGCTAGAGTAAGACCCTACTTCGAAAAACAAATAAAAGTTTGCAGTGTTCACTGTTGAGTACCTTCACTGGTGTTTTCTCTCTCCCATTGAACTGCATGCAGCATAGCTTTTTCCAACTTTCTGTCAGCTGGTCCACATGGAGGAGGCTTTCAGCTCAGCTCCAGCAGGTTTTCACAGTGAACCTGCCACCCAAGTATGTGGAGTCTTCAGCAATAGGGACTTACCATCTATTCCTGGTGGGAAATCAAGGGCCTCGGCAATGGCCTATAATGTTTTGAGGGTATCTGTGACCTCCCTGGCCAACAACTCACTGGAAGGTATCCCATCCCTGGCACTGAAAATTTTCTAGTAACAATCTATGGCTTCTGATTGTTCCTTGTCCAGTGAACACTGCAAGCTTTAAATTTGGTCAGCCAGGCCAAATGAGCCAATGGGTGCAACAGTGGCATGTCAGTTATGGGGGAAACCAACTGCTCTCTAATTGGACTGGAGACCAGCTCCATGGGAGGAAACACATCCCTGATACTGAAAATGTACAACAGGGGTAGTCATGAGCCCTAAGGGTGTAATGTCTGCTGGTGTCTTGATAAATGTATATACTATGCTCACCAAACTGCCCAGTAAGCAGTTCTCTTGATGTCCACACCCATATATTAATGCTACTCTCACTTTTGGTTAGAGAAGCTTCTCTTTTCAGACGGTGGCAACCTTGGGATAACTCAGAAAGCACCATGGTGCTGAGAAGGAGTGACAGAGGAGTGCTCAGCACCGAAACATCTCAAACCTACTTTCCGAGGTTCAGGGTCCATTGCGGAAGAGGGGGTGGAAAGAATGTAAGAGCCAAAGGAAGAGTAGGACTCCTTACAATGTGTTCCTCCAGACACAAAATGGCCTGGATATCCATGACCTCACAGTGCCTCACACTACCTACATAAGACCATCATAATAGGAGGAGAAGATCATGACATCAAACTGAAAAGAGATTGATAGAGGGGGAGGGGATATGATGGAGAGTGAAGTTTCAAAGGGGAAAGTGGGGAAGTACCATGGGATATTGTCTACAATTAAAGAAGTTGTCAATAAAAAAAAAAAAGGCCAGACACAGACTTTTAATCCTAGCATTTGGGAGGCAAGGTAGGAGGACTGCTGTGAGTTCAAGGTCAGCCTGGGACTACACAGTAAATTCCAGATCAACCCAGACTAGAGTGAGACCCTACCTGGGGGGGGGGGCAGGGGACGACGACACAGAATTAGCCTCCCAGAGTAGCTGGGAGAAGTCCATGATAGCATCTGGTCCATGATAGCATGATAAACATCTGTTGAGCAACACACTGATGAAATAATGTGCAGGCAAGGCAAGTGGATGGAACAGGAGTGAGATGCAGCAATGTGCTGGGGGTTTGGAGGGCCACTATGACTGAATATTCTAAACACTATAAGCATAGAGACCTGGGATAAACTGTTCTTTCTCTCCTTTCCAGAGCCTCAGTGCAGCTGCAAGGATGAAACCATGCCCAGATACCACAAGGCAGTAAAAAAGCACACTCCATGTGAGTGGAAAAGACAAGACAGTTAGCTTAAATGCCTTTCCAAGGAGGACAAGGTTTTTTAGGCTGTGGCTGAAAGTTCAGGTTGGCTACAAAGACATTAAGATGACAAGGATAGCAGTGGCTCTTCAGGGGAACTCTCAGGCTGCTGATACAAAGAGAAAAAAACAGTAGGTGCCCTGAAGGGGCTTCCAGGCAAGCATATTTACTCACTCACTGGATGAAGAGTACTAAACCTCTACTGTGCTCCTGGCACTTACTTGCATGCTCTCTAGAGAAGAAAAATGGTGATGGAAACAGACAAAACCCCTTGTCGCCATGGACTTCAGAATCCTTCAGGGATTTCCCAAGTAACACTGAATGTGACCCAAACAGAGATGCATCCATCACTGGTACCCTAGATAAGCAGGCTGAGGGTGTTGTCCATCATTTGATTTGCATCTACTCTTCACAAGAAAGGATGCTCAGTGTGTGACATGACCTCCAAAGGCTGGGGGAGGTCTTCTGGCAGGCAAACTGTAGCACAGGCCTCAAGCCCAATAGAAGTGATTCCAGAATGCTCAGCAGGCCTTGCCCACTGTGAAGCAGGATTAGACCAGCAGTTTGGAGAAGAGGGTCCCATCTACAGCCATGAGCTAGCTCTTGAAGGATGAATCGTGGAAATGGTGAAAAGAGAGATTGAGATAGCAAAAGACAGCATGGACCCGGGCTCCCAGAGGGAAATTATTCTGAAATGGACCTTGAGAAAAAACATACTCTTGTTATCCTCAGAGTTTTGTATATAAATCATCTCAGGCCAGGGATGTAAGACATTTGCTCAAGGTCACACTGCTGGAAAACTTGGGGAAAGTGGACAACTCAGGATAAATCCTGGGGCCTTACTCTCCAAGTTCAAGTATCTGCGGCCCTTGAACATCAAGTTTAATGTTTGGGCATTAATTTAAAAGGACTAGCTGGGCATGGTGGCACACATCTTTTATTCAGCACTCGGAAGGCCGAGGTAGGAGGATCATTGTGAGTTCAAAACCACCCTGAGACTACATAGTGGATTTCAGGTCAGCCTGAGCTAGAATGAGACCCTACCTCAAAAAAAAAAAAAAAAAAAAAAAAAAAAAAGTACATGGGAGTTGTATGTGGTGGTATTTACAAGAATCTATTTATGAATGGGACAAGGACTTAGGCCAGCAGAGGGAGAAGTGAAAAGTCTATCTATCCAGTTCAAATGATATTGCATCAACAGTGTCCACAGGACAGTTATATGCACTCCAATACCTTGAAGGAGGACAGACAGAAACTGGTCAAGGACAAAACAAAAACTGCAAATTCTCTTCCAGATGACTTTATTTGGGTTGTATTCACTTTCACACAGTCAAAAATTACGTTTTTCTTTCTTTTTTTAACATTAAGAATTGATTGCAAGCCAGGCCTAGTAGCAAAGACCTATAATTCCAGCTATTCAGGAGGCTGGGGAAAGAGGATCACAAATTCAAGACCTGGCTGGGCTACAGAGTAAGTTCAAGACTAGCTTGGGCAACTCAGTGAGACTAGTCTCAAAATAAAAAGTAGAAGCCAGGCGTGGTGGCGCATACCTTTAATCCCAGTACTTGGGAGGCAGACGTAGGAGGATCACCATGAGTCCAAGGCTACCCTGAGACTACAGAGTAAATTCCAGGTCAGACTGGGCTAGAGCGAGACCCTGCCTCGAAAAACCAAAAATAATAATAATAATAATAAGTAGTAGTAGTAGTAGTAGTAGTAGTAGTAGTAAACAGATAAAAAGTAGAAAGAAGGGCTGGGAATATAGTGCAATTGGTAGAGCATTTCCTAGCATGTGTAAAGGCCCTGGGTTTGGCTCTAGCACTACAAAACAGCCAACCAAAGATTGAAGGCACAGGAACTGGGTCTAAATTTAATCCTGTTCTTCCAGAAAATGCTTTGAAGACAGAATTCCATGTTTTATAGGCAGCAGTTCAATGCTCATTTTATTTATTTATCTATCTATTGGTTTTTCCAAGGTAGGGTCTCACTCTAGCTCTGGCTGATCTGGAATTCACTATGGAGTCTCAGGGTGGTCTCCAACTCTCGGAGATCCTCCTACCTCTGCCTCCTAAATGCTGGGATTAAAGGCGTGCGCCACCACACCCAGCTCAATGCTCATTATATATATTCTTTTTTTTTTTTCTTTTTTGGTTTTTCAAAGTAGGGTTTCATTCAAGCCCAGGCTGACCTGGAATTCACTATGTAGTCTTGGGCAGCCTCGAACTCATAGCAATCCTCATACCTCTGCCTCCTGAGGACTGGGATTAAAGGCGTGCGCCACCACGCCCGGCTATATAGTCTTTCATTACTGAGAGTTAGTGTCTGTTATCATTTCACACAGTAAGAACTGTAGGCCTAGGGAAACAAAAGCAGTTCTGTCTGCTTTCTCCCTATGCACTTTGTCATCATTAGTTCAAGTTTCTGGAAAAACAAATGATGAGCAAAAAGAGGGAGCAGTCCCTGTCTTTAGGGAGTTTAGAGTCAGGTGGTTGGGCCCATCACCCACTAGCCCCACATCTTCACTTACTCCAAGAATCAGCAGAGTAGCACATCAGTGAGCTTTTGCTCACAAACTGTGGAATCTGTAAAACTGTAAAACAGCACCTCTATAGAATCTCTGAGAGAAGAAATCAATACTGCAAACAGAAGGCTCAGCAGCCCATGTGAATTGGAGGATGCGCTATAAATGCCGCTGCTGACGACGATGATGATGAAGGGGGAAGACAGCTGTTAACTCTGCAATGCTCTTGTCATGACCTCACTTCCAAGCCCGAGGCCCCATTTACAAGGTTGCTTCTGATTCAAGCCAGTGTTCCTTCTATTATTTCAGAGAGGGAAGGAAAAGAGTGAGTCACATCATCATTGCACAGTGGAGCTCAAGGCTGGCCTGCACAAGCTAGGGAGAAGAGGCCCCAAGGTGAAGGGGAAATATGAGCCCCCAGGGCCCAACTGCTGGAACGCTGCCTTTCCTGGGTTTCATAGGCATGCTCATCTTAAGCACTAGCCAGGGAGCCCAGAAAAAATGGAGCTGAGGCTTCAGGGGAACATGTCCCCAACTGATCTCAGGTGAAGAAATTCCTTGCCCCCAGTCTCATGCAGGTGAAAGGTGTGTGTAGCACCTTACAGGGGCTATACTTTTACCTGCTCCTACACATGGCCAGAATTATTTTTGTTTTTGGTTTCTGCTTTTGTTTTTTTGAGGTAGCGTCTCACTCTAGCCCAGGCTAACCTGGAACTCACTATGGAGTCTCAGGATGGCCTTGAACTCACAGCAATCCTCCTACCTCTACCTTCTGAGTGCTGGGATTAAAGGTGTGCGCCACCACACCTGGCTTTTTTTTTTTTTTTTTTTTTTTGATGGCCAGAATTCTGGCTGCAAGGGCTAGGGGCACTAGAATTTCAAGTCATTTCCCAATACTCCACATGGCTGGGGTCCCTTCTAGGTGCGCAGTTCCAGTTTTACAATGAGGTGTCAGGATTCCAATTGCAAAATGGGCCAAGTTCACAAACATGACATTGTACAGAATAGAACTGTAAATGGACTACTTGGAAAGAAGGGACTCAGTGGGGGTGAGCACAGGAAGGGGGAAAAAGGGAGGGAGGTGGAGTGGGAGGGGATTATGATCATGGTATATTGTCTATCTGTTGAAAGTTGTCAAAAAAAAAATCCTAAGAACAAACTGCAAATGGTGCTCTATAGGAAGATCACAAGTAATCAAATACACATTAAAACAATAAGGGTGACAAAATTTACTGAAGACCAAACTGGTAAAAATGTAAAATACCATGAGTTATACTTAGGGCTGGGGAACCAGGCATTCCCACACCATGCCGATGAGTGTGTAAATTAATACGATTTCTCTAGAAGGCAATCCAGATATGTATTTACCAAATGCCTGTGTAATTCCTTCGATGAAGCAATTTCACATCTAGGAATTTAAGTGAAAGAGCACATATGCAAAGACATTTATTTCAGCATTTCTTACAATACTAAAAAAAGTACAAACAAATGAATAACAATAAAGGATTGATTAAATACATGTGAAATACTATACAACCACTAAGATATTAAGGAGAATATTTATTAATATCAAACAATGTTCACATTGGAGGAAAAAAAAAAGCAATTTACAAACCAGTGTGAGGGCTGGAGATGGCTTAGCAGTTAAGGCACTTGTCTACAAAGACAAAGGACCCAGGTTCGATTCCCCAGTATCCATGTAAGCCAGATGCACAGGGTGGTACATGTATTCATTTGCAGTGGCTAGAGGCCTTGGTGCACCCATTCATTCACACACACACACACTCTCTCTCTGCCTCTTTCTCTCTCTCAAATAAATTTTTAAAAAGCAGTGTGATTCCAAGTTACAAAGTAGCATACATAGAATAACTCCATTTGTTTTTAAAAGAAGTGACCAAGAGCTGGAGAGATGGCTCAGCAGTTATGCACTTGTCTGCAAAGCCTAATAACTTGGGTTTGAGTCCCCAGAGCCCAAGTAAAGCCAGATGCACAAAGTGGCACATGTGTCTGCAGTTTGTTTGCAGCAGCAAGAGGCCCTGGTACACCCATTCTCACTCTTATTCTCTCCTTGTAAATTAATTAATTATAATTTTTTTAAAGTGATCATGTGACTAGGAGGCAAAATTCTTGAAATATATATAAAAACTAAGAGTGTCCATCTTTAGGTAAATGCCATACTTCTATTTTTTTTCTTAATGTTTGGTAGTATTCCCTAACAATTCTAGAGCTATTTTAAAATAAGGATTTGGAACAGATGATATGTAAGACTCATTCTTGTCATCTCTGACATTCTGGGCATTGCCACCTCAACACCCAAGCGATTTCAAACAACCCGTATTTCCTGGGTTTCCTTGTAGCCTTTGGAGCCCTAGCTTTGGCTGGCTACTGCAGCCCTTTACATTCCTTTCTCCCCACACTCAGTGCCCAGCTGTCTCCCCTGCCAGCCCAAGAGCTTCTGCTTGGCAGGGTCCAGCTGTACCCGTTTGTAATCCATGTGCCTAGCCAAGAGCTGGGCAAAGGAACACAGCTGTCTGACAGTGCCATGTGAGCACAAAGAGATAAAAGACACACTCTAGCTTTTAGAATCTTACTAGACACAGAACTCACACATAAAATGCACGGTTGTTTAAATATAAAAACCAGGAGAGGGGCTGGCGTGGTGATGCACACCTTTAATCCTAGCATTTGGGAGGCAGAGGTAGGAGGATCACAGTGAGTTGGAGGCTACCCTGAGACTACATGAATTCCAGGTCAGCCTGGGCTAGTGAGAGCCTACCTTGAAAGACCAAAAATAAATAAATAAAATAAAACCAAGATAACCAGAAAAGAAAGCAGGGAGCCAGGCGTGGCGCACGCCTTTAATCCCAGCACATGGGAGGCAGAGGTAGGAGGATCACCAATCCTCTGTGAGTCTGATAGGAGGCCACCCTGAGACTACATAGTGAATTCAGGTCAGCCTGGGATACAGTGAGACCCTACCTCGAAAAAAAAAAAAAAAAAAAGCAGGGCAAGCTGACAGGGAAACAAACCTAAGGCAGGAGGAGGCAGACAGGATTGGTGAGCAAGGGCACTCTGTGTAAGAGGCAGGGCCTAAGCAAAGGTGAAACCAGCCGAAGTCTCTTGGGATATAGTCTTCAAACTTTCCAAGAAACTTTCACAATCCTGGTTCTGTTAAATTTCGGTACACTGGCCCCAATGGGTAAAAGGTAAGTCTCCCAAAAAGTCTCCCAAAATCTAAACTTACAAAGACAACAAAAATAGTTTAGACAAGGACAATCCACTGTCTTCAACCCTTCCAAGGGGAGAGCTGGAGCAGAGGAGGGTCAGGGAAGGGCTGTGGAGAAGAAGGGGAACAGAGAACAACCAGACACCACACATACAAACACTTGCTCACCCCTGCCAGCAGGCCTTTGGCTTCTCTTGCAGCCTCGCAGGCCCCATTGGACAGATGGAGGAATCAGGCGTGAGAGTTAAAATGGCTTGCTCCAAGATCACCCAGCCAGAGAGCGGGGAAAGTGACTCCACTCAGGCCTTCTGACTCCAAGTCCAGTGCTATTTCGAGGTAACACACAGGACCTGGAGTCAGGAGCCCTGGGTGGCTCTGTCACCCCCTGGCTGAGTGGTCCTGTACAAGCCGCTCACTCGTCGCAGCCTCTTTCCCCAACTGTAAAATGAGGAGGAGGGCCGACCCGCCCATTCCCGCTGAGCTCTGAACCTTCTAGGGGTGGCTGCAAAGCTCACCCTATCAATTACATTTCCCAAGTTGGGCCGGCAAAGATCACCAAGAAATCTTCGGCCTGTCACGTGGTTAAATTTTAAAAAAGTCCCAGATTAGCCTTCACTGCATTGCTTCTGCTGACACCTGATTACCCAATTTTCTAGTTTCCTTGGCTGAAACAGCCCTGCTAGTAGACTAAGGGACAACAAAAAAGGCAAACAATTTATTGGCAAGCACCACAGAAGCTAGAGTTAAAAGCCAGGGTCATGTGCAGAGCGGCGATTCTTGCTATGGGTCCCTGCAGGAGACTAGCTATTTCAGGCCTTCCAGACACGAGTCTTAGTGCAGAGATCTGGGGAACACTCCAGGAAATAACAAAATCTAAGGGCAATATCTTCCCAGGGGACATCGTCCCCCTACGCCTGTCCTCCTACTCCCAAGGCTATCGACTCAGGGGATGCGACTCAGGGGATGTGGGGCCGCCTTCAGCGCAGACGTGAGCGCGGTGCGTGTGACAGAGGCCGGCGACGGCCGCGGGAGCACCACCGCAGTTTCGTCAGAGGTAAAGGTACGAGCCCGGCGTGCACACACACACACGCACACACACACACGCACGCGCGCACGCAGTCCGCTCATTCAACACTACCCTTGCCCAGAACTGCGAGCACACGCACATCGTCCCCTCCGGCCCCGCCGCTAACCACCACGCAGCCCCGCAGCTCCCGGACGCAGAGACGTCTGCAGAGGGCTACCAGCGGCCGTCTTCCGCGCGCGGCCCGCTTCCCCCGGGCCGTCCCAGCCGCCAGCCCGAAGTCGCCACCGGAGTCTTCCCACTGCCGAAAGGTCTCGGCGGCGGCGTCTCCCAGCCTGGAGTCAGCTTGCAAGCCTCTCCCCGCCCACCCGGTCCCATGACAGCTGCTACCGCCCAAAGACTGGCAGATTATAACAAGAAGCAAAGTTTCCCTCTCTCCTCCCACCTCCCAGCCCCCTCCGCCTTCCCCTCTCTCTCCCCCTCTCCCGCTCTCTTCCACTGTTATGCAAAACGGGCCGGCACCGGCGCTCCCACTCCAGGTACCGAACCAGCCCACGCGAGTAGTGCGGGGTTCCGCCCCGCGGCCCCGCTCGGCGCCCAGGCGTGTCACCGCGTGCACGGTCACTCCTAAGGCTCTCCTGCATCCCCAGCCACCCCGGCGATCCGCAGCCAGGAAGCCGGAGAAAAAGCCCTAACTCTAGAGCCAAACTTTACGCTTGCAACAGGCATGGGAGGGGAAAATGGGGTAAGAAGTGGGGGGCGCGCACTCCTGCAGACATTTTCCCGTCACTGGTTGTCCCAGCAGCACGCCCCTCGTGGGTCTTCACGCCACCGGCTTCCTCGCCCTCCCCACCGCACACTACAGCACCCTCTCCTGTCACGCGCGTGTCGCCGGCGGGGCTCCCGAGGCTCAGCCAGAGCCGGGGACGCCGCCTCGCCTTCCCTTCCCTTCCCTTCCCCCTGCATCGTGGAGCGCGCGCCGAGGCCGCGCGCCGCAGGCAGGGGGACTCAGGAACACCCCCCTGTAGTCCTTCCGCCCCCATCCTGCCTGACTTTGCCCCTGGGGTCTCCTCCGCGTAGTGAAACCAGGAAGGCGCAGTCTCCGACCGCATGTCCACGTGCCCCTTAGACCCCCCTCCCTTGCCTGTAGCCGGCAACTGACAGGAAAGTCTGCCGGGAGGGAGCCGCTGGGGAGCTGCAGGGAACCCACCGCAGCACTTGGGGTATCAGGGACTGGAGAACCAGGAGACTCCGGGGGTGGGGGGAAGCTCCTTGTACCCCGGCCACAAGTCCACGTGAAAGTCTGCAGCAAGTGCCAAGCGCTGAGGGCGCGCCTACAGCACCAGCGACAGCCTCAGGGTACCCCCACCTTGGCTCGGTTCTACCTGCCCAAAGAAGCGTGGGGACACCCCCAACTCTGCCCGTAGGGGGCGACGGACTCCCGGTGGCCCAGGCTAGCCCCTCTCCAGTGGTCGTAAGCTCCTGTGCTTCGGCACGCGCCGAAGAACTCCGGCTTCCTCCCCCTACCACGGAGCGCACCGCAAGGCGCGTGGAAGGGGGGGATCTGCAGCCCGGAACCCCCCAATCGCCCCACTGAGCCCACCGCATCGCCCCAGCCTTCGCAGCTGCGGCTGCAGCCCCGCGGCTCGGCACCAGGACCCCGGGCCTGCGGCCCCGAGCGGCCGTACCTGCGTGTCAGCGAGATAGTTGAGGAAGAAGGAGGAGAGCTCCTCGTCCAGCAGCGCGCCGCAGTCGTTCCCCGCCATCTTCCAGCCGCGGCTGCAGCGTGCGGCCGAGTCAGCGCCGAGCCGGCCCGCGGGAGGAGGGAGGAGGGAGCGAGCCGGGAGGGAGGGGGAGGGAGGGGGCAGCCCGGCCGGCGGAGGGCGGAGCTCGGGCCCGGCTGCCGCAGGGCCGCTGGCTGCGGGGGCGGGGCCGCGCGGCGTCCGCTCGAGCCAGGGGTCGCACCCCCACTCCTCTGCTCAGCGTCTGGCGCCGCGACCTAGTCCCGCAGCCTCGGGTGGAGAGAAAGCACCCGCAGCCAGGCAGCCGATGCCTGCGCAGCAATGCGGGCCGCACTTCCCCCCTCTCCGCCCGAACGGATCACGTTGCGTTAGCGCTGGGCGGGCCCTAGGAGACAACCTGCTTCTACACCGCTGGGGAAACTGAGGCTCTGGGAGGCATAGAAGTGCGTTTGAAGCCGCAGTGCGCTTCAACAGCAAGAACAGAAAGTGTCATTGGCCTGAGGTCTTTGCCTAGACTGCAAGGCCGGAGCAACGGAGAAATACGCAAGTCAAAAGCGGAGAAATCAGGGACGGCTCCTCAGAGAAGGAGGCATGCTTAAGTTTTCTTCGAAGGATGCTTTGACCCATATCCTGTTAAACCTGAGCATTTCTCTCCACCCAGTAACCTCCCCCCCTCCCCCGGGGTGGAGGGACTGCAATCACTTCATTTACCCTAAGCTACAATGTCTTGAATTGGCTAGGTTCCTGCCAGCTTCCCCGGACCACGAACCTTCTCACAAGGGGCCTCTGTGCCCAGCAGTCATTCTCCGAGAAAGACATCTTCAAGACATCTTACCCCCACCACCTTTCTACCCACCAACCCATTTGCTCCTCTTTCTCCCCACAACATATGTAGTCCTTTCCCCTAAGGACATCTTAGCAGCCATTGTACACTGATTTCAGTGAAGATATGTGATCTATGAGTTAGTCCCTCCTTACTAGAGTCTAAGACCCATGAAAGCAAGGCCTACGTTGCTTTCGCATTGGCTATTTCTCCAGTACATGGTAAGTGACTAATAAATAGTGTGTTAATTGAAAAAGCTGGAGGATTTTGAACAGAGCACTACCACCACCAAACACTGTACAAATGAGGAAACTGACAGTCAAAACTCAGACCTTCTGACTTCAACCTTGAACTCTCATCCTGGTTTACCAGAAAGGAGTAGAGAGCAGGCCTGGATAAAGGCTGAAAGGCGGGACGATTCAGGCCTATTTTATTGGGCACACCTGCCTCCCACCCCACACTCTGGCCCACCCTGCTGGGCCAGCTTGGCTCCTTCCAGCCCAAGGAGGAAACAGTCCCCAGCACACCTGCTCAGACTTGAGCAGCCCAGCAAAACTTCCTTCTGCCCTAGTCTGAGGGTTCCCAGAAACTCAGGGTGTGATTTCACTCTTTGGGCTTAAGGCCAGCATGCTTTTAAGGAACATTGCTGCCAACAGAGAGCCTCTATCCAGCTCAAGAGTACTAAATTGGGAGTCAGGAGTCCTGGGTTCTGGTCCAGGCCCTGCAACCTTTTGTACCAGTACTGGGTAATTCAGGAGCTTAAGCACACTGCCTGGTTTTGAACTCTGGCAAATCAGTTTGTTTTAGGCCTTGGTTTCTTCATTTATACAAATGGAGATAGTAAAATCACTTACTTCATAGAGATGTTATGATGATTGGAGAAAAAATATGTAAAGTGCCCAGCACAGAGCCTGACCTCAGGGAAATGCTAGGTTGGTTGAGGAGAAAATACTCTTGCAGGCACTGGCCACTGTGACTTACCTTCGCTCCAGCACTTACAGGCTTCTGTCTTACTCTGGACTCCAATCCTTTCAGATTTGAATCCTGAAGCCAACTAGCTATGTGCTGTTCTGTTCCTTAAAGGTGTGGGAGTAGCTCAACTGACAGTGTTTGCCTAGCATGCCCTGGGTTCAGCCCCTGGCACTGCATTAAGTGAGTGTGGTGTATGTCTGTAACCT
The DNA here is from genome assembly GCA_036365145.1 of Orientallactaga sibirica. NCBI lineage: Eukaryota > Metazoa > Chordata > Mammalia > Rodentia > Dipodidae > Orientallactaga > Orientallactaga sibirica. The sequence goes on along the minus strand of JAEOAD010000005.1, from coordinate 58,024,790 downwards.
CAGCTCTGGAGAGATAGAGGCAGGAGGGTCAGGAGTTTAGTGTCATCCTCAATTAATAGTGAGTTTTTGGGTCCAGCCTGTATGACATGAGACCCTGCCCGTCCCACACCCCAAAAGGGGCTATTTTGCTTAACCTCTCTCAGATTCAGTTTTCTCATCTGTAAAGGGTGGGGGGCGGTGGGGGAGACAATGATGCTGCTCTTCATTGTTTCAAATGAAACAATGCAAGTAAAATAAATTGCCTGGCCCTGCCTAGCAGAAGGAAGTATTCATTATCTATAGTAGCACCAAGGTCTTGAACTCTCTCTCCCAAGGCCCATCTGAGTCAGAGTCCTATGAGATGATTTCCAAAGCTGGGCCTTTAGTGTTATGCCCTTCATAGGACAGGGGCCACACTCAGAGACCTCTCCCCAGACAGTTGTCTCTAGTAGTGCTTTTCAGCACCTTGCTAGGGAAGCCTCCACAGGGCTGCTAAAGAGCTTTGATTTTTTTTTTTAATTTGAGAGAAACAGAGAGAGAGAGAGAGAGAATGGACACACCAGTGGCCTCTCAGCTGCTGTGAATGAACTCTAGACGCATGTGCCCCCTTGTGTGCATGTACAACATTGCGTGTTTGCATCACTTTTGCGTCTGGATGTGGGACCTGGAGATTCGAACAGGCATTCTTAGGCTTTGCAGGCAGGCGCCTTAACAACTAAGCCATCTCTCCAGCCCTCCAGCCCTGATTTTTTTAATTTGTTTTTATTATTTTTATCAGAGAAAGAGCAAAAGAGAGAAAGAATTGGCATGCCAGGGCCTCTAGCCACTGCAATTGAACTCCAGACATGCGCAGCATCTTGTGTGTATGTGCAACCTTGCATGCTTCTGTCACACTGTGTGTCTGGCTTACATGGGACCTGGAGAGTCAAACATGAGTCCTTACGCTTCGCAGGCAAGCACCTTAACCACTAAGCCATCTCTCCAGCCCAGCTTTGATTTTATAATCTCTAAGGTTGGGCTGGGAAGATAATTCAGTCCGTAAAAGTGCTTGCCTTACAAGTATGAAGACCTGAGTTCAAGCTACAGTACCCATGCTTAAAAAAAAAAAAAAAAACAACAAAAAAAAAACAGGCATAGTGGTACACCGTTGAAATCTCAGTATGGGGAGGTAGAGACAGAAAGATTCCTGGGGCTCACTGGTAAGCCACTCTAGCCTAATTGGTGAGCTCCAGGCCAATAAGTGACCCTTACTGAGCTTGGTGGTGCATGCCTTTAATTCCAGCCCCCGGGAGGCAGAAGTAGGAGGATTGCCATGAGTTTGAGGCCACCCTAAGACTACATAGTGAATTCCAGGTCAGCCTGGGATAAAGTGAGACCATACCTCAAAAAAAAAAAAAAAAGAGTTAGCATTTTCCTGCAAAGCCAAAGCATCTTGGTTCGACTCTCCAGGACCCAAGTAGCACATGCATCTGGAGTTCATTTGCAGTGGCTGGAGACACTGGCATGCCCTTTCTCCCTCTCTCTCTCAAATGAACAAATAAATAAATAAATTTTATTTTATATAGAGACCCAGTTACAAAATAAAAAATAATAGCCAAGTGTGGTAGTGCATGTCTTTAATCCCAACATTTGGAAGGCTGAGGTAGGAGGATCACCATGAGTTCAAGGCCACCCAGAGACTACATAGGGAATTCCAGGTCAGCCTGGACTAGAGTGAAACCCTACCTTGAAAAACAAAACAAAGCAAAAATAAATAATAAATAAAAGATGGGTGGGTGAGGGGAAACTGGAGAGATGGCTTAGTGGTTAAAACACTTACCTGCAAAGCCTAATGACCCAGATTTATTTACTTAGTACCCACATAAAGTAACAGGTATAAGGTGAATACATGCATCTGAAGTTCCTTTGTAGCAGCTAGAGTGTGCCCATATTCATTCATTCATACTCTCTCACTCTCTCCTTGCAAATAAATAAACAAATCAATGATTGTTAAAATTGAAGGGGCGGGGCCTGGAGACATGGCTTAGCAGTTAAGGCACTTGCCTGCAAAGCCAAAGGTCCCAGGTTCAAATCCCCAGGACCCACATGCAGATGCACAAGGTGGTACATGTGTCTAGAGTTCATTTGCAGTGGCTAGAGGCCCTGATGCACCCATTCTCTTTCTCTCTATCTGCCTCTCTCTCTCTCTCTCTCTGAGATAGATGATAGATAGATACATACATAGATAGATTTTTTTTTTTAATTTAGGGCCTGGAGAGATGGCTTAGCAGTTAAGGCACTTGCCTGGGAAGCCTAAGGACCCAGGTTTGATTCCCCAGTACCCATGTAAACCAGATGCACAAGGTGGTACATGAGTCTGGAGTTCATTTGCAGTGGCCAGAGGCCCTGGCATGCCCATTCTCTCTCTCAAATAAATTTTATTAGTAGGGCATGGTGCCACATACCTTTAATCCCAGCACTTGGGAGGCAGAGGTAGGAGGATTGCCATGAGTTTGAGGCCACCCTGAAACTACATACTGAATTCCAAGTTATCCTGGGCTAGAGCAAGACCCTGCCTCAAAAAAAAAATGAAATAAATTTTTTATTATTATTAATTTATTAGAGACAGAGAGAGGGAGAGAGAGAGAGAGAGTGATAATGGGTGCACCAGGGCCTCTAGCCACTGCAAACGAACTCCAGACGCATGCGCCACCATGTGCATCTGGCTTACGTGAGACCTGGAGAATCGAACCAGGGTCCTTAGGCTTTGCAGGCATGCACCTTAAGTACTAAGCCATCTCTCCAGCCCACTCTGTGCAATAAATTTTAAAAATATATGTACAAAAATTTAAAGGTGGACATTATTCTTTATTTTGTATTTGCACATGGATGTGTATATGTGGGCACATTATGGTCTCTTGCTGCTGCAAATGAACTCAAGATTCATGTGTCATTGTGCTTCCAGCTCTACCTGGATGCTGGAGACTTGAACAGGCTTTGAAGCAACTGTCATGAACTGCTGAGTCATCTCTCCAGACCCCATTCTATTTTTTTAAAACTTTAAAAGTTTTTTTATTTGTTAAATATTTTTTGTTTATTTACAAGAATAAGAGAGAAAAGAGACAAAGAGAATGAGAATGGGCATGCCAGTTCCTCCAGACACTGCAAACAAACTCCAGCAGATGCATGCACCACTTTGTGCATCTGGCTTTACATGGGTACTGGGGAATCAAACTCAGGTGGTTAAGCTTTGCAACCTCTGTACATAGATACAATGTATCCTGATTATAATCCCCTTCCACCACCCTCCCTTGTCCCTCCTCCACTAACCCCCTTCTTCTTTCCAACTAGTCCTTCTATTTTGATGTTATCAATTGGGGCTGGGGAGATAACTCAGTGGTTAAAGGTGCTTGTTTGATGTCACTATCTTTCAATTTTTAAAAATATTTTATTTATCTGAAAGATAAAGAGGGAGAGAGAAAGAGAGAGAGGGCATGCCAGGGCCTCTATCCACTGCAGACAAACTCCAGATGTATGCACCACCTTGTGCATCTGGTTTATGTGGGTACTGGGGAATTGAACCTGGTCTTTAGGCTTCACAGGCAAATGCCCTAACTGCTACACCTTCTCTCCAGCCCTTTTTATAAATTGTTTTTAGATTTTTTTCCTATTTATTTATTTATTAGAGACCAGAGCCTCTAGCCACTGCAAATGAACTCCAGACGCATGCGCCACCATGTGCATCTGGCTTACGTGGGTCCTAGAGAATCAAACCAAGGTCCTTAGGCTTTGCAGACATGTGCCTTAACCGCTAAGCCATTTCTCCAGCCCCCACTTTTTTCTTTTTCTTTTTCTTTTCTTTTTTGGTTTTTCAAGATAAGGTCTCTTTCTAGCCCAGACTGACCTGAAATTCACTCTGTATTCTCAGGGTGGCCTCGATGTGCGCCACTATGTCTGGCTTCTCCAGCCCCCTTTTTATAATTTTTTTTTTAATTCTGTTTCTCACTTTTTGTTCTTTTTTATTTTTTTAATTTTTGTTTATTTTTAGTATTTATTTGAGATCAACAGATAGAGAGAGAAAGAGGCAGAGAGAGAGATTGAGAATGGGTGCACCAGGGCCTCCAGCCATTGCAAACAAACTCCAGATGCATGCGCCTTCTTGTACATCTGGCTTACATGGGTCCTGGGGAACTGAGCCTCGAACTGAGGTCTTAGGCTTCACAGGCAAGCACTTAACCGCTAAGCCATCTCTCCAGCCCTATTTTTTATTTTTTAAAGTTTTTATTTTTATTTATTTATTTATTGGAGACAGAGAAAGGGAGGGAGAGAGAGAGAATGGGCGCACCAGGGCCTCTAGCCACTGCAAATGAACTCCAGATGCATGCGCCACCATGTGCATCTGGCTTACGTGGGTACTGGGGAATCGAGCCTTGAACTGGGGTCCTTAGGCTCTTAGGCAAGTGCTTAACCACTAAGCCATCTCTCCAGCTCCCCCTTTTTATAAATTTTTGAAAAATATTTATTTATTTTCTGGGCGTAGTGACATGCCTTTAATCCCAGCACTCGGGAGGCAGAGGTAGGAGGATCGCAGTGAGTTGGAGGGTACCCTGAGACTACATAGTTAATTCCAGGTCAGTCTGGGCCAGAGTGAGACCCTACCTCAAAAAAAAAAAAAAATTATGTGTGTGTGTGTGTGTATGTGTGTGTGTGTGTGTATTTGAGAGGCAGAGAGTGTGATACTATCAATTTGTTTGCCCTCATATTATGCAGGTCTTAGAATCAGCTACTGTGAAGTCATAAATAAAAGGGCCACTTTGCATCTGGAAGATAGCATTACAAAGCACTCTTCCTCATCCTTTGGCTTTTACAATCTTTCTGCCACCTCTTCTCCAAAGGTCCCTGAGCCTTGGAAGGTGTGATAGAGATGTCTCACTTAATGCTAAACACTCTACTGTCACTTCTCAGCACTATGATGAGTTTTGAGTCTCCCCAATGGTCACTATCTTCTGAAAAAAGAAGTTTCTCTAACCAAAAGTGAGAGTAGCATTAATATTTGAGCATAAACATAAATATTTAGAAGGCAATTTGGAGGGCATAATATATCCATTTACCCATAAATAACATCAGGAGTAGCCACCCCCCCCCCCCGAGCTTATGACCTCCCCATCCATAGTCTTTTGACAAGGAAACCTCAAATCCAATCAGACAACAGTTGATTTCCCCCATAACAATCATGCCACCATTGCACCAGTTGGCACATTTTGCCTGGCAGACCAATGTGTACCTTGCAGTATCTACTGCTGCTGCAGACTGTTGATGACTTTTCTCTTCCAGCAGGCTGCATAGCACTGTCCAGCACTATGACAGCTGGTCAATAGCGAGGAGGCTGTGAACAGTATTTTTGAGGATGGCACCCAAGGTTATCCTCTGACCTTCACATGCATACATGTATCTACACACCGGTGCACACACATTAAAAATACTACCCATTGGGGCTACAGAGATGGCTTAGCAGTTAAGGCACTTATCTAGAAAGACTAAGGACCCAGGTTTGACTCCAGTACCCACATAAAGTCAGATACACAAGGTGACACATGCATCTGGAGTTCATTTGCAGTGACTAGAGGCCCTGGCACACCCATTCTCTTGCTCTCTCTTTCTCTTTCTCTCACTCTCTCTCAAATAAGTTAATTTATTAAATATTTTTTTTAATACTACTCAGAGCTGGAGAGATGGCTTAGCAGGTAAGGTGTTTTGCTTGCCGTCAAAGGACCTCAGTTCCATTCCCCAGGACCCACATAAGCTAGATACACAAGGTGGCACATGTGTCTGGAGTTCGTTTGCAGTGGCTGGAGGCCCTAGCATGCCCATTCTCCCCCCCTTGTTCTCGCAAGTAAATAAAAATTCTTTTAATATTTTATTTATTTTATTTTATTTATTTTGAGAGAGAGAGAGAGAGAGATACAGAAATAGGCAGAGAGAGAGAGAGAATGGGCGAGCCAGGGCCTCCAGCCACTGAGAACGAACTCCAGATGCATGCGCCCCCTTATGCATCTGGCTTACGTGGGTCCTGGAGAATCGAGCCTTGAACCTGGGTCCTTAGGCTTCACAGGCAAGCGTTTAACCACTAAGCCATCTCTCCAGCCCAAATAAAAATTTTTTTTAAGTTATGTTAAAAAAGAAAAAGAAATACTACCCAGTGCCAGGCATGGTGGCACACACCTTTAATCCCAGCCCTTGGGAGGCAGAGGAGGGAGGATTGCTATGAGATTGAGGCCACCCTGAGACTACATAGTGAATTCCAGGTCAGCCTAAGCTAGAGTGAGACTCTACCTCAAAAAAAAAAAAAATACTATCCATTGCCCTGCCTCAGAGACTTTCTCACACTAATTTATGTATCCTCAAAGCAAACTCTGGCTGGCAAGGCATTTAGGTCAGCCTTCACCTGAGATAACTAGTTTGCTTTTGAGAAGTATCTTGTCCCATGAGCTCTTCCATCACAGACATTCACAATATCAGCCATATCACCCTCTGGAGTCCTTATGGAAGGGTGTACTTCTTCCTTGAAATAAACTTTTAAGTGCACAGTGTTATGGTATATACCTGTAATCCCAGCATTTGGAAGGCTGAAGCAGGAGAATTACATAGTTACACAGTGAGACCTTCTCAAAAAATAAAAATGTCCTCAAGAAACTTAAAGTGGTAGAACCTCATGCTCTTCGTCTGTCCTCAGACTGTCTCCCACCTGGTTAGTGAAAGAGCCAGGCTAGATGAAGCTCTGCGGAGCTCTCTGGCTCAGATGTGTTGGCAGGTGATAATCTTAGCCCAAACACCCCAGCTTTTCTGTACACCTGAGCTGTATCATCTCTAATCCTTTTTTTTTTGTTTGTTTGTTTTGTTTTGTTTTTTCGAGGTAGGGTCTCACTCTAGCTCAGGCTGACCTGGAATTCACTATGTAGTCTCAGGGTGGCCTCGAACTCATGGTGATCCTTCTACCTCTGCCTCCTGAGTGCTGGGATTAAAGACGTGCACCACCGTGCCGGGCTGATCCTTTTTTTTTTTTTTTCTTCAAGGTAGGGTCTCATTCTAGCCCAGGCTGATCTGCAATTCATTATGTAGTCTCAGGGTGGCCTTGAATTCATGGCGATCCTCCTACCTCTGCCTCCTGAGTGCTAGGATTAAAGCTGTGCGCCACTGTGCCCAGCTCTCTAATCCTTTTAACAGCCCTCAACAGAGTGAATTATGCTGCCCAAATTTTTACCCCAAGGAAACTGAATTTTAAAAGGGTTAAAGCCAGGGCTGGAGAGATTCCTTAGTGGTTAAGGCGCTTGCCTGCAAAGCCAAAGGATCCCAGTTCAATTCCCCAGGAACCCATATAAGCCAGATGCACAAGTGGCACATGCGTCTGAAGTTTGTTTCCAGTGGCTGGAGGCCCTGGCACAATCTCTCTCTCTCTCTCTGAGTCGCTCAAATAAATAAAAAACTTAAAAATAAAAATTAAAAAAATTTTTTTAAAGTGTTGGGGGGGAGGGTTAAAGCTGGGATTCAGCTCAGTGGTAGAAGATTTTCCTAGCATGAACAAGGCCCTAGGTTCAATCCTTCAATACTGCAAAAGGAGTTAAAATGATCAACTCCAAACCAAGCAGCTAGAGGTCCAGCTGTAGCCTGAGCCCAGATCTACATCAGGTTCGAGCAACAGATCCTTACAAGACAGTAAGAAGGCCTTCTTGGTGGCTAACCACTCCGAGGAAGCTGGAACAGGGGCATTTTTCTTACTTTATGACTTTCAAGGGAACAGCAGTAATACTGCTGGAGTTGGACTTCATGTGGCTCCACTTCTACCTTCTCTGCATTTTTATTGGCCTTTCCTCCCCTGAGAGAAGTGAAAGTGGATGTGGTACATGCCCAGAGCAAAGCCCGGAGCTCTCCAGGCTCCACGGAAATGGCTACAGTAAAATGAGCCTATAGGATTAGAGTTGAATATTTCAGTCTCTAAGCAAAGGCTTAAAAGTGAAAACATCAGCATTTTTCTCTTCTGATAATAGAATGCTTTATTCAGACATTGCAGCTGTGGTTCCCAAACACTGCAGGGCATGACAGTTACCTGGGCCCAGTCACTACAGATTCCAATTTAGTACATCTGGGATGGGTCCAGATTTAGCCAGCTTCTCTCACAGGAGACTAAGCATCATTCAACAGATGTTTAATGAGCACTTGCTATGTGCCAACACTAAGGTACCATGGTTAAATCAATGTATACAACATCTGCTTTCTCTGACCACATGCTATCCAAAACAATGGCTAAGCAAAGCAAACCACTGTGGAGTGAGGAAGAGAGGGCATAGGTCTCCATAGTCACTGTCAGCCAACACAACACTGTGACTCTATGACCGGCCCAGAAGGTCACATGCGGGTATTTCCCAGCTTCTGTACAGGAGGCAGGAATTTGAGCCAAGGCGAACTAAACAATCAAGACATCTGCTTTGTATGGTTTGTCCTGATAGTCATTTTCACCTTCTGGTGATTGAACTTCAGAACTATAAAGGGGAAATGAATAGAAAATGTGTTACCAGGCTGCAGAGATGCCTTAGTGCCTGCAAAGCCTAAGGACCCAGGTTTAATTCCCCAGTATCCAGGTAAGCCAGCTACACATGGTGGCACATGTGTCTGGAGTTCATTTGCAGTGGCTAGAGGCCCTTGTGTGCCCATTCTCTCTCTCTGTCTCATAAATACAAATAAAATATTTAAAAAATTTAAAAAACAAAATGTGTTACCAGTTGGCTTGGTTGTATAGGCAGAGGACATGGCTTGAGTCACACAACTCTTCCTGGTGGAGCCAGGACTGGAAGCCAAGGCTCTAGACCATGTCCTAGGACACATTTCCCCTCAGTCATGACCCACCTCAAATAAGGCATTTCTTTTTCTTTTCTTTTTTCTTTTTCTTTCTTTCTTTTTCTTTCTTTCTTTCTTTTTTCTTTTCTTTTTTTGAGGTAGTGTCTCACTCTAGTCCAGGCTGACCTGGAATTCACTATGTAGTCTCAGGGTGGCCTTGAACTCACAGTGATCCTTCTACCTCTGCCTCCCAAGTGCTGGGATTAAAGGCATGCGCCATCAAGTAAGGCATTCCTTTGTGTTCATCAATAGCCTCTTGTTCCTGCCAAGGTCATCTGTGAATCCATCAGTACATTTGAGAGAAACATGTAGCAGTTCACTTTCTCTTTCTTTTTTTTTTTTTTTGGTTTTTCGAGGTAGGGTCTTGCTCTAGTCCAGGCTGACCTGGAATTCACTATGTAGTCTCAGGGTGGCCTCGAACTCATGGCGATCCCCCTACCTCTGCCTCCCAAGTGCAAGGATTAAAGGCGTGCACCACCATGCCCGGCTCTCTTTTTTTTTTTAAATTTTATTTATTTATTTATTTATTTGAGAGAGAGAATGGGTGCACCAGGGCCTCCAGCCACTGCAAACGAACTCCAGATGCATGTGCCTCCAGCTTATGTGGGCCCTGGGGAATCAAACTGGGATCCTTTGGCTTTGTAGGCAAATAACCGCTAAGCCAGCTCTCCAGCCCCACTTGCTATGCTACAAATGACTAAAGGGTTTCCAAATCCACAGGTGAGGGTACTAAGCAGGTGTTGAGTCAGTTCTTGCTGTGACACAGTTTGGCAAGGATTATCCTTGATCCAGCCCCAGCCTCATAAAATGACTGCACAAAGCATAGGGAAGTTGGGCAGAAGTAGAAACATGCTTTTTTTTTTTTTTTTCTTATTTGCTTACAGGGCAAAGATTTGTAGACAGGACTCTTCTCATGTCTATTCTTTTAATTTTTGATTATTTACTTGCAAGTGGAGAGGGAGGGAGAGAGAGTCAAAGAGAGAAGAGAGAGAGAATGAGAATGGGCACTCCAGGACCTCTAGTCACTGCAAACAAACTCCAGATACATACACCACTTTGAGCATCTGGCTTTACATCGGTACTGGGGAATTGAACCTGGGTCCTTAGGCTTTGCAGGCAAGTGCCTTAACCACTAAGCCCTTCTCATGCTCATTTAATAGGTGAAGAAAAAAGTCCAAAGATGTGGGTCCTTTTTTATCTTTACAGAATAAAAATACCAGCTTTATATCAGGTTATTATTCAATGTATTACATGCATGTTCTATATATTAGAGTGATATATGTATATAAGAAAAGCAACATTTTTTTTTTGTTGTTGTTGTTGTTCGTTTTGTTTTTATTTATTTATTTATTTATTTATTTTTTTATTGACAACAAAACATACTTACATACCAAAGGTGCGTATTTTTCCCTCCCCTCCCCCCCTTCCCCTTTAGAACTCCACTCTCCATCATATCCCCTCTCTCTCTCCATTAGTCTCTTTTTTTAATATGATGTCATCCTCTTTTACTTCTACTATGAGGGTCTTGCGGAGGTATTGCTAGGCACAGCAAGGTCATGGATATCAAGGCCAATTTCTGTCTGGGCAGTTGCATTGTAGGGAGTCGTACCCTTCCTTTGGCTCTTCCATTCTATCTGCCCCCTCTTCCGCAATGATCCCTGAGCCTTGGAGGGTGTGACAGAGATGTTTCAGTGCTTGGCACTTCTCCATCCCTTCTTCTCAGCACTATGTTGCCTCTTGGATCATCCCAGTGGTCATCGCCATCTGAAAAGAGAAGCTTCTCTAACCAGAAGTGAGAGCAGCATTAATATGTGAATATGAGCCTTAAGTGAAGTATTTTCCGGGCAGCTTGGTGGGAATAGTATATACATTTAGATAAGGGCATGCTTTATACCCCTAAGGTTTATGACCTTACCTACCATAGACTTTGCTTAGGTTTTTCAGTACCAGGCATGTATTCCCTCCCGTAGAGAGGGCCTTCAGTCCAATTATAGAGCAGTTGGTTACCCCACGAGTAGACATGCCACTATTGCACCTGTTCAGTCTTTGGGCCTGTCTGGCCAAATTTGAATATTCAGCGTCCACTGTTTTCACTGCTGATGACTTCTGTCTCCCATACTCTGCATGCAGTGCAGCTTTTTCCAGCTTTCAGTTGGCTGGTCTACAGGGAGAAGGTTAAGAAAAGCAACATTTAAAAGAGACAGTCCTTGCCATTAAAAGGCAACATAGTTTACAATACATTTAGTAGACTACCTAGGCAGCAGATGAAAAAGATACCTGAATGTTCTGTCAGTTACTGACTTTGGGGTCTTGGGAAATATCACTCCTTGAAGATAATCATCTGTGTTCAGCCTGGCCTAGAGTTTTGCATGGATCAAATTCTCTTTACTGGGTGTGTTGGCACCCCCCCCTTTTTTTTTGGAGAGAGACAGAGAGAGAGGGAGGAGAGGAAGACAAATAGAGATGGGTGTGCCAGCAGCCTCTCAGCTGCTGTGAACGAAAGCCAGATGCGTGCACACCCTTGTGGTCAAGTGTGGCATTGCGCCCTTGCGTCACTTTGCATCTGGCTAAACATGGGACCTGGAGATTGGAACCAGCGTTCTTAGGCTTAGGAGGCAAGCACCTTAACTGCTAAGCCATCTCTCCAGCCCAAATTCTCTTTATATAAGACTTTGAACCTTACATTTATTATTCTAATGCATCAGTAACACTCCCTTGGAGAACTTAAAAGTCTAATTTTAAAAAAAGGATAGGAAGCTGGGCGTGGTGGCACATGCCTTTAATCCCAGCTCTGGGGAGACAGGGGTAGGATTGCCATAAGTTTGAGGCTACCCTGAGACTACATAGAACGAGACCCTACCTCGAAAAAACCAAAAAGAAAAAAATAAAAGATAGGAAAACTACAGCATGATTTTATATATGCTATGATTCAACAGCACTTTTATATCCTGCTGGGTGCCAGGCATTTTGCAACAGGTCCACAAATGGTGGCCACATTCAACCTTTACTCTCTGGAAGCTCAGAGCTCTGGACTCTACAATGTGCAGGGCTGAGGGGTTATTTGCTAGGTGTAATCAGTTCTTCCGAGAAGGCTGGAGGGGCTGAGGACCAGTTAAGATAACTCTCTACCTGGAGACTCAGATTCTTTCAACCAGGCTTTCTAAACCTGCTGCCCATGGGCATCTCCCAGGGCCTTTGTCCTACTGTGAGATGCTCTAATTCCAGTTTACAGGAGAAGTCATCTGGGCCATGCACAGTTTGACAGCCAAGGCAGCTGGAGTCAAGATGCTGAGAGGAGAATCCAGGTCAGTAGGCCACTCAGGAAGTGGTTTATATGAGGAAGAATCTCCTTGGCTCTAAAGCAGCCAGAAGGGTTGCAGGACCCAGAGGAAGAGCACTGCTTCACTGATGTGTCATAGCATCATGCACAGCAACACCACAAGCAAGACATCGTAAGTCCTGGCACAGCAGACCAATATGGGTACAGGCATGCTTTCTTCTGCTACCCCAACAATCCTTCACAGACACTTCAGAAAAAGACAAGTTGAAGCTGGGCATGGTGGCGCATGCCTTTAATCCCAGCACTTAGGAGGCAGAGATAGGAGGATCGCCATGAGTTCGAGGTCATCCTGAGACTACATAGTTAATTCCAGGTCGGCCTGGGCTAGAGCGATACCCTACCAAAAACCAAAAAATAAAAATAAAATAAAAAGAAAAAGACAAGTTGAGAGAGAACTTTCCATCTCCTAACACAGTTGTTTTATTTCATCTTTAAATTGTAATTTTTAAAAATTATTGTTTTTTATTGACTTTTATACTTACATACAAAAAACCCCACCTGATATTTCCCTCCCCTCCCCCCATTCCACTTTAGAACTCCAGTCTCCACCATATCCCCTCCCTCTCTCCATTGGTCTCTCTTTTAATTTGATGACATCATCTTTTTCTTCTATTTGGAGGGTCTTGCGGAGTATTGCTAGGCACTGCAAGGTCATGGATATCTAGGCCAATTTCTGTTTGGGCAGTTGCATTGTAAGAAGTCATACCCTTCCTTTGGCTCTTCCATTCTATCTACCCCCTCTTCCACAATGGTCCCTGAGCCTTGGAGGGTGTGACAGAGGTGTTTCAGTGCTGGGCACTCCTCCATCCCTTCTTCTCAGCACTATGTTGCCTTTTGGGTCATGCCAGTGGCCATCGCCATCTGGAAAGAGAAGCTTCTCTAACCAGAAGTGAGAGTAGCGTTAATATGTGAATATGAGCATTAAGTGTAGTGCTTTCAGGGCAGCTTGGGGGAATAATATATACATTTAGTCAGACAAGAGCAGGCTTATACCCTAAGGCTCATGACCTCACCTACCATAGACTTTTACTTAGGTTTTTCAGTACCAGGTACCCTCCCATAGAGAGGGCCTTCAGTCCAATTATGGAGCAGTTGGTTACCCCAAGAGTAGACATGCCACTATTGCACCCATTTAGTCATTGGGCAGTCCTTGCCATTAAAAGGCAACATAGTTTACAATACATTTAGTAGACTACCTAGGCAGCAGATGAAAAAGATACCTGAATGTTCTGTCAGTTACTGACTTTGGGGTCTTGGGAAATATCACTCCTTGAAGATAATCATCTGTGTTCAGCCTGGCCTAGAGTTTTGCATGGATCAAATTCTCTTTACTGGGTGTGTTGGCACCCCCCCCTTTTTTTTTGGAGAGAGACAGAGAGAGGGAGGAGAGGAAGACAAATAGAGATGGGTGTGCCAGCAGCCTCTCAGCTGCTGTGAACGAAAGCCAGATGCGTGCACACCCTTGTGGTCAAGTGTGGCATTGCGCCCTTGTGTCACTTTGCATCTGGCTAAACATGGGACCTGGAGATTGGAACCAGCGTTCTCAGGCTTAGGAGGCAGGCGCCTTAACTGCTAAGCCATCTCTCCAGCCCAAATTCTCTTTATATAAGACTTTGAACCTTACATTTATTATTCTAATGCATCAGTAACACTCCCTTGGAGAACTTAAAAGTCTAATTTTAAAAAAAAGATAGGAAGCTGGGCGTGGTGGCACATGCCTTTAATCCCAGCTCTGGAGAGACAGGGGTAGGATTGCCATAAGTTTGAGGCTACCCTGAGACTACATAGAACGAGACCCTACCTCGAAAAAACCAAAAAGAAAAAAATAAAAGATAGGAAAACTACAGCATGATTTTATATATGCTATGATTCAGCAGCACTTTTATATCCTGCTGGGTGCCAGGCATTTTGCAACAGGTCCACAAATGGTGGCCACATTCAACCTTTACTCTCTGGAAGCTCAGAGCTCTGGACTCTACAATGTGCAGGGCTGAGGGGTTATTTGCTAGGTGTAATCAGTTCTTCCGAGAAGGCTGGAGGGGCTGAGGACCAGTTAAGATAACTCTCTACCTGGAGACTCAGATTCTTTCAACCAGGCTTTCTAAACCTGCTGCCCATGGGCATCTCCCCAGGGCCTTTGTCCTACTGTGAGATGCTCTAATTCCAGTTTACAGGAGAAGTCATCTGGGCCATGCACAGTTTGACAGCCAAGGCAGCTGGAGTCAAGATGCTGAGAGGAGAATCCAGGTCAGTAGGCCACTCAGGAAGTGGTTTATATGAGGAAGAATCTCCTTGGTTCTAAAGCAGCCAGAAGGGTTGCAGGACCCAGAGGAAGAGCACTGCTTCACTGATGTGTCATAGCATCATGCACAGCAACACCACAAGCAAGACATCGTAAGTCCTGGGCACAGCAGACCAATATGGGTACAGGCATGCTTTCTTCTGCTACCCCAACAATCCTTCACAGACACTTCAGAAAAAGACAAGTTGAAGCTGGGCATGGTGGCGCATGCCTTTAATCCCAGCACTTAGGAGGCAGAGATAGGAGGATCGCCATGAGTTCGAGGTCATCCTGAGACTACATAGTTAATTCCAGGTCGGCCTGGGCTAGAGCGATACCCTACCTCGAAAAACCAAAAAAATAAAAATAAAATAAAAAAGAAAAAGACAAGTTGAGAGAGAACTTTCCATCTCCTAACACAGTTGTTTTATTTCATCTTTAAATTGTAATTTTTAAAAATTATTGTTTTTTATTGACTTTTATACTTACATACAAAAACCCCACCTGATATTTCCCTCCCCTCCCCATTCCACTTTAGAACTCCAGTCTCCACCATATCCCCTCCCTCTCTCCATTGGTCTCTCTTTTAATTTGATGACATCATCTTTTTCTTCTATTTGGAGGGTCTTGCGGAGTATTGCTAGGCACTGCAAGGTCATGGATATCTAGGCCAATTTCTGTTTGGGCAGTTGCATTGTAAGAAGTCATACCCTTCCTTTGGCTCTTCCATTCTATCTACCCCCTCTTCCACAATGGTCCCTGAGCCTTGGAGGGTGTGACAGAGGTGTTTCAGTGCTGGGCACTCCTCCATCCCTTCTTCTCAGCACTATGTTGCCTTTTGGGTCATGCCAGTGGCCATCGCCATCTGGAAAGAGAAGCTTCTCTAACCAGAAGTGAGAGTAGCGTTAATATGTGAATATGAGCATTAAGTGTAGTGCTTTCAGGGCAGCTTGGTGGGAATAATATATACATTTAGTCAGACAAGAGCAGGCTTATACCCCTAAGGCTCATGACCTCACCTACCATAGACTTTTACTTAGGTTTTTCAGTACCAGGTATGTATTCCCTCCCATAGAGAGGGCCTTCAGTCCAATTATGGAGCAGTTGGTTACCCCAAGAGTAGACATGCCACTATTGCACCCATTTAGTCATTGGGCCTGTCTGGCCAAGCTTGAATATTCAGCGTCCACTGTTTTCACTGTTGATGGCTTCTGTCTCCCATACACTGCATGCAGTGCAGCTTTTTCCAGCTTTCAGTTGGCTGGTCTACAGGGAGAAGGTTTTCTGCTTAAATTGTATTTTTTAAATTACATAAATGATACATAATTGTTGTGTCTTTGTATAAAAACTTAAACGATGCAGAGAAAGGACAAACTGTCACCACTCCCTTAAAGGTGCTCACCACCAGTACTTTGGGATGGCTCTCCACAACTCTTTTTTGATTTACACTCATTGATGTTTATAAAGAAACTCAGGCTGGCTGGGCGTGGTGGCGCACATCTTTAATCCCAGCACTCGGGAAGCAGAGGTAGGAGGATCACTACGAGTTTGAGGCCACCCTGAGACTACATAGTGAATTCCAGGTCAGTCTGGGCCAGAGTGAGACCCTACCAAAAGAGAGAGAGAGAGAGAAAGAAAGAAAAGAAGAAAAAAAGAAACTCAACTCAGGTTGAACACAGTGGCACACACCTTTAATCCCAGCACTCAGGAATCAGAGGTAGGAGGATTGCTGTGAATTCAAGGCCAGCCTGGCACTACAGAGTGAGTTCAAGGTCAGGCTGGGCTAGAGTGAGACCTTACCTCAAAGAAAGAAAGAAAGAAAGAAAGAAAGAAAGAAAGAAAGAAAGAAAGAAAGAAAGAAAGAAAGAAAGAAAGAGATTGAGAGAAGGAGGGAGGGAGGGAGGGAGGGAGGGAAGGAAGGAAGAAAGAAAGAAAGAAAGAAAGAAAGAAAGAAAGAAAGAAAGAGAAAGGAGGGAGGGAAGGAGGGAGGAAAGAAAGGAAGGGAAGGAAGGAAGGAAGGAAAGAAAGAAAAGAGGATGGCTGGAGAGTTGGCTTAGTGGTTAAGGAGCTTGCCTGCAAAGCCAAAGGACCCAAGTTCAATTCCCCAGCACCCATGTAAGCCAGTTGCACAAGGTGGCACATGCATCTGAAGTTCGTTTACAGCAGTTAGATGCCCTGGAGTGCCCATTTTCTCTCTCTTATCTGCCTCTCTCTCTCTCTCTCTCTCTTTCAAATAAACAAAATAAAAAATATTTTTGAAAAAGAAAGAAAAGGGCTGGAGAGATGGCTTAGTGGTTAAGTTGCCTGCCTGCTAAGCCTAAGAACATTGGTTCCAATCTTCCAGGTCCTACGTTTAGCCAGACACAAAGTGATGCAAGGGCACAGTGCCACACTTGCCCACAATGGGGCGCATGCGTCTGGAGTTCCTTCACAGTGGCTGAGAGGCTGCTGGCATGCCTATTCTCTGTCTCCCTCCACCTTTCTCTCTCTCTCTCTCTCTTTGGTTTTGCAAGATAGGGTTTCACTCTGGTCCAGGCTGACCTGGAATTAACCATGTAGTCTCAGGGTGGCCTCAAACTCTCGGTGATCCTCCTACCTCTGCCTCCGGAGTGCTGAGATTAAAGGCGTGTGCCACCAGGCCCAGCCTAATCCTGGTTTTTAAAAATGGTGATAAAGAAGCAAATATATTTCCACATCACAGTTGTATTTTTCTAATAATTTGGTAGCATTTCAATATAGTTGGCTTCTTTAGGCTACATGCAGTACATAGGATACATTTTAAAACATCGGTTTGGGGCTTGCCAGGTAGGTTCAAAAGGGGTCCATGGCACAGACAAAGATCTGGATATAATGTGGAAGAGGCGTGACTTCCCAATGGAAAAGTGGTGCCTTTGTCAGAAGGGTGGCAGGTAGCACTCAGGAGGCAGAAACAATAGGTGTCCACTTCAGATGGACGGAGATGAACCAGATGAGCCTGCCCCTCCCACAGGCCAGCTTGATTGCAGAGCTGCTGAAGAGTCTGCGGGAAGGCTTCCCATCTCACAGGTACTACGACACAACTAAGACCAAGAGGACCAAGAACTTAACAAAGCAGGCCCTTTAGCAACTACAGGAATATAGGTCCATGACCTCCTTGACTACACCTGCTCATCTGAGATGAGCCTCTTCAAGGCAGTGAACTCCCCACTCCAGAACTATATAAAGCAGTGGTATGGTGGCTTCTGCCTCTCATCCCAGCACCTGGGAGGCTGAGGCAGGAGTTTTGTCATGAGTTACACAGTTTCAGGCCACCTTGTGTCAAAAAATAAAACTGAAAAAATATAGAAACCTACTTCTTTGCAAATTATGTGTGTGTGTGTGTGTGTGTGTGTGTGTGTGTGTGTATAGAGAGAGAGAGAGAGTGAGAGTGAGTTTAGCTGGGCATGGTGGCACATCTCTTTAAATCCCAGCACTCAGGAGGCAGAGGTTGGAAGATCACCAACAGCTTGAGACTACAAAGTAAATTTCAGGTCAGTCTGGGCCAGTTTGAGACTCTACCTTGAAAAACCAAAGAGAGAGACAGAAAGAGAGAGAGAGAGAGAGAGAGAGAGAGTGAGTTTGGGCAGAAGTACCCTGTGGAGATGGATAATGTTGTGCCCAGAAGCCATAGATTGTTGTTAGAAAACTTCAATGCCAGGAGTGGAATATCTTCCAGTTGAATTGTTGGCCAGGGAGGTCCTTGATGCCTCCAAAACATTACGGGCTATTGCCAAGGCTCTTGGTTTCCCACCAGTACTAGATGGAAAACCCTATTACTAAGGAGTCTAGAATCTTGGGCTGCAGGTTACTAAGAAATCAAGCTGGAAACCTCCTCCCTGTTGACTAGCTATCAAGATGCTGGAAAGACCTATGAGCCTGCTGGGAGAGAAAAGTCATCTTAACCAGCCTTGGACTCTGCAAGCTTAATAGCTGGACATACATGACAAATGTACCAACTGGTGCAATGGTGGCATGTCTGTTATAGGGGAAACCAACCACTCTCTCATTAGATTTGAGGCCCATTCCATGCCGGTACTGAAAACCTAATAAAAAACCTATGGCTGGGGAGGTCATAGGCCCTATGGGGGAAACTATTACTGTTGTCTGTTTAATATATTATACTTACCAAATTGCCCAGTAAACACTTATGTTTATGCCCATAAATTAGTGCTGCTCTCACTTTAGTTAGAGCAGCTTCTCTTTTCAGATGGCACTGACCACTGGAGAGACTCAAAACTCACCAAAGTTGTGAGAAGTTCAGCATTAAGTCAGACATCTCTATCACATCTTCCAAGGCTCAGGTACCATTGTGGAAGAGGTGACAGAAAGAATGTAAGAGCCAAAAGAAGGGGAGGAATGTTTGAAATACTGTCTTCAGACCCAATGAGTCTATACATACATAAGACCTGCAAAATAGGGAGAAAAAAAATGGATGAAATCAAAATACAAGAGAGGCTGGGAGTGGTTGTGCATACCTCGAATCCCAGCACTTAGGAGGCAGAGGTAGGAATTTGAAGCCAGCCTGGGACTGCAGAGTGAGTTCCAAGTTAGCCTGGGCTAGAGTAAAACCCTACCTCAAAAAATATATATATATATATTTAGAGAGAGAGAGAGAGCACCAAGCGTGGTGGTGCATGTCTTTAATCCCAGCATTTGGGAGGCAGAGGCAAGAGGACTGCCATGAGCTCAAGGCCACCCTGAGACTACATAGTGAATTCCAGGTCAGCCTAAGCTAAAGTGAGACCCTACCTTGGAAAACCAAAAAATAAAAATAAAAAAAAATGTGGACCTGGCATGGTGGCACAGATCTTTAATCCCAGCACTTGGGAGGCAGAGGTAAGAGGATTGTTGTGAGTTCAAGGCCACCCTGAGACTACATAATGAATTCCAGGTCAGCCTAAGCTAAAGTGAGACCCTACCTCAGGAAACCAAAAAAAAAAAAAAAAAAAAAAAGTGGACCGGGCATGGTGGCACAGATCTTTAATCCCAGCACTTGGGGGGCAGAGGTGGGAGGATCGCCGTGAGTTCAAGGCCACCCTGAGACTACATAGTGAATTCCAGGTCAGCCTGGGCTACAGTGAGACCCTACCTTGAAAAACCAAAAAGAAAAAAAAAAAAAAAAAAAGCTGGCTGGCTTCATTGCTTCAACTGTAAGGGAACTCTTACCTAGCAACTCATAAATTAAATGCTAATCTATGTTCCAACCTGAAGCAAAAGGGACAAAGAGAGAAGGGAATCCAGAGAGTTAGTGCCAGACATTCTACAAATAGTACCTGACGTTTTAGGCGCAGAGCAGGTGTGTCATCAGAGGGGCCAGGTAGAGTGGCTCATGCCTTTATGCTCAGCACTTGGGAGGCAGAGGTAGGAGGATCACTGTGAGTTTGAGACCAGCCTGAGAGTACATAGTGAATTCCAGGTCAGTCTAGGCTAAAGAAAGACCCTGAACAAGATAAAATAAGAAATATAACAAGGGAGCTGGGCGTGGTGACACACGCCTTTAATTCCAGCACTTGGGAGACAGGGAGGTAGGAGAATCACTGTGAGTTACAGGCCACCCTAAGACTACATAGTAAATTCCAGGTCAGCCTGGGCTAGAGTGAGACCCTACCTCAAAAAAAAAAAAATAAAAATAAATAAATAAATATAAAGAAAGAAATAACATAAATACTAAAATAAAAGAGAAATATAACAATCCCAGCACTCGGGACAGAGGTAAGGATCGCTGAGAGTTCGAGGCCAATTTACTAAAATAAAACCCTACCTCAAAAAAAAAAAAAAAAAGTTATAGCAATGAATTAGAAAACTCAGATATGGCCGGGCATGGTGGTGCATGCCTTTAATCCCAGAACTCGGGAGGATTGCTGTGAGTTCAAGGCCACACTGAGACTACATAATGAATTCCAGGTCAGCCTGGGATAAATTGAGACCCTACCATCCTACCTCAAAAAAAAAAAAAAAAAAAAAAAAAAAAAAAAAAAACTCAGACAGGGCTGGAGAGATGGCTTAACGGTTAAGGTGCTTGCCTGTGAAGCCTAAGAATGCATGTTTGAATCTCCAGGTCCCACATATAGCCAATGTAAACGTGATGCAAGCGTGCAATGTCGCCCATGCGCACAAGGGGGTACATATATATGTCTGGAGTTCATTCACAGCGACAGAAAGGTCCTAGTGTGCCCATTCTCTCTCTCTCTGCCTCTTTCTTCCTCTCTCTCTTTCAAAAATAAAAATAAATAAAATAAAAGTATAAGACAGTGAATACTGAACATTAAAAAAAAACCTCAGACAAAATAGACAAATTCCTATGAAAATACAATGTTTGAGACTGACTAAAGCTGGGCTCAAAGAAGACATGGAGGGCTAGTAAGGTGGCTCAGCAGTTAAAGGCACTTGCTTGCAAAGCCTGCCAGTCCAGTTTAAATTCCTAGCAACTACATAAAGTCAGATTCAAAGTGGTGCATTCATCTATGAGATGCTAATGCCAATGATAACGAAAGGCAGGGCCATGGCATGAGCCCCCCCCACATATTAGTTTAAATATATAATTTTTATTATTTTTATTTTTATTTATTTATTTGAGAGAGAGAGAGAGAGAGAACTAGGCAGGAGAGAGGGAGAATAGGCACGCCAGGGCCTCCAACCACTGCAAAAGAACTCCAGATGTATGCGCCCCCTTATGCATCTGGCTTACATGGGTCCTGGGGAGTCAAACCTGTGTCCTTTGGCTTTGCAGGCAAGTGTCTTAACCACTAAGCCATCTCTCCAGCCCTTAAATATATAATTTTTATTTATTTATTTATTTGACAGACAGAGAGAGAAAGAAGCAGATAGAGAGAAAGGGAGAGAATGGGTGCTCCAGGGCCTTCAGCTGCTGCAAATGGACTACAGAGCACGCACCACCTTATGCATCTGGCTTACATGGGTCCTGGGGAAATGAATCTGGGTCCTTTGGCTTTGCAGGCAAGCGCCTTAACTGCTAAACTATCTCTCCAGCCCTAAATATATACAATTTTTCTAAACATGTTTTATTTGCTAGGCAAGAGAGAGAGAGAGAGAGAGGAGAGAGAGAGAGAGGCAGATAGAAAGAGAAAACCAGGCATGGTGGCACACTCCTTTAATTCCAGCACTTGGGAGGCAGAGGTAGGAGGATCGCCATGAATTTGAGGCCACCCTGAGAATACAGAGTGCATTCCAGGTCAGCCTGAGCTAGAGTGAGACCCTACCTCGAAAAACAAAACAAAAAAAAAAAAAGAAGAAGAAGAAGAAAGAAAGAAAGGAGGAGGAGGAAAGAAAGGAAGAAAGAAAGAAAGGAGAAGGGAGGAGGAGGGAGGGAGGAGGGGAAGGAAGGAAGGAAGGAAGGAAGGAAGGAAGGAAGGAAGGAAGGAAGGAAGGAAGGAAGGAAGGAAGGAAGGAAGGAAGGAAGGAGAATGGATGTACCAGGACCTCTAGCCACTACAAATAGACTCCAGACACATGTGCCACCTTGTGCATCTGGCTTTATATGGGTCCTAGAGAACTGAACCTGGGTCCTTTGACTTTGCTGCAAGCACCTTATCTGCTAAGTCATCTCTCTAGCCCAAATATATATAATTTTAAGAAAAGAAGTGGAACCTCTGAATAGATTTAAAACTTGAGTTTCAACTAGTCATCAAAAAACTGGGGCAGGAGAGTTGGCTCAGCAGTTAAGGTGCTTGCTTGCAAAGCCTAATAACCAGGGCTAGATTCCCAGTACCCATGTTAAGCCAAAAGCTCAAAGTGGCACATGCATCTGGAGTTTGTTTGCAGTGGTTAGAAGCCCTGGTGCACACATACTCTCTCTCTGTAACTGTCTCTCTCTTGTGTTTGTATCTCTTTGCTTACAAATAAATAAATAAAATTAAAAATTTAAAAAGGGGGCTGAGGTGCACACCTTTAATCCCAGCACTCAGGAGGCAGAGGTAGGAGGATCACCATGAGTTGGCTGAGGCCACCCTGAGACTACATAGTGAATTCCAGGTCAGCCTGGGCTAGAGTGAAACCCTACCTTGAAAAAACCAAAAAATAAAAAGGGGGGGGCTGGAGAGATGGCTTAGCAGTTAAGGTGTTTGCCTGCAAAGCCAAAGGACCCAGGTTCGATTCCCCAGGACAAACGTAAGCCAGATGCACAAGGGGCACATGTGTCTGGAGTTCATTTGCAGTGGCTACAGGTCCTGGTGTGCCCATTCTTTCTCTATCTGTCTCTCTTCTCTCACTCTACCTCTCTCTCTCTGTTTGCAAATAAATAAATAAAATTTAAAAATAAAAAAAAATTTTAAAAGGGCTGAAGAGATGGCTCAGCAATTTAGGCACTTGCCTGCAAAGCCTAAGGTCCCAAGTTCAATTCCCAGTACATACGTAAAGCCAGATGCACAAGGTGGTACATGCATCTGGAGTCATTTGCAGTGACTAAAGGCCCTGGCATGCCCATTTCTCTCTCTCAAATAAATAAATAAATAAATAAATAAATAAATAAATAAATAAATAAAATATTTTAAAAAGGGGAGCTGAAGAGATGGCTTAGTGGTTAAAGCATTTGCCTGCAGAGCCAGGTTTATTTCTCCAGAACCCACATAAGCCAGATGCACAAAGAGGTGCATGCATCTGGGGTTCATTTGTAGTGGCTGGATGCCATGGTGTGCCCATTCTCTCTCTATCTCTCTGTCTCTCTCTCTCTCTCTCTCTCTTCACCTCTTTCTCTCTCAAATAAATAAATAAAGAAAGAAAATATATTTTAAATATTTTATTATTTATTTATTTATTTGAAAGAGAGAGATACAGAAATAGCCAGGCAGAGAGAGAGAGAGAAAAAGAGGGAGAATTCTCTCTCAAATAAATAAATAAATCGAAACCGAAAATATATTTTAAAAAATATATTTTAAAAAATATTTTTAAAAAACAACTATGCATGGGTCTGGGAGATGGTTCAGCAATTAAAGGCACTTGTTTGCAAAGCCTGACAGCCTATGTTCAATTCCCAAGCCATCCATGGAAGCTAGGCACAAGTATCTGGTATTTGTTTGCAGTAACAAGAGGCCTTGGTTCCTCCCCAGCCCCTGACACATAATAAATAAATAAAAATTAAGCCATGTATGGTGGTGCACTGCTTTAATCCCAGCACTAGGGAGGCAGAGGTAGGAGGATTGCCATGACTTCAAGGTCACCCTGAGACTGCATAGTCAGCCTTGTCTAGAGTGAGACTCTACCTTGAACCCCCCCTCAAAAAAAATTTAAAACAAAAGAGATGGAGAGATGGCTTAGTGGTTTAGGTGTTTGACTGTAAAGGACTCATGTTCAACTCTCCAGGTCCCACGTAAGCCAGATGCACAAGGTGACGCAAGTACGCAAGGTCACATATGTGCACAAGATGGCACATGCATCTGGAGCGCACCAATTCTCTCTCTCTAATTTCACTCTCTCATTCTCTAGCATTAAAAAAAAAGGAGGAGCCGGGTGTGGTGACTCACACCTTTAATCCCAGCACTCAGGAGGCAGAGGTAGGAGGATCGCCATGAGTTCGAGGCCACCCTGAGACTACATAGTTAATTCCATGTCAGCCTGCACCAGAGTGAGACCCTACCTCACAAAACCAAAAAAAAAAAAAAAAAAAAGGGCTGGAGAGATGGCTTAGCGGTTAAGGCACCTGCCTGCTTGCTAAGCCTAAGAATGCCCATTCAATTCTCCAGGTCCCACGTTTAGCCAGACACAAAGTGACACAAGGGTGCAATGCTACACTTGCCCACAAGGGGTGCACACATCTGGAGTTCGTTCACAGCAGCCAAGAGGCTGCTGGTGCGCCCATTCTCCATCTGTCTGTCTGTCTCTCTCTGACTCTCTCCAAAAATAAATAAATAAATGAAAGGAGCTGGGTATGGTGGTGCATGCCTTTAATTCCAGCACTCGGGAGGCAGTGGTAGGAGGATTGCCATGAGTTCGAGGCCACCCTGAGAATACAGAGTGAATTCCAGGTCAGCCTGAACTAGAATGAAACCCTACCTCGGAAAAAAAAAAAAAAAAGCCAGTCTGTTGAGCTTGCCGGAAAAAAAAAAAAAATAAATAAAAAATAAAACAAAACTACCCACAAAGTTCCAGGTCTGGCAGTACATACCTGTAATCCCAGCCCTTAGGAGGAAGAGATAGGAGGACTGCAAGAAGTTCAAGACTAGCCTGCCCTACCTCAAATTAAAAAAAAAAAACAAAGGGCTGAGGATTGAGCTCAGTGGAACATCACCTGCCTCGTATACAAATAGCCCTCTGATTGCCAGCACTACAAAGAAAATTTACCTACCCCAAAAGAAAAGCTCCAATCCAGATGCCTTCATGGGTGAATTGTATCAACATTTAAGATATCAGGGGGCTGGGGAGATGGCTCCATGGTTTAAGGCATTTGTTTGCAAAGCCTGCAGGCCCAGGTAAAGCCAGCTGCATAAAGCAGTGCACGCATCTGGAGTCTGTTTGCAGTGGCAGGAGGCCCCGATGCACCCATTATTGCATTTTCTCTCTCTGAATGCAAATAAATAAATAAAAATGTTTAAAAAAGAAAATATCAGGGCTGGACAGATGGCTTAGTGATTAAAGCACATGCCTCTGAAGCCTAAGGACCCCAGTTCAATTCTCCAAGTCCCACGTAAGCCACATACACATGGTGGTACATGCGTCTGGAGTTCGTTTGCAGTGGCTAGAGGCCCTGGCACACCCATTCTCACTCGCTCTCTCTCTCTTTTTCCCTCTGTCTCTAATAAATAAATAAAAGAATAAAATATCAATACCAATTCTTCATAATCTCTTCCAAAGAAAGAAGAGAGAACACTTGCTGCCTCATTTTTTTTAGGTCAGCCTTACTATGATACCAAAACCAGGCAAAGACATCACAAGATAAGTCTAGGCTAGGGGCTGGAAAGATGGTTGGGCCAGTGATTAAGGTGTTTGCCTGCAAAGCCTAATAACCCAAGTTCGATTTCCCAGTACCCACATAAAGCCAGATGCAGAAAGTAGTACATGCACCTCGAGTTCCTTTGCAGCAGCTAGAGGCCTTGGTACACCCATTCTCTCTCTCTCTCCCTTCTCTGTCTCTCTCTGGTGGGCATGGGGGCATAGGCCTTTAATCCCAGCACTCAGGAGGCCAAGGTAGGAGGATTTCTGTGAGTCTGAGGCCAGCCTGAGACGACATAACAAATTCTAGGTCAGCTAAAGAGAGAGCCTACCACAGAAAAAGATAAGTGTACGCCAATATCTCTTATAAGTACCTGTGCAAGGACTGCGCACATGAGGACTTAACAGGAATTAACTGTCATAATAGAAAGATGCCTTTGGTTCCCAAAAGGTTCGAATCATCAAAAGTAATAAAAAATAATGGAGATACAGCAAATTAAATTTAAATGTAGAAGCAGAGTGGGACCATTTTAGAAAAATATGTAAAGACAACTCATAAGATTTTTATTTCATAAAGCAAGATTAATAATAATTATCTGCTGTGTGTCCCCAAACTTTTTTGCAATTATTTTGAAGATCATTTAAGATAAATGATATGAGAGTATTTTAACACTTACTAGTAGGATAATTACTATCAGAGCTCTTCGCAGCTTATAGAACATGACCTTACTCAGGAGTACCATTCTATTTTCTGCATTAAATTGTCTCTTGCCTTGTGGCCTTTGCACCTGTGGTCCCCTTGACCTGAAATGCTCTTCCCTCAGCTCCCCCTGTAGGCTGCTCACATCCTTCATCCTCAGCTCACATCTCATCTCCTCAGAGGCCCTCCCTGACTACCTGATAGAAATTCAATCTTTGAAATGATCTTGCTTGTTTGCTTGTATGACAAGTAAGGCAGGAGGACAGGAGCTATGTATAGTGTTACACATAGTCTCCCTCTGGGCCCAAGACGCTCCTGTCATGTGGAAGATGCTGTTAAATGAACAATGAGCTACAGCTCTGTGAGGCAGGAAGCTGAGGCTCCTGAGGAAGAAATGGCTTTCCAAGTTCCTGTGACAGGCAGAGTGATCATATAATTATTGTCCAAATTGGGAAGTTGTGCTCTAGATAAATACTAAACTGGCCAGGTGTGGTGGTACACACCTTTAACCCCAGCACTTGGGAGGCAGAGATAGGAGGATCGCTGTGAGTTCAAAGCCAGCCTGGGACTACAGAGTGAGTACCAGGTCAGCTTGGGCTAGAGACCCTACCTCAAAAAACAAACAAACAAACAAAAATAACAAAAAAACTGGACTGGACAGGACATAAGATTTAATAGGGTATTAGCAGGTACAGCGAGCAAAGATTCAAGGCTATTCTTAAGCGAGAGGACTTAAGATTGGTGAGTCTAAGCTATATTCTCTCCACTACATCCCATCCTGTGAAAAGTCAAATTCAGCAAATTGCTTTCCCCAAGTGCCCCTGAGCCACAGGAAGCACATTATGTGTAGCTCTGGAACAGCTGATCGTCATGACTCTCTGCTTGTATTGTCTAGAAGTCCTGTGGAGGTTTACCACGACAGAAGCCAAGATCTCTCAGCCAAAGCAGATTAACAATGGAGCAAACAAAATTAAACCTGAGTCTTCTTTGTGAAGAGAAAGGAGGAGTGAGAATATTTAAATAATGCTAGGCATGGTGGCGGACGCCTTTAATCCCAGCACTTGGGAGGCAGAGGTAGGAGGATTGCCATGAGTTCAAGGCCACCCTGAGACTACATAGTGAATTCCAGGTCAGCCTGAGCCAGAGTGAGACCCTACCTCAGAAAACAACAACAACAACAACAACAAAAATGCTAAGCCTTAACAAGTGCCTTAAAATGCTAAGCAGGCAAATGCCTTAACTGCTGAGCCATCTCCCCAGGGAGAATATAAAATAGGGATTTTATTATTTTTTTATTTATTTACAAGGAGAGAGAGAGAGAGCAAGAAATAGGTACACCAAGGCTTCTTGCTGGTGCCACTTTGCTTTGTACATCTGGCTTGACATGGGTACTGGGGGAATTGAACCCTGGGTTGGCAGGCTTTGGAAGCAAGTGCCTTAAAATGCTAAGCCGTATCCCCAGCCCTGTGGTGACTTTTTAAAATTTGTGTTTTTATTATTTATTTATTTATTTTTGAGGTAGAGTTTTGCTCTAGCACAGGCTGACCTGGAATTCACTATGTAGTCTCAGGGTGGCCTCGAACTCACAGTGATCCTCCTACCTCTGCCTCCCA
This sequence comes from Orientallactaga sibirica, assembly GCA_036365145.1. NCBI lineage: Eukaryota > Metazoa > Chordata > Mammalia > Rodentia > Dipodidae > Orientallactaga > Orientallactaga sibirica. The sequence goes on along the minus strand of JAEOAD010000005.1, from coordinate 57,997,104 downwards.
AGTGCTGGGACTAATGGCATGTGCCACCATGCCCAGCAGCCCTATGGTTTTTTTTAAACTTTATTTTATTTTATTTGTTTGAGAGAGAGAGAAAGGCAGATAGAGAGAGAGAGAATGGGTGTGCTGGGGCTTTAAGCCCCTGCAAATGAACTCCAGATACATGCACCACCTTGTGCATCTGGCTTATGTGGGTCCTGGGGAATCGAACCTGCATCCTTTGGCTTTGCAGGCAAGCGTCTTAAGCCATCTCTCCAGCCTCCAGCCCTGTTTTTTTTTTTTTTTTTTTTTTTTTTTTTGCGAGGTAGGGTCTCACTCTGGTCCAGGCTGACCTGGAATTAACTATGTAGTCTCAAACTCTTGGTGATCTTCCTCCCTCTGCCTCCCAAGTGCTGGGTTTAAAGGCATGCACCACCACGCCTGGCTAGCCCTGTAGGTTTTTTTTTTTTTTTTTTTTGAGGTAGGGTCTCACTCTGGCTCAGGCTGACCTGGAATTCACTATGTAGTCTCAGGGTGGCCTCAAACTCACAGCAATCTTCCTACCTCTGTCTCCTGAGTGCTGGAACTAAAGTTGTGAGCCACCATATCCAGCCAATAATTTTTTTTTTTCGAGGTAGGGTTTCACTCTAGCCCAGGCTTACCTATGTAAGCCTACATGCACAAGGTGGTGCATGTGTCTGGAGTTGGTTTGCAGCAGCTTGGAGGCCCTGGCAGGTCCATTCTCTTTCTCTTAATCTCTCAAGTGAATAAATAAAAATTAAAAAAATATTTACAAAACATAATCTTGGGCTGGAGAGATGGCTTAGCCATTAAAGTGCTTTCCTGTGAAGCCTACGGACCCAGGTTCAATCCTCCAATACCCACATAAGCTAGACACACAAGGTGACACATGTGTCTGGAGGTCATTTGCAGTCGCTAGAGGCTCTGGCACGCCCATTCTCTCTCTATCTGCCTTTCTCTCTCTCTCTTTCTCAAATAAATAAATAAAATATTAAAAATAAAAAATAAAATGTTTAAAAAATAATCTTAGTATAATTACAAAATAGAAAAACTGGCCCTCCTGTAATTTGTCCACTACTTAATTAAAGACCCAGCAGGGAACTGGGTATTTGCAATCCTTCAATTATTTATTTTTTTATTTATTTTTAATTTTTATTTATTTATTAGAGATAGAAAGAGGGAGAGAAAGAGGGAGAATGGGCATGCCAGGGCTTCTAGCCACTGCAAACAAACTCCAGACACATGTGCCACCATGTGCATATGGCTTATGTGGAACCTGGAGAATTCAACAGGGGTCCTTGGGCTTCATAGGCATGCACCTTAACCACTAAGCCATCTCTCCAGCCCCTTCAATTATTTAATAAATAGCAAATCCGGAGCTCAAGGGGAGGACTTTGAACATAGCAGTTCTTTGATGCTTCCAGCAACTTTATATCAATGCTGTTACTATCTCCATTCCACAAACTGAGGAAACTGAGACTGGGAGGTTAGGCTACTTGCCAAATCATTCTCTTGGAAGAGCTGAGATTTGAGATTAGGGCTCTTGAGTCTGCCTCTCATCACCCTTCACTACTTGGCCTACAGCAGTACAAGCTGTTCGCAGTTTTTGTGTACTAAATAAATAAACAGGGAATGATCAAGCAAGTGAGTGAGCACCAAGAGGCTGTGTTATCACACAACACCAGTGCTGAGTCAAGAAACTGTGCTTGGGCTCTGACTCACTCTGAGCCATTTCACTGAGCCTCAGGTGTCCTCCCAGGCCAGATGAGGGATTTGGGTAGATATTTTGAAAAGCCTGTTTAATAATCCAAACCATAATCCCTTGGACCTTCATTTTAAGTGATTATGGTTAGTAGTTTAATCCTAAAATTGTACTAAACTATGCCAAAGGTACTCAGACTATTCAATGGAGTATTTCAGCTTAAAGTCCCCAGATTTAGATTCAGACTGCTTCTGCTTTTGAGTGCCTTTGGGCCAGTGCTTTAGGTCTCTGACTCAGTTTCAAAGACAACCATCCTGACCCCTCATGGATCATACGGCCTGCACTTGATGTGCAAAAAAAAATCGTATGCACTTAATGAAAAAATCATAATCAAGTGTTGGTATGAAATTATAAATTGGGGTTGGGTAGGGTCACACTATGGCCCAGGCTGACCTGGAATTCACTATGTAGTCTCAGGCTGGCTTTAACATTTACAATTAGCATAAATCTGGCTCAGCTGTTAGCTATTCCTTTTGTAAATTATTTTTATTTATTTATTTGCAAGCAGAAAGAGAGACAGACTGAACATGCCAGGACTTCTAGCAGCTACAAGTAAGCTCCAGATGCATGTACCACTTTGTGTATCTGGCTTTACATGGGTACTGGGGAATTGAACCCAGGACGTCAGACTTTGCAAGTACGCACCTTAACCACTGAGCAATCTCTCTAGCCCATCACTTATATATTCTTTTTGTTGTTGTTTGTTTGTTTGTTTTTTCGAGATAGGGTCTTGCTCTAGTCCAGGCTGACCTGAAATTCACTATGTAGTCTCAGGTGGCTTTGAACTCACAGCCATCCTCCTACCTCTGCCTCCCTAGCGCTGGGATTAAAGGTGTGCTCCACCATGCCCGGCTAGCTATTCTCTAATAAGTTATAATAATAACTTTAATAAGTGTAGTTTCTTTCTTTCCTTCTTTTTAGGCCTTATTCTAGCCAAAGTTGGCCTTAAACTCACAACAAAACTTTTACCTCAGCCTCTTGAGTGTTGGTACTGAAGGTGTGAGCCATGACAACTGACTGATAAATAGATATTTAAAAAATTTTTTTTGTCTTGAGGAGAAGAAGCAAACATGTAGACCCCACTTTGTGAGATCCTTTGGGCAGGGGCAATGTCTGCCTGGATCAGTGTCATTCTCCCCCACCTGCCCCATCAGCACAGTGCCTGCTCCACAGAAGGAGCTCAGGCATATATAAAGAATGAATGAGCCGGGCGTGGTGGTGCACGCCTTTAATCCCAGCACTCGGGAGGCAGAGGTAGGAGGATCGCTGAGAGTTCGAGGCCACCCTGAGACTACATAGTTAATTCCAGGTCAGCCTGGACCAGAGTGAGACCCTACCTCGAAAAAAAAAAAAAAAAAAAAAAAAAAAAAAAAGAATGAATGAGCCAGGCATGATGGCGCATGCCTTTAATCCCAGCACTCGGGAGGCGGAGGTAGGAGGATCACTGTGAGTTCGAGGCCACCCTGAGACTACATAGTGAGTTCCAGGTCAGCCTAGACTAGAGTGAAACCCTATCTCAAAAAACTAAAAAAAAAAAAAAAAATTAAAAGAATCAATGACAACAGTCTTGCATCTCTTGATGTTACAGTTCAGAACTTGGGTGGAAGTCCCCCCTAAACACTGCCAGCCTCCATTACCCTTCTTCCTTATTTTCCCTTGCATCTGGGTTCAGCTCTTAATGCACAGGTACACCAAGAGAAGTATCCCCTCCTCCTGGCAAGAGCAAATGAATCAAGGCCAGGACTGGATCATAATCATCGTAGATATACCAGATGTCAGGCTGGAGAGATGGCCCAGTGGTTAAGGCACTTGCTTGCAAAGCCTAATGGCCTAGGTTCAATTCCCCAGTACCCATGTAAAACCAGATGCACAAAGTGGTGCCTGCATCTGGAGTTCGTTTGCAGTAGCTAGAGGCCCTGGTGTGCCCATTCTCTCTCTCTGCTTACAAATAAATAAAAATATTTTTTAAAAAAGAGTGTAGAAGCCGGGCGTTTTTAATCCCAACTCGGGAGGCAGAGGTAGTAGATCACCAAGAGTTCGAGGCCACCCTGAGACTGTTAATTCCAGGTCAGCCTGGACTAGAGTGAAACCCTACCTCGAAAAAACCATTTAATTGGTGGTGCCAATCCCAGCACTTGGGAGGCAGAGGTAGGAGGATCACCATGAGTTAGAGGCCACCCTGAGACTACATAGCTAATTCCAGGTCAGCCTGGACCAGAGTGAGACCCTACCTTGAAAAACAAAAAAAAACAAAACAAAAAACAAAACAAAAACAAAAAAAAGAGTGTAGACCCTATCTTGAAAAACAATAATAAATAAATAAATAATAAAAAGACTTAGAAGGATAATTATTAAATTATTATATTTATTGAGAAAAATATAGAACCAAGGAAAGGCACTCATGTGGCCAGAGATCCCACAGGCCTGGGAAAACTTCGGAAAGAAAAGAGAGAAAAGAAAGTTCAAGGAGCTCCTGCCATGTGGGAGGTGGAGGGATAAAGAACCCATGTGGAGCAAGGCGTGGTGGCGCACACCTTTAATCCCAGCACTCGGGAGGCAGAGGTAGGAGGATTGCTGTGAGTTCGAGGCCACCCTGAGACTACATAGTGAATTCCAGGTCAGCCTGAGCTAGGGTGAGACCCTACCTCAAAAAAACCAAAAGACAAAAAACAAACAAACAAAAAGAACCTGTGTGGAGAGTAAGGGCTAGGGACCTCCCCTCAGCTCAACCCAGCTAAGGTTGTTCTCTGAGCCAGGTAGGGAGGGGGGTTCTCATGACGGTTCGAAAACTAAAGGCACCTGGCTGGAATAGCTTCGAAGTTTTTTTTTTTAAGATTTTATTTTATTATTATTATTTTTTAAATATTTTTAAATTTTTATTTATTTATTTGTTAGAGACAGAGAGAGGGAGAGGAGAATGGGTGCACCAGGGCCTCTAGCCACTGTAAACAAACTCCAGACGCATGGGTCTCCATGTGCATCTGGCTTACATGGGATCTGGAGATTCGAACCGGGGTCCTTAGGCTTCACAGGCATTTGCCCTTAACCACTAAGCCATCTCTCCAGCCCTTATTTTGTTTTTTTGAGGTAGGGTCTCACTCTAGCTCAGGCTGACCTGAAATTCACTATGTAGTCTCAGGGTGGCCTCGAACTCATGGTGATCCTTCTACCTCTCCTCCCAGTGCTGGGGATTAAAGGCGTATGCCACCATACCCAGCTAAGATTATTTATTTATTTATTTATTTATTTATTTATTGAGACAGAGAAAGGGAGAGAGAGAAAGTGAGAACGGGTGTGCCAGGGCCTCTAGCCACTGTAAAGAACTCCAGACGCATGTACCACCATGTGCATCTGGCTTACATGGGACTTGGAGAATTGAACTGTGGACCTTAGGCTTCACAGGCATGTGCCATAACCACTAAGCCATCTTTCCAGCCCTAAGTTTTTTTTTTCTCTCCTTTTTTCTTTTTTCCATTACAAGCCACTGTGCCACAAGTCTAGATCTAGCCAAGAGAAAAATTCACCCACAGCTGAAAGGTCCCAAGTAATCAGAGAGAGAGCGGCTGCCCTCCCCCTGCAAAGGTATTTATAACCTTAAAGGTGAACCAGAGGGACAGCAGGTTGTTTAGGGCTAGGGACTGTTTCAGGAAGAGGCTAGCCCTGACACCAAGTTCCAGGGGCTGAACTTAACTAACCGAAATCCTATGAAAGCCCTCCCTCCCAAGAGGGGTCCAGGTTGTTTGTGGAAAAACAGGTCTAGGGAACTAGGCAAGAGATAAAAAATCAGATCATCTTTGATTTCTAACAAGTGCAGACTTCCCTGCCTTTTTTTTTTTTTTAACTTATGGGGGTCCAGTCACCCAAACTGTACCCCTCCTCTCATTCTGATTGGAATTTACTAGTTGAAAAAGAAATTGGGCTGGAGGTCAAGTAACACTGTCAAGGTCAAGGCAAAGACTGAGTGGCCCATTGATTTATGGCCAGTTCCATGACTCCCCTGCAGTGTTTTGAATGGTCTCTTTCACAGTGCCCAGAGATCGGCAGCGCTGGGCCTTGCCTTCTCACTCTCAGTACTTTAGGCTGCATTCCACAAGACAGTCATGTCCAGGAGAGTCTTGGTGGCTGGAACTACATTCCCTCTTCTCCCATTTCAAAGGACACTCACCAGGATTCATCTGAGCTTCAGTCAGTAACATGACCCCAGAGCTGTTCTGGACAGAGAATCATGTCAGCAGCATGGGCTGTGAACCTCCTGCAGACTAAGCCAGTCTAATCTATGACTCATATCTGCAGACAACAATTTTTGTAAAGGTGTCTGTTGAATGATAAGGGTACACAGTAAGGCAGAGACAGACCAAGCAAGGTGAAATCATGGCCCTGGAACGGAAAGGGCCATTAGAAATCACCTGACTAGTGGCTAGCTGATCCGAGAAACTGAGGCTTGGGTTAGACACCAGGGACAGAACCCAGGGGGCCCCTTCCTTCCTTCCTTCCTTCCTTCCTTCCTTCCTTCCTTCCTTCCTTCCTTCCTTCCTTCCTTCCTTCCTTTCTTCCTTAAATCTCATACTGCTCCATTCTTTCCTGACCCGTATGCGCCCTCAGGCCCACTGGATTCCACATATCACTAGCCAATTTTCTTTCAGCCTAAGATATGTCACCTGGGGCAGTCCCTGTGAGCCATGCTGAGAATTTGGACTTGAATATGGGGCCATGAGGAATAACCACTACAACCTTCTGGCTACTGCATATGGAATGGAGCCAAAACAACTGAAGTGACCTGAGGGGGACCAGTGAGGAGGCTGCTCTGACTGTTCAAGTGAGAGGAGGTGGCAGCCTGGACTGAGGCTGTAGCAAGGGAAACGGAAGTCGCTGGAGATCTCAGTGACTCCCTTAAGCCTCCACTATGTCTTCCTTTGCCACCTGTAGTCAGTAGTGACCTATTTAATACCTCCTTCTGGTCTTAGATTTGGCAGGATTCTTGTAGGGTGTGATCTCTCGCTAATCCTCTTCCTTTCCCCAACTAGTTCCACTTCTACTTTCATGTCTTTTTTGGTGGGAAAGGGTGTTCCAACGAGGTTTGTTGTGTTTTTAAAACTTTTTATTGCCAGCTTCCATACTTATAGAAAATAAACCATGGTAATTCTCTCCCCATCCCCATTCTCCCGTTCTCCAATCCATCCTCCATCAAATCCCCTCCCTCTTTCAATTAGTCTCTCTCTTTTTTTAATGTCATCATCTTTTTCTCCTATTATGAAGGTCTTGTATAGGTAGTGCCAGGCACTGTGAGGTCATGGACATCCAGGCCATTTTGTGTCTGAAAGAGTACATTGTAAACAGTCTTACCCTTCCTTTGGCTCTTACATTCTTTCTAACACCTCTTCCACAATGGCTCAGGCCTTGGAAGGTGTGATAGAGATGTCTCAGTTGTGAACACTTCACTGTCACTTCTTCTCAGCACTATGGTGACTTTTGAGTTGCCACAGTGGTCACTGCCATCTGAAAAGAGAAGCTTTTCTAACCAAAAGTGAGAGTAATGTTAATAAACCTTTAAAAAGTGCTCATAGGGCAGTTTGGCAGGCACAATATATGCATTTAGCCAGACAACAGCAGGCGTTACTTCCCTAGGGCTCATGACCTCCCCAGCCATAGACTTTTGACTAGGTTTTCACTACCAGCCATGTATTCCCTCCCATGGAGCTGGCCTCTAGTCAAATTAGAGGGATTGGTTCCCCCATAGCAGATATGTCGCTATTGGCATATTTGGCCTGGCTGGCCAGTCTTAAGGCTTGTAAGGTCCACTGCTACTTACTACCACTGATGACTTCTCTCTCCCATAAGGCTGCAAGTTTGTTTGTTTTCTTCAATTTTCATTTATTCATTTTACTTGAGAGAGAGAGAGAAAGAAGCAGAGAGAGAAAGAATGGGCATGCTAGGGCCTTCAGCCACTGCAAACAAACTCCAGACAAATACACCATCTTGGGCATCTGGCTTCTGTGGGTCCTGGGGAATCGAACCTGGTTCCTTTGGCTTTGCAGGCAAGTCCCTTAACCACAAAACAATCTCTCCAGCCCATGTTTTTGTTTTTATTAAGCAGGGTTTCATTTTAGCCCAGGCTGGCCTGAAACTCATTCAGTAGCCCAGACTGGCCTCAAACTATGGCTATCCTTTTACCTCAGTTTCCTGAGTGTTGGGATCAAAGACATGTGCCACCGTGCCCAGCTTCCAGTGAGTTTAATTAGGATTGCTTTCAGGAGCATGGGTGAGGGGTTATTTACAGAGCATGGACAACTTCCAATGGCTACACCACCGAAGAAAATGTCTCTCCCTTCCCCAGCAACCATTAATGGCTAATAGCTCCTCAGAGAAGATTGAGGCCTCATGAGCCTCTCCCCTTCCATAATGGAATGTTGATGAGCCCAGTGTTGTGCAGATCTTGTGCAGTTTGTCATAAGTGCTGAGAGTTCAAGAGTGCAATGGCTGGGCTGGAGACATGGCTTAGAGGTTAAGGTGCTTGCCTGCAAAGCCAAAGGACCCATGTTTGATTCTCCAGGACCCACGTAAGCCAGATGCACATGTGTCTGGAGTTCGTTTGTGCACCCATTCTCTCTCTCTCCCTCTTCCTCTCTCTCAAGTAAATAAATAAATAAAAATAAAATATTTTTTGAAAGAAGAGTGCAATGGATTTGAAGACAACATTCTGCAACACTTCCTCCCTCAGACTGCATATGGAATGGAGCCAAAACAACTGAAGTGACCTGAGGGGGACCAGTGAGGAGGCTGCTCTGACTGTTCAAGTGAGAGGAGGTGGCAGCCTGGACTGAGGCTGTAGCAAGGGAAACGGAGGTCGCTGGAGATCTCAGTGACTCCCTTAAGCCTCCACTATGTCTTCCTTTGCCACCTGTAGTCAGTAGTGACCTATTTAATACCTCCTTCTGGTCTTAGATTTGGCAGGATTCTTGTAGGGTGTGATCTCTTGCTAATCCTCTTCCTTTCCCCAACTAGTTCCACTTCTACTTTCATGTCTTTTTTGGTGGGAAAGGGTGTTCCAACGAGGTTTGTTGTGTTTTTAAAGCAGACTCATACATTCATTTTTAATTTTTTTTTTTTTTTTTTTTTTTTTTTTTTTGGTTTTTCAAAGTAGGGTCTCACTCTAGCCCAGGCTGATCTGGAATTCACTATGTAGTTTCAGGGTGGCCTTGAACTCATGGTGATCTTCCTACCTCTGCCTCCCGAGTGCAGGGATTAAAGGCCTGCAATACCTTCATACATTCTTACTGTCCTCTCTTCTTTGATGTTCCCTGAGTCTTGGACAGTGTTGCAGTTAGCTTCATGTTACCGGCAGAAAACACCTAACCAAGAGCAGCCTGTGGGAGGAAAGGGTTTAGTTGGGCTTACAGACTCTAGGGGAAGGTCTATGATGGCAGGGGGAAATGTGGGCATGAACAGAGGATAGATATCACCTCCTGGTCAACATTAGGTAGACAACAGCAGCAGGACAGTGTGTTAACCCATAAGCCTTCCCCAACAATACACCACCATGCCCAACTAATATGCTATATTGTCTGTATGTAAGGAGGTTGCCAATAAAAAGTATGGTCTGCAAGCGGGACATGGTGGCACACACCTTTAATCCCAGCACTTGGGAGGTAGAGGTAGGAGGATCACCATGAGTTTGAGGTCACCCTGAGACTACATAGTAAATTCCAGGTCAGCTTGAGCTAGAGTGAGACCCTACCTTGAAAAGTAAAACAAACAAAAAAAGAGTTGGAGACCAGCCTGAGACTAGTGAATTCCAGGGTAGGCTGGGCTAGAGCGCAACCCTACCTCAAAAAACCACACAAAAAAATGTATCCTGGTTGAATGGACAGTCCAGGTTTGGTTCATCCAGAATCTAATGTAGCAATCACTGCCCAAGAAGGATCAGATATGGAGCCTGTTTTCATTGAGAGTTTGTACTTCAAACCTTAACTAGTCTGTGTTAGATTAATGTGTTGTATAAAAAGCATTAAATTTGGGACATGGTCAAACTGGATAGTTAGGACTACAAAGCTAAGCCTCTAAAAACCCGTGAAACCAATTTTTTAAAAAAATATTTTATTATTTATTTGAGAGAGAGAGCGAGAGAAAAAAAATGAGCACATCAGGGCCTCTAGCCACCACAAATGAACTCTAGAAGTTTGCACCACTATGTGCATCTGGCTTTTATGGAGGTACTGGGGAACTGAACATGGATCCTTGGGCTTCGCAGGCAAGTGCCTCAACCACTAAGCCATCTCTCCAGCCCTGAAATCTTTTTTTGTTTTGTTTTGTTTTTTGAGGTAGGATCTCACTCTAGCCCAGGCTGACCTGGAATTCCCTACGTAGTGTCAGGGTGGCCTTAAACTCACGTTCAATCCTTACCTCTGCCTCCTGAGTGCTGGGATTAAAGGTATTTACAAGCATACACAGCTCTTCGAAATCAATTTTTAAAGAAGTATTTGTTTGCTACTCCATTGAGGAGACTAGGTTGTATGAGGTACAAAAGAGTAACAAGGAAACAGAAGTCTTTAACGATGCTATAAACAAGCTAGACTTTATGAACACCCATAGACTACACCAATTAAAAAAAGTAGATCACATATTGTCATAAAGCAAATTTCAATAAACTTAAGGGTCAAAAGCCAGCCAGGCATGGTAATGCTGCCTGTAATCCCAGCACTCGGGATGCAGAGATAGAAGGATCTGCCATGAGTTTGGGGTCACCCTGACACTACATAGTGAATTCCAGGTCAGCCTGGGTTACTGTGAGACCGAACCTCAAAAAAAAAATAAGTGTGGGGGGGTCAAAAGCATATAAAGTATGTTCTCTTATAAAAGTGGAGTGAAATTAGAAATGAATGACAGAAACCAGGTGTGCTGCATACCTTTAAACCCAGCATTTGAGAGACAGCGGTAGGAGGATTACCAAGAGTTTGAAGCCAGCCAGGGGCTACAGAATGAGTTTCAGATCAACCTTGTGTAGAGTGAGACCCTACCTCACAAAAAGAAAAAAGAAATAAATGAATGACAGAAGGAAATCTGGGGAATTCACAAATATGTGCAAATTAATATACTCTTGGAGTTGGAACCTTCAAATTGAGACTTAAATGTTGTGAAGGATTTAAGATAACATAGCAAAGGTAAGGCTCGCAGCCTATGGGCACCAGTCATTTCCCAGAGTGGTTGCTGTGGGCAATGAATTAGGGAGAACTGGAAGGTGGGTCTGCCTAGGAGGACTGAGGCCTGGAGCACGGTGCTAAGAGCCGAGGCTTTGGGACACAGGGAGTCTTCCCCTTGAGCACAGAGGGGAGCTGGGTAACAGAAGGTGGTAAGTGAATATTTGGGTTCCTCGGTTAACTTTCTGGATGACACAATCTGAGAAGCTTGACACAATGCAGATGTCCAGATGCAGGGACAGGGAATTTTGAGTCAGCCATTCCAGGAAGTGCTGGTGGGGGGGTTGTTCATCTGTGTTCTTCATATCAGGCTCAGCTTAGGCTTATCTCTTTCTACCTGTGTCCTTGGCTCACCCGTCAGTTGTGGCAGGCATGAATAGTAGCATTTTCTATGATGGGATGTGTGAAAGAGTCAGTGAAGAAATGGCTTTTTTTTTCTAGTGATCCTAACCTGATGAACCTGTCCCCACACTCATGGAACTGGCTTCCCTCTCTCGCCCTCCAGCCTCATGGGTGCTGGAGAGAGGCAGCCTCACCAACTGGTATGAACTTTGACCACATGTTATCACTTATCCTGAGAAATTCAAAAGTGGCCAAGCAATTCAAAGGTCTTTTATGAACAGAAGGACAAAAGTCAACTCCAGCCATTAGCCACTGATTACTCTTTACCACACCTTGGGCGAGATCCTTTCTCTAGTTTTCCAGAGTGAAACTGAAGTCTCAGGGTTATTCCACGAGGCCCGAAGGATGTCAAGATGCCTTATCAGACTCTTACGCAGGCTTGTTCTAAGAGGGAAGCTTCTTGAATTCACACCATTCAAGCTGTGTGTGCTGACATCAAGGACAGAGACTCATCGTCCTACCCCAGAGGACAGATTGACACAGGTGCCAGTGGCAATCTGAAATGAGAACTTTAAAAAGATCCAGACCAGGGCCAGGCGTGGTGGCGCACGCCTTTAATCCCAGCACTCGGGAGGCAGAGGTAGGAGGATCGCCAAGAGTTCAAGGCCACCCTGAGACTACATAGTTAATTCCAGGTCAGCCTGGACCAGAGTGAGACCCTACCTCGAAAAACCAAAAAAAAAGATCCAGACCCTTTCCATCCAGCAATGCCATTTCTGGGAACTTTTTGTAGGAATTATTCCTTAATATGGACAAGGCTCAAGGCCAAGTGGTGGTGGAGAACATGACATTATTTGGGCCAGCTGAAAAGTGAAATTACCATGCCTATGTTAGCAATAGATGCATGCTGATATTTATCGCACCAGTTTAATGACAAAGCATGTTGAATCTTCGCAAGAGCCCTGTAAGATAGATACTGGCCTTATCCCATTTTACAAAGAAGGAAACAGCCCAAAGAGGTTGCCTAACATCACACAGCTAAATACATATCAGACAGGGTTTCTAATAATACTGCTTCCTATTATAAAACAAAGGATTAAGATTTCTGGGTGCGAGCCTCGGTCGTGGTAGTGAACACCTTTAATCCCAGCACTCAGGAGACAGAGGTAGGAGGATCACTGTGAGTCTGAGGCCACCCTGAGACTACATAATTAATTCCAGGTCAGCCTGGGCTACAGCAAGACCCTACCTCAAAAAACAAAACAAAACAAAACAAAACAAACAAACAACAAAAAGATTTGTCAGTGTGGCAACACCTACACACCAGGGTGGGAGAATCATGAGTTCAAGGCTAGCCTGGTCTATGTAATAAGACCCTGTTTATAAAAAGAAGAAAGAGAAGAAATAAAGTTGATATATGGAAAAATCACAACTAGATAAAGCAGTAATAAAAATGATTCTGGTAACCAGGCGTGGTGGGGCATGCCTTTAATCCCAGCACTCGGGAAGTAGAGGTAGGGTACTTTCTAACATGGCAACATTTAACATGTAAGAAACAATATGTAGATAGCAGGTGCTGTGAATCTTAGTATATTGAAACAACTAGAAATGTTTATAGTAAAAATAGAACTCTCTTCCCAGCTTTCTTTCTTTTTAATTTTATTTAGTTGCGAGAGCGAGAAAGAGGCAGAAAGAGAGTTGCTGCAAATGAACTTCAGACACATGCACCACCATGTGCATATGGCTTATGTGGGTTCTGGGGAATTGAACCTGGGTCCTTAGGCTTCACAGGCAAGCACCTTAACCTCTAAGCCATCTCTTCAGCCCCCTCCCCCAGCTTTCTTTCAAAGGGAGACTATATATATATATTTAAAAAGTTGCCTGGGCCTGGCTTGGTGGCACATGCCTTTAGTCCCAGCACTCTGGAGGCCAAGGTAATAGGATCACTATGAGTTCAAGGCAATGTGAGACTACATAGCAAATTCCCTGTCAGCCTGGGCTAGAGCAACACTGTACCTCAAAAAAACAAACCAACCAAACAAAAGAAGTATTTCACCAAGTACCACGTACAATGATCAGTTAAGAATAGTATTCATCCCGGGCTAGAGTGAGACTCTATCTTGAAAAACAAAACAAATAAATAAAAAAATATATTTATGGGCTGGAGAAATGGCTTAGTGGTTAAGGTGCTTGCCTATAAAGCTAAAGGACCCAGGTTCGATTCCTCAGGACCCATGTAAGAGCCAGATGCACAATGGGGTGCATGTATCCTGAGTTTGTTTGCAATGGGTGGAGCCCTGGCATGCCCATTCTCTCTCCCTGCCTATTTCTCTCTCTCTCTCAAATAAATAAAGAAAAATAAAATATTTAAAAATTTAAAAAATAATATTATTCATAAAAATTCCACAAAACCAAAAAGACATATTTTTATTATTCAAAGTAAGTAGAGAACTTTTGCTTCCTTTAAAAAACATTTTTTTTATTTATTTACTTGCAAGCAGAGAGAGATAGAAGAGAGGCAGACAAAGAGAGAATGGGCATGCCAGGGCCTACTGCTACTGCAAACGAACTCCAGATGTATGTGCCCCTTCGTGCATCTGGCTTACATGGGGCCTGGAGAATTGAACCGAGATCCTTTGGCTTTGCAGGCAAATGCCTTAACCACTAAGCCATTTCTCCAGCCCATTGCTTGCTTTTAAATAGCTATGCAGAATTGATAATATAAAATATGGCTCTCAGAGGGATTCCAGGCAGTGGAGAGACCTTGTGAAATAGTGGGGACTGGCCTGGAGCAGCTCCCAGCAAATTTTTGAAAGTTTCTAACTGGCCTACTTCCATCTGACCTAGCCTCACCTCCCTTTGTCACCCCCCTCACCCCAACACACATACCCATGTGTGCAGGGAACAGCACAGCAGGGAAGCCAAGGTAGAGAAAGGCTCAGGAAACAAGTCCCTGGAGAGAAGACACACATGGCTGACCTCAGCCCTGGGGTGTTTCCAATGGCATGTCTGGATGTGGGGAAGTAGGGGTCTTGTGTTTCCCTTGTCCCTCAGCAGAGTGAAGAGGTGGGCAAACTTCCTGGAAGTCATACCAGTAGCCCTCTTAATGCCTTCTTTTGTCTTTTTTTTTTTTTTTTTTTTTTTTTTTTTGAGGTAGGGTTTCACTCCAGCTCAGGCTGACTTGGAATTCACTCTGTAGTCTCAGGGTGGCCTCAAACTCACAGGGATCCTCCTACCTCTGCCTACCAAGTGCTGGGATTAAAAGCATGCACCATCACGCCCGGCTCTCTTTTATCTTTAAAATAGCTATGTTATGTTTGTCCAATCTAATGAAAGCACAAATAAAAATTTCTTTTAAAAATTCTATTGCTCAAAGTGTGGTGGCACATGCCTTTAATCCCAGCACTCAGAAGATAGAGGTAGGAGGATTGCTGTTCGAGGCCAGTTTGAGACTACAAAGTGAATTCCAGATCAGTATGGGCTAGAGCAAGACCCTACCTCAAAAAGCAAAAACTAACAAACAAATAAAAAAAACCCACCTCTATTGAGGGGAATAAAAGAAGGTAATAGTAGGGGGTTATGACCAAATTACATTATATTCACGTATGAAAATTGTCAATAAAATGTTTTTTTTTTTTAAAATAAGAGGCTGGAGAGATAGTTCAGTGGTTAAAGGCAGTTAAAGGCACTTGCTTGCAAAGCCTCCTGGTCTGAGTTTGATTCACAATACCTACATAAAGCCTTACACACAAAGTGGTGCATGCATTTCAGTTTGTTCACAGTGGCAAGAGGCTTTGGCACACTTATATACATTCATATTTTCTCTCTCTCAAACAAACAAATAAAAACATTTTAAGGGACTAGAGAAATGGCTCAGCAGTTTGATTCCCCAGTACCCACGTAGAGCCAGATGCACAAAGTGGTGCATGCATCTACAGTCCACTGGCATGGTGGCGCACGCCTTTAATCCCAGAACATAGAAGGCAGAGGTAGGAGGATCACTGAGTTTGACGCCAGCCTGGGACGACAGAGAGAGATTGAGAACAACCTGGACTAGAGTGAAACCCTACCTTGAGAATAAAAGAAAAAGAAAATATTTCCTTTCACCTTCAAAAATAAAGAAATAAAGAAAGAAAACCCCAAACATTACTTTGGGTCTGGGAAGATGGTTCAACAGGTAAGACCATTTGCTGCAGAGTCTAAGAACCATGAGACATGTACATCGGCACACACACATGTGCATACCATCCACACACCAAAAAACCAAAAAGCTTAATTTTTCTGGTGTATAATATATTATCAAGGTAAAAATATGGTGCTTCTAGAACAAACAGGGTTTCAAAACAGCCCCTGTGTCACTAAGAGTCTCTAAAGCTGTCCCATGTCCTGGGTCAGCTCTCTTCAGGAGTCCCAAGGGCTCCACTTAGCAGGCTGGGCAATCACATGAAGGCAGAGGACAGGCAGACCCTGTGCCAAGGAGACTGCAGAGATTACGGCTAAAGGGGACTGTTGAAGGTCAAGGTTAGGCCAGCACTACTTTCTCAGCTGCCTAGAACTTAGGCTTTGTGTTTGAAAACACAGATAATTACAGATATTTTCCAAGATAAAATAAAAGATAACATTATAGAAAATTTAGGTGGGAGAAACTGTTCCTCTACCTTAAAAAAAAAACTTTTTTAGGGCTGGAGAGATGGCTTAGCAGTTAAGGTGCTTGCCTGCAAAGCCTAAGACCCAGGTTTGATTCTCCAGTACTCATGTAAACCAGATGCATGCACAAGTGGTGCATATATCTAGAGTTCATTTGCAGCAACTAGAGGCCCTGGTGTGCCCATTCACCCTCTCTCAGAAATAAAAATAAAATATTTTTTAAAATATATTTTTTTTCAGGGTTGGGCATGGAAGTACAAGCCTTTAATCCCAGCACTTAGGAGGTTGGGGTAGGAGGATTGCCCCGAGTACAAAACCAGCATGGAGCTACAGAGTGAATTCTAGATCAGCCTGGGCTAGAGTGAGACCCTACCTTGAAAAAACTAAAATAATATATATTTTTTCCCCTTTGAAAGTAAGCTAGGAAATGAGTTTTGTTCTTAGTATAAACATTTCTGGTTGTTTCAATGTGTTAAGATTTATTTGGTTTTTGTTTTACATGTCAAATGTCTTGTTATAAAAATTTAGTAGGGGCTGGAGAAATGGCTCAGTTGTTACAATGCTAGCTTACAAAACCTAATGTCACCAAACAAAAACAAAAACAAAAAACCCCAAAACCTAATGTTCTGGGTTCAGTCCCCCAGTGGTGCATGCAAAGTGGTGCATGCATCTGGAGTTCATTTGCAGTGGCTAGAGGCCCTGGCACACCCATTCTCTTTCTCTTTCTCTCTCTCGCTCACTCACTGTCTGTCTCTCTGTGCTTACAAATAAAATAAATAAATATTTGGCAAATACAAAACAGGGCAGAAATAAGAAAAGCACATTTTCCTTTGGCAGCTTTGTTCTGCCTCAGAAACTTGTTTTATTACATAAAGCAGCTACTCAGGGACAAAGAAAAGTATCTGTCTGAAAGTAGAAAGTTCACCCTACCAATGCATGCATAGAAATGCACGAGTAAAACACAGGCAGAGATGGGCCACAAAGGGAAGCCACCCCCTCTGGGCTCTAGTCACCATCTCAGAGGAAAACCATTCTTGGTATACTTTATTCATTTTCGTGGAGAAACTTTGCTTTGAAAATGTCTGTGTATATACTCTGTAACAATAATGTGTGTGTATTAATTGAGCCACTGGGTTTTCAATCTTGCTCTTTATGTATTACAGTGTAATTTTAGTGTCTTGGGTGTCTTTCCATAGGACATGTAGAGTTCTGTTGGCTGCTTACCTCAACTCTATCAAACCCTTCTTGGTGCTACTGTTAGAGATTAGAAGTAAGGGCACTTTCAGGGCTGGAGAGATGGCTCAGTGGTTAAAGCACTTGCCTGCAAAGCCTAACAACTGGATTTTAGTTCCCCAGTACCCATGCAAAGCTAGATGCACAAAGTGGCCCAAGTGTCTGGAGTACATTTGCAGGGGCTGGAAGCCCTGGTGTGCCCATTCTCAATCTCTCTCTCTTTCTTGTCCTGGCGTGGTGGTACACACCTTTAATCCCAGCACTTAAGAGGCTGAGGTAGGAGGATCACTATAAGTTTGAGGCCACCCTGAGACTACATAGTGAATTCCAGGTCAGCCTGGGCTAGAGTGAGACTCTACTTGGAAAAAAAAAAAAAAAAGGAAGAAAAAGAAACAGCTTTCTGATTCCTTTTCCACTGGCATTTCCGCACCAGCAGGCTCTTTCAGTCTGCACTCTCCTTCCTCACCCACCAACCAATCAAGGCCCTACATATAGTTTGGACTTGGCCATGAGGCGCATCCCAACTGGATGCCTCATTCACATCTCTGCGGTCATAAGAAGACCTGATACAAGTCACCATGGTGGGTTACCAGCTTGGGACCCCTCCTAGATTCAGACTTTCCTGCTTACTTCTGCTTTGTTTCCCCAAAATAAATCTTTCTTAACTTACCCTCCTCTGTTTCTACAGTTGCTAATTCTTTTTTGTTTGTTTGTTTTTTGAGGTCGGGTCTCACTCTAGCCCAGGCTGACCTGGATTTCACTGTGTATTCTCAAGGTGGCCTCGAACTCATGGTGATCCTCCTACCTCTGCCTCCCAAGTGCTGGGATTAAAGGCGTGTGCTACCACACCTGGCTTTTATATTACATTTTATGTGACACTTAATTTCTATTGTCAGCCAGATCAGATAGTAGTCAAGGAGGTGTTTCCACGAAAGATTAACTGAGGGAGGGGAACTTCCCCCAGAGTGGGCAGGCTTTCTGGTGATGGCCTTTATATAAAAAGGCTCCAGGAAGGGCTGGAGGGATGACTTAGCTGTTGAGGCAAGTGTCTGGACTTCGTTTGCCATGGCTAGAGGCTCTGGACTTCCACAACCAGGCCTAGCTAGGTGATGGCTTAACCTCTGGAGCATTCCCTGGGAGACTTCTTCCTGGCCTGCTACAGGACTTGAATAGGATGACAGTATTAGTTACTTTGCTTTTTGCTGTGACCAAATACCTGGCAAGAAGCAATTTAAGGAAGGGTTTGTTTTGGTTCACAAGTTAAGAAAGGATACGGGGCTGGAGAAATGGCTGAGAAGTTAAGGCACTTACTAGCAGAGCCAAGGGACCCAGGTTTGATTACCCAGCACCTACATAAAGCCATATGCACAAGGTGAAGCATGCATCTGGAACTCTTTTGCAGTGGCTAGAGGCTCTGGCATACCCATTCTCTCCCTCTCCCTCCCCCATTTGCCTCTTTTTTTTCTCTCTCTCTCTCTCAAATAAATAAATAAATAAAGTTTATTAAAAGAAGGAGGGCTGGAGAGATGACTTAAAGGTTAAGACATTTGCTTGCAAAGCCTAAGGACCCTGGTTCAATTCCCCAGTACCACGTAAGCTAGTTGCACATGGTGGTGCATGAATCTGGAGTTTGCTTGCAGTGGCTAGAGGACCTGGTGTACCCATTCTTTCTCTCTCTCCCTCTCTCTCATCTCTAATAAAAATACACACACACACACACACACACACACACACACACACACGGAGGCTGGGCATGGTGGTGCATGCCTTTAATTCCAGTATTTGGGAGGCAGAGGTGGGAGGATCGCTGTGAGTTCAAGGTCATACTGAGACTATATAGTGAATTCCAGGTCAGCCTGGGATAGAGTGGGACCCTACCTCAAAAAAAAGAAGAAGAAGAAGAAGGAGAAGAAGAAGGAGAGGAGTTGGATGTGGTGGTGCACGCCTTTAATTCCAGCACTCAGGAAGTTGAGGTAGGAGGATTGCTGTGAGTTCAAGGCCAGCCTGAGACTACATTCCAGGCCAGCATGGTCAAAGTGAGACTCTACCTTGAAAAACCAGAAAAAAGAAAACAAAAAAATAAATAAAAAGAAGGAGGAGGAGGAGGAACCTGGCATGGTGGCCACATATCTTTAATCCCAACATTTGGAAGGCAAAGGTAGGAGGATCACCTTGAGTTTGAGGCTACCCTGAGCCTACATAGTGAATTCCAGGTCAGCTTGAAGAGAGACCTTACCTCAAAATAACAAAAAAGGACTAGAGAGATTGCTTAGCAGTTAAGGCACTTAACTGTAAAACTCAAGGACCTGGGTTCGATTCCCCAGTACCCACATAAGCCAGATGCACTCCCAGTGACACTCTTCCTCCAGCAAGGTTCCACCTCCTAAGATTCATAGCCTTCCAAGTCAGCACCACCGGCTGGGGACTGAGTATTCAAACACATGAGCCTGTAGGTTCTATTCAAACCATGACATTCCACACCTGGTCTCTGTAGGCTCACAGCCATCTCATAATACAAAATGCATTCAGTCCAACTTCAAAAGTCCTCATAGTCTTTATCTTAACACTATTCAAAAATCCAAAGTCTTTTCTGAAACTCTTAACTGTGAGCCCCTATAAAATCAAAAAAGTAAGTCCCATTCTTCTAATTACACAATGGGATACTATAAACATTCCTATTTCAAAAGTGAGGAACAGGGCTGGAGAAATGGCTTAGCGGTTAAGGCGCCTGCCTGCTAAGCCTAAGAACCTGGTTCCAATCTCCAGGTCCCACGTTTAGTCAGATGCAAAGTGGCGCAAGGGCGCAATGCCACACTTGCCCACAAGGGGGCGCACGCATCTGGATTTCGTTCACAGCAGCTGAGAGACTGCTGGTGCACCCATTCTCTGTCTCCCTCTCCCTCTCTGTCTGTCTCTCTCTGTGTCTCTCTCCAAAAATTAAAAAAAAAAAAAAAGTGAGGAACAGGCTGGGCGTGGTGGTGCACGCCTTTAGTCCCAGCACTCAGGAAGCAGAGGTAGGAGGGTTGCTGTGAGTTCGAGGCCACTCTGAGACTACATAGTGAATTCCAGTCAGCCTGGGCTAGAATGAGACCCTACCTCAAAAAACCAAATAATAACAATGATGATGATGATAATAATAATAATGAAAGGTAAGGAACAGGAGGATAGCAAGGAAAGATCAGACCAAAACCTGGCAGAGGGCTGGAGAGATGGCTCAGCAGTTAAGGTGCTTACTGCAGTTAGCTTCCCATTGCTGGCAGAAAACACCTGACCAAGAGCAGCTTGTGGGAGGAAAGGGTTTATTTTGCTTATAGACTCAAGGGGAAGCTCCATGATGGCAGGGGGAAACGATGGTATGAGCAGAGGGTAGATATCACCTCCTGGCCAACATCAGATGGACAAGAGCAGCAAGAGAGTGTGCCAAACATTAGAAAGGTGAAGCTGGCTGTAACACATAAGGCCACTCCCAATAGCACACCCCCTCCAGGAGGCTCCAATTCCCAAATTGCCACCAGCTGGGGACCAAGCATTCGGAACACAAAAGTTTATGGGGAGCACCTGAATCAAACCACCACAGTGCTTGACTGCAAAGCGTAGCTACCTGGGTTCAATGCCCCAGTACCCACGTAAAGCCAGATGCACAGGGAGGTGCATGCATCTGGAGTTCATTGTGGTGGCTGGAGGCCCTGGCATGCCCATTCTCTCTGCCTCTTTTTTCTGTATTTCTCTGCTTGCAAATAAGTAAATATTTTTTTAAAACCCAGCAGAACAAACACTAAATCCTTCAGCTCCCTGCCCAGCACCTAATATAATGGAATCATCTGGACTCCAAAGGGTATTGGGAAGCCCTGTACCTCCAGCTCTGCTGCCTGTAGCACCCATAGCTTCTCTCTTGGGTTGGCTCGATTTGATGCCTGCAGCTTTTCCCTGCCATAGTCCTGGCATTTCCAAAACCCTGGGGTGTCCATGGCAACTTTGGTTTCACCCTCACAGCTTCATACAGTGCTCTCTCAGAACCTCCTTGCAAAAACTCTGACCCTGATGCACATTATCTGGCTTCAGTGGCTCTCTGGAACTGTGGCACAATCATCTGTAACCCCCTTACACTTGCAACATTCATGTCTGCAATATCAGTACCACATGCTACCAAGTTGCGTTTCCCGCTTGAGATGTAGCTTGGTCCCTTTGGACCAAAGTTGTAGTGACCTCTATGTACCTTGGTAGCTGAATCTAAGAAAATACTTCCTAAGCAGTTGTTTTGAACAGGGAACCGCTTCAATGGCATTCTCAGTTAAGGTCTCTCATTTCAAATAAATTTGCATCTTCATGTGAAAGAGAGTGCTTAATAGGTGCTGGGGGGTCTTTCCCTCAAGGCACCTTTACAGTGGTGCCAGTGCGGAGCAAGAGGTTTCTCTTTAATGGTGCTGATCTCTTTAACACATGCTTTTGGGTGTGCCTGTACCACATTGTTTACAATTTCACACTTGCTTCCTTTTTTAAAAAAATATTTTTTAGGGCTGGAGAAATGGCTCAGCAGTTAAGGTACTTGCCTGCAAAGCCTAACAACTAGGGTTCTATTCCCCAGCACTAACATGAAGCCAGATGCACCAAGTGGTCCATTCAACTGGAGTTTCTTTGAAGGAGCTAGAGTAACTTGCATGCCCACATTCATTCATATTCTCTCATTCTTCCTCTCTCCTTGCAAATAAATAAATGAAACATTTTAAATATATGTATTTTGGGATGGAGAGATGGCTTAGTGGTTAAGGTGCTGTGCGCAAAGCAAAAGGACCCAGGTTTGATTCCCTAGGACTCGTGAAAGCCAGATGCACAAGGTGGCACATGCATCTAGAGTTTGTTTGCAGTGGCTAGAGGACCTGGCATGCCCATTCTCTTTCTATCTGCCTCTTTCTCTCTCTTAAATAAATAAATAAATAAATAAACACACAGAAATCAGTAGCCTTTCTATATACTAACAACAAACATACTGAGGATGAAATCAGGGAATCACTCTCATTCACAATTGCCTAAAATAATAATAATAATATTAATAATAATAAAGTACCTTGGAATAAACCTAACCAAGGAAGTGAAGGATCTCTACAATGAAAACTGTAAAACACTCAAGACAGAAATCTCAGAAGACACCAGAAAATGGAAAGACATCCCATGTTCTCGGATTAGAAAAATCAATATTGGGAAAATGTCAATCTTACCAAAAGCATCTACATATTTAGTGAAATCCCCATCAAAATTCTAATGGCATTCTTCATGGAAATAGAAAGAACAATCCTAAAATTCATTTGGAAGCACAAAAAACCTTAAATATCCAAAACAATTTTGATCAACAAAAATAAAGCTGGTGGTATCACCATATCTGATTTTAACCTATATTACAGAGCCATAATAACAAAACAGTATGGCAGTGGCACAAAAATAGACACATAGATCAATGGAACAGAATAGAGGACCCAGATGTAAATGTGAGCAGCTACAACCACCTGATCTTTGACAAAAATTCCAAAAAATACTCATTGGAGAAAAGACAGCCTCTTCAAAAACAGTGCAGGGAAAACTGGATATCTATATGTAGAAGGATGAAAAATGATCCTTCTCTTTCTCCATGCAAAAGAATTAAGCCCAAATGGATCAATCTGAAACTGCTAGAGGAAAAAGTAGGGAAAAACACTTCAACATATTGCCATAGACAATGACTTTCTGAATATAACCTCAGTTGTTCAGGAAATAAAACCACTAATCAACCACTGGGACCTGATGAGATTAAAAACCTTTGGTATAGCAAAGGACACTGTGAATAGAGTGAATAGGTAACCTGAATAATGGGAGAAAGTCTTTGCCAATGATACATTTGAAAGAAGATTAATATCTAGGATATACAACGAACTCAAAAAACTAAAACAATAAGAAATCAAACAACCCAATTAAAACAATGGGCACTGGAACTAAATAGAGAGTTCTCAAAAGAAGAAATACAGATGGCCTACAAGCATCTAATAAAATGTTCTACATCCTTAGCCATCAGCGAAATGCAAATTAAAATTACTTTGAAAGCCAGGCGTGGTGGCACACTCACGCCTTTAATCCCAGCACTGGGAAGGCAGAGGTAGGAGGATTGCCATGAGTTCGAGGCCACTCTGAGAACACAGAGTGAATTCCAGGTCAGCCTGGGCTAGAGTGAGAACCTACCTCGAAAAACCAAAAAAAAAGAAACTACTTTGAGATTCCATCTCACTCCTGTCAGAATGGCTAACATCGTGAAAACAAATGAAAATAAATGCTAGAGAGGATGCAGAAAAAGAGGAACCCTTCTGCATCGTTGGTGGGAATGTAATCTGGTACAGCCATTGTGGAAATCAGAAATCAGTGTGGAGGTTCCTGAGACAGCTAAGAGTAGATCTACCATATGACCCAGCTATTCTACTCCTAGGCATATATCCTAAGGACTCATCTCACTACCTTAGAGATACTTGCTCAACCATGTTTATTGCTCTACTCACAATAGCTAGGAAATGGAACCAGCCTAGAGATCCTTCAATTGATGAGTGGATAATGAAGATGTGGTACATTTATACATATATGTAAGTAGAAGAACAAATTACTCAGATTGGAAAGGCCTAAGTGAGGTCAGGGGAAGAGACCGAGTAAAGGAAAGGTAAGGACAGGGTTATTCAAAATCTAAGAGGGTATGAATAAGTCATATGGAAACCTACATTTTTGGACAATGGCACACCCAGAAGCCATAGATTGTTACTAGAAAATGACCAGTGCCATGGATGGGATACCTTCCAGTGACTTGTTGACCAGGGAGGTCCCTGATGCCCCCCAAAACATTATGGGCCATTTCTGAGGTTCTTGGTTTCCCACCAGAAATATATGGCAACACTCTATTGCTGAAGACTCTACATGCTTGGGCTGCAAAGTACTGAGAAATCCTGTTGGAGCTGAGCTGAAAACCTCCTCTGTGTAGATCAGCTGACAGAAAGCTGGAAAAATCTATGCTGCATGCAACACCATGGGAGAGAGAGAAAGAAGTCATCAGGGGAGATAAACAACAGTGGACACTGCAAGCCATAAGTTTGGCCAGCCAGGTCAAATGAGCCAATAGTGCGCAATAGTGGCATGTCTGTTATGGGGGAAACCAACCGCTATCTAATTGGACTGGAGGCCTTCTCCATGGAGGGAATACATGCTTGATAGTGAAAACCTATGATGGGGAAAGTCATGAGCCCTAGGAGTGTAACACCTGCTGGTGTCTGGCTAAATGTATATATTATGCTCACCAAACTGCCCAGTGACTACTTCTCTTAATGTTCATACCCATATATTAATGCAACTCTCACTTTTGGTCAGAGAAGCTTCTCTTTCCAAATAGCAGTGACCTCTGGGATGACTCAAAAGGCACCATAATGCTGAGAAGAAGTGACAGAGGAGTGCTCAGCACTGAAACATCTCTATCGCACCTTCCAAGGCTCAGGTCCATTGCAGAAGAGGTGGCAGAAAGAATGTAAGAGCCAAAGGCCAGGCGTGGATCACTGTGAGTTCAAGGCCAGCCTGAGACTACATAGTGAATTCCATGTCAGCCTGGGCCAGAGTGAGACCCTACCTGGGCCAGAGTGAGACCCTACCTTGAAACACCAAAAAAAAAAAAAAAAAAAAAAAAAAAAAAAAAAAAAAGAGCCAAAAGAAGGCTAGGACTTCTTTAATGTACTCTTCCAGATGCAAAATGGTCTAAATATCCATGATCTTGGAGTGCCTGACACTACCTACACAAGACTGTCATAATAGGAGGAAAAGATGATGACAACAAAATAAAAGAGAGACTGATTGAGAGGGGGAGGGGATATAATGGACAGTGGCATTACAAAGGAGAAAGTGGGGGGTGGGAGAGAATTACCATAGGTTATTGTCTATAATTATGGAAGTTGTCAATAAAAATAAATGAATGAATTAAAACAATAAATAAATAAAATATATTTAAAAATATATAGAGAGAGATAGATTAGCTGAGTGTAGTGGTACCTTTAATCCCATTACTCAGGAGGCTGAAGTAGGAGGATTGCTGTGAGTTTTAGGCCATCTTGAGACTGCATAGTGAATTCCAGGTCAGCCTGGGCTAGAGAGAGAGCCTGCCTCCAAAAACAAAGCAAAACTATATATATGATTTATTTACAAGCAGAGAGAGAAGAGAGAATAAGAATGGGTGCACCAGGGCCTACTGCCACTGCAAATGAACTCCGGACACATTAGCTAATTTGTGTATTTGGCTTTATGTGAGTACTGAGGAATCGAACCTAAGATGCCAGGCTTTGAAAACAAGTGCCTTTAACTGCTGAACCATCTCTCCAACCCTACCCTTGCTTCTTATCTCTCCAAAGTATACAGGTTTTAAATATCTTTCTTTTTTCTTTTTCTTTTTAAAATATATTTTTGTTTATTTATTTGAAAGAAAGAGGGAGATAGTGAGAGAATGGGCACACCAGGGCCTCCAGCCACTGTAAAAGAACTCCAGATGCATGTGCCCCCTGGTGCATCTGGCTTATGTGTGTCCTGGAGAATCGAACCAGGATCCTTTGGCTTTGCAGACAAATGCCTTAACCACTAAGCCATCTCTCCAGCCCCTATATTTCTTTTTTAAATATTTTATTTATTTATTTATTTGCAAGAAGAGAGATACAGACAGAGTCAGAAAGAGAGAGTATGGGTGTGCCAGGACCTCTAGCCACTGCAAATGAACTCCAGATGCATGTGCCACTTTCTGCATCTGGCTTTACATGGGTACTAAGGAATTGAACTTGGGTCATTAGGCATTGCCAGACAAGCACCTTAACTGCTGAACTATCGCTCCAGCCCTTAAATATCTTTCTGCTCTCCTTGTCTCACTGTATACTTGAATAACAGCAGTGAGGAATAACTATGACCCAACCTAATTATTACCTTTTCTTGAGATTTTCTTTACCAAACAACTAGTCCATTACTGTGTTGTTGTTTTGTTGTTATTGTTGCTATTGCTGTTTTGTTTTTTTTTTTCAAGGAAAGGGTCTTACTCTAGCCAAGGCTGGCCTGGGACTCACTCTGTTGACCTAAGTTGTCCTGTAACTCATAGTGATCCTCCCACCTCAGCCTCTCAAGCGATGGGACTAAAGGTGTGCACTACCATGCCTGGCTTAGTCTATTACTCTGAATTGTCTCATTCAAGTTCTCAGAACACAGGCAGAATGAAGCCAGATTCCTTGCTATAACACAAAAGGAATGGCCTCTAGCTCAGGTCCTGATGGCACTCATCCTCATGAGCTGGACCTCTACTGACTGCATTTCTCTCAGCATTCGGAGTAACACCCCTTATAGCTTTCTAGGGCTTTTCTAGCCTGCAGTGCCAAACTCTTCCACATTTCTCTAGCAAACCGAAGACTAATGAATGACATGGTTGGTTTATCACAGCAACAGCCCTACTCCTGATCCCAGCCTTCTGTTGTAGTTACTTTTCTTGTTTCTGTGACCAAATAAGAAGCAACTTAAGGGAGAAAGGATTTGTTTTGATTCCTACTTTAAGAAGGCATACAGTGAGGCTGGGAGATGGCTCAGCAGGTAAGAGCACTTGCTGTGCAAGCATAGGACTTGAGTTTGATCTCCAATACCCCCATGAAAAGCTGGGCATGACCATGCATGCCTGGAACTCCTGTGTTCAGAGGAATGGAGACAGAAGAATTACTGAGGATTGCTAAGCAGCCAGTCTGACTGGAAAAAAAAAAAAAGGCAGTTCCAGGTTCAATGAAAGACTTCTTCTCAAGAAAATATCATGGAAGAGTGATAGAAAAGGATACATGATATTCTTCTCTGGCCTCCATGCGCATCTCCATGGGGTGAGTGCACACACATGGGCATACACCATACATACATTCCACACACATATCCAAAACATAAAAGTTAAAATAAAGAAGAAATACTTATTTAGGGAAAAAGAAAACAAGAAACATAGTCTATCATGGCAGGGAAGGAATGGCAACAGAAGAGTGAGGTGGTTAGTCACACTGTTCACACTCAGGAAGCAGGGAGCAGAGAGGAAGTGGGACCAGGCTATAAAATCTCAAGACCCACCTCCAGTGGCCTGTTTCCTCCAAACAGGTTCTACCTGCTAAAAGTTCTACAATCTTCCCAACCAGTGGCACCAGCTAGGGACCAGATGTTCAAACACATGAGCCTATGGGGTATATTTTACATTCAAACCACAATAACTATAAGCCGAGGATGGACGGTGTTGAGACACCTCTTCCAAGCCTATTTCCTCCCCTAATGTGCAAGTATATGAGCAGGAGGTGTTTAGGAACTGTGTATGTGTAATAAACCCACATTTCATTTCTTTTGTTTTGGTATTCAGTCTCATATAGCTAAGGCTAGCATCAAACTTGCTATGTAGTTGAGAATGACTTTGAACTCCTAATCCTGGCCGGGTGTGGTGGTGCATCCCAGCACGCAGGAGGCAGAGGTAGGAGGATCACTGTGAGTTCAAGGCCACCCTTGGACTACATAGTGAATTCCAGGTAAGCCTGGGCTGGAGCGAAACCCTGACCTCAAAAACAAAACAAAACAACACAAATATATATCTATATCTATATATTTGTAATATACATTTATATTGTGAACTCCTAATCCTAGCTTCACCTCCTAAATGCTGGGACTATAGGCATGCACCACCATGCCTAGCAATAAAGTCACATTTTATTTTTTTATATTTTATTTATTTATTTATTTGAGAGAGAGAGGCAGAAAGAGAGAGAATGGGCATGCCAGGGCTTTCTAGCCACTGCAAACAAACATGTATGTGGGGGCCTGGAGAGATTTTTAGTGGTTAAGCACTTGCCTGTGAAGCCTAAGGACCCCAGTTCAAGGCTCAATTCCCCAGGACCCATGTAAGCCAGATGGACAGGTAGCACATACATCTGGAGTTTGTTTACAGTGGCTGGAGGCCCTGGCGTGCTCATTCCCTCTATATATATCTGCCTCTTTCTCTGTCTGTCTGTCTGTTACTCTCAAACAAACAAATAAATAATAAACAAACATGTATGTGCCTCCTAGTGCATCTGGCTTTACATGGGTACTAGGGAATCGAACCTGGGATCCTTTGGCTTTGCAGGCAAGCACCTTAACAGCTAAGCCATCTCTCCAGCCCAAACTCACATTTTAAAAATGTTTTTATTTTATTTTATTGTATTTATTTATTTGAGAGAGAGAGAGAAAGAGGCAGATATAGAGAGAATGGACACACCAGGGCCTCCAGCCACTGCAAACGAACTCCAGATACATGTGCCACCTTGTGCATCTGGCTTATGTGGGTACTGGGGAATTGAGCCTTGAACCAGGGTCCTTAGGCTTCACAGGCAAGCGCTTAACCGCTAAGCCATCTCTCCAGCCCCCAAACTCACATTTTAATCTCAACTTTGTTTTTTTAAAAAAATATTTTATTGGAGCTGGGCGTGGTGTTGCACGCCTTTAATCCCAGCACTTGGGAGGCAGAGGTAGGAGGATTGCTGTGAGTATGAGGCCACCCTGAGACTAGAATGAATTCTAGGTCAGCCTGGGCTAGAGTGAGACCCTACCTCAAAAAAACAAAACAAAACAAAACAAAACAAAACAAAACAAAACAAAACAAAAAAAGGGACTGGAGAGATGGCTTACAGGTTAAGACACATGCCTATGAAGCCTAAGGACCCCAGTTCAATTCTCCAGGTCCCACGTAAGCCAGATGCACATGGTGGCACATGTGTCTGGAGTGCATTTGCAGTGGCTAGAGGCTCTGGTACATGCATTCTCACTCTCCCTCTCTCTGTCTCAGATTAAAAAAAAATAAAATCTTTTTTAAAAACCACAATTTTTGTTTTTGTTTTTGTTTTTCGAGGCAGGGTCTCACTTGAGCCCAAGCTGACCCGGAATTCATTCTGTATTCTCAGGGTGGCCTCGAACTCACAGCGATCCTCCTACCTCTGCCTCCAGAGTGCTGGGATTAAAGGCATGTGCCACCACACCTGGCTCAAAAAAAAAAAAAAAAATTAATGGGACTACCGGTTGTGCACGCTGAGGCTATAGGGGCAGCTGAGCTTCACTATCATGGGGAGCATCTTTGTGCGGCCGACTGCCCAACCAGGGCTTCAGTGTTGAAGTAGTTGCAGAACGACCTTAAAGAGTTAAAGTTCTTGTTGGAAAAGTCCAATAGGAATAGAGTATGTGACACCCTCACAGTTGAAAAACCAACATTGAGACAGAAATAAAGAACAAGATGCAGCAGAAATCACAGAAGAAACCAGAACTAGTTGACAGTGAAAAGCCAGCTGCTGTGGTTACTCCTCTTACAACAGGATGTATATACAGTGAGGATCAGTAATCATGGATAGGATCAGTCACATAAGTTTGTGAAAATCTACATGGAGTTCTCCAGGTTCCAGCCGTGCAAGTGCATTTCACAGAGAGATAATTTGATCTTTTGGTGAAGAATCTAAATGGGAAGAATTACTCCATGATTATGAACAATCTTTTGAAGCCCATCTCTGTGGAAAGCAGTTCAAAAAAAGTCAAGGCTCACACAGTTCTCATCTTATGTAGAAAGAAAGCCGAAAACACATGTGGCACTACTTGACTCAGGTGGAGAAGGCGTGCAGAGAGAAAGCAAAGCCTTCATAGGATGCTGAAACCAATCCTAGTGAGGGATTAATGAATGTCCTAAAGAAAATTTGTGGAGACGATGATATGAAGCAAACCATTAGTGAAGTCTGGGTAGAATCAAGAGAGAAGCAAGCCAAGGGAGACACAGAATTCTGAGACTTCAGTTTTTTTGGGGGGTGGGGGGACTGTGTTGTGGAAACTTGTGTTTCCAGTAAGGGAATGTTGTTGAGCTGCACATAAAATTTGACAGATAACAATTTACACAGCCACCTTCTAAGTGAAGGAACCGGGAACGCCAATTTTTACTGGAGAATGTATCTTTTTTTTTTTTTTTAAGAGAAAATACCACATCTTTATTTACTTATTTGAGTGAGAAAGAGAGAGAAAGAGAAAGAATGGGCATGCCAGGGCTTCCTGCCACTGCAAATGAACTCCAGATGCACGTGCCCCCATTGTGCATCTGGCTTACGTGGGTCCTGGAGAATTGAACCAGTGTCCTTAAGCTTTGCAGGCAAACGCCTTAACCACTAAGCCATTTCCCCAGCCCTGGAGAATGTATCTTAAATATGTTATTAAGCTTCCTCCAAAGATAGTTTCATTAGTACCCTGGTCATTTTGTTCAAAAAAGGGTTATATGGCATTCTCTCTCTCTCTCTCTTTTTTTAGGTAGGGTCTCACTCTGACCCAGGCTGACCTGGAATTCACTATGTAGTCTCAAGGTGGCCTTGAACTCATGGTGGTTCTCCTACCTCTGCCTCCCCAGTGCTGGGATTAAAGGTGTACCCCACCACACCCTCCTTTTTTTTTTTTTTTTGTTGTTGTTTTTTGAGGTAGGGTCTCACTCTAGCCCAAGCTGACCTGGAATTCACTATGTAGTCTCAGGGCAATCCTCCTACCTCTGCCTCCCAAGTGCTGGGATTAAAGGCATGTGCCACCATGCCTGGCTCTTATATGACATTCTTGTTGAGATGTAAAAAGTGTGTCTAACCCAATGAAAATGACATATTGTGTATTTTTGTTCTGCTGGAAGTACAAAACAAAAGTATTTGATTTCCGGTCACTTACATCAGCTATGCTAATGTAAAAATAAGAGTAAAGCCAGAATATTCACTAAAATTCCTATTTGTCCATGTATGTGAAAGTTACTGCAGTGTATATACCATGCATTGCCATCCAATGACAAGTGCTCCTACCTAGATTGAAATATATTTGTTTATGAATATGAAATTGAAAAAATATACAAACTTGACAAAACAGAAAAGCATCTTTTAAAAAATATATTTTATTTATTTATTTGAGAGAATGTGTTCTGGAGATAACTCCATGTCCGTAACAATACACCCATCACTTTGAACCCTAGTTATTATCTGGATTTCCACTTTTAGCCTGCTGTAGTCCCTGCTGGTGGAGATCCTGATTGTTTTCACTATGATGAGCCATGCATGCTGTGTAAACATCTTGATGATCCCATGTTTTCTTTTTTTCTTTCTTTCTTTTTTTTTTTTGGTTTTGCGAGGTAGGGTCTCACTCTGGTCCAGGCTGAACCTGGAATTAACTATGTAGTCTCAGGGTAGTCTCGAACTCATGGCAATCCTCCTACCTCTGCCTCCCGAGTGCTGGGATTAAAGGCGTGTGCCACCACGCCCGGCTTAATTATTATTTTTTTATTGACAACTTTTATACTTACATACACAAAAACCACCTGATATTTCCCTCCCCTCCCCCCATTCCACTTTAGAGGTCCAATCTCCATCATATCCCCTCCCTCTCTCCATTAGTCTCTCTTTTAATTTGATGTCATCATCTTTTTCTTCTATTATGAGGGTCTTGCGAAGGTATTGCTAGGCACTGCAAGGTCATGGATATCGAGGCCAATTTCTGTCTGGGCAGTTGCATTGTAAGGGGTCATACCCTTCCTTTGGCGAGGATTGCTTCTTAAAGGGCATTCACATTTTTAAGGCTTTCTGGCATGGCTTTGACTGCCTTGATGCCCTGTGACTTTTGCCTCATTCTGTGTTGCTGTGTGCCTTCATGCAATGCTAGGATTTCAGACAAATTGCTCCAGTGTGTGACTCTCACTGGTCCTTTGGGAAGAGATGCAGGTTTTCAGTCTGATTTGTCTGTAAACTGGGTCATGTATGCTGTTTAAAAGTAGGTGTGAGGTCAGTTGTGATCATGAGCATTTTCAGGGGATTTTGTAAGCAGGACAAATCCCTGAGTGCCCCACTAGTGGACTCTGGTCTTGCTGGGCCTGTGGTGTGGACAAAAACATGCTCAGCCTCAAGGTCTTTGGCTGGGTCCCGAGGGTTTAGCCCAGATGGCAAAGAAAGGACATGGCTTAGAGGACACATTTGACATCTGATTTTAGGGAGCAGGGGACAGTCCTCAGTCTGGAAGGTCAGGGGACAACTTCATCAACCTGCCCCATTCTCAGTGCTAGGGTTGCAGTGGAGCACAAGACGCATAGTCCCCACTATCCAGAAGTTTATAGTCTCTCAGCAAAGGCAGGTGCTTAAAGAGGAAAGAGGGTCGCATGGGGTCAGTACTGGGTGACTCCTGTAAACCAGTGAGGCTCATCCTGGTCAGGGAGTATGGAATCTTCCTGAAAAACAACCTTCTTGAACTCCTCAAACTGAGACTCAAAGGAGGCGCTCTGGGAAGTCCAGCGATGAGGGAACAGTTATACCAGACAGAACAAACCTTCAAAAACAACCCACCATGAGAAAAAGTTAGAGTAGACAGGAAGAAAGTTCTGCATGGCTTAAGCATAAAGAGCCCATTAAAGGCTGGGCAATGAGGTTGCAGAGATGAAAAAGACTCTTCCTGGCCAGGCAGGCCTACTGCCCTGCGCTAAGAACTCTTGCCTAAGGGCCATGGAGAGCCCTGGAGGAGTAGAACAGGAGACAGGTACCATCCATGTTCTTTAGGAAGAAGCACAAATAAAGATGCTAATGGAGCCCATGTCTCTGGCCATTGCAGCCTGTCCCAGATCCAGATCCTGAGGCTCCCTCAAAGTATCTCTGTGTGTTCCACATGAGCCTTGGACCTATTGGCTCAGCTCTACTGCAATGCCAAGGTCCTCCAAGTGGTTTGTTGACCTTGGTAGGTTACCCTGGCCCCATTCCAGGGCTTGTTGTCTATTATATATATACATTTTTTTTTTTTTTTCTCAGGTAGGGTTTCACTCTAGGCTGACCTGGAATTCACTATGTAGTCTCAGGGTGGCCTTGAACTCATGGTGATCCTCCTACCTCTGCCTTCTGAGTGCTGGGATTAAAGGTGTGTGCCACCACGCCCAGCTATTTTAATATGTTTATTCTTTGATTTGCAAGGAGAGAGACAAAGAGAATGGGCATGCCAGAGCCTAGTGCTGCTGCAAACAAAAGCCAGACAGATACATCACTTTGTGCTTCTGGCTTTACATGGGTACAGGGGAATCAAACCCAGACCTTCAGGCTTTAAAAACAAGTGCCTTTAACCATTGAGCAATCTTGCTTTCTTTTTTTTTTTCTTTCTTTCTTTCTTTTTTTTTTTTTTTAAAGGAAATGAAGCAAAATAGAAACTTTATTCATGGAGATCTAAAATAATATGTAAGATTATAATAACAGCTTTATTTGGCCACCAAAATTTCAGTAGACTTGTCATTATGACTCAACTTCTTCTTTTTTTTTTTTTTTTTTCAGGTAGAACTAATTTTTTATTTATATTTGCACTACTTTTGTTTATTTGTTTTTCGAGGTAAGGTCTCACTCTACCCCCGGCTGACCTGGAATTCACTCTGTAATCTCAGAGTGGCCTCAAACTCGTAGTGATCATCTTACCTCTGCCTCCCAAGTGCTGGGATTAAAGGCGTGCGCCACCTATTATAGCCTCGGCTAGCTAACTACCAAGTGCTGGGATTAGAGGTGTGCACCACTGCACCCAGCTTTTGTTTTTCTCATAAGACAGGGTCTCATGTAGTCCAGGATGGCCTTGAACTCACTCTATAGAACTCAGTCTATAGCTGAAAATGACCTTGAACTTCTGTTTTATTTATTTAATTTATTTTTTATTAACAACTTCCATAATTGTAGATAATAAATAACCCATGGTAATTCCCTCCCTACCCCCACTTTCCCCTTTGAAACTCCACTCTCCATCATATCCCCTCCCCCTCTCAATCAGTCTCTTATTTTGATGTAATAATCTTTTCCTCCTATTATGATGGTCTCGTATAGGTAGTGTCAGGCACTGTGAGGTCATGGATATCCAGGTCATTTTGTGTCTGGAGGAGCACATTGTAAGGAGTCCTACTCTTCCTTTGGCTTTTACATTCTTTTCGCCACCTCTTCCCCAATGGACCCTGAGTGTTGGAAGATTGAGAGAGATATTTCAGTGCTAAGCACTCCTCTTACTTCTCAGCACCATGGTGCCTTCTGAGTCATCCCAAGGTCACTGCCATCTGAAAAGAGAAGCTTCTCTAAACCAAAAGTGAGAGTAGCATTAATATATGGGTGTGGACATTAAGAGAAGTACTTTCTTGGCAGTTTGGTGAGTATAGTATATACATTTAGCCAGGCACCAGCAGATGTTACAGACCTAGGGCTCATGACTACCCCTGATGTACATTTTCAGTATCAGGGATGTATTCCTTCCCATGGAGGGGGCCTCCAGTCCAATTAGAGAGCGGTTGGTTTCCCACATAACAGACATGCCACTATTTGCTCATTTGGCCTGGATGGCCAAATTTAAGGCTTGCAGTGTCCACTGTTGAGTATCTCCACTGGTGATTTTCTCTCTTTCCCATTGTACTGCATGCAGTGTAGCCTTTTACAGCTTTCTGTCAGCTGGTCTACACAGAGGAGGCTTTCAGCTCAGCTCCAGCAGGATTTCTCAGTGACCTTTCTGCACAAGTATGTGGAATCTTCAGCAATAGGGTCTTATCATCATCTATTCCTGGTGGGAAACCAAGAGCCTTGGCAATGGCCTATAATGTTTTGGGAGTATCTGTGACCTCCCTGGCCAACAACTCACTGGAAGGTATCCCATCCCTGGCACTGAAAATTTTCTAGTAACCATCTATGGCTTCTGGGTGTTCCATTGTCCAAAAAAGTAGGTTAGGTTTCTATATGATTTATTTATATTCTCTTAGATTTTTTTTTTTTTTTGGTATTTGAGAGAGACAAAGACAGAGAAAGAGAGAGACAGAGAGAGAGACAGAGAGAGAGGAAGAGGCAGAGAGAGAGAGAGAATGGGCACGCCAATGGCCTCTCAGCCTCTCTGAACAAATTCCAGATGCTTGTGACCCCTTATGGGTAAGTGCGGCATTGCGTGCTTGTGACACTATGTCTGGCTAAATGTGGGACCTGGAGATCAAATGGGTGTTCTTAGGCTTAGCAGGCAGGTGCCTTAACTGCTAAGACATCTCTCCAGCCCTCCTCTTAGATTTTGATTAGCCCTCCCTCCACCTTTCCTGTATTCAATCTTTTCCCTTGACCTCACTTGGGCCTTTTCACCCCCATTAATCTGTTCTTCTACTTACATATATGCAATACCATTCTATTAAGTACCCCCTGCCTCCCTTTCTATTCCCTTTATATCCCCTGTCTAGCTTACTGGCCTCTGCTACTGAGTTTTATTCCTACTCACATAGAAGTCCAATCATTTTAGCAAGGATCCACATATGAGAGAGAACATGTGATGTTTGGCTTTCTGGGCCTGGGTTTCCTCACTAAGTATAATTCTTTCCAGTTCCATATATTTTCCTGCAAATTTGATAACTTCATTTTTCTTTACCACTGAGTAGAACTCCATTGTGTAAATGTGCCACATCTTCATTATCCACTCATCAGCTGAGGGACATCTAGGCTGGTTCCATTTCCTAGCTATTGTGAATAGAGTGGCAGTAAACATGATTGAGCAAGTGTTTCTAAGGTAGTGAGGTGAGTCATTAGGATATATGCCTAGGAGTGGTATAGCTGGGTCATATGGTAGATCTATTTTTAGCTGTCTCAGGAACCTCCACACTGATTTCCACAATGGCTGGACCAGATTGCATTCCCACCAACAGTGTAGAAGGGTTCCTCTTTTTCCGCATCCTCGCCAGCATTTATAGTCATTTGTTTTCATGATGGTAGCCAATCTGACAGGAGCGAGATGGAATCTCAATGTAGTTTTAATCTCCATTTTCCTTATGGCTAGGGATGCAGAACTGTTTGCTTGAGTGCTCCATGGCTTCCCATGGCATTCAGACTGAAGTTCACACTTTTGCCTTAGCCTTCAGAGGCCCTGAATGTCCATCATCTACTGTCCCCTTTCTCCCCTTCTCAAACCCTGGCAGCCCATAGTCTGCTCTTTGCCATACTGGCTCTGTTAGCTCTTTGCTGTGACAAAATGCCTGGGAAACAACTTAAAGATGGAAAGACTTATTGTGTCTAATAGTTTCAGTCCGTGCTTGGCAGGCCTCATTATTTTGGGGCCTGTGGGGAGGTCATGTCATGGTTGAAGGATGAGCCAGAGCAAAGCAAAGCTGCTCACTTCATGAGACAGAGAGAGAGAGAATGAGAATGGTTCCAAGGACAAAATACGTGTGTGTGTGTGTGTGTGTGTGTGTGTGTGTGTGTGTGTGTTTGTGTTTGAGGTAGGGCCTCACTCTAGCTCATGCTGACCTGGAATTCATTATGTAGTTCCAGGCTAGTCTCCAATTTATAGCTATCCTCCTACCTCTGCCTCTTGAGTGCTGGGATTAAAGGCATGCATCCCTATACCGGGCAAGATACATTCTTCAAAGACACAATCCCAAGTAACCAATCCCTTCCAACTAGAACCCTTCCTCCACGTAGTCCCTTGGGCAATGAACTGAACTCATGGGTAGATCAGAGCTCTCATGAGCCAACCATCTCTCAATAGTAGCAAAAGATGGGAAACAAATCTTCAGTATGCAAAGCCTTTAGGGACCTCATACTCAAATAATAACACTGACCTCCCCAGTTGTGGTGGTTTGAATGTGAATGTATGTCCCCCATAGATTAAAATATTTTATTAAGCTTGTAACTTTGGTCTCCAGCCTCCTGGCTGGAGGAGGTATCACTGGAGGTGGATCCTGGGGTACAGCCTAAAGGTGTGTTTAGGGCCAGATCTGATTCCAGCCCAAAGGTATCAAGAGCAGACTGAGCTCTGGCAGGTGTGTGCTTACTGCTTTTTGGTGTTTGTTGGCTTTTTAGTAGTTTCTCTCTGCTTGTATCTATGAAAGGGCAACTTCTTCTACCACTGATGAAACTTCCCCTGGATTTGTAAACTGAAATAAATCCCTTCCTCCTGTAAACTGCGTCAGGTTGGATATTCATCCCAGCAACATGGAACTGACTACAACATCAGTCTTGAAAACAGCCAAGCTCTTTCTCTGCCAAAAAGCCTGCCTCTTGGATGTACCGCTTTCCACTCAAGCTGCTCAGCTCAAGTCAGGTGGGATTGACCCAGGTCTCCTGATCCCCTGAAACAGCTGTCATAGATGAGGAACTAAGGTCCAGAGAGGCTAATGCCTGCCCCAGTAATTCCACCTCCAAAGCCCAGTATCTCCCAAGCATTGCAGACTAAAGAACCAGAGGAAGGAGTAGGGTGGGCTCCCAATAGCCACGAGCTCACTCAGCCCACCAATCATCCCCATGAAACCCTAAGGTTAGGCCCAAGTATAGAAACTACTGGGTTATGTAAACAACCATGACTATTAATAGCTATTTAAAAATAGAAGGATCTGATTACTTAAAAATTAAACTTATGATCTTAGCTGGTTCTGAGAAAGGGAGAGAGAGAGAGAATGGGTGTGCCAGGGCCTCTAGCCACTGCAAATGAACACCAGATGGCTTACATGGGTACTGGAGAATTGAGCCTCGAACTGGGGTCCTTAGGCTTAGGGGAAGAGATTGAGAAAAGGAAGGGTAGGGGGAGTGTGCATCAAAATCTAAGCGGGGATAAATAAGTCATATGACAACCTACTTTTTGGACAATGGTGCATCCAGAAGCCATAGATTGTTATTAGAAACATTTCAGTGCCAGGGATGGGATACCTTCCAGTGAGTTGTTGGCCAGGGAGGTCCCAGACACCTTCAAAACATTACAGGCCATTGCTGAGGCTCTTGGTTTCCCACCAGGAATAGAAGATAAGATTCTATTACTGAAGACTCTACAGGGTTGGGCTGCAAGGTCACTCAGAAATCTTGCTGGAGCTGAGTTGGAAACCTCCTCCCTGTAAACCAGCTGACAGAGAGCTGGGAAAAGCTGCACTGCATGCAGTTCCATAGGAAAGAGAGAAGTTATCAGTGGAGATAAACAACGGTGAACATTGCAGCCTTAAGTTGGGCCAGCCTGGCCAAATGAGCCAATGGGTGCAATCATGGATTGTCTGTTATGGGGGAACCAACCGCTCACTAATTGGACTGGAGGCCCGTTCTATGGGAGGAAAGGCATGCTGATACTGAAAACCTATGACGGGGGAAGTCTTGAGCTCTAGGGGTGTAAGACCTACTGGTGTCTGGTTAGATGCATATACTATGCTCACCAAACTGCCTGGTAAACACTTCTCTTAATGTTCATACCCATATATTAATGCTACTCTCACTTTTGGTTAGAGAAATTTCTCTTTTCAGATGGTGGTGACCTCTGGGATGACTCAAAAGGCACCATGATGCTGAGAAGAAGGGACAGAGGAGTGCTCAGCACTGAAACATCTCTATCACACCTTCCAAGGCTCAGGGTCCTTTGCAGAAGAGGTGGTGGAAAGAATGTAAGAGTCAAAGGAAGGGTACCACTCCTTACAATGACTCTTCTAGATACAAAATGATCTGGATATACATGACCCCACAGTGCCTGACACTACCTACACTAGACCTGTGTGATAGGAGGAAAAAATGATGACATCATAAAAGAGAGACTGATTGTGAAGGGGAGGGGTATGATGGAGAGTGGAGTTATGAAGGGGAAGGTGAGTGAGAGGAATTATCATGTTTTTTTGGTCTATAATTATGGAAGTT
This sequence comes from Orientallactaga sibirica, assembly GCA_036365145.1. Taxonomy (NCBI): domain Eukaryota; kingdom Metazoa; phylum Chordata; class Mammalia; order Rodentia; family Dipodidae; genus Orientallactaga; species Orientallactaga sibirica. The sequence goes on along the minus strand of JAEOAD010000005.1, from coordinate 57,958,246 downwards.
GTCAATAATAAAAAAATTAAAAAAAGAAGGCCAGTCTTAGCCAGGCATAGTGGTACACACCTTTAATCCCAGCACTTGGGAGAAAGAGGTAGGAGGATTGCTGTGAGTTTGGACTAGTGTGAAACCCTACCTACCTCAAAAAAATAAACAACAACAACACAAAAAGACCAGTCTGTTGCGCTTGTCTCAAAAAAAAAAAAAAAAAAAAAAAAAAAAAAAGAAGGCAAATTTCCCTCTGAGGGAACTTATCTATTCACTGATCTACCCATTCATCCAGCCACTAACATATGTGACACACACTTATGGATCACTCATTCTGTGCCAGGAACAAGACTGTAAGCTGAAGATAAAGAGGTGAGAAAATAAGCTCTTACAAAGCTGATCTTTCAGTGGGGAAGAAAGAAATTATGCATGGGGTTCAAATACTAGAAGAAAACTAACCAATTGCAGATAATGGAATATGCCATGGAGAGGTTTATTCTCAGATAAGGAGACAAAAGGGAGAAAGACTAGAGGAGTAGAGAGGGGAGAGGAAGAATTTTAGAAGGGTGTCTGTGCAAGATCCACAAGGTGGTATCATTTAAGATAAGAACTGAATGGATGGATCTAGAAAGGATTATACTTAGTGAGGTAACCCAGGCCCAAAAAGCCAAACGTCACATGTTCTCTCTCATATGTGGATCCTAGCTACAAATGATTGGACTTCTATGTGAGTAAAAATAAAACTCAGTAGCAGAAGCCAGTAAGCTAGAAAGGGGATATAAAGGGAATAGAAAGGGAGGGAGGGAGGGGGGACTTAATAGGATTGTATTGTATATATGTAAGTAGAAGAACAGATTAATGGGGGTGAAAAGGTCAGGGGAAGAGATTGAGTAAAGGAAAGGTAGAGGGAGGGCTAATCAAAATCTAAGAGGATATAAATAAGTATTATGGAAACCTACTTTTCTGGACAATGGAACACCTGGAAGCCATAGATGTTACTAGAAAATTTTCAGTGCCAGGTATAGGATACCCTCCAGTGAGTTGCTGGCCAGGGAGGTCACAGATACCCCCAAAACATTACAGGCCATTGCCGAGGCCCTTGGTTTCCCACCAGGAATAGATGGTAAAACCCTATTGCTGAAGACACCACCTACTTGTACAGCAAGGTCACTGAGAAATCCTGCTGGAGCTGAGCTGAAAGCCTCCTCCATGTGGACCAGCTGACAGAAAGTTGGAAAAAGCTGTGCTGCATGCAGTTCAATGGGAGGGAGAAAACACCAGTGAAGGTACTCAACAGTGAACACTGCAAGCTTTAAATTTGGCCATCCAGGCCAAATGAGCCAACGGGTGCAATAGTGGCATGTCTGTTATGGGAGAAACCAACCACTCCCTAATTGGACTGGAGGCCTATTCCATGGGAGGGAATACATCCCTGATACTGAAAATCTACAACAGGGGTAGTCATGAGTCCTAGGGGTGTAACGTCTGCTTGTGTCACACTAAATGTATATACTATGTATGGTAGTTTGAAGAGATGGCCCCAATATATTCAGTGTTTTATTAGCTATAGTTTGCATCTGCATCCACTGGCTGGACATCAAACTGAAAAGAGACTGATTGAGAGGGGGAGGGGATATGATGGAGAGTGAAGTTTCAAAGGGGAAAATGGGGGGAGGGAGGGAAATACCATGGGATATTGTGTACAATTAAAGTAGTTGTCAATAAAAAATAAAAATTAAAAAACTTTTTTAAAAGATAAGGACTGGCTGGAGAGATGATGAGTCTGTGGTTAAGGCACTTACATAACTGCAATGCCTAACATCCTGAGTTTGATTCCCTTCTACCCACGAAAAGCAAGATGCACAAAGTGGCACATGCACCTGGAATTCATTTGTGATGGCTAGAGGCTCTCTCTCCTTATAAATAAATTATATATATTTGTTTTTTCGAGGTAGGTTGACACTCTAGATAAGGCTGACCTGGAATTCACTATGTAGATTTAAGGTGGCCTCTAGCTCATGGCAATCCTCCTATCTCTGCCTCCCAAGTGCTGGGATTAAAGGTGTGTGCTACCATGCCCAGCTGTATTTTTGTTGTTGTTGTTGTTTTGATTTTTGGTTTTTTGAGGTAAGGCCTCACTCTAGCCCAGGCTGACCTGGAATTCACTATGTAGTTTCAGAATGGCCTCAAACTTACAGCGATCCTCCTACCTCTGCCTCCCAAGTGCTGGGATTAAAGGCTTGTGCCACCATGCCTGACTGAATTTAAAAATATATATATATATATAAGAGGGCTGGAAAGATGGCTTAGTGGTTAAGGTGTACACCTGCGAAGCCAAAGGACCCAGGTTCCATTCCCCAGGACCCACATAAGCCAGATGCACAAGGGGGACATGCATCTGGAGTTTGTTTAAAGTGGCTGAAGGCCACTCTCTCTCTCTCAAATAAAATAGATAAAAATAAATACTTAAAAAGATAAGAACTGAATAAAAGAGACAGTAAATGCCACTGGCTTCCTCCCCCTCATGGCTACCCAATGAGGGCTTCTGAGGTCACATCCCATCCCCTGTGTATTATTCCACTGTGTGTTATAGAGGGGAAGAGAGTGGTTCTATGGTTCCAGGGCATGTGTTTGTACACCAGCTCTGCCTCAGAAAGCTGAGTGAGTTTTAGGCAAATGTTTTAAACTTCTTAGGCTTCTGTTTCTAAATCTATATTATTTCAAGTTAAATAAAATAGTACCAAGTTCATAGAACTGCTTGCCTGCAAAGCCAAAGGACCCAGGTTTGATTTCCCAGGACCCATATATAGCCAGGTGCACAAGGTGGCACATGCATCTGGAGTTTGTTTGCACCAGTTAGAGGCCCTGGCCCACCTGTTCTCTCTCTATATATATCTATATATATATCTTTGTCTCTCCCACTCAAATAAATAAAAATAAAATATTTAAAAAAGCCGGGCATGGTGGCGCACGCCTTTAATCCCAGCACTCGGGAGGCAGAGGTAGGAGGATAGCCGAGAGTTCGAGGCTACCCTGAGACTACATAGTTAATTCCAGGTCAGCCTGGACCAGAGTGAGACCCTACCTCGAAAAAAAAAAAAAAAAAAAAAAAAAATTAAAAAAGATTAGATGGTTATGCAATAAAAGCTGGCACAAAGAAAGTGATAAAAATAACAGGCAAGGGCTTGAAAGATGGCTTAGTGGTTAAGGCACTTGCCTGCAAAGCCAAAGGATCCTGGTTCAATTCTCTAGGACCCATGTAAGCTAGATGCACAAGGGGGTGCATGTGTCTGGAGTTCATTTGCAGTGGCTAGAGGCCCTGGCACGCCCATTCTCTGCCTCTCTCTCTGCCTCTTGCTCTCTCATAAATAAATAAATAAATAAATAAATAAATAAATAAATAAATAAATAAAACAGGCAAACTGTTAGTATGGCACCAAAATATGATCTAGAAGAGAAAACATGATAAAATTTTCACCATCAAAATCAAAATGTTTTAAGCTGGGCATAGTGGTGTAATGTCTTTAATCCCAGCACTCAGGAGGCTGAGATAGGAGGATCACCATGAGTTTGAGGCCAGCCTGGAGCTTCAGAGTGAGTTTCAGGTCAGCCTGGGCTAGAATGAGACCCTGCCTCAAAAAATAAAGTAAAATAATTAGAAGTGTTTGCTATCTCTCTCTCTAGTTTTCTCTGTGTTTTTGTTTTTGTTTTTTTTTTTGTTATTTTGTTTTTTGTTTTTTGAGGTAGGGTCTCACTCCAGCCCAGGCTAACCTAGAACTCACTACATAGTCTCAGGGTGGCCTTGAACTCTTGGCGATCCCCCTACCTCTGCCTCCCAAGTGTTGGTATTTAAGGCATATGCCACCACTGCCGGCTCTCTAGTTCTCTCTCTGCTTGCAAATAAATAAAAATGGGAAATTGAACCTGGGTTCTCAGGCTAGTGCCTCAATTGCTAAGCCATCTCTTCAGCCCTAAACCATTTTCTTTTGGGAGAGGTTCAAGGTACGGTCTCACCCTAGCCCAGGCTGACCTGGAATTCCCTATGTAAACTCAGGGTAGCCTTGAACTCACGGTGATACTCATACCTCTGCCTCCTGAGTGCTGGGATTAAAGGTGTGCACCACCACACCTGGCCCCAGACCATTTTGGGGGGTGGGGAAGAGAGACACAGAGAGAGACAGAGAGAGAGGGAGAGGAAGACTGATAGAGATGGGCACGCCAGCAGCCTCTCAGCTGCTGCGAACAAAATCCAGATGTGTGCACCCCCTTGTGGTCAAGTGTGGCATTGTGCCCCTTTGCATCTGTCTATATGTGGGACCTGGAGATTGGAACTGCTGGAGATTGGAACCTGCGTTCTTAGGCTTAGGAGGCAGGTGCCTTAACCACTAAGCCATCTCTCCAGCCCCAGACCATTTTTTAAAAAGGCATTTCAGGGCTGGAGAGATGGCTTAGCCGTTAAGGTGCTTGCCTGCAAAACCTAAGAATGCTTGTTCGAATCTCCAGGTCCCACATATAGACAGATGCAAAAGTGATGCAAGCTTGCTTTCCCAGGACCCATATATAGCCAGGTGCACAAGGTGGCACATGCATCTGGAGTTTGTTTGCACCAGTTAGAGGCCCTGGCCCACCTGTTCTCTCTATATATATATCTATATATATATCTTTGTCTCTCCACTCAAATAAATAAAAATAAAATATTTAAAAAGCCGGGCATGGTGGCGCACGCCTTTAATCCCAGCACTCGGGAGGCAGAGGTAGGAGGATAGCCGAGAGTTCGAGGCTACCCTGAGACTACATAGTTAATTCCAGGTCAGCCTGGACCAGAGTGAGACCCTACCTCGAAAAACCAAAAAAAAAAAAAAAATTAAAAAAGATTAGATGGTTATGCAATAAAAGCTGGCACAAAGAAAGTGATAAAAATAACAGGCAAGGGCTTGAAAGATGGCTTAGTGGTTAAGGCACTTGCCTGCAAAGCCAAAGGATCCTGGTTCAATTCTCTAGGACCCATGTAAGCTAGATGCACAAGGGGGTGCATGTGTCTGGAGTTCATTTGCAGTGGCTAGAGGCCCTGGCACGCCCATTCTCTGCCTCTCTCTCTGCCTCTTGCTCTCTCATAAATAAATAAATAAATAAATAAATAAATAAATAAATAAATAAATAAAACAGGCAAACTGTTAGTATGGCACCAAAATATGATCTAGAAGAGAAAACATGATAAAATTTTCACCATCAAAATCAAAATGTTTTAAGCTGGGCATAGTGGTGTAATGTCTTTAATCCCAGCACTCAGGAGGCTGAGATAGGAGGATCACCATGAGTTTGAGGCCAGCCTGGAGCTTCAGAGTGAGTTTCAGGTCAGCCTGGGCTAGAATGAGACCCTGCCTCAAAAAATAAAGTAAAATAATTAGAAGTGTTTGCTATCTCTCTCTCTAGTTTTCTCTGTGTTTTTGTTTTTTTTTTTTTTTTTTATTTTGTTTTTTGTTTTTTGAGGTAGGGTCTCACTCCAGCCCAGGCTAACCTAGAACTCACTACATAGTCTCAGGGTGGCCTTGAACTCTTGGCGATCCCCCTACCTCTGCCTCCCAAGTGTTGGTATTTAAGGCATATGCCACCACTGCCGCTCTCTAGTTCTCTCTCTGCTTGCAAATAAATAAAAATGGGAAATTGAACCTGGGTTCTCAGGCTAGTGCCTCAATTGCTAAGCCATCTCTTCAGCCCTAAACCATTTTCTTTTGGGAGAGGTTCAAGGTACGGTCTCACCCTAGCCCAGGCTGACCTGGAATTCCCTATGTAAACTCAGGGTAGCCTTGAACTCACGGTGATACTCATACCTCTGCCTCCTGAGTGCTGGGATTAAAGGTGTGCACCACCACACCTGGCCCCAGACCATTTTGGGGGGTGGGGAAGAGAGACACAGAGAGAGACAGAGAGAGAGGGAGAGGAAGACTGATAGAGATGGGCACGCCAGCAGCCTCTCAGCTGCTGCGAACAAAATCCAGATGTGTGCACCCCCTTGTGGTCAAGTGTGGCATTGTGCCCCTTTGCATCTGTCTATATGTGGGACCTGGAGATTGGAACTGCTGGAGATTGGAACCTGCGTTCTTAGGCTTAGGAGGCAGGTGCCTTAACCACTAAGCCATCTCTCCAGCCCCAGACCATTTTTTAAAAAGGCATTTCAGGGCTGGAGAGATGGCTTAGCCGTTAAGGTGCTTGCCTGCAAAACCTAAGAATGCTTGTTCGAATCTCCAGGTCCCACATATAGACAGATGCAAAAGTGATGCAAGCTTGCAATGCTGCACATGCACACAAGGGGGCACATGCAGCTGCTGAAAGGCCTTGGCATGCCCATTCTCTCTTTCTCTCTGCCTCTTTCTCCCTCTCTGTCTCTCTCTCAAAAAGAAAAAAAAAAGAAAAGAAGAAAAACCAGGGCCTAGAGAGATAGCTTACCAGTTAAGTGCTTGCCTGTGAAGCCTAAGAACCCCAGTTCAAGGCTCGATTCCCCAGGACCCACATAAGCCAGATGCACAAGGTGGTGCATGCATCTGGAGTTTGTTTGCAGTGGCTGGAGGCCCTGGTGCACCCATTCTGTCTATCTATCTGCCTCTTTCCCTCTGTGTTTGTCTGTCGCTCTCAAATAAGCAAAAAAAATTTTTTTAAAAAAGAAGAAAACAAAATAAAAAGGCATTTCACTCGATTTTATGAACAAGGACAAAGCTAGGGGATAGATAGAGATCAGATTCATGGACGCCAGGTGGCAGGGCTGGAGGAAGGCTGTGACTACATAAATATTTAGACAATTCAAGGATTTTTGTTTTTTTGGATATTTATTTATTTATTTTGCTAATGCAACTGATCTATATCCTGATTATGGTGGTGATTACATAAACTGCAACTATGTTAAAATTCATAGAACTGTGGTTGGAGAAATGGCTCAGTGGTCAAGGCGCTTGCCTGCAAAGCCAAAGGATCCAGGTTCGATTCTTCAAGACCCATGTAAACCAGATATGCACAAGGTGGCACATGTATCTAGAGTTCATTTGCAGTGGCTAGAGGCCCTGGTGTGTCCATTCTCTCTCTATTTGCCTCTTTCTCTCTCATAAATAAATAAAACTTAAAAAACAACAACCAAAGCCGGGCGTGGTGGCGCACGCCTTTAATCCCAGCACTTGGGAGGTAGAGGTAGGAGGATCGCAGAGAGTTCGAGGCCACCCTGAGACTACATAGTTAATTCCAGGTCAGCCTGGACCAGAGTGAGACCCTACCTCGCAAAAAAACAAAACAAAACAAAACAAAACAAAAAAACCAAATAGCCAATTTTAGTGTATGTTAATTTATTTTTGTTATTTTTTATATTTATTTTTATTTTGGAGAGAGACACAGAGAGATAGGGAGAAGAAGACAAATAGAGATGGGTGAGCCAGCAGCCTCTCAGCCGCTGCGAATGAAATCCAGATGCGTTCACCCCCTTGTGGGCAAGTGTGGCATTGCGCCCTTGCATCACCTTGCATCTGGCTAAATGTGGGACCTGGAGATTGGAACTGGTTCTTAGGCTTAGCGGGCAGGCGCCTTAATTGCTAAGCCATCTCTCCAGCCCTTTGTTTTTGAGGTAGGGTCTCATTGTAGTCCAGGCTGACCTAGAACTCACTCTACAGAACCAGGATGGCCTTAAACTCACAGCAATCCTCCTACCTCTGCTTCCTGAGTGCTGGAATTAAAGGTGTGCACCACTGCACCCAACTTAGTGTATATTAACTTAACTATTAAGACAAATTAAAAGTGATCAAAGAGGGCTGGGGAGATGGCCTAGCAGTTAAAGGTACTTGTTTGCAAAGCCTGTCAGCTCTGGTTCAATTCCTCAGGACCCATGTAAAGCCAGATGCACAAAGTGGTGCATGCACCTGGAGTTCATTTGCAATGGCAGTTGGCCTGGGTATCCCCATGCTCTCTTCTCCCTCTCACATAAATACATTTTAAAGTGATCAACAATACTGTCATTATAATTGAGCCACTTACTCCCATGTTCTTCTTCCCTTTTTCCTCATCCTCTGCAGTTGGAAACTTCTTAAAGGGAGGCATTTCCATACTCTAAATATCTGAAGTCAATCTAATACAAAAGTAATACAGCTTGTTGGGAGGGCGGAGAGTCATTACAGAACTGTATGATAAAGAAAGGGGATGCCCAGGAATCCCACGCCCCAGCATAGGTACTTTGGGAGAACTTCAACCAGGACCATTGCTAAGCATTTGGCTATAGCTGTTGCCTCCCAAGGTCCAGACCTCATATTATGGTATATTTTTTTCCTTAAGATCACATTAACATTTTTTTTTCCCAAGGCAGGATCTTACTATAGCCCAGGCTGACCAGGAACTCTCTCTGTAGTTCCAGGCTAGCCTTGAACTCATAGCAATCCTCCTATTTCTGCCTCCTGAGTGCTGGGATTAAAGGCACATGCCACTAGGCCTGGCTACATTTTAAAAACATTATTTATTTATTTGAAAGCAGAGAGAGACATTAGAGAAGAGAGAAAGACAAGAGAGAATGGGTGCAACAGGGCCCCTAGCCACTGCAAACAAACTCCAAATGTGTGCACCACTTTGCGTATCTGCCTGTACGTGGGTACTGGGGAAGTGACCCTCCATTGTTGGGTTTCGCAGGCAATCACCTTAGCCACTGAGCCAACTCTCCAGCCCCATATTATGGTATTTACATTGTATGTGAGATGGCTGATCGTTCAAGGATGTCCTGGGGAACATGACATCTGGAGCACCGCAGAAATCTTTGGGTATCCTGGTCCATTACAAGCTCTCTAGTCCATTCCCATTGCAGTTCCAGAGGATCCCTTGCAGCGACCTCTTGGGAACCCCTTATACCCTGTGTAGGCCTTGGCTGCTGCTTCCCACCAGCTAGAGTCACTCAATGATCAATCAGTTGTTCCTTTGTTTCTGCCTTTGTTCACACGCAAGTACTTACGAGCACTTACTATGTGCCAAGCACTGGGCTAAATTGTACAAATCCCCTGATTGTACACAGATTCTCCTTACGTCCCAGCTGGAGACACGGGTACTAACCACAAAATGACTGTTGGGCTGGAATGTGGCTGTCAATAACGTGCTTGCCTTGCAAACCTGAAGGTCTTAGTTTGATCTCCAGAACCCATATAAAAAGGCCTGACATGGTGGCCCAGTCATATAATCCTATCACTGGGGAGGTGGACAAAGTGGGTGTCTGGGGCTCACTTGCTACTTGATGAGCTCGAGACTGATGAGATGACCCTGCATCAAAATAGTAATAATAATATGGGTTTGGAGAGATGGCACAGCCATTAAGGATGGTTGCTTGTGGGGCTTGACAGCCTGGGTTCCATTCCCCAGTGCCCACATAAAGCCAGATGCAGAGAGGTGCGTGCATCTAGTGTTTGGTTGCAGTGGAAGGAGGCCCTGGGGCACCTATTTCTCTTTCTCTCTCTGCTTGCAAATAAGTAATAAATAAAAATAAAAATCCTAATAACAACGCTTGTGCTACAGTGTAAATGTAAAGCACTATGTAAAATGTAAAGCACTATGTGGTAAAACCAAGCCTGCACAAGGAGTTTCTGCTCAGCTGAGACCTACAGGCTGGACCACTCCGAGGGGGTCGGGAGTTCAAGGCAAAGGAAACGGCACACTCAAGGGTCCCAGAGGTCAGGGTTGCACAGGCATGGGTAGATTTGCAGGTACTATGGACAGGGCAAGGGCAGAGTATAGTGACAGCTCTCTAGATAAGAGAGTCTGAGGTTTTTTGCCACTGCCTTTGTGGTATCCATCCCATCTTCCTTGTGGGCCTTCTATTTGAAGCAGAATGTATCTGGTAGGAACTCAGTGTACACAGCCTGGAACCAGGCTGGTGTAAAGCCACAAACCAGCTCCATCATTCACATTGAGTGTGCAAATAGGCAACTTAATCATCCCATCACTTGATCTGTAAAATGGACGTGGAGCTATAGTATTGTCTTCTTGGGCTGTTGTGAGGATTAAATGGAATTAGCCATCTAAAGTCTGGTAAAGTCATGAACACTGTCTCAATATACCAGCACAACTCAGGTAGGAGAGAGAGTGCTGCTGTTGCTATTATGTTTAGAGACCCAACGTCCCTAGTCCTGGAGGTGCAGTCTCTATATGGCTAAACATGCAACTAACACAAGGCCATGAGGAGTTTCCTAGCCCTTGGATTCCTGTAGACAAAGCCTAGGCAATGACTCAGTCGGAATGAAACCTTGAATTCATCAAGTAACTTTTGGGAGTGGGCTCATGTTTGTCAGTGACACAGGCAAGAGAGCAGAGGACAGCTAAGCCAGGAAGGTTCCTTCCATGACAAATGTGTGCTGGCAATTGACATGGGCACCACCTCTCATCCTGCCTCCCACCCCCAAAGCTGGACTCTTTTCTAAATGATTTCAGCAATGCTGTCGGTAATGGGAGCCCCTACTTCATCTTCCCTGGGCTGAGGACTCATGGGTTCTGACTTCCCAGAAAAGCACCTTTGCTCCAGTGGGAGAATGCCTTTGGACTGATAAAGACTCTCTGTGTCCAGTTATGGTACGAATATTGCAAGGGGTGAAGCTATTTTTTGCTACATGCTCTATCTCTCCGACAGGCACAGTGACATTATTGGAGATCCAAATAGCCCCAGCTGTAGAAGGTCATGGAGCTGAAGGCACGGCCTGGCTCTCCAAGGGCCACACTAGGGATGAGGAAATTATTTACATCACCAACTGGGGAGGGGGCAGTCCTGAGGACCTTGAACTGTCACCCCTTCCATTTTTGCCCCAGACCCATCTTACTATCGACAAGACTTCTGTTGAACTGGTTTGCCCCTGTGCCTCAGTCTGGTGGCAAGTGTTTATTTTTAGCCTATGATTCCCTGAGAATGCGGGTGGGCCCTTGTGGAGCAGAGTTAGGGAGGAGGAAGAGAAACCTGAGGACCTGGAGGGCCAGGGAGTGCAAAGCCCAGCCCAAGCCCAGTTCAGCCCTGAGGCAGCCTGTTGCAGAGTCAGGGCCACAGCATCTCTCATCCCCAACTCTGGACTTATTTAAGCTCATGTCTCAGTGTTCCCCTTTTCTTCTCCCCTGAGGGCACTGGAGACCCTGGGTTTGTCCTTCCTCTTTCTAGCCACCCTTGACCTGTCTCTTAGGATCTCTTACCCCAACCACAGTGGGTACCAAACAAGACTCAACTCATCCTTTCTTTCTGTTTCTGAAAAGATGTGCCAGGTCCATCACCTTGTGCCTGCCTGGCACCATAATGGAACTTGACAAATAAAAGCAAATTGAAGGGTAGGTTTCATTGCTTCCTCCAGGCAAAAGGTCTGAATAGTAGAAGAACCAATAAGGGAAGTTATAGAGATTTAGAAACTTATAAAACCTAAAGTCATTGTCCCTAGTTCCTCTCCCTTTTCTGAGAAGTTCTCTGGACTCCTCATGGCCTCATCTTGGCCTCAGTGATGTTCAGGGACATGCATTTCTTCCTCCTCAACTTTCTGTTCCCTTGACCCTTCTCCCCAGCATACCCAGGTCCTGCCCCACAGCCTGTGGGAGAGTCTTCCTGTGTGGGCTCAAATCCTGGCTGCATTGCACATCAAGCCATGTGATCCCTGGCAAAATGCCCCGCCTCTGGCAAGAGATGGAAAAGCTCTCTGAAGGGTGGTGGTGAGGACTCCCAAGAATGTGTATGAAATGACTGTACATAGTAGACATTTAATAAAAGAGTGTTTTAAGAAGCCGTTTAATAGACTGTAAAGGAAACGGCACGTTCTTTTTTTCAGCGTCTTCTTTTACTGTATACTGATTGTCCCTCCTATTTATAGGCTGATGCACTGCTGTAATATTTTGCAAGGCACTTGCTATCCATAAGCTCAGCTAATCTCCCTGTGATGCCTTGAGGAAAGCCAAGTCATTATATGTGATTATTATTCCCATTACATGTGAAGATACTGTTGCTTTAGAAAAATATAGACCTGTTTTGTTCACCATCACATTGATATAGCTAATTAATACAGGCCTGTCTGGGGCTGGCACACATAAGTGACTGATGAAATTATTTCTTTTTTTAAATTTTTAAATATTTTATTATTTATTTACTTGAGAGAGGAAGAGGCAGATAGAGAGAAAAAGAGAATGGGTGCACCAGGGCCTCCAGCCACTGCCAATGAACTCCAGATGCATGTGCCCCTTTGTGCATCTGGCTTATGTGGGTCCTGGGGAATTAAACCAGGGTCTTTAGGCTTTTTAGGCATTTGTCTTAACCACTATGCCATTTCCTCAGCCAAAATGTCATATTTCTTGACTTGTACCCATCCCTCATCAGTGAAATGAGGACTCATGATATGGGACATAAAAAGAAAATTTAAATTCTAGAATTCTGCTAATTGATTTGTTTTGTTTTGTTGTTTTTGAGACATAGTTTCTCTATGTAGCCCAGGCTGGCCTTAACCTGACATAACCTCCCCAAAACTGGGATTACAGGTGGGCTGGACCACACCTAGTTTTATCGATCTATCATCTTTTCTTTTCTTTTTTTTTTTCAATGTTTCAAGGTAGGATTTAGCTCTAGCCTAGGCTGACCTGTAATTCACTATGTAGTCTCAGGGTGGCCTCAGACTCATGGCAATCCTCCTAACTTTGCCTTCCAAGTGCTGGGATTAAAGGCACGTGCCACCATGCCCAACTATTTTGGTACTTGTAAAAATTATTTTATTAGCCAGGTGAGGCTACTCTGAGACAACATAGTGAATTCCAATTCATCCTGAGCTAGAGGAGACCCTATCTCAGAAAACAAAAAAAAATTATATATATAATTTATTTATTTATTTAAGAGAGCAAGAAAGAGGCAGAGAAAGAGAGAGAAAGAGAGAAAATGGGCACTCCAGGGCCTTGAACCACTGCAAATGAATTCCAGATGCATGCAGCTTGTGCGTCTGGGTTATGTGGGTCCTGGGGAATTGAACCTGGGTCCTTAGACGTCACAGGCAAGCACATTAAATGCTATGCCATCTCTCCAGCCCTCTTTTGGTATTTTTAAAGCAGGGTCTTACCCTAGCCCAAGCTGACCTGAAACTCACTCTGGCTTAGGTGGGTCCTGGGTAGTTGAACCTGGATTCTTTGGCTTTGCAGGCAAGTGCCTTAACCACTAAGCCATTTCTCCAGCCCTGGAACTCACTCTAGTCCAGGCTGGCCTCAAGCTCGCAGCAATCTGACCTCAACCTCCTGAGTGCTGCGATTAAAAGGCATAAGCCATCACATCTGGCTTTCAGATATATATGGTCTCACTTTAGCCCAGGCTGCCCTGGAATTCACTATGTAGTCTCAGGGTGGCCTTGCACTCACAGCAATCCTCCTACCTCTGCCTCCCAAATGCTGGGATTAAAGGCATGCGCCACCATGTCCAGCCCAGGTATATATTTTTGGGGATGGGTCTTAAAAATCCTCTAGTGACATTTGGTCAAACTTGTAACATTTGAAAATTTGATGTGTTAATTATTTTAGGTACCAATGGAAAATTCAACTGTATTTTTAACAAGTAGAAGGGAATGAAGGGTGTATCCCAAACCTTCCTCCTTCTCTTAGAAAAGAGACTAACTTGAACTTTGAAGAGGGTAATTGGGCTGGGTTTCTGACAGAGAGATGGATGGAGTTCATTCCAGGAAGGTCCCCAGACCAGCTTGTCCATGTCCTTACACTCTGGAATGGTGTTTGCTCCAGCCAGAAGCTGGATTAATCAAGGAAATGGGTCTGCCTGTATGGTCAAAGGAAATAAATCCTAGAGGAAGAGGGAGCGGCCCAGCGTGGATTAATGGACACCCTGCAGGAAAGATTCTGCTGTACTTGGAAGAGATCAAGAGGGGAGGTGAAAAGTTAAGGGAGGACTAAAATATACAATCCCTTTCCAGGTCAAAAATGATTTCATTCACTTGGGACGTAACATGTACTATAAATAAGTTGATTTTCTCTACAAATTATTACAATGTATTATATTTCAAAATATAATCCTTCAGACAATAGTTATAAATCCATGGCTTATTTTTAGTTTAAGTATTTTAAAGATACAAGTTCAGTTATAGCTAGTACACTTTAAGAAATATGTTATGCTTGCCTGTTGATGAGAGCAGACGTTAACCACATTTGATTTCAACAAGGCATCTATCCAGTGTTTTGGACAAGTAGGGTGCTATAAACAGACACCGCACATCTTTGGGGACATTGCTCAGAATGTGAAAGAGGGAATCTCCCAGCTCACTAATGACAACATTTGTTTCTTGGAAATTCCCTCATTTTATTGACTAGTAATGATTATATTTTCCCTCAAAATAATTTACAAAACAATTCTTGGATCTGGATTCAACATATTACAGAAAGAAAAGATGAGAGAAATAATTATGAAATCTTTGTGTTTTGTTTTGTTTTGTTTTGTTTTTGAGACAGGTTCTCAGGTAGCCTAGGTGGCTTAATGTACTGAGGATGACCTGATCCTCCTGCCTCACACTGCAAGTACAGGGATTGTAGGTGTGTGCCACTATGCCCGGCTTATGTAGTGCTGGGGATTGAGCCCAAGGTCTTGTGCATGCTAAGCAAACATTCCACCAACTGAGCTACAGACAGCTCTGACCCAAAGCTGATTTCCCCCTTTTTCCCCAAGTTAGGGTCTTGCTCTAGCCCAGGCTGACCTGAAATTCACCATGTAGTCTCAGAGTGGCCTTAAACTCACAGTGATCCTATCTTGGCCTCCCAAGTGCTGGAATTAAAGGTGTGTACCATCACATCTGCTCCTTCCTTCCTTCCTTCCTTCCTTCCTTCCTTCCTTCCTTCCTTCCTTCCTTCCTTCTTGTTCTTCTTCTTCTCTTTCTTTCTTTCTTTCTTTCTTTCTTTCTTTCTTTCTTTCTTCTTTCTTTCTTTCGCAGGTTCTCACTTTAGCCTACAGTGACATGCAGTTCACTCTGTAGCAAAGGCTAGCCTCCAACTCATGGCCATCCTCCTACCTCAGCCTCCTGAATACTGGGATTATAGGCATGTCACTAGGCGTGACATGATTTTTTTTTTTAGATGGGGGGTCTCACTGTGTATTTTAGGCTGGCCTGTGATCCTCCTGCCTCAGCCTCCTAAGTGCTGAGGTTACAGGCTGGTGCAACCAAACCCAGCATAAAGATTCATTCAGGTAATCTCATAACAGAGGTATCATGATTATCCCTATTGACAGAAGTGAAGTAACTTGCTTAATGTCTGATAGCTACCACGTGGTAGAGCCAGAAAAATAAAACCATCCCCAAAGCAAAGCCTATGTAGTTCTGTATGAAAAATAGGCTCTGGCTGGGCGTGGTGGCGCATGCCTTTAACCCCAGCACTCAGAAGGCAGAGGTAGGAGGATTGCTGTGAGTTTGAGGCCAGCCTGAGACTACATAGTGAATTGCAAGTCAGCCTGGGCTAGAGTGAGACCCTACCTTGAAAAACTAAAAGGGAGGTTGGAGAGATAGCTTAATGGTTATGGAAGGTGCTTATCTGCAAAGCCCAAGGACCTATGTTCAACTCTCCATATCCCACAAAAGCCAGATGCACAAGGTGACACAAACACACAAGTTAAGTGCACGTGTCTAGAGTACAGTTGCAGTGGCTGTAGGCTCTGGTGCACCAATTCTTTCTCTCTCATAAAAAAAATACAAAAAAATGCTCAGAAGTTAAAGTATTTGCTTACAAAGCCTGCTAGTTCAGATTCAATTCCCCAGCACCATGTTAAGTTAGTCCTAACGTGGTGCAAGTGTCTGGCATTTGTTTAGAACAGCAGGAAAAGCACACAATGCCCACATGCACACCTGCAATACAATGCTAATTAATTAATTAAAATACTTTAAAAAATAAGCTGGGTGTGGTGGTGCATGCCTTTAATCCCAGCACTCAGAAGGCAGAGGTAGGAGGATCACTATGAGTTTGAGGCCACCCTGAGACTGCATAGTGAATTACAAGTCAACCTGGGCTGGGCCCTGCCTTGAAAAACCAAAAAGAAAAAAAAAAAAAAAAAGTTTGCAAAAAGTATCTTGTGGAGGAGTATAATGTTATACCCAGAAGCCATGCATTATTAAAAATTTCGGGGGGGGGGCTGGAGAGATGGTTTAGCAGTTAAGGCACATGCCTGTGAAGCCTAAGGATCTTGGTTCAATTCTCCAGGTCCCACGTTAGCCAGATGCACAAGGTGGCACATGCTTCTGGAGTTCGTTTGCAGTGGCTGGAGTCCCTGGCACGTGTCCATTCTCACTCTCTCTCTCTGTCTGTCTCTCCCTCCCTCTCTGTCTCTAATAAATAAATAAAAATAAATCTTTTTTAAAAATCTTAAATTTTTTTTTCCAAAGCCAGAGGTGGGATATCTTCCAGCAAACTGGTCAGGGAGGTTCCTTTTACCCCTAATACATTAAAGACTATTGCCAAGACCCTGGGTTGCCCACCAGAACTAGATAGTAAGACTCTATTGCTGAGGACTCCACATGCTTGGGCTACAGGTCACTGAGAAATCAAGCTGGAGCTGAGCTAGAAGCCTCTCCCTGTTAACTAGCTGTTAGGGTGCTGGAAAGAGTTATGAAGACTATCAGGGAAAAAAGTCATCAATGGTCTTGGCAGCGGACTCAGTAAGCTCTATGGCTGGCCAGCCAGGGCGAATCTACCAACTGGTGCAATGATGTCTGTTATGGGAGGAACAAATGCTCTTTGACTGGATTTGAGGCTGGCTCCGCAAGAGAATGAATATGTCTGATACTGAAAAACTAATAAAAGCTCCCATAAGGCTTGGGATGTCATAAACCCTTAAGTTTGTGCTCATATATTAATGTTGCTCTCACTTTTGGTTAGAGAAGCTTCTCTTTCAGATGACAGTCACCACTGGGGTGACTCGAAACTCATCAAAGTGCTGAGAAGTGACTGTGGAGTGTTCATCACCAATTGAGACATCGCGTTCACACCCTCCAAGGCAAAGGGACCATTTCAGAAGAGGTAGTGTAAAGCACTGAGGGGGGAGGTAGAGTTAGGGTATCTGGACCCCTCAAGGTAAAAAGGGCAGGAAAGTTTGCATTTGTTAGAAATCAAAGATGATTTGACTTCTTATCTCTTGTCTAGTTCCATAGAACTATTTTTCCACAAACAGTCAGGACTCCTCCTGGGAGGGAGGTTTTTCATAGGATTTAAACATTATGGTTGGTTAAGTTCAGCCCCCCTACCCCTCCCCCCGCCTTCCCCCTTCCTGGAACTTGGTGCCAGAACTAATCTCTTCCTGAGACAGTCCCTAGCCCTATCCAACCAGCTGGCCCTCTGGTTCACCTGTGCGAAAAGACAGCCCACCTTCCTAAAGTTATAAATACCTTTGCAAGGGGAGGGCAGTCTCTCTCTCTGATCTTGGGAACTTCCAGCTGTGGGTGAGTATTTCCCTCTGTTGGGCCTGGGCTGGCTCACCCCAACCAGGAGGGGTTCCACCTAGCCTGGAGGGACCCTTAGCCTTTACTCTGCATGGGTTCTTTATCCCCTCCAGCTCCCCACATGGTACTATCTTCCCACGCTTTTTTCCCCAGGCCCTCCACGTGGGATCTCTAAGCCATGTGGTGCCTTTCCTTGGCTCTACTTCCCTCAATATAATAATTTAATAATTATCCTTCTCAGTTTTCTTTAGTCAATTTTTAATTAAAATTAGAAATGAAGGCTGGGCGTGGTGGCACACGCCTTTAATCCCAGGATGCAGAGGTAGGAGGATTGCCATGAGTTCGAGGCCACCCTGAGAATACAGAGTGAATTCCAGGTCAACCTGGGCTAGAGTGAGACCCTACCTCAGAAAACCAAAAAAATAAAAAAAAAAAATAAAAAAAAATTAGAAATGAACCTAGGGTTTGGGGTTCAAGGACTTTCCTGGACCTTTAGCACCCCATTACAGAATGTAAGAGCCAAGCTGGGCATGGTGGCACACTCCTTTAATCCCAGCCCTCGGGAGGCAAAGGTAGGAGGATCGCCATGAGTTCAAGGCCACCCTGAGACTACATAGTGAATTCCAGGTCAGCCTGGGCCAGAGTGAATCCCTACCTCAAGCCTCCCCCTCAAAAAAGCAAAACAACAAAAAACAAACAAAAACATAAAAGCTAGGAAGCTGGAGAGATGGCTCAGCAGATAAGGCTGCAAAGTCTAACAACCCAGGTTCAATTTCCCAGTACCCATGTGTGGTAGTTTGAATATATGTCCCCCAATATATTCAGTGTTTTACTAGTTATAGTTTGCATCTGCAATCACCTTGCTAGAGGCAATGTCACTGGGGGCTGGTCTTAAGGTGTTAATGGTATGGGTTTGAGATTCCATTGTAAAGATATGCAAATGTGCCTAGCAGGAGTTCCTGAAGTGTGCTGTGTGACCTTTTGGCTGTAGTTTTTGCTGTTTGCTGTGTGGCTGGGGGCTTTGTTCTCTCTTGCCTGGTCCTGTGGAGAGCAGGCCACTTCTGCCATTATGGAACTTCCCCTGGATCTGTAAGCTTCAATAAATAATATCCCTTCCTCCATAACTGTGTCTGGTCTGGAAGTTCATCTCAGCGAACCTGAAGCTGTCTGCTACAGTAAAGTGGTACCGGGGAGTGTGGGGTGAGATGAACCTGACCGTGTGGATATTCGTCTTTTGGAACTTTTGTTTTGGAGGAATGGGCATGGACTTGGTGCTTGCAACTGAAGATGCCTTCTGGAGTGGTAAGCCAAGTTTTATGGACTATTCTGATGAGAGTTTGAGAATGCTAAGTGCAGACAGTATTGAACTTCGAGGCTTGGCTTATGAGCTTTCTAAGGGGAAGGAAAGACGGCAGAGGACTTTGTTGGAACTGGGCTACTGGCATAAGGGATGGCTACGTTCCACTATCCAGGCCCAGAGTGTTTGATCAAACTTAAATTTGTAATGGACTGATGTGCTTGGCTAAAGATATCGGACTGAGATTTTAAGATTTTAAGTTGGAAAACCTGAAGCAAGTTAAAAGTAGAGGCATTGAGACTGGTTTAGCTGCTATTGTCAACACATTAGCAATCTTAAGGAAGGTGGAAGGAAGATGGCCTGACTTGATTTACAATAAAACAATGGAGAGGATACCTGAGGAAAGACTGTTAAAAATGCAAATTCTTGGAAAGAGCTGACTGGAGAAGGAACCTGCTTTTCAAGGCTATGATTTATTTTGTCCCTGGATTAAGAATATGGCTGTGCCCTGCACACCTGGTATTAATTTTGGAAATATGAAAAATGCATAGAATGGTCATGAATTGCACACGGTTCCAGGAGCCGCTGCTGAGATGCGGTATGAGGCAGGGCATGAAGTCCCTGAGGAATAGGCTGGAAGAGCCTTTTGGAAAATGGACCGTGGTTTGCATGGAGACCTGAAGATGTTTTGGATATACCAGGACTGTGCAAAAGGGCTACCATGGAGTGCAGTGTTAGCATGGGATGAAAGTTTTCCCTGGCGACTCTGCCCAGCTGGAGGGGCGGAATTGGAAAACCTGGAGACTGTTAGTCTCTGGTTATATTGAACTTGAACTGCAGAAGTTTGATGACAGCTGATGGTGGTTGAGTTTGCATTGTTTAGTCTCTCCTTGCTATTCCTTATACAGTTAAAATGTTTACTCTGTGCCTTTACATGTAGAAAGTATTTAACTTGTTTGATTTTACAGGACTCACTATCTTAAGTTGATCAAGACTGTGAGAACCTTTGAAATTGGACTGAGTACAATTTACAATGTGTGATAGTTATAAATCTATTGAGGGCCAGGAGCTAAATATATTGGGGGCCAGGGGCAGAATGTGGTAGTTTGAATATATGTCCCCCAATATATTCAGTGTTTTACTAGTTATAGTTTGCATCTGCAATCACCTTGCTAGAGGCAATGTCACTGGGGGCTGGTCTTAAGGTGTTAATGGTGTGGGTTTGAGATTCCATTGTAAAGATATGCAAATGTGCCTAGCAGGAGTTCCTGAAGTGTGCTGTGTGACCTTTTTTGGCTGTAGTTTTTGCTCTGTGTGCTGTGTGGCTGGGGGCTTTGTTCTCTCTTGCCTGGTCCTGTGGAGAGCAGGCCACTTCTTCTGCCATTATGGAACTTCCCCTGGATCTGTAAGCTTCAATAAATAATATCCCTTCCTCCATAACTGTGTCTGGTCTGGAAGTTCATCTCAGCGAACCTGAAGCTGTCTGCTACACCATGTAAAGCCAGATGCACAGTGATGTGTGCATCTGAAGTTTATTAGGCAGGCATGGTGATGCACGCCTTTAATCCCAGCACTTGGGAGGCAGAGGTAGGAGGATTGCCATGAGTTCAAGGCCAGCTTGAGACTACATAGTGAATTCTAGGTCAGCCTGGGCTAAAGTGAGACCCTACCTTGATAAACCAAAAAAAAAGAAAGAAAGGAAAAGAAAAAAGAAAACAAAACAAAAAATGATGTAAGAGGGCTGGAGCAATGGCTTAGCAGTTAAGGTGCTTGCCTAAAACACCAAAGGACCCAGGTTTGATTCCCCACGACCCTTGTAAGCCAGCAGCACATGTGACTGGAGTTTGTTTGCAGTGGCTAAAGGCCTTGGTGAGCCTATTCTCTCTGTGTGTCTCTCTCTGCCTCTTTCTCTCAAATGAACAAAATAAATTAAAAAAATTTTTTTAAAGAATGTAAGAGCCAAAGGAAGGGGAGAAATGCTTACAATACTGTCTTTCAGACCCAAAGTGGCCTTGATATTCATGAGGTCATAGTGCCTGACATTATCTCCTAACATAAGACCTGCATAATAGGAGGGGAAAATGACATTAAAACAGAAGAGGAAATAGTTGGAAAGAAGAATGGATTCAATGGAAGGGGAATTTGGAAGGGGGAAAAGAAGGGTAGTAGGAGGGAATTATGGTCATTATTTATATTTATATTTATATTTATATTTATATTTATATTTATATTTATATTTATATTATTTATAGAAGTTGCCAGTAAGTGTTTAAAAGCTGGGCGTGGTGGCACATGCCTTTAATTCTAGCACTCGAGAGGCAGAGGTAGGAGGATTGCCATGAGTCTTAGGCCATCCTGAGACTACATAGTAAATTCCAGGTCAGTCTGGACTGGAATGACACCCTACCTCAAAAAAAGTGGGGGGGGGGGAGCATTTAAAGACCAGAGAAAGGAAAATAGGCTCTGGTCAGCAGTACTCATTTGGTCAAGTTCCTCTAGAAAGCAAACTGGACAAAGCACTCCCCTCCAGCCTCAGTGGCTCATGGTACCATGTAGAACCTTTTTACTCCAGATCTTGCCACCAAAAGAAACATTTTCTGGTGAGTGAGGTGGTTAACGAGAGCACAGCAGTATTCCTTCAATATTACTTTAGGTTTTGATCTCAGAGCAATTTTTGTTTGTTTTATTTTTTGAGATAAGGTCTCACTCTAGCCCAGGCTGACATGGAATTTACTCTGTTGTTTCAGGCTGGCCTCGAACTCACAGTGATCCTCCTACCTCTGCCTTCCAAGTGCTGGAATTAAGTGTGTGCCACCACACCCGCTACTGGGTAATTTTAAACTCTTTGAACTTTTATTTTCAAAGTATTCTTTCTTTAATCCTTTTTATGGATTATGAGGCCATAGGAGCAAGAAAAAGCCAGTTTCCTCCCAATTCTTCATTTCTCAGTCCTGCTCTAGTATGTCTGTCTTGGAGTATCCCACGAAGGCAGGAGAGTCAGATCACGTCTCTGGCTTTTCCCAGGCACTCCTTCCTTCTCCACCTACTTACTGGGTGCTACTTGTGAAAGATGCCAAGACTGCTGAGAACAAAGCCCTGTCCTTGTTGAGTGACTGTGACAGGTAAACAAAGACAGACTAAACTGAGGTGACTGTCTAGCTGCTCTGAAGGAAACCTTGTAATTTCTAGTCTGGCAACAGGGCAGCAGACAGGAACACCCCCACCAACACTGAGATGAAAGGTTGACAGGAGGAAGCTCCCACCCATGAAAAGAGCAGCCATCTCCAGACCGGTCAGGGCGCTTCCCCTGCTGACAGAGGCCAGGACTGCATGCACACATTCTGGGAACCGCAGCCCTGATCTGACACCAGGGACACAAGAACTTTCAAACTTTCTGGAGGATCTATTTGAGACCTCACTCAGTATAGCAAAATCCACCTGATGGTGTTTGGTGTTGGGCAGCTTATCTTGATGAATTTTTTTTTTTTTTTTGGTTTTTCGAGGTAGGGTCTCACTCTGGCCCAGGCTGACCTGGAATTAACTATGTAGTCTCAGGGTGGCCTTGAACTCGCGGCGATCCTCCTACCTCTGCCTCCCGAGTGCTGGGATTAAAGGCGTGCGCCACCATGCCCGGCTGATTTCATATTTTTTAATATTTTATTTATTTATTTGAGAGAGAGAGAGAAAAAAAAAAAGAAACAGCCATTATAAACCAACTCCAGATGCATATGCCACCTTGTGCACCTGGTGTACATGGGTACTGGGAAATCAAACCTGGGTCTTTAGGCTTTGCAGGCAAGCACCTTAAAACCACTGAGCCATCTCTCCAGCCCCTGAAGATTTCATCTCTTTCTCCTCCTGCCCTCTCCTCCCCTCCCCTTCTCTCTTTCTCTTATGTGGTGCTAGGTGTTGAACCCAGAACCTTCAGCATGCTAACCAAGTTGTCTACTGAGCCACATTCCAGCCCCAGGCTTCACTTACTTGAAAAAGTTCTTGGAATCAAATTGACACTAACACAATCCCTTACCTTCAGCTCCTGCTTTCATAGCTCACCTAGAGGAAGGATCAGCATGGAGCCACTTCCTCTTGTGATCCAGAAAGAGGAATTCCCAAGAACCATCTCTCATTGGTGTCCATCTCAGGGATCCTGAAGCCCTTTCATTTATTTATTTATTTGGTTTTTTGAGATAGGGTCTCACTCTGACCCAGGCTGACCTGGAATTCACTATGTAGTCTCAGGCTGGCCTTGAATTCATGGCAATCCACCTACCTCTGCCTCCCCAGTGCTGGGATTAAAGGCCTGTGCCACCATGCCCAGCCTCCTGAAGCCCTTTCTCAACCATAATGTCTATCAGTCCCCACAAGCACCAGGAAGAGGTGTGCTTATACACTTACACATGCTCAGGGACCCCAAACTCAATATTCTGTGTTCTCTCAATTTAACCCCTGTCATTCAAGTCCCTCCCCATCTTGATTTTGGCCATTTTCCCATATCCCTGTACCCAGCTACTTAATATATATTTCATTTATTATTTGTAAACTTATTTATTTATTTATTGGTTCTTTCAAGATAGGGTCTCACTCTAACTCAGGCTGACCTGGAACTCATTCTGTGTGCAACCACTCCTGGCCAATTTATTTAATTTTATCTTTGGTTTTTGTTTTCTTTTCTTTTCTTTTCTTTTCTTTTCTTTTCTTTTTTTTTTTTCTTTTCTTTTCTTTTTCTTTTTTTTTTTTTTTTTTTTTTTTTTTTTTTTTTTAGGTAGGGTCTCACTCTAGTCCAGGCTGACCTGGAACTCACTATGTAGTTTCTGGGTGGCCTTGAACTCACAGCGATCCTCCTACCTTTGCCTCCCAAGTGCTGAGATTAAAGGTGTGTGCTACCACACCCAGCTATTTTATTGATTTTTTAAATGAAAAGATTGTACTCTTATATCCCCTCTCCGTTGCCCCCATTCTTGAGGGTCCACCTCAGTGTAGTTATTGGTATTCATTGTGGGGCCCACAAGGCCTCAGTCAGTCTCTGTCAGTCAGCCTGGGGGCAGGGGGTGCCTCAGGCTAATCTTACTCACCCTTGAGGCTCTTACAGTCTTTCTGTCTCTTTTTCTGCAATGTCCCCTAAGCCTTTGCAGGTGTGGATCTCTGTTTTGAGTGACCACAGTGTCTGGTGTCATTTCCCTGGAACTGATTTTCAAACTAGCAATGACAGCAGTACTCATGTGACTGCTTCCTCTGCAGTGACTCCTGGCTCCAGGCAGAATGAAGTGAGGTAGAGGTGACCTATCGTGTGGTGGGCAGTCGGCTCTTTATTCTTTTTCTTTCTTTTCTTTTCTTTTCTTTTCTTTTCTTTTCTTTTCTTTTCTTTTCTTTTCTTTTCTTTTCTTTTCTTTTTCTTTCCCTTTCTTTCTTTCTTTCTTTCTTTCTTTCTTTCTTTTCCCTTTTCCTTTCTTTCTTTCTTTCTTTCTTTCTTTCTTTCTTTCTTTCTTTCTTTCTTTCTTTCTTTTTGTTTTTTTTGTTTTTTTTTTTTTTTTTTGGTTTTGCTTTCTCTTTTTTCTGGAATTCACTTCTCAGGGTGGCCTTTCGTTTTTGTTTTAAAGGCGTTTTTTTTTTTGGTTTTTGTTTTTGTTTTTCGAGGTAGGGTCTCACTCTAGCTCAGGCTGACCTGGAATTCACTATGTAGCCTCAGGGTGGCCTTGAACTCACGATGATCTTCCTACCTCTGCCTCCTGAGTGTGGGGATTAAAGGTGTGTACCACCATGCCCAGCTCAGCTCTCTATTCTTGATGTGTTGATGTATCCTGGATCTCCCTAGTATTCTCCACCATCTGTAAGGAAACCATTTGTGAGAACAGGGGATGAGCATCGTTATTAGAGAGACTTATTGACTGATGTGTACACACACTCTTCTAAGCCAAAGAGCAATGGAGGTTCTCTCTGGAGTCCACTGGTTAATATAGTTTAAAGGTAGCCCATTTTCTTTCTCCTCAGCTTAAGTGCCTTTGTTTAAAAACAAAATTTGATATCACTGCCTTAATTGGAAATCTGGTTTCACTGACCGTAAATAGAAGCAGCCATGAACATAAATGCAATGACATGTTCTCAAGTTCCAGTCAGGCGCTGCTGCCCACAGAAGAGGTCTGTGCCCGAGGCCTACATGCACCAGAAAAGTGTTTCTGCCAGGTTACCACCCAGTGGGGCTTTCTCTGAGAAACCAGGAGGGGAATTAAGAAAGGGGTGGACTTCTTACTGTGGCTGTGAGCCTGTGCTCTGTCACCTGTCATGCATACCTCAGACTCTCACCTTCAGGAGAACCCAAGGGGCAGTGAGCGCCCTTCCCAGAGAGGAGGAAATTCCCTGTGGTCACTCTGGGTCCACCCAGCTTTTCCCCCAGCAGCAGTACCACATCACCCTCCCATCCATCCTGGAAGCTGTGATGTGCACACCTTGAAAGAAGCCATCTTTCTAGTTTTCACCATTTCCTGCAAAGACAAATGGGCAGAGTTTGTAAGTCTCCCCTTCTTTAGTGAAATCCTAAAATTGTCTCTTTCAAGCAGTTTTCTTTGGGAATAAGTATGGGTTGCACTTAGTCAAAAGGCAGATGCTGTTGCTTAGCACACCACAAAGTGACTCTTTAAAATTTGTGTGTGAGGGCTGGAGAGATGATGGTTCAGCAGTTAAAGGTAGCTGCTGACAAATCCTGACAGCCTGGGTTCAATTCCCCAGCATCTACATGAAGTCAGATGCACAAAGTGGCCAACACATCTGAAGTTTGTTTGCATTGACAATAGGCCCGAACATGCCCGTTCACTCATACTCTTTTGATATCTCCCTCTCTGTTTGCAAATAAATAAATGCAAAAGAAAAATTAAGGGTTTGAGAAGATGGCTGAAGAAATGTTTATGTCAGCTGGATTATGTTATGCCGCAGCAGATGGAGAAGAAGGCTGGAGAGATGGCTCAGCAGTTAAGAGCATGACCTGTGCAAACATGAGGGCCTGAGGAGGTCTTGAGAGAACACTAAGGTTTGATTCCCCAGGACCCCCATAAACATCTGTAACACCAGTCCTGTACACAGGGCACTGCATAGGAACATACATATGCGTACAACACAACACACACACACACACACACACACACACACACACACACACTATATATATATATATATATATATAGTGAGGGTCTGGGGAGATGGACAAACAAAGCTTAATGGTCCAGGTTCAATTCCCAAGCACCCACATAAAGCCAGATGCAAAAAGCATCACTTAACTCTATAGACCCTGGCACCCTCCCCCCCCACTACACACATGCAAATGAATATTTATAAAGAAAATAAAAGGCTAGAGAGATAGCTCAGCAGTTAAGGCACTTGCCTGCAAAGCCTAACAACCCAGGATCAATTCCCCAGTACCCACGTAAAACCAGATTGAGGGCTGGAGAGATGGCTTAGTGGTTAAGGCACTTGTCTGCATAGCCTAAGGACCCAGGTTCAATCTCTCAGTACCCATGTAAGCCAGATGCACAAAGTGATGTATGCATCTGTAGTTTGTGTGCAGTGGCTGAAGGCTCTGGCGTGCCCATTCTCTGTCTATCTGTCTTTCTCTGTCTCTTTCAAATAAGTGAATAAATAAAATATTTTTAAAAACCAAGCCCATCATGGTGACACACACTTTTAATCCTAGCACTCGGGAGGCCAAGGTAGGAGGATCGCCGTGAGTTCCAGGCTACCCTGAGACTACATAGTGAATTCTCGGTCAGCCTGGGCCAGAGCGACACCCTACCTTGAAAACACACAACAACAACAAAGCAGTGACTGAGGACAACACTTGACATCAATGTCTAACTTCCACATACATGCATATACACGTGTACCCACACACATATAAAGGAGACATGCATACACACACACACACACACACACACACACAGACTGCTTTCTCTCTCCCTCTCTCTTTATTTTTTTCAAAATAGGGTCTCACTCTAGCTCAGGCTGACCTGGAATTCACTATGTAGTCTCAGGCTGGCCTTGAACTCACAGAGCTTCTACTACCTCAGTGCTAGGATTAAAGGTGTGTGGCAACATACCTGGCTAAAACTGCTTCTGTTCAGCATATACTCAGAAGTGGAACTGCTGGGTCTTGTGATAATTTTATTTTTGTTTGTTTCGTTTTTGGTGATACTGCCATAATGTTTTTCACAGCAGCTGGGTCATTGTATATATTCACTAGTAGTTAATAAAGGGTTCCAATTTCTCCATATCCCCACCAATACCTGGTGTGGGTGTTTTGTTTTGAGTGGTGTCTTGCCGTAGTTTGGGGAGGAGAGTTATTGAGACCGGCTCTTGCTATGTAGTAGCCCAGACTGGCCTGGAACTCAAGGTGCTCCTGCTTCTGCCTCCTGGGATTACATGCCTGTGCAGCTGAACTTTGTAGTCCTGATTTGCATTATTTTAATGATTAATAACTTTAGCCATCTTTTCGTGTGTTTATTGTTCATTTATATATTTTCTTTGGCAAAATGTTAAGTTCTTTGTGCATTTTTAAAATTAGATTGGTTTGTTGTTTTCACTTCTCTATACATTTTGGAATTTAATATTTTATCACATATATTATTTGCAAATATTTTGTCCTATTTTGTGGGATTGTATTTTTACTGTTTCTTTGTTTTGTTTTATTTTATTTTTTTCTGACACTGGGTCTCACTGTGGACCTGACTGGCCTTGAATGTGCCATTATCCGAGGCTGGCCTTGAACCAGATCCTGTTGATAGTCATTTATTTTCTCTTTCTTCTTTTCCCTTTCCCCTCCCCTCACAGAGCATCATGTGTCTCAGGTTGGCCTTGAACTTGAATTTGCACTGTGGTGAGTATGATCTTGAACTCCTGATCCTCCTGACTCCATTTCTTAAGTGCTGGAATTACAGGCTTGTACCACTACATCTGGTTTCATGCAGTGCTAGGGGTGGAACCCAGGGCTTGGTACATGTGACTGTGCTACATTCCCAGTTTCAAAGCGTGAGTTTATTAAGTTTTTTTTTGTTGTTGTTGTTTGTTTTTGTTTTTCAGGTAAGGTCTCGCTCTAGCCCAGGCTGACCTGGAGTTCACTATGTAGTCTCAGAGTGGACTTGAACTCATGGTAATCCTCCTACATCTGCCTCACAAGGGCTGGGATTAAAGGCGTGAGCCACCACACTAGGCTTGTTTTTGGTTGTTTTGAGGTAGGGTCTCGCTCTTGCCCAAGCTGACCTGGAATCACTGTGCAGTATCAGGATGGCCTTGAACTCACTGTGATCCTCTTACCTCTGCCTCCCAAGTGCTGGGATTAAAGGTGTGTACCACCACATCTGGCTTAAGAAAAGGTTTTAAAATAGATTTTAAGCTGGGGTCAGGGGAGAAAACTTTGATGTACATAAGTTACATTTTTTCATCAAGTCCAGTTGGTCTATTTTTTGTTTGTTGGCTATGCCTTTAGAGCCAAGAAATCATGGCCAAATCTAATGCAAAGTTTAGCATCAAATCAATTTTTGTGGACGCCCAAGACACCCACATTAAGAGAAGGATGTGGGCTGAAAAGATGGCTTAGCGGTTAAGGCATTTGCCTGCAAAGCCCAAGGACCCAGGTTCAATTCCCTAGGACCCACGTAAACCAGATGCACAAGGTGGCACATGTGTCTGGAGTTCATATACAGTAGCTGAAGGCCCTGGCATGCCCATTCTCTCTCTCTCAAATAAATAAAATAAATTTAAAAAAGTTAAATATATATATATAAAGCTGAGTGTGGTGGCACATGCTTTTAATCCCAGCACTTGGGAGGCAGAGGTAGGAAAATTGCTGTAAGTTCAAGGCCATCCTGAGACTACAGAATGAATTCCAGGTCAGCCTAGGCTAGATTGAAACCCTATCTCAGAAAACCAAAGAGAGAGAGAGAGAGAGAGAGAGAGAGAAGGATGTGAAGGTGGAGAAATGGCTCAGTGGCTAATTGTTTTCAGTGGCAGGAGGCCCTAGCAGGCCCATGCTCATTCTTTTCTCTCTCTACCTATCTGTCTCTCTTTCAAATAAATAAATAAAAATATTTTGGGCTGGAGAGATAGCTTAGTGGTTAAGGCGTTTGCTAGGACCCATGTTAGCCAGATGCACAAGGGGCACATGCATCTGGAGTTCGTTTGCAGTGGCTGGAGGCCCTGGCACACCCAGTCTCTCCCAATCCCCCTCTCTCTCTCTCTGCCCCCCTCCATCTTTCTCTGTCAAATAAATAAACAAAAATAAAATAAAAATATTTTAAGAGGGCTGGAGAGATGGCTTAGCAGTTAAGGTACTTTCCTGAAAAGCCAAAGGACCCAGGTTTGATTCCCCAGGACCCACATAAGCCAGATGCACAAGGTGGCACATATATCTGGAGTTCATTTGCAGCTGCTGAATACCCTGGTAGCCCCATACTCTCTTTCTCTCTCAAATAAATAAAAATAAAATATTAAAAAAAACATTTTAAGAAAACAAAATAGAATGGTGCATATATGCCTCCCAGCGCACACATGAGGTGCATGGACATAGCCCACAAGAAGGCAAATGCTCCCCCTGAACCACCAAGAGCCCTGAGTGCTAGCTCAGCTCCCTAGCAGTATGCCCTTTCTGAACGACTTCAGGCTAAAGCCCTTGACTGACTGAGTCAGCTTCCCTCTGTACCCTCCAATCAACAGCTTAAGGAGCCACAAAGCAATCTTTATGGCCGTCATACTGGTCAAATTGCAAGAGTACAAATAAGATTGCTTCTAAATCCCAAACTGTTCAGATATGAAGGTTGTAATGGGCAAAGACTGGCGGCAGTCAGGGAGCCCAGCAAGGTGAGATTGCCAGAGGCCTTTGTAACTGCCTACCGTGGCTGTGCTGAGCTGGAACCAGATCCAAATCAAATATATGTGCAAATCAGAGACTCAATACTCCCTCCATGGGCCTGTCCCAGCCATCTTGCTGCCTCCACTGGGCAGATAAGGAAGCAAAGGTGGAGAGGTTAGTGAACGTTCCTGGGAATGTGAACAGGAGTCAAGGATTAACCTCAAAAGGCCAATCCCTAACTCCTGACTTCTTACAGGCTCCAAAGTACTGAGCCTGTGCCAATGGAGCTTTTCATTACCTTTCAGAGAAAACAGATTCTGTAAGTGGTGCTCCCACATGGGCACACTAGCTCTCCACCAACTTGCTACCTTACATTCATGGCACGACCCAGTCTGATTTTAGTTGTAATTATTTGTGAGTGAACCAACATGATCACGGCATCAATTAGTGTTTGCCACACTCAAATTTAAACCATAGCACTGCGAGGCTAATATACGAGAAATAGTAACACCCAGAAGTGAGCCTCCCCTGCTGCCCAGCAGCTATACTTCAACATTGCTGGCTGTGGTCACTAGTCACATACCCCAAAGTCCCCAGGAAATAAATATGAAACATAGGCTTTTGGACTGAGGATGTAGCTCAGTGTTAGAGCGTTGGCATGGCATATCTGAGGCCCTGTTAAATACTCAACACACAAATTGAATTCCTAAAAAATATAGTTCCTTGAAAAATTAGCTAACTTGTCCAGCGATGGAGTAAGAGAAGTGTACGTTGGTATTACTCTAAAGCAAAAACATGGCTCTGATCCTAAAAGTGACAGAGGCAGTCTAATTCCCAAACAGCATCAAGGAAAAGCACTTTACAAGACCGTTTCAAAGCTAGGCATGGTGGCTCATACCTTTAGTCCCGGCACTGTGGAGGCTGAAGTAGGAGGATCACTACAGAGTGAATTCCAGAGTAGCTAAAGTGACACCCTGCCTGGAAAACATCAAACCAGCAAACAAACAAAAAAAACTTTGAAAACAATCACAACAATAACAAAATTCACTCTTTGGTGAGCAAGAGAAGAAACTGTGGAGATGTTGAAAAGCATTTGATAGCAGGAGGAAGTGACCCTGAACGGGGATGGAGTTCTGGAGTGAGGCAATTACCTGAGCATATGTGCAAATTTCAGGTGCATAAAGCCTCCAGTTGAAGACATCAGAAGCCCTTGGGAGCCTCGCTTGATCCCCATCAACCTACCATCTTTTTTTGTTTTGTGAAGTAGGGTCTCACTCTAGCCCAAGCTGACCTGGAATTCAGGATGGACTTGAACTCTCAGTGATCCTCCTACCTCTGCCTCCCAAGTGCTGGGATTAAAGGTGTGCGCCACCACACGGAGTCAACCTACCATCTTTTGCTTTTACCCTTCTCACCACCCCTCCCATTGGACTTTATGACAGTGTGCCATCTAGTGGTCATAATGATTAATGCAAATAGATGCAGTGGGCTTTCCCGTTCTGGTTTCTTTAGTTTTTCATTCAGTGGTTTGTTCATTGCATAAATTTTTATAGTGACTCTGCTGCTGAGAGCAAAACAGAAAACACAGTAGACATCACCCTTCCTTCAGGAGCCTTATCATCTAGTGGTGGGAACACAAAAAATACAGTACAAATGGTAGGATCACGATGTTTATTTATTTATTTATTTATTTGAGAGCGACAAACACAGAAAGAGGCAGAGAGAGAGAATGGGCACACCAGGGCCTCCAGCCACTGCAAAGGAACTCCAGATGCATGAGCTACCTTGTGCATCTGGCTTATGTGGGAATTGAGCCTCAAACCGGTGTCCTTAGGCTTCAAAGGCAAGCGATTAACCACTAAGCTATCTCTCCAGCCCCTCAAGATGTTTTTTAAAAATGTAAAAGTGCACTAGTGACAGGTGCTTAACCCAGATTTTACGGTCCGAGAAGGCTTTCCAGAGGACGTGCCATAAATTCAGAGCCTGGAAGTATGTGTAGAGGTTCATTAAGCAAAGCTGGGTGTGGTGGCGCACACCTTTAATCCCAGCACTCGGGAGGCAGAGGTAGGAGGATCACCATGAGTTTGAGGCCACCCTGAGACTACATAGTGAATTCCAGGTCAGCCTGGCTAGAGTGAGACCACACCTCAAAAACAAAACAAAACAAAACAAAACAAAAGTTCATTAAGCAAAGAAGGGAAAGAAAGACTTCCACAGCATTCCAGGCAGAGCAGACAGCACCCCTAAGGGAACATGACCGTAGGGCATGGTGCACCTGCCTATAATCCCAACACTCCGGAAGCTGACACAGGATGATTGCCACAAGTTTGAGTGGGCAAGTGCCAGATCTGCCAGAGCTAACAGTAAGACCATGTCTAAACAAAACAAAAGAACTTCAGACTTCATCCTTGACTCTGCAAGAGCCATTTCTTCTCCAGGGAGAAATGAAGAAAGCTAATAGAATACAAGTTTTTCCCAGACTTTGGTTTATGCCTCTTACATCTTAGAGTTCACGCCCTCACATGCCATCCCCAAAGAGTGGAACTATGTGGTCCTTTCATTTGTTGTTTGCCCTCATGCCTGAACTCATTCACGTGCCTTTCATCTCTTTTCTTCCTTGGCAGAGAAAGCTGCTTTGTATCCAGTCCTCAGCCAGGATGGAACTTTGGCTTTTACAAATCCATCAGGCAAAACCAAACTCCTTCTCGGGGCCAGTGTCCTTTATGGGGAGACCATGGCCACTATCAAGGCAGGTCCTGGAGCCTCTTGCCTAAGTGCCCTCTGGGAAGAAGCTACCCTCACCTGCTCAGATCCAGTGTTTGGCAAGGGGAGGTTCTGGAATGAGTGCATGTAGTCACATGATCCTGGAGCTCACTTAGCTTAGAAATGCAGGTACAGGGGTCGGAGCAAGCCACTGGGATCAGTCTTCTATGACCTGCCTCGCCCTGATTGTGACTCAGCTATTTGATTTCAGTGTTCCTAAGCCACTGCTTCCCATTTCATGAAAATGTGAATAATAATCATAAAACCTATTGTAGGGATACTGAGAAGACTAAAGAAAATTATGTGCAGAGTGGGCTTGGCTCAGAGTCTATTATGCAGTAAGTGCTCAATAAAGGTTAAAGACCTAAAATAGTAACCAATTGCATTTCATGGAGCAAATTCCTTGAGGGAACACTTATCTCATATAATAAGTGAAATATAAATTCAACAGTGGTTAACTAGCAATATGATCTTACCCAGTATTAATTACCTAATAGAGAAATAGAGGAAGAACAAAACATCTTAATATTGGTGTACATATGTACAAACACTCTTAACAAGGTAAGACAGGAACACTCATGGCAATTACAGTCCACGTTTTTGTAACTGGTATCGTGGCCTTAGCTGGTATTTGTTACTGCCTCTTCTACTACCCATTCAGTATTTCCTCCACCTTCAGCAAGCACCTCAGCAGGTCTTGGTTCTTTACCTGGAGGGGTGACCCATACCTTCATTCCTGAAGGATCTGGGCCATTTATCACATTGCCTTGATTAGGTTGTTGCAGTTGTCCATTGACTTTGATAACAGGGTGTGGTGGTTTGATTCAGGTGTCCCCCATAAACTTAAGTGTTCTGAATGCCAGGTTCCCAGCTGATGGCAATTTGGGAATTAACACCTCCTGGAGGCAGAGTTGTTGGAGGCGGGCTTATGGGTATTATAACCAGCTTCCCCTTGCCAGTGTTTGGCACACTCTCCTGTTGCTGTTGTCCACCTTATGTTGACCAGAGAGTGATGTCCACCCTCTGCTCATGCCATCGTTTTTCCTGCCATCATGGAGTTTCCCCCCTCGAGCCTGTAAGCCAAAATAAACCTCTTTTTTTCCCACAAGCTGCTTTTAGTCGGGTGATTTCTGCCAGCACTGCGAACCTGACTGCAACAGTAAAGTGGTACCGAGGAGTGGGATTGCTGCTAGACACCTGACTGTGGCTTTGGCCTTTTGGAGCTGATTTTCAAGAGGAAGAACTATGGACTGTGAGGTTTGGCTTATGAGGGTGAGAAAGAGCTTTGCTTGGACTGGGCTAGAAGTTTGTGTGAGAAGCTTCCTGTCCTGAGAAGATGTGCAGGGTTGCTTTGCGTAAAAATGAACTGGTGTGAGCAGAGGGACATGGCACAGAAAAAATGAAATCTTTGGGTGAACTCTACCCGTTCAGCTGCAGTTGAGAGATTACAACCTTTGAGATTGGGCCAGCTGACCTGCAATGGGGCAACAGGAAGAATGCAGACTCTTTTGAAGGGGCCTATATGCTGAAGGAGTGTCCTGTTCTTCAAAGTCTGATTTATTCCCCCCTGGATTAACAAATCGGCACCCTACCTGGTATTATGGAGT
Organism: Orientallactaga sibirica; assembly: GCA_036365145.1. Classification (NCBI taxonomy): domain Eukaryota; kingdom Metazoa; phylum Chordata; class Mammalia; order Rodentia; family Dipodidae; genus Orientallactaga; species Orientallactaga sibirica. The sequence continues at coordinate 57,924,340 of JAEOAD010000005.1, read as the reverse complement.
ATAACAAATGCAGGAAAGAGAGGGTCATTGAGTTTGTAACATGGTCTTGTGTTTTGGAAATGGCCATGGGCAGTATGAAGCAGGTTTGCTGGATGCCTGCATGGAGATCCCATGGGGCCATGAGGATGGACTGTGGGTTGCAGTGGAGACCCAGTGGAGATGCCGGGATTATGAGATGGCTGCCAAGGAGAGCTGCCGGCCCTGGATGAAGTTTTCCAGGACTGTGAGTAGCCTAACTGGAGGGGCGGAATTGGAACTCCAGAGACTTGTTGCTGGTTAGAATTATCGGACTTGGAGATTTGTCACTGACTAGAGTTGTTGGACTTGGAATTGCAGAGTTTGATGTTTGCCCTAGTTGTTTTAAATCTTGTATTGGTTGACTATTTCTTTACTTTGCCCAATGCCATCTTTTGCAGTGTGGATGTTTATTCTGTGTCATTATGGGTTTTTGGGGATTATTTTTGGAATTATGGCTCAGTTAAAAGACCTTGGATTATGGGGATGTATGAACATCATTGGAATTGATAAAAACTATGGGGACTTTTAAATTTGCATGAATGCATTACATTTTACATCATGTATGGTTATCAGTTTATGGGGGCCAGCGGCAGAATGTGGTGGTTTGATTCAGGTGTCCCCCATAAACTTAAGTGTTCTGAATGCCAGGTTCCCAGCTGATGGCAATTTGGGAATTAACACCTCCTGGAGGCAGAGTGTTGTTGGGGGCGGGCTTATGGGTATTATAACCAGCTTCCCCTTGCCAGTGTTTGGCACACTCTCCTGTTGCTGTTGTCCACCTTATGTTGACCAGAGAGTGATGTCCACCCTCTGCTTATACCATCGTTTTTCCTGCCATCATGGAGCTTCCCCCTCAAGCCTGTAAGCCAAAATAAACCTCTTTTTTTCCCACAAGCTGCTTTTAGTCGGGTGATTTCTGCCAGCAATGCGAACCTGACTGCAACACAGGGCATGGTAACACCAAGAGACACCCCAGAGAATCTCCAGCACTCCAGACATACTCTTCCTTTCCTCCATTGTGGAGGATATAGCCAATTTCCCCTGGTTGTCTGGATCAATCACCCCTGCTAACACTGTAACTCCTTTCTCAGCCTGTGCACTCAAGGGCATCAGGCACCCAAAGTGGCCAGGGCCAATCTTAGCTTCCAGTTCAATGGAATGTTCTTTGTGCCTCCTGGCAAAACACTCCCCGCTCTGGAACCAAGACTTCTAGGCCAGCAGAGCATAAGGTTGTGGGTACAGGAAGCAATTTGGCAATGGGTCACATGGGGTGATGGTAAGTGGTACCATTCCCATTTCACCCCTTAATTCCTGGACCCGTGAATCCAGCTATAGGAGAAACAGCGCCATATAAGTACTGATTCAGAGCATAACAGCCTGCTGGAGGACACGCCCCAAGCCCTCCAAGCTATTGCCACCCAGGTGGCACTGCAGCTGTTTCTTTAAAAGGCCATTCCACCACTCTATCAAGCCAGCTGCTTCAGGGTGGTGGGGCACATGGGCCTCCCAGTGAATTCCATGATCATGAGCCCACTGCTTTACTTCTTCCTGTAATTAAGTTCTTCCTCAGAAGCAATGCTGTGTGGAATTCCATGACGGTGGATAAGGCATTCTGTAAACAAATCAGTTTTTGCAGAAGCATTACATGCAGGAAAAGCAAATGCATCCCAGAATAAGTGTCTATTCCAGTAAGGACAAAAACGATGACCTTTCCATGATGGAAGAGGTCCAATATGTCAACTTGCCACTCAGTTGCTGGCTGGTACCCTGTGGAATACTACCAAACGGGGCTCAGAGTTGGTCTCTGCTGCTGGCAGATTTGGCACTCATCAGCATCCGTGCCAGGTCAGCCTTGGTTTAGAAGTCCGTGTTGTTGGGCCCATGCATGGCCTGATCCCTGCCATGACTCAGAAAGCACCATGGTGCTGAGAAGAAGTGACAGAGGAGTGCTCAGCACTGAAACATCTCAAACACACCTTCCAAGGCTCAGGGTCCATTGAGGAAGAGGGGGCGGAAAGAATGTAAGAGCCAAAGAAGAATAGGACTCCTTACAATGTGCTCCTCCAGACACAAAATGGCCTGGATATCCATGACCTCACAGTGCCTGACATTACCTACATAAGACCATCATAATAGGAGGAAAAGATCATGACATCAAACTGAAAAGAGACTGATTGAGAGGGGGAGGGGATATGATGGAGAGTGAAGTTTCAAAGGGGAAAGTGGAGGGAGGGAGAGAAGTACCATGAGATAGAATTCAGAGGAATGGGCTGCTCAGGAGGTCAGACACCATTTCCCAGGGAAGGGTAAGAGGCCAGAGAAGCAGTCTGCCTCCAGGCAGCCAACAGCTGTGGAAGAGCCTCTAGTGTTTAAGGGCACACACAGCACAGAGAGTGCAAGGGAATCTTCATGTGATGTTCACAGTGTGACCCAAAGCTGGACCCCACCAGTCCTTAGTAGCAGTCATGACTCTTGCCTTTGAGAACCAGACTAAGCAGAGAGGACATCTCAAGGATAGATAAGGACTTCAGGCACAATTGAATCCAATTTAAACAGTGTCATCAGGAACTACATCTAGTTCTCTGCTGCCTTTTCATCTGTCAGAGCCTTATCCTCAGGCTGGCTTGCTCTCACAGTGGCAAAAAGTTCACCCACAGCACTAAGTATGTCTCTGCATGTAACTTGTCTTCTGATGGGCAAAATTCTAGGGTGGGGATGGAGAGATTTCTCAGTGGTTAAGGTGCTTGCTTGCAAAGCCAAACTACCTGGATTTGATTCTCCAGTACCCATGTAAAGCCAGATGCACAAAGTGTCGCATGCATCTGGAGTTCAGTTGTAGAAGCTAGAGGCCCTGGTACACCCATTCTTTCTCTCTCTCCTCTCTGTTCCTCTGCTTGTAAATTAATTAATTTAAAAATCCCAGGGGCATGGCGGGTGTGGTGGCACACTCCTTTAATCCCAGCACTCAGGAGGCAGAGGTAAGAGTATCACCGAGAGAGTTTGAGGCCACCCTGAGATTGCATAAGTGAATTCCAGGTCAGCCTGAGCTAGTGTGAGACCCTACCTCAAAAAAACAAACAAACAAACAAACAAAAAAAAACTCCCAGGGTGGCCATTGATCAATTTAGGATAATTCATGTTCCCATTGCTGATGCAATTACAGTGACCTGGGAAATGGAATATTCTGATTAACTCATTCTCGTACCTATGTGGCTCAGTCTCACCCACACTAGACGTACTAACAATTAATTTAATTAATTAGAAACTAAATTAAAATAGGACCCTATTTCTAGAAACAAGGATGAGAGTAAACAAAGCAAGAGGCATCCTCAGATTATGTGACACCCCTGTGGCTGGCTCTCCTGGAACCAGATGGTCCCTTGACATGTGCTACAGCTCACACAGGCTTGGTCCTTTTTTAGGGGAATCTAGAGAGCAGGTAGGAGGCATCTTCCCCTGCCCCCCAGAGAGAGTGATCCCACAGATGGTGCTGCACAAGCCCCAGCTAGACATCCTGGTATCCTTCCAGAAGCTGTAAAGGACAAACAAAAGCTGTGACCTTGTAAGAAAGAGCAGTAGAAGAGGCTAAAAGGCTTAGCTCTTCAACCAAGGTCTTGGAGACCAGTAGCTTCAGCTGTGGGCTGGGAGGCATTAGGGATGATGTCCCTGCTCTGTCACTCAGCTCCACACTTCCAAAGCCATCCCAGCATAGCCTGGCATACTCTGTGTGCACTCCTTCTCTCTTACCACATCCCCTGGCCTCCTGCATTCATGATAAAGCTACAATAGCTCCTATGGTAGAACACAGAAAGCCATGCCCTGTCTCCGAGACAGCCTACAACCTCCCTGAACATGAATGTGCATCCCTAAAGGGCAACAATAGCTATAAGGGTGTGTTTTTGTTTTTGTTTTAATTTTACTTATTAATTTGGTGTGTATATGTGATGTGTGTGTATGCTCGTGTGTGAGTGCAGACATGTGCATGCCACTGCACACGTGTGGAGATCAGAGGATGGCTTTCAGGTCAGTCCTTGTCTTTCATCTTATTTGATGCAGGCTACCTCTTTATTGTTGACAAGGCTAGCTGGTCTCCTGGCTCCACCTCCCAGAAGCTCACCACAGCTTCTTGGCTTTTATGTGGCATCTGGAGATCCAAACTCAGGGGCTCAGAGTTAGGCAAAAACGCTTTGTCCACTGAGCATCTCCCCAGCCTTTTTTCCCTCCCTCCCTCCCTCCCTCCCTCCCTCCCTCCCTCCCTTCCTTCCTTCCTTCTTTCCTTCTTTCCTTCTTTCCCTCCCTCCCTCCCTCCTTCCTTCCTTCCTTCTTTCCTTCCTTCCCTCCCTCCCTCCCTCCTTCCTTCCTTCCTTCTTTCCTTCCTTCTTTCTTCCATCCTTCTTTCCTACCCTCCCTCTTTTCCTCCCTTCTTTCCTTCCTTTTTTTTTTTTTTTTGCGAGGTAGGGTCTCACTCTGGTCCAGGCTGACCTGGAATTAACTATGTAGTCTCAGGGTGGCCTCGAACTCTCAGCAATCCTTCTACCTCTGCTCCTGAGTGCTGGGATTAAAGGCATGTGCCACCACGCCCGGCTCCTTCCTTCTTTTTGAGGCAGGGTCTCACTCTAGCTCAAGCTAACCTGAAACTCACAGTGTCCCTCCATCCTCATCCTCCCAGTGCTAAAGGCATGTGCCACCATGCCCAGCTTGGGTTTTTTTTTTTTTTCCACTTCTTTTAAAAAAGATATATTTTTATTTATTTATTAGAGACAAAGACAGAGAGAAAGGGAAAATTGGTGCACCAGGGCCTCTAGTCACTGCACATGAACTCTAGACACGTGCGCCACCATGTGCATCTGGCTTACGTGGGACCTGGAGAATCGAACCTGTGCCCTTAGGCTTTGCAGGCATGTACCTTAACCACTAAGCAATCTCTCTCCAGCCCCCTTTCTTTCTTTCTTTCTTTCTTTCTTTCTTTCTTTCTTTCTTTCTTTCTTTCTTTTCTCCTCCTCCTCCTTCTTCTTTTGTGATTTTTCAAGGTAGGGTCTCATTGTAGCTCAGGCTGACCTGGAATTCACTATGTAGTCTCAGGGTTGCCTCAAACTCATGGTGATCCTTACCTCTGCCTCCCGAGGGCTGGGATTAAAGTCATGTACCACCATGCCTGGCTCCTTTTCTTTTAAGTTTTTATTTATTTATTTGCAAGCAGAGAGAGATAGAAGAGAGGCAGACAGAGAGAGAATGGGCATGCCCAGGTCCTCTAGCCACTGCAAACAAACTCCAGATGCATGTGCCCTTTGTGCTTACGTGGGTCCTGGAGAATCAAATCGGGATCCTTTGGCTTCACAGGCAAACGCCTTAACCGCTAAGCCATTTCTCCAGCTCTCTTTTTCTTTTTCTTTTTTTTTTTGAGGTAGGGTCTTGCTCTAGCCCAGGCTAAGCTGGAATTCACCATGTAGTTTCAGGGTGGCCTCAAACTTAAGGCAGTCCTCTTACCTCAGCCTCCCGAGTGCTGGATCAAAACCATGGGCTACCACGCCCAGCAGTTTTTTCTTTTTCATGAGGCAAAGTCTCACTCTAGCCCAGGCTGACCTGTAGCCTAGACTGGCCTCAGAGTCACTGTGATCCTCCTACCTCAGCCTCCCAAGAGCTAGGATAATGAACATGAGCCACCATACCAGGCAGTGTTCACTTTGTTGTTTTTGAGTCAGAACATCATCTAGCCCAGGCTAGCCTTGAATGTGACAAGTATCTGAGTCTGGCCTTGGACCTCTTATCTTCCTGCCTATACCTCTCAAATGCTGGAATTACATACAAGTGTGTTCACCACACCCAGTTTGTGTTGATAGTTTTATTCTTATTTTTATTTTTGGTTTTTAATTTTAATTTTATTTTATTTTATTTTTGGTTTTTTGAAGTAGGGTCTCACTCTAGCCCAGGCTACCTATAATTCACTATGTAGTCTCAGGGTGGCCTTGAACTCACAACTATCCTTCTACCTCTGCCTCCCAAGTGCTGGGATTAAAGGTGTGTGCCACCACACCCAGCCTAGCATTTTTTAATAGGTACAAAGGACCCCAGGTGAACCCTACATCCCTGACCCCCAGAAGCTTGAGCTCCTTCCAGAGTAGCCTGTTGGGTACCAGTTTCCAGTATTTCTTTCCAGAGAGACTAGGCCAGGAGTTGGCAAACCTTGTCAATAAAGGGCCAGGTGATGAATATTTTAGGTTTCAGGGCTTCATGTTCTTTGTGACAATTTATCAAGTCTGACACTGCATGGAGAAAGCAGCCATAGACAATGCATAAATGAACATTGGTTGTGTGCCAATAAAACTTTATTTGAAACCACAAATTTTTTAACTTCATGTGACATGAATTGTTGTTCTTTGTTTGGCACTGGAGGCTAACCCTAGGGTCTCATGACTGTTTGGGAAGTGGTCCACTACTGAGCTGCACCTTATGCTTTCTTCAACTATTTAAAAATCCAAACACCCTTCTTAGCTCACTGGCTATGCCATGACAAACAACAGTTTGGATTTGACTTGTAAACTGTACTTTGTCAATCACTGGTCTATGCACAAAAATAAAAGCAAGCCAGGTGTGGTGGTACATACCTTTAATCCCAGCACTTGGGAGGCAGAGGTAGGAGAATCGCCATGAATTCACAGCTTCCCTGAGACTACATAGTGAATTCCAGGTCAGCAAAACCCTACCTCAAAACCAAATAAATAAATAAATGCAAAAAAAAAAAAAAGATGTGTGAAGATGTTCACAGTTTTAGTTTTGTTTTGTGTGTAACATGAGAAAACTGTCTGGTGCCTTGCATTTCTTTCTTTGTGATATATGTTAGAGATGATGCAATATCCTTTTATACAGAATTTCATCACTTTTGCTTGGGCATAATATTATATTTTAATCCCTGATAGTATATATTTGTTTTGTTTTGTTTTGATTTTTGAAGTAGGGTCTCACTCTAGCCCAGGCTGATCTGGAATTCACTATGTAGTCCCAGGCTGGCCTCAGACTCACAATGATCCTCCTGCCTCTGCCTCTCAAGAGCTGGGATTAAAGGCGTGTGCCACCACGTCCAGCTCCTGATTAGTAGATTTTATCATAATTTCCTTAGCCCATCATTTATTGATGAATACCTATATTTTTCCTTTGCTGTTATAAAGTATGTTGCACAGGGGCTTTTCCATTGCCAGGAATCCCCTCCTGTTGTGCAGCTGCTCTTGCCTTTTTTCCTTCTCTTATGTTCTAATAAACCTTTTTAAACTTCACCATCTGGCTGTGGATTCCAGTCCTTTGAAACATAAGACAAGAACCTGGAGGCCAGTGACTCAGTGGAAGTTTTGTGTGACCATGACATCTGGCACCCTAACTCCTAGGTTATAGCCCAACCAAGAGCTGAGAAAGGCTCCATCACTCTCAAAGATACCCCAAATCCTGTATCATACTGGTACATTGGTTGGGAAATCAGAGGATATAGTAACCAAAACCAATAAGGAGGACATCAGGGCTAAGAGGACATCCAATATTTTTCTCCTGGCCTCAGGCCAAGCAGGTCTCAGGAGATGATGGAGCACTTCTAGGGGGTCCTACAGCTCTGGTAGGTCACCAACTTTCTTGGTCAGGGAAGACACAGAGACCTAGAGGCTGGATCCCAACCCATGAGCAGTCTACAAAAGGTGATTCAAAACAGGGACATGGGCCGGGGAGAAGGCTCAGCAGTTAAAGCACTTGCTTAAAAAGCCTTACGGCCTAGGTTCATTTCCCCAGCACCCATGTAAGCCAGATGCACAAAGTGGCACATGTTTCTGGAGTTTGTTTACAGTGGCAAGAGGTCCTGGTGTGCCCATTCTCTCTCTTTGTCTCTCTTTCTCTCTCTCTCAAATAAATAATAAATAATAAAAAAATTTTTAAAAAATACTGAGGGAAGCTGGGCATGGTGGTGCATGCCTTTAACCCCAGCACTTGGGAGGCAGAGGTAGGAGGATCACCGTGAGTTCAAGGCCACCCTGAGACTACATAGTTAATTCCAGGTCAGCCTGGACCAGAGTGAGACCCTACCTCGAAAAACCAAAAAAACTGAGGGAAGCTGGGTATGGTGGCACACGCCTTTAATCCTAGCACTCGGGAGGCAGAGGTAGGAGGATCACTGTGAGTTCAAGGCTACCCTGAGACTACATAGTGAATTCAGGTCAGCCTGAGCCACAGTGAGACCCTACCTCAAAAAACCAAAAAAAAAAAAGAAAGAAAGAAAGAAAGAAAGAAAGAAAGAAAGAAAGAAAGGACAGACAGACTGAGGGAAAGATCCAGCCGCATGGTCAGCACAGCCGGGCCTCATCCCAGCAGATGGCACAAATGCTAAAGGAGCCATGAGGCTGCTCCCAGGTCCCAAAAAGTCTCTCTAAAGAGTTGCAACTAGCCTTAATATATTTATTTAAATGTTGGCTACTTACTTGGTCTTAACACCCAGCAGTAAAGTGCGTGAAGGGCAATTGTGTAGAGCAGCATGACTTTAGATGTGCTCATGGTGTGTGACTCAGAGCAGCGCCTGTGCCATTATTAAGGTTAAAGGCTGTGTATGTATTCCTGATGACTCTGCTTATGTTTCATCTGGTTTACAAAATCTACAAAAACAGTTTCAGACCATGCCAAACACTACCATGTCATTTGGTAAACAGCTTTAGAAATGGATTTCTGGATCTTCACCGTAAAAGGTTTGAGGTAGGGTCTTACTCTAGCCCAGGCTGACAAGGAACTCACTCTGTAGTCCCAGGCTGGCCTTGAACTTGCAGTGATTCCCCTAGCTCTGCCTCCTGAGTGCTGAGATTAAAGGTATGCACCACCATCCCCTGACTCCTCTTACTTTTCTTCTTTCCCCAACATCTCTATCCAGCCTGTCTTCCAGAACTATACAATGCACTTTTGGGGTCCCTTAGATGGATCCACTGGAGACATATCCCAATTGCCACCCCAATGACTCCACTCAGCTCAAAGATGCCAGATTGGTTGTCATACCAGTCCCCTAATGGCAGTTAAGGCTACTACCTCAGAGAAGGGAAATGAGGCAGTTTAGGGGTGACAGGGCCCCAAAAGTAAAAGTAATAAATGTCTTTGAGCCTGTCCTTGCAGTCTCCACTTTGCTAGAGGTCAGAGAAGGATCTGGCTTCTTTTTATCTCTTTCTGCCTAAAAATTTCCTTCTTAGATCTGTTTTTCTTTAAACTCGGAGTCCCTCCCTTCTATAATAGTTCCCTTTCCTGGAGGATTAAAAAGGATTCAACCGGATTCCCTACATAGAAATCTGGCATTGGAGCTGGTCTGCTCCACACCATCCAGTACCTAGTCTAGGCCCAGACTGGTATCTAGGTGGGCCTTTTCATTCCTGGAAATCCCCTCCTGGGGTACAGTTTTGCCATTGTTCCTTCTCTTAAGTACTAATAAAACTTTTCTGATCTTTAATAATAAATAAAATATGTTGCATTGTAAAACCTTGAATACATTTGTAATTTGTGGGCTCTTTTGAGGTACAGACAACATACACCACATAATCACCTACTTTAGGTGTGACTCAGGGTTTAGTATAGTCACAGAATTGTACATTAGTCCCCAGGATTCATACCCCTCAGCTATCAATCTCCCTGTTCCCCATCCCTTCCTGCCCTAGACAACCACTAATCTGCCTTCGGTTGCTGTAGATTTGCTTATTCTGGGCATTTGAATACAATGCAATTCTATATGGTATTTTGTGAATGGCTTCTGTCACTTAACATCTGCTTGTTTCAGTCACTTAACATCTGGTTCATTATTATAATAATGTATGGGCTTTTTTGTGAAAAAAAATTTTTTTTTCGGTTTTTCAAGGCAGGGTCTTGCTGTAGCCCAGGCTGACCTGGAATTCACTATGCAGTCTCAGGGTGGCCTCGAACTCACGGTGATCCTCCTACCTCTGCCTCCCTAGTGCTGGGATTAAGGGCATGCTCCACCATGCCCGGCAGGTTTTTTTTTTTTTTTTTTTAGAGGTAGGGTCTGTCTGTAGCCCAGGCTGACCTAGAATTCACTATGTAGTCTCAGACAGGCCTCGAACTCACAGAAATCCTCCTACCTCTGTGCCACCCCTCCCCCAGTTCTGGGATTAAAGGCGTGCACCACCATGTCAGGCATAAAATGTGTTTTTATTTATGTTAGTTATATATCTTGAAGTGGACTTGATAGAGGTCCTATGGTGATTTGATTTGTATTGTTTTGTTTGAGACAGGATCTCATGTAGCCCATGCTGGATGACCTTCAACTCCTGATCCTCCTGCTTCCACCTCAGAAGTGCTAGGATTATGCACATGTGCCATCACACCCAGCTTCATATGGTGATTCTATGTTTAATGACTTGAAGGACTGCCAGATTGCTTTCCAAAGTGGCCACACCATTTTACATTCCCACTTATATGTATAAGGTTATGATTTCTTTTTACGTTTTTTTGAGGTAGGGTCTCACTCTAGCCCAGGCTGACCTGGAATTCACTGTGTAGTCTCAGACTGACCTCAAACTCACAACGATCCCCTACCTTGGCCTCTGGAGTGGTAGGATTAAAGGCATGTGCCACCACACTGACAGGTTGTGATTTCTTTACATCCTCAACAGAACTTGAACTGATTTGTCTAGCCATATCCCAGTGGGTATAAAGTGTCTCACTGTAGGGTATGAATAACCAAATGTTTTCTGAGATTCACTTTTTTCCCCACCTATATCTCTTGGGAGATTTTCCATGTCATTATATACAGATCTTCTCCTGCTGTATACTGGAGCAAGAGTGTGGCCCAGTTTAGCTATTTCCTGGTGATGGCTAGCTAGGCTGTTCCCAACCAGTACAAATAGCACATAGCACACCAATAAACATCCATGTTTTGCCTCTGTGCTTCATATAGACAAAGCATCTCCTGAGGACAGTCTTTGAAGTGGAATTGCTGGATCAAGGGGTACTTTTGAGCTAGGTGTGGTGGTGCATGCCTTTAATCCCAGCACTCAGGAGAATGATGTAGGAGGCTCACCATGAGTTTGAGGCCAGCCTGAGCTATAGAGTAAGTTCCAGGTCATTCTTGGCTAGATTGAGACACTGCTTTAAAAAAAGGGAGCGGGGTTGGAGAGATGCTTAGCAGTTAAGACACTTGCCTACAAAGTCAAACAACCCAGGTTAGATTGCCCAGAACCCTTGTAACCCATATGCACATGGTGGTTCATGTTTCTGGAGTTTGTTTGTAGTGGGTAGAGGCCCTGGCATGCCCATTCTCTCTCTCTGTCTCTCTAAATATTAAAAAAGAGGTACATTTGTTAAATACTACTGAAGATATTACAAGTTATACTCTAAGAAAATTGTACCAACTTTCAGTCTTTCAGTGGTGGATAAAAGGGTTCATTTCCCTGCATCCTTACCAGCCTGGCCTAATAACTCATTCACTGTACACCATATACCTCCTCTTAACTTCCACTTCCCTGATCAATGCGAGGTCATAAATGGCCTCACCTCTGCCTCATCACCTGTGGGTCCTCCCTCCTTGCCAGCACAGAGCCCGGTTGGCAGGACCTGATGCATCTTGGCGGAGGCAGGACAGTCTTTGTCAGTCCTCAAAGATGGAGATACATTCTGAAATTACAAACCTCGAGAATCTTCTCAGTCCTACAAGATTTAATTGTGAATGTTAGACCTTTTGTGTGATGCTGAGCCCATCCAGGGATGCACTTGGGGAACCCTGCTAAACCCAAAGGGATCTCTGTGGGCCTTTCTTCCCAGCACTCTATCCCCTTCAGGCATTGAAGAACCAATCCTGCTCTACCTCTGGCCTTCAGCTCTTATACTCACCTATCTCCCAACCACAGGGCTGGGAACATGATGAAGTTTGGTTTATCACCAGGATCCACTGAGTGGAATCTACCCAGCTTCACTGAGTGACTGGGTCTGAAGGGCAAGGCACCTAATGTAGTCCAAGGGGAGTATGCTGGGATCTTGAGAAGAGATGTTAGGCTGCCAGACTAAGCCTGGGGCTGCTGGTAACCAGCATGGGAACCACCTGCCCAAAGAAGGGGCAGGCAAAGGCAAACAGAAGAGAGCTGTGTCCTCCTGGCTCCCTCTGATCCATGCATCCAGCCACACCTGAATACAGACCAGAACATCTCAGTTACATGGCTCAGTTATGAACCAATAAGTCCCCTTTATTGCCCAAAGTTCATCTTGGATGGTGTGGTAGTTTGAATTGATGGCCCCCAATATATTCAGTGTTTTATTAGTTTGTAGTTTGCTTCTGCAGCCACCTGGCTGGAGGCAGTGTCACTGGGTGGGTATCAAGGTCTGGTGGTGGGTTTGAGATTCCATTGTAAAGATAAGCAAAGTGTCCCTAGCTGGAGTTCCTGAAGTGTGCTGTGCTGTGTGGCTGGTGGCTTTTCTCTCTCTGTGTTTGGTCCTGTGAAGAGCAGGCCAGCTTCTTCTGCCATTATGGAACTTCCCCTGGATCTGTGAGCTTCAATAAATAAATCCCTTCCTCCATAACTGTGCCTGGTCTGGAAGTTCATCTCAGCGAACCTGAAGCTGTCTGCTACAGGTGGGTTTTGTCTAATGTCAGTGTCAGGCCCAGAGCTGAGCAACAGAATGTTAGAGGTCACCTTGCTTCATCCCCTCCTTGTGTTTGTGGGAAGACTGGGGTCCCTGGGCCAAGGACTTGTCCTGAGTCACCCATACAACGAAGCCAACTGGGGTATCAGCCCTTGGCTGTGTCAATAACTACACCCAAAGCAGCAGGGTGATAACGGGCAACAGGCAGTGCCACAATGCCAGCCAAGGCTCCTCAAGGATACTGTGTGGGGCACTTGCCAGCCCTTCCCTCACTGTCTCAGGTTCTGTAAATTGCAATGGAAGCCACACACTCATTGCCATTATATTGGAGTGTGTGGACATGGCAGAGATGTGTCCAGGAAACGGAGAACGTGAGGCCCTCTAGAAATCTCACCATGCTGATCTGTTACTGCCAACATTTGGGAAACACATTGCTTTAGGCTTACTTTTTCCGTAAAGATTTATGTGGAGTGAGATACAGGTTTTCTCTGGGGGACCAAAACTATCTTTCTGGGAAAGAAACTGGACAAGTCTTGGAAAAAAGAAAGGGAAAGAGGCTCTCTTTTACCTTGGAGAATTGTTAGATGGGTTCTTGGTTCAAGCTCCAGAAACTAGAGAAGGCAGCTGACTGGGAAGGCCAGGAGAAGCTTCCTCTGAGACTAGAAGAGCAGGCTTATAGGCAGAATTAGGGACAGGCCACATGCCAGCGGGCCAGGAAGAAGAAAGCAGGAAAAGCAGCCATTGCTTGCAACAGAGACTTAGGTCAGGATGGGGTAGATGGTCCTTCCACAATTGCTACCGCCAGACTCAACATCCTGGGAAAGAGCATTTGGGATCATGTGTCTCCCCCTGACTCCCAGGACATGAGAGGAAGGATCCAACTCTTGTGACCGTAAGTGAAGGAACCAGCAGCAGTGCAGTACATGAGCCAGAGTTACCTCTGCTCCAAGGCAGTAGGGAGCAGCCATCTCCCTAGTTGGTGTGGCGATGGCTTCAGGAGGAGGGAATAGAGGCTATTAGGTCCCAAGCCAAGAGCTCTTGCCAGTACAATGCAGAAAGAGCAAGAATTGGGGGCAGGCAGGGGCTACTGCTTCTAGGTAGTTTGCAACTGAGCCTGGAGACTTGTTCCTACCTGGAGAGGTACACACTTGTACACTGTTGGCAAACCTGGGGAGACACACACTTGTATTTGAGTGCATATGTAATTGAAAAGCTATAATATGAAGTGTCTGTGTGTTGTGGAGTGATTATAGCTATATGACAGATGTCTGTTCCTTTTCACAAAGCACTCTGAGAATCAAATGCAGAACCAGCCAATAGCACCATGTTGATCAATATATACATTTTGGATTGTGTGGCTCAGAAGTAGAGTGCTTGGCTAGCATTCCTGAGGCCCTGGCTCCATCTTCAGCAACACACACATACTTTCTCTCTCTCTCTTTTTAAAAATTTATTATTATTATTATTATTTATTTTTGGAGAGAGACGCAGAGAGAGACAGACAGAGAGGGAGAGGGAGACAGATCGAGAATGGGCATGCCAGCAGTCTCTCAGCTGCTGTGAATGAAATCCAGGTGCAGGCGCCCCCTTGTGGTCAAGTGCGGCATTGTGCCCTTGCGTCACTGCATCTGGCTAAACATGGGACCTGGAGATTGGAACCGGGTTCTTAGGCTTAGCAGGCCAGCGCCTTAACCACTAAGCCATCTCTCCAGCCCTCTCTCTGTC